>CM068742.1:138336161-140736161 GCA_035084275.1 Hydrolagus colliei | reverse complement strand
ACATCAGTTGAAAATATTTTTGTGCAGCTCAGATCCCATTAATAATCCTTGATTTGACATAACAGCTTTAATATCAAAACACCTCGGAGCACTTCATGGATCTTGTCAAATGTAGTGACTGTGTGTTTGATGGCATATTAATGGTGCCCATGGCCACAAATTGAATTTTCTTGAATTTCCTTTTTATCAACAGCAATTATCATCCTCTTTAATCTCAGCAAAGGTTCTAGTAGCTAAGTGAGGCACAATGGGTTGAAAGCCTACTCAACAACAACAACAAAATTACATTTGTATATGGCCTTTCATGGCAGGAGGATGTCCCAAGGCACTGCAACTGGATTGAGCCTATAACTGCCTCCAAATAAATGGTGAGAATAATAATTATCCTTGCATTTGTTATGGCGCCTTTCACATCAGGAGGACATCCCAAACAGCTTCACTGTGGATTTGTTCATTTGTTTATAGTCCACTCAAGTTATTTTAGCATGTCACATTTTATTCACTAGCTGTGGAGATACAGGTGGAAGACTTTTTTTGGCTTCCTCTTCCCTCTGTTCTCCCCACTCTCCTCCCCCCTACCCCGACCCTTACCCCCTGCTCGGGTCCGGACCTAACTGTTCAGTGCCTTGGGATGTCCTCCCGACGTGACAGCGCTCTATAAATGTAATTTTGTTGTTATTGTTGTTCTTCTCCACACACCTTCAGACAATCACACTGCTCATAGGCTATTATCTGTGTAAGAGTCTCACCACATCAGTGCTAACTGGCTGTCTAAATGTGACTGACAAAGAGGTTGATTAAATGAACAAAACAGCAGTACAATAAATCATCAGTAGAACCCTAAATGTTACCTTATTCGTATTGATCCCAAGAGTGATTCTGCAATCCAAAATATGCAAAATATGATTAGATTTTTGATATTCTCTCAAAGTCTAATCAAGACATTTAGACATTAAGCAGGGCAGAGGCGTTATGCTTTATGACTGGGTGGATCACCTTCTATAGATCTTACAGCAATGACACCTGAAGAATAAGCTCAGACAATGTCACAAAAATTCCAGGATTTAAAATTGACCTATTTATTTAATTTATTTAGTAAAATGTCATTAAAATGGATTGCCAAACTGGCTTGCATTTCAATTACTGAAAATATTTAGTGCTTTTATGTATTCTTATTGAGGTTTGGGTTCCGCTCAGTCCCGGGTTCCACTATTGTGAATCGCTCTGAGATGCCATCTGATGCGGAAGGCACTATTTAAATGCAAGTTGTTGTTGTTACAGTATATCTGCACACTTTATTGCTTTGTGCAGACCGACAAAAATAGGATCCACGTGTTTCCTAGACATGAGTAGTCATAGAATCATAGAATCATAGAATCATAGAATCTTATGGCACAAAAGGAGGCCATTTGGCCCATCAATTCTGTGTCGGCTCTTTGAAAAGAGCAAATCAATCCCATTGCCCGGCTCTCTCCCCATAACTTAACAGACTGTTCTCCCTAAATAAAGATCTAATTCTCTTTTAAAAGCTGTTATCGAATCGGCCACCACCATCTTTTCAGACAATGCATTCCAGATTCGAACAACCCGCTGAGTGAAAAAAATTCTCTCAGCTCCCCTCTGCTTTGTTTTGAAACTATTTTAAATCTGTGACCAAGAGTCATACATTCGCCCACCAGTGGAAACAGTGTTCCCTTATTCACCCTGTTGAATCCCCTCACGATTTTATAAACCTCTATGAGGTCCCCTCTCAACCTTCTCTTTCCAAAGAGAATAAACCTAGCCTATCTAACCTTTTCCCATAATAGAAGTTCTTCAATCCTGGTACCATTCTAATAAACCTTCTTTGCACCCTTTCCAATGCCTTAACATCCTTTCTATAGTGTGGTGACCAGAATTGGACACAGTACTTCAGCTGAGGCCTAACTAAAGTTTTATAGCACTTCCTGTCTTTTGCACTCTATACCCCTATTTATAAAGCCTAGTATCCCACATGCCTTCTTAACGGCTTTGTCTATCTGACCTGCTATCTATCTGACCTTCAAAGAGTCACTAACACAAATCCCCAGGTCTTTCTGTTCCTTCACACCCCTTAAAATTATACTTTCTAGCCTATATTGCCTCCCCTCATTTATTCTCCCAAAATGTATCACCTCACACTTCTCTGCATTAAATTTCATCTGCTATGTGTCTGCTCACTTTACCATTTTATCTATATCTTCTTGCAGATGGTACTATCCTCCTCACTATTTACTATTCTCCCTAACTTAGCATCATCTGCAAACTGCACTCCCCACACCCAAGTCCAGATCACTATTGTAGGTTAAAAAGAGCAGTGCTCCCAAAACCGATCCCTGGAGGACGCCACTGCACACTTCCCTCCAGTCTGAAGGGAGGACCGGGTGCTTTGTTTCGTTTAGTTTAGTTTCGTAGGAAGAGTAATTCTGTTGGAATGTATTCCTTGAAAATGGAACAATAATAATAATTATCCTTACATTTGATATAATGCCTTTTAATTTGTAAGACGTCTCAAAGTACATGATATACTATGAAGTGGCTGTGCATTTTGTAAGTGAACGTGGCAGCCAATTTGCACTCAGCAAATTCATCTTTCCTTTCATTCATCGAGCGCCAACCTGCTTCATGTTCCTTGACCTATCCACTCTACTATCGGCTTTCAGGCTTTCAGCCATTCTGCTCCCCTTCTCAATCAGTGTACAGTATGAGAATGACTGTACAATTCTGCTCTAGTTTCACTTTTCTTTTACTCTTGCCTTTCAAGATCTGGCTCAAAGACTTCATCTTCGACTATGCTTTTGGTCATCTCCTCTTCCCTACTCCAACCGCTGTCCCCCTGATGACTCCCAACATGAAATACACTGTATAAATGCAATTTGTTGCTCTTCATTTTAGGAGGATGTCTCAAAGTACTTCACAGGATATATTGTAAACTGTAGTGTATGGGTATGGTGGAGGCATTTGCAATTGCTAATTTGAACATAACAATGTTCCCCAGACATCCATGAATTGAGTAATCAATTTCCTTTGGGAATTATTGGCCAGGACACCAAGAAAAAGACCATTCTCTTTTGAATAATAGCAAGGAATTCTTAACATCCACATGAACAAGCAGACTGAAGCTCAGTTTAATATCTGATCCGAAGCTCAGTTTAATATCTGATCCAAAGCACGGCACTTCCATCAGTACAGTACATCCTTGGCACAGCATTTCATTATCAGACAAGACATGTGAGTTCAATGTCCCATCATGGGGCTTGAACCCACAAGCTTCTAACTGAGAGTGTTACCAAATGAGCCAGGCTAACAATTGTGAACTCCAAAATGCTACTCTGGTTGGGATCAGTGAACTGATTGGGAATCAATCCTGTAATCTTATGCTTCATATAAAACACTGATTAGGCCTCAGCTGGACTACTTGGTTCAATTCTGGGCACTACAGTTTAGGAAGGATATCAAGGCATTGGAGAGGGTGCAAAATCGATTTATCAGGATAGTACCAGGAATGAGCAACTTCAGTTATCAGGAGAGGCTGGAAAGCTATGATTATTCTCCTTGGAATACAGAAGATTAAGAGAACACTTAATAGAAATTTTCAAAATGATCAACAACAACAACAAAATTGCACTTGTAATGGTACTCCTCACTATACATCATCCCAATATACTTTGTTCGATTATACGTTGTTGGTGAAATAATAAGTAGTTCGAAAAAATAATTAGTAAATTGGATTAATTGAAGGGATAGTAGCTGATTACATTTTATATAGTTGTTTAGCAAATATATAAATAAGATAGTAAATGCAATTGAGAACACTTACTCAAGAGGTTTGATGTGGTAGTGGGATGGGGCGGAATTGTTCAGACGAAGAGGCAGGGTTACCTGCCTCTTGTATGGATCCCCAGAGGGGCCTCCCTCAAGCCGCATCACCAAACAGCTGATCGCTGGTACGCGTTTGCTCATTCATACATTTCGACAACTTTAGAAAAAATGTACAAAGGCGCAAACTCCTACCAGCGATCAGCTGTTTGGGGCTGTGGCATGAGGGAGGGCCCTCTGGGGATCTGTACAAGAGGCAGGTAATGTCGCCCCTTCATCTGAATGACTCCGCCCCCTCCCTACCACTGACCACATCAACCATCTCGAATAAGTGTTCTCTTAATTGTATTTTTATCTTATTTATATATTTATTCAACTTTTATTTTAATTTCAATTCTAGTAGTGTTGTTTTTGGTCTTTATTTATTATTAGTGTACGAAAATTTAGACCAGAAATGTACTGAAGGAACATAATCCCTATTGATAGCATTAGGGCCTTTGGTCATTTAGGTTTCGCTATCCGTTGTTTCACTTAAAATCACACCTTTCAAGAACATATCCCCAACGTTAATTGAGGAGTCCCAGTATAGCACCTTTCATGTCAGCAGGATGTCCCAAGGCGCTGGACAGTCATTGTTTCAAACCCGAGCTGAGGAAAGGTGGGGTGAGGGGGTGGGGAGGGGAAGGAAGGGAAGGGGGTATTAGGAGTTGCTGATGGGACCATTGAAGAGGAAAGTCTTGCGGTGGGACTTGAAGGAAGCCAAGGAGGGGGCGAAGTGGAGGGACTGCGGGGTAGAGTTCCAGAGGTTGGGGACAGAGTGCCTAAAGACTCACCCGTCAATGGTGGGGCGGGTGGGGCGGGAGACGTAGAGCAGGCCAGAGCCTGCTGAGCGGAGGGGCGGGCAGGTTGGTAGGGGGTTAGAAGGTCACGGATGTAGGGTGGGGTGAGATTGTGGAGGGCTTTAAATGTGAGGACCAGGATCTTGAATTGGATCCTCTGGATGATGGGGAGCTAATGGATTTGGCCGAGGATGGGGGGAGTTGGGGTCACAGAGTTTAGAATGGTAGAGGACACGTGCCACAGAGTTCTGGATCATTTGGAAACTGCGGAGGGAGAAATTGGGAAGGCAGACAAACAGGGCATTCTGCATAGTTGAGCTGGGATGTAACAAAGGCACGAATGAGGGTTTCAGCGGCCTTGCGGGAAGGTAGTGGTGGATTTGGGCAATATTGAGGAGATGAGGAAAGGCAGAGCGAGTTATTGCTTGAATGTGGGGGAGGAAAGACAGTTGAGGATCGAACATGACACCTAGGTTCCTGACCGGCTTGGTGAGATCGAGTGAGCAACCATGGAGTTTGATGCTGCCAGCAACTGATGTGTGAAGGTGCTGGAATGAGCCAATCAGTGGGGTCTCTGTCTCATTGACATTCAACTGTGGAAAGTTAGCTCTCATCCAGGCCTTGATGGCAGTCTGTCGGGACAGTAGTAGTCCTGGAGTCGAGGGTAGAGGCAGAAAGATAGAGTTGGGTGTCATCTGCATACATGTGGAAGTTAACCCCGTGTCTGAGGATAATGTTACCAAGTGGGAGCATGTAGATGTTGATTTGACAGGCTGAAGAAGGAGAAATTATTTTCACTGGCGAGTGGGTCAGTAAACTGAGAACACCAATTAAAAATATTTGTTAAAAGAAACAGGAGGTGATAAACATTTTTTTCAAGCTGAACTGTTCTTCGAACCTGGAGTGCAATGCCTGAAAGGGTGGTAGAAGCTGATTTGAAAACAACTGTTAAGATAAAAGTAGATAGTTATTTGGGCAGGACAAATTTGCAGGGCTATAGGGAGAGAGCGGGGGAATGGGATTGGTTTGGACAGCTCTTTTCAAAGAGCCATCACAGACACGATGGGCTGAATGGCTTCCTTCTGTGCTGTATAATTCTATGATTCTATGATATGGTTTAGTGCTATAACCCACCCCCAATAGTTAATTGTGAAGAAGCCCTTAGAATGTTATTGAATGTACCTCAACTTTCCCAAGAAACAGTTGAGTTGGTTTCATGAAAAAACTGTCTTTAAGCAGTTAAAGTAGTCTTATGAGGTTTGTCATATTAATGTCAATTTTCTGTTTATATTTGTTGGATATATTAAACAGGTCCTTGGCAGAACCACTGGTTTAGCATGACGTTGTTAAAATAAACTCTGTGCAGTTGTTGCAACCAGTGACACATTTTGTTTAAAGCATTAACTGAGCCAATTTAAGAATTACAATGTATTTCTGTGTCTCTCTTTGAAGTTGTGATGGACTAAAAGTTGAAAATTAAGACATTCTGTACTACAAATGGCTTACAGTAAAATATACTGTATACCTACCATAGTAATTTGTAAAACACAATCATTTCATGTTGAGTATACTGTATGAAGTCAATATGATTTAGTGTTTGTGTTCTTTTTGAAATAGCTCAGACACTTACATAAAATGGCAACTACTGTTAAAATCATACATTACATATACACTAGAGTGCTATGACAAATGCATTTGGATATCCTTAATGCAGCAAAACATGAAAAAGCAATTAACAGCAATGAAATTTGTATTGAATTTGTATAAATTTTAGACAATTAGCCATCTTCCAAATGTAATTTCGGGCAAAGTAATCCACAGAGACATATGACTTATCCACGTTTATTACTCATTAGAGCGAAGTAATTCCTGTCATGACTGCACACCAAGGGATTTATCATCATAAAAGTGGATCAGCTAATGGACTAAGTAACCATTTTCTTCTGAAGCAAAATTCCCAAGGTAAAAAGTATGAAACAAAAATTGACCATGCAAAAGTTAAAGTGATTGCCATCGACATGCATATATAATGGAAAGTAAAGCCAAAAAGAATCACATGGACACATCAAAGCTATGTTTAGTTTGTAATTTACATCTTGGGTCCTGGTCCTGTGTTTATTATTACCTTTATCTTTGGATTTTAAACTTGTTTAATAAACAAAATTATAATGAAAATAATCCTTATATTTTGATGTGGTGACTTTCACGCCAGGAGGATGTATCAAAGTGTTTCAAAAAATTTAATAATACTGTACTTGCATTTGAGGTAACACCTTATCATGTCTCTGAGACACCTCAAAGTGCTTTACTGTAAAGTGGAGACCTTCATAGGTGAACGTAACCTATTAACCAATTTATACACAAAAACGTCCTACAAGCAGCCATGCAGGGAGCAACCAATTTTTAAAATTGTTGCTGTAGGTTGATTAAAAATAAGAATTAGCTATTGATACTTCCTTCCATCCTGACTAATTTAGGAGCTTCCACCAGGGATATTAACCAAAATACATATGAAAGCAGAATAAAATTTCTGTGATTGATTGCAGGCATTTTTAACTTTTATAACTTTTATCTGATGAGAAAATGATGAAGTGATTTTCCTCCTGTCAGTACAATTTGCAATTGAAAAGTGACAGGGGAGAAATTGGCATGAAAAGTTTATATATGTTTTAAATAGAAACAGCATAGTTTCTTTTAGCGATGCAAGTTGTGAATTGTTCAAGTGTAGTTGAATAAAGAACGAGAGACTTTTAATTAATGCTGGAAATAATTTAAGTCCTTAGCTTTCTTTAGTCTCTGAGTCTCATCACTTACTGGAATATTCAACCAAGTTCTAAGAATCTAGGCTTTTGATATATTCACACTATTACAATTTTGGCAAAGTATAGTGAGAAATCTTTATTGTGAAACTATTGTATTATCAGAGGAGAAGAAGAATGTAAAGAAGGTGAAGAGCCAAAGGCAGAGGTCTCCCTGGACAAGACTGTGAGCAAAAGTGTCCACCAGCCCAAATTGTCCAACCTAACCTTCGCTAAGAATTAGTGTCAATGAAATCTAAAGGGTTCCAGGAAGCAGTGACAGAATTGTGCCAAATTTAAGGCTCAAAGCCTTGTCGTGTCTTGAAGATAAATATGGTGAATAACCAACATCACTTTCCCTGTGAGGAGATGTTGGCAGCAGTGGACTACTCTATTAGCCAGCTGCACGACAGCACCACTAATGGCCAATCTTCCGTGCTCCCCCACCCCAACCCCCCGGTTGCAAGACCTGGTTCGCACCACTGCAGATAAAGGGATAGTTTTGTAGGCAAACACGGCAGCCATTTAACCACAACAAAGGTCTTATCAGCAGCCATTAGATGAATGCTCAATTTCCAGTTGATTGTTGACCAGAACGCTGGGAGAAATGCTCTTCTATTTTTGAAAAGTGTAATTTAGTTTTAATTTCCAGATGAGTACAAGGGGACACAGCCTTGCTTTAATGCTTTGATTTCAAGAAAGGCATCTTAGATAATGCAGCACTCCCCCAGTCTTGCAGTGCCACACTGGATTGAAAGCTTGGATCAACAGCACTTCTAACCCAGAGGCGAAAGTGCTATCAACTGAGCCAAGATGGCATCTCGAACTGCGGCAACTAAGGTAACAGAAGTCTGTTGGTCAGGGTGACATACATGGAAGTTGCTGAATGAGACATGCTTTACTTGAGGTGCTCTTTCCAGCATTAACCACCAATGCAACAGTTTTCCGACCAGTATTTTTGAACTTCAATATCTGATTTTAAAATTAAAGGGCTTTTTATTAACCAACAGGAACCATGTTGCCTTCAAAAGATTAAGTTGGTCTTGTGGCTCCATATGACAACTGAAGCAACCGAGCATCCGCTTCGGTAACATATACAATTAGCCTTCTGTCTGGAAAGCCATATTCGTGCTGAACAAGATCAATATACTTAATGTCATTGGTTTTATTTTGTCATCTCAATTTATATCATTTATATACAGTATTACAATTCAAAGAGAAATGTTTCAATTAAAACTCATAATTGGTAATTTTTTCCCACTTTTTTAACAAACACTTTTGTTTTGTTCATTTTGACAGCAGTATCTCTCAATGTCTATTGGGAGGGTAAGAGACTGTAGTTCTATGCTTTCTAATAATAACAAACCAGATATTAATGTTAAATATTAGCTTGTTAAATTCAAAAATAAAATGAACAGAAGTATGGATCTGCTTAAAACAGCATAGTAACAAATGGGGAATAATTATTATCTTTGATTTAGTGTTTTTCATGTTAAAAGGATATCTGAAAGCACTCACAGGATATTCTGAACAGTGACTACACGACTAGACTCTGAGACTTATATAGAGCTCTGAGACACCGTCCAGCGTGGAGGACGCTATATAAATCAAAGTTGTTGACTGTGAGTTTAAAGTCCAGACGTGGGACTTGATCGCACAACCTTCTGCCTCAGAGACAAGATTGCAACCACTGAGTCAAGCTGACACCCAGGTCATGATTATATCTTTGTGTATTTGAGTACACTTGGTACACTTATAACAGAGAAGAAATGTAAGGGTGCAATAGGTTCATTGGCCTTTCTTAATAATTATTGCTAACCTGCCAATATTTTTCTGAAAGGTAATACATTTTCTTTTATCATGCCTTTCTTAAGAAGGGAATTTCATACATGCATTATATGATATTTATGCCTTCAAATTCCATCAACTGCTGATGTTTTCAATTTATGTTGTTTTCATGAATGCGAATGCCAGTAATATTTTGTCCTTAGGAGTTATTCTCCGATTTCTCAGTATTTATGAAACCTCAATTGATCCCAATGTAAGCGTGTGTAATGTTGCTGGAATTGATCGTTGTGAGGAGATGCTGGACTTCCTCGAGTCCAAAATAGAGAGAATCCGCTCTGCGGTTTCCTCCCCCCACCACTCCTCCACCTCCACGCCCTCATCATTTACCTCAACCCCTACTCACCCCCCATTTCACACTTTCAACCCCACCACCCCATTTTCAGTCACAAAAATAATTACCTCCATGAAACCCACCACGTGCTCATTGGACCCCATATCCACCCCCCTCCTCCGCACCCAGCTCCATTTTTTGGCCCAGCTCATTTCTGACAAAATCAAACTTTCCCTCTCCTCAGGCACCATCCCTACCTCCCTTAAAACAGCCACCATCACCCCTATCCTGAAGAAACCCTCCCTTGATGCGTCGCAAACATCAAACTATCGACCCATCTCCAACCTCCCGTTTTTATCCAATGTCCTTGAAAGAGTGGTTGCCTCCCAGCTCTGCTCTTTCCTTTCAACTCACTCACTCCTTGAACCCCTCCAATCAGGTTTCCGCCCAATTCACAGCACAGAAACTGCCCTGGTTAAGGTTTCAAATGACATCCTAACTGCCTGTGACCAGGGCTCCCTCTGCCTCCTCGTCCTCCTTGAACTGTCTGCTGCGTTCGACACAGTCGATCACACCATCCTCCTCCAACATCTTTCCTCCCACGTCAATCTTCAAGGCACCGTTTACACTTTGTTTCTTCCAACGGTTTTTCTTCAAACCCCCGCACAGTTTCTCACGGCATCCCTCAGGGCTCTGTCCTCGGCCCCCTCCTTTTCACCCTTTACACGCTCCATCTGGACGATATCATCCGCAAACATGGGGTAAATTTCCACATGTATGCGGACGACATCCAGTTGTACCTTTCTGCCTCATCCCTCAACCCCCAGACCATCGATGTTCTGACAGCATGTCTGTCCGACATTGAGTCCTGGACTTCCTGCAATTGAACGTGAGTAAGACCGAGGCCCTCTTGATTGGCTCAAGCCAGCGCCTCCACACATCGGGCGCTGCCAGCCTCAACATCCAAGGCTGTACTCTCCACCTCACAAAGCCAGTCAGGAACCTCGGCATCACGTTCGACCAAAAACTCTCCTTCCTCCCCCACATCCGTGCCTTGACCGGCACCGCTTATTTCCACCTGCGCAACATTGCCAGGCTCCGCAACTATCTTACCCCCCGCGCTGCCGAAACACTCGTGCACGCGTACATCACCTCACGGCTGGACTACGGAAACTCTCTCTTCGTCGGCCTCCCCTGTTCCTCCATTCACAGGCTGCAGGTCATCCATAACTCTGCAGCCCGTGTACTATCCCGCACCCGCCTCCGCGACCATATAACCCCCACCCTCGCCCGTCTCCATTGGCTCCCCATTCTCCAAAGGATCGAGTTCAAGATCCTCGTCCTCACCTTCAAGGCCTTACACGGCCTTGCCCCACCCTATTTAACCACTCTACTTTCCCCCTACAAGCCCACCCGGACCCTCCGTTCAACAGGACTTGGCCTGCTCCAAGCCCCCCGCCCGAACTGCCCCACGATCGGAGGCCGGGCCTTCAGTTTCTCCGCTCCCACCCTATGGAATGCCATCCCTCAATCCCTCCATCTCGTTTCTTCCCTTTCCTCTTTCAAGGCCGATTTGAAGACTTTCCTCTTCGACCGTGCCTTTTGTTCTACCCCGAATTTTTCGACCTCCCCTTCGTGTCTCACCCCTTCCCAAACACTCCCCTCTCAGCTCGGGTCACACACCTCCTGTGCAGCGCCTTGGGACGTCCACCCGACGCGAAAGGCGCTTTATAAATGTAATTTGTTGTTGTTGTTGTTGTTGCTTCTACCATTTAGATTGTGTTCTGTGACCTATCTGAATAACAGGAGAAATTCCACATCCCAAGTCCCCACTTCCCAAATGCTTGACAATTTTGCTTGGATGTGCCTTACACATGGTATTAACTATTTCATCACGTGTACCAGAATTTCTCTTCTTATTAGCCCTTATTCATTAGGAACTGGGTTGAGACAAACACTACATGCCATTTAGGCAAGCTACAAAGTAGCAGTGGCTTTCATTCATTAAGTCAGCATTAAGGCATTTTATTTCATCAGTCTGTGCTAGATTCCAACCCAGGTCCCAGAGATGAAAAGACCTGCAATAATCCACTATGCCAGGCTGTTGTCGTAGTGGGACTAGATTTATCAGATTTTGTCTTACAAGTTCAATAGGTTAGTTTGATGCTCTTTTACTTTCTTAATGTAAAACCTACTCTGTTTTTAGACATAGTTCCTTCAGTCGTGTAACATGTTACTCCCAAGCAGAAGTACATACTGTATTCTTTTCATATTTTCATAAGGAATGATTCCACTGTGGGAATATTTGCTTGGTGTGCCACTACTCCCATTAAGAGACTTCTATTGTATTAGTAACCTTTCTGAAAGTGCCAAAGGACTTAATAACTTCTTTAAACATTAAAGTGCTCAGGGGTTATATTCCCGTCAGGTCCAGTGTGCATCACATTAAATATAGACTAGATAAAACACAGATACTACTCTTGTATTGATCTAAGCATTAAAGGATCATTAGAGTTTTGAATTTATAACTGTGCAGTGATAAATTATCATTAAAGAGGGTCATGCTGTTCTTCTGCTAACCACAGCAATAAAAGTCAAGCACTAACAAGACAAGGATCGGGTTGAAGAAAGCTTCATTACTCTTCACAGACTTTCAACCAAATGTTGTATTACTACTCTGATATCTATCTTTATTCTCTATAACAAATATTAATTAAAATGATCTGTAACACAAAAGATGAAATAATCCTTTGGCCAGTCTATATAGGGCTTTATTCCGGAATATTTTGCAACTTTCAGCAAAAGAAGTTCACCGAGGCTAATTTAATCAGTTGGAGCAGTGGGGGGAACATCAGCATTTTACAATTGCTCAATGAATAACAACAGGTACCTTTCATTACAACAATCAACAAAAAACAGCATATTAAAATTAATTTCAAACATCAGTCTCCTTACCATGCCCATGTTGGATATGAAGGATTGGATCAATTCCTGTTGGGGAAAGCCTCATAAACTTATCAAGGGATAAAGCAACAATGGGGAAAGAGGTGCAGTTGGTGTCATTACAGAATGGGATACAAAACTTTTCCCATTTCCAAATTTTCTAGTAGAAAGTAGAAGAATAACCTGGCAACAGTTAGAAGAAAAAGTTCGATAAATGTATTGTATTCAGCACCTTGGGACATCCTCCCTATGTGAAAGGCGCTATACAAATGTAATTTTGTTACTTTTGTATTTATTTCTGGGTATTCTGCACTTCTCATCAGTGATTCTACGATTCTAGCTGAATTATTTTTGACTACCATTCATGGCTGAAAATATTGACAAATATTTCAGATTTGGTGGGATATTAACTCATCTATATTCAAGCTATTTCTTCTTGCCTTTTCTATTTTGGTGGAATAAAAAGGAGAAATGGCCGTGAATTTTGTCTATGTAGTAAAAAAAATATTTTAAACATTCTTACTTAGTAGACAATATTCATGGCTATTTAATTTCTCTGCCATATGGTCAGATTCCCTTCATACAGAAGGCAGAACTTTAGGTCAATATCAGTAAGTGGACAGGGACTGGGGAATGCTTCAGTGGCAATTGTGGTATGTGGCATCAACAACTTATTGGCCTTATTGTCACATCCAACAAGACATGAAAATTGGGTGAAGGGTTAGTATGTCTCAATCTGTTACTTTCTCAACCAGAATTGGCCTTGTTTCCACAGATAAACAAATTATATAACTTGAAGTGGAGATCCTTATCTCTAAGAATAATGTGTTTTCCCGAACCATTGTCTGGCATTATTAACTCAAAGACAAAGCATGTACATTTGTAGCATACATGTATTGTCTTGCAAATGTTAGATTTACATAGCTTAATAAGATAGAGATAAATTTTAGGCAAAATGATATACAATCTCTCCAAATGTTATAAAACATTTCTTACCCTGGGGCACAAACCCATTCCTTTATGTATGCCATGTTTATGCACAGTACAATTAAACATTGGCAAAAATATAAAGTGCAGTAATGAACTTACAAAATAATAAAAAATAAATATAAATAGTCAAAATAATGCATTGTTTATATATTAAACATTAAATCAAAGTCCAGTCTGCTTATTCATGTGGACATTAAAGATCCCATAGAACTATTTGAAAAGAGAAGCGAGTTTCTCCCAGTGTCCTTGTCAACAATCCACAGGATAAAATTGGTGAAAATAATAAAAATAAATGTAAATAATCCAAAACATGGTTGTTCATGAGACATTGTTCTATACAAATTGGTTGTTGCGTTCAGCTAAAAATATAGTCATAACCCTTCAGAATAATTCTTGTGAAGCAGTTTGAGTCATCTTAACAATGTGTTAATGCCTATATCATATGTAAGGATTATTTACTGTTTATTATTATGGATAAAAACAACAACAAAACTATTTATGGATAAGCATTTGTATACATGCATTTGTACACAATTAAATAGTTTCATAAGTGGAGAGACAAATACATTATAGTTAAGCATTTGTGCAGGGGGGCTCCCTATTCATGTTAACCTCACTCAGGCTGCCATAAATTGCTAACAGAATAGTTGCATTTTAATATTAGTGAGAAGAGAAAAACATCTGTACGTGTGACCTTCAAAGTCACGCTCTATACATTCAACACAAAATGACAAGATGATTTTCTATCAACCTTGCAGAAAACCTTCCTATTGTATCAGTTGTTTTCAATCAAGCGGGGGTACATGATTTAAAACTGCATTACTCATTGGAGATTAAACTTTCCTGGAGATTAAATGTACTACAATGCCAAAGAATCAGTCCACAAACAGAAACTGTTTGAGACATCTGAATCTTTAGAATGTATACAAATGCTCATCCATTCATGTCCTCTTGAATGTAGTGTGAGTTTTAAATTTTTATAATGTACAGTACAAAACAAGGCTCATAAAATTGAAAAAAACAGTCCAGTGTACGCTATAATTTTACGATCTGACAGGTAACAATAGTACAATTAACAACAATAAAATGACATTTATAGAGCATCTTCCACGTCGGGTGGATGTCCCAAGGTGCTGAACAATCTAGGGTAGGAGGGAAGGGAGGTAGAGAGGTGGAAGGATGGCAGAAGTCATGATCGGAAAAGAGGGTCTTGAGACCGGCCTTGAAAGTGGCAAGGAAGGAAGCGAGATGAAGGCACAGAAGGATAGAGTTCCAGAGTGTGGGGGCAGAGAGGCTGAAATCCCGGCCACTGATGGTAGGGCAGGTCAGGCGGGAGACATGGAACATATCGGAGCCCGCTGTACGGAGGAGTGGGCGGGTTGGCAGGGAGGCAAGTTCCGTGGATGGCCCTGAAAGTGTGGATGAGGATCTTGAATTTAATCCACTGGGGGATGGGGAGCCAATGTAGCCTGGCGACAGTGGGAGTGATGGGGATGTAGAGCCTGGTGTGGGAGAGGACATGAGCTGCAGAGTTTTGGATGATCTGCATCTTGTGAAGAGAAGAACTGGGAAGGCCGACAAGGAGGGAGTTTCCATACAAATGCGACAAATGTGTGTGGGAGGATTTTGACAGTCTGTGGGGTGACACTGTGGCGGAGTCTGGCAATGTTACAGAGGTGGTGAGAGGCAGTGCTGGTCTTGGCGCGGATTGGGGGAAGAAAGGACAGTTCAGAGTCAATCAAGACACCCACGTTCATGACTGGCTTAGTGAGATGGAGTGTGAAGCCATAGATGTTGATGCTGCCAGTGCCTGAGGTGCAGAAGCACTGATGCAAGCCAATCAGGAAGGTTTCAGTTTTGCTGATGTTCAACTGAAGAAAGTTGTCCCTTGTCCAGTACTTGATGTCAGACAGGCAGGCTGTCAGGCCACTGGTAATCCTGGATTTGAAGATGGAAGCGGAGAGATAGCTTTGGGGTTCATCCATGTACATGTGGAAAATTACCCAATGTCTATGGATGATGTCACCGAGAGGTAGCATGTAGAAGGTGAAGAGCAGAGAAACAATGACAGACCCCTGAGGAAGGCCGCACAAAACGGTGGGGGGGCTGAAAGAAAAGCTGTTGGCAAATACAAAGTGGAGATGATGTGAAAGATAAGACCTGAACCAGTCAAGGACAGAATCTTGAAGGTTGAGGTGGGTGGAGAGGCAGTGGAGGAGAATTGAATAGTTCACGGTGTCAAAGACAGCGGATGGGTCGAGGAGGACAAGGAGGTAGAGGGAGCCCTGGTCACAAATGGTCAAGATATCATTTGTAACCTTGACTACAGCATGGAAGCCCGATTGGAGGGGTTCGTGGAGGGAGTGAGATGAGAGGAAACAGCGAAGCTGAGAGACAACGACTCTTTCAAGGACATTGAATGGAAAAGGGAGGTTGGAGATAGGCCGATAGTTTGAAAGATGTGATGCGTCAAGGGAAGGTTTCTTCAGAGTGGGGTTGATAGTGGCTGTTTTGAGGGGCTGGGAAAAATGCCAGATGAAGGGACGGGTTGATAGTGTCAGCGAGTATTGGGGCTAAGACCTGGGAGTTAAGGAGAGGGGTGGAGATGGGTCCCAGGTTAACGATCAAATCTGCTGGGGGAAAGAGGGGCAGTCTTTGCATTATTTGCCAGCCAATATTGAAACTGTGTGAAAGGCTCATCTGGAGGGATTAAGAGAGGTAGAAAGTCAGCAAAAGCATCAGGTGAGTGAGGCCTGGCAGACACATACCCAATACAGTTGGTTGTCCTCTTCGACTGTGCCTTCTGTTGCGCTCCTAACTCTCCCACCTTTCCTTCTTTCCTCCCCCACTGCCCCTACCCCAACCCTTCCTCCCCCACCCCTTCCTCCCCCACCCTCTTGTGTCCTGCCCTAAATGTTCAGCGCTTTGCGACGTCCTCCCGCCGTGAAAGGCATTCTATAAATGTAATTTTGTTGTTGTTGTTGTTGTAGTGAGAATATTGCCCTCTCAGTCTGTACTATTTCTCATAGTTACCTGATCGAGATGGTAAGTGATATATGCTTGCCTGCACCAAATGTATGCTATACCTTCCTACACTTGTGAACCAAGCGCTCTGGGATGCTAGCCTGTGCGAGGGGCGCTAAATATATGCAAACTATTGTTGTTGCACCAAGTAAAGTAGAATGCAATGATGGGTTACAAACAGAAAGAAGTTAAATCAATTGCTATCTTGAGAGTTTGATGGGATTTGTATTAGAAATCCTCGCTTGCGGGTATGGGTGGGGGCAGAGCTCATTAGTGATGCGACTAATAACTTCATTTGATGAAATATTTTAGCACAGAAATATAGTACAGTATTACTATAGTAATATCAAGATATTCCACCAACAAAATATACAGTCATTCAGCTTTACAGTATATTCTGTGAAGCGTTTTGACATGTCTACTGATGTGATAAGGCCCTATATAAAATGCAAAGATTATTAAGGATATTTATTACTAGCTGTAAGCATTGCAGCTACACTTGCAAACAAAGGATACAATATGGAATGTGGATTCCACACAGACAGACATTTTGTCTTTATCTGTACTCATCTGGGAAGACTCTAGTGGGAGGACTCATTTTGGCCGTGCTGTTCTTTGAATGGGCAATTCATTTTGGAGCTGTTGCAGTCCTTTCAGCATTGAAGTGTGGCAGCTTTATTCCTTGTTCTCCAGCTTCATTTAATGGGCCTTCTCTCTTTTGTCTATTTATCCTTAAAAGGTATGATGTTTTCTCTTAGACATTTTTATAATGGTAAATATATATGTATAATTTATAATCACTGGGACATCCTCCCGACATGAAAGATGCTTTAAAACTATAATTTTATTGTTGTTGCCGCAGCTTGGCTTTGTCTGTGTTTTTTATTTTGTTCCCCTGCTGCTTGGCTACGTGCATGCTGTGTGATGCAGGGTGCCACAGTGCCATGATCAGCTGGCGCAGCAACCAGTTATAACAACGGACCATGTATACATACAAAGCAACTTTGATTCAGCAGCCAGCAGGTGTAACTGCACCAAAAAACGCAAAAGATTTTAAATCATACCTCATGAATGACAAGAGAAACCTGAAAATAAATATGCCCATGTCACTCCCAGAGCCAAGACTTTACGTCAATTAGTTATTGAGATCCTTCTTGAAGTGCAGACGGACATTGTTGTTTCATTAGTATATATAATAAAGAAGAAGATATAAGAGAAAAGTAAACACTTCTCAAAATCATTAACTATGTGTGGATGAGGCATACTTCACATCGAAATTTTAATGTGTTATTGTCAAAGACAAGCACGGCTGAAGTTACTGAAGAAAGACGAGTACAGTTCATTGCTTTCCAGTTTACACCCATCTGTGTGTTTAGGCAAGCCCAGAGCATCTGTATAAAGCAAAACGGTCAAGAATTAGCAAATAAACTTACCATCCAAAACAGAATGAACAAGAAGGTCTCCAAATTCAACTCCCAATTCATAGATTCATAGATTCATAGAATTTTACGGCACAAAAGGAGGCCATTCGGCCCATCTAGTCTGTGCCGGCTCTTTGAAAAGAGCGATTCAATCCCACTGCCCTGCCCGCTCCCCATAGCCTAATAGACCTGTTCTCCCTAAATAAAGATCTAATTCCCTTTTAAAAGTTGTTATCGAATCAGCCTCCACCACCTTTTCAGGCAATGCATTCCAGATTTGAACAACTCGCTGAGTGAAACAATTTCTCCTCAGCTCCCCTCTACTTCGCCTTGAAACTATTTTAAATCTGTGACCACGAGTCACAGATTCACCCACGAGTGGAAATAGTTTTTCTCTATTTGCCCTGTCGAAACCCCTCATGATCTTATAAACCTCTATTAGGTCTCCCCTCAATCTTCTCTGCTCCAGAGAGAATAACCCTAGCCTATCTAGCCTCTCCTCATAGCTGAAGTCCCTCAATCCTGGCACCATCCTAGTAAATCTTCGTTGTACCCTTTCCAATGCCTTCACATCCTTTCTGTAGTGTGGTGACCAGAATTGAACACAGTATTCCACCTGAGGCCTCACCAAAGTCTTATAGAGGTTAGTCAGCACTTCCTGACTTTTGTACTCTATACCCCTATTTATAAAGCCTGGTATCCCATATGCCTTCTTAACAGCCTTGTCTAACTGTCCTGCCACCTTCAACGAGTCACTAACACAAATCCCCAGGTCTCTCTGTTCCTTCACACCATTTAAAATTGTACTATCTAGCCTATATTGCCTCCCTTCATTTCTTCTCCCAAAATGCATCACCTCACACTTCTCTGCATTAAACTTCATCTGCCATGTGTCTGCCCACTTTACCAATTTGTCTATATCCTCTTGCAGATGGCTACTATCCTCCTCACTATTTACTATTCTCCCTAACTTAGTGACATCTGCAAACTTGGAAACTGTACTCCGTACACCCAAGTCCAGATCATTGATGTAGATTACAAACAGCAATGGTCCCAAAACTGATCCCTGTGGCACACCACTGCTCACTTCCCTCCAATCTGAAAAACAGCCGCTCACTACAACTCTCTGCTTTCTGTCTCGCAGCCAGTTGTGGATCCACGCTGCCACTGTCCCTTTTACGCCATGGGCCTTTAATTTCATAATAAGTCTCTCATGTGGCACTTTGTCAAATGCCTTTTGAAAGTCCATGTAAACTACCAATGAAGCTGCTTTTTGAGCCATTGATAGAAAGTGGTGGATCCTGAGCTAAGAGAACACGTTTCTACGAGTATTCGCTCTTGAGAGCAGGATTTGATCAAAATGAGGCCCCATCAAGGATTTCATTGGTTTGCTCTATCAATCATAAATACAGTACTTCATTCACTTGTATCCATTGCTGACTATAAATTGCGATCCAGAATCTGATCTAATATGGAATACATATGTACAAAATACCCCAAAATCACATTTTTTTTATTTTTTATTTTACCTTCGACAATCTGCCACTTAAAAGCAATGAAGCATAAATAATCAAAACATTTCAAAGTGGGTAGGAAATTCGAATTATAAATATGTACAACTGTCTAGTAGAAGATTAAAACTTTTTCCCACTTAAGTCTTTAAGGACCTGAAATGGTTATGGCTTCAGAAAAGTACATTTAAACATATTTTTCATTCAATATAAATAAGGATTATAGACCAACCTATCAGCTTCCTATTTCTTATAAAAGGTAGTCAAAACTTGTATGAACCCAACCCGTTGTCAGGAAACCACTATAAGAATATGTCTAGCCAGTCTTTAAGGTTTTAGAATAATACACTGCAAGGTATTGTTTAAATATCAAACTGTAATGCCATACGAATGAAAAGCATTAGAAAATGACAGCATCAGATATTTCTATATGATAACCACATGCTTAGTTACTATGCCACATGAGTTTACAGCAGAGTCAAAGCCATTTCTTTCTCTCAGCTGCTATTGGATCATTGCCGGTTCTTGTCATAAACTGTAATGGTCTCATGCTGGACATTGACTGGATGCTGAAACCTTCATTGCGTTTATTTCAGTCTCTTGTTTGGGGTGTAGCTATTATGGAATACCAAACACAGTACAGCAAAACACTTGGCTTCTGTTTTCCCCCAAGCTATCCCAGCCGAACAAACATGAAACCGCATTGGAAGTTCTGAAAGCGTTTAGCCACAATCAATGGTGCAGGTGAAACCTGGGCGTAGGGCCAGGATTTTTGTTCCCCCTTGTCAGAGGCAGGTTTGAATTTCTTGACAAAGAGAGTAATCTGCCTTTTTTTACAAGAAATCTGATCTGAACTGATTGAAGCCAGGTTGTGGTCTGCCCCGATTGAACTCAATTCTAGTTAACATTGACTCTTAAACTGTTCTTCTTTTTTACGTCATTCTTAAGTGCTCCAAGAAGCTGCCCATGTGAATGGCACTATATAAATGCAAGTTGTTGTTGCTCACTATGGTAAGAGGTGTCAGCACCTAATATAGATTAAATGCTCCCTCCACTGCTCAATAACCATCAACCCAACATCAGAAGAACATCTACTGCTGCACGGTAGACAGTTTTATTGTCCAAATCAGTCATCCTTCAGAGCAAAACTGACATGTTAGAGCCAGATTATGGGCAGTTTTGTCTTGTGAACTCATACCTACCAGTCATATGGGTGGAATTGCATTATTCATTTGCCTTGAAACCTTTACAGCTAGAAAAGAAAAACTTTGAACCAATCAATCTCAGATGGATCCAAATCCAGCCCAAGTGGTTAAAGTACTGAGGTTAGATCTAATCTTCTGAGCCGTCGAAACACTGGTCCATGCCTTTGTCACCTCTTGGCTGGACTATTCCAATGCTCTCCTCACCGGTCTCCCCTCTGCCACCATTCACAAAATTCAGGTTATCCAAAATTCTGCTGCCCGCATTCTCACCTACTGTATACCAATCTTCACCCCCGATTACCCCAGTCCTACCAGACTTCATTGGCTCCCTGTTTCGGAGCAGATCAATTTCAAGATCCTCACTCTTGTTTTCAAATCCCATCACTCCTCTGCACCCCCCTACCTCCCTGACCTCCTCTCTCCTCACAGCAGCACCCATTACCTTTGCTCCAACAAGTCTGGCCTTCTCTTGTCCCTTGTCCCTTCCTCCGTTCCACCATCAGAGGCCGTGCCTTCAGCCACTACTCCCTGAGGCTCTGGAATTCCCTTCCTCACTTCCTTCACCTCACCCCCCATTTTCCCATTTTCAGGTCACAGCTAAAGACCTTTCTTTTCGACTGCTCTTTTGGTCACCTTTTCCCCCCTCCCAATTGTTTACATCCTTCAGCTGAGATCTTAAACCAAAGTCCCCCTCCCATTTGCCTGTTTAGGTGGATGATCCTATAGTGGTTTTTTTCAAAAAGAGAGATAGTTTCTACCAATATCCTGGCCAACAATTCCACAAATAAAAGATTGATAATTCATTTCATAGCTGTTTGTGGGACATTGCTATTCACAAATTGACTGCCTTGTTTGCCTACAAAGTACATGCATGATCATTACAATTTACAGCAAATCTTGTGAATCATAGAATGATAGAATGTTACGGCACAAAAGGAGGACATTCAGCCCATCTATTCTGTGCCGGCTCTTGAGCAACTCAATCCCACTGCCCAGCTTTTCTCCCCGTAACCTAACAGACCTGCTCTTCCTAAATAAAGATCTAGTTCCCTTTTAAAAGCTGTTATGGAATCTGCCTCCACCACCTTTTCAGGCAATGCATTCCAGATTCAAACAACCCACTGAGTGAAAAACTTTCTCCTCAGCTCCCCTCTGCTTCATTTTGAAAATATTTTAAATCTGTGACCACGAGTCACTGATTCGCCCACCAGTGGAAATAGTCTTTCCCTATTCACCCTGTCGAAACCTCTCATAATCTTATAAACCTGTATTAGGTCTCCTCTCAATCTTCTTTGTTCCAGAGAGAATAAGCCTAGCCTATCTAGCCTTTCCTCATAGCTGAAGTCCCTCATTCCTGGTACCATCCTATAAATCTCCTCTGTCCCCTTTCCAATGCCTTAATATCCTTCCTAAAGTGTGGTGACCAGAATTGTACACAGTACTCCAGCTGAGGCCTAATCAAAGTCTTATAGAGGTTAATCCGCACTTCCTGACTTTTGTATTCTATACCCCTATTTATAAAGCCTAGTATCCCATATGCCTTCTTAACGGCTTTGTTTACCTGTCCTGCCACTTTCAAAGAGTCACTAACACAAATCCCCAGGTCTCTCTGTTCCTTCACACCCTTTAAAATTGTTCTATCTAGCCTATATTGCCTCCCCTCATTTCTTCTCCCAAAGTGTATCACCTCACACTTCTCTGTATTAAACTTCATCTGCCATGTGCCTGCCCACTTTACCATTTTAGCTATATCCTCTTGCAGATGGCTACTATCCTCTTCACTATTTACTATTCTCCCCAACTTAGTATCATCTGCAAATTTGGAAACCATACTCCCTAAACCCAAATCATTAATGTTTATTAAAAAGAGCAGTGGTCCCAAAACTAATCCCTGGGGGACGCCACTGTACACTTCCCTCCAGTCTGAAAAGTAGCCACTCACCACAACTCTCTGCTTTCTGTCTCACAGCCAGTTGTGGATCCATGCTACCACTGTCCCTTTAACGCTGTGGGCCTCTATTTCCCTAATAGACCTCTCATGCAGCACTTTGTCAAATGCCTTTTGAAAGTCTATGTAAACTACATCAACTGCGCTGCCCTCGGCCACCCATTCTGTTACATCGTTGAAAAATTCTATCAGATTTGTAAGGCAAGATTTGCCTTTAACAAATCCATGCTGGCTGTCCTTTATCAGCCGATATTTTTCTAAGTGAAGATCTATCTTGTCCCTGATTATAGACTCTAGAAGTTTGCCCACTACTGACGTTAGACTGACTGGCCTGCAGTTGCCAGGTTTGTCCTTCTGCCCCTTTTTGTACAGGGGAGTAACATTAGCAACCCTCCAGTCCTCTGGCACCACCGTGAAGCGCTTTGAGATACCCCAACAAAGTAATATGGCGACACGGTGTATCGAATTCAACTGTTCTTTTGTTATCTGAATAAAAGGGATTATAACTACACAGAAATGGAAGTTTCACTTTTATGTGTTAAAATCAGATATTGTACACATTATGTTTTTGCACACAATTGCATTAAGTTGCCTCATTTTTATTTTTGAGGTGGAAAAAATGCTCAAGAGCAAATCTAAATCAGAGTTATGATGCTTTTAAAAAAACAGAAACAGCTAATTTCTTTATTTGTTTGTTTGCTTGTTTGCTTGCTTACTTGCTTGCTTATTTGCTTACTTACCTACTTATTTTTCTGTCTGTCTTTCAATAAAACATTTGTATTGCTCAAAGAGTTTCTCCTTGAAGTGCTTCCTTGCTAATCTAGTTCTTCTAGAGGTTCCAGCGAATTCAAGAGACCCTCAAGTGGATACGAACAAGATCTAAAAATTGGTTCAGATGAAGAAGGTCCATTGGCCCAATTGATCTCTTCCTTTCAAAATACCCACCGTACCGTCTTCCCATAATGTCATCAAACTGTTTTAAAAAAAATTAGTCCGGTGTCTGGCTTTATCCATCCTTTCCGGCACCTATTCCAGTTATTAATTACCAGCTTGGTAAATAAATACTTCTTGCTGCCTCTATTGAAATGTCCCTTTGCAATTCTAAACCCATGTCCTCTTGTTCTGCTGTCTTGGTGCATTCCACAACAATAACAGAGTTACATTTATAGAACACCTTTCACGTCGGGAGTCTCAGGGAGCAGTGGCTGAAGGCACGGCCGGCAACGGTGGAATGGAGCATTTGAGGGACAAGGAGCAGGCCAGACCTGGTAGAGTGAAGGCAATGGGTGCTGTTGTGAGGGGAGAGGTGGTCAGAGAGGTAGGGGGGTGCAGAGGAGTTGTGGGATTTGAAAGCAAAAGTGAGGATTTTGAAATTGATCTGCTCCGAGACGGGGACCCAATGAAGTCTGGCAAGGACTGGGGTATTCGGGCGTGAAGATTGGTATGAGTGTGAATGCGGGCGGCCGAATTTTGGATAACCTGGATTTTGTGAATGGTGGCAAAGGGAGGTCCGGTGAGGAGATGACATGACAGTGGCAGACAATCAGCCATTTTTTAAGTTAGCATAAAATTGTGTTACAGTCACATTGGCCAGTTTAGTAGTGCACCTTAGTGTATTACCAGTACACTTTTATATTTACAGTCTATGCCGTGGGAGAGTACACAAGCTGCAGAATTCTGAAGGATCTGCAGCCTGTGAAGGGAGGAGCTTGGGAGGCCGACGAGGAGAGAGCTCCTTCCCATAGTCAAGCCTGGAAGTGATAAAGGTGTGGATGAGAGTTTCCACGGCGTTGGACGTGAGGTAGTGGCGGAGTCTGGCAATATTACGGAGGTGATGGAAGGCTATGCCAGTCATGGAGCAGATGTGTGGGAGGAAGGAAGAATAGTTCGGTAGAGCCAGTAGAGCTGAAGCAGCAGATACTGCTGTGAGGAGAGAGGAGGTTAAAGAGGTAGAGGTGTGCCAAGGAATGGAGAGATTTAAACATAAGAGTGAGGATCTTGAAGTCGATCAGCTCTGTGACAGGAAGCCAGTGGAGTTTGGTAAGGAATGGGGTAATCAGGGTACAAAGTTTTGTGCAGGTGCGCATGTGGACGGCAAAGTTTTGGATGAGCTGAATTTTATGAAGGATTGAGGAGGGGAGACTAGTGAGGATGGTGTTAGAGTAGTCCAGCCGAGAGGTAACAAAGGCATGGACAAGGGTTTTGACAGGTTTTGGGGTATTGACGAAGACAGGTAATGTGGTGGAGATAGTAATAATATTAATGAAAATCCTTGTGTTTGATATAATGAGGAGGCAGAGGAAGCCCTAGTCAGATAACAAGGACATAGTTTGTGACTTTCACGAATGCTGTCTCTTGTAATGTGGGCAGGGTGGAAGCTGGACTGGACGAGTTCAAATAGGGTGTGAAGGAAGAGGTGTGCACAAAGTTGGTTGGCAACAATGCTTTTGCAAGGAAGGGTATGTTTGAAATTGGAGTTGGAGGGATCGAGGGTAGGTTTTTTGAGGAGAGGGTTGATGACCACGGTTTTGAGGGGAGTGGGACTGATCCTGAGGAGAGAGATTGGTTAATAGTGTCTGCCAGCAGTGGGCAGAAGAGGAAGAGCTGGGTGATCAGCAATTGGATGGGGAGGGGTTTGAGGCAGCAGGTGGTGGGTCTCATCATGGTGATGGTAGATGAAAAGGAGAAAGGAGAGATGGGGGCAAATGAATGTTGAATGGGGGCCATGGTAGGAGCTGTGGGCAGGATGGGTGAGTAGATGGAATTGGGGTGGTGGTAGTTGACACGGCGAAGAAGGACAAGGCTGCCAGGCGGATTTTGTCAATGTTGTCCAATCGTTTTCCATAGTTCAACAACAATAACAACAACTTTGATTTAGATAGTGCCCTCCATGCTGGATGGCGTCTCAGAGCACTTCACAATCGCGGATCCCGGGACCGAGCCAGGGGCAGGGGTAGAAAGGTGACCAAAGGCGTGGTCGAAGAGAAAGGTCTTCAGCTGGGACTTGAAGCTGAGAAAAGAGGTGACGAGGCGAAGGTAGTGAGGAAGGGAATTCCAGAGCCTCGGGGCATAGTGGCTGAAGGCACAGCCGCCGAGGGTGGAGTGGAGGATTCGGGGGACATGGAGGAGGCCAGACCCAGTGGAGCGAAGGCAACAGGAGCTGGTTTGAGAGGAGGTCAGAGAGGTAGGGAAGTGCAGAGGAGAAGAGGGATTTGAAGACAAGGGAGAAGATCTTGAAGTCGATCCTCTCTGGGATAATTCATTCCTCTAACACTGCAGATCATTATCATTACTCTACTCTGCACCACCTCTTGGATCTGGGTATTATGTTACGGTGACTGTATGCAGTATTCAAGGAGAAGTCTGATCAGACCACCATACAGCCTGAGAATGACATCTGGGAATCTAAACTCAAATGATTTAGGAATATAGTCCAACATGTTAGCCAAGTTTTATTGCTGTCTCACCCTGGTTTGACACAGCGAGCGACAATTCAACTAACACTCATAGATCTCTTTCAACTTCTCCCTTGGCAGGTTCTACAGAGTATTGTATTTCCTATTCTAGTACTCCATGGATGTACTAGAACAGGAAGCACATCCTAAATGCAGTACCTTGCATTAACATGTCTTGAAGATGTGATATATCAAATGCAAGGATTATTATTATTAGTAGTAGTAACAGCAAAGAAATACATTTGCCAGATATCAACAACAACAACAACAAAATTGCACTTGTATAGTGCCTTTCACGTCAGGAGGACGTCCCAAAGCACTGAACAGTCAGGTCGGGACCCGAGCGGAAGGGAGGGAGGGTCGGGGGAGGGGGAAGGAGAGGGGGAAGAGTTAGTGGGGGCAAGAATTAGTGGAGGGGGCTGAAGGCATGCTCGAAGTGGAAGGTCTTGAGACCAGCCTTGAAGGAGGAAAGGGAGGAAGCAAGGCGGAGGAGCTGCAGGATGGAGTTCCACAGTGTGGGAGCAGAGAGGCTAAAAGCCCGGCCATCAATGGTTGGACGGTTAGGACGGTGGACGCAGATCAGCCTGAGTCTGCTGAACGGAGGGTGCTGGCAGGCTGATAGGGAGACAGTAGGTCAGAGAGATAGGCGGAGGCATGGCTGTGAATAGCTTTGAAAGTGAGGACGAGGATCTTGAATTCAATCCTCGGGGAGATGGGGAGCCAGTGTAGCGGGCGAAGGTGGGAGTGATGTGATCGCGAAGCCAGGTATGGGAGAATACATGAGCTGCACAATTCTGAATGATCTGCAGCCTGTGAAGGGAGGAGCTGGGAAGGCCAACGAGGAGAGAGTTCCTGTAGTCGAGCCTGGAAGTGATAAAGGCGTGGATGAGTGTTTCAGCGATGTGGGGGGTGAGTTGTGGCTGAGTCTGGCAATACTGCGGAGGTGATGGAAGGCTATGCCAGTCATGGAGTGGATGTAGGGGAGGAAGGATAGTTTGGGATCGAACAAGACGCCCAGATTCCTGATTGGCTTCGAGAGGTGAAGAGAGCAGCCTTGAACGCTGATGTTTTCAGCGGCTGAGGTGCGGAGGCACTGGCGTAAGCCAATCAGGATGGCCTTCATCTTGTTGACTTCACATATCAGCCAATGTGCATACCCTGTTGCACTTTTCTTCTTGTAACTGCTTTGGAGAACAAAACTGATAATAGGCAAACTCCCCCAGAGATGGGAGCAGCCTTTGGGTTTTGAAGGAATGTATGCTTTATAAAGTGTTTAGAATTGTTGAGGGGAAAACACATGTGCAGCCTGAAAAAGGAAATGGAGGTTTAGCTACACTCAGGTCAGTGGGTACCTATTCTGGAGAAACATTCCAGCTGTTCAAGGTTGAATTGTACAATGACACATGAGGAGCGAAACATCTCTTGCTATTAAATGTAGGTCTTTGTTAATGTGCAGTTACAACAGCAACAAAATATACAGTCAATTCACTTTATAGTATCATTATAACAAAAAGCTTCACATCAGGACTTTGAAATCATAAGATCTAGGCTGATACACTAATGCGGTGCTGCACATGTGTTGAATTGTTAGAGGTACCATTCTTCAGATAAGATGTTAAACCAACATCTGTCCATTCAAGTGAATGACAAATTATTTTCCTGGTCAACAATCAACAATCCCTGAGTAAAATTAGTTCATATTTTTTTCATTATTTAAATTCCCCAAGTCATCAAATGAATCAATATACCTTGATTGGTCTTGTCTTATGTGGGTAAGTGAAACTGATCTCATTTTAATATGTCTATAATACATATTTAAATGTCAGTCCAGTACTTTTCAACGACAACAGAGTTCTATTAGTTAAACAGCTACAAATACTAATATTTTCATTCCCTGACAACATGAAAGTCCCACCTTCTCAGAGGCCAATCTTGCTCATTTTTTAAATTCAGGTAATCCTAGTGGACATTCCTTCTTGAAACCAAAAGAATCATGTAAATCTCACTCACTGCAGGAATGCCTCTCCCATCATAGATAGAATTGATATGTTCCTATGAAGCCGCTTCAGACACTTCTAGATTTCTTATATTAGAAATCTTTCTTACATAAGAAATCTTGTTAAGAAATTCCCTAAAATTTATGTCAAAACTGATTAGAGGAAACAAGGGTGTAATTATCTCTACCTAAATGTAATGTATCATTGGCAGTCACAAGCCTTTTGTTCTATACTTATTTACCATTGATTATTAAACATCTTAACTGATGAACACGTAAGGAGCTGATAATAGCACAGTACTGTATTATTTCTGCGAAGGTTTATATCTGTAAGCTATTTAAGTGTGTACATAGTCCAGTACTCCACACCTACTCCAATATATCCTTCACAATAACCTAGTGCCAACATTTTAAGTGCATGCTTACATTTGTAAGACAGGGAAGCACATACATTTGGCTAGTCAAGGTTATATTAATAAAATAATTTGCTGAGAATCAATTCCACATGAGGATAAAAGTTTTCAATTCTGGAACTTTCATGATTAATGTATCCTCAAAATGCCAAATCATTTGCAATTCATAATCATTGTATTTGATATCATGCCTAGTCACATCATCGTTTCACAGGACCTCCTATGTAGTGCTGTGACTGTATTTGTAGGTTAATGGCAAATATAGCAAGACCTTATCAAAAGTTCCATTCCGACCTTATCCATTGTAAGATCTGGCTGGACCTTATCAAATCTTACGACTTCACCCTCGCCTCCATTAAATTATATTAATAGTAATTCTTGCATTTGATATAGTGCTTTTCACATCTTCCAGACATCTCAAAGCACGTAACAAAATATACTGTAAATTGAATTGACAGTATAATTGTGGATGAAATGCAGCAGCCACAGCAGTGTCTTGCAACCAGTCATAGATGGAACGATTAGTGTTTTTTTCCTTGAGGAATTATTTTCAGGCAGGTGAAGTAAGGAAACTTATCAATGTTTTGCCTGGCCTACAGACATGGTGTCAACTTCCCATCTCTCTGCCTCCACCCTTGACTCCAGGACCACTGCTGTCCTGACAGAATGTCTGACAGGCATCAAGTCCTGGATGATAGCTAACTTTGGAATGGTCATTTCACATCTGATAAACTTGGGTTTAAACCTTCATGAGGTGCGTGGTAGGTACTATAAACTCCCTGTGAGCTTCCAGATGGTTCAGGCATCTCAGCATGAAATGTCTGAGGACATTGCTAACACCTTTTGGTGCACAACTCAGGCACACATCCCTTCCCAATAAGCAATAAATCATATCAGCGGTTACCTGATAACGCTACAGTTGGCCATTTTTTGTGTGCCTAATTTTATCATGGTGGTCTGAATTCATGGATTAAGACAATTGTGTTAGAACAGGCAATGTTCTATAAATCCCCAGGATGTGAATGTCCAATGTTTTTCAGAGGATTTTTGGCAAGCATATCAGGAGAAACTGCCTTCCCATTTTGAATAATGCCATTGGATCTTTAACGTCCACCTGAACAAGTAGATGATAACTTAGGTTTAATATCTCACTTAAAAAATGGAAGCTTGAACAATGCAGCACTTCTCCATCTCTGCCCTGGAGTATCAGATATCTTGATACAGCAGAAACAACAATAAAATTACATTTAAGACCGTGTATTTTCTGTTAGTCACACAAGCTCTATCTTACAAAGAGATGATTTCCTCCACATAATAGTGGTAACAGTAAATTACTTTTTCTGCAAAAACCTACCCAATGCCTTAAGACATGTAGAAAACAATGCAAGGCTTTTATTTGGAAGGTAAACCCTAGACAGCTTGTTAGAGGTATAAATCAAAGAATCCTTCTTGTCCTTTTCTGAACATTCTACACTATATCAGCTTATTTTTGAGAATGATTCTCTGAGATTTTCTTACCCTTAGTGATCTCCTGTGTGGATACTTATGGCAAAATAAAGTGGTTTTAAAATATGTCTGAGATCCTCAGCCAATGAAGAGTGATGTGAAGAATTCAATCGACACATTTGCACATTCCTATAGCTCCTCTGAGCCAACTAATACAAATATGTAGTTTGGAGCTCCAATTGAAAAGCTTTAAAAGCTAATGAATACAGTATATAATACTGTATATGGAGCTGTCGAGTGAAAAATAGGTTACCTCGAGATCAGATTAAAATGTATTTCTGTCTTTTAAAGCTATGTTCCTTATTCACTCAGTGGCCCAGAATGTCTTTAATTTTGGACCATTGCTTTAAAACATAACATCGTACAGAGATTCAGAAATTTCTTAAATTCAATCTAATTTTGGAAGCTGTTTTCTGACAATTCATTTTTAAAGAACATTAAAAGTTGCAAAAGTCTCTATCATCTGGAATTTAGATATTTTGTGGCTAAAATGATGAGAAATTTCAGGCTTTGTAAAATGGAATAGGAATTAGTACCGGAGCAACAAAAAACAGGCACCACCATTGTTGCCCAGCAGTACTGGACTTGGTTGTCAAACTTTAATAGCACATGCACTACTGAGTACGATAATAATAATAAATTCAAGATTTACTTTTATTCCAGACTTTAAACTCACAATGTCTGGGCTGACACTCCAATGCAATGCAGGGTGTACTGCATTGTTGGACGTGCCATCTTTTGAATGAAATGTTGAACCAAGGTCTTATCTGTCTGTTCAGGTTGGATGTTAACGAATCTTGGCACTATTCAGAAAAAGAAGGGATTTTCTCCCAGTGTCTTGGCCTACAATCCCTTGAATAAAATTGGTAATTCACTCACCGGCTGTTTGCGGGACACTGCTGTGCAGAAAATGGCTGTCTTATTCAACTGCAATATATACAGATACTACACTTCATAGTATCTCCTGTGAAGCGCTTTGAGACATCCTGCAGTGGGAAAGGTGCCACATGAAATGCAAGGATTATTATGATCATTTAGGAAATGAAACATGCAGCTAGAGATTAACCTAAAAAGGATGGGAAACAGAAGAAAATAAATTACTTTCAAAAAGCAATTATGGGGGGAGGGGGAGAAATAAGTGAGGTGAAGTGAAAAAAAATTGTAACTTATAACTCATCATGGCTAAACTACACTAATTTAGTTGAATTTATGACTGATTAATAAGGTATAGTGTTTCACTCAACATAGTCCAGTGTGCTAGACACAGAGCAGAAGTGAAAGTAGCTTCATGTGATATCACATGTCATATGCAACACAATTTAAATGCTAAATTTCCATCCTAAGTGTTGTGTTATAATAGTACATGAATAGAATTTAACAGCAAAATACCAGTTTGAAGGATTGGACTTTAATAAATAATTACAGAGTCTTGCTTGTTGTAGTGTTGTCAAGAAATTAACACATACAAATAGCGCAGTAGCTTGTAGTGCAGGAGGTTAACCCATATATAAACCTTAGATTTGATATAGTGCTTTTCACGTCTTCTGGTCATCTTAAAGTACTTCACAATATACTGTAATGTGAACTAACTATATTTGAGGGATGAAACATGGCAGCCAATTGTACACAGCAACAACAACAGAATTACATTTGTAGAGTGCCTTTCATGTCGGGAGGACAACAACAACAAAAACAAAATTACATTTGTATAGCGCCTTTCACGTCAGGAGGACGTCCCAAGGTGCTGGACAGTTACTGCTTCAGACCCGAGTTGAGGACGGAGGGTGCGGGGGGTGGGGGTAAAGAAGGATGTCTCAAAGCACTGAACACTCAAGTGTCAGGACCACAACAGTGTCTTATAAACAGTTATGGATTGAGTGACCCAATTTTTTTTTAAGGATTATTATTCCTGGAAAACCAATCAACTAACAACTGGATTCCTACGTACTGCTGGGTTAACAGTGGAGTGTGAAGTAAGGAAATTTATCCAACATTTTGCCCTACCGGGAATCAAGCCCAGGTCTCTCATTTGCAATGCGAGTTCACTAACCACTGAGCTACAGGATGCAGCTCAGTGGTTAGTGCACCTTATAAATGCATCTTTTCTTAGGAAAATAGAACATCAGTTGCATTACTTTTCGCCCACAAATATACAGCCAATTCACTGCACAATATATTCTGCGAAGCGTAAAGAAATATCCAAAAGACGTGAAACGCACTATACCAAATTCAAGGCTTATTATTATTATTGTTTTTGTTATTATTACACTATCACCAATTCAGTATTTAGCATCACAACACTCACAAATTTGCGGCAACACAAAAGCTTTTTTCCAAAGGCAATCTTTAGTGGGTGTTGATTTATGTAAATCAATAATTTATTGGTTTGTTCTATTTCTCTCTGCTGCCAGCCAGATGCTTCTACCTTTGCACTGCCAGCAAATGTCAGCTGGAAACTATAATAGCCCTTTCAGATTCAGAAATAAGATATAAATATTTTAAAAATCTTGCAACAGGAAGTAAAGGAGCTCCAGTGTGTTTCCTCCCTCCCACCCCACCTGAGTATGTCACAGTTTTGCAGCAATACATTTAATGTGGTTGTTTTAGAAGAGGAGACAAGCATATAGCTCGTGCTCCACAATTGTAATCTTGGAACAAAAGCATGACAGCCTCAAGTCTTTGTATACAGAAAATTGTCGAAGACTCTGTCGAGGCTCGCTGGGCATGAACACACCGCAGAGCGATCCTCTGATACTTGTTGACATGGCAACCAGTTGAGAGCCATTCAACATCATTGGGGAATGAAAAGGTTCAGGCCTGGTTTAAAATCTATCCTGGCTTCTACTTCAGCATTTTCCCTTTTAAGGGTACTCTGAATCCTCACCTTGAAAGATCTTGTGCAATTCCATCTGCACAATTCCAGCCAGTACAATCTCGCCAATTTTCTTCCAAGAGCGGCTCTTGACAATTGTGTTTTTGATGTGACAGACCCACGGCTTGGCTCCCTCTGGCAAATGGGGACCTGAAAGTCGAAAAATTGGCATTGTTTTGTTCTGTCGTATTCACTGCACTTCAACAGGGATTGCTTCTCTTGAGGCTGTGATGCAGAATTTTGCTCAAAGTAATTTCACGTGAAGCATTCCGCTTTTACTGAAATATATGAGGAAAGTGTATTTTTCACAGTGCACCTAGCATTTACAGGGATATGATTTGACAAGATATGACATGTAAGCGTGAAAACTGCTGTTTTCGTTCATATATGTTTTTTAGCAATTGAGAATTCTACACACCAAATGCATGCTACAGTCCTACAGGTTGTAGCGCTCTCGCCTCTGAGTCAGAAGGTTGTGGGTTCAAAACCAAGTGGCGACTTTGAACTTGCATATATTTTAGGCTGATGCTCCAATGTAATTCAGAGTATGTTCTGCAATATTGGAGATGCGGTTCTTTAGATGAGGTATGAAACAGAGACCGTGTCTCCCTGTGCAGGTGGATATTAAAGATTCCATGTGGAATATTCAAAAAGAGAAGGGAGTTTCTCCCGGCATCCTAGCCAACAACAACAATAACGTCGGGCGGATGTCCCAAAGCACTGAACAGTCAGGTCGGGACCCGAGCACGAGGGAAGGGTCAGGGTAGGGGGAAGGGAAAGGAGAATAGGAGAGGTGGAAGAGTTAGGAGGGGGGGCAGAAGGCACGGTCGAAGAGGAAGGTCTTGAGACCGGCCTTCAAGGAGGAAAGAGAGGGAATGAGGTGAAGGGATTGCAGGATGGAGTTCCACAGTGTGGGAGCAGAGAGGCTGAAAGCCCAGCCACCGATGGTGGGGCGGTTAGGGCAGTGGACGCGGAACAGAGCAGAGTCTGCTGAACAGAGGGAACGGAGGGAATGGGCTGATAGGGAGATAGCAGATTGGAGAGATAGGTGGGAGCAAAGCTGTGAACAATCCTCCAGATAAATTTGGTCATTCAGCTTAACATTCAGTTGTTTATGGACACAGCTGTATGCAAATTGGCTGTTATGTTCACCTATAAAATATAATGTCATCACACTTTACAATAAATCCTGTGAAGCCTTTGAGATATCCCACCTGAGACAAAAGGCAACCTCCCCCCACTTAACCTCTCCCAGAGATGCTACTGAATTTATTTCTTATCTTTATCAATTCTCTGCGGAATAGTCCTTCATATTGATCCTCTCAAAACCTTTTAGAACTTTGTAGATTATATTGAATATCTCTTTCTCTTCTCTACACCCAAACAAACCAATTAACCTTTTCAGTACTAGTGGCCTACATGTTACATCTCAGGAGTAAGCCTGAGATTGCAATCATAGGCTTGGGGTTTCTAGACTGTGCGCTAGTGGTATGGTGAGTGTTCTGGAAGGATGAGACGGGATGGAATGAATGGCGTTCTTCATCCAAACCAATTTTGTGATCCTGTAGAGTAATATTTGTGTTGACCTGCTGACAATCTTACAGCATTGGTTGTTTGCCAGTTAGCGCTGGAGTATAGCTAGGGTACAGAAATAGTTTTAAGCAAATCAGGGTTCAACTGGTGTGCTTATAACAGTTTGCTCTTAGGAGAACATTGGATGGTCAGTTATGCAATGTTGGTACGTTATTGCTTTAAGTTATTCTTCCCTTTAAAATCCCCTCAATCTATACATGAACAAAAGAAGCTCAACAGCTGCCTCCAAAACAAACCAAATATACAGCATACCATTTAAAAATTAATGTAAATCCTCTGTTTCATACTTAAATATTAATTCAGCATTACACCAAACAAACAATGAATGATAACATCAAAATACAGATGTAATAACAAGCAACCATCTCCCCATAGATAAGACTGCAAGAATGCAATGATTATAATTTGTTATGCTGTTGACTCATTATAAAGTTGAATTAAATATTAACATCAACCTGGACAAACAGACGGGACCCCAGTTAAGCTTCCTTTGTATGAGACATTAAACTGAGGTCCCATCTGTCTGTTCAGGTGGATGCTAAAGATCCCACGGCGCTATTCGAAAAGAGAAGGGAGTTTCTCCTGGCGTCCTGGCCAACAATCCCTCAAATAAAATTAACCCATCTCCTGAAGCTGTGCATGGGATATTGGCAATATAACCTGTGACATTTTTTATGTTTTATCTGATAAAAATGTTGTTTTAATGTGAACAAAAAGGTATAAAGTGAAAGAGAAGTAGCAAGTATATTTTATGTAGCAAAGTTGCCTACTTCATTCCCTTTAGTTTCACCACATTTTGTAGATTCAAATCTTACTCACTGTTATCCCTAGATCTTTACTAACAACTATATTTGTTCATTCATAAAGGTAAAATGCTAATTTTTCATGCTGATGGGATTTCCTTTTGATTCAAGTTTTTTTCAGAAATAATTTAATTCAGAGCTTTTTTTAAAAAAATAGAATTATATTTTCAAAAACAAACTTCCAATGTGAAGTCTTATCTTAGAGGATTTGTTGACTATACTTATACTTGATAGGGGAGCATGCTTATTTTTGGCAAAGCTACAATAGATCATTTAAAACTTGCAGAATTAGAATCCTGCATTACAGCCTGCAATATCTTAAATACAGCCCTCAGTTCTCTATAAGAACAACAACAACAAAATTACACCTGCATAGGATTGTTTCAGACCCGAGCTGGGGACAGGGTGGTGAGGGAAGGGGGGGATTAGGAGTTGCCGATTGGACCATCAAAGAGGAGAGTCTTGAGGCGGGACTTGAAGGAGGCCAGGGAGGGGTCGAGGTGGAGGGACTGCGGGATGGAGTTCCAGAGGTTGGGGACAGAGTGACAAAAGGTTCGCCTGCCAATGGTGGCAATGGTGGAAATGGTGGGAGCAGGACAGAGCCTGTTGTGCGGAGGGGGCAGGCAGGTTGGTAAGGGGTTAGAAGGTCATGGATGTAGGGTGGGGCGAAATTGTGTAGGGCTTTATATGTGAGGACCAGGATCTTGAATTGGATCCTCTGGATGATGGAGAATCAATGAAGTTGGGTGAGGACGGGGGAGATGGGGTCACGGAGTTTGGAACGGTAGAGGATACGGGCCGCAGAGTTCTGGCTTATCTGCAGCCTGTGGAGGGAGGATTTGGGAAGGCCGACAAGCAGGGTTTTTGCATAGTCAAACTGGAATGTAATGAAAGCATGAATGAGCGTTTCAGTGGCTTTGGGGTGAGGTAATGGCGGAGTCGGGAAATATTGCGGAGATGAGGAAAGGCATAGTGAGTCATTGCTTGGATGTAGGGGAGGAAAGACAGTTGAGGGTTGAACAAGACACCTAAGTTCCTGACTGGCTTGGTGAGGTCGAGTGAGCAACCATGGAGGTTGATGCATGAAGTAAAAAAAAGAGCTTCAATGTTAAGGCTGAATTCAACAATTTGACCCAGACCCTACTTAAATCTGGACCCGGATGGAATTTCTCACCATGTAGTTAAAAGTTACCTTTACACAAGGTCACTTTCTTCAGCTCTGATCTCTTAGCAACTGCTAGACTTTTGATTTCTGCACTATAATCACTTGCCATTTGCTTCAAAGTGATGTGAAAATGTTCTTCTTCCATGCTATTCTGCTGTACTGAGTTAAAACTCACTTAGGTATAATTGAACTGTTTCCTCACAACATATTTTGTGGCCACTCTTCGGTGATAATGTTTGGTGTTAGTTCTGCACTTACATTGTATGACATCCTTTGAATCTGAAATCTTGTTGGGATAACTGACTCATTGTTACATTATAGCAGTGCCAGGATTATCGAGATTACACTATTCAGTATGTGGAAAATTTGTTTTCTTTTAAAAATGCTTCAATATTTATGAAGTCATGGATTTAAACACCCCAAAATGTATGAGATTCATTGGCCAATTAATTTGACTGATTCTAAAATAGTGATAAATAATAATAACGCTTGCATTTGATATAGCACTTTCCATGTCTTTTAGACATCTGAAAGCACTTCATACCTATACTATAAATTGACTGTTTACTCATGGGTAAAATGCGGCAGCTGATTGCATATGGCAGTGTCCCGCAAACAGTTGTGGATTGAAGTGACCAATTTATTATTGTATATTTTTCTTGAGGGATTATGATCAGGCGTGTGGAGTGAGAAAACTTGCCCAAGGTTTCGACTGCCGAGAATCGAACCCCAAAATTTGCATTTATATAGCTCCCTTCACACGGAGTAGCATTTTGGTGCACTTCTATAGATAGAAGAACAAGAGGACAACAACAACAACAAATTATATTTGCATAGCCCCTTTCACGTCAGGAGGACATCCCAACAAAGGTTTAGAGCTGTAAAAGGCAACTTCAAGACAAGATCTAGAAAAGTTTACCTTTATTCAATGACTGGAATAGGTTACCAAGAAAGGTGATAGAAACCAGGACACTAGATTAATTTGAAAAGCAGCTTGATACAGTGATGAGAGGATGGGAGGTTGGTGTTCTGGAGGGATGAGATGATGACAGACCAATCCTGTGATCTTGTGGGATGCAAACAGAGTCCCAAATTACTATCAACAGTGTGAAAGGCCTTATGTGAATGTAAATTGTGTTGTAAACTGTATTATATTTATTGAACTCAACTTGATCATAGTTATAACCTTTCTCTGGAAAGATTTTCCAATACAGCATGCTTCACTACTGAAATAACACAATTGCTATTATGTGTACAGCTAAGGCTGGAAAATTCCATTGATCAATCATCCAGGACTAATTTTCAATTCCTTTCCCAGTTATGTACTGCACTGGGCAGCTTTCAAATAACACTAAGCACTCATCCCGCCTATCAACAATTCCTGTTCTCTTACTACATCTGCTTCTTTGTGACCTGTCTCAATTCTATCTTTCACTCCACCAACACGCAGTTTACAGCCAGTGTTAAAAAGTCATCTTTGCCAAACAGTGAGCAACTGTTTAAACAATTTTCCACTACAAGTTGAAACAATTATACCTCGGTTTCGTCTCTCACACTGCCATTGCAATGCCTTCAGTTCAGGAGAAACCCATTAGTGTAACTCCATACTTTAAATATGGTAAATTCCACCCAATACTTGTGAAGGCTTTCAAAACATTCAAGAGCTTTTGTTTCCGTGTCTGGATTATCAAGGAAACACACAAGGCAATAGTGCCTCAATGCAATGCTATGCTATGCTCGTTAACCCCGATTTCATTGTTTTAGGATAAGAGTATGCTGCAAACAAGGGTAGAATGGAGTCCTTAACTTTCCTCTGATTTCATTGAAGGAAAAAGCCAAAGGATAGTCAGTCCGCTCAGACCCTCATCTGTGCTTTCATCATCACATCCAGGCTTGCCTAGGCTAACTTCCCACTTACTGGACTTCCCAATTCTTCTCTTGAAAAGATACAGATTATTCAGAATTCTGTAGCTTGTGTCTTCTCCTGCACCAAGCTCCATAAACCGATTGCCCCCTTCCTCGGTTGGGCTTCACTAGTTCCCCATTCCCTAGAGGATCGAGTTCAAAATCCTTACCATCACTTTGAAAGCACTCCATGGTCTTTCTTCTCCATATCTCTGTGACCTGCTAAAACTTTACCAATCTGCCCACGCCCTCTGCATGGCAGGCACTGCTCTGTCCACCCCACCATTGGAGTCAGGACTTTAGTATTTCAACCCGCATTGTGTGGAACTCCAACCTGGAATCCCTTGACATCACTCCCTCCTGTGCACTCCTTCAAGGCCCATCTTCATCTTTGACTATACCTTTGACCATCCTCCCATACCCTTGCGCCCTACCTCTCTTCATACAATCATATAATTATGCAGCATAGAAGCAGGCCAGTTGGCCCATCGTGTCTGTGCTGGATCTTCAAAAAAAGCATTCCAAATCAATCCCACTCTCTCCCCATAGCCCTGCAAACCTGTACTCCGCAAATAAATATTGATTTCTCTCTTAAAAGTTGTTATCAAACAGGCTTCCACCACCTTTTCAGGCAAAGCATTCCAGATCCGAACCACTTGCTGCATTAAAAAAAATTATTCTCACCTCCCATCTGTTTCTTTTAACAAATATTCTAAATTGATGTCCTCAGGTTACCGACCCACTCGCCAGTGGAAATAGTTTCTCCTTGTTCACCCTATTGAATCCCCTCATAATTTTGAAAACTTCTACTAAGTCTCCTCTTAACTTTTCCGCTCCAAAGGGAATAATCATAGCTTCTCTAGCCTCCTCTGATTATTGACGTTTTTGGATTCTTCAGCTCAAATGCTGATTTTGACTGTCCAGTGCCTTGGGACATTCTCCTGATGTGAAAGGCACTATATAAATGCAATTTGTTGCTGTTATCGTACAGTAACACCGTAACGCCAACACTTTGCATTTATATAACACCCTTCATGTGCGTTTGCTTCTCGGAGTGCTTAACATTCTTATCTTGTGTTCAGTGTACTTTGTGTGGCTCTCTTTTATGGCTCCTTAATTTTCATCTTTATTTTCACCTATTATGGTTAATTTAACAGTGTACATTACACTTGATTCCCTGTCATCTTTTTTTGCACAATGTTACATCAATGGAAATCATTGTCATCTTTTTTGTAAGGCACATAAGATCAGAAGATCACAAGATTGGTTCAGGTGAAAAAAGCCCTTTAGTCTATCTGATCTCATCCATGCCGACCACCCACTCTACAGTATTCCCATCACAACACCAAATTGTTTTCCAAAACAGTCCAGTGTCTGCCTGACACCTACCTCTCTGGTACACTTGATACTTGCTGCTGGTTTAAAGATTAATGAGGCATAATTTCTTCTTTACGTTCATCTGAAAACAACATTTCTGTCAGAACAACCCCACTTTAAACCTCAATCATGAAGGACAAATAATCTCCTGGTAAGATGAACACACCCTTCGGGCTAAACATTTTGGACAACTATTATTCCCAGTCTAATTGATACTGATTATATAATTTAGTACTCGTACATCGAGAAGTTGTTATGATTGTTTTGAGCAATTCCCATGAGAAATGAATCAAATCTCATTTCATCCTAAGATCTTACACTTCTGGCAAGAGCATTTGCCAAAAAAGTGTCGACATAAAGATAACAATTGCAGTAAGCTGTATATAAATACCTAAGAATGGGGTAACAAGAACTGATCTTATTACTGTAACAGTAGTTCTAAACTCAATGAATTTTGGCTACCGTGCAGCACAATTGAGTAGTAGCCTGAAGGCTGCTTTCAATTTTATGCAACAATAAGGTTGTCCCAACACTTTCTCCAATCATTTCTATTATCTCTAAAATGTGTTTAATGCACACTCACTGCACCACAACAGCATCCCACAAGATTACATTACAATTGAAATCAGTTGTGTTAGGGCTGCGCTTGGTTTCTCTGCATTAACTCTCTGAAGTCTACGTAAGAATAGAAATATGGTTGGGTAAAAAATAGCACTGCAATCACCACAAACAAATACATGGGGGAAAATTGGGAAAATAAAACCACATCTCTTCTGTTGACAAATTATCACCAATTCTCTATCCTACTCTCATCTCCTTATTCAATTTGTTTTAAAATGTTAAAAATCCTTCCATTTGCTATAGCACTATAGCGTCTGGATGACGTGTACATTTACTGTAAATTGTAATGAATGGGTCAAAGCCCTAATGGTAGGGCAATCCTAGCTGGACAGGCAGTGGAAATCTTACCAGGCATTGCTTTGAGGGAGAAATACAGGTCCCTGTTTTAGACATCTAACATTTCCACTGAAAGGCTCCACCTGACCACGACTAATTAGTACTAGTCTTCATCACAATTCAAATCCATCCTCATCTGCCTTCAATAATTGCCATTAGCTATTCTCCTGGTGATACTAATTCAGGAGCCAACATTAGGTGCAATGCTCACGAGTCAACTGACCCCCATCTACAAAACCTCAGTCATCAAAAATGAAAATAATATCTTACAAAATTGATTTTTCCCCTTTGGTGAAAGAGTACAGTAAATATACTGTTCTAATAGCCCTCCTTAAGCAGCTAGATCTTTCAAGCATTTCTCACAGAAGTAATTGAGAATCCCAATGACAAGCTTCCTTCTTAATGCTTTGTGAGGTGAGAAAGCAACATAACCTGTAGCATGGTAATTCAGATGTAATAATTGTCCCTCAAAAATAGTAAGCATTACAGTTGAACTTTCTACTCAAAATAAATTTCTTAACTTTTAGGAGCAAGTATAGAACATTGTTCTGTCAAGTACCTGATAGAGACATACACAACTTTATATGCTTTAAGTAAATCTTAGATGAACCACAACAACTTGCATTTATATAATGCTTTTCACCTAGATTAACAACCATAAATTGCATTTGTACAGATCCTATCACAACAGGAGGATGTTCCAAGATGCTGGCCTTTGCACCCAACCTGGAGGTTGGATTTGGATTGGTGGGGGGTGGGGGACGACCAAGGCACGGTCAAAGAGGCAAGTCTTGAGCAGATCTTGAAGAAGGTGAGGGAAGGTGAGAGGAGAAGGAACTCTGGATTAAAGTTCCAGAGAGTAGGGGCAGAAAGGCTGAAAGCCTGACCATCGATGATGGGGCAGGCAGGGCAAGGGATGTGAAGCAGGCCCATGCCTGCTGGGTGGAGGAAGTCGCAAGTTTGCATGGTTTTAGAACATCACAGAGGTACAGCAGGGCAAGTCTGTGGATGGATTTAAAAATGAGGATGAGGATCGTGAACTGGATCCTCTGGGGGAATTAAAACATTGAGATTTTGCACTGGCTCCATGAAGTTGAGTTTACTTTGTGGGGGATATATGCTGTCAGCACATGAAAGTGCTGATGGGAACCAAGCAGGAGTTTTGTCTACGTACAACTCAAGAAAGTTAGCTCTCGTACATGACATGATATTCAACATCAGGGACTATCCTAGAATGCTTCAATGTACTGGAGTAATGACACCAAACTGGGGAGATTAAGTTACATTTTATGGATATAAAATGTGTCCTAAAAACAATTTTCATGGGCAGTTTCAAACACCTGTGGATTTTTTGATAGAGAAATAATTTGAACAGAATCAATTGTAAATTGCATTGTTTTTCATGCTGAATGTTGACTCAAAGTGTATTAACCAATAAAATAGAGAGCCCTAAGCAGAAAAAGAAAGAATAATTTTTTCGAAAGAATGCATCTCTGGGATTATTTTGGGAGAGAGTTTCAAAGGGAAAAACCCAAAGGAAGCATATCTGAAGGTTTGGAGTGCCTGACGACCACGCAACAAATAATAAAAAAAAAAAATTACCGGTATTATAATTTTTTTGAAATTTTATTATTATAAATTGTTGTGAATTGGGATGTCTGACTGATGCATCGCTGAAAGCCACTTAGAAACTGCCTCTGCAGAGTGACTACATAACCTTCTGACTCACAGGCAAGAGTGCTACCACTGCGACAGGCTGACACTGATGACCAGCAGTAGACCAGATTCAGAAGAGCAGAAGGTATTAGCAAGAGAAAGTGCTGGAGAAGATTGTATGGGTTAGGGAAGGGGAGGGAGTGGAGAGCAAGGCAATGGAGGAATTTGAAGGTCAAGGAAAGAATCTTAAAGTCAACCCAATCTATAAATGTCCATCAGTTGGTGGGAAAGCTTTAAAATTTGGGTGAACGTGGATAGACACCTGATTAGATCAGTTGCTATTGTAATGTGAGTCCACACTCATTCTGTCAAATTGAATTCCTCACATTCTTAATATGTTAAAAAGAGAGTGTTGGATGTAGGCTAAGGAAAGACTTGGAATGTTTTGGATTAGCAAGGCAAAAAAACACTAAACACTGCATTACAAGCGACAGATAGGATAGCCAGAAGGATGACTTTGCAATTGGACAACTATTTGTTTAAGGTTGAATCCAAGCTGTACAGTTGACTGAAGGCCAACTTCTAATCCACCAAGGAATTAAATAATTGATGACTGGAACAGGTTGCCAGGAAAGGAAGTTGAGGCCATGACACAGGACATTTAAAAAAAAACAGTCTAATGCCATGATTGGGAAGGTGGTGGTGGAATGGAAACCTAAGGGTGGGTGTTCTGGAAGGATGTTCTGGAAGGATGAGATCAGATGGGCTGAAAGACCTTCTGCATCCGAATCATGAGTATGAGTTTGTGACAAGCGGATTTAACCTGTTACCTCTGACTCAGAGGAAAGAGGGTTACCACTGATTAGATGGGCACCTTATTAGAATAAAGTTACTAAATAAAATGTTTATAAAATATAGACAGAAGTAGCTAATGCAAGATCAATGGAATTATAGGTTATGTATAGCTGCTTTATAAGTTTAAGTTGTTGTTGTTGTTGTTATTTAAGGGCAGTGAACATACTAATAATCCTTGCATTTTGATATAATGCTTTTCAAGTCTTCTAGACGTCTCAAAGCACTTCACAGAATATTCTGTAAAGTGAATTGACTGTACATTTGTGGGCGAAAAGCAGAAGCCAATTGCACACAGCAGTGTCCCACAAACAGTCGTGAATTGAAATGACCAATTTATTATATGTAATTATTTTGTCGGATTATTATTAGGCATGTGGAGTAAGGAAAGCAACCCATTGCTCCAGCAGTGTCCCACAAACACTCTTGGATTGAGTGAACAAATTATTATTACAGTAAAAGCTTGGTTATCCGGCAACAAACCAACTCAAACAAACAACTCAAAACAACTCAAACAACTCAAAACAACTCAAACAAACGGTGTCTCCAATACAAGTAAAATTTGAGTATACGCAGTTTTCCCCGCGCGTATGCTCACTTTGCGAATGCTTGTGCACTTATTAAACTTACCAAAAGCGATTTTACCGAGTGAGCTGTTTTCCAGGAATGTTACCGTGTTGGGCAAGGGTTGACTGTACTATTTATGTATGCTTTATTGGTAGGTATCCATACAATATTCTATTATTATTTAGTCTATTATTAATATGGTATGTTTTAAAATAAGTTAATTTTTTGTGTAGGATTTTTGGTAATGCCGCTCGAATATCCAGCATGTTTGATTAACTGGCACCGGTCAGGTCCCGAGGGTGCCGGATAACAAAGTTTTTATTGTACTATTATTGTTTGTTTATGTTTTTGAACAGATTATTACCCCCAGAAAAGTGATCCGCCAGTCTACTAACAACTGGGTTCCTACTTACTGCTAGGTAAACAAATGTGTGTGGAGTAAAGGAACTTGCCTAATGTTTCGTTGTCTATGGGAATCGAGCCCAGGTCCTCTCGCTTGTAAGATAAGTGCTCTAACCAATATGCTGCAGGGCTGCACACATATTACAGGATTTAGAAATGAAACAGGTGCTGGTCCTTATGTTTGAGTGTCAATCTCAATTGAAATATCCTCCAAGAAGTAGGTTACCTGGATAACAGCAGGTCTCCCAACTCTGAGGAGTTTTGGAGAGGATGCCTCCATAAAGAAATCCATTAGTTAGTCAAGGCATTGATAGACTTTGAAGAAGTACTAGATTGTCTGTTCAAAATAGATGGAAATAATGTGTAGGATAAGCCGAACAAATTGAGTAATAATATTTTATTTCACAATTTATTTATTTTAAGGAAACATCTCGAAATGTGAATCATAGAACATATTTAACCGAAACAAAAAACAACTAAATTGAATCAATCAAGAAAATAAAACTAGTTCTTACATTTAGGTGAATACCACTTAAATATACTATCAAGGAGAATTTCCCTAATATTATTCCAACAGTAATGAGCACTAATAAATAGGCAAACTTTACAATGCTTGTGAAATGGTTTGAGTGCAAAAAGCCCTGCCCCATCCCAATAAAATCACAATTAGTTGTAACTTTAAAGTGCTGTCATGTTTAATGGTAGAGCAAGGAGGGGCTAAACCATTACATTCAGTTGTTCACTTTACATTTAATGGCACCATCCAAAGGATGCAGCATTTCCCAAGGCTTTGATGGGAAAAGATTTGTACAGGAATACACTGATACGTGACTTGAGAGAGTGCTATCGTCCCACTTTGATCCTGACCACTGAATCAAAGAGGCAAACAGCAATCAAGTCACTCACTATCAGTCGCAGACTGTTTGTATCTCAAGCCATACCTTAGGCAACAAAGAGGACCCCCAGAGGCTAGTTTGAGGCTTCCTCAGTTTACCCAGTTCATAAATCACACAGATTTCAAATGATTTTGTGTGAATAAACAAATAGTGGCATCAAGGCTGCCTGCATTGTTAAAGCTCAGCTAGCACTCAAAATGCAGAAAACAGCTGTACTCAATTATGACTTCATTTTCTCCTCTGTACTGTCTGGGTACATGCCATAGCTGTAAAGGGACTGGGATTTACTACAAAGTGACAAGTTCATTTTACAACAAAGTCAAACAAACCGAATGCTATTGTAAGATTATTTGAAACGTTTATTTAATGTTTAGCAAACCAGTTTATACTAGTCCAAGGTAGACTTCAGCTACTTCTATGAATGGACTTTAGTCTGTCTTGATAGAGAACATTATCCAACCTTGGTAAATAAATATAAAGTATCAAAACACTCTATTCCCATGAGCGTGTATTTCAGGTAAATGAAAAATAATATTTTATATAACATACATTTATAACATATTGAAAAGAGAAGGGAATTTCTCCTGATGTCTTGAATAACAACAACTACAAAATTACACTTGTACAGCATTTTTCAATCACCCAACGAAAAATAATCATTCACTTCATGGTTGTTAGTGGGCTATGCTGTTTCAAATTGGCTGTTGCATTTGCCTATAAAATCCAGTCACTATACTGTGCAGCAATCTTGTGAAGCTTTTTGAGATATCCTCCTGATGTGAAAGGAGTTGTAATGTAAAGATTATTATCACAGTATTCTTTCCTCCCAGGCCCACCATCCATTTCCGTAGGTGCCACATTGGGGGAAGCTTTCATAGGTGCTAGATCAAATGCACTGATTATTTTATTATAATTTTCTTCTTTTTCCTTTTTTCTTAATGTGATTTTAAGGCAGACACATTTTTCACTTCTTATATAGCAATTCATTTAATTTTGTGAAGGAATTAAACGTCATCAGATCCAGAGTAAAAAAGAAAAAAATAATGTTTTAGTATTGATACAAACAGGGTAAAATTGCTGAATGGATTTGTTTGTTAATACGTTTTATGATTGCTTAGCCCATTGATTTATTGTAACATAAGCCTGAGAGATAGACATGTTTATCTTGCAAATTGAAGCAAGCATATAGATTTGTAAATTTTATATGTAGGGCTAAATGTTGTTATATGTGTGTATATTTCTGAAAGAACAATGATAATTATATATATATATATATATATATATATATATATACATACATAAATACATATATATAGGTATTAAAGTATTGTATATTATGTTGCTGTACTGAAATATATTGTCTTCACCTTCAAAACCCTCCACTGCCTTGCTTCTTCCTAACTCTGTGACTTGTTCACGCCATATCAACCTGTCCATCCCCTCTGCTCAGTAGGCTCCAGACTGCTCACCGACTTGGTCTGTCCCATCATCTGTGGTTGGGCCTTTGGCTTCTCTGCCCACATTCTTTGGAACTCCATCGCACAGTTCCTTCACCTTAGCCCTTCACATGCTTTCATTAAGGCATGTCTCATGACACTCCACTGCGACTGCACATTTGACCACCCTCCTCCCCCTACTCTCCCTGCTTTCCTTCCCTCTTGATCCCTCTCCCCTGCTCAGTTCCAAATCCCTGACTGTCCATTGCCTTGGGGCATCCTCCCGACGTGGAAGACAGAATGCAACTGTAATAGATGGATCAATATACAATCAAACCTGAGTTACCATTAATTCTGTTGTCTTATTCACACTTTCATCCGGTTTGAGAATGATCTCCAAATATAGAATGCAACTTATAAACTGTTTTGTTGTGCAATATTTATACTGGTCTCATGCAATTTACAGGTCACCAGTTTTCATTTTCATATTACGGGTGACATTTAGTACAAAGAAAAATACAAGATTTACATAGGGCTTTTCTTTCTTTATCGCTATCCAGGTAACCATTGTTCATTTATTAGCTTTGGCAGTGAGGGCCAGCAGACTATATGAGGGCATCACAGTGGAACAACAACAACAAAATTACATAAACAAAACACAAAATACTACAGATGCTGGGAATCTGAAACAAAAACAAAGGTTGCTGGGGAAACTCAGCAGGTCAAGCAACATCCATGGAGAAAGGAAAAAGATTCAACGCTTCGGGTCTACAACCCCTCGTCAGGACAAAATTACATTTATCGACCTTTCACGTCGAGAGGATGTCCCAAGACGCTGGAATTTGACCTCTCCCCATCCAGCTCCCACACATGCACAATACCAGTAGAGGGACCAAGATCAAGAATCCTGGTTGCCTTTCCTTTCCTTAGCACTGGGAAGGCTGCAGCTAATTTAGTGTTCCCCACAACTGTGCCCAGTAAATTCAGCTCAAATGTGAACCAGTGAGCTCCTGTTCAAAAAGATGCAGATCTATTCACTGTATATCATCTGGGCTGCCCTCATATACTGTATAACACTTTTCATGAAGAAGAAATGTATTGAGCCAGTTAGGGTTCAGTTAGTCTGTAAGAAAAAAAGAAGCCTCTTGTAGTACACTCTTCACATATAGGTACATTACATTCCAATAATGTGCCCTTTCCTGTGAGACTCAGGTATTGAAAATTGCAATGTTAGGAAATTCTATGAATCTTTCCATTTCACCTCTAAATTGAAATCTTATTTCCCAGCAGCAATGACCTTCTTGAACTCTTATCCTGTCAAGACCAACTACACTAATTCATTATTTATGACCATATTAGTGCAGCAATTTTAATATTCAAAAAAGCAAATTTAGTTAATAAATCCACATGTAATGGCAATCTATCAGATATTAATTGATTATGACATGGCTGATATCCAGTTTTCAAATGAGATTCTCCCATTGGGAGGAATGGTTGTTCCGCTAGTATCTCCTTTCATTATTCACTCTCAACCTCTTTTTATGCTACAGCTGCAACTTTAGGTTCATTACTAATTTACAGTTGTTTTGAATTTAAAAGCTCTGTGTAAATGGTGCAAACAAACCCAAATCATATTTGCCCCAAACAAAAGAGCAACAACAACAACTTGAAAAGTGGCAACAACAATTTTTCATTTAGGCTTAACAAAGCTCCTTACTTGTAACTTGGGGTGGGGGGAGCTGAGGAAGGAGGGGTTTTAGCTGGTTAGTCTCCAGTAGTAGACTTCCAGCACCTTGGGATATCCTCCCGATATGAAAGGTGTTCTATAAATGTAATTGTGTTTGCTGTTGTTGTAGTACCTCAACACACAGTCTGGCATCCACAAGTATTGGCTGTTGTCAACCTGTACTTAATACTTTCTAGAATTAGATAAGCAGTATGCGACCTGCCAGGCAAATGGACTTCCAGGACTTCATGGGATTTACTGTAAGGTTAGTGGCTGTTTTTGTTGGCAAATTTCACTCAGTGTAACATAATAATAATAATACTCCTTGCATTTGATATAGTGCTTTTCACATCTTCTAGATGTCTCAAAGCACCCATAGAATATACTCTAAAGTGAATTGACTATATTTGTGGGTGAAATGTGACAGCAGTGCACAACAATGTCTCACAAACAGTTGTGGATTGAGTGACCAAGTTTTTATTGGTTTTTTTGAGGGATTATTATTAGGGATGAGGAATAAGGAACCTTGCCCAAGGTTTTGTCCTGCCTGGAATTGAACCTAGGTCTCTTGTTTGTGAGGTGAGTATTTTGTCTGCAGCTCAACGCAGAGTGCCTCACAGAGATGCTGCCAGAAGAGGGGGAGACACACTTAGCCATTCCAATAACCGATCCAGTTGTGATGAGTGATTTTTTTTTAACTTGACTTTGGATGAAAAGCAATAGATAATCCTGGACACAGTACACCTGCCCACCAGGGGATATTTTAGAATTGTCTTTTAATCTATAATGTCTCAATACTGAAGCATCCAGTTTAAATTATGGACAGTGTGCTGACTGTAATCCAACAGTTTAAGACATTTTAAGAAAGAATGTAGAGTTAGTGCTATAATGAAGAGAGGGCAAGCTGACATTGTAGAGGGATCCCACAGTGGTCTTTAGTACCATGTCAGTCTGCCCCCAAATCTGTGGATATGGAGAATTCTTTGTTTTCACTGGCTTAGGTTTGTCACATGTCAGCAACCTTGAACTAATAAAACTGTTGTGTCACATTAGCCCCAAAAGCATTAATGTGCCAACCGTTTTCCATGTGAGTATGTGGAAAATCAGCAAATTATCTTAAAAAATCTCAGGAAACATTTTTATTGAGAATGCCTGCTGTACACGAGATAAACCATTTTTGATCAACGGAATATGAGCTCTGACACAAAACAACAACCAACTCTGAGGGTGAGTGAAACTGTGGTTTGTATTATGCCTTTTATAGTGATGCTCAGCCTATTTTATTCCAACGGTAATAAAAACTATGACTCAGATCTCAGAGACAACTCATATCTGTGATGTCCATGGGCTATTTAACTTAAAGTTGCTGGATGGTTTATTTGGTTTGTAAGGCACAAAGTGTCTCCTATATATTATTAATATATTTTGCACTATAACTTCAAGTTTAAATACATTTTACTAACTAAAAACACGGCACCCAAATAAAATATTAATAATAATAATAATAATATATCTTGCCTTTGATATCAAGCCTTTTTACATCAGGAAGATATCACAAAGTGCTCCATTCAATTGGTAGCATCCATCTGAACAAGAAAAACAAGATTTTTTTTTGTGTCATCTGCTCCCCCAGCAATGCATTGGAGTGTCAGCTAAGACCTAGACTGTGATTTCAAAATCCCAACATGGAACTTGATCCCACAATCATCTGAATCAGAGAGAATTGATACAAATGTATGCATAAAAACATAAAAATTGCTAGACATAAAAAGACCAATGTCCATCCAGTTTGCATTCCACCAGTCGTATGCACATGTCATGTCCCAAACTATACAATGCATCACAAGATGTTATTACCTAATAGAAATCTATCCAATTTGTTCTTAAAAGAATCAACAATTTCTGCTTCCACCATCTCCCACTGGAGCCCATTCCATATATTTACTGCTTGTTCATTGAACTAATGTTTCCACAGATTTGTTTTGAATTTACCCCACTTCAATCGCAGGCCGTGTGGTTTTACTGTTCAGTACAAGATAAAAAGCTTATCATGGTCTATATTATCTAGTCCCTTTAGAATCTTAAAGACCGCAATCATATCTGATATTTGGATTAAAATATCCTATAAAAATATATTAAAATGTTCTGCTGATATTTGAACTAAAATTTTCATATTTCCTGTTCCAGCTGAAAACTATGAATGGCTTATCCAGGTTTAAAGGACTGAAGTATTTTCTCAAACCATAAGCAGATCGTGATCATGAAACCAATCAAGATGCTGTCGTTCTGCAATCCAACTAAAATCCCAATACAAAATGTCCTTCAAAGCTGTTTGTTAAAATGTATTTGAATACGCGTTTCGGGTTTAGTTCTATTTGAATTTGCAGTCTATCAGCATTTTTTTTAAGTCATTCCCCAAATTCTCACTCCACCATTGTAGCCAAGGAACGTGTGTGAGAAACTGCATTATAAAGTGACTATCACTCTGGTTAAAGCGGAACTCTCTTGCCCCATAGCCTCCAGGATTTGCTCACTTTGCTTGTCTTTAATTTCAAAACATGGTTCGTTGCAGGAAGTTCAACCTTGATTCCAGTGATAATGATCCAAATTGAATTTGATCTTCAGTGTAAACAGTATTAACCAGAGCTGTTTGAGTATGACAATATTTTGCTGAGGAAAACCACTTTCATTTATAGATGACTTGAAGAAGAGTTTCCAAACATTCTTTCAATCTGGTATATAAATGTTCATTTCTGATGTGTTTTTCTGATGCACTAGGTGGTTTAATATCCCAATTCACTGTACCATTCATGCTAAACAGGAGGCAAAATGGGCTTCTATTTAAATTGACCTGAGTTGAAGTGAATTGAATGATAATAACAACATTTCTTGCATTTAACACAGTACCCTTCATGTTAGATGACCATCTCACACCATGTCATAAGAATTAATGTAAAGTGTAGTGACTATATATTCTGTAGGAAAATGCCTATACACAATGTTGTCTATACCTTGCAGAGTTTTCAAGGAAAATGGACTTCATCATGAGCTGACTACAACAACAACAACTACTTCCGTTTATATAGTGGGCTCTACATTAGGGCAACATCTCAAAACGATTTAACAATGACGGAGCCTGAGCCAGTGGGAGGGGAAGGTGACTAATACAAAAATATGGACAAGGGTTAATATAAAAATATAGGATTGTATGAAATAGAAAGAACTTCCACCCAGCTGTCAAATAAATGATGGGCTGACTGGCTTCCTCCTTGCCTGGCATAAAATACTATGATTCTATGATAAACTTTGATATCTCAACTAAACTAAAGTTTGAAGCTTTCTCCTGGTGTTTGCCTCTTTTGAAAAATAAATCCACTGATTCTTTAAATAGTCTTGTTACAATACTTTGTTCTGTGGAGCAGACTTTATAATTCTGCCTGGTAACTAATTTTGGTTTCATATCATAGTTATCTAACTGTTTTGTAGCTCCATTAAAACAGCATTTTGTTTATTTTTGTTTATTCCTTGAAGTTTCTCTCCAACATTTCACTTGTCATTTCCTTCTACTGGAGTACATGTCCACAAGCACCAGTCAGCCTCTGGTACTTCACCCAAGAGGCCATTTTCTTGGGTACCAGTGAATGTTGGCAGGCCATAGGGAGCCATTCAGCCCAATCCTCATCTGCCGATCCATTCATGTATTCTTTCATCAAAGGAGTATTGTATAGTATTATCTGTTCAGCAGGCTTCAAACTGCTGCCTATCCCCTGCCCAGCCCAGCCCACAAAAGCAGTCGAGCCTTCAGCCTCTCTGCCCCTAACCTTTGGAAGTCCATTCCACAGACCCTTCTCAATCCCTTTCCTATTTCAAGGCCCATCGCAAGACTCTCCTCTTTGAGTGTGCCTTTGGTCAACCTCCTGCCCTCCCTGCTCTCATCCCCTCCTGATCCTAACCCTCTGCTCTGGTCCAAAATCTCTGACTGTCCAGCACCTTGGGACATCCTCACAACATGGAAGATGCTATAGAAATGTAATTTGTTGTTGTTATTGGATAGTGATTATGAGCAGGGAATCATGAGCTTTATTTTTCCTTCTTTGGCTCAGGGAGATGAGGTCAATTGCTTCTGCCACCCCGTTGAGATCACCGAATTCAACACAAACCAGAGTTCAAGTCTGGGAAGCTTCCCAAATCTGTACAGCTAAGCTTGGACTGGATAAACTCACTGAGCCACCGGGGGAGCTATAAAAATGTTATTACAGTAAGAGTGTAATAGGCGAGTACTGTAAGATTTTGGATTGTATTTGGGAGCTTGTGATGCTTGACTGCTTTAGCTCACCAGGATTGGTGAGCGATCTGCAGCTGCGCATTTCAACCCTCCTGCAACCCAACTCCATTCTTCAGGCATCATAGGTACACAAAGATGACAAGTTCACTGTTACATCACTTCAATTGGAGGGAGTTGGATCCAGGTGGTTTCGGGAGCACCAGGCTAATCATATTTATAAAACAGCTTTCTAGAAACCCACATTGCTAAATATGAGCCTCCAGGGCATGTGACTGAATAAAAGCATCACTAAACATCTGAATTTCTTCAACAGTTTTTCGAATTTGCTGCAAATTAGATTTTCTACATTTAACCATTTCTCTTCAAAAATTTGTTTGTTATAGGTCTATTGTTATTGTAACCAGCTCAAATCTTTTTTTGTGCCTAGGACTGAGCAACTTATCGATGTGTTGTCAAGCCACAGGCTTCAGAATGTGTGGTTAGGCAGATTTTACCAGGATTTTTCAATAGTGTATTTCAGTGGGAAACTTAAAAAGGTTAAACACTGAGTTAAACTTCAGTTAAAGATTAAATAGCTCAATCTTCACAGACCTGCCCTCGCCTGCTTCGAATCCTATCTTTCTCACTCTCCATTTTGTTGCCACCAACAGCTTCCCTTCCAGCCTCCACACTGTCACCCGGGGCATCCCCCAGGGCTCTGTCCTTGGCCCCCTACATTTTAACATCTACATGCTCCCCTTTGGTGACATCATCTGCAGACATATGGTCAACTTCCACATGTATGCAGATGACACCCAACTCTATCTTTCTGCCTCTACCCTCAACTGCATGACCACTGCTATCTTGACAGACTGACTGTCAGGCATCAAGTCCTGGATGAGAGCTAACTTTCTACAGTTGAACGCCAACAAGAACGAGACCCTCATGATAGTCTCACACCAGCACCTTAACACTGGCAGCATTATCCTCCATAGTTGCACACTCAACCTCACCAAGCCCCGGCAGGAACCTAGGTGTCTTGGTCGACCCTCAACTGTCTTTCCTTCACCACATCCAAGCCATGACCCTGTGTCCTCTACCACCCCAAGCTTTGTGACCCCCATCTCCCCCATCGTTGCCCAACTACATTGGCTCCTCATCGCCCAGCAGATTCAATTCAACATCCTGGTCCTCACCTTCAAAGCCCTCCATGGCCTTGCCCCACCCTACCTTTGCAACCTCCTAACCCACTAACAACCTGCCCTCCCCTCTGCTCAGCAGGCTACAGCCTGCTCTACATCCCCCGAACAACCTGCCCCACCAGGGCAGGCGAGCCTTCAGTCCAACCTCCAAACTCCATCTTGCAATCCCTCCACCTCGCAGCCTCCCTAGCCTCTGTCCAGTCCTGCCTCAAGACTTCTTCCACAGTCCCATCAGTCACCCCAAATCACCTCCTTTCACTCCACCTCCACTCCATTCCCAACCCCAGCTTGGGTCTGAACCAATGACTGTCCAGCACCTTGGGATGTCCTCCTGATGTGAAGGGCGCTGTACGTGTAATTTTGTTGTTGTTAAACTTCTTGCTCTACCTTTCGAGTGACAGTGTTTTTAATGTTCAGGGCTGAATGCCAACAAACCTTATAATGTCAAGAAGTAGCCAACTATCCTATGGCTCTTTATTAACTGCAAAACTTTAGAAGTGATCCAATGGAGATTGAAAAAGCTTCAGAGAAGGGAAATTCTTCCTGTGTCCTGGCCAAGAATCCCCAAAATAAAATTAGTCAGTCACTTAATCGCTGTTTGTGGGACATTGCTGTGTGCAAATTGGCTGCTGCATTCACCCACAAACACACACACTCACTACAATTTACAATAAATCCTGTGAAGCACTTTGGGACATCCTCCTGACACAAAAGGCGAGGTACTATATACTGTATAAGGATTATTGTTATTTGTTGGGAAAACAGCTGTGTAACTGGTACCTTGAGACATAAAGTTTGTGTACTTCAGGAAGTGCTATATACATTACATTGAACTGGCAAGGACTTTATTTCAAGATATCTCTTCAAGCTAAGTTCACACCCAGAGCCAAATCTTAATATGCTAACAATTCAATCTGGATTTTATGTTGATAGGAAAATGTCTGAAAACACTTCACCGAGCATGTGCTCCTAGTACAATACACAATTGCATTTCTTGCCTTAATGGCCTTAATTTCGGAAGGACGTCCTAAGGGATTAGGACCCGAGTGGTGGGGGGATTTCAATGAGGGAGTGTAGGGGTGGCCGTAGGTCAAAAATAAGTGTCTTGAGGCGTGCCTTGAAGGAAGCAAGGGAGCAAGCAAGGTGAAGGGAATGTGGGATAGAGTTCCAGAGGGTAAGTGGAAAGAGGCCAATGGCCTGACTGCCAATGTTGAAGTGGGTCTGGTGAGTTACATGGAGCAGGCTGGAGCCTGTTGAGTGGAGCATGCAGGAGCATGCTGAGAGGAGTGAGCGGACAGGTTGAGAGGAGGTTAGGAGGTCACAGTGGTAGGGTGGGGCAAGGCCATGAAAGGCTTTAAAGGCGAGGACCAGGCTCTTGAATTGAATTCTCTTGAATGATGGGAAGTCAATGAAGTTGGGTGATAATGGGGGAAATGGGGTTGCTGGGCTTGATGTGGGAGATGACATGGACTGCAAAGTTCTGGATAATCTGCAGCCTATGGATGGGGGAGTTGGGAAGGCCGGTAAACAGGGCATCGGCATATTTGAGCCTGGACGTGATGAAGGTATGAATGAGTGTTACAGCGGCCTGAGGGGTGAGGAAGTGGCGGAGTCAATGTTGCAGTGATGAGTGAAGGCAGAGCAGATCATGGAATGGATGTGGGGGAGAAAAGACTGTTGAATATCGAGCAAAACACGTAGGTTCCTGACTTGGTGAGATGGAGTATGCAACCACGGAGGTTGATGCTGGGAGGTTGATGCTCCAATTAGGAGGGCCTCTGTCTTGTTGACATTCAAGTATGGAAAGTTAGCTCTCATCCAGGGCTTGATATTCAATAGGCAATCTGTCAGGACAGCAGTGTTCCTGGAATCGAGGGTGTTATCCACATACATATGGATGTTGACCCCATCTTGTCATCAAGATGGAGCATATAAATATTGAAAAGGAGAGTGCCAAGGCCAGTGCCCTGGGGTATGCCATACGTGACTGTGCGAGGGCTGGAGAAGAAGCTGTTAGTGGGCTACAAAGTGGAGACAGTGGAAGAGGTAAGAGTCAAACCAGGCAAAGGTAGATCCGTAAAAATTTAGCTGAGAGGAGAGGCAGTGTTGTAGGTTAGAGTGGTCAATGGTGTCGAAGGCGGCAGAAAAGTCGAGGAGGACAAGGAGGTAGAGAGAGCACTGACCGGAGATGTTTAGAATGTCATTAGAAATTTTGAGCAGTGCTGTCTTTATGCTGTGGGCAGCACAGAAGCTAGATTGTAGGGGTTCAAAGAGGGAATGGTGAAAAAGAAAGCAATGAAGCTAGGATGCAAGAACTCATTCCAGAGTCTTGGAGAGGAATGGGAGGTTGGAGATGGAGTAATAATTGGAAAGTAGGGATGGATCCAGTGAAAATATTTTCTGGATGGTGGTGATGACAGCTGTTTTTAATGGGGTGGAAACAGTGCTGGTAGATAAAGAGAGGTTGATGATGTCGGTTAGGATGGGAGCCAGGAGGTGGAGCTGGGAGATGAAGAGGGATGTGAGGATGGGGTTGAGGGAGCAGATGGTGGGTTTCATAAAAGGATCTTAGAATAAAGGGACGATTTAGCGGAGGCAATGGTAGATTGGGAAGTTTTTATGTGGTCTCCAAACTCCACCAGCCAGATCTGCTGGTGGACTATTAAATCCCACTGCCCACATTGTCACTCACACAAAACGTTGTACTGTACCCCGATAACCCTAGACCTTGCCAATCTCCACTGGCTCCCTGTCAAAGAGCGGATCAACCTCAAGATTCTCATTCTTGTGTTTGAATTCCTTCACTCCTTGGTATCCTCCTATCTCTTTAACCTCCTCCCAGCAGTCTCTAAGGCCTCCACTCTACTGGATCCAGCTTCCTCCTTGTCCCCGAATCCTCCACCATCTGCAGCCATGCTTTCAGCCACTATGCCAAGAAACTTTGGAATTATCTCCCTCAACCTCTTCACTTCACCCACTCCTTTTGCATCTTCAGGTGGTGCCTGAAGAGCTTGCTTTTCAACCAAACTTATGGTCACCTTCCCCCTCCTACTAGCTTGGTCTTGGGCTCCGCCATTATGAAGCGCTGTGAGCCGCCGTTGGCATGGATGGCGCTGTATAAATGCAAGTTGGTGTTGTAAATGCATTCAAGCAATCAAAACTTGTGACAACTGATGCTAATAGTAATAAAAATAATCCTTGCATGTCTTTGAAACATTTCAAGGCTATACTGCAAAGTGATGCATGTTTGTGTGTATTTTATTGTTGAACATGGCAGTCAATTTGCGCACAGCAATGTCCTACAAGCAGCCAGTGGCTATTTTTATTTTGAGGGGATTCTTGGCCAGAATACCATGAGAAACTCTCTTCTCCTTGCAAATAGTGCCATGAGATCTTTAAGGTTCACCTTTACATGCACACTTCATCCGTAAGACAGCACATATGACAAGGCAGCACAGCCCCTCAGCAGAGATTTGGAGTGGCAGCAAAGAAAGACAACCTTCCGAGATTGCTACCAACTGAAGCCAGTCTGACACACAACAACGTAGGTGGCCAAAGGCGCAGTTCAATCAATAGGTTTTTAGGCAGTCTTTGAAAGTATCAGAGGGAGAGGGATTCAGAGAAAGAATCCCAGATATTGGGGACAAAGTGGCTATACGATTGCCCACCGATGACGACAAAACATTTTTTTCAATGTGTAGAGCGCCTTTCACGTCGGAAGTACATCCCAAGGTGCTGAACAGTAAGGGGTCAGGACCTGAGCAAGCGAAGGGGTGGTGGGTTGGTGGGGGGCATTGAGGCAGGGTTTGGATGAGGGAGAGCAGAGAGGTAGAAGGACGACTGAAGGCAGCACAGTAATAGAGAAGGGGCTTGAAGGAGGCAAGGAAGGGATGAAGTCAAAGTCATTGTGGGATGGAGTTCCAAAGTGTAGGGGCAGAGAAGCTGTAGGCCCAGCTGCCAATGGTGGGGTGAGTTAGGCGGGAGACATGGATCAAGCCGGAGCCTGCTGAACTGAGGGAGCGGACAGGTTGATAGGGGGTCAACAGGTCAGAGATCTAGGAGGGGGTAAGACCGTGGAAGGCCTTGAAAGTGAACAGACAGACCAGATTTGTGGAGCAGTGGAAGCAAGGGAGTAAGACTGCAAATTCAAACCAGCTCTCCTAAACATTGTAGTATCATACTTGGTTGAGTTACATTGTAAAGCATTGAGACCTATTCTCCTTGGAGCTGAGCTATCTCCAAGGTCAAATGCTACTGAGTGTTGAAATCAAGATATTCCCCTGTGGCAGTCTCAGAAGCTTGATTCCTGGGTCAGACAGGTTCAATGGAACAATTGATGGTAGCAGCCCATCTGGCATGTTGGGAGGACTTGGAGAGGGCAGACCACTGGGGCAGGGATTCTTCTCTCTTGGCTCTGGTTAAGCCTGCAAGCTAAACCTCTCGTGGGTGATCTTAATATTTTTGAATTTGTAAGGCTGTTGTAACTGAGCCACAATGCAGCTTTCCACTATTATTTCTGCAAATATCACAACAAATAATCATATGGGAAAAAGGATATTTAAGGTCAATTGGGGAAATAGATTTTCTCAGATTAATTCATTATGCCCGCAAAATTGCTGCATTTCTTCAGTAAATTCTGGGAAGACAACAACAACAACAACAACTTCGATTTATATAGCGCCCTCCACGTCGGACAGCATCTCAGAGCGCTTAAAGCCCATTGAGATGTTCACCAATCCTGAAAGTCATTATACCAAATGCCAGGGTTACTATTTATTATTGTTTTGTGAAGTAGAGTATAAGTCAGCAACACACTGTAACTTAATAAAGCCAAACTGCTAACAAGTGAATAATCTACTACTTGGCTGGGAGTCATGAACCAAGAATGCATTTTCTATTGCAAGCACAAGCTCAACGCCTTGCTTACTTTTCGGGTAGCCTGGAGTCTGACACGTGCGAATGGAGCACTATGTGTAAAAGTGTCCAAACCAAACTCCTGTGAGTTCCACATGTGCATGGAAATTTCCAATTGTCTGGAATGGAGATGTGTATTCCTTCCCTGGAAGAAGCCTCTCGCCGTTTATCTCATCCCAGATTAAGTGCAGAGCTCAGGGCTGGGGACCCCAGAGTATGCAATGTGTTACTGCTGGATTTTAACCAACAAAATCGTGCAGATTAATAATGAAACATTATCAAGCTTCCTGCTTTGGTTTATAGCATCAACAAGAGCAGATTGGAAAGAATCCCAAACATCCCACCCTCTCCATGTTTAAGCTTCCACAATCTACTAGCAAACTAGGCTGTCTGGTTCCATCAACAACAATGTTCTTGGAGTACTTGCGGACCTGCCTGCCTCAGGAACCAGACGACCGAGATCACAGAAAAACAATTTGATTCTTAAATTCTGCAACAGTTTGAGTCCTGTAGCTCAGTGATTAGATCCTTCGCCTTGCAGACAAGAGACCAGGGTTTGATTCCAGGTAAGGCAAAACCATGGACAAGTTTCCCTACTCCACACGACTAATAATAATCCCTCAAAAAAACCAATAATAATTTGGTTGTTCAATCCACGACTGTTTGTGGGACACTGCTGCATGCTATTGGCTGCTGCATTTCACCCACAAATACGAAAAGCACTATATCAAATGCAAAGATTATTATTATATTCTGATGTTCCTTTGCCAGGCATGTCATCTTGCAGTAACCTCAGCCCCAAAGAGACCCCACTTAGCATCTCACTGATGGCTGATTCTATCTCTTTTCTGCACACGTGGAATTGAAATTCCAATGTCCAGAGTCAGCAAATGCTGTGAATCTTGGCCCTGTTACTTGAAATTCAGCTCATTCCATGGAGTCATTCTGGGAATGAACACAAGTACAGCACTTCTGCTGTTGAGGTAACATGCTTACAGGGGACCGTGGGACTGGATTTGCTGGAAACATTGATCTGAAATCTGCAATGAGCCCACTCAGTGGATTAAACTTGGCCACCAGCCTAAGGCTGGAGCTGTACTCCACTTCAGGGATATCAGCTCTAGTTTGGGCTGCATGTTTTCGGAATGGTTGAGACTGGAGAGACGCCAGTTCTAAACATCTGGCTAAAGGATTACTGCAAAGTCAGATTGACTTCCCGATTGCATACTCCTGAACACATCACACAATAGTAAGTGCGACACTTTCTGTTGCTGTTTGATATATCACGCTGTGATTTGAACATCACCACAAAAAGGTTTTAACAGAAAATTATGGAGTCAGGGTGGGGAGGGGGTGGGGCTGGGGCATTACACCCTAATGTCTAAAAATAACAATAGTTTCAACACTTGTAATGATCACTATTTTTAGAGGTTGAGACATGAGAAGGCTTCTGCTTCTGGTACAACCAGAATTCAACGGAACAATTCCACGTACCAGGTATCAGTCCCGTAGTCCTGTAGCTCATTGGTTAGAGCACTCGCCTTACAAGCAGGAGACCTGGTTTGATTCCCGACAGGGCGAAACCTTGGGCAAGTTCCCTTACTCCGTATACCTGATAAAAATCCCTCAAATTTTTTTTTGATCATTTCAATCTACAACTGTGTGTGGGACACTGCTGTACGCAACTGACTGCCACGTTTTGCCCACATATGTACAGTCAATTCACTTTACAGTATGAAGCACTTTGAGATGTCTGGAAGATGTGAAAAGCGCTATATCAAATGCAACGATTATTATTTATTATTAGGGGTCAATAAAATGTTGATATGTTGGTTTCATTGATCAGTGCCAGAGCTGTTACATTGACACGACTCATACAATTAACAATACTGCCAGGACATTTTGGGCCACAGAGCCAAGCCTCCTGGAGTCAGTGTAGGCCCAAATGAAACACAATCACAGAGTTTTGTTGCTAAATTAAGTGCAAGTCCTTTGAAAGCTTATCAGTCCTACATTGTTTTAAGTACACATGACTGTAAAAGGGGAGATTTATTTTGTTTAGATGTATGCAGTTAACTTAGCCTTATCTACCTATCTCCTTGGTCAAGTTTGATAAAGCTAACAGGGAAAAAGGTTCCCTTCTGCCTTCCGCATGTTTATTTTTTGTTATTTTTATGCAATATTTCCTGAAACTCTTTTGTCAGCTGAAGAAACAAGGCGAGGTGCACTCCCAAATGTTGTGCTTTTGAAATCCTTATCACATGCATTTGTCATCAGATCATTAGAAGCATCAATAAACTCATTAGCTGGGTTTTGGCATACACTGATTAAATTTTCATTGTGTCCTACCCAACAAAAAGTTACAGGGTGCAGATTTCCAAAAGGCACTCGTGATTTCACAACTCATTTCCTATTCATTGTATCTGTGGGCAAAAACACAGGAAGCTAAGCTTTACAATGAACTACTAGACACAAAGATTCTACAATGTTTTCACTTTTACATTCCACGTCTGGATAGATATATGATTATGGATATATCACTCACACACATACGTGCATTAGCATTGATATCCCATGATAGCTACAAGAGTTTATGGGTCAATGGATTAGCACAGATTAGCTGCCAGCAGTTATGTCTAGTGGACACTCCAATGGATTGAGGCCTGCATTGTGTTGCCTTTCAAATTTGTTGTTGAACCAATGTCCATCTGTCTTTTCAGATGAACAGAATTGATCATCATCTTTGATTCCTCTTGCCGAATCAATTTCCCATCCAGCAAGCTAATTTTCTATTAATTCCACACGTGCTAGTCTTCTTTTAAACTTCCTTCAATTCCAGGATCACTGCTGTTGTGACCGATTGTTTGTCAGACATCAAGTGCCAGCTGAGTTCAACCTTTCCACAATTCAATGTCAACAAGACTGAGGCTTTCCTGCTTGGCTCTCATGAGAGCCTTCTCACCTGAGTTACTGACTAAATTAATCACTCCACTTTATGGAACCAATGTAGAATCTTGTTTGACTCTCCAGCTATCCTTCAAACCTTACATCTGGGTTCTCACTCATTCAGCTTTTCCTCATCTCCAGAACACGACCTGACTCTACCAATACCTCTGAGACCCTCATTCTTGTCTTTATAACCTCTTGGTTTATTTGAATGCTCTACTCACTGAATTTTCCAGCTTTGCCTATATAAGCTGCAAACCATCCTGGACTCTGAAGCCTGAGTCCTCTCCTGCACTAGACTCTTTAATCCCATCCTCACTTGGTTCCACTGGCTGTTCATCTCTAAGCACATGAAATTGTAGATTCTTATTCTCATATTCAAAAACCTCACTCCACTCCAGTTCTGAAACCTCTCTAAACTTACTGCCAGATCACTTATGCCACTCAGCCAACACGACTTGCTTCACATCCCCCATCTGTTCCACCTCATCAACAGTTGGTGAACTTCCAGACACTTTGGACTCATTATCTGGAGATCCACTTTGCCCCTCACTTCCTATCTTCAATATCCACCTTAACATTTACATCTTCATCCCAGCCACCATTCCCCTCCCTTCCTCAGTGTTCCTCCCACCTTCCCCAGCTTGTTCCTCCCACCTTCCCCAGCTCTGTGATCTGTGTAATGTGCTTTGAGACATCCTCTCAATGTCAAAGGCACTATGTAAATGTAAATTGCTGTTATTCTTTTCATGCTAATTGACCTATTATTTCAGAGTATAGTGACCCTGATGAAGGCTAGGAACACCGTCCTCTGCAAAGGATAATTTCATTCATTTTATGAGTGTTTGCTTGGATTGGCTTGGGTGAGTTTGAAGGGCTTGTTATCCACTATATGGATTATTTGAATAATGCACAGGATGTAGAAATGTACTGCCATAAATATGGTATTTCAGTACATTGTGGGTTAGTGTATGGGTACATGTCAGTAAACAAAATGTACTCACTGTCCACAATTTCCCTAGTTAGTTGCATTGATATTCTTAATACTGCAATACAATTGTAGGCTGTAATTAATTGTGATTCATTCTTCTGGGTGCTTACTTGTGAATAAGGTTTAATAAAACCACATGACCAGCAGGAATAATACCCTCCGGTCCATAAAACACCACTCATCAGACCACATGTATGGTATAAATACCCAGCAACCAGGGAGTTTGATCTTTTTCTGGAAGCTATATAACTCATTTTTAGCATCTTTGATCTCTCAAGAAGGATGCCCTCCCTGGCTGTAACTTAACTTTTATTGATTTGTTCTCATGCAAAGCAAACCAAGTCTCACTTTTATGGGCCAGATAGGCAAAAGGATACTTCAGTTGCTTGCATGCAGCGTCATAAGTCTGCACCTTTCAAAGTGAAAGCAGAGATAAGCTTTGTTTATATCTCTCGGAAATCTCTGCATGCTAAGAATCATATATATTGATAAATGCTTTGTGCTTTTAAGTTCTCTACATCGCTTTCTCATGTCTTGCTCACACTCCAATGAACTGACACTAAAAAATTACCTTGAAAGCTACAAGGAACACAGAAGTCATTATTAATAACCATGATATTCGATACATTTGATACAGCATGACTCATATTGGGAGGATATCTTAAAAGCCTTTCACAGGATATATGGTACAGTGTTGTGATTGTATTTTGTATTTTGGTGACAAACTTCTTAACTTTGGAAATAACTATATTTAATGAAACATACATCAACAATTTCACAAATGTATACCAAATGTTCCTGTTTTAAAAAAACAACTGAGGGAGGGTTGTACATATATGTAACATTAGAATGAAATTGATTTTAAAACGTACTTTTTACATGGGAAAAACAAAATATCACCTATGCTTTAACTGTCAGGAAATTTGGACTAAGCAACAAGGCAGCTTTGCTTGGAGAGCAAGCTGAACCACAATGTCACTCTTTTATTGCAGCCATGTTTGCATTGACTGTGCTCCTGCTCAAGGTTGTAAGATCATGAAAAGGTCACACAATAAGTAATAAAACCACAAGTGACTCCTTTTAGAGGAAGACTCCTTGTAAAACCCCATACTAAAATTACAGGGGGTTAAACAGGTATTCCTATTAAAACACAACCTTTTTTGCTACATTTCATTCACAGTACTGTACTTATTGATGTCATTTAATAATATCCCTACAGCTCGCAAAAAGAACATTGCTCTAGGATTAAATAAATGCTTAATCTACCTAGCTATTCTCAAATTCTGCAAGATTACAATTACTAAATGCAAGGCAAAGAGTGAATATTAAGAATAACAATTCTGCTTTAACTACATGTGTGACATCTCTATAAAACATTGCACACTCTGATCTTTTGTTGTATTGAGGCCTGCTGGAATTTTATTAGCTGCACAGTCATAAAGAAGTCTCAGCTTATGGTTGCCAGATCCAAGATCTACAGCAGAATTTGCAGGAAAAATAACCTTTAGTATTCTGCCTGTGAAAGTCAGCCTTTCAGGAACGCCTTAAAACATTCAAATGTAACAGCAAATACAAAAGCACTTCTTTACAGCGATTTGTTTAACCTACAGGGAAAGTCGCATTATGATTGGGATGACACATAATAATGACCTATATTTGGCAAGAACAAACAAAATCCATGTCCTCTTTTACATTATCTCTTTGAACGCATCACACGTAGGTTATGGGATATGAAGATACTGTATATTCCATGCACCAAATGGTGCCAAAAATAACCAGAATCAAAATTTACATTGCTAGAGCTAGTTTGTAAACCTGTTCAACTTTCCAACTATAAATGATGGTTTCTAGATTCACACCAGTTTTTCTCTTCCCAAGTACATAAGCAAATATAAATACGTACATGAACACACACACACATGTGTATAACCACCAAACTGGTCCTGCATTTAAAATCCTTACAATGACATTCATAAAGCTCCTGAATAGTGCAAATTGGGACAAGGTTGGAAAAATTACAGCGTTTAAGGTCCTGGAAAATATATTTGCTGTCTCCAGTTAAATTTTACTAGTAGTTTTGTTAGCAAATAATTCTGTCTTTGTTAGAAATTACTGTCTAGCAATTAAGTCATCATTTTGTCACTGGTTAACCACATCAAACCCAACAGGAAGTAATTTGCCTCCTTTCAGATAAAGCTGTTTTCATTTAGTTTTGATATCTGATTTACTTATATAACATGAAATGTATAAAGAACTCAGACATCTGTATCTGTAGAAATAAAGCATTTTTGGTTGAACATTTTATATGACATTGAACTGCAATCTTCCTTCCAGTATGTTAAATACAATGCAACGACTACCTTTAATGTCTGACTAGACAGTATAGAGTCAGTAGCTGGTACCAGTTTACTATTTATGCCCCCATATAAAGCGAATCACTTTATTTCTGATAATAGGGCATACTATTTGGTAGAGGAAAGGCTATTTGAAGAACCAGGAGTGCAAATAAAGGGATGTTAGTTCAAACATAGTCTATTTATACTGCAAGAACGATTCCATTGAAAATCGAGAAATGCCAGATTAGTGCTTCTTTTGTCTGCCTTGTTGTCCAACCACAAGGTATTGGCCTCGAATTAAACAAACAGGCATTTGTGGTGAAGAGCAAGTTGAAGATTCAAATTGAATTGAAAGATTTGTCTGACTTATTCAAGTGGATTGTGGACCTTGTTGTTATCCTTTCGGGTCTTATCGAATACTCTCTCTCTCCTCATGACACAACTCACTCTTTCACTGTAGGCTTGTCAGTCAGCTGCGTTAGTTGAAACCTATAAAACAAAACAGCTCAGCTCTTGGGGAAACCCTAGCCGAGTATTGAATAAACATTCGGTAAGAGTTTAATGTTAAGAGCCTTTTGTCCACAACATGGCAGATTCAAAGTATAGCACCTGAACTTCCCCACAAAGGACTGCGGGGTATTATAAGTACTGTATTTCCAACTTTTATTAATCGTACTTTTAATGCCTGTATAGATTCACTATATATACATTTACTTTTTGTTCTTAAAGATGAGAGTTTTCTGAAGACCAGATCAGACTTGCTGTGTTAGCTTGATGAAATGTTATGTTATGATTTATACAATAGATACAATTTGCATCTACATAGTATAGCACCTTTTATGTTTGGAGGACATCTCAACGCACTTGACACTGCTGGCTGGGTAACTGATCTGGGAGTTAAGATGATGAGAAGTGCTGTCAAAGAGATATGTCTCTACACACCATTTTCACATCTGCCTGACTCAGTGGCTGAGCCTTCAGTTGCTAAGCCCCTACCCCTACCCTCTAGAACTTCCTATCTCAACTCCTTCACTATGGCCCATCTCTTATTTGCTTTCAAAAGCTGCTTAAATACCTACATTTTCAACGGTGTTTATGGTTACGGACCCACTCACCACCCCACCCAACCCGCCCCCTGCTTGGTGTCTGTCACTGTCTCTGTAACGTGCTATATTAGGTGTTGTTGTTGTTAACTAGGAACATAGAGGTGGCATATATAACATTTCAGAAATAGTTTCATAATTATGCAATAATGACAACACAAAATGTTATGCCAGGAATATGGTGCAAACGCGGGAGGTTGTTGAGAGGTTGGAGGATAGGGGAAGGGGATGATTTCCCCTGGCCTCAGTATATTGATTGTTCCCAGGGATTTGTGCTCTGTCACTGTTCCTAATCATGGAAATCAGCTAAGAATAAAACATTGACTTGTCTATCAGTATCCAGTGAGGCAGCACTCAAACACTGTTCCCAGCTTTGGAAAACAAACTAGGCCCTGCTAAGTAGCAGATAGGATGATCCTTTGGGAATCAAGAATTGGAGCAAACCATTACACTGAAATCGGAGTGGGGAGGGGACAGGTTAAGTGTCACAGCCAATCTTTACTAATAGATCAAAAGACAACATTTAATAATCAATTAAATACCATGTTCAGCAACTACCATAACTGATAGTCACTCTATGAGGGCAATAGGGTGTTCAACCCATCAAGTTTACTCTGCTGAAGACTTTCCTCTTCAACCGTGCCTACATTCAGCATTCTGGCTACATGATTTCTCTCCCTCCGCCACTGTTAAGCACTCCGAGATGCTACCCCACATGAAGGGTGCTAAATATATTTTGTCTTTTTAGTTCTCACCTTTTCTACATATCCCATAATATCCGTATGTCCCAACTACCCATCTATCTATATTTTATTTTCTCAATATGCATCAGCCTGTCTCAGTCGGTAGCAGTTTTGCCACTGAGCCAGAAAGTTGTGGGTTCAAGCCCTACATTAGGGCTTTAAACTCACAGTCAAGGCTGACACGTCAATACAGTGCTGGGGACTTCTGCACTTTTGGAGGTGGTCGTCCTTCAGATGAGATGTTAAACCAACTCCATCTGCCTATTCAGTTAGCTGTTCAAGATCCCAAGTCACTATCCGAAAAGTGAAGGGAGTTTCTTTCTCCTTGTGTCCTTGCAACAATCCCCAGGTAAATCCTGTAGCTGAATCTGGTCAGTGGTTAGAGCACTCATCTTACAATTGAGAGAACTGGGTTGATTTCAGGCAGGGCAAAATCTTGGGCAAGTTTCCTTACACCACATAGCTAATAATAATCCCTCAAAAAAACAATGATAAATGGTCATTTAAATCCACGACTATTTGTGGGACACTGCTGTGCACAATTGGCTGCCATGTTTCGCCTACATACCTATATACAATCAATTCACCTCACAGTATATTCTGTGAAGCATTTTGAGACATCTAGAAGAGGTGAAAAGTGCTATATTAAATGAAAGGATGGTTATTATTACTATTAACTCAACCAATTACCTCATGTCTGTTTGTGAGACACTGAAAAAATTGTGGGCCATTGTTAAATGTGAATTGGCTGCATTATTCTCTATACAATGCACAGTTACTGCACTTTACACTAATCCTTGTGAAGCACCTTAAGACATGACAAGGCGCTGACAATGCAAGATTTTAAAATTTATTATTGATACCCATATTTTTGCTATGTGCATGAAGCTAGTCTATTGTCACTTCGTGAACAGAGGCACTTCCTGAATTTAGGATGCAAGGCACAGAATGTGACATCATTTTTCTCTGATAGCAGATAAATTGGCCATTTTACTCGCTTTGTTATAATTTAGCTGTGAGATATTTCACACACACACACACACACACACAACTATGTTATAACAAGGTTTCTACACGCAAAACAAATTAACCATTGATGTGTTCTACAATGCAGTATTGATCTCATCTCTATCTTTGTCTTCAATTTTGTTCTTGAACAGGTAAATATCAAGCTTTTTTGTAAATAAATGAATTGTTGTAACATTAACTGCTGTCACTAGGACAGTATTCAACAATCCTTCTGTGAGAAAATCTTGTAATTCCCATTTCCACTTGAGGCTTGTTAATTTAGCACTCAAGGCCATGGTGATTTGTGTCTCAAATTGAATAACCTGTTCCCAGTTAGTTTATTTGTGCTGCTCATTATTTTACAGGCTTGAATCTCTTATAATCATCTCTCCAACAAAATCAATTTTGCTTCTTTGATTCTTTCTTCACAATCTGCTGAATTCTACATTGTGAATTCGAATTTGCATATCGCCTTCAGCTCACCAACCTTTGGAATTCACTCTCCACCAATTTGTGAATTTCACATATTAAATGGCTGCTCACATTCACAAACTTGACCTTGCGATCCAACCGAAATTGTACTTGCCTTTCATTTTGGGAGGATGTCTCAAACAACAACAACAACAACAACAAATTACATTTATAGAGCGCCTTTCACGTCAGGAGGACGTCCCAAGGCGCTGCACAGGAGGCGTGTGACCCGAGCTGGGAGGGGAGTGTTTGGGAAGGGGTGAAACATGAAGGGGAGGTAAAAGAGTTCGGGGTGGAACAAAAGGCACGATCGAAGAGGAAAGTCTTCAAATCGGCCTTGAAAGAGGAGAGGGAAGAGACGAAACGGAGGGATTGAGGGATTGCATTCCATAAGGTGGGAGCGGAGAAACTGAAGGCCTGGCCTCCGATGGTGGGGCGGTTCAGGTGGGGGGCTTGGAGCAGGCCAAGACCTGTTGAACGGAGGGTCCGGGTGGGCGTGTAGGGGGAGAGTAGATCGGTTAAATAGGGTGGGGCAAGGCCGTGTAAGGCCTTGTAGGTGAGGACGAGGATCTTGAACTCGATCCTCTGGAGGATGGGGAGCCAGTGGAGACAGGCGAGGGTGGGGGTTATGTGGTCGCGGAGGCGGGTGCGGGATAGTACACGGGCTGCAGAGTTTTGGATGGCCTGCAGCCTGTGAATGGAGGAACTGGGGAGGCTGACGAGGAGAGAATTTCCGTAGTCCAGCTGTGAGGTGATGTATGCATGCACGAGTGTTTAAGCAGCGCAGGGGGTAAGATAGTTGCGAAGCCTGGCAATGTTGCGCAGGTGGAAATAAGCGGTGCCGGTCAAGGCACGGATGTGGGGGAGGAAGGAAAGTTTTTGATCGAACACGATGCCGAGGTTCCTGATTGGCTTTGTGAGGTGGAGAGTGCAGCCTTGGATGTTGGGGCTGGCAGCGCCCGATGTGCGGAGGCGCTGGCTTGAGCCAATCAGGAGGGCCTCGGTCTTACTCACGTTCAATTGCAAAAAGTTGTCCCTCGTCCAGGACTCGATGTCGGACAGACATGCTGTCAGAACATCGATCGTCTGGGGGTTGAGGGATGAGGCAGAAAGGTACAACTGGGTGTCGTCCGCATACATGTGGAAATTTACCCCATCTTTGCGGATGACGTCGCCCAGAGGGAGCGTGTAAAGGGTGAAAAGGAGGGGACCGAGGACAGAGCCCTGAGGGACGCTGTGAGAAACTGTGCGGAGGTTTGAAGAAAAACCATTGGAAGAAACAAAATGTAAACGGTGGGTCAAATAAGAGTGGAACCAGTCAAGGACTGTGCCTTGAAGGTTGAGGTGGGAGGAAAGACGTTGAAGGAGGATGGTGTGATCAACTGTGTCGAACGCAGCAGACAGGTCAAGGAGTACGAGGAGGCAGAGGGAGCCCTGGTCATTCAAAAGAATGCTGGCTGGGTACACCAGCTAGGATGAGGGTGTGTGGAGAAAGATGACCAAAAGCACAGCAAAGGTTGATATTTTGGAATGGGGTTTTGAGAGGAAGGAGCAGGCAAGCTGCAAGAATCCTGGGAGGGAGTCCCCAGAGATGGTGGAGAGGACAGGGCAGGAGACATGAAGCCGGTGTTCACAGCTGGCACATTAAACCCCATTTGTAAATACTGGAAATTGGATTCTCATGCATCAAAATCACTTTGAGTTTGATTTTTCTTTAACGGTGTCAGTATTTGCCAAGTTACAAACTAAACTAAAAGACCAAAGGTTCAGGCAGGCTAGTTCAGTACAGCATACTCTTACCGTATTATTTTGAGAAATGGCATTTTAAGTTGTCTCCTCTTCAATAAATGAGATGAGGTTTGCCTACAAAATGAAGTCACTGCACCAATGGAAATCCTGTGAAGTGCTTTGAACCTTGTGAGGTTCTTTCAGACAACATCACGTTGGGAAAGGTGCTAAACGAAATGCAAGGATCCTCATCAATATTATTTATATTTTCATATTTTAGTCTAAATGCCAAAACTGTCATTGGAATGAAATTGTTGTCAAATGATCTCTTATTCTCCTGTTTATCCTTTGCCAAACAATAATTCAAACAATTCACTCATCCACAGATTGTTGAAACTCAAATGCTGGGAGTTCTCCATTGTACCCTGGCCAATGACCCCTGGATAAACTGGTTATTCACTTCAAGACTGTTTGTGGACATTTCTGCAACAAGAACAACAGCTTGCATTTATATAAATTACATTCATATAAGGCCTTTCATGTCAGTAGGATGTCTCAAGCCCAGAAATATAACGCCCTTTACATAGGATAACATACTTCAGGAAATATTTCAGAATGGCTGTGCTGAAAGTGCAAACATCTGAAGCAGTGCAGGTTTAGGTAAACACCCCAAAAACATTGTGTGTAACAATAGCTATTCGACTGTCTGTGGTTTCGAGAGAGAGTGGTAGTGGATGTGGATAGCAATGAGAAGACTGAAGTAATGGGCAGATGGTAGAAAAGATCAAATTATATAAGTGGGAGTTGCACTGTTTTACAGAGTGCTGCTAATGAAATGAAAGTGGGGCACAAAGCTTTTTTGTATCCCAATGATAGAACCATGTCACATCGGAGCGTTCCTGGACCATTATTATTAACGGTATTGACTTTGCAAGAAGGTCTATCTGAACCTGAAGTGCACTAGTTCATTTCATCCACCTAATGGCTCTACCAGGAGCACTTAAGCTTGCTAAATGCTGGAAAAGCTAAAGCAACAAATCAAGGTGATTCCCTGTAACTGATTCTGCATTAAAATATTTATTTTCCCAAATCTATTGTAGAGGGGTTCAGGTGGAAAGTTAGGGTGAGGAAGGGGTTTGTTATGGAGCATCGGATGTCTGTATTAGGGTAGCACATATTGGAAGGCACAAGTTTGAGGATTGAAGATTGAAACAAGATTGAAAGCAAACACTGTGAAAAAAAAGCAGATATGACAGTGCACAGCTCCATTGATCACAATAGTAATACTTGTATTTGGTGTAGTACCTTTCATGTCAGGAGGATGTCTCAAAGCCCTTTAACGGATTTACTGAAAAGTGTGGTGACTGTTTTGTAGGTTAATGCCAAGGGATCGTTAACATCTGCCTAAATAGGCAAAAGGGTCCTCAATGTAACATCTGATTGAAGGATGGCTCTTCCAACAATCCAGTACTGCTCTACATCAGAGTGTCAGCCTAGACTGTGCAAGTTCAAAGTCAACACATGACTTGAACCCATAACCTTGTGACTCAGAGGCAAGAGTGCTACAAACTGAGCAACCTCAGTGCAACCTGAATATGTGGAAGGAGGGTTCAAGGCAGAGAGATAGAGGAAGAGTGTTCCAAAGTTTGGGGGGCATAGTGACTGAAAGCGCAGCCATCAATGATGGAACTGAGGTCTAAGCCAGTCATGTGGAGGTAGTGGGTAGTGGGTTGGGGAGTAAGCAGGTCAGAGATGTAAGGAAGGTGCCATGGCATGAAGGGATTTGAAGACATGTGTGACAATACTGAAATTGTTACATCCCACTACTGAAACTGCCACAGAGGGTGGGTTCGATTCTAGCATTCTGTTACTTTGGAGACAATTCAGCTCCAAGGAGACCTCACTTATCTTCTTCCTTCAATGAGGATTGTCACAAATTGGTTCATTTGTTATCCAGGCTCGACTACGGGAACTCTCTCCTCGTCAGCCTTCCTGACTCCTCCCTTCACAGGCTGCAGATCATTCAGCTCATGTACTTTCCCTCACCAGTTCTCCACGACCACATCATTCCCACCCTCGCCTATCTCCACTGGCTCCCCATCTCCCAGAGGATCGAATTCAAGACTCAAGGCCATTCACGGTGGCCCCAACCTGCTGTCTCCCTATCAGCCGGCCTGTCTCCTATCAGCCCGCCTGTCTCCCTACAATCCCTTGGCATTTCAAAACACAGTCACTACACTTTCCGCTCAGCAGGCTCTGGCCTGCTCCGTGTCCACCGTCCTAATCGCTCCACCATCGGTGGCCGGGCTTTCAGCCTCTCTGCTCCCACACTGTGGATCATGCAATCCCTTTGCTTCACTTCCTCTCTTTCCTCCTTCAAGGCCAGTCTCAAGATCTTCCTCTTCAAACGTGCCTTCTGCTCCCCTCCTAACACTTCCACCTCTCTTACTCTCCTTCCCCTTCCCCCTACCCCTACCCTTCCCCCACTGCTCGGGTCCCGACCTGACTGTTCAGCACTTTGGAAGTCCTCCTGACGTGAAAGGCGCTCTATAAATGTAATTTTGTTGATGTTGTTATTGTTGTTATCCGCCAAGCATGAATTTGAGCCCTCATTAGGTGGAATGGAAGGTACCAGGAATTCCCTGTGACTTGGCTGTTGCCTATCAATACAAAAGGATCTACAATCTAGCAAACTGACATATAACAGCAGCAATAACCACAAAATTACACTTGTATAGCACCAAATACCTGGATAAACCATTTGTAAAGAAATCTCTTATGTGGCTCTTTGAAACTCACGTGACTTATCATCATCTATGCTACCTATTGTGACTTTTTCTTAAATATACTCAAGATATGTTTTCCAAAGAATGGCTAACACGTGTTACAAGTTGGCCTTGCTTTAACCTAAACTCTCCTTCTATTCTTCCAATTTCTTCAATTCCAATACAGAGATACTAATAGGCTTAGGATAATTGAAACTAAACGTCCTTTATAGAAATTTTAGGATCAAGGCTGAAATAGAATTCAAGGTCAACAACACCAAATTACATTTGTATAAAGCCTTTCACATCGGGAGGATTTTCCAAGGTGCTGGATTCAATTCAATTATCAATAAACTTATTATATACAAAATTACGTAAAGTATCTCAGCCTACTCAACTGGTAGCACTCTTGCCTGTGAGTCGAGGTTGTGGGTTCAAGCCCTACTATTTTACTTCCAACTCACATTGTCTACTTTGTCACTCCAGTGCAGGACATATGACATCCGACAAGCACGGGTTTGAGCCATCACAACAACCACAACAACTTACATTTATATAGTGTCCCTCACACAGGGTAGTATCACAGAGCGTTTAGGTGGAATAATGCTTGAGACATGGGAGTTATCAATCAATACAAGAGAAACTATTATCTATCAAACAGACATACAAAACAAAGATCTGTTTTTGACATTCGTCAAGCGTGGATTGGACATCTCATCCTTTGGACGAGACATTAAATTGAGGTGCTATCTCCCTGTTCAGCGCCTTGGGACATTCTTCCGACGTGAAAGGCACTCTATAAATGTAATTTTGCTGTTGTTGTTCGGGTGGATGTTAAAGAACCCACAGCACTAGTTGAAGAGAGAATAAAGCTTTTCAACAACAACCACCACAAATCTACTTGTACTGTATAGCGCCTTTCACGTCAGGAGGACGTCCCAAGGTGTTGGACAGTGCCAGATCCAAGCTGGGGACGGGATGGGGAGGGAAGGGAAGGGGGGGGGATTAGGAGTGGTGTCCTGGCCATCAAACCCCCAGATAGATTTGTCATTCACTTCATGGCTGCTTGCAGAATATTGCTACAACAACTTATTTTTTGTCGTGCCCTTCACTTGGGGCAGTGTCTCAAAGACTGGGTGCAAATTGGCTGCCACAATCTTTTACCATCACACAGTCACTACATAGTCCTGAAGTGAAAAAGAACTGTATCAAACGGAAGGATTATTATTTTATTGTCTAAATCATCCAGCAATGAGAATTTGATTTTTTTTAAATAGGGTTTGCTGTGCCATTAACTTTATGCGGTGCAAGCAAATCAAATTTGGATCAATGTAATCCAATTCATTTTATTCCAGTTCTCTAGCCTTTGTATTCATAGAGTACAGTACTGACACAGGGAAGTAACAATGGAAGAGGACACGTTTTGAAACTGATGTTTGCTACATTTGCAAATTGGTTAGGAGCTGTGTATATACACTGTTGAGTACTTCACATGTACATGTGAATTGCAGAATAGGTCACCAGTTTCATTTCAGGTCACTCATTGAGTGGATTAAAATTGTTTACCATCCGAACGACAACATCCTAGAAAGGCGAATTGTTACAATTCTGGTGAATTGTTATTCTTTCAATTATATGTTCCATTTTATTTTAGACCAACAGCTAATATGATTATACAGAGAATTGACTGGCTCGGTGCAAACAAAGCTTACAATGCAAATATATCCCACGATATGAATGCTTCATGAACAAGGTGCTGATTTGCAATTCAATCAGATAAAGGTGACCTAAATTCTGTTTGATTTTTATCCACTGGATCAAAGTAGAAACTGGCACTGTGCAGTGTTCAATACAGTACTTCTTAAAAAAAACTTAGCATAACAATCAAATGTGTAATCTTGAATAGATTTTCTGTTGCTGGAGGATCTTCAATAATATGAAAATAGACTTTACTACAATTTTGACCTATTTCAGTGTGTGAAAAAGGATTACACAAGGTAACTGAAACCAATCATTAACAGGTGCTTTTAGCATCATTTGTCATTTAATCCTAGTAATGGAAAATAGTGATGTGAATGTGTGGGTGTGGTGGGCTTTTATATGAATGAAAGGGTACTGTAAAAGCATAATAAACTGGCATATCTAAAAACATCTTATGGTATTTCATTGTTTTCTGTAGTACAGGTTATCTGCTTAGTAATCATTAGACCCTTTGACAATGAAACAACTCTCGTACAAAATATTGAAGACTTTAACCTATATGAATAAATTCAGATTACCGCAAGGCTTCTGTTTCCATAACATTTCAAGACACATATAATTTGGCAAATTGTTGAATTCAGTCTTTGCTTTCCTAAAATAATAATAATAAACCTCGGATTTTGTATAGTGGCTTTCACATCAGAAGGATGTCTCTAAGTGCTTAAAGGATTCACTGTGAAATTGAGTGACTGTATTTGTAGACAACACAAAAGCACAATTGTGCACAGCAATATACAGTACCAAGGTTACAGACCTGAAACACTAACCCACTTTACTTCCCCCATAGATGCTGCCTGATCTGCTGAATGTTCTCAGCAACTTCTGCTTTTATTTTATATTTCTAGCATCTTGTGGAGTCCTATGGTTCAGTGGTTAGACACTCATGTCGCAAGCATGAAATCTGGATTTGATTCCCGGCAGGGTGAAATGTTGGGCAAGTTTCCTTACTCCCAACACCTCTGCTTATCTAACAGTAAGTAGGAACCTGGTTGTCAGTTGAATGGCAGATTGCTTTTCTGTGGGTAATAAATAAAAAAAGTTGTTCAACACAAAATATACAGTCAATTCACTTTACAGTGTATCCTGTGAAGTGCTTTGAGACATTTTGAAGATGCGGTATTATGCCTTTAATTAAAAAAACCAGCTTGAAGCTGTGATGGGAAGATGATTGGGCGGTTATTCCAGAGGGATGTGATCAGAAAGGTTCAATGGTTTGATTCACTTAAACCAATCTTGTAACCTTGTGATGATAGTCACAAAGGCAACTGAATAAGCCTCTGTTAAAAAGTACAGTATATGGTTCTCACATCAATACAATAAGTAGGACAAAAGAAGGTGCATGGGGCTGTTCCGCATTGCATGGCTCTGCTTGAACTGTAACAGATCTCTAATCCCATATTTAAAAGAAATATCCCTGTGACATATTAGTCAGGTCTATTTTTTATACAAGTAACTAATATATTTGATGGTATATAGTGCCTTCCTGCTAATGCATTCCACCTGTGATTGATGAACAGCAAAAAGGCAACTTAGCTGTAATTATGCCAAAAGTTGAGTTTGTGCCAAACTGGATCTTTATTTTAAGTGGCAAGTTGGCGCTGACACTGTATCAGTTTGCTGGTATGAAGCATGACTACAAAATAACAAAGGGATACAAATCACAACGAAAAGCTAAATGAGTCACATGGTGTAAAGAAAGGATTGATTCCGCCATTTAGGTACATCAACAACAACAACAAAATTACATTTGTATAGCGCCTTTCACGTCGGGGAGATGTTACAATGACTTTAATCTGTTTTTAAGGATTTCATCAGTGCCATTCACAGTCAACATGTTGGAGAAAAGTGTATCAGCTTCTGCTAGAATGAATTCAAATAGCAGCCGAATTAATGCAAAAATAACAGCAATTTTTTTAACTGAAAAATGTGGAAACACATTCAGTACTAACTTTCAAAGGGGAATTGGATAAATAATTTTTTTTTAAATTAAAAGCTGTGGGGAAAGAGAGGGGGAATGAGATTAATTGGATAGCTCTTTCAAAGAGCCAGCACAGACACTTTAATAATACTAATAATCCTTGCATTTGATATAGCACTTTTCACGTCTTCCAGAAGTCTCATAGCGCTTTACAGAATATACTATAATATGAATGTATATATGTGGGCAAAACGTGGCAGCAATTGCACTGAAACCAATTATTAGCAGGTGCTCTTAGCATCATATGTCATTGTGTCCCACAAACAGTCGTGGAGTGAAATTACTCATTTTTTTAAAGAGATTATTATTAGAGATTATGTGGAGTAAGGTAACTTGCCCAAGATTCACCTTCCCTGGAATTGAACCCAAGTCTCTCACTTGTAAGGCGAGTGCTCTAACCATTGAGCTACATGACTCCGCGGGCTGAATGTTCTCCTTTTGTGCTACAAAGGTTGTGGATGCTGGACCCATCTATACCTTCAAGAGTGAGGTTGATAAATTTTTGGTAGGTCAGGGTATTAAGGGATACGTGGAGAACACGGGAAATTTAAATGATTAGCAGAGGTACAGATCAACCTGATCCAATTAAGTGCTGGAACAGGCTTGAAAGGCTGAATGGCCTACTCCCGTTCCTATATTCCTACAGGATTCTATGATTGTATGAAATTTAGTATGAATGAAAGTAGAGGGGAGGACTAAAGTCTAATACTGTAGTAATCATAATAATTCTTGCATTTTGTAATGTTACTGAATCCACAAAACACAATGTAGATTCACTCAGCCCTTTAATGCAAACTTTACAAATCTTTCAAATCAACCTCTTTCAAATCTGCAAGTCACTCTTTCTAGAATCCTTTTTATACTTACGCCATCCCAAATCAATTGTCACTTGTGTCGTTAAGGCAATATGCAACATCTTCCCTCTTTCAGTTTTTCTTTTCAATCTTGTTCTATCATTCTTTGTGGTCGTTTTACTTCTCTTCAGCATCTGGTTCTTTTAACAGTTTCTGCTGTTCCATTTTCTCCTGTTTTTTCCTTTATTGTTCTTTGTTTGATCTCCCATGATGTTTGTCTGTATATCTTTCCTTTTTCATCTTTTACCCAATAAAATTTGGGGTTCTTTTCTTTCTCCCCATTTTTTCCTTTGATCCAGCCGCCCGTTTTTAGATTTTTCCTTTATAGCCATATGGCTTCTCCTTTTTGAAAGCTTTTTCTTCTGTGGGCTATGCCCTTGTTTCTTCCAATTTCTTTGCTTTGCTGTACCTATGATCTAAATTTTTTCTTTCATCAATCCTTTCTTTCCAAACATCTGTTTATATTGTCCTACTATTTCTTCTGTCTCCCTTGGTTCACTTTCCTCTAATTTCACATTCCCATTTCTTTTTCATTATCCTATTTTTATTATATCTTCCAATCCTAATAAAGTATCAGCTTTTATTTTTACAATATTACACTTTGCATATCACTTGAATCTCTACTCTGCCCAATGTTTCAATTTTTTTGTTATACACCATTAGTTTATCTTTCCCTTTCTCCATTTTTTCCTTATTTGGTTCTCCCAATTTTTATATATTCTTGCCATGCCATTACACTGACCATGCTCCTATATCTAATTTGCACTGAATTACATTCTTTACATTTCTACACCCTAAATATATAATCCACTTATTGTTCTCTTTTTTCTTTTGTGTGTACTCTCTTTGAGTTCTATTGCTATAAGGAGGTACTCATCTTATATATACTGTACTTTCATTGGATTCGGTATCTGAGGTATCGGTCCTTTCATATTCTTCTGATATAGTTTGCTCAATTCTGGTTCTCCTCAGGTTACTTGACCCCTTGTATTCTCTTCTTTCTACTTGATTTTGTTCTTGTGCTTTATATCTATTATATCTCCCTACATGTTCTTGTCTATTCCGGCATAATCATGCATTATGCCCATATCTTTTGCATTGATTGCATTCTTCTCCTTCTGCAGGACTTCTCATATGATGTTATAATCCACACTTGCCACATTTGTCCATTCTATTTGGCCTCCATCTTGGCCTGTATATTCTCTGCATTCCATACCCTTCATCTGTGTCATCCCAACTTTGCACTTTGACTAGTTAATCTATTTTCATTTCTGTTTCTCTCTCCATCTCGCTCATATTTATTTTTGTCACCTCTTCAATCCTTTTTATCTGCAATGCCGATTATAACGTCAGGTCCCCTTTTTCAAAAGCTTTCCTCTTAATTTTGTATTCTTGATGCCAATTATTATCTGGCATGAATCATTTCATCTCTTAATATTCCTTAGTTGCAATTTTTACTTAAGGATCTCAGTAGCACACAGTACTGATTGAGTGATTCTGTGGGTTCCTGCTTTCTTATTCCAAACTTAAATCATTCAATTATCACATTATCTTTTCCACAACATCTTTCTCTGATAATATTCATCATCTCATTCAATGACATGTCCACCTCTCTTTCTAGGGGTGTCCCCCACCCAACCTGCCCTACCATCAGCGGACGGGCTTTCAGCCTTTCTGCCCCCACACTATGGAACTCCATTGCACGATTCCCTTCCTTCACTCCCTCCCTTGCCTCCTTCAAGGCCGGTCTCAAGACCCTCCTCTTCGACCATGCCTTCGGCAGCTCTCCCAACTCTCTCTCTTCCCTCCTAACTCTTTTTCACCCCTCACCACTATATTGCCCCTCTCCCTTGCTCGGGTCCCGACCTGACTGTTCAACGCCTTGGGACATCATCCCAATGTGAAAGGCGCTCTATAAATGTAATTTTGTTTTTGTTGTAGGGTTGCAAAATATTACCTTGCTTCCTCAACTGTTACATTCAAAAATATCACAGACAGCTGTTCCTGCGGCATTTTCATTATGTTTGCTACGAGTCCAAAAATGTTAAAGTCTCTTTCAAACCATTGCCAATTGTGCCTTGGACAATTTCCGTGGTCTTGATATCTGCACATAATTTGATATGGCATTTAATTCTGCTTCTCTCTGCATTTTGAGGCACTATACAAGTGTAATTTTGTTGTTGTTGCAACATATTTGATATAGTATCGTATACGGTCCGTCGATAAATCGATATATCGCTAAAACCCGATATAGTTTTCATATCGATACGCCGATATAGGCATTTCAAGACCCAAAATGCTCATCTCTATACACAATGCAGAGACCAAGGTGCAAAGCCGCCATATTGTATTCATAGTCCTAGAATTCAATATACAGGTATGCAAGGGTTGAGGGGAAAGAGACGGCTGGCGGGGGGGTGGGGGGGAGAGAGACGGCTGGGGGGGAGGGAGAGAGAGACGGCGGGGGGGAGGGGGAAAGAGACGGCTGGGGGGTTTGGGGTGGGAGAGAGGGACGACGGCGGCGGGGTGGGAGGAGAGAGGGACGGCGGCGGGGATGGGGTGGGGTGGGGGGAGAGACGGGGTGGATGTGATAATATACAGATAGATAGAGATGGGGGGGATGTGAGAGAGGAGAGAGACACAGAGACACAGACAGAAAAACACAGAGATGGCGAGAGTGAGTGTGAGAGACACAGAGAGAGAAATATATTTACCTCCTGAAGAGGTAGGCCCCGAATGCGCGCGCACTGCGCGCGCATGCACAGTACAAAAATCCCCCAAATATCGATATTTCGGTATATCTCGATATGAGCCCATTGATATATCTAAATCTGAAAATTTCCATATCAACGGACCCTAGTGTCATATCATGTTGCTGAGACATCACAAAGCACTTCACAAGATATACTGTAGAGTGCATTGATTGTGTATTTTGTGAGCAAAAGGTAAGGTGCTGGACCAGAAAACAATGTGCCATAAAATGCTAAAATCCTGATTAAGTTCCACCAAGTTCCAGGGAGACAACACTGTCATATAGGACAAGGTATAGAGCGGAGGCCAGGCACTTCTCTCAACTCTACAGTCAGATGGATAATAAGAGAGTAACGGTCTCCTTTGCTGTTTCAATTCAGCTCCTGGTAGCCAACTACTAGAGTAAACTTAAGCTCTCTGAGTAAATAGTCTTGGACAGAGAACAGTGCAGAGAAAAGTAACTCTCTGGGATGCTACCCTACATGAGGGGTGCTGTATAAATGCAAGTTGCTGTTACATGATGCATTGGCCAATTTGAAAATGAATAAGATGCATAAAATAGCTTACTTAAAATAATGTTCCAGCTGAGGCGCTTTTTAAATGATGTTAATATTTTGCTGTGTGAAATACAATACATTTTTCAAATGCACACGTACTTGTTACACTTGAAGTAGCTACGTAATTGAGCTTTTACTGTATAAAGTGATGGAGCAGCTGCATAAAATGCATTGATAGCATCAAGCACCAGCGCATCTCTATCTGACAATGATAAGCAAGTTAACACTACAAAACTGACCACCCAACTGTTGCAGAAATGTCATTTCCTTGACTTACATCCCCTGTAAATGTCTCCAAATAATTACTGGCTCCAACATAGCTTCCCTTGATCTGATTTCCGTAGGAGCAAAGCATTAAAATGAGTGAAATCTTCAGATAAAGAGGTTTTATCAAGTTGTGTTTTGTCTACAGCATAGACTACTAGCTACTAGTGAGCTTCGCAGCACCGATGAATAGAGCATTGTCCATTGTGAATGAGATGATAGGTTAAATAATTATTTTTTACAGTTCGTGTTAAAAATGCACATGCAAATATTAGCAAAATGCTTTTTCTTCCATCACCAAGTATCAACTTATTATTCTAACACTTGGCTTAGTTTACAAATGCCAGGATATTTTCAGGATGTGACAATAATAATAATCATCTTTTCATTTTAATTTGATGTCTCCAAATGCTTCACACTATAAAATGTAATCATTGTGTATGTCGGGTCCTGTAACTTAGTGGTTAGAGCACTCGCCTCACAAGTGAGCGTAGTAAGGGTCGAAACGTTGGGCAGGTTTCCTGTCTCTACACATCTCTGGTTACCTAGCAGTAAGCAGCAACATGGTTGTTAAGCGATTGCTTTTTCCTCACGGTCGAATAGCACGGTCAAAGAGGAAGTATTTCAGGTAGGACTTGAAAAGAGGGAGAGAGGGGGCAAAGTGGAGGGATTGAGGGAGAGTGTTCCAGAGTTTGGGGGCATGTTCGAGGGATGAGCAGGAGGCCGGTGCCAGTCGAGCGGAGGTGGTAGTTTGGGATGTGAGGGGGTTGGAAAGGTGGGGAGGTGCTGGAGAATTAGTGGATTTGAACATGAGTGTGAGGAGCTTGAAGTCGATCTTGAAGATCCAATGATGGGGAGCCAGTGGAGCCTGATGTGATGTGGGTACAGTGTTTGGTCCAGCTCATTATGCAGACGACAGAGTTCTAAATCAGCTAAATCTTTTGGATGGTGGAGCTGTGGAGACCAGGGAGGAATGCATTGGAGTTATCGAAGTGAGAGGTGATAAACACATTTTCGGCTGGGTGTGAAATACAAAAATGTCTGTAAATACAAAGAATCTGAGCAAACTGGTATGAATTTGCCACTATTCCATTAATAGTTACTAGGGTCCGGCAATATATCGATATATCGCTAAAACCCGATATAATTTTCATATCGATACGCCGATATAGGCATTTTTAAAATATCGATATATCAAAAAATCCATATATCGAGGTAAAAAAATCGGAATGCGCGCACTGAACTACAAGACCCAGAATGCTCATCTCTATACACAATGCACAGACCGAGGTGCAAAGCCGCCATATTGTATTCATAGTCCTCGAATACAATATACAGGTATGCAACGGGTGCGGTGGGGAGAGAAGGCTGGGGTGGGTGGGAGGGAGAGAGACGGCTGGGTGGGGTGGGGGGTGGGGTGGAGAGAGAGACGGCCTGGGTGGGGGGGTGGGGAGAGAGATGGCCGGGCGGCGGGGTGGGGGGGGGGGGGGGGGGGGGCAGAGACCGGGTGGATGTGATAATATACAGATAGATAGAGATGGGGGGGATGTGAGAGAGACACAGAGACACAGACAGAAAAACACAGAGATGGAGAGAGTGAGAGACACAGAGAGAGAAATATATTTACCTCCTGAGGAGATAAGCCCCGAATGCGCGCGTACCCGGAGTGCGCGCGCACCCCGAACGCGCGCGCACCCCGAATGCGCACGCACGCAAGCATGCATAGTACGAAAAATCAAAAAATATCTATATTTCGGTATATCTCGATATGAGCCCATCGATATATCTAAATCAGAAAATTTCCATATCGACGGACCCTAATAGTTACACACTTTGATTTTTACACTGCAAAAACTTTCCTCTACAGAAGTGGTGGGGGAAGTGGTCATAATCAGCTACAACTGCCCTTTTCCTTCCTTTAATTGTAACAAAGGATACAATTTAAAACGTGAACATATCTATTCCTTTGACCTCTATCTCCGCTGCAAAGTGATCGGGAAGGCTTGCCTGTCCTCACAATAGCCACGGTACAATTTGAAAAGTGGTTATTTTCTTTTGTAAAAACAATTATTATTATGTATTAACTAAAAAATTATTTTCTGCATTGTTCTTCAGCATGGATTTTTATTTCATCTTCTGAATTGGCATGTTGCAAAGGATGTCATTTTTAGGTTGATTTGGAATTAAACCAATAATGTTTTTCCATGCACACTAAACATTCCTGAGTGAAACCTTTGTGCTCTTCATAAATCCTCGATCAGAGCATCATAGAATTAACATTTCATGGAGTAGTTGTTTTTCACAATCCAAACTTAATTGTAGCTTTCAGCTTGGTTCTCATCATATATTTACTAAGCAGTTAATAGACACTGTATGAATTTGTCTAGCCAGGAGAGTTTTCCATTGTGTGGGGAAAAATATTCCTTCTTGTTTCTAGTCATGTTTGGAGTTTGCTGTGTTGCAATGTACCAAAGAAGAACAAGGAAGATCTTCCATTTATCTTGCATCTTCTTAGAGGCTTTTATATGTATAAGTCTACATAAATTCGTGAATGTCCCACAAATAGTATTGTTATGAATAACCAATTTATTTGGAGGTGTTGGCCAGAATGTTGAAAGAAAAGACGTTCTCTTTTGAAATAGTATCATAGGATTTTTAATATCCACTTGAATAAGATGGAAGGCATGTGCTTAATTAAAAGATGGCAGCTCTGCAAATGAAACAATCTCCCAATAGTGAACCGGAGTGCCAGCATAGACAGCAAACTCTTGAGATTTGAACCAACAATCTTTTTCACAGAGACAAGACTTCTACCAACTGAGATAAACCATCATTTATATCACCGAGGCTACCTAGGTGCTGCCAGTGTAGGGATGTGGAGAAAAAAACCTCACAGTTCCCAACTTATTTTATCATAACAACAAAAACTTTGATTTATATAACACCCTCTACGCCAGATGGCATCTCAGAGCATTCATAGTAATAAATTGATCACTCAATCCACAACTGTTTATGGGACTGCTGTGCGCAATTAGCTGCTGTATTTCATCCACAAAATATACAATCAATTTACATCACAGTATATTCTGTGAAGCTCTTTGAGATGCCCCAAGATGTGAAAAGGCATTATATAAAATGCAAGGATTATTATTATTTCCTGCTTTGAATTGCATTCGAAAAAAAAACTCCCAATTTAGTAGTTAAACAATACTTGTATTTGATATAGTACCTCATCACATAATCAAGACTTCTCAAAATGCTTCACAGGATTTTACTCTAAAGTGATGGTGACTGTATATTTTTGTTGACAAACCAACAGCCAATTTGGAAGGTCCCACATCCATCCATGAGGTGGATAATCAATTGTATTTGGGGGATCATTGGTCAAGACACTTCCTTCTCTTTTTAAATATTGCCATAGGATCTTTAAGATCCACCTGAATAGGCAAACTTAGTTTAATGTCTCATCCCAAAAAAAGCACCTCTAACAATACAGCTTACCACTGATACTGTATTGAATTGTGACTTGAGACAAAATGAGTTCAAAGTACAGAGTGGAGCTTGAACCCACAAATTTCTGACTTAGATTTGAGAATGCTGTGGGCACCTTACAAAGTACAGTACACTAAAATAGAGGGCTTTATTTTAAATGTTATTAATTGCAACAGCGTAAACAAAATCTTGTCCAACATATCGAAACAGTTCAAAACAGCTTTAAGTGGTCCAAAAGAAATTAAGGCAATAAAAAATTAAGGAATTAAGGAAATAACACAATCCACTTGGAGAGAGTTTACATTGCTTGAATATTCTTTCTAGTTGCACAGGTCATCAATAGGCAAAGTATAAAACATCTATTTTATATTATCCGGTATGATTCAGTCTTTCAATGTTGCCCCTCTATACTCCTGCTCAGCTGCCACAGCCCCCACCTCCCAGTTCAGGTGGCCATCCAGCATTGTTAAGCGCTTCGAGATGTGGAGTCCTATCACTCAGTGGTTAGAGCACTCTCCTCAACCATCTCTCTATCTCCCATAAGCGAGAGGCCTGGATTCAATTCCAGACAGGGCAAAATCTTGAGCAAGTTTCCTTACTCCACACGCCTAACAATAATCCATCAAAACCATAATAAATTGGCTATATCAATCCATAACTGTTTGTGAGACACTGCTATGTGCAATTGGCAGCTGCATTTTGGCCACATATATACAGTCAATTCACTTTACAGTATTTTGTGTGAAGCGCTTTGAGACATCCTCCCGACGTGAAAGGTGCTCTAGAAATGTAATTTTGTCGTTGTTGTTGTCTAGAGGATGTGAAAAGCGCTATATCAAATGCAAGGATTATTATGATGTCCTCCCCACATGAAAGGTGTTATATAATCGTAAGTGCATTGTATTGACCTGTACCTTAAGTGCATAATTTATTTAACAATTCTATGCACATTTTCAAAGACTTCTGTGATATTTGAGTTCTACACATAACCATACATTGATGTGGAGAGTGAGTAAAATGCCTAGAACACCCTCAAGGGTTTAAAGAATCTCATGAACATGAGATCAAAGCTCGAGTGCTTTATGAAACCCCAAGAGTCCGTTACACCCTAGGTCTCACTCCCAGAGATTCTTTACTTCTTATAGTCCTATAGTCTTTCTTTTTCAGTTGATGAGGGTTTATTTCTATTCAATTAAGTTTCTATTTTCCATTACATCAATGCTTTGTTTTTTGCCATTGCTGAAGTTATAAGCATTGGGTTTTGCCAAGCTGTTTCGGATCAAACAGTATACAGTGGCACTTTTGAAAGATTAGCACACCACACTATGACTATAATAGTGTCAGTTGACATGAAGAGCATGTTACAGGAAAAAAATAACTCAAATTGTTTTTTTAAGAGATAATATACCGGGCAATGAAATTCCATTGTATCATTCAGTAAGATGCATATCAATTCATCAACTAGGTGAATTTCAATCTGATGCTACCTACCAAGACATGACAAGCAACAGAAACTTGGAAAACTAAAAGCAAAACTGTAAGAAATAGTTTACATAATAGTTCAGCCTTATATTTGGCACAGTGCCTTCATGTTGGGAGGATGTCTCAAAGTGCTTCATAGGACTTTTTATTATACAGTGAAGTCACTGTGTATTTTGCAGATGAACCATGGCAGCTGAGTTTCACATAACAAAATCCCACAAGCAGCGATGAAATGAGTGACCAATTTTATTTGAGGGATTGTTGGTCATAACCCCAGGAGAAATTTCCCAATCTTTTAGAATAGATAATAATAGTAGAGTATAATAATAATCCTTGCATTTGATATAGTGCTGTTCACATCTTCTAGATGTCTCAAAGCGCTTCACAGAATATACTGTAAAGTGTGTATTTGTGGGTGAATCGTGGCAGCCAATTGCACACAGCAGTGCCCCACAAACAATCGTGGATTGAAAATGATCAATTTTTATTAGTGTGTTTTTTTGGGAGGGATTATTATTAGGCTTGTGGAGGAAACTTGCCTAAGGTGTTGCACTGACCTGCATGGATTCGAACACAGGTCTCATGCTTGTAAGGCTAGTGCTCTAACCACTCACCTGCAGGACTTCATGATTTTAATATGGAGTCCTGCAGCTCCGTGGATGTGGAGTCATATAACTCAGTGGTTAGAGCACTTGCCTCTCAAATGAGAAACCTGGGAATAATTCTAGGCAGAGGGAAGCCTTGGGCAAGTTTCCTTCCATAAACCTGATAATAATCCCTTGAATTTTTTTTAAAAAAAATTGGTCACTTCAATACATGATTGTTTGTAGGACACTGCTGTGCACAATTGGTTGCCGCATTTCACCCACACATATACAGTCAATTCACTTTCCATACATTTTATGGAGCACTTTGAGATGTCTAGAAAACGTGAAAAGCTCTATATCAATGCAAAGATTATTATTATACATCCAATGTGTCATCCACAGGATGGCTCAACCATTAGTGTAGCACTCCCTATGCACAGTATAGGAGTGTCAGTCTTGACATGTGAAGTAAAAGCCCTGATGTAAAAGGGGCTTGAACCTACACCCTTCTGACTGTGGCAGTTTATATTAATGTAATAAAATTCTAATTGAATTCAATGCTTCTTAATGTGTCTCTTGCAGTGGGCAAATAGAGATATCTGTTTCTTAGTCAATACACATAAAACAGTGCTGTGCACTATTGGCTGCCATGTTTTGCCCACAAAATATATAGTCAATTCACTTTGCAGTATGTGAAGTGCTTTGGAATGCCTAATGATGTAACAAGGTACTATATAAAATGCAAGGATTATTATTTTATTATTTTAGTCCACAAAAGATGTGTGGTCAAGCTTACTGGAGAAATCACAGTAGATTATGTTATAAGTGAATTTGTGCTCTAGTCAGCTGCTTAAAACTGGCTTGATGTCCTTCTGACATGAAAGGCGCTACTCAAATGTAATTTTTTTTATAGTTGTTGATTGTTTGCCCTGAACTACAGATATGAAAATGTCAAGTGAAGATTTCTGAGAAATTGTCCCAACTGTATTGATATTTAGTAGTTAACATTCATTAGTTTCACATATTATAAACTTTATACAGTACAGTACTGTAATCTTCATCATTGACACTTAGGTGTCAAAATTACTATCTTGCATGCAACATCTGTCACATTGATTCAAATCTTCCAAGTCTCAATCAATATTCTCAGTATTGTACTTTGTCGCCTTTTACTACCAAATGACGGTATCAATTTTAGAACTTTCTGAAGAGTCCAATAGCATTTATCCTCCAGCACAAAGCATTGCCCTGGGATTAGCTCATCAATACTTAGACAGTGTCAACCCAAACATTAGGTTTCACAACAGTATTCCACTGTTACTTTCAATGTCTGAATAAAGTTTGAACATTTTTCACATTCAACAGATGTCAGCTGGTTCATCCTTTACATATGTGGCTGAATAACGGAGACACGATCTGTTCATGTTGCATGGCTACTAGATATATGTTCCAGCTGCCATGCACAGATTGTGTGACCCCTCAGCATGGCTTAGAGACATCATTTCTGAGTTATGGACTAGACAATGAGTTCCAAAGCAGTCATCCAAATCACTCCTAATGGCCTGCTACAGTTCAGTCATAAGACATAGACAACAAACAGCAACAACATTATATTTGTAGAACACCTGACATGTCAGGAGGAGTACATAGTGTACAATGTCCGGTAATCCCCCAGTAATGAATCCAGGTCCAGTAATGGTGCTAAAGTAAAAACTGACAAAAACTCTCCACTCTGATAGCAATCACTCAAGCCTTTTCTGCCCTCTGATGTCATAGACCAAATGTATTCACCTAATATTGTGGTCAGAACTGTCGAAGGGTTGTAGACTCGAAACGTTGACTCTTTTTCCTTTCTCCATGGATGCTGCCTGACCTGCTGAGTTTCCCCAGCAACTTCTGCTTTTGTTTCAGATTCCCAGCATCTGTAGTATTTTGTGTTTTGTTTACAGAAAGTTAGTATGCAGGTGCAGCAGGCAATTAGGAAGGCTAACAGTATGTTAGCTTTCATTATGAAAGGGTTAGAGTATAAGAGTAGGGAAGTCTTGCTGCAGCTGTATAGGGCCCTGGTGGGACCACACCTGGAATACTGTGTGCGGTTTTGGTCTCCTTATTTAAGAAAGGATGTGCTTGCCTTGGAGGGAGTGCAGTGTAGGTTTACTAGGTTAGTACCTGGAATGAGGGGGATGAGTTATGATGATAGGTTGATTAATTTGGGCCTATATTCTTTGGAAGTTAGTAGGAGATTGTTTCCCCTGGTTGGAGAATCTAAAACCAGGGGTCACAGTCTTAAAAGTTAAGGGTCAGCCCTTTTACACTGAGTAGAGAAAAACCTTCTTCACTCAGAGGGTGGTGAATGGATGGAATTCTTTACCCCAAAGGGCTGTTGATGCTCAGTCCTTGAACATATTCAAGACTGAGTTGGATAGATTTCTCATTTCTAAAGGGTTTAAGGGGTATGGGGATAAGGCAGGTAGCTGGAGTTAGAGTAGAATATCAACCATGATTGAATGGTGGGGCAGGTTTGGTGGGCCGAATGGTCTACTCCTGCTCCTATTCTTATGTTCTTATGGCTGACTTTCCCTGGCAGCAATTGTTCCAGTTATACAAAAGAAGAACTGATGTCAATTCACATCAGAAAATATAATCGCTCCAACAAAAGCCTCCCCCCCCCCCCCCAACACCACCCACCACCTCCATGCAGAATAAAAGAGCAATCTAACATAGGAAACTTCATTAAGAAATAATTCTCTATGCTTTTATCATGGGTAGCCCGTTTATGACTTGTATTTTTCCCATATGCTGTTTTATCGCGTCCACCCCTGAATAAATAATTCTAAATTACTTTGATGTGAATTAGACGTTGGGAAATATCACGTGCTGTATTTTTTAGTGGGGTTCAGCTTCAGTCAGTAGGTATCCTAACAGCCAAAGCAGATCTACTTCCTATATAAATAAAGAGAAAATATCTGTATTTGTGTGTGTGTGTGTGTGTGTGAGCGCGCCTGCCTGTCTGCCTGCCTGTCTGTCTGTCAAGAAAGCAATAACCAATGACGTAGAGACATGATCTATACCTCATTGGCAAGGTCTTACAGCAGCAGTATTGTGGGCATATTTGTTTTCAGGGATCTCCTATCATCAATACGCTATATTTAAAAAATGCTTTACATAAGCCTCAAAATATGAGGTATGCATAGTTTCTCCAACAAAGTAGTGACAAAGTAAATTACAGAATAAATTAGTCTATTTGGCTCTGCCTACAGCATGTTTTATTTATGTGGTTTGTAAAATTTAGAAAAATGCATACCGTTCCTTTTGGTTTCTGGTAGTTTATTTTCAATTGAATATATGGGTATATAACGTTTCCAGAGAAATATATCTATACTAATATATTCTGCAGCAAAGTACTGCAGAGGAAAGCTATGACCTCATGCTCATCAAATATGTATACGCTCCAGCAAGAACTCCCAAAAAGGAATCTTCCAAACAAGGCGTCCACCCTAAAGAAGTACTGCCTATAAGACTTCTCCTAACTAGGAGTCCTCCCATAGGAGTGCTCCCACTGAGTCCTCCCAACAGGAATTCTCTCAAAAGGCATCTTCCCACTGAGCTTCCAACGTGAAAGGCACTATACAATTATAATTTTGTTGTTGTTGTGTTCTCCCAAAAGGAGTCCTCCCACTCAGTCATTCCGAAAGGAGGCCTCCCCTAGGAGTCCTCCCAGCTGAGTAAAAATGGAGACAAAATATCTGTCTGTGTGTCAATCTACAGTACATATTGGTTCCTTTGGTTGCAATGGGTACAGCTAGTATAAAATAAAGGCAGCTAACCCATAGGGCACAGATGTCCCTTTGTATATGGTGCCTGATGGAATATTTATGTACATGTAACCAAAATTAAGCAGATTTAGTCAACAACAACAAAGTAATTGCTTGTGTTGGAGGAAGAGGTTTACCACATTTAGGATTGGTTTGGCTCACAGAACATTGAGTGCTAAATCCATCGATCATTGTCTCAGTGAATCACCCTGCGATACCCTGAAGTTCACCATTACCATTAGATCATCTTGGATATGAAATTATGTTATATGCTCATATGTAAAACAAAATTGGCATTAATAGCCTTTCACATTGCTTCAGCGTCTTCTGAACTGTATGTCTTCGGTTCCAATGAATATTAATAAACCTATACTTAAAAGAGAAATTACAAGGCCAGTATTGAGTTATAACTGTGATGGCTTGCCTCCATTAATAATGGGAGTGCTTGGAGTACAAAATAATTTGGCTAAACTTTATAGAGAGAGAGAGTAAAAGAATGTATTCTTGATTATTTTTAAAAGATGCACTTTACAGAGTGTATGTCAGCCTGGCCCAATTGGCAGTACTCACACCTCAGATTCAAAAGTTAGTGTGTTCAAGTCCATTGTCTACATTTTGAGGCTTGGCTGACACTCCAATATAGTGCTGGGGGCCAACATCAGCTATCATATCAACAATAAACAATGACACACGTGCACACATGCCAAAACCTTTATGGAAACAATATGCATTAAGGTAATATTTAAAACTGGGTCAGGCTGGTTTGGTCTAGTGGCTCTTCTTATACCTAAAAACTCACTTTCAGTGATATTGGGTCTAAAATATTGTTTTTTTTAAACCACAATTTTAAGTTCTTTAAACTGAACAGGATGATGATACTCAGCTGTGAAAATGTCGTATCTACTCTGCTATTTTGAGAATTTGCCTCCAGTTACTACTCTGGATTGCTATTTGAATGAACTTGTCTCTTTGATGATTTTCTCTATGCCACTGGTTCCACAATCCAAAGGTCGAATCTCAAACTCCGCCACCCCCATCCTCACCTGCACCAAACTCCATGATCAACACTACAGTCCTCGCCCAACTCCAATGGTTCCCAACGAATCTACTTCAAAGTCCTCACTCTCTCACATGAATTCTCAAAGTCATCACTCTTTACGAATGCACCTGTCTACTTCTCACTTCTCTGTTCACTCCCTCTGCTCGACAAACACAGGCCTTCTGTGCATCCCTAGCCCCTATCTCACCACAATGGTGGACAACCTTCATCTACTATGCATTTAAATTCTAGAACTCCATCTTTCTACCTCTATGTTTCACTTCTGCTCTAATTGTCTTTAATTCCGGCCTAAAACCTACCTCTTCAACTTCACCGAAGATCACCTCCCCCTTCCCCTATACCCTTTTTCCTTGCTTGGTGTCTGATCTTGTCATTTTGAAGCTATATATTTGCAGGTTGTTGTTCTCTTTACCACCTCTTGTTAGGTTCTACTTTCTGGACGTGGAGATTGATTTTCCACCTAAATTATTTGGCACTTATATTGCTGATTCCACTCTCCGAAGGGATTTCTGAGAATTTTCTTTCATTGTCAAATAATCTCCTCACAGTTCTCCTCCTACTTCTGAACTTGGATAGATTCATTTCAGTGGAAAAGACTTATGAGTTCTGTACAATGTTGTAATTACATACCATCACTAATTTGGTAAGGGGAGGCTTTAAAGCATTGTTTAGTTTGGTGTTCTATGCTGTTGCCACTCTATCAACAGACATGAAAGTTTTCTTTCCTGATGGTTCCTAATAATTACTCCTGTTCTCCACTAAATAAGTGGTTTAAATTACTGGCTGTGACAAGTTAAAATCCCTCTGAGCCAAAGGGCCATAGGTACCAGAAAAGTGCAAAGTGCCCTACCTCAATAGTCGCAAAGTGCTCCTTTTTAGTCTATTTGGCTCTGCCTACGGCATATTTTATTTATGTGGTTTGTAAAAGTTTAAAAAATGCATACCGTTCCTTTTGGTTTCTGGGACAGTTTATTTTCAATTGAATGTACGGGTATGTAATGCTTTGATGTTTATGAGAAAGCAACAAGATAGTCCTAAAATAGGATGGTGACCCCGTTCACAAAATACCATTTTACTGGATGTAAAAGAAATACTGTCATTTAAAAAGTCTCAGCCCCACGCAAAGGAATATTATCACTGAGCAGGCTGCTCACTAAACACAATCTCCTTTGAAATGCTATCCAGTGTGAAGATTTTACTTTTCATTCCTATACTGAATGCTCAGAATGAGATCCTGCATTTGGCAAGATGCGGAGTTGGAGAGTGGGGACCGTGAGCTGTTTGCAAAGAAAGTGGATACTCGAGGATTGGAATTGCTCCCACAAAAATGAATTGAGTTTTAAGTACAATTCTTAGTCAATGAATTGACTTTGGCTATAACAATTTTGAAACCAAAACATTTTTCTGATGAGTTGTAGCTTTAAAATAATCACTTTGATAAATTGTAGGTTTTGGGTTTTGCCTAAAATGTTTCATTTTGTTTCATTCAAAGCTTAATGAGTCCATCATATATTCTTATAAATCTAGTGTAATATATTGCTTATGAAAAGCTGTGTAAAGATTTGTAAATAACCATTTGCTCAATTATTTCAATGGAAAATTGTCAAGTGTGTAATTTGTTTTATCTCTGGCAAGATTACAAATTGGCAGCTAGACCAAGCATAATATTATACTGCATAATAAATCTGAAAGAAAATGTATATGTCTTTAATGTTTCTCCTAGGACCACTGTTTTACCATTGATTCTCAGAGTATATTATGAGAAATGACAAAAACATGCCACAATATTTAAAATAAAAATTTCCATTCCAATCTAATCAAACGTGAACGCATTCAGAGTTAGTTGCATATTACTTTTTTTTTCCAGATTGCTGCTTGAAAGGTACTGATTAAATTCAGTTTGATTGGTCCTCACAGCTAAGAAATTGTACTTTTACTAAATCATGAACTTACATATTGACAAGTGTGAATGAACAACCTGCAATCTTGTCATTTTAGTCAAAACTCTTCCTTTGTAAATGCTAGGAGCAATGTCTCCCTCTAGACACCATCAATTGTTTCTCGTTCCTTTTCAAACCCTGAGAGATTGCTTGTACAACTTTGTAATAACTGCAAATGCAAACAACATCAGCTTTAGCCAGACATAGCAGGGAGTCGTGCAAGTGCTGCTAGGAGCCTTTTGGGCAGTTTCTGGATACTGAGAGTGCTGATTCTTTGCCTGAGGTGGTACTGGAAAACTAAAGCAGAAACTCAAGCTGGAAGATCGTTAAAACTTTTGTTAGGGTGAACAATAGACAAAACCAACATTGCCCAGAAGGGGAAACTTGAGTCTCCAATCTGTTAGACCTTACGCTCCGATAAGAGATGGTATTCTGCACTTCTTTCTGAGTAGAGTACAGTAAACATGAATCCAGCTACAGCAAACCAGGCTCCTCTGCCTCAGGCTTAACATGATACTTAAGTGCAACTACAAGTAGGAGGAAGAAAGACAACTCTGCCTACATTATAAGCTGCCTTTTTTTCCCCGGCTTTAGAGCTACGATGTCAAAGGAGAGAACCTAGAACTAGGAAAATAAATCTAAAATGATTTGTCCCATTTTCCTTGGAATTACCGCATGTTATGAAAAAGTATTTATGCGTTTTCACAGAAATAAAAGCAAGTATTTCAGATGTTTAACTAATGGGGTTGTGTGTCCAAAACAAAAGGATGTTGACTGCATCGTGTGAGGCAAACTTCCCTTAAAAGCAACGGAATTAGTAAGTAATAACATGTTGTTACAAAATGCTGCCTTTTTCAAAAGTAATTCTTAACTAAATCATAACCCTGTACAGTATTTAACTTTTACTAAAATCCAGAATGTATCTGCCGTTTGGACTGCACCCTATGGCAATGCGACCATACCTCACAACTTTAAAATAATTATTGCATTTGATGTAGTTTCTTGCCTCTACCTCTGTGATCTCCTAAACCCTATCATCCTGTGCATCCCCACCATTCAGCAGGCTCTGGCCTGCTCAATGTCCCCTGACCCACCCACGCCAACCTCGGCAGGTGAGCCTTCAGCCACTCTGCCCCTAACCTCTGGAATTCCATCCCGTATTTCCTCAGCCTTGCTCCCTCCCTAGCCTCCTTCAAATCCCGCTTCACAACCCTCCTCTTTGAGGTCCTATCGGTCACCGCAAATCGATCCTTTCCCTCCACCCTCCTTGATCCCAACCCCAGCTAGGGTCTGAAACATTGACTGTCCAGCACCTTGGGACATCCTCCCGATGTAAAAGGTGCTATACTGTACGTATATAATTTTGTTGTTGTTTCTTAGCTACAGGATGCTACTACACATGTAGGGTGTTATATAAATGCGAGTAGTTGTTGTTGTCTTATATTGTCGAGATGTCTTAAAGTGCCTCACAGGATTTACTGAAAAGTGTACATTTTTTGGTCAGCTAAGGCATGCATGCTTTAGAGAAGTGTAGTGACTTGGTATATTCTAAGCAAATATGCAGCAAATTGCGCAAGGTAATATACTGCAGATTCCTAGGGGATGATTGCCAGGACAATTTACTAATATGTGCACATGAACACTCATTTGTCTCCCATTTATAACTAACAAATAATTACCTATTTATAAATACATTATGCAGATGTAGTTTCACTCTTATTAAGGTGCACCATATGTAGATCAAGTCAGAATATAAAAATTTAGTAAAATAAACCTGGCGTGAGCTTTAGAAGATTAGCCCCGGTAGCAATTGTTCCAATACCTCAAACAACCATAAAGTGATTGACCAAACTTTATTTGGGGGATTGTTGGCCGGAACATCGCAAGAATCTTCCTTTTCTTTTTAAATAGAACATTAAACATTGGATGCTTAATGTCCACCTGAACAGATAAAACAGGACCTCAGTTTAATGTCCGAAGGACTGAATAACTTATTCATACTTACACAAGAAAAACATGCATGTCTGGTATAATCAATTCAGATGTGATAATATACACAGTACTTTACATTTCCCCTCTGTATTTGCAAGTATTCCAGAAATTTCACGTATAGTTGTGACATATTTGGAAGTTCATTTTCCTATAAAGTGCAATTTATGGTATAGATCCAATGGCACTCGCCAAAAAGAGAATGGAGTTTCTTTCGATGTTCTGGCCAACAACCATCCAAATAAAAAATGATAGAAAAACATTAAAAATAAGAAAATTTCTATAATTAAAGAAGCAATCAAGATCAAACAAGAGTATAATAACATTTACAAATAAAAATAGAAAGTAGCTAACAAACTAACAAAAACGGCACATTGAATGAAAACTTTCCTTAAAATTTGTATAATGCAGACTATGTTTTGTCGAAAAATTGAACAGGAGAAGAAAATTATCCATGGTCAATTTTAGAGAAAAATGGAAGAACAAGGCCTAGAAATGACCTAATGCTACAACTGGTTGACTGGGGATCTGAAAGTGAAAACAAAAGCTCTCATATCAGCACAAGACAAATCTATTATTACGTGTTATTATGAAAATAAGATCTTCAAGAGAAACATTGACCAAAATGCCAAGTATGAGATCAAGCACATAAACAGTCATCATGTCCAGCCCTAGCACAAACAGAGTATTTGAATTGATTTAAAACGTAGCTAAAAATATTCTCTGGACAATTTGTAAACACTTTGATATTAATGTAAAGATATGAACATTAACCAGCAAAAACGTAAAAAAATAAAATCACAATAATCTGTACTCACAAGTATATACAGATATCTGTAACAAATCAGATAATTTAAAACAAAGATTGTACATACAGTAATATTGATGTGGTTATCCCAAGTGATTACAACTCAAGAAATAAGGAACTAGAGAATATCAGGATCTTTATCGATCTACAAATTGAATGCAGACATATATGGCAGTATAAAACAAATATGGTTCCTGTCATCATCAGTGTCACTGGGACTGTTAATAAGACTATTCAGAAATGACATGACAAAATACTTCTTGAACAAAATATCAACCCCCCTCAAAAAGTAACTATTTTAGAAAGTTCAAATATGTTTTTAAAAATAATATCCACTTCTATGTAATGTAGCAGTATTATTGATCTGGCTGACCCATCATTGGAAAACAATTAGAAACTCCCTCCAGAGTGATTTACACTGTAATGCAATAATAATAATAATACTTGATACAGTGCCTTATATCACCAAGATCTCTCAAAGCACTTTACAGCATATCATGTAAAGTGTAGTGATTATATTTTGTAGGTGAAAACACTACAGCCAATTTGCACACAGTAATGTCCCAGAAACAGCCATGGAATGAAAGACCAATTTTAGTTGGGATTCTTGAGGCTTGTTTGCCTTAAAGAACTGATAGAACTATTCGGAAAGAGAAGGGAGTTTCCCATTGAATAGAGCCATTTGATTTTTAATGCCAACCTAAACAGGAAGATACAACCTCAGTTTAATGTCTTATTTGAAAGACGGCACCTCCAACAATATAGTGTTCTCCAACACTATTTTTGTTCGTCAAGCAGGTGTCTGAAACACATGGAAACTCATCACAATGTTTAGGAGTATCCGAACCAGACTGAAAGTTACACATGGAAATTTCCCTGTATCTAGAATGGAATGTGCATCCTTTCCTTGAGAGAATTAACTAGTTTTGCAGAGTATCGGACGTCTATTGATGATAGTCTTACCATTGAGATCAGTGCCTGAAATTTATCACTGCTTGTGCAGCTAGGACCACCCTAAGGTCTTTGTCTTACTGAGTGATCGGGTGCTGAGTGGGAATAATCCTTGTTCTCATTGTATGATCTACCATTTCAAATCCTGCTGATGAGCCAAGGTGGCTGGTCTGTCAACAACGGTGCCCTGTAGTACAGTAAAATCCTCCTGAGCCTGTTCTGTATAAATTGTATAATAAGTCATACATCTGTCCAAGTCCTGTTTAAGTGTTTATATTCTATGCAAATTTGACGTAAATCATCTTTTGAATAAATCATATTAAATGTGTGGACCCAACTGAAATGACTTATGTGAGGTTTACTGTACTGCAGACCCAGTACTTGGCTCAGGAAATGGATTACCAAGACAGCCACGGAAAGGTGACTCAACATTCTGTGCCAAGCACATTACTTTGGAGTCAGCTCAGCTGCACGTGAGTTCAGATTTCTGAAGTGCGGCTTGAACCTACAACATTTTGACTCAAAATTGAGAATGCGACCAACCGAGCCTTGGCTGATTGAGGCAAGTGCAATCATTGATCTTTGAGGCTTTCATTGGCTTTTAAAGTCAAGTTGCTCATATAAAATTGGCAGAGACAGAGAACTGAAAGAAAAAAAATCAGAAAGGTAACTGCTGAGTTAGGTCAGAAACAAACAGAGTGGATTAAATTGAAAATACTGTAGCACAATAAGTTCATAGAATCATAGAATTTTACAACACCAAAGGAGGCCATTCGGCCCATTGTGTCTGTGCCGGCTCTTTGAAAAGAGTTATTTAAAGTCAATCCCACTCCCCGGCTCTTTCCCCATAACCTCACAAACGTGTCCTCCCCAAATAACCACCCACCTCTCTTTTAAAAGATGTTATCAAATCGGCCTCCACCACCTTTTCAGGCAATGCATTCCAGAATCAAACAACTCACTGCTTGAAAGGATTTCTCTCACCTCCCCTCTGCTTCTTTTAGAAACTATTTTATATCTGTGACCTCAAGTCACTGACATACCCACCAGTGGGAACAGTTTTTCCCTGTTTACCCTATCGAATCCCCTCATGATTTTGAAATCCTCTATTAGATCTCCTCGTGACCCTCTCTGCTCCAATGAGAATAAACCTAGCCTCTCTAGCCTTTCCTCATAACAAAAGTCCCTCATTCCTGGAACCATCCTGGTAAATCTCCTCTGCACTCTTTTCAATGCCAAGTTAAGAGAACAGAGTGAAGAAAATTAAATAAAATGACAGGGAGAGCTTAGGGAAAATTAATAAAATGTCTATTTATTCTCATTAAAATCTTATTTACTTTCATGTTTCATTGGAGTAATAAATTCATCCCAATGTATAAATGGCTTTATTATATATTTGTTTTAACCATGATAATGCAACAAAGACAAGATAACTCTAAATTATGGGAAAATGCATTATTTATTCTTTAATTTGTCCTTTGTTGTTACTTCTGTATTTTAACTGTGCATTCAGACATTTTAAGCACAGCAATGTTTCACAAACATATATATAGTGTATGGCCAATTTTATCTGGAACATTAACAAAACACTCCAGATGCTGGGAATCTGAAACAAAAACAAAAGTTGCTGGGGAAACTCAGCAGGTCAAGCAGCATCCATGGAAAAAGGAAAAAGAGTCAACCGTTCTGATGAAGGGTTGTAGACCCGAAATACGTTGACTCTTTTTCCTTTCTCCATGAATGCTGCTTGACCTGCTGAGTTTCCCCAGCAACTTTTGTTTTTGTTATCTGGAACATTGTTGGCCAGGACACTGGGAGAAACTCTCTTTTCTTTATGAGTTGTGCCATGGGATGTTTAATCTCCACTTGAATGAAAATGTGTATCTCAGTTCAATACCTCATCTCTGTACAGCATCTCTGACAATGTAAAAGTACAATTTTACATTATTTGGTACTTTTTACATTGGAAAGACATAGTACTGGACACCCAACATTGAACCTTGACTATATAAGTTTTAAGATGTGAATTGACATCCACATCTGTGCCTCTCATACCCTTACCACACAGAACCTCCCATGTCTCTCATTCACTCCAGGCTTTACTGTTGCTTCTGTTTCCCAGCAAATCTACTTCAACATCTTCACCCTCACCTAAAAATCCATTCATGTCCTCACACCACCCTGCCTTAGTGATGAGTCATAAAGTTTGCCCGCTCTACTTGACAAACTCAGACCTCCTGAGCATTCATTACTCTTTCCACTATCAGCAGCTAAATGTTCAGGTACCATTCTCTAGTGCTCCCTCCCACAACCCCTCCATCTTGCACCCTTACTACATGTCTTCCAAACCCACCATCTTCTTCAACCTTGCCTACTATCATGTGCCCCCACCCCCCTCCCGTCACACCCACTCTCTGCTCCATGGATGGCACCATCTCTCTAAAGGACTCTGAGCCATCACACTATGTGAAATGCAACACATGAATGCAAGTTGTTTTTGTTCCACTCCCATATATACACATATTACACATTAACCTGAAAAAAAATTATAATGTCCAGTCTTGCCAAACCAGTCTAAAAACATCAAGAGAGGCTTCACTCATTTACCTTCCTTCCCAAGCTCACACACCTCATATGGTTGAATGGCTAGATTACACTATGCAATACAGAGAAGGAGAATTCAAATGCACATAGCTGGTCAAGAAAACAACTTTTAAAAAAGGTTAAAAAATACATGGTGACCGTTGCAGTAAAAAAAACTATTATTTTCTGGTGAAAATATGAATATGCTTCTCAGTGTTTTGAAATAATGGTCTAAATAATGCACTCTTTCTTTCACAGCTCTTTAATACAGTTGTATGTTAATTCATGCTTTAAATGCTGAGGACAAGGCCTTTCTTGTTGTTTTGAATGAATAAAACTCTCAACAAGGTCATCTGTACAGCAGCTGAGATTGGAGAGAGATCTCTGAGCCACTCAGGAGATAAGGAAGCTTTCATTGCAGTAGGTTGCAACTTTCTTTTTATTAGCAACCCCACCCAATTCCTTTAGACCCTTTTAGATTGTTTAAAAGGGCATGTACAAAATTAACCAGAAGTGCAAAATTATGAATTTCACACCTGGATGAAAATAGCTGAAATTCAGGCCAATTATTTGTCATGGTAACGGTCACAACACAAAAGGCCAGCCACAGATGCAAAGAGCACTGTCTCTATAATCACCAGTGTATAGCCCTCAAATTATGGATACACTCTTCCACTATCCCCATCTCTTCAGGGCCATAAGACTGCACTGTAATTACATGCTTTGGAACACTCCACTTAAGTGCAGCAATAATATAGTTAGTGCATGCGCTCTTCAATTCTGCACCTGTAATGTCAAAATAAGATGCAAGATAATAACTCTATCAAGAGCCTAGAATGTAAGTCAGCTCATTTATTTTTCGTACTCTCTCTGCTCCAAAAGCTGGTCCTCTGCAGTATGATAGATTAATAATGTGAGCTGTCCATTAAGATAATAACCCATTAGAACCCACAGTGATGTTAGAACCAGGCAAAAGAAATTATTTTCGGGTGCAGAGTCCAATATGTCCATAAATTCTGTACTTGCTGCACCCTGACAGTAATAATTTACACTGGAATATTAGTAGAGTTAATTTACACCAGATCACTTAATTTGCTTACCTCAGTGATCTTAATGATGATCTAAGCAATAATAGACATCTTCCATGGTGGTTAATGTCACGAATAGTGAGAATAAATCATGGGTAATAGTTCCTATCTCTTGGTGTCATCTAGTGGCTAGGTTGTCACACTACACAGCAGAAAATTCCTTTCAACACAGCGAGAATAACTAAAGCAATTTTATTATTTTATGATTGAGTGGAATCTTACACGTGGATTAATAGTCTGTTTGTTTAACAGGCCAAAGGTTTGTGGGTTATGTCAATTGACAAACAGGCCTCTCAAAGCTATTCTACCTGGTCCTTCTGATATATCTGATTAGTAGGTCAAGACACGTCAATGAGAAGCCCAGCTAGCATTCATCGGTATGGAGGTATTATCTGATGCCCCATTTAGACAGACTGACTGGATGTAGCAAAGGATATCCTCTGCTACTACAAGGTATATCCTCATGGTTGACTGAGTAGTGTGAGGGGTTTTCTGACAGATTGACTTGACACACTAACAATCTGATTGCAGATGGCACTGGAGGGGACAGAAGAGAGGAGAAGCATCCTCTGACCCCGCTGTCACCCTTCTAACCCGCACAGAGCATGCTTAAACTCAAACAGAAACAGGTCTCATAGAGAATGTTACAGCTACTGATAAGCAGGAGCCTGTCAGCTGTATTTTGTGTCCCACAGTAGCCTTGCACTTTCTATATTGAACATAATGGCTTAAACTGCACTTTCTATATTGAATAAAATGGTTTAAAGTGCACTTTCATTAGAGAAATAAAAAGATTTAGACATATATGATTATTTCTATGATGTACCACAATGTTGTTGCTGTGGTTAAACAGCATGGTAACATTTTAATATTTTTGACAGATTTCTAGAAATGTGGGGCAAGGTTTCAGTAGGAGAGTGTCTGGACTGCAGTGATCACAACATCATTAGGTTTAGAGTACTTATGGAAAGGGACAAGGAGCAATCAAAGGTGAAGATACTCTACTGGAAGAGGGCTAATTTCATTAGTTAAAAAGAGACCTAGTCAAGGTGGAATGGAAAGAAATACAGCAGGAAAAAAGTTAACAAACAATGGGAAGTCTTCAAGCAGGAGATGGTTCGGGGACAGAACAAGTACATTCCCACAAACGTAGGGCACCCAAACCCCCCTGGATGACTAAGGAAATCGGATTAAAATAAAATAGAAGAGGGAGGCTTATGATCGATGTCAGGTCCAAAATACAGAGCTTAATCAAATAGGATATGGAAAGTACAGAGGAAAACTGAAAAGGGAAATACGAGGGTCAATGAGACTGTATGAGAAAAGATTAGAGTGTAACATAAAAGGGAACCCTAAAGGTATTTTATAAGCATATAAAGAATAAAAGGTTAGTTAAAGGTGAGGGTGGGGTGGTAATTAGGGACCAAAGTGGAAATCTTCTTGTGGAGGCAAAGGACATGGTTGACGTACTAAATGAGTACTTTGCATTGGTCTTCACAAAAGGATGCATCCAATGCCACAATATCAGAGGAGAGGGTAGGGAAACTGGATAGGATAAGAATAAACAGAGAAGAGGTACTAAAAGCTTGACAGTGCGCAGAGCAGATAGGTCACCCAGTCCAGACCGGATAAATCCTAGGTTACTGAGGGAATCTTTCAATCCTCCTGGGGGGATGCCAAAGGACTGGAAGGTTGCAAATGTTACTCCCCTTTTCAAAAAGGGGTAGAAGGATAAACCTGGAGAATACCAGCCAGTCAGCCTAATTTCAGTAGTGGGGAAACTTCTACAGACTACAATCTGGGACAAAATAAATTTTCACTCAGAAAAATATGGGTTAATAAAATAATAAAGTACAGCCAACGCGGTTTTGTAAAAAAGGAAATTGCATCTATCAAACCTGGTGAAGTAATGGAGCGGTTGGATGACGGTAGTGCAGTTAATGTAGTTTATATGGATTTTCAAAAGGCGTTTGATAAAGTGCATAGGAGACATAAGAGACTTGTATGGAAAATAGAAGCCCACAGTGTTAAAGGGACAGTAGCAGCATGGATACAGAACTGGCTGGGAGACAGGAATCAGAGAGTGATGGTGAAGGGTTGTTTTTCTGACTGGAGGGAAGTGTACAGTGATGTCCCTGTGGGGTCAGTATTGGGCTCACTGCTTGTTATGATTCATATATATGACCTGGACTTGGTTAGTGCAATTTTCAAGTTGCAATAGTGCTAGGAAGAGTGGTAAATGGTGAGGAGGATAGTAGCAGACTGCAAGAGGACATAGACGGACTGGTAAAATGGGCAGAAACGTGAAGTTTAATATAGAGAAATGCAAAGTGATGCATTTTGGGAGGAAGAATGAGAAGAGGCAATATACAATAACAACATAATTAAAGTTATAGAGTGCCTTCACGTCGGGAGGACTTCCCAAAGCACTGGACAGTCAGAGCAATGGGGAGGGGAAGAGCAGGGGGGAGGGGTGGGAAAGTATTGGGAGGGTGCTAGAAGGCACGATCAAAGAGGAGGGTCTTGAGATTGGCCTTGAAGGAGGCAAGGGAGGGAGCGAGGCGAAGGGACTGTGGGATGGAGTTCCAGACTGTGGGGGCAGAGAGACTGAAGGTCCTTCCACCGATGGTAGTGCGGGTCAGGTGGGGGACATGGAGCAAACTGGAGTCTGCTGAATGGAGGGAGCGAGCAGGTTGATAAGAAATCAGCAGGTTGGAGAGATAGGATGGGGCAAGGCCATGAATAGCTTTGAAAGTGAGAACAAGAATCTTGAATTCTATCCTCTGGGGGATGGGACCCAATGGAGCCGGGCTAGGGTGGGAGTGATGTGGTCACAGAGCTTGATGCAGGAGAGGACTCAAGCTGCAGATTTCTGGATGATCTACAGCTTGTGAAGGGAAGAGCCGGGAAGGAGGGAGTTTCTATAGTCGAGCCTTGATGTGACAAATGCTTGGAAGACGTTAAATGAATCCAGTGAAATACAATTGCAACCTATGAATTAGCTTATGGGTAAAAACGACTTCCTGCTGTCTATCCTGAAATTGCCCTTTGCAACTCTAAAACTAAGTCTTCTAGTTCTACTATCATTGTGCATGCTAAAGTATTGTTCCGGGTTTAATTTTTCAATCTCATTTGTATACTTCAATAACGTCCTCTGAGTTGTCTTCTCTTAAGGTTGAAGAGCCATAGCTTGTTCAATCATTGTACTTCGACTTTTCCTCTGTCACTGGAGATCGATTTCATTGCTCTCATTTGTACTATTTTTATATTGTGGTAACCAGTTGTGATCTGACCAGAGGATAATCTAATTTGAGTGTGACATGTAGAGATCTGAACTCAAGTAATTTTGCAATATAGCCCAGCATCCTATTTATCCTGTTTATTGAATTCATTACTTTTTTGTAGATGAGATTATGAACAACCTATGGCTAGTGTGCAGCATTCAAACAGGAGCTTAAAACATTAACCAATGCTGGAACTCTAGATCTCATTCATTAAGAAATATCTGAGGCGAAAATTAACAACCTTTTTCAAAGTACTGTACCTACCTCCCTATTTCTCTGACACCCCCCACACACACACACACCACCCATTTCCCAAGAACTATCATAATCTGTGTAGAATTGCAAGGTTTGAAAAAAAATTAACAGTACAAAAGGTAGAATCTGGGCAGTTTTATTTCTACTGTATTTCCTTTCTAAACAGAAGCAGGTTGCACTCTTTTCCCAGCCAGTTTTCTGTGATGTCCTTATCATGCCAGAATACATACCACAGGTATATTAACCTGAGGCTTTCAGCGAACAAGTATCAGCTTTGCCACTTTAAGTGTTCCCATAACTATCAAAAAGTCTTTGTGGAAACAAATAGCAAATAAAACATAATCAAAGTTAAGACTGAATTGAAAATGTTTCCCGATTATCACACGATCATAAATTATTGTTAAATTAATTTCAGGCCTCTGATTTCTTCCTACTTGTACAAGCTTGTGGATTAGGATTCCATCAGTGATTCCTATACTTTCTCTTTGCATTCATATACACAAATCAGCATCTGGCAATGCTACTGAATGCTTATGAAGTGTTGCTTCACAAATTTGTATAAAATTGCTTAAAATATTCCATCGGATAATAATAATAATCCTTGCATTTTATATAGTACCTTATCATGTTTTTAAGAAGCCTCAAAGCGCTTCCCAGGAAATACTGTGAAGGGAATTGACCATATATTTTTGTGGGCAAAAATTATTGTGATAACCAATAGCTAGTAATCTCCCTCAGGGAACAAATAATAGTTTTCCAGCTGATTATTCCCGAAAATAAGAAGGGTGGGAGCTGATGTATGAGAAATCTATTGTATAAATTTGGCTAAAAAGATGGGATTTGTTTTAGCAATCACAGGCCATTAGACCCTAATCCTATTTTAACAATTTTATAGTGAATCAAGCTTCATGGCCAATATAAAGAGTTATGAAATGAGAAGACAGAATTTTAATCCTGTGCACTAATCAATAGTGAACAGCACTAAGCAGCAGGACACAAACCAAATGATACCAACCAGAGGCAAGGCATCTGCTTGCGTTTGTGGGTGGGGGAGGAGAGGGGAACATCTGCATGGTGGACAGCTGCTGTCAGATGACCCCTAGCAGTTGTCCACCATGAAACCTTATCATTCTTGAGAACTGTGTCATTCGATTGGCAAAGTGGAAGGGCCACATGGAATGGAAAAAAGGCCAAAAAAATGTCTTCAAGTTAACAAAATAACAAAAAGTTGGAATTAATTATTTTAGTTATAATAAAAATCTTTACATTAGATATATCACAATTTGCGTCATGAGGAATATCTCAAAGCTTTTCACAGGATTTGATGTAAAGTGTTTATTTTGTGGGTAAAATTTGTGCATTTTATGGGTTGAAAAAAATGAATAAAATAAAAAGATTCAGAGGAAATCAATGACAAAGTCCTTGAATTGAAACTGTTCAGCTCAAGTTACAATTCTGTGTTTCATGTTAGGAATGCTGTTTCATTCAAGAAACACTCTTGATGTCTGAGTATTTCCAGCCTGCCTCCTCCGCCTCTTCAAACTCTATCTTATTGTGCCTTACTCCTCCACCTCACCTAGAACAGCTGAACCTTAAGCCAGAAAAACTTATCCAGGTGTCAGTCTGGCTCATTTGGTAGAGAAGGTTGTGGGTTCAAGCCCCACATTGGGACATTGAACTTATAAAGTTTAGACTGACACTCTAATGCTGCATTGTTGGAGATACCCCAACTGCCTGTACAGGTTGACTTGAATGATCCCATGGCTCTATTGGAAGAGAGAAGGGAATTGATCCTGATGGCTGACAATTCACCCAATAAAATTAGTCAGTCACTTCATGGCTGTTTGCAGAACAATGATGTGCTGGAACGCCTTCAATCTTTCCATCTTTAATATTGGCTCTGGTCTATCTTGGTTCCCTGCTCTACACAATTAGCAAAGACATTAAGCTAAATGTAAAGATAAGTATCTTGAGCTCCTAAGTTTGATAGCTAGCAAATAAATTAACATATTTAAATAGTATGTTAATATTTGCATGCAAACAAGCCAAGTTTTTTGCATTGATAGGACCCAGATATTTATTTAGAACAGAAACATACAGTATAACTCAATAGATTCTTCTCTGTAATCAGAGATTCAGCAGATGGTCAAAATCGCAAGGGCGGCCAATCACCCCAAACTGCCCTTATAATAATAATAATCCTTGCATTTGATGTAGTGCTTTTCACATCTTCTAGATGTCTCAAAGTGCTTCACAGAATATACTGTAAAATGGATTGACTATATATGTGGGTAAAACGCGGTGACCAATTGCGCACAGAAGTGTCCCACGAACAGACGTGAATTTAAATGACCAATTTATTATTGTGTTTTTTCAAGGGATTATTATTTGGCAAGTGGAGTAAGGAAACTTGCCCAAGGTTTCGCCCTGCCTGGAATCACACCTCGGTCTCTCGCCTGAAAGGCAAGTGCTCTAACCACTGAGCTGCACGACTCAACAGAAGGCCATATAGAAGGCAAAACTAGTATAGAATCAGAAAATGCATAATCAAAACCAGCATCCAAAAAACAAACAATTTGCCTCTAAGAGAACCAATAGTCCTTGAATCAAAACAGCTGCAAACTTGAAGGATTAAAATGTAACACCGAAGAAGTGGTGGAAAGGCAATAATAACCATTTTAACGCAAAACTCCGGCTTTTCACAACCAATGCTACAACACCATAGCCTTGATAGTTCCATTATGTTATCTGTGCTTATCGCTTATTTTTTCCCTTAAGAATCCCAAATGGGAAACATCATGTCCAGATGTGTAAAGTCAAGGCTTGCACTTAACAGTTAACTCCCTTCCCGGGGTTTGATTCTGGATGAAAGCACGCAATACACATCTGGTTCAGAGCAAGCTATTGCACATCTTCTGTGTGAACCATCCACACATTAACACTCCCACCTTCTATAGTATTTCATGCGTGAGGATCACATCAATGATTGATAGGGTCAAATTTACGATGAAGTCCAGGCAGCATCAATCTTTTACCTGTTCATTTGCTGTCAGATGACAGTCAAAGAGCAAATGCACAAATAAATGACAATCAAATTGTATTCCTATATAAAACTCACACAGTAACTGCACTACACTACATTCATTCAAATCTGATAAAGCATTTCAATGAGGGAAAAGTATAACAATTACATGCATCAGTACTTGAGCTAACCTTTTTAACCAGCCATCTCTTAATGCTACGCATTAATAAAACATTTCCACACTGACACTCCACTCATTTCTAAAAATAATAATATTCCTTGCAATTGGTATAGCACCTGATCATGTTGCTGACATGTCTCAAAGCGCTTCAAAGGAATTATTGCAAAATGGAGTGACCGTGTATTTGTTGGTAAACTCAGCAGCACAGTTGCACACAGCAATGACCCACCAACAGCCATGAAATGAATGACTAATTTTATTTGGGGGATTGTTGGCCTGGAGTTTTCTGGGGGTGGTGATGGGGGAGGTCACGGGTGTCTGACACATGTAGAAATGCATTACCGTGCTTAAGATTATCCAAACCAAGCTGAGATTTCCATGCATCCAGCTAAACAATGAAATTGCAACTTAACTAATTCCGGAAAGTATTAGGCACAATTTGGTAAGAGCCAAGGCTTGGGTCCCCCAAAGTGTGTGTTGGGGTCATGTCGTAGTCTAACCAGCTAAAACCACATAACTTGCCATTGATATTGCCGCCCAGCAAGCTTCCCATTGCTTCTCTAGCTGGGACCACCCTATCCTTTACAGCTTAGGCAAGCATGGTTAACAGGAGTTGATGACTCCCTGTCTCCAGTGACTGGTCTGTCCTTCCAGGTCCTTCTGATGGGCTAGACTGGCTGTGCTGTCATCAGCAGTTCCCTGGAATACTAACCTGGCTCAGGAACCCAACTTCCAAGACTGCCACATTTCATTGCCAGGCATGCTACCTTTAAGACAGTTGTACTCCAAGGAGAGCCTACTTACCCAAAAGGAAGATAGTCACTAGTGAGTTGTTTGACCACTGAGAAGCACTGGTTTGAGCCCTTACTAGGTGGATCATAGGTACACGGATCTTCCTTCCTAGGGGGCAATGCATTTCAGTAAGAAATGTGTGAGAGCAATGCCACTGTCTTCATATCTGCAGCTAGGGCACACATTCCTTCCCATTGAGCAATCGTTCTACCAATTGGAGGTTCGAACAGAACACCAGGTGAAATTCCTTTCCCCTTACAATAGTGTCATGGGATTTTTAACAGCTACCTGAACATGCAGACGGAATCTCCGTTTAACTTCTATCCAAAGGATGGCACCTCGGACAACGCAACTCCCCCAGCACTGCATTGGAGTGTCATCTTAGATCATGTGATTCCAAATCCAGACATGGGGTTTGAACGCACAACTTTCTAAGGTACAGGCAAGAGTGCTACCACTAAGGGAGGCTGACATGTACTACTGCACCAAGTGGACACAAAAATCACAAAGCGCTCCACAAGTCATACTTTTGGGCACAATTAATATTTTGTAGGCATTTTTCAACATTATCTTACCTGCTTTTTCCCCCCAGAAATCATCACACCATGATTGTATTGAAAACTCTTGGAGTAAAAGCTATTCTGGTGAATTAAAACTTTTCTATGTAAGAAAGTGAAAATAGTGCAACCATGGGAGCAGCAGAATTATTTTATTAATTGATGTGGAGATTAAGTGCACATATTTAATGCACAAAAAAATGACAAAGCATTCAACAAGTATTACTGTCGTATGCAATGAACATATTGTAGGCATTTTGTTGCCATGCAAGGTCCTGCAAATGACATGAAAAATGTAACGGTCAAGATTTTGCAGAATTCAATGCTCAATAAGTGGCTCAACGTGCGAATTGTGTGCTCACAGATAATCATTGAACCGTACAATGGTGCACAGTTAATATCAGCAATGAATGTAACGCAACGCAACATGCATCACAATGGTTTCTTGGTGGCCAATTTGCTCAGAGTGAAGGAGCAGTCTGTAGTTCTGCTGTTTAAAATGGTTGCGATGTTCTCTAACTGCATTTAAAACGGCCGAAATTACAACAAAAAAGTGGCGGATTTTTTAACTGATCCGTCCTCCCAGTGCAGGGCTTGAACCAGATGTCAAATTACTTGAGATTGGCTGGCTTCAAGGTGATATGTTTGGTGATTATAATTGATTGTACCTTCTGTGACTGTTTAAGGTGTGGGTCCTGAACAGGAGCAGAGTCACAGCACTCAAGGCACCACTGATCACAGAGAAACCAGTCTGCCTCATCGGCAGTTACCAGAAAAATTTAATAAGAAACTAAAGGTACAGATTTAAAAGGTACCATTCCCAGCAAACCTCCTTGACTATTTTAACGATGCAACAGCATAAAACAGTGGCATTCACCAGCAAAAAAAAACTGTGTTTTACAGTTACCAGAAAGATTCAGGCAATGATCCACACACAAAGCATCCAAAGAAATCAAACTGACCCCGAAATCTAGCACAAGAGCTGGTGCTTATTTACGCTTGATTAAATTTTGAACTGATTGCAACACAAACCGTCAACTGCCAATACATATTCTGCGCGCAATATATTCAAAAGAAGTTAAAACCAATGAAAAGACCCACTTTTCAAGCAAATCGAAATAAGTGGTTAAAATTCACAATAATTTCTGCAATAGCAGCTAAATGTTTGTTTCATTAATCCCAATTAAAACGTTTTAGGAGATTTAGGAAAATTCATGATTGCTGCACTCTTTTTTTTAAAAAAGGCAACGTTCACCTTATTTTTCTAAGCAGTAGTAATAATCTGCAAGTTTTCAAAATAAATTCACCTCCCAATAACAAACCTTGTGAATATTGAACAGTGTGAATGACGACTGAAGCTATGGATTTGTGAGCATTTTGTGCCTGTTATTAGCTGCTCAGTTGCCCCTTGTGTCTTCTACCAGGTGTGAAAGAGCCCCCCGTTGGGAAATTACTGTCGGGGAGGGGGGAACAAAAACGCCCTCCCTATAGCTTGTGACACTGTGCCTGGCGCCTGCTGTCATTCTGACCCAGCTCTTAACCTCTTGGGTAGCCTGGGTTCAAGTCCAATTAACCTTTGGAAAAGAAGAACTGAGAAGCATTGCTGTACTAACCAGGCAGGTCATTGGAGTCCAATAGACACTGAGGGTAATCATTTCATTTGCAGGTTGGTCGAAGGGCATCAGCTCCTTAGTACCATCAATCAGTGGTAAAATATAGTGGTGGAGCCAATCAGCCCTGGCTAAGCGACCATTGGCCTCTTCAAACCCACGAAAGTGAGTGAATAATTAGCTAGATTTATTGAAATTGGGCACAGTTTACCCAGAGAGCAGTATTGAGAATTCCATCCAAGTAGGCTTTATTACCTGTAAGAGTTCATGTGGTCTTGGAATCCTGTTATGGATTAAATATTTACAAACCATTTGTTTTAAGTGTAACAATTCATGTTCATGACACATTATTTATTGTCAGATTTGTACAATAGTGTCTCACCTCCCCAGAGTACTTTTTCAATTCTATTGGACACGTTGATAAATTGTCGACTGACCTAAGGTCAGACCAAATAAAGAATCTTACTTGTGCCTCATTAGGTTCACAAAATTATAAAAAAAAGGGGAGTGAGAGAAGCAAAGTACAAATAATACAGGCATTGAATTAGTTGGTTTAGTGACATGTGTGAATTAGCTCCGATGGGGAGAATGCATGTTTTTGTCCTCCATGTTAAATATAAGGACTCGAAAATATAACTAAGTTTTGATTTGTTTGGAGACAAACCTATTTATTCAGGGTACCGGTAAGTGTTTAGCAGAGAAGTCAACTAAAATAAATGTGGTTTATATATACAATGAGAAATTATTATTCTCCCTATTGATAATAATATTACAGTACTTACATTTGATGTAGCGCCTTTCATTTGGATGGACATCTCAAAGCGTCACAGAATATGCTTAATGTGGATTGACTTAGCATTTTAAGGGAGAAAAACGTCTGATAAATGCACATAGTCATGTCCAAACAGCTATGAACAATTTTATCTGTGGGATCGTTGGTCAGGACACCAGGGGAAACTCTTCTTTTCCGTGCTGATCTAAACTGGCAGATGGGAACTTCAGTTTCACTTCTCATCCTAGGATGGCATTTCTGACATTATAACAAAGCAACATTATAACCTCATTGAAGTGTCATCTTAGACTCTGTGATTCAAAATCCTGACATAAGGCTTAAACCCACAGCCTTCTGACTCAGAGGCGAGTGTGCTACCATTAAGCCAGGCTGACACTGACAATTACAGGTGTAATTGTATAATTTTAGGCATAAATTGACAGGTAGTAATAATCATGATAGTAATTATGCTTGCATTTGATATAGCACCTTATCAAATCTTTGAGACATTTCAATGTGCTTCACATAATACACTGTAAAGTGAATTGTGTATTTTCTGGGCAAAATACACAAGCGTAACTGATAAAACACTGACAAAGGGAGCATTTGCTACAAAAATATTTACCCTTACAGTAATAGGATGGTAGAAATAAGAAAGCATTGTGTACAACCATTTGAATTTTAAGTTCATGGTATTTCCCACATGCAAGGATTTCCGAGTCCCAGTTAAGTGATGTTTGGGGAACACACAGGAGCAGTTGACTAGATATAGAAGGCACCATTAGACTATTACAACTACATATGTGATTAGAATGAGATCAGTTACTTCATGCTGCACATTTGAATTCTTATTGTGTGTTTTACCTCTCCTGCTGCTTTTAAATAACTGTGAAATCCTTAAATCTTTGCACATTGTAACTAGACAACAAGCTGTCTTGAATCTAATTAAAGAAAAATGTGTCCATCTGTTCCACATTAGTTTGGGTTTGCTCAGATGGATAGTGGTTGATAACCAATGGAACAGACACAAATTGAATTTAGCTGGACTTCCTCTTGTAGGATCAGGCCAAACAAGTCAGACGCTTGCTGTGAACTAACAATAGCATCACTGGGGGGCACATGTAACAGAAATCTATCTGTTTGAAAGCCAAATGGCTTATGCGTGAATGAGGGCAATAAGAGAGCATTGATTGTATTGTTCATTGCACAACAACAAGAAATCACCGTAAGAAGCTTGTTCAGGGCGTACTTTGTTGATTTTATGTTATCCCCAAGTGACAGCTGTACAATGTCTGCTATTGAGACCTCAGGCTTTTTTGAGAACTTTAGTCCTCTTCATTTTTCTGTTATTTCCTTGAGTTCACCCTAAGTCTCCTTTTCTACCAATATTTTACCTCTAACTTGTTTATGTTTATATATATATAAAAGACATGGAAAGTGCTATACAGTATAAATGTAAGGATTATTATTATTATATATACACATTTATATATACATATACAACAACAAAATTACATTTACAGCAACAATAACAACAACTTGGATTTATATAGCAGCCCCCACGCGGGACGGCATTTCAGAGCGGTTCCCAATAACAGATCCCGGGGCCGACCCAGGGGGAGGGGGAAGAAGGTGACTGAAAACGCGGTCGAAAAGAAAGGTCTTCAGCCAAGACCTGAAAATTGGAAGCGAGGGGGCGAGACGAAGTGAGTGAGGAAGGGAGTTCCAGAGCCTTGGGGTGTAGTGGCTGAAGGCACAGCCGCCGATGGTGGAGCAGAGGATTCAGGGGACAAGGAGGAGGCCAGACCCGTTGTAGTGAAACGGGTACTATTGTGAGGAGAGAGAAGGTCAGAGAGGTTGGGGGATGTAGAGGAGTGGAGGGATTTGAAAGCAAGAGTGAGGATCTTGAAATTGATCCTCTCCAGGACAGCCAGCCAGTGCAGTCTGGCAAGGACTGGGGTAATCGGGGAGTGGAGTTTGGTACGGGTGAGAATATGGGCGGCAGAATTCTGGATGACCTGGATTTTATGAATGGTAGCAGAGGGGAGACCGGCGAGGAGGGCATTTGAATAGTCCAACCGAGAGGTGACAAAGGCATGGACCAGCGTCTCTGCAGCTTTTGGGGTGCGATATAGGGCACCTTTCACATTGACCGTTGAACAGTCAGAAATCGGCATCTGAGCATGGGGGAGGGGCAGGATAGGTGGGAGAGGAGAAATGTGGGAGGGCGGCAGAAGGCATGATTGAAAAGGAGCATTTTGAGACCAGCCGTGAATGAGGCAAGGGAGGAAGCAAGGCAAAGAGACTGTGGGATGGAATTCCAGACTGTGGGGGCAGAGAATCTAAAAGCCCAGCCATTGATGGTAGGGCAGGTCAGGTGGGAGACATAGAGGAGACCGGAGCTTGCTGAATGGAGTAGGTGGGCAGGTTGGTAGGGAGTCAGCAAATCGGAGAAATAGGCAGGGATAGCCTTGAAAGGGAGGATGAATATCTTGAATTTAACCCTCTAGAGGATGGGGAGCCATTGGAGCTGGGTGCAATATATTGAAAAGAATACCCCCCCCCCCAGTTCAGAGTCAGGTTTCGTCACTATGAACACTCGGAGATATCACTCGGCATGGAGGGTGTTTATTTAAGTGCAAACTGTTGTTGTATATGGAAAGAAATGAAACTTAGTTATTATCTCTGAACTTAAACGGTCTTCCCCCCTTGTCAGTAAAGAAACAGGTAATAATAATAATAATAATTACATTTGATTTAGCGCTTTTCACATCTGCTAGACATCTCAAAGACATCTTCCAGACGCCTCAAAGCGCTTCTCAGAATATACTGTAAAGTGAATTGACTGTATATTTGTGGGCAAAACTCAGCAGCCAATTGTGCACAGCAGTGTCCCACAAACAGTCATGGAATGAGTGACCACATTTTTTTTCTTATTGATAATAAGGCTTTGCTGTATTTCCAAGTGAGTGGAAGATTGTGAATTTACAAAGCATTATTACTAGATTAGTGTATCTTATTGCATAGGTCATGGATTAGTAGAATATCATACAATGTTTTTCTAGGTGGGAAAGTAACTCTTGCCTCTTCTTATGCATCTCATGCTAGTGGGTTTAAATCATAATTGGAAACAAATTGGAAATGACTTACAAAGTAATTACAAATTTAGGTACAGCTTAGATCAGCACATACCATACATGTCTAAAGCATGTAGAAATAAACATAAGTACTGTACATCTACTTTCTAAACTTACAAAAACCTAAAATAACTGATTTTAGCCATTCTTCGGATATCTAATCCTTCCTAATAACAACAACAACAAAATTACATTTGTAGAGCACCTTTCAAGTCAGGAGGACGTCCCAAGGCGCTGAACAGCTAAGTCAGGACCTGAGCAGTGAGTGGTGGGGCGTCGGGGTAGGGGGAAGGAGAGTAGGAGAGGGGGGAGAGTTAGGAGGGCAGCAGAAGGCACAGTCAAAGATCTTGAGACCGGCCTTGAAGGAGGAAAGAGAGGAAGCGAGGTGAAGGGATTGCGGGATGGAGTTCCAGAGTGTGGGGCAGAGAAGCTGAAAGTCCAGCCAACAATGCTGGGCGGTTTGGGCGGGGGACGTGAAGCAGGCCAGAGCCTGCTGAACGGAGGGGATGGGCAGCCTGATAGGGAGACAGCAGGTCGGAGAGATAGGTGGGGGCAAGGCCATGAATGGCTTTGAAAGTGAGGACAAGGATCTTAAATTCGACCCTCTGGGGGGTGGGGAGCCGGTGGAGATGAGCGAGGGTGGGAGTGATGTGGTTGCGGAGCCTGGTGCAGGAGAGTACACGAGCTGCAGAGTTCTGAATAATCTGCAGCTTGTGAAGGGAGGAGCTGGGAAGGCCGACAAGGAGAGTGTTCCCGTAGTCGAGCCTAGGTGTGATGAATGTGTAATACTGTCAATCTGTAACACTCAGCTGTACTATTCAATGTTTTGTCGGTTTCTGACAGACCATTGTTTTTTTTTCTAATGCTTTACTAGAAGTATGGTGCACAGCATCCTTTTGTTAAGAAACACCGTATTTTAGCCACAAGTGTTCTTCAGTATTCAAGTTCAGAAGATAATAAGCTACAGCTTTACAAGCTACAATATATTCTTTGGAGCAGCACAGAAGCAAATGTTGAAGGGGATGTCACACAGATTCAATAGGTCTGAAATATGGTTTCCAAAACAAAAAGGATACTTCAGTTTCAATTATTTTCAAGAGCATCTGTTGCGCAACGTATCTTTACATGCACCAAACACTACAAGTTATTGAATAATAATAAATAATCAGACAATTTTCAAAATTATTATCGAACAAAGCTGACAGCATTGTTTAGTGATCTTAAAACCATACATACATTTTTAAACAAAACCTCTGTTGAGAATTGTGCTTTTGTCCAAGCATTATTAAATTGATTTGGACAAGTTGAGGTGATCCTGCCGAGTGTATTGTAACAGTTGAGATAGGATTTTGAGGATCCTTTTGTTCCTTTTCATTTAAGGTGATCTAACTTGTTTAAATAAAATTTCAGACTTACGGGGTTTAAAAATTCAGTTTTCCTAACAGAGGTTGGAAAAGGGTACTCCTGACTGCAAGCAGAAGTCAGTCATGCTGATCCACAGATATACTTTACTATACTTCAGCCTGGTTCAGTTGGTCTCGCCATTGAGTCAGAAGGTTATGATTCAAGCCCGACATCAGGACTTGGAACTATAATTTAGGCTGACAGTCTAATGCAATGCTGGGGGTCTGCTGCATTATTAGAGGTCCCAACCTTTGAATGAAATGTTAAATCAAGGCTCATCTGCTTATTCACATGGATGTTAAAAATCCAGTCTTAGGTTAGATTTCAATATGTTTTATGCTATGCAATGTATTCTCAAATGTATTGCACATGGCATGAGCAAGACATATCATTTAACTGCAAAAATATCATGAGGGAATACCATTGCGCATAAACTTCTTAGCACATCCTGTAAGAAAGCTCCTTAGTTTAGCAATTTCAATTCTTCTCCTGCTATTAGGATAAGTTGCAGTGCAGACTTGTCTATACAAAAGGTAAAGTGTCTCTATAGACTATTGACTGACAGGATTTAGGTATTCTGCATATAGTTATGATACATTTAGACACTTATTTTAATAATCCCTCCATTTCAGCACACAGTTCTACAATGGGTATAAGCATGAATTGATGGTTTAAGTTTTCCATTTATGGTTTAAAATTCAGTTTCTTCTTAAAAAAAGATTTACAAGCTAGATGTTAAAAGCTATAGGAATTAGTGGCGATCTGTTTTGCATCAAGTAGATGTAACAGACAAATAGTACCTGCCAGCAAACAGAATGTCATTGTCATATCACTGGGATCACTTCACAACCATATGTGACTAGGTACCCTAGATAATTTGCTCAAAGTTGGAAGCTTCCTTCAATAGTGGAGTACCTTAGTGTAGTGGTTAGCACCTTTGCCTCGCACACAGGAGAATCTGGGTTCGATTTTGGGCAGGATGAAACCTTAGGCAAATTTCCTTTTTCCACACATATTTGTTTACCGAGCAGTAGGTGGGAACCCAGTTGTTAGTCAATTGGCACAGATCGCTTTACGGAAGTAATAAACACTCCAAAAAAAATGGTCATTCAATCCACAACTGTTTCTGGGACACTGCTCTATGCAACTGCCTACCACATTTCACCCATAAAATACACATTTCATCCATTTTATGACATATTCTGTGAAGTACTTGATAAGCTCCCAAATCAAATGCAAGGAATTCTATTATTAATCTTCTAAGAAGGCATTGTTTCCGTAAAGTGTAATGATTGCACATTCATAGGTGAACATACAACCAATCTGTACCCAACAAGATCCCATAAATGCCCATAAATTACGATTTTTAAAATCTGGTGGCTCGGACAATGGGTCAAACTCAGTTTCTAATTTCACCCAATGGATAGCTGTTTCTGAGAGCCTGTATAGACACAATGGACTAAATTACATCCTTCTGTTCTGTGAATTTCGATGATTCTATCTTACAGTTGGCCACAGATGCTGAATTTTGTTTAAATATATTCTGGTCGTGTTAGAAGTAAGTGGCATTTGGGGACTATTTAACATTGCTAAACTTCAACCCTAAAGGTAGTGTTTTTTGAGTGAAAAGTTATTGAAACTGTATTATGTTCTTTTGAAACTGTTCTTTTAGACTCCACCAAAAGGAACTCATTGTCTGTAACAGATGGTACCTGTTTCTAAGATGCAGGCACTTGGCTATAAGGATACCTATATTATGTAAACTAATTTCTTAAGTGTACTATTTCACTTTCAGTGCTCATGATCACCTTCCACTGCAGTGAGAACGTCTAAATGGTAATAAGAAATTGAAGTCACATCAAGTACTCCTTTATGGCATCCATTGCCCCATGGGGGGTTTTGGTTTTGTCGTGGGGAACAACCAGTTTCTGTTTAACAAGGTCATTAAAAATAATGACACTGTTGTTAATTTGCAATGACCATGCTTGTTTTTCTATGGGCTTCGGACAGATTTCAGGAGGTGAAGGTTGTGGTTGGGGAATCCTTGCAAGCCTGGTGGCCTCAGACATCAGATGTACCAACAGCAGGCTATTCTACGCTTAATTGCTTCTCTTTTGCCCTTCACTATGCAATAAACATGAGGCTGATGTGCACAACACTGACATGAGGGACGGCTACGTTCTTATTGGAGTGAATTCAGAAATTGAGAAACTAAGTCTGGTTTCACTGAAGAATCTTGTCAAAGAGCTGGAAATTACATGATGTAGCTGATTCTATTCCCATTTTCAGATAGGTTGCATTGTTTCTTGTAACTTAGACTTGTAACATGCTCAGCCCAAAAAAATGTACATGATGCTTAATTAGCTAATTGTGCAGAATACAACTCTTTGGGGATGAGATAGTGTGGTCCATTTGTTTGGATAGCTGCAGACCTTTTTGTTGTATATTACAGCCTAATGATTGTCGTAATGGGAGGAGAATCCTGCCAAAGTCGTCTGTCAAATTACCACTTTCAATTATTTATTGCTTTCATCTTAAAGCATAAGCTTGATGTGAAGTGCCAGATGAGGCAGCTTTTGATGCCCTGAAGCACTGACGTAAATCTGTAGCTGCACTTTTCGGTTGCTAAATTCTGCTAATCTGATTTAATGTGAATGAAAATGTATTTTGGTTTGCGTATGCCATGATAAGAGGTATATTATCCAAATCCTGATAGTATATATCTTTCATGCACAATTTCTCATGACAGTTCTGATATTCTCTTATGTAAGGTGTAATTGTGTAAGGTATTAACTACTACTAATAATAATCCTTACATTTGATATAGCACTTTTCACGTCTTCCAAACATCTCAAAGCGCTTCACAGAATATGCTGTAAAGTTATTTGACTTCATATATTTGTGGCAAAATGGAGAACTGCAGAAAACACAAATCATTCAGAGGTAATATAAATACCTGTACTACCGATTACAAACCCATGCCAAGTTCAAGATCCTCATTCTCTTTTTTAAATCAATCAGAGGTCCCACTGTACCCTACTTCTGAGACCGCTTCAAACCCTCCTGATTCAACTGCTCCTTTTGCTCAGCGAACATCAGCCTGCTTCATGTCCTCCACACTATAGTGTGTGTCAGCCTGGCTCAGTGGTAGCATTCTCTCCTCCGAGTCATAAGGTTATGGGTTCAGTCTGACTTTTCAGATGGATGTTAAAAACCTCATGGCACTATTTGAAAAGAGAACAAAGTTTCTCAGTTCGGTATTATAACTGCAAGAGCCACAAGCCAACATGATGAAATCTGATGAAATGTGTTAGTTGTTTTGATTGCTTGAAAAACACTTCTATATCTTTACCTGTGTAAGGTACAGATTACAGAATACTAATTGAAAGAAATTACAACAAAAAAATTACACTTATAGAGTTTAAAGGGGCTGAACAGTTAAGTCGGGACCCGAGCGGTGGGGGGGGTGGGGTGGTACGAGGAAGGAGAGTAGGAGAGGGGGGAGAGTTAGGAGGGGGGCAGAAGGCGTGGTCGAAGAGGAAGGTCTTGAACGAGGAAAGGGAGGAAGCAAGGTGAAGGGATTGCGGGATGGAGTTCCAGAGTGTGGGGGCAGAGAGGCTGAAAGCCCAGCCGCCGATGGTGAGGTGGTTTGGGCGGAGGACATGGAGCAGGCCAGAGCCCGCTAAATGGAAGGGACAGGCAGGCTGATAGGAAGACAGCAGGTCGGAGAGATAGGCGAGGGCAAGGCCGTAAATGGCCTTGAAAGTGAGGACGAGGATCTTGAATTCGACTCTCTGGGGGATGGGAAGCCAGTGGAGACGGGCAAGGGTGGGAGTGATGTGGTTGTGGAGCCTAGTGCGGGATAGTATTAATAACAGTTGTGAGATTGTGTTACAATAAGATACTGTAAACATAAGTTTTAAATAAAACTTAAATAAAAAGGTATTTATTTAAAATTCATTTAAATTGAAAAGTCTTGCAAGAATGACACGTGCATAATTTGTCAAGAAACATGCAAAGTTCATCACTGGTATAAAATATCATGTCATATCCTGAAGTATTGTATATGGAAGTAGTGTTAGATCTTTAGGATTGAAAAACCAGAGCAACAATATCAATAAATGCATGAAGAACAATAGCTTGCAAGGTGTATGTCTCCAAGTTAGGTCAGTGGAGTGGATACTCTGGTCAAACTGTTCTATCAACATTACATCATCATTATTGCCTATGAAAAGGATGGAAAGATAATGAATAATGAAGTTGAATTATGATTGTAGACATTTATTCAGACATCTGCCTTTTTAACATTAATGAGCTGCTGGTCCTGCAACAAGCAGTGCTTTGAAGACCTACCACCTGCTCTGCCTCCCTGGTGCTGTGCAATGTCAGGTTCCATGATTTGCAGGCGAGGATTCTGCCGATACTCGAGGGTCTTCAGAAGAGACAAGAGCAGCATTAACAGTGATTGTCAAAGGATTAAGTAACTAGCGTAGTCTGTAGGCTTCAGGTTCAATATTTTAAAGCTTGTCCTAGTGCTTCCACAACAGGTGTAACATTAATGAGCTTCTGGTCTCACAGCAAGCCCTCCCTCCGGAAGGGACAGAGATGGATCAGCTATCCCCAGCTTGTAAGCAACATATTAAGGTCAAAACGCTGGTAAGAGCTCACATTAACAAAAAATAAAAGACTCAGGTGTTGTGGTTGGGGGTAGGATCCAAATTATTACAGTAATAATAATCCTTGAATTAGCTTTTAAAAATGAACTTGATAGATGTCCAAAAATGAGTAAAAGGGACTGCATGGATTGCTCTTTCAAAGAGCCAACAAAATGAGTCAAATGGCTTTATGTTGTGCCGTGAATTTCTCTGGTAGTGATTTGAACTGATACATTCATAAATATACATGTAGAACGGCTGGAACTGTAAGTTATGCTTTTGTGGCAGCCTGGTTTAGTTGGTAGAACTCTGGCCCCTGTCGATGAGGTTATAGAGCTTGAAATTCCTGCCTGAATCCGTCCACATCAGCCCCTCTTCATCTATCTTTAAATACCCCTGAAAACTTGCCTCTTCAACCATGGTCACCACTCCCCATTCCTCTCTCCCTTGCTCAGCATCCAACCCTAACACTCTGTGGTGCTCTAAGACATTATCCTTGTTCAAGTGGAAGGATGCTACATCAATTCAAGTTGTTGTTGGTGTGATTTTGAAATCACAGTCCGGGCTGTCACTCCAGTGGGAAAGCACTGCATTGCTGGAGGATCTGTCCAACTGAGATGCCGCTTGTTCAAGTGGAAGGATCCTATAGTACCCATACAAAAATTACAGTCAATTCACTTTACGGCATATTTTGTGAAGTGTTTTGAAATGTCTTGAAGATGTATCAAATGCAAGTATTATTATTATTATCATTACCATTTGAAAATAGAAGGGAATTTCTACTGGTGTCCAGGCCATCCGTCTTCCAGGTAAAATAGTTCATTCAGTTCTTCGCTGTTTGTGGGCCTTTGCTGTGCACAAGTTGACTGTCACATTTGCTGACAAAATGCATAGTCATTACACTTAACAGTAGATCCAGTGAAGGACTTGAAGATCTCTTCCCAATGGGAAAGGCTTTGTAAAAGTGCAAGAATTATTTTTCTTACATTATTATATGAATATTATTATTATATTTTGTGAACTAGGATTCTGAAAATTATTTCTAGTGACCTTGAACTTTTTCAAACCTGTTGGAAACAAATATTACAGAGTAAAACCCATTGAAAGTGATAGTGTTAATGTACTGTTGAGTGAAAAGAATGGAAATCCCGGCTGCCAATGGTAGGGAGGGTTGGGCGGGAGGCAAGAAGCAGGCCAGAGCCTGCTGAACAGAGGGAGCAGACAGTTGATAGGGGGTCAGCAGATCAGAGAGGTTGGAGTCCTGTCGCTCAGTGGGTAGAGCACTCGCCTTACAAATGAGAGGCCGGATAAACCTAGGGCAAGTTTCTTTACTCCACAAGCCTAATAATAATCCCTAAAAAAAAATTGGTCATTTCAATCCACAACTGTTCATGGGACATTGAGGTGCATAATTGGCGACCACATTTCACCCACATATATACAATAAATTAACTTTATAGTTTCCAACCCACCATCGGCGGGCGAGCCTTAAGTCACTCTGTCCTTAACTGCTGTTAGTCCCTCCACCTCGCCCCCTCCCTAGCCTCCTTCAAGTCCCGCCTCAAGACCTCCTCTTCAATGGTCCGATTGGTCACTCCAAATACCCTCCTTACCCTCCAACCTCCCCAAACCTGACCCCAGCTTGGGTCTGAAATCTTGACTGTCCGGTTCTTTGGGATGTCCTCCCAATGTTAAAGGTGCTATACAAATGTAATTTTGCTGTTGTTTTTGTAATCTGTGAAGCGCTTTGAGATGTCTAGTAGATGTGAAAAACACTATATCAAATGCAAGGATTATTATTATTATTATTAGGCAGGATACAAGGCCAAATCTGGACTCAGGTTTGTAAGATTTGTTCATCCGGAAATGTTTCCAAGTTAATTTCAATAAAACGTCTTTTTTTTCTATCAGCAATTTGTTTTGAGTGATTCAAAACATTAGCTGTATTCACCATGGACACTGGTCGTTTTGCATTATACATGTACAGTATTACTTTGCCAACTAAAAGTGTTCCTGTCAAATGTACTTTCAAAATGTCGTGTGCTGCCTAGTACATTTTTCATACATTCTTTATCTTCATGACGATCTGTGTGGAAACTGCAACACGTCTTGTTCCTATGTAACATTTTGTTTTAAATGAGGTGAAAAATGGACAAGTATGCAGCACGGTACAGGAATAATCACTGATGATAAGAAAAGTGCCTGTCCATTTAAATATGCTGTTTCCAACATTGCCTACATATTGAAGACAAAACAGCACCAGATTAATAGGAATCACAACTATTTCTAGCTTTTTGAAGTTTTCCAACACAAAAACATTTGGCATAATATTGATGTATATTCCAGAACAAAGAACACACAGCCAATACTTCTGATCCAAGGATTCTTGGAAGTTGCTATCTCTAATATTCAAAGGTAACACGTGATTTGAGAAAGGGGAAAATTGTATTAATTCTGCAAAATAATTTTAACAAAATGTACTGGGTTCAAGCTCCACGTTGAGACTATGAATTCTTATGATCTCGGCTGACACTCCATTGCAGTGCTAGGAGTGTGATGCATTGTTTGAGGTGCCAAACATCGGTTGAGATATTCAGCTGAGATCTCATCTGCTTGTTCAGTGGACGTTAAAGATCCTCCAGTACTATTGGAAAAGTGAAGGGAGTTTCTCCCACTGTTCTTGTGTCATTTGTCAAACATAATTTGGTCTGGCCCTTCTGATTGTATCTCATCAGTGCCTCTATACCTCAGGCACTGACCGCATCACTATCCAAGGATGCACAATCCACTTTACAAAGCCAGTCCGGAAACTTGGCTTCTTTTTTGACCTTCAACTATCCTTTCTACCCCATATCCATGCCATGATCTGCTCCACCTTGCCCCACCTTGCAAAATCACCCGGTTCCACCACTGTCTCACACTGCAGGTTGATGAAACCCTCCTCTGTGGATTCATAACATCCAGTTTTGACTATACAAATTCCTTGCTTGTCAGCCTTCCCAACTCCTCCCTCCATAGGCTGCAGATCTTCCAGAACTCTGCAGCCCCTGACCTATCCCGCACCAGCTCCGAGAACCTCACCTGACTCCATTGGCTTCCCATCACACAGTCGATACAGTTCAAGATCCTGGTCCTCACCTTCAAAGCCCTCCATGGCCCAATACCTTGGGACATCCTCCTGACATGAAAGGCTCTCTATAAATGCAATTTTGTTGTTGTTGTTGTTGCTCTTTCATACAACTGCAAACTCTTAACTCCCTATCAACCTGCCCGCTCACTCTACTCAGTTGTCTCCAGCCTGCTTCAGTTCGCCCCCACCTCGCCTACCCCACCATTGGCAGATGGGCCTTCTGCTACTCTGGCCCCGCCCTCTGGAACTCCATCTAACAGTCTCTCTGCCTCGCCCCATCCCATGTCTTCTTGAAGACCCATCTCAAGATGCTGCTCTTCGACCATGCCTTTGATCACCCTCCTTCAAACCCTGCCATCCAACCTCTCTGACCAGGCCCCTAGCTCGGGTCTGAGACACTGATTATCCAACGTCTTGGGATATCCTCACGACATGAAAGGAGCTATACAAATAAATGTTGGAGTTTGTCATTCACTTCATAGCTGTTTGTGGGACATTGCTGTGCACAAATTGTTTGCTACATTCAGCTACAAAATGCACGGATACTATACTTTATAATGTCTAGGTGCCAGGGAATGAGTGGATATGAACACGATTGTGAGGATCTTGAAGTCGATCCATTTGGTAATGGGGAGCCAGAGGAACCTGGCCAAAACTGGTAAGATCCCACCCAGCAAGGCCCTTTCATCAATCCCCTCTCCCCATCCCGCCCCACTCTGTCCAGAGTCAAGTCAGTTGTGTGAGCTGCATTGCCATATCCTCCTAACCTCATGTAAATGTAAACTGTTGAAACAGTGGTAGTGTTGTATGGAATCACACGTTGGGTCAATAAATTAATTCACAGCTAGGCCCATTCTTAACAATTCAATCTGATGGAAAGGACAATGTTGGTAATGCTGGTATATTTCAGTGTTGGGCAACCATGAAATTTGATCCCAAACCACTCAGTTTATGAAGTAAGTTCGTTCACTGCAACGGTAATACAATCCAGCATTAGGTGAACAGGCTGTGTCTCTCTGGGGATAGAGTGTGACCTGCATTCCAAACAAACGGAAACCATGCATCTGTGGAATTCTCTGCAGTTTGATTTGGAGGCTCTTAAGCGTGGGGATGGGTTTCTACGCGATATCTGTATGAAATGGGGTTGACATAGTAGTAGTTTTGTATGGGTTCACCCATAAGATCCATAGGAACAAGTACACTAGTATATTTATTTGGCTGCCAAAAAAAAACAATGTGAAGGGCTCCCAAATAAAATTTTATTCAGTATCTAAAATGGATTTGAAGTTATTAAAGACACAATTGTTCTTGGAAAATAATATGAATACCTATTGTATAAAGTACTATATGGCAATATGGTACACACTCTGGGATGCAACCCAACGTGAAGAGCATTATATATAATGTGAGTCATTGTTGTTCTTGTAATATGCGTGCTTCAATGTCCATCCGTCCATTGCCCCCACCACCCCTCTCCCCATCTTCTGCCATCTACCATTTCTGAGTTGTCCTGCCGCTCAGTGGTTAGAGCATTCGCTTTACAAGTGTGAGACCTGTGTTCAAATCCAGGCACGCCAGGGCGAAACCTTGGGCAAGTTTCCTTACTCCACACACACGTCCAATAATAATCCCTCCATAATAAATTGGTCCTTTCAATCCACGACTGTTTAGGGGGACACTGCTGTGTGCAATTGGCTCCCACGATTTGCCCACAAATATACAGTCAATTCACTTTACAGTATATTCTGTGAAGCACTTTGAGACGTCGATAAGATGTGAAAAGCACTATATCAAATGCAAAGATTATTATTATCTAATATGTATTACATATGTTTTTCTTTATCTCAATATGTAATTTCCAAACGTTATCTGTCTGTAAGCTGATATTATGGGTAAAGGACGTGCAGAGAGATATTGGTTCATATGTTATTGCTTTTGAGGAAATCCTAATAAGACTCTTACATGGTATTGAGCAATTATGAATGCCTTCCCCATGCTAACAGGCAGATAACCCTGTCCAGCTGTACCTAAGTAATGTATTATGCAAGTGGACAATATTAGGCAGCTTATCTTGTCTCTATCTCTAGAAACAGATGTATAATACAGAGAAAGTGGGAGTAAGATTTAAAAGATTTACAGGAATGATCACAAACAAGATAAATTGTGTTGCATTGCAAGTTGGCTTTTTAAAGAAAATAAAAGTTTTGAAAAACTATACCTTATTTTTTCAGAGCTTAGAAAGTATTATATTTAAGTGCACTTTACCAATTTATTTACAGAAATCTGATGGAAGGAAATTAAATTTTTACCACACTTCCGGAAGAAATCGCACCTGGGTGCAGATTTATTCTATTTTTGTAGCATTTTAGAACATCCAGAATTTGTTAAATTCTTCAATACCTTTGTCTTTCAGTTTCTTTGTCCATTTCTTTTTAAGAACTATAGGAAACCAGACTTCAAAGTTAACATTGAATTCAACAATTTGCAAATTTATTTTATATCTTAAAATGTTACGTTAATAGAGTAAACCTAGAGGCAGGTGGAATTTAACACCATTGGTGTGATTAGTATATTTCTAAAGATCCATGAATTCTAAAAGCATTTAAAGTGAATAAAGTGAATAATACATTCAGTATTATTCAGTACTAACAACGCAGATCTTAGCACACAAAATATACTCAGAGAAGGAGAACGTCTGTGTGAGTAAAGGAAGAATCTGTATCTGAAAAACAGAACAATCTTAACAATCTTTCCTTTTATCTCTTTACTTAAAGTTAACTGGAAGATCTAAAAGAAGTGCACTGTATTTTTACTGTCGCTTCTTTGACATGAGAATAAATGAACAGTTTATTTCACACATCTCAAGACTCTTGTGACAGGATGGAAGCATTGGCCAGTGTTTCATTAAAATGTTATATGCAATCCAGCATAATTATTGTAATTGATGCTCTAACTATATTTTTACACCAGCAATATATTCTTTATACATATATAATAATACTTGTATTTGATATAGCGCCTTATCACATCTTTAAGACATCTCTAAGCGCTTTACAGAATATTCTATAAAGTGAATTGATTGCATATATGCAGCCAATTGCGCACCGTAGGATGTGAATTGAGTGTATTTATTTTGCAGGTGAGGTGCGACAACCTATTGAACACCGCAGTGTCCCCAAACAGTCGTAGATTGAGCGAACAAATTTTATTTTTGAGGAATTATTACCCCTGGAAAAGCAATTCACCAATTGACTAACAACCGGGTTCCAACTTACTGCTAGGTAAACAGAGGCATGTGAAGTAAGGAAATTTGCCCAGGCTTTCGCCCTGCCGGGAATTGAACCCAGGTCTCTCGCTTGCAAGATGAGTGCTTCACTCACTGAGCTACAGGACACCACCACCACCACTTTTCATACCACTTTACTGATGACAATGAAATCACATTTCTATTCACAACACAATTCACCAGTGACTTTTCCTGAAGAATTGCAACCAATTTTGAACCTATCGCAAGAAAAACCACATTGAACACAAACAATGAGGAAATTTGTTTATCTCCCTTTAAATACATGACCTTTATTTACGTTTAGTTTAATGTCTTATTTGTAACAAGCAACAGCAGTACTCTTGCCAGTTAATTTAAAATCTTTGCGTTATTTATTGTTGTTTTGGTTAACTGCTGAACTCTCTCTTCATGTGGAGTGACCCGTAGGTCCAGTGTCTCAAGTAATAAGGTGAATGCTTCCTGTCACATTGAGCTGACAGGACTTCCCCACTAATAAAATGAAACCCAGTTTAATAAAGCACTCTTTCTGCATTGAACTTATCTATACCTGTTCCTGGCAGTTTTAGGGTCAAAGGAAGATCAAGTCCTGTCTGTGGTAAATCAACCTCTGTGAACAAATCAGTGGACACTAAAATCAGAACAGTTGCACTCGGAGACCCCAGTGACCCCTGCTTTCTCAGCTAGTAACATCTGACCCTGCAGTTAAATTTATCACAACATTTCAATTAAACCGTGGCAGCCACACAGTCAGTTCTCTGCCCTGCTTGGATCTGACCTCGTTCTGCTAAAGGGGGTCAGGTGCTGTTATTACTGACTCTCCTATGAGGGAATACCAGGTACCAGGAACAGCCGATCATGCTATTGCTTTCCTGTAATCTTCTTCCCTGTTCAATGAAGTGGACCTTGGAGATAGTGAAAGAATTAGAGTAATCTCCACTTGGGAGCTCAAACCAATACGTTTAAGGTTGTAGTCCTCCACATGCTCAGATTCAAGGTCACTTTTTTGCTGAATCTTTTTTTAAGCAGAATGGATAATTAACATTAATAATAATTCTTGCATTTTGATATAGCGCTTTTCACATCTTCTAGACGTCTGAAAGCGCTTCACAGAATGTATTGTAAAGTGAATTGAATGTATATCTGTGGGCTAAACGTGGCAGCCAATTACACACAGCAGTTTCCCACAAACAGTCGTGGATTGAAATGACTAATTTTTTTATTATTGTGGTTTTTTGGGGAGGGATTATCATTAGGCATGTGGAGTAAGGAAACTTGTCCAAGATTTTGCCCTAACATGTCTGGATTCGAACACAGGTCTCACACTTGTAAGGCGAGTGCTCTAACCACTGAGCTACACGACTCCACAATGTGATTAATGTAATTGTAATATTTCTATGATTTGCAACTTATGTTTTCATATGTTTTATGATTACTTTTAAATGCTTAGCACTGCTTGTGAATACAAATGAATCCAGTTTCCAGTCACATTATATTTGAGGTGTATAAAAATCGGGCTGATGTGTTTAAGTCGCTGGTTGATTCACATTCTTCTACACTAATGCAACAGCAAATTAAAATAATATCTTCATTTCATGGACTGAACTATTTGTAAACAAGTGAGATCCATTGTATTGGAATTAATTCAATGTGGCTGCATTCTTAAAACTGTTATGTCAAGCCAATGAGAGTTGGAAGATTTTAGATTGTTTGGTTACAAAGACAATTCTTGCGATAAGTAGAATCAAAGATAATTGATGGGATTATTGATGGAATAAAGATAGAGAAAATATGTTGCAAATCTATACGTAAAATGTTGCCTGCAATAAGCTCGACCAAGTACTAGTCTTCTGCTGTTCAAGACTTACTAATTCAAAAGTTGTATTAGTGTTGCTTTGTATTAGTCTTTAACATTAGCGAATACAATTACTGTAAATGCCCATTTATCCGTGACCCGATCAACCGTAATTTCTATATAACCGGCACCACAAAAAAACGTCTGCAATCGATTAACCGGAACTTATCCAGCACAATGTATTTTATTTTGTGTGTTTTCAGCCGAATATCCGGCACGCGCTTTAACCGACATTGGCCAGGTGCCGAGGGTGCCAGATAAATGGGCTTTTATTGTGTATAGTTATATAGTGACTTCATGTTGGGAAGCCATCTCAAATTCTGGGGTTGTGAGCGAAGGCAGGGAAAGATTGAGGATAGTTTTCTGAAATTGCGATCAAAGATATACGTGGTGAAACGGATCTTGAAAGCGGGAAGAGAGTGAAAATCAGTTCATTTGTAAATAATTTTCCTGCCTTCAATCAAATATATAGGATTGTGGAGTTCATTTTAGAATGACCTGAAAACGAAAGGTTTTCCATGATTGCCTCCTTTGATTTCAGGGACACAATTTTGCATTACATTCGTGGCTGCAGATTCACATGTTCAAGTATTTTTGCGGTTACGCAGGAATGTTTTTCTTTTTCACAATAATGGAACATTTAAATAATTGCTTGAACTGAATATGCAGATATTCTGTTTTCATCAAGCCAGCATTAAAACCATGCCACTTTCTGATTAAATGTGCACTCAATATTTTTTCCACTTTGTTGCATGCTAATATTCCAGTGAGTGAATCTCATGACACTTCGTTTATGCTTGGTATTCAATACGTTGGCCACAAGGAAAGTCTGGATAAATTTGTAAATGTTCATCTACAAAACAAATGGTCACTTCATCACTCTGCAATAAATCCTGTGGGCAATTTGAGATGCCCACTCGACACTAATGACACTATACTAAATGCAAGGATTATTATGATATGTATAATAGTTATTTTCAATGTTGTGGAAATACATGTTGCTCAATTTGAGTTGATGTCTATGGTGGGACTGAGGCACTCACACACTTTGGAATCCCATTGCAGCATTGATTACTCTCAGGTCAGTGATAACATGGCCAGACACTAATTAAATCGACTGTGTACCAACAATATGCCCTTAACACCAGGAGTTAAAATAGGATTCTCTTCTATATCACTGAATGAATTCCCATCTCACACACTGAAGATACCCACTCTATAGTTGCCAAGTTACTAGCAATCTATTCCAGACATAAGGGTTGAAAATAACCCTATTCATTTTATTTCAAACCTTTACTGGCACAGACAAAAGAACCTTTAATATAATCAATCTGGGTTGCATTTGAACCCAGGTGGTGGCCAGGAAGCGAGAGGTCAAAGTGGGTTAAACAACCATGCTCCCCAGTCAGTTCCTTGTTGGTTGCTCATCTGATTAACTAAGGACCAAATAGCTGATTTTATTTTTTCCGCTTTGTTTCATTTGTCTTTTCCTAATTAGTTTTTGCAGCAATTTCTCAAGTCTTCTGTAGAATATAGTTTCACAAATACATAAAATCACTGTCCAGCAACCTACATCCATTCCAGTAGGATAGATAGCATGTTGATTAATCTACTAACACTACTGCACTCTATAAATGTAATTTTGTTGTTGTTTGTTGTTGTTGTGAAATCTTTCACTTGTAGTTAAAGTATGTCAGAAACTTTAGAAGAAAAGCTGCCCACTGTAACTGGCATATGCATAAAAGACATAGCCTAAAAATCAAAGCAAGGTTAGATCTGAGGTCAGGAACTATTTCTTTACACAAAGGGGTATGACGTTGCAGAATGTTTTGTCTCAGAAAGCTGCAGACATGGAATCAACAGGTATATTTAAAAGAGAGATAATCGGTACTTGGGTACTAGAGATATTGAAGGATATGGCGGAAGGACAGGGCATTGGGATTAAACAATCCTATAAAATCTAAAACTGGTAGAACAGGCACAATGTTTGGATGATCCCTTTATGCCCACATGAATCACAAGGCAGATAGGACCAAAATCTTAATAACACAATATAAGAATGGATGAGGAAATAAATAGAAAAATTGGATAGAACGGTATGCAAAGGTAATCTCTTTAATGTAAAGGTCATTGTATGATTACAATTGTACAGAAGAGAAGATGAAATTGTTCAACATGATGCCAATGTGTCAGATGTTCCCACACAAGGCTCTGTGATCCTATCACCACCATCCTTACCTGCCTTCACTGACTCTCCATTCCCCAGAGGATCGAGTTCAAGATCCTCATCCTCACATTTAAAGCCCTCCATGAATATGCTGAACCCTACATCTGTGACTTTCTAAAACCTTAACAATTCATCTGCTCCATCTGTTTGGCATGCACTGGCCTGCTTTATGTCGCCATCCTTGCCCATCCCACCATTGGCAGTCAGGCAGTCAGCCTTTCTGCCCCAACTCTCTAGAATTCCATCTCAGAGTCTCATCACCTCATCCATTTCCTCATCTTGTTCAAGATTTGTCTCAAGAATTTTTGACCTCACCTTCTCGCCCCCACTCACAGGGCCTCATCCTGACATGAAAGCACCATAGAAATACAATTTGTTGTTGATGATGTGACAACTGGTTACAACCTTCAAATAATATAGAAGCATGTTACATTGATTAATTAATCTTAAAAATAAAATTGCATTATAACACTGTAAACCTGTGTGACATCTCTTTAACTGAGCGACAACTGTGGAGAGGTCTATGCATTGCAGAATTGCTCCTTGTAGATTTGGGAACCATGAAAACGCAGAACATTGCAGTTACAGCAGAATTGTTGTTCTGACCCAACCATCAATGTTTGGCTAAAGTCTCAACAACCTATGTGGTTCTCCTGCAGTTAATTGAAGACCTGCAAAAATTAATTTAATTAAAGTATTGAATTGATCTTGTTAGCACTCTGGCTCTTCTTTCTATCATGAATAAAATGAAGTCCACAACTTTTCATCGAATGGCTCTTGTGCCTCTGTTAATTTCCTCTTTCTATTCTTACTGAGATGTGTTTCAGCTGATTTTATGAAACTGAAAATCAATACAGAATAAATAAGCTTAGACACACAACATCCCTTAGGAATTCAACTTATTTCATGCAAAAGTATCGCAAGAGCTATCTTTTATTAACTATTTTAAATATCAGAACTTAAAATACATATATAAAAATAATGTAAGAGCTGCTGCGATCAAATGTGAGATAAGACAACCTAGCTACTTAGAATGGGGATTCCAAAAGTCTTGGGATTGTTAGAGGGATATCAGGGGAAGAAATTCCATCTTGGACTAGATTTATAACATGTTGCATTTATATAGCACCTTTCATGTGGTGTAGTGTCTAAGAGCAGCTTTTTCCTTTTATTTGCTCTATTTATGTAGTATTTCAGAGTCAGAATTTGGCAAATTCTTAAACACAGCCTTAACTCTGAAGCCAATTTTCTATTAAGTTATTAAGTATTAATAGAAAACCGGTTTCAAACTTAAGATTGAGGTCAACATTTTGCCAAATTCTGGACACTCTAAAATGCTACATAAACAAAGTAAATCTAGATACAGCAATGTTTCCTCATGGGTCTTTAAAGCATTCGTTTTTTAAAAAAAAAATTCAATAAAGCTCATATTTTCATTTGGACTGCAAATGATTTTTTTTTAACATGATTTAAAGCTATTTGAGTCAATATTGAAATCAAAACAAATAATTTTTCAAAAGAATGTAACCATATTCCCCAAGACTGACTATTTTATAAATGTCTCATTCTGTGTTAAAGTATAGGTAAGTTACAAATTAATTTTAATTATTTCAGATAAACTCTTATAGTGAACAGAGAAACAACTCTTTATACAATACTCTGGGCCAGACACAAAACTAAGTTGCAGAGGTGAATGCGTTATTTTCTTTTAACAAAAGATCAATCTAACCTCTAATCCCTGAATAGCGCTGTTTTGCTGCATTATTATAGTTGCTTTTTATATAAAGCCTTATTACCTCAAAGTATCTCAAAGCATTTCAGTATTTATTGCTTAGAGACTATGTTTGTAGGAAAATGTGACAGCTAATTTGCACAGGGCTAGAAACAGCCAGGAGGTGAATGATCAATTTAACTGGAGGGTTGTTGGCCATGACACCAGTTTAAACTTCCCTTCTCTTTTTTGAATATTATCATGGGGCTCTTTAACGTCCATCTGAAGAGCTAGGCAAGAACTTCATATAATATTTCATCTATAGGATAGCACCTTTGACAATGCAGAACTCTCCCTCCCCTGCACTAGAATGTCAGCCTAATCCCTGAGCTCAAAGTCTTCAAAGCAGGACGTGAAACCACACCTTCTCTCCCAGCCGGAAGAATGAGCTGGGGCAGAGTAACAGGAGTTCACATTATCAAAAGATATCAAGCCACATGCAAATTATATTAAAAGCATAAAGGCATACACAACTCCGCAAAATGGCTGGGAAGTAAGATCATGCCGCTATCTTTGTCACATTGCATTGTGTGCTTTAATCAGTTCCAACATGAAAGGCCAAAAAAAGAACTGTGTTCCTTCAAAATAATTGGTAGCGACTCATTGCAAATCAGGAAAAAACAACCATTGTGCCAACAATTCCTGTAACCTCTGCTGTTTTGATAACAAAAAGCAAACAAAATGTTCCACTGTTGAGTTTGATTTCTTATGGGTTTGTTATACCGATTATACCTGATGTCCAGCTTCCCCTTTCCTCATTGCTCCACACTCGCTGTCAAAGAAAAGAAAACAAAACAAAACAGGTAGAGCTCATGACAATCAGGTATTTAAAGCACTTGATACATTCAAACCATGCAAGGCACTATGGCGTATCCAAACAAATAAAGGAAGCTCATGTCCCCAACACAGGCAACTGGGCATTAGATACAGGACTTTGGTTGCTATTTTCGGATGGGTCAGGAACCTTTTGAGCTGTATCAGACCCTGAGTCAGCCTCGGTCATTTCCTTTCAGAATCACCAGATCCTTTTCTGTCATCGGGCGTGGAAGGTTCCCATGGTTTTCTTGTGGAGGACTTGTGATGCCCAGTGGGATGTGAGGCCTGTCAGAGACTTCATGACTCAAGAGCACATTCTTTTATAGCAGGTCTTCCAAACATGTTGAAAGTCATTATAGTATTCTGTGTTATTTTTACCCACAGGTTTTTTCAGTCTGTGGGTGAGACCTGCTCCTGCTGAGAAAGCTGTTTATGTTGTACCATCTTATGGAAATAAATGGTCATGCTATTTATATACTGCATATATACTGCATAAAGTGATACAGTGAACATTGAAACTAGACCTGCATCACAGTTGAAGGTGCACAGGAACTTCATACACACATAAATGTAGCACATAATTACTCTTGGAAGCAAAGTAACATGAATAGCAGTGAACTGTGTTTTATCCCTTATTTTCGAAGCTTTAAATAGAGTGAGCAATATTGGATTTGATGCAAAGTGGTTTGAGGAGGCATATTAAAAATGTGTTAAAGATGTTTCAATTAGGTTAGTAGAAATCCATTTGTGAATCACAATCAATGCTGTAATTTAAGGAATATCACAATAGTTAATAGCAGTCTTGAAATACTACTGGTATTGTAAATAGTAATTACACCGAACATTTAAATTGGTTCAGAAAGCACACCTAAATTTAAACGGTGTTTCACAAGATTAAATTACATTGAACGGAGTAGAGTAATACTAAAAATAGTAAGAAAAAGAATCATTGCATTTGATATAGCCCTACACCCACAAAATATAGTCATTCCATTTTACAGTATATCCAGTGAAGCACATTGCGAGGTCCTCCTGCTATGAAAGGCATGAAATTTCCATAATTATTGTAGTGTATTTCACTACAGGAGGATATCTCAAAGCACTTCACATGCTTTACTGTGAAGCCAGTAAAGTCAGGGTTCACTGTGAAGATAGGATTCACTATCATGTGGAGTGACTGTGCACGCATACATCACCTCACGGCTGGACTATGGAAACTCTCTCCTCGTCGGCCTCCCCAGTTCCTCCATTCACAGGCTGCAGGCCATCCAAAACTCTGCAGCCCGTGTACTATCCCGCACCCGCCTCCGCGACCACATAACCCCCACCCTCGCCCGTCTCCACTGGCTCCCCATCCTCCAGAGGATCGAGTTCAAGATCCTCGTCCTCACCTACAAGGCCTTACACGGCCTTGCCCCGCCCTATTTAGCCGATCTACTCTCCCCCTACACGCCCACCCGGACCCTCCGTTCAACAGGACTTGGCCAGCTCCAAGCCCCCCGCCCGAACCGCCCCACCTTCGGAGGCCGGGCCTTCAGTTTCTCCGCTCCCACCCTATGGAATGCCATCCCTCAATCCCTCCGTTTTGTTTCTTCCCTTTCCTCTTTCAAGGCCGGCTTGAAGACTTTCCTCTTCGATCGTGCCTTTTGTTCCACCCCAAACTCTTTTACCTCCCCTTCGTGTTTCACCCCTTACCAAACACTCCCCTCTCAGCTCGGGTCACACGTCTCCTGTGCAGCGCCTTGGGACGTCCTCCCAACGTGAAAGGCGCTCTATAAATGTAATTTGTTGTTGTTGTTGTTTTAGACAAATAAACAAATGACACAGTTAGCAACAACTAAATACATTTATTTGTAAGCATGCTAGCAAACTTCAGAAAGCTTTTGAATAACGAAGATCATCAGATTTAATGTTTCTGCCAATGTGTCACCCCTCAGGCTACTTAAACCCTCGTCCATGCATTCGTCACATCAAGGCTCGACTATGGAAACTCCCTCCTTGTCAGTATTCCCGGCTTTTCCCTTCACAAGCTGCAGATCATCCAGAACTCTGCAGCTCATGTCCTCTTCCACACCAGGCTCGGCTACCACATCACTCCCACCCTCTCCCAGCTCCATTGGCTACCCATCCCCTAGAGGATCCAATTCAACATCCACGTCCTCACTTTCAAGGCCATTCACGGCCTTGTGCCCTCGGATCTCTCCGACCTGCTGACTCCCTATCAACCTGCCTGCCTCCTCCGTTCAGCGGGCTCCAGTTTGCTCAATGTCCCCCTCCCGCCCTATCATTGGTGGATGGGCTTTCAGCCTCTCTGCCCCCACACTCTGGAACTCCATCCCATAGTCCCTTCACCTCGATTCCTCCCTTGCCTCCTTCAAGGCCCTTTTCTTTGATTGTGCCTTCTGCCACCCTCCCAACTGTCTCCTTCCCCTCCCCCCTCCCCTGCCCCTCCCACTTGCTCGGGTCCCGACCTGACTGTTCAGTGCCTTGGGATGTCCTCCCGATGTGAAAGGTGCTCTATAAATGTAATTCTGTTGTTGTTCCAGAGAATGTGAAAATTCTGTTAACCTTAATATTTGTCGTACTCAAGTAACATTTAGATCCAATGTCTGTACTGTATCTAATGTTATGTTCATCTGAGAAGGTGGATTCTTCCCATCCAGATCCTGTTAATTCCATAACCCAAGAGTCTGCATTCCAGACACAAGGAAATTTCCACCTGTAAGTAAGTGACTCAGTCTGGTTTGAATCCTCAAGTATGAGTTAGGCACCTGGGTGCTGCTCCACCCACACCCCCACCCCGAATAATAAGGAGAGGTTCCTCTCCATACATATGTTGAATGTTAATCTCACTGTGAAGTTATCACAGAATTATCACAGTAGGATTTGTTCCTTTAGAAACACCATGATAGTTTGACTTAAATCAACATCAGTAGACACACTTTAGCACACATGTTCAATTTGATAACATCTAGGATTGCTAGCAAAGTGAGATTCTTCTCTTCTGTGACATACCTGAAAACCATAATCTATATCCCTGATTGCTATTGATTTTCTTTTTGAGATTTCATTATAAGATCAATATTTTTTCCCCAGCAAGGTAAAATAGTTTACAAGGGCTGCAACATACTATTTGACTTCTGAAAACACTGCGTTTTGTGAAACCATCTCTGCAGCCAATTAAGTGAAAACATCTATTGGGGAAAAACAGGTCAACGCTATTGATTGCTATTGATTTTCTTATCTCAGTGGAAGGCAATCAATTAGACAGAGGAGGCTAATGTTACAGATGCAATTTAATAACCCAAAAGAGAAGGAAGGGTTATTGATCCTTAACGTGGAATGTTGAGATTTATTGAAACATACTAAACTTCACCTGCCTTATGATAAAAAAAAAGGCTGAATAGAATTCAGTTGATGTAATGCAGTCCTCAGGAAAGAAACGGTATGAGAGCAGCCTAATACTGAATTAAACTAAAACCTTGGAAGAAATACGAGGGATAGAGCTCAATATGAAATCATTGGGCCATTGACTGAGCCAGCAAATAACAAGGAAGCTGTTTTCTCTTAGTCTACAATTGGACAAGTGAACCACCTGTCACTTTCAAGAGGAACGTCAGGTTCGTCAAACTGTGACAAATGACAACTAAAGCCTTATTTGGGTTGAAGGGGGGCATATTATGGGCCATTGTGCTCTGATCTAAGTGCTAATTTAGCTAGCTTGTTCTCTTCAGCTAAACACGAGAATGGACACATAAAAAAAACTCCTAATTATGGCGCTATTTAAAGAATATAAAGAAAGGTGTTTTATATTATTTAACAGAATCTACGTTCACTGGAAAATGTAAGACTGATGATAGCAATCAATGAAGTGTTGTTAGGCACAGCCTGTTCTGAACAAATAAACTTTTGCAGGTTTAATATTAAGGCTTCCACCAGCTGGCGTTCTGTCTGTAAATAGATGTGCACCTTCATTCAGCCTTTTTGATAAGCTTGAATGTGACACTTGCCAACAAAGACATCACGTATTTTATGATAAAACATGTATAGAGTACAGAAAAGGAGTACAGAAAAGTTGGCATGTGGAAAATTATTTTTCTCTATTATTTACTTCCCTTTCAGCTGCTATTAGCCAGCTGCTATTCGACATTAATTGTTTGGCAAGTCAATTATGGCATCAATACAGTTACTACAGGCACACTGATAGGAATCTTTCAGGAACAGTAATAAATGGATTGCTATTGTAAATGTAATAATAATCCTGTCGTATTTGTATTCGATATAGCATATTATCACACTATTGAAACATCTCAAAGCAGTTTAAAATAATAATACTTGCATTTGATATAGCACTTTTCACATTTTCTAGACATTTCAAAGTGCTTTACAGAATATGTGAATATATAAAGTGAATTTACTGTATATTTGTGGGCGAAACCAGAAACCAATTGCACACAACAGTATCCCACAAACAACCGTAGATTGAAATTACCAAAAACATTTTGAGGGATTATTATTAGGCATGTGTGTGAAGTAAGGAAACTTGACCACGGTTTTGCCCTGACCTGTCTGGAATTGAACCCAGGTGTCTTCCTTGTAAGACAAGTGCTCTACCCACTTTACTGGATTTACTGTAAAGCATTAGGATTGTGTATTTTGCAGGCGAATGCAGCAGCTAATTTCTGCACAATAATGTCCCAAAACGGCGAAGAACGAGATGAAAAGTCTACCCAGGGAAATTGTTGGATTGGGACACTAGGATCATCATTAACATTTTGCCTGCAAAGTAAAGTTACTGCACAGGTGCAGTAAAATCCGATGTGAAACGCTCTGTTTGAAATGCAATGTTTTTTCTTATTATCTTATTTGTACAGTGCCTTTCAAGTTTTTTTTCCATACAAAGAGCAAATTAGAGGTGTTTCAGCGACATGTCGTAATCTATCTAAACAAAAATCAGTCATCATGGTGCCATAATATGGATAGTAAAAACAAACAAATAATGACATTTATGCAACATCTTTCTTGTTAGAAGAATATCACAGAACATTTCTCTCTGGTGACTTGAAAGCCAGTCAAAAAGCCACACTTGTGGCAGGGAAGAAAGCAGTATGGCAGACGCACTCCAGGATGGAGTTCCAGAGAGCATTGCCACAATGTAAGATCACCTACTCATGTTGTGGGGAGGATCAAGAGGATGATGTGAAGTGGACCAGTGTTTGCTGAGCAGAGAAATTGTCACTGGCAATAGGATTGCAGCAGGTCGCAGAGGTAGGGTGGGACAATATGTACATCTATATGTAGCTGACATTTCCCTTTTATTGTAAATCCCATGTACATATACACTGTAAATACATCGAGTGTACCTTCTTTTTGTTGTACCAGTCAATTTAATGCTCTCTTGATAAGCAGGTAATATATTCAAAGATCCCTCCACCCAAAAAAAATTGCAGGACATACATGACTGACATTTGACATTGTGAAATTATTTCAATGTTCAACTGAAGAAAATATCATATTGTAGTGAAATCTTTTAACTGTCAGTTCAATTTTGCCACTTGTTTGTCTGGTTATCTGAAAGTGGAAAGGAATCTATTTTTAATCAGATTGACAGTCATCTATGTGATGCAATCAGTTAAATGTGTTTTTATAAATATGAATGCTGCATGCAGTGACATTGACCTGCAGCTATTGCACTGTATTGTGAAGGAAAATATAATAATTCCTGAATCTAAACACAAGAAGTTGTTCAATTTGAAGTGGTATATAATTGCCTTCCGAATAGGCTCAAGAGTGGTTTTATTGATCATTTTTGCATTTGTGGGAAAAGTTTGAACCAATTCATATTTAAATTAACTGATTTAACAAGCCTTGTACATACAGAACGTTATCTGTATATCTGAACTCAGACCTTATGATGGCTGTCTATTGTGTAGCGTATTCCCAGAGTAGACATAGCATTTATTTTTGTTCCATATTCTACACATTTTCTTCATCCATTAAAACTGTTTTTAATGGAGTCCTGTAGTATATTGGTTAGAGCACTCGCCTCACAAACGAGAGGACATGGGTTCATTTTCCAGGCACAGCGATGCATTAGACAAATTTCCCTACTCTGCCTGTTTACCCAGTAGCAAGTAGGATCACGGTTGTTAGTCAATTGGTGGATTGCTTTCCGGGTGGTAATAATTCCTGAAAATAAATTTGGTCAGTCAATCCACAACTGTTTGTGGGACACTGTTGTACGCAATTGTGTTTCATCCACAATATATAGAATTCACTTTACAGTATATTCTGTGAAGTGCTTTGAAATTTTGAAGATGTGAAAAGGCACTCTATCAAATGCAAGGATTATTAATAATATTATATTCTGTGAAGAGCTTTAATACATCTTAATGATGTACAATATACTATTATATGAAATGCAAGGATGATGTTGATTATTACTACTGAGTATTATTTCTTTTATGATACTGTCAGGAGACTCATACTGTTTCAGCAAAGAATAGATCAATGTGACCACAATTGTGGGGAGAAAAATTACAAATTAATTTTAGGCTTTTTTTTACACGATATAACAGGTATGTGAGTATCTAAAAGGTTAAAGAATTTTCAAATGAAATCTGTGACATTGTATATCCAGTATGTTTTTTGTCTGATACATGGCTTCTCACAAGTTCTTCGGCAATGCATGGTGTAACACCCAAATAATTTTGTCAGCTGTTCAAATTTTATCTGACTCAAATGATAGAAAGCCCTTTCTTTTAAAGTCTTAAAATGTCTCTTTAGGGAACATGAACCAGTTGATGTCAATACAATTTTGTTTTCAGTTAAAAATACTCTTGTATCCATAACATAGCCTGAGAATCAACTGTCGGGTATTTTCCAGTGAATCACTTGAGGACATGTCATAATCTGTAATGAGGGTAATAACTTTGTTAACACCCTAATAATAATATTAATCCTTGCATTTGATATAGCACTTTTTTATGTCTTCTAGATGTCTCAAAGCACTTCACAGAATATACTGTAAAGTGAATTGACTGTATATTTGTGGGCGAAACGCGGCAGCCAATTGAGCACAGCAGTGTCCCACAAACAGTCGTGATTTGAAATGACCAATTTATTATAGGTTTTTATAATAAACCTGCTAATGATACCAGAACATTTCCTTTAATACTTACTTCAGTGCCTTGGGACGTGCTCCCGACATGAAAGCACTCTATAAGTGTAATTTTGTTGTTGTTGTTGTTCAGTACTTGTGTGTTACACCAGAAATCCAATAACTTGAATACTGCTTCTCTTTCAGATGCCAAATGACCTACATTCATTTGGAACATTTTCAACATTTATACTAATAAAATGTGTGCAAACGTATGTGTAAAAATAAATAAAAAGTGAAAGTTGTGTCAGCCTGGCACAATGGTAGCACTCCCGCTTCCGAGTCATAAGGTTGTGAGTTTATATCCCATTTTGGGATTTTAAATCACATAGTTTAAGATATCTCTCCAATGCAGTTTGAGGGTGTGCTGCATTGTTGGAGGATAGATGAGACAAGGATAATCTGAGATCCCGTCTTCGTATTCAGGTGGTTTCAAAGTTTCCATGGTGCTATTCCCAAAGAGTAGGGAGTTTCTCCCGATGACCTGGCCAACAAATCCCGCCAATAAAATTGGTCAATCATTAGGTGGATGTTTCTGGGACATGCTGTGCACACCCTGGCCTTCACATTTTGCCCACAAAACATAAACTCAAAACACTTTACAGTATATTTTGTGAAGAGTTTTGAGATGTCCCGACAACGTGATACGGCGCTGTAACAAATGCAAGGATTATTATTGTTATTATTATATTCATTTTTAACAGTTAAGAACCCCTCTAATTTAAAGATGTTTAACAAACTTTTCTTGACTACAAAAGGATCAATACACTGGACAATAATTGCTGTGAAACATTTTGAGGCATTTTATATTGTGCCTTATCACGTCTTCGAGACATCTTAAAGCGCTTACAGAATAAACTGTAAAGTGAATTGACTGGAAATTTTGAGTGGGTTTCAATATGCTACCCCATAATAAAAATACAGTTTGCTTGTATAGATTATAGATCTATGTAGTCTCTATATTTTTGCACAGAATATCCTGTGAGATGTCCTCCTGATGTGAAAGGCACTAAATCAAACGTAAGGAATATTATTATTTGAGCCCTTTCTTTCAAGTTTTTTTTAAATTGAATGATACAGAAGCTCCCCAATGCCTCTGTTGGTAAAAGCATTGCTCAACGCAGTGCTAAGTGATACAGGGCAGAAGGTCGCAGGTTCAATTCCTGGTCTGTACTGAGCTGACTGATCTCCACTAGGGCAGCTGTCAGGGCCGAGGATGGTTTTCAAACCCTTGGGCTAAGGAAGAGTAACAATCAATTGTAATTTCTACTCCTGATCACTAACCCTGGATTGAAGATTGAAGCTTTATCTCAATGTCAGATTAAAATAGGATAGAACTTGGCTTCAATGTTCAAGAGGATGAATAGCCTTCCAACACTGCGATACTGCATGAAGAATGGATAATTTAATGGAAGCAAAGCACCTGTGGAATTGTATCTAATTTAAAGCTGTTTTCTTCAGGGAAAAAATGTTCAACGAAACATGGGTGAAAAGTATAATGTGGGACATTTGTATGCACGAATTGGCAGCACAGCCAGGTACACCTGTAAACTACACAGTCACTAACTACTCCTTTTCAGTAAATCTATTGAACCACTTTGAAATGTTGACCCAACATAAAAGGCAGAAATGCGAGAATGATTATTATCATACCAATTGCCAAGATATTCAGCGTAACGTAATGAAAATAATGTATAATGATACAGTAAATATTAAAACAATTTTCTCCTGCAAAATGAATTGTGTTGCACAATGTAACTAGAACCCAGATTTGTATTGAAATTCACATGACTCTGTAGAGATAGCCACATGCTTAATAGATCTTGAATGGAATTATGAATTTGCTGGATTATTATGTGAACATTTTGAGATGTTGCTCTCTAGTGGCGTGCTTTTTGCTTGCTTTTTTCAACCGTTTAAGCACATTGATGGAAACTCTCTTGGTTCACTCTTAACTCCTACCCCTTATATATATTATATAGGTTATCAAGAATGCATCAGTGACACTGGTTAGAAAAATATAATAATAATCCTTCATTTGATATAGCACCTTATCGCATTGTTTAGACATTTCAAAGTGCTTCGCAGAATATACTGTAAAATATATTTGGATACCCTTTTCCCTTTCTTAAATCTGGATCTTACATAATTTAACCAGGTTACTTTCACCTAAAAAATATTTTTCAGATGTAAAGAGAGGTTACTCTCAGCAAAAAAAACAAGTGAATTAAGTCAGGGAATACCAGGAAATAAAGCTATCAGTCAATGATTGTGATATGACAGCCTCGCAAACCGTATTGATTTGACTGAACAGTATTTGATAAGACATGGACAATATGGATAATATAAAAGACTTTATACAACAAAAGGACCAATGCCACTTTACATCTAGAAAGCTTAGCTAAATGTTCCGCAGACTGACAGCAGGACAAAATCCCTTTCAAACTAAATTTTCTGCTTCATTTTTTCCCACCATCAATATGTAACACTGTGCACTGTGTGACACAAATTAGCAGCATGTGGAGCAGAGTCTGTCCTCTATCATTTGCTGACTCTAGTCACAGCGCTTCCCCAGTGCCTTTGACTTTCATGCCTTCTTAAGGTGCTGAGTATTGTTGAGAAGAACAAAGAGAACAACCTGCAGTAATCAAGCAAATCCTATGGAAGAAAATATTCTTCATCAAGAAGCGCTTCATTCGTTTCCCTTTATGATTCTTCAGAAAGATGAAAGACAAATCACCCATCTGCTAGGTCATGCCGACAAGATGCATTCTGTCAAGTCTTAAAAGCAACAATAGCTGTGCCTGTGGGATACCTATAATAATTATTCGGAGCAGCCTTATGCCTGCTGTAATAGTATTGTTCCGGTAACACAAGACCAAATGAGAGCAGTAGCTTCAGGCTGCGAGTTGATAAAGTGCAACTTTTCGATTTTGTTTCTCAAAGGATCTTGTATTGTACAAAACCCATGAATGACATCTTTGGCCTTCCTTTGGGTTCAGCAGATTGAATCTGTCAAGCCGAGTTAAACAATGACTGAAGGACATAACCCTACCAGGACTCATCATTTTTTCAGCTAATTCAATCTACATTTAATCAATGAAAGTAATTTCTTGTTTGTTTAAGTCTCATATCAATGAAATCTTGAGGTTTTTGAAGCACTGTGCCACTGCCCTGACCTTACATCTCAGTGAACTTGGATTCATTCATCAAGGCTAAGAAGGAAGCAAATGTACATTACTGAACTGTCAAGCATCTCACAAGATCTGATGAGACTCTGCTTTCCACCTTCAGACTGACACACCAACAAATATGTTTTTTTTTCTGTACAGCTAACAATTAAGAAGAGAAACCAAAAGTTTTTCATTTAGACTTAGCAAAGTCAAGACTTGAGAGCATTTTGGTCAGATACAAAGACTCTCTGGCTGAACTCAGGCAAGATCCATCATACAGTAATGCCTGTCTACCTGTGTTGTGGTAGCAGTGTTTCTGTCTGAAGACTTCAATGAATAAAACATTGAAGCTTAGTAATATAGAAAGTAGCAAACAGTGACTCACGCAAGTTCAAGGACTTTATTGATCAGTGAGCTGATCTTAATCAAAGGCTGTCTACCGTTCCACTCATAGTGATTAAACAAGTCTAAGTAAGTGCTACCTAAGGTCATTGACTTTTGTATTGTTTCTTCATTACACCTTTATTGCCTCCCGATGTGAAAGGCGCTATACAAATGTAACTGCGTTGTTGTTGTTGTTATCACCTGTTTGTAAACTTGCAGAACTTTTGAAATGTGAATCTAACTAAAGATGAGAACATTTCTTAATCAAAATGTGGAATCAGCAAATTTCTAAAACATACTTGAAAATATTTAGCTATGCTACAAATACAGAATACACAGGAAATACTGCACTGGGTCACAAACACGCAGGGGATGTAAAATATGACTTTGCATAACACATTAAACATACTACCCAATCTGTTAAGAAATATTACATTTTTACACGCAACACATAACACAAAATTATATTTCTATAACACCTTTCAAGCCGGGAGTAAGTCCCAAGTCATTTCATATTGTAATGTTTCAGTCAATGTTTCATATTGTAACCTCTGTCTTCGTGTCTCTCAGATGTAATTGTAATGCTGTTTTTTTGCTTCTCTTGTAGACAAATATTCAACTTTCCATGTTACAGAGCCTCTATATCTGTTGCAAACATTTGAGAAGCTTTAATGATAAAAATATGGATCTTCTTAAATAATAATAAAATAAAGATCTTCTTCCAACATATAGATGAGGGAGGAGTGAACACAAGCTTTAAAAGTCACAATCATTATGAAGAAAAATCTACGTGTCGACCCTGTGATCAATTCTGATTCAAGATTAATCGGTTATGAAAATTTGTCATAATGGTGTCCCTAATATAAATATTACATGGATTAATTGATTAAATGTCACATGCTTGTCAGTTAATTGATGACAATAATACAGAGTTTTTATATCCTGATAGCTGAATAATGCAACTGGGAGATTTAATTGCTGCAATACTTATCATATAAATTTCAAATGAGTTTTTTATCTTTAGCATAAATAATTGAAATGTTTTATTTTGACTGCTTTAGCTATGACTCCAGGCTCCTGACAAATGATCAATTAGCCATTACTGTAGTAGTGCTTGTTCCATGATACATTCTAAGTGAACACTAAAATATTTCTGTCACGTTTAGATGGTTCTCTTGAGAATTTAAGGAGGAAGATCTGAAATGGTGAATGGTGCAGATTCTCAGATGCTACCACTGAAATTATTCTCCAGTGAGAAAAGAATTGGTCATTCATATTATAGCCACAGTGGGACCTTGCTGTGTGTGATTTGGTTACCAGATACACCCCAAAAATCACACTTTGCAACATACAGTATATTCCTGTGAAGCAGTTTGAAGCATCTTCTCAATAGATAAGGTGTCATGTCAATTGCGAGGTTTATTACCATTGTAATTATCTGAAGATAGATTATGCAGATCACTTTTTCTTTCTCAATGAAAAATACAGAGATTAATAATAATAATTCTTGTGTTTAATATAGCACTTTTCACGTCTTCTGGATGTCTCAAAGTGCTTCACCGAATATACTGTAAAGTGAATTGTCTGTATATTTATGCACAAAATGTGGCAGCCAATTGTGCACAGCAGTGTCCCACAAACAGTCGTGGACTGAAATGACCAATATATATATTTTTTTGGTGAGAGATTATTATTAGGTGTGTGGGTAGGAAACCTCGCCCAAGGTTTCATCCTGCCACGAATCAAACCCTGGTATTTCAGTTTTACAGTGAATGCTCTAACCACTGAACTACAAGTCTCACAATGACTGTCAACATCTCATGTACACACATGTACACACCCTTTTCATGGGAGAACCCAAGATCATCATCAACATCTCTACTCTCCTCTCATATTGACAACAATAATAATAACACCTACAAACTTTGAGAACCTTAAATTGGTTTCAAATGTTCTGCGGTAACATTGCGCTGGGACATTAACATTAACAAGGCGAGGGCTGCGGGCGCTGACTCCCTTTCAATCTCATTATCAAATTGTTCTTAGAAAAACCACAACTTTACGAACAGAGAGTTTAAGATTTTTGTTGTAACTTTTCTCTGTGTGTGTGTCTTAAACCTGGGTCTGAACTACAGGTGTGTTTAGTTGTGTAACACTTTCCCAGGTCAGTTTCTAGTTAACTTTCTCATTGTGAACTGGTTCTATGTGGGTCACTAATGCATTCAAATGTACAGTACTTTTTTTTTTGCGGGGGTGGACAAAATGTGGGAGAAGTTTTTTTACTATAAAAACTAAATTTAATTATCTTCTCCCACCTTCCTCACCCCGTCACTCACTCACTAGACTCCTCTGTTAGTTGATGATGTTCCAAAAGAGACAAATTCAGCTGCTGAGCTATTGTCCTGTATGAGAGAGAGACTGAGTTAAGTGTGAGAGACAATGCACACTCTATTCACACCAGCTGTCAAGCGCTCCTAGACGGTACCCCATGTTTTCGACCCATGGGGGGTGGGGGGGGTTGGTGGCTCGGAGTAGGTAGGAGGGGAAGGAGAGTGGGAGAGGGGGAAGAGTTGGTGGGGCAGCTGAAGGCGTGGTCGAAGACAAAGGTCTTGAGACTGGCCTTGAAGGAGGAAAGGGATGAAGCGAGGCGGAGGGACTGCGGAGTGGAGTTCCACAGTACGGAAGCAGAGCAGCTAAAAGCCTGGCCGCCAATGATTGGGCGGTTAGGGCGGTGGATGTGGAGCAGGCCTAAGTCTGCTGAACGGAGGGTGAGGGCAGGTTGATAGGGGGACAGTAGGTCAGAGAGATAGGTGGGGGCAAGGCCATGAATGGCCTTGAAAGTGAGAACAAGGATCTTGAATTCGATCCTCTGGGTGACGGGGAGCCAGTGGAGATGGGTGAGGGTGGGACTGATGTGATCGCGAAGCCTGGTGCGGGAGAGTACACGAGTTGCAGAATTCTGAATGGTATGCAGCCTTTGAAGGGAGGAGCTGGGGAGGCTGACGAGGAAAGAGTTCCAGTAGTCGAGCCTGGAAGTGATAAAGGCATGGATGAGAGTTTTGGCAGCATGGTGGGGGGGTAGTGGCGGAGTCTGGCAATTTTATGGAGGTGATGGAAGGCTGTGCCAGTCATGGAGCGGATGTGGGGGAGGAAGGATAATTCGGGGTCAAACAAGACGCCCAGATTCCGATTGGCTTCAAGAGGTGGAGAGAGCAGCCTTGAACGCTGATGTTGTCAGCGCCTGAGGTGCGGAGGCGCTGACGTGAGCCAATCAAGAGGGCTTCCATCTGACAACACACAGTGCCTTTATAGAAAATCCGGTGAAATACTTTAAATAGCAACAACAACAAAATTACATTTATCGACATCCCAAGGCACTGACCATTTAGATGTCCTGCTTGATATTAACAGGGTGACAAAAGGAAGGATTATTACACTGACTCCTCACCCAACTCGTTGTCAGGCTCCGCATCTGTTAAGTGTTCCTAGACACTGCCTAAAGTGAAGAGCGCTGCATAAATGTAGCTCATGGTTGTAATTTTTAGTAAAGTTTCATGAGGCCCATAACATTATAGGATAGAGTACATAAGTAGTTTGGTGCATGTGTACATGTGACTTCCGGGAAGGTGGAAGGTGAACTAGATGGACCTTAGTCTTTTTTCGTCTAGCATTTCTTATGTTCTTATGAAACCTTGGGCAAGTTTCCTTGTTCTACATGCCTGATAATAATCCCTAAAAAAAGAAACAATAATAAATTAGTAATTTCAATCCACAACTGGTTGTGGGACACTGCTGTGCGCAATTGGCTGCTGCGTTTCTCCTACATAATTATATACATTCAATTCACTTCACAATATATTCTGTGAAGCGCTTTGAGATGTCTAGAAGACATGAAAAGCACTAAATCAAATGCAAGGATTATTATTATTATTTGGTAGAGTGCTTTTCAAGTTGGGAGGACATCCTAAAGCATTTCATACTGTAAAGTGCAGTGACTTTATATTTTGTGGCAACCAATTTGTGCATAGTAATGCCCTAGAAATAGCCATGAAGTGAATTACATTAAATTTGGAGGTTTGTTGACCAGGTCACAGGTCAAGACTAACATGTTTTATATCATTATAAATAATAATTTTTTGAAGAGAAAAAGCATTGGAATATTTAAGAGAAAACTGATGTATACCTGAGTAATAATGGAATAGAGGGATCCATAGCCTATGAATTTCTAAATAGATGTTGAACTTAAGAAAATGTTTAAACTAACATCCATACATCTTAATGATATTTACATGTCAGTTTTACTTCCATCTTGTAATCTGTATTGCTTTTTACATTGATAAATATGAATAATGCTTTAAATTGCTGCTGCGATAAGCTAAAATATACACTGGATTGGAATTTTGAATGTTTGGGCCTATATGTGCTTAACACAAACTCTTTAAATTGATTTTACAGTTGGCTCTCTGAAAGTAGAGTCACTGATTTCTAGTGGAGCTAGCATTTATTCAATCCTGAAGATAATTTTAATTTTCCGTTACTTATGAATTGAACTGAGTAACCTCAGCTCGAAAAACATTGGGAGAATTAGTGTGTAGATTTGTTATTCATTCTTGTATCCCTTCAGTATTTTAGAATTTAGATCATTTTTGGCCCGTACAGTTAGTCTATTATTGATATAGAAATTTCAATTCCAATTCCGTATTCATACCAGGGTAGTAAATATTCTGCCTTAAAATTAATTTCCAGTGTAAACTGAGTTTACTGCAGAATAAAAGCTATAGGTTGTGGAAGCCATCATAAGGCCACAAAATTGACTACTGACAGTTCTGCTTTTCAAATACATCACTGTTGATGCCCACAAAATTGCTATAAGCAGAGAACCACGAAAAAGTGGATTAAAATCAACAGTTTATTTTGAACCGTTTATGACCCTAGCAATGTTTTTATAACCTTCAAAGATCTTTGCAAATACTGTACATTTCACACAAGTATTTTAAGCATTTGGCTATTTTTTCTGTCATTTCCAACTTAAATTGTTACTATTATCAGCTGATGAGCTCCATTTGGGATTCAGCTCAAACCTGACCCATGTTAACCGATATCTAATCAGGCACAGCCGATTCTTATACCTATGAATGGCAGAAATTAGTTTTATACCACCAATTTGCTTCCTCTATAACTTCCATAAGCTTTTGGGGCTTTAAATGAGGATTTGTTTCTCAATTAAAGCTTACTAATTTTTTTTTCTTTTGCAGAACATCTTAAAAATCTAGAGAAACCAAATCTGAGGTAAAGGCAACCACCTTTTATGAAAGGCTTTAGATTTGCTAATTCAAATGGGGAGGTAAGCGGGGAGTCCTAGGGTATTGGCTAGCTCCAATGTGAGGCACTTGGTAAAGGAGTATTGGAATTGACTGGATCCTCTCTGGTGGTCAAGTCCTCGAGCTATGTTGACCTGCAGTACTCTGCGGCAATGTTGATGACAGACCAGCCAGCCTCATCAATAATCATTGGGGAAGGAGACTTCTCGTCACTTGGCTTTAGTTTTCCCTGTATGTCAAAGTTTCAATGGGTAGAGTCATCTTAGCTGATAAAGTAGGAAGCATGCCAGAGTATCCTCAATGGCAAGATTGTTTGGGTTGGTTAAATTTCAGCAGTATTCCATTATATTTTGGATTCCGAAGCCTTGGATCTTGCCAATCTGCACTTAATACTTTCCAGATTGAGCTAAGCAGGGTGCATTCCTCTAAGGTGTAAGTCCACAGACGTCTGTATGGAGTATACCATCGCATGGGCAAGTTGGGCAGATGCCCGGATCTGTCTGCATAAATAATTATGTTATTCTATATGACACATATGTAGGTGCCAAGCATATGTGTATATGTGTAGCTCTCAGTGTGGTTAGGATACACCACAGTATGGTGGAAGGATTCTACACTTGTAGAATCAAAAAACAAAGTGCTTGAATTGAGCAATTAACATGTGTAAACACACAATGTCTGTCCTCTTGACGGCCATCCTCTCGGCCCTAACTTGTGGCATAAATGTTTCTAATATAGGAATACACAATCTAATTTCTTATTGATTTCTCATTGATATGGTACCCTAACCCGTAGCAAATCAAATTTAAGATCTTCATTCTCACTTCCAAGTTTCGCCCCAGCTTCTGTGACACTGTCCAACCAATCAACATGACCCCTTTTCATTCAGCAAACACCAGCCTGTTCTCTCTATCACTGGGTGGGATTTCAGCCCTGCTCTCTGGAACACTACCTCAGAATCCCTCTCACTCTCTCCCTCCCCTCATTCAAAGCACTTTTCAAGGTGTACCCCTTCAATCATGCATTTTCAATCATCTGCTGAAAGTAGTGAGATATCAGTGCACATTAAGTTTTTATTGAAGAGAAGAAATTGTTCTAATTTGAGGAGGATGCATGAGAACTGTATTCCTTAGTTTCGTCTAAGGACTAAACTTAGACGAAAATTTAAGTTTAAACAGCAAACAGACACAGCAAATTGAGAGTGAGAAAACTATCTAGAAACAATCCAGGAATAGCTAACTGTTCCTGAACAGATGATCTTGTACGATCCCACAAACGTCTGGAAGGATGGTTATGAGGAAGATTTGGTTACTTAGCGATTAATTATTGTTTTTAAATGAGACATTTCTTGATTTATTTGATCAGGTCAAGCTGAATGATTTGAAGAGCCAAATGTAATTTAGGAAAAACAGAAAAGAAAGACTTTGAATACAACAACAAAATTATATTTGTAGAGCACCTTTCATGTTGGGAGGATGCCCAATACATTGAAAGGCCAGGATCAGGACCTGAGCATTGCAGGGCATGGTTGGGGCTGAATATTCACTATTACTTCTGATGTTATTTTATAATTAAGTAAAAATAATCCCTGTATTTGTTATAAAGCACTCCGGGACAATACCCGCATGAAAAGCACTATATAAATGCAAGTTGTTGTTGTTGTATCTTTCACAATAGGAAAGTGCTTCACAGGAATCACAGTAACGTGCAGTTACTGTGCATTTTAATGCAAGCAATGCAACATACTAATTTGCACACAGAATTAGCGATGAAGTGAACGACTTTTTTTAATATCTGGGGCATGAGGAGGAACTCCCTTCTTTTCAAATAATGCCCTGGGAACTTTAGCATCCACCTCAACAGGCAGATGAGACCTTGATTCCTTTGTTTGGATTATTGATTCCATTAGATTTCCAATTATTGAAGCCTGGCCAGTGGGACTTGAGTTGGCCAATATGGTTCTGATGCATATGCCTGGGTTCCGACTGTTGGAAACTCCCCTGTAATCACTAACCACCCTCAAAATGACTGTTGGTGCCACATAAATCTTTTCCTTTTTCTTTCCAAGTATCCTGGGGTATAGCTCATCTGTCCTGGGGATTTATTGGTTTCAGCCCCTTTAGCTTATCTGGAACTCCTATTTCACTACTGGCCAAGTGTCAGAGTTCTGATAATGTGCACCAATATTGGACAGTATATTGTTAGCATCCCCCATGGTAACAACCTTAAATGACACCTAGTCATTTAATATGCTTGCTGTCTTTAGCTTGATCTCATCTTCACCCCCCATTGGGCCCATTGGGTTATCTCCTTTATAGGCTATCCTCTTGCTGTTATAGTATTGGCTGTGCAACATCTATTTGTTTGCTTTCTAAATCTTACATTTCTGAAAAGAAAACATCTCCCACAAAGAAATATGAAAATAGTCTGATGAATGAAGTATTATGAGCAGAGATTATATCAATGCAGCACAGTTTGCATCAGTAAATGGCGAGAACTTTTGGAGAAGTCCACTCTTCAAAGCTTACACACAACCAATCAGCCACTGTCTCCTCATCAAGTCTGTTCCCTTCATATATTGAACAAAACAACCAGGCATTATCTCTTGCCTTCCCATCCCTCTCCCTCCATTGCCTTGTGGAGAAAATTCCAATTAGGGCTTGATGGACTGAAAGATATGTTTCTGTGTTGTAACACTCTATGATGCTGAATTATGATACTGTGGATGTTATTGCTTTGACAAGTCAGTCAAATCTGATTCAGGCTAAATTTACGTTCACCAATCTGCTTCTTTTCAAATTTCCTCTCAGTCAGATGTGATCATTTTTTGCCGAAGAGCTCCTGGCTGACGCCTGAATTTTTTTATACAAGCCAGGGTAGGGTAAGTAATCATCTTGCTTATCAACAACAACAACAAAATTGCACTTATATAGTACCTTTCATGTCGGGAGGACGTCCCAAAGCGATGAACAGTCAGGTCAGGACCCGAGCGGACAGGGTTGGGTCGGGGTAGGGGGAAGGGGAAGGAAAGTGGGAGAGGGGGAAGAGTTAGTGGGGTAGCCGAAGGTGCGGTCGAAGAGGAAGGTCTTGAGACTGGCCTTGAAGGAGGAAAGGGAGGAAGCAAGGCGGAGGGCAGAGTTCCACAGTATGGGAGCAGAGCGGCTGAAAGCCCGCCGCTGATGGTTGGGAGGGTAGGGCAGTGGACGCGGAGCAGGCCTGAGTCTGCTGAAAGGAGGGCTTGGGCGGGCGACAGTAGGTCAGAGAGATAGGTGGGGGTAAGGCTGTGAATGGCCTTATTATCCGTGAATTATCAGATGGGGAGGGGAACATTCAAACCCTGGCTTGGTTTCACTTTCAGGCACCTTGCTCTTGTGTTGTTGCTTTCCTCTCCAGGGAAGTTACAGAAATAATAGAGGGCCTCTGTTTTCTCAGCTCTTTTGCTTCCTTCACCCTACCAGTGAAGGCAGACATACAGACAGATGATCTGGATATATAGCTGCTGGCAGAGGGCTCTCATCTGTTAGGAACTTAGCCTTCGTACCTCAGGCTATTTGGGGCTTAACATGAAAAAATCTCATTTGCACTCATGTTTCTCAAGCAGATGTTCACTTGTTCACTTTAATCCTCACCTGGCACTGTTGTTGACATCTACCACTGCAGGGTAGGACAACATGGCCTTCTTTACCCCTCAACTCTGCCTGTGGAGTAGCACACAATTAAGATCCAGGCTCCAGGAGAATGTGCAGAGCAACAACAGTCTCTCAGACTATGACTCACAGGAGATACTATTTCACCTCTAAATTTGGACTTGCAGAAAGCCAAGCAGTGTGGAATTCAAGTCAAAATACGGGGGTCATGATGTATTTAGCACGTGTGAAGTAACAAACACCAGCTCTTTGAAATGAAAGTGACTTTGCTCTAACAGAAGTCAAGCATGTTATTTGCCATTTAATTATTTTATTTCATTGTGCATCTAAAATTACAAGGCAACTGACAAGCCAGAAAACAACCGTCAAAACTGTTTTACGATATTTAATGATGTTATGACTGAAAGAAAAGAAAAGTTCACCACATAACTGGAAATCTAAGGTGGGTGCAATCCACAGTAGAATTTCTTCTTTCTCAAAAAGTGGATTGATGGACCAACATGTATTGCTCATTGGGAATGAGGTCTAACATGTAACGTTTTCCAATGGTATTCTTTGATAACAAAACTGATAGCAATGGAAATACGTCAAACTGATTCATGGGAACCATGCTCCGAAAGTGAATTTTCTAAATGTAGAGCTCCCTTGTGTAGGGTGACTTACTCTATTATTATTTTTTAAAATCTCTTAGAAATCATTACATTTTAGACCAATGATGAGACCAATGATGATACATTATTCACTATATAATAATAAAATGTAATCTGTTGTTGTTGTATTCATTTGTACACATCTACACCAAAGAATCCCAATGTGAAACAAAGCATTATTTATCATTATTAAATGGAGAAACATTACTTGCACAGAAATTCAATGGTATTGAAGGCTGTTATTAGATTTGGTTTGCTGTAAATCTTTTAGAATACAAATGCTTATGTGTAATGTCATGGGAGAATAACTCAATTATCTTCTGCTGTGTAGTTGGATGTCAATTTCTTTTCATACTTAATCAGATATGAAATGATTCCCAGCACTGTCAGTGTCTGTCACAGCAATCAAATATAATGACTGCTCTGTTTTACTGCAACAATAAGTACCTTTACTGTAGTTATTAACTGTGATAAATGTGTTGGTTTGGAAAACCCGCAGCAAGCTCCAAACAATTAGATTTAGCAAATCATTCTTTGCCAATAAATATGTTGAATCACTGAATCATAGCATGTTACAGCACAGAAACAGGCCAATCAACCCAACAGTGTAGGTGATTTACACCACATGAGCCAGCTCGGCTTATTCTGCTTTCCTGCTCATTGCCCACACTTTTTAGGATCCCTTTTAATAGATGGTGATGAAGAGAGGACTGAAGATAAAGCCCTGAGAAATGACACAATGTGTGGGGATGGGAAGAAGTTGGAGAAGGTGAAGTGAAGATGTTAGGACATGTAAAATTGAAACCGGGTAAACACAGAGCCATAGAGATGGAGCCGGGAAGAAAAACAGTGGGAAAATGGGGCAGCTGAGTAAATCCATTCAGTTTTTGACATAATTTTAATTTGTTGGTTAGTAGAAGTATAAAGGAGTAGGGTGAAATGACATACAGTGGAATTTAAAATAATCTTCTAATATCTAATAAACTAATAGAAATAGCTGCATAGTCCCCACTTGTTCTTTTTCTGTGTTCCTAACTCATCACACAATCAGTTTTAACTCGACAGAAATTATTATGTGACCAGGATTACTGTAGAATATATGTTGTTGGTGGAGAGATTTCAGGTGTCTGAATGAGTTCAAGGAGCTTTACACTGTCCCCAGAGAAGGTGGCCAAACAAGCAGTTTTACATGGATTGTTGTGTCATGTAGCCAGAGAAATAAGGGAGCTGCCACTTTATTGGGTTTGCACATGATTAATGGGAAAAGAATAGAGAATAGAATCTGCAATTTAGAAAGCTGCAGAATAACTAAATAAAAAAGGGTCCTTCGATTTAAAATATATAAAGATAGACTAGAATGAAGAAGAGTAGAATGGTCAAAATGGAGAGAATATATTATTTCCTTGAAATACAATATAAATTTACACTTTTATTGCACCTGTCACGTTGGCAGGGTATTCTAAGGTGCATCTTATCAGCTGTAAATGAAGGAAATCTGAAATTAGAGGAAAATTTGAGGAACAGTATCCATAGTAAAGCTGAATTCAATATTAAGAACAGCAATTTACCTTTATATTGCATCATTCACACATTGGGAGGATGTTTCAATGTGCTTCACACAGCTAGGATTACAGAAAAGATAAGGGAAAAGGGTAGTCAAGGTTAAGTATACTCAACTGAAAAAAGGCAAATTTCAAGAAGATTAGAAAATGTTGAAATAAATGGAAACATTTACACTTCTGTTATTATACCTAGGCTTACAATCTTGTGCTTAATATTGCCACGTTTTTAGAATAAAAAATGTAGGTAAAGACTGAGAATTAGTCTTTGCTTTGCTCCTATGCAGCCTTGCTCATGCAGTCAACTATCTCCCTGTCAACTATCCTGATAGTTGTTTCCTCAGGGGGATGTGATCACTGCCAGCAATGGGGTCCACCACCTGTTGGCCTCTGCGTTCTCTAATTAATACTTTGCCTTTGAACTTAGAAGCTGTAGATCACCCAATGGGGTTATCTGATCCTGTTGGATCCAATGCTGCATTACCACAACCATCCACATATAGGTTAGCATTAGGGCCCGTCGATATGGAAATTTTCCAATTTAGATATCTCGATGGGCTCATATCGAGATATACCGAAATATCGATATTTTCGGGTTTTTCGTACTGCGCATGCGCGCGCGGCGTGCACATTCGGAATGCGCATGCATTCGGGGTGCGCGCACGTTCCGGGTGCGCATGCATTCCGGGTGCGTGCGCATTCGGGCCTATCTCCTCAGGAGGTAAATATCTTTCTCTCTCTGTGTCTCTGACTCTCTCCATCTCTGTGTTTTTCTGTCTGTGTCTCTGTGTCTCTCTCACATCCCCCCCCATTTCTATCTATCTGTATATTATCACATCCGCCCCGTCATCATTTGTTAAGCCTCACTTTGTAGTCAAATATGAATAACCGCCAATTATTTGTAAGATGTTGATTTTTTAAGACTCACTTTTGTGGTGTCCTGTACCTCAGTGGTTAGAGCACTTGCCTCACAAGTGAGAGACCTGGGATTGATTCCTGACAGAGCAAAACCTTCGGCAAGTTTCCTTCCTCCACACACCTGATAACAATCTCTCAAAAAACAACAATAATCAATCATCACAAAAAAATCACTTAATCCATGACTGTTGGTGGGACATTGCAGTGCGCTATTGGCTGCTGTGTTTCGCCTGCATATTTAGTTAATTTACTTCACAGTATATTCTGTGAAGCACTTTGAGACATCTACAAGAGATGAAAAGTGCTATATCAAATGCAAATATTATTATTATTGTTATTATAAGATTAGTTGGCATCATAGATTGAAAGGCATATTATATTAGAGTTTTTTTGCAGAGACCCAATATATACCAGTAATAATGCATGAGAGTATTACAAATTATTTTCAGATTATTGAATTTCATTAGTCAGAAAGTTGTGGGGTGCAACGTCCATAATGGGTCTTGGAACTCACATTGTCTACACCCACACCTGGGCTTGGGCAGTTGTCTTATGTTGGAGTGATCAGACCTATATGCAGTCCTCTATATATGAATGGAGAAGCACATTATAACGAAGGTGTGATGTCTGGGAACCAAAACTTTAGCAATATAGCCCAGTGTTCTGTATGCTTTGATATTGCTGAGAAGGGTATCCTGACTAACAATTGACCGGATACAATTGGTTATTCATTTAATTTATGGGTGTGAGCAAATTATCTGCTGTGTTTGCCCACATATAATAATAATAATCCTTTGATATAGCGTTTTCATGTCTTCTAGATGTCTCCAGTTGCTTCTGATCTTCACTCGAAGGGTATTGAATTTATGGAAATCTCTACCCCAAAGGGCTGTAGATGCTCAGTCCTTAAACATATTCATGACTGAGATTGATAGATTTCTTGTGGATAAAGAGTTTAAGGGATATGGAGATAAGGCGGGTAGGTGGAGTTAGAATAGATCAGCCATGTCCTTATTGAATGGCGGGGCAGGCTTGAGGGGCCGAATGGTTTACTCCTGCTCCTAATTCTTATGTTATGTTCTTCACAGAATATACTGTAAAGTGAATTGACTGTATATATTCGTGGGCGAATCACGGCAGCCAATTGCGCACAGCAGTGTCCCACAAACAGTCGTGGATTGTAATGACCAATTTTACTATTGTGGAGTTTATTTTTGGAGGGATTATTATTAGGCGTGTGGAGTAAGAAAACTTGCCCAAGGTTTCACCCTGACCTGCCTGGATTCAAACACAGGTCTCCCAGCTTGGTCTCCCCAGCTTGCAAGACAAGTGCTCTAACCACTGAGCAACAGGAGCTCCACAGGAAACTTGCCCAAGGTTTCACCCTGCCTTGTGTCCTTATACAAAGGTTTCAATCAGTGGGCTCCTAAACCCTTGAAGCGTGTGTACTTCTGATGACATGTATGGACTTTATGTAGAAAAAGCTTGCGAAATACATAAACATTAACCCCATGGTTACCATCTTCAATTCAAAACAACAAAATTACATTTTTACAGAGCCTTTCACGTCTACCACATCAATTTAAACCCATTTCCTGCACCAGTTACTTTACAAGACTCACATCCCCATCACTCATTTACCTTCATGAGTATTTTCTTCACTAAAAATTTACCGGCTTATTGTCAAACAAATCATTATTAAACACATCTCATCCTTTCCATTCAATGCAACCGTGGTCGTATCCTGAGGTAGGGTTTTGTCCTCAACTTTCCTCAATTTAAAAAAAACATGATTCAAAATGTACGAAACGCAAAATACTGGATACAGATGCTGGAAGTCTGAACCCAAAATAGAAATAACTGTTTTTATATACATAGTGACGACACTTAATGTAAAATCCTGTGAAGCATTTTGAAATGTCCTCCTGACATGAAAGACACTACCTCAATAATAATAATAATAATCCTTGCAGTTGACGTAGCGCTTTATCACATTATTGACACATGGCAAAACATTTCACTGAATGTATTACAAAAAGGAGGACAGGTTTGCAGGGCTATGGGGAAAGCACGGAGGAATGGGATTGATTTGAATACCTCTTTTAAAACAGCTGGTAGAAACACGAAGGCTGAATGGCCTCCAATTGACCAGTTCTGACTTACTACTAGATAAACAGCAACAATAAACTTACAGTTGTATAGTGCCTTTCACGTCGGGAGGACGTCCCAAGTTGGACAATCATTGTTTCGGACCCGATCTGTGGATCGGGAATGGGGAATTCATGTTGGATATTATGAATGCGTGTATGTGGGTTTTCAGCTGGCTGCCTATGGTGTGAGACGATCGCACTGCTGGGTGATGTTGCAGAGGTGGGGGAAGGCAGAGCAGGTCATGGCACGGATGTGGGGTAGAAAGGATAGTTCAGGCTCAAACGCCAGGGTTCTGGATTGGCTTAATGAGATGGAATGTGCACCCTTGGATGGTGATACTGTCAGCACCTGAGATGTGGAGCCAATTAGGATGCCCTCAGTCTTGTTGACGTTCAACTTTGAAGAAAGTTACCTCTCATCCAGGACTTGATGGCTGAAGACATTCTGTCAGGACAGCAGTGGTCCTGGAGTCGAGGGTAGAGGCAGAGAGATACAATTGTGTTTCATCCGTATTCATGTGAAAGTTGACCTTGTGTCTGTGAGTGATGCTACCAAGAGGGAGCATATAGATGTTGAAGAGGTGGAGACCAAGGACAGAACTCTGAGGAATGCCGCACAACACAGTGCGGGACTAGAGGAGAAATCACTTGTGGAGTTGAAGTGGAGACAGTGTGAGGGGTGGGTTCTGAACTATTCAAAGGCAAAACCATGGAAGTCGAGGTGAGAGGAGATGCTGTGGAGAGGACACCGGCTGTAGAAAGAGTAAGATACAGTGGTCAATGGTATCGAAGGTGACAGAGAGGTCAAGAAAGACAAAGAGGCATTTTTGAAGATGCCTGTGGGAACAGTGCCAGTGAACAGGGAGAGGTTTACGAACAGAGGCATCTAGAGTAAGGAAACATGCCCCACACAGCTCTGCAAAACTGAGTCCTCTTTCTTGCGAGAGGCAAGCATGCTAACCATTATGCTATGGGATTCCACAAACGTAAGGATTATTTTATATTTAGGATTCATTTCAGGGTAGTCCTTCATCAACGGAAACAAGGCTTTGGTGAGGTTTTCTCATGCTTATAATAAGATTTGTATATGTTTAATTGTAGTCTTTCACTTAAACATGCCACACTTTTACTTGGGCCCTTTGCCAAATTACATCCCTGAGGGAGGAAATAAACATTTACCAACCAGCAAATTAAGAGTTTAAAAAAAATACTTGATGTAGAAGAGAAGGAAAAGAGAGAGTGAAGTTGAAATGAGTGATGAATTATATTTGCACGGGCTGTAGAAGAAGTCATTTTTGTCCCCCTCCCCCCACCACCCTCCACACACACACATTGGATTATGTATTTCAACAGCTACTGCCAGTAGCACCAAAATACTCTTAAGGCTGAATTCCATAACAACTTTACCCTTTGTAAGTGATATCACCCATTAGTATCTAAGGAATAAAGGATGGTGAGCAACAGCCATCACTAAGTTCTAATTAAGAAACAATTAACCTTCAGAGATCATTTGTCTGCTCATGTTCACAAGCCAAAAATGCACAGGTTAACCTTGGTGGGTATATAATACAGGCAGGTTTGTAACAAGATTTTTTCCATGTTAACATTCAGGTTTCTTTCAGGCACTGTCCCCATCCATCTCTGCCCTCCACAGCAGCCTAACTCTTCCGCCCTTTCCCCCCTTCTCCCTACCTCTTGTGCTCCCAAACAGCTCTGTAAAGCACTTGGGGACATTTTACCAATGTGAAAGCTGCTATAAAAATGTAAATTTGTCACTGTCATTATTCACCACAGGTTTATCATTGGGTGCAGTAAAACTGTACAAGTTTAATAATCATTTTGACCAACTACAGTCTCACAACATTATATTGTAGCGTTTCAATGTCAATGATAGGTATTGCACAATGCAGTACAATTTACATTTTTATCTCACCTAATACCAACATTTTACACAAACGGGCACAAACCACTGCATGGTGGAGTGGAGGAGGTGGGGGGGGGTGGGGGGCGGGGAATGGGAGTATGCGTAATAGCATTGTCATGGAGGTCATTCTTATTGCAGGTTTAAATTGTTGGGTAAGAGTTAGGACGAAATGTTTATCTGAGCTGAAAACTTATAGTCCTGAACTATACTGCAGTGGCATTATGATCAATGAAAAATAAAATCAACACAGAATTTACTTTGAAAATGGATCATGTCCAGCTGAAACTTGCACTGGACTGAAGGCCATAAGTTTTAAATCATCAAGGAGCCAGGGAAGCAGCTGTTTCTCAAACAATATTAAGACCTTTAAGTGTGCAATTGGCTGCCGCGTTTTGCCCACTAAATATACAGTCAATTCACTTCATAGAGTCTGTGAAGCTCTTTGAGACGTTCTCAACAACGTGAGAAGTGCTATATCAAATGCAAGGATTGTTATTATTATTTAAGGGCCAGTGAAAAAGACGAACCAAATTGTTTTTAAATTGCCACATGCAGCAACCCTGAAATCAAACAATAGCCATTCAGATTTAATTTTAAACACACCTCTAGAGGTGTTTCCAATAATAAACATTAATAATACTTGAATGGGATACAACACCATATCACGTCTTCGAGATGCCTCAATGCGTTTTACAGAATATACCTTAGAATTGACTGTATGTTTTGTAAGCAATAAGAATAGGATTCATAATCAAATCAATGGTACTCAAAGTACATTAAATCAACACAAACTGGGCTCAAAACCTTCCCTCTGCTTATCTTCTCTGCTGCCTCCACAGATGTGGAGTCCTGCAGCTCAGTGGTTAGAGCACTTGCCTTACAAGCGAGAGACCTGGGTTCAATTCCAAGCAGGGCGAAACCTTGGGCAAGTTTCCTTACTCCACAGGCCTAATAATAATCCCTCAAAAACTATAAAATAAATTGTTCATTTCAATCCATGACTTTTGTGGGACATTGCTATGCGCAATTGGCTGCCATGTTTCGCCGATATACATACAGTCAATTCACTTAATAGGATACTCTGTGAAGCATTTTGATTTTTGTTATTATTATTATGGATACTCTACACTATTGTGAAGAAATTCAAACAGTGTCTAGCTGGAGAATGTTGTCCCTCATCCAGGACTTGATTTTAAATACAATCCTATATTTGAAGCCGTTTTCTGTAAGTTTTTTCAATAAATTTGTTTATTTAATTGTGGCTCCGTCTGTTTTGAATTATCAGCAGTGACTTTTTATTTCAATTTACAATGGTTGATCTGAAGCAAAGAGTCTTTTGCTCAAATTAATCTTAAAATAGTCAATGAGGAGCACCTCATATGGGTGTATTTAGTTTCACATCATTTTGCTAATTTGGGTTCTACATAACGCTGCAAAGTTTCACGGCCATGCATGTGGGAATGTAGGGATTATTCCTTAAAGCCGCAGTGTAACTCAAATTACGTACTGAGTTGCATGTCACAGGCAACGGCCAATATCACATTCCAGAATATGTGCGGGAATATTCAGTCAGGCCTGCGTACATATTAGCAAAACATTCTTCCAGCTTCAATGGCTTTCAAGTGGAGAAGGCAGAGCAAGTAAGGACCTGACTTGATGTCTTGCAAATCCACACAATAGACACGTACTGCATGCCTATTCTGACTTCCATTGACTTCGTAGATTTAAAATGCCTATGAATTAACTTCTGAACTCGTTTTCCCATGCACTTGGCTGTTTTGCATGTGTTTCGTTTGTCCACAAGGCAGATAAAGTTGCAACCGGAACTGACTCACAAAGTATTGAATTGCATAGCAGAATAGTCGACTTCTAAATTGAAACTATACCGAAGAATTTTCCACAATTCTGAACAATCTTAAATTTTAAGACACGACTGTCTTAAATTGTCATTGTACTTTAAATGTAAAAGATAATACTGTATTACACTTACTTTCGGTGTTTGCTTTACATTGCATGTTACAATAACTATCAACTATGAGTTCAGAATCTCCATACTGTCTTCTGATTTTAGTTTAATGTGGTTAATGCAAAACAAACAATCTTCTATTTAATTCAAGAGATATTCAATAGGCTCACCTTATGCGTATGTGTTCTTTTCCACAGCCTTCCTATATATATATTCAATGACATGGTTGTAACCTTTCCTTCCTGGACCATTAGCTTTCAAGATGCAATTTGTGATCATGTGGTGAAACCTCCAATATCATTGATCAGGGCCGTGAGTGAGCTCTTTAACCCGGATTGACTGCCTTCTCCCATCACTTTATCACAAGCTTTAGAACCACAGTTTGGATGGAAAGGGCCTAATAGAAATTCCTAGTCTAAATTACACAATAGATGGAAGAACATGACTCAACCTGATTCATATGGTGCACTGGACACTTTTTACTTTATTTAAATCATTGGATTACTGGTGACCTTTTCCTTGTACAGACTTGATGGAAAATAGAAACTAAGCACCAGTTTTTCTGGTTATTTGATTTTATTACCGTTAGCAATAAACAACAACAATAAAATTATATTGATAGAGCGCCTTTCACATCAAGAGGACTTTCTAAGGTGCTGAACAGTCAGGGTGCAATTCTCAGTTTATGCCAGCTGCAAGCTGAGCGATCAGATAAACCATAAAATTCAGATTATGTGATTTAACTATAAAAAATATTGCCTTATACTTTCCCACACCATCCCCTATCCTCACTCAGCACCAGTGGTTCCATGGAATTTTTGTTCTGACTTTGAAATCCTACCATGGAGTCACCCAACCCTATGTATGCTTCTTCTTGTGATCTTACTGCTGCAGTAAGACCCACCTTCATGTCTGTGCTTCATGCTTCATATGCCCTCCCCTTCTCAGCCCCTCACACCCACTCCCTCCCATTCTCCACCCACACACACATACACCAAACTCAGGCTCTTAGTCAGTTTTGTGAAGCACTTTGTGTTCACTTTCCAATATAGAAACTAGTAAAATAAAGTCACTTGTTATTCGAATGATTGCAAGAAAGGGTAACCCTTCTTTGATCAAATGCATAGAAAGTCATTTCTTCCCCCCTGAGATCTAGGAAATGCCATACGCCCTCTCGACCCACAATATTTGCCTATAGAATGCAATTAATGCACTTTACAGACAAGCTACATCCTCTCAATATCAAAGGTACTATTTCAATAATAATACTATTATTATGATTCTGATGGCACAGGCATATAAATTCTTAGACAATTACAATATAATAATCCTTGCATTTGATATAGCGCTTTTCACATCTTCTAGACATCTCAAAGCACTTCACAGAATATACTGTAAATAAAAAATAATTATTGCAATATATGTAGTGTTTATAATATAAAAATATCAGAAGCACCTCACAGGTATTGCTGCAAAGTGTAGTGACTGTGCTTCCCCACTGAGCGTGTGGAAAACGCATTGATTTGTGCAAAGTATTTAAACTTTAGCTGAAATGTAAGTACTCTAGTACAATGAGTGAATATTTACCAACTATTTGAGCTGTTTGCACCTACCGTCGGCAGGACTTACAAGCTGGTGCTACAAAACATGGTAATGGATGCAGCCGGAAAAAATATTAGCCTACAACTGGTTGTTTGCAAGATCAATAAATGCCAGCATTTAGGCAAGACAAAAGAGGAAACATCAATGGTCATTTTGCTAGGGGATCTTTACCATTGCTAGCAAGAACATTAGGTACAGTGTTTTCAAACAGCCTTCTCAAATTGCCTCAGCTTTGTTGATGCCTAGTATAAACAACAATTATACAAAGCTGATTTCTAAGCTGCTATGGTGTTCAGGAGAACATGTAGAGGCATCTCGTATAGCTTTGCTCTGTTTAATGGTTAATATTTGAAGCCCATTGATATTCTTTGGATTTGTAATTATAGTATCAGTGTTAGGAAGGGTAAGGTTAGACTTTCATTTAGAATTTAACTTGGTGCAATGCCAGAAGCATGATGGATTGAATGGTCTTCTTCTGTGCTACAACCATTCTGATTTTATGACAAGCTGGAAATAATGTCTTTGCGTTGTGTATGCACAACGCATAGAGTGCAGCCGAATCCAAAGTATTTGAATGGTGTCGCTTCTATTGAAACACATGGTGGATAGGATTAGTTTTGTAACCTAAACAGGATGTTTTGATGTGGGAAAGTAACTTGTGACAGAAATATCCTGTATCCAGAGTTTTGTCTATTTTGCTGCAACTTCCTGAACACAGTGTGATATGCACTTAAAAAATCAAATATGTAGGTTTATCCAATATCAAAGAGAGAGAGAGAACGAGAGAAATGGAAGGATTATTCTTCGTTCTCGTCATTCATCCCTACCTCCTTTCCTGTATCTCCCTCGTGCCCTTAGTGATTGTAACACATTTAGAGCTCCAAACTATGTTAAATGATTCACAAAAATGAATTTACTGTAGTTTAATTGAAGAAAAAAGGATGGAGAGGGAATAAGATTGATGACTTCAATGCTGAGAGAAATACAAATGGAAAAAGATGATTTACATTGGATTGGGTACACTGAGTCCTGTAGCTCAGTGGTTAGAAAAGTCACCTTATAAGCGAGAGACCTGGATTTGATTCCCGGCAGGGCGAAACCTTGGGAAGTTTCCTTACTCCACACACCTGACAATAATCCGTCAAGAGAAAAACCACGACTGTTTGTGGGACACTGCTGTGCGCAATTGGCTGCCGTGTTTTTCCCACAAATATACTGTCAATTCACTTTACAGTATATTCTGTGAACCGGTTTGAGACGTCTAGAACACATGAAAAGTGCTATATCAAATGCAAGGATTATTATTATTATTAGGAGCAGAGCTGGAACAAATTAATATAAAATTAACTTATATCGAAAAAGCCTGAAAAGTAAGACTTTTTTTTCACAGTTGTGCAATAACGTTTTGCCCACAAATATAGTCAATTCTCCTACTCTCTTTCATCCTGCCCCGACTCCTCCACCCTGCTCTTGTCCCTACCTGTCTGTACAGCACCTTGGGATATACTCTCGACGTGAAAAGTGCTATATAAATGTAAGTTTTGATTGATCAATCGATCAGTCGGTCGGTCGGTCGGTCGGGTGGGTGGGTGGGTCGGTCGGTCAGTCGGTCGGTCGGTCGGTCGGTCGGTCGGTCGGTCGGTCGGTCGGTCGGTCGGTCGGTCGGTCGGTTGATTGATAACCGAAATAAACCTCCAGTAAAAACAACGAATGCAAGGTCAATTCATGTGATTTGTAAAAGGTAGGTAAATATCTGCCTTCATAATATCCCTGCTCAATTATGCCGGCCTTCCCAATTCCTCCCTCCATAGGCTGCAGATAATCCAGAACTCTGCGGCCCATATCCTCTACCATTCCAAACTCTGTAACCCCATTTCCCCCATCCTCACCCAACTCCATTGGCTCCCCATCATCCAGAGGATCCAATTCAAGACCCTGCTTCTCAACATTTAAGCCCTCCACAACCTCGCCCCACCCTACATCCGTGACCTGGCCTGCTCCACGTCCCCCAACCCACCATCCCCCACCATTGGCATGCGAACCTTCAGCTACTCTGCCCCCAACCTCTGGAAGTCCCACAGTCCCTCCACCTTGCCCCCTCCCTGGCCTTCTTCAAGTCTTGCCTGAAGACTCTCCTCTTCGATGGACCCATTGGCAACAATTAATCCCCCACTTCCCTCCTCCCTGGACCCCACATCCTCAGCTCTGGTCTGAAGCAGTAACTGTCCAGTGCCTTGTGATGTCTTCCTGATGTGAATGGCGCTATACAACAATTGTGTTGTTCTTGTTGTTGCTTAGGTATGTATTTAATAAGTGTAAGTAGAAACGATAAAAGACTCTGTGAAACTTCTAGGACCTTGGAAATGTCATTACCAAGAAAGTCAACAGTCTAGGGACGAATATAATGACTTGTACGTTTAGATGAATATTTTGGAATAGCAATTTGATTTAATTCTATTTAAAGGGCAGTCCACCTGAAGAACAGAAAGTGGGACTTTGCCTTAACATCCATCTCATCTCCAACAATGCAGTGTTTCTCCATCATGTCAAAGGAATGTCACCTCTGAAAAAATGTATAATGTTTAAAGTCTGATGCATGCTGGCACACTCCACATTCATCAACTGTTAATTAACTCTTCATTTAGATAAAGAAAACTTATATTTGATATTGTGTTTGGCATCTCAAAAATCCTGAACAGGCAGACAGCTTTTCAGTCCAATATTGTGTCCAAAGGACACACCTGCAACATTCTACACATCTCCAGTACTGTATTGGAGTGTTAACCTGGACAATGTGAGTTCAAAGTGCCATTTTCAGGCTCAAATCCACAAACTTCTGACTAATCCTTTCACCTTGCCCCTTCCTTCCCATTTTTATGTTGCAGCTGAAGACTTCCCATTTGACCATACCTATGGTCACTACCCCCTCTCTCCCTGGCTTGGTAGTTTTAAGTTCTGCTATTTTTCAGTGCGCTGAGACGCTACCCATATGAAGAGTGTTGTATAAATGCAAGTTGTTGTTGTTGGTTATGCTCCCAACCATGAACCCACAACCTTAGCAACCTTTTGAATTGTTATATACAAGGGACAGAGTCTAATGGTCACAATGACATTCAGAAGAACTTTTGATAAAAAGAGAAGCGTTGTATGAATCTCAAGCTTTGACATATACCCGCAAATATACAGTCATTTCACTTTAGTATATTCTGTGAAGTGCTTTGAGGCATCTCGTACACATATAAACCACTACATCAAATGCAAGAATCCTCAGCTGAGGGCACACACCAAATGTTCACGATAGTTCATGATTTAAAAGTAAATGTTTGACTCAAAGGTAGACATTTATTTGGGGAGGACGGATTTGTGCGATTATGGGGAGAGAGCTGGGGAGTGGGATTGAATTGCTCTTTTCAAAGAGCCAGCACAGACTTGTTGAGCCGAATGGCCTCCTGTGCTGTAAGATTCTATGAACTCCTGTGGGTGCTGTGACAGTCAGGTTTCATTTTGGTTATCACTAAATTTTCTAAAAGCCAGGCTTCTGCTTTCTGATTACTTCACTGTGTCTGTGCACAATTCTGAATCGTTCACAACAATTATTTCCATAAAAAGTTGCAAGGCTCTGTGGTGAAGGAGTGGGGTAGAGGGACTAGTTGGTAGCTCTTTCAAAGAGCCAGCAAAGGCACGATGGGTCTAATAACCTTCTTCTGTGCTGTAGGATTCTATGATTCCAAGTTCTTCTGGTGTAAACTGATAATAGGAAAGTTTTTTCAGCTAGGTTGCCATTTTAAATTGTTTTGTAACTTATTTTGTTTTGAGTTTGTCTTCCAGTCCAGACTTTTCTACATAGGGGTTAATTTCAAGACAAGCACAGTACAAATGATATCTGATCACACTTTATCTGAAAATCTATCTGTTTTCTGTGTTTTTATCCACCGCAGAGGATGAGAGCCAAGACCACACTGTGGCATTTTGATTGACGTTCAATAAAATGTCAGGTAGTTAAACAAATAACAGCACATCTTGATTTATTTTTTCAAAGGGAGATGAAAACGTGTACAAAGCAAAAAGTATTCCTTTGATCTGCCGATTGATTTGGCAAGCAGCAGAGAAAGCCCATCTCTTGCTCATGATCGCCATACATTCCAAAGTCATGTGCAGTAGCGAGCCACATTAAGGTTGATTGCTTTTGCACTAGAGTCCATCTGATGTACAATTCTGCACTGAAGAAATGTGGCCAGGTTATCAGTCTTCCACAAAGTGTTGTTGTTCATAACTCAGACTGCCAATAGAAACTATAATAATAATAATCCTTGCATTTGATATAGTGCTTTTCACGTCTTCTAGACGTCTCAAAGTGCTTTACAGAATATATTATGAAGTGAATTGACTGTATTTGTGGGCGAAACGCGGCAGCCAATTGCACACAACAGTGTCCCACAAACAGTCGTGGATTGAAATGACCAATTTATTTTTTTAAATTAAACAAATGATTACCCCTGTTTTGGGCGTGGTGGCTGAAAGTAGGTCCTTCAATGGTGGAGCATAGGGTGCGAGGTACAAGCAGGAAAATAAACCAATTGCCAAGATGAAACCTTTTAAATTTCAAAGTAGCCCTTTTATTGCAATATCAACCATAACCCACCGACGTGGAAAAAATATTAGACAGAGCTAAAACTAAGAGTTTAAAAGAGTCCTTGATTATGAAACAACAAGAGGTTTCCTGTATTTCTGTGCATGTTTCTTAAGTAACACATGAAATGTTGTAACCTTCCCCTCATGTTTCCCACCTCAGTAAGCAATGAGCTCACTGCAATGCTGCTCCATAAGGATAAAATAATCTCATTGTCATCCATGGAGCAGAACTGGAAATAAAATCAATATTCCAATGTTAGTCAGCGTACTTGTTACTTTTCATCACGGCTTTCAGGTTGTGGTTGTGCCTGCAGGTATTCTGAGGCCAAGGCAGAGAAGATAAGAGTAGCTTATCTCTCAAACAGTCCTCCGAAAAGATAGAAAAATGAGTAGTAGAACACCAGCAGAAATGAACAGTTTTTCAACCTCATCTGACCTCTGCAATTACAGCGTATGGGCAGCAGTGAATGTTGGAGGATACATTTCCTGCTAATCCTCGGTTGCAGAAAACAGCATAAAAATGAATCAAAAGTCAATTCATTTAAAATGAGATCTTCCAAATATTTCCATAAGGGTACATGCAGGTGTCTAAATTGACCGATTGGAAAAACTATTTGTAAATGACAAATTGTAGTTGATCCACTGGAATTTCAACCTGAAGCTACTTTTATAGAAGTGAGAACTCAGATGTCCATACGGTATTCTGGAGGGTCATCCACAATACATAAGGGATGTGGTTTCTTTCATATCGCCCGACCCCTCCACTCCACCATCAGAAGCATATTTTCAGCCATTACGCTCAAACCTCTGGAACTCCATGCCTCAATCCTTTCACTTCAACCCCTCCTTATCCATCTTCAAATCACACCTGAATACTTCCCCTCGACCATGCCTATGCTTCCTCTCTGGCTCAAGATCCAACTCCGCCAATGAATGTCGCCTTATAAATGTATGTTATTGTGGTATTTGCAAATCCTTTTATAATTTCGCAATTTATATCCCACGTGTATTTATCGTTTAAAAAAAAAAGTTAAATTATAGAATATTGAATAGGGTCCTTCGATATGGAAATTTTCCGATTAAATATATCGATGGGCTCATATCGAGATATACCGAAATATCGATATTTGGGGGGTTTTCGTACTGTGCATGCGCACGCGCATTCGGAGTGCGCGCGCATCCCGGGTGCGCGCGCATTCCGGGCCTATCTTCTCAGGAGGTAAATATCTTTCTCTCTCTGTGTCTCTCACTCTCTCCATCTCTGTGTTTTTCTGTCTGCGTGTCTCTGTGTCTCTCTCCCTCTCTCCTCTCTCACATCCCCCCCATCTCTATCTATCTGTATATTATCACATCCACCCCGTCTCTACCCCCCTCCCCCCACCGTCCATCTCTCGCACCCCCACCCCCGCCGTCTCTCTACCCCTCCCCCCAGCCGTCTCTCTCCCCCTCACACCCCCCAGCAGTCTCTCTCACCCTCACTCCCCCCCACCCCAGCCGTCTCTCTCACCCCCCAGCCCTTGCATACCTGTATATTATATTCGAGGACTGTGAATATAATATGGCGGCTTTACACCTCGGTCTGTGCATTGTGTATAGAGATGAGCATTCTGGGTCTTGTAGTTCAGTGTGCTCGCATCCCGATTTTTTACCTCGATATATCGTTTTTTCGATATATCGATATTTTTAAAATGTCTATATTGGCGTATCGATATGAAAATTATATCGGGTTTTAGCGATTTAGCGATATATCGATATATCGCCGGACCCTAATATTGAAAAAAGAAATCACAATTACCAAGACAACACTGCTGAATATGTTGCTAAGGAAAACAGCTCCAGCGTCAGAAGTCAACATGTGTTCACCGTGGAGAAGTTTACTTTGGGAATCTTTGCAGGTCTCTTGTGGTACTGGGAAGTTCTGGTTTCTTCATTAGTTACTTTACACACTGAGCAATGATATCTGCAATGTCCATAATTAACTTGGGTTAACTACCACTCAGTGGTGAACTCTATGGAGCGCATTTCAAAATACAGCTAACCAGTACGATTATCCAAACTGTGAATTACTGCTGCTGTTTAGCTCATGATAGATGACTTGCAATTGTTGCGATTTTGAAGTCTGCAGATAGATGCAAAGTCCTTACATTTGTGGAACAGAGAATAATGAGGGTAACAGAATTATTAGTAAAGCATAAAGAGAATTTTGGGCAAGACACTGTGTATAGGTTTCATAGGGTTTCTTTTTAAATACAATTATATAATAATAATCCTTGCATTTGATGTAGCGCTTTTCACAACTTCTAGATATCTCAAAGTGCTTCACAGAATATACTGTAAAGTAAATTGACTGTATACTGTATATGTGCACAGCAGAGTTCTACAAACAGTTGTGGATCGATATAACCTTTTTGTTGAGGGATTATTATCAGGTGTGTGGAATAAGGAAACTTGCCCACGGTTTCACCATGACTGGAATCAAACCCAGGTCTCTTGCTTGTAAGGATCTGCCTATTGTTTGAAGTTAGCAGTAATACTTTCCACCCTTGTATAAGCAGAATACAATTTCATCTACAAATCCACAGACACTGCGCTTTGATATTCAACGACATAAGGACCATTTATCTTCCATGGGGCTGAAAGTCCAGTCATCATTGTGCAATTATAAAGTGGAAAATTCCATGTGCAACCAATGTAGCCAAAGGTGCATTCTGCCTATAATTTCAATCCCAAAAGTGTCCACAATTCTAAGAAAATAAATAGCATTCTTCACATGATGCATTTTTTCTTATTCATGTCAACATATTTGATTTGTATTTCAACAATGTCTTAAAGTGCCACAAATAGTTGAAGTTTCCTTACATCTGTAATTATAATGTGTGCGTGCGTAAGACTATTTCAAATTCAAGGCTTCTGTAAAAATGTAGAAGCTTACACCTTGCTGATATTCATCATAGGTTGTCATTATCTCCGAACGATAGTCTAGAAATCTTTTAAGAAAGTCACACAGATCTGAGTTTAAAGTCAAACACAAATATTCTGGTATTCAGTGCAAAAGGTTACAAGCACCAGGTCAGGGTGGAGGAAAATAGCAGAACCAAATTCACAAAGATCATAGAGGTGATATAGGTTAATGGACGTCAACTGTGTTGCAACTCTGGTTCAAAAATATGTAAGTTACCTTTCAAAATATTCAATGAATGTTCACTTTTTTTTCCCCAAAACTATAGAGGGTTCACTTGTTTGGGAAATCAACACAAAACCACACAAAGAATGCTAAACTGCAAGTTCCAACTTTCAGGTAATCTGTTCAGTTTGTGGTATTTTGATTCACTACAAAAATTCCTTGTTTGAATTCTAGAAAGGCACAACTATTTGTGTTTTTCAAAGAAATTGAAAAGTTAAAGATGCTAACTTAATAATGCAGTTATGTAATAGTTAAAGATAAATGTACTGTCTATAATTAATTAACGGTTATGAAAAGAGAAAAAATGATATTTCACTGTAAAACTAAATGTAAGAAAATTTGAATCACTCTATAAACCATTCGCAAGATTGACTTGGCGGAACAAATTCCTTCAGTCCTTTCTATTTTATATTTTTACTCATCTTTTAGGATGAGCCAACACTAACAGGGTCAACATTTATTGCTGATCCTTACGTGTCCTGGAAGGTTGTGGGTCTTCACTTAACTGAGTGGAATACAACATAATTTCAGAGCACACTAAGAGCAAACCAAATACAATAGTTTGGAATCACATGTAAGTCGAGATCAGGTAAGGACAACAATTACCCAGTGGATTGTTGTAGTCATTTATCTGGCTGTTAGATTATGCAGTACTATAGCAGGTTTTAAAACACCATGAACTGTGTCAGCCTTGCTCAGTTTGTAGCACTTTCGCCTGAGTCAGAATCTACGTTCAATCCTCACGTCAGCATATTGAACCCATATAGTGTAGGCTGAAACTCCGATTCAGTCATAGAGTTGCACTGTGTAGTTGGAAGTTCCTTCTTTTGGCTGAGGGGTTAAACCAAAGTCTTGTCTTCCTGTTCAGATGGATGTTAAAGATCACACAACATATTCTGTGAAGCACTTTGAGATGTCTAGAGGATGTGTAAAGCACTATATCAAATGCAAGGATTATTATTATTATTGTTGGTCAGGTATAAATCCTGGAAAGCGCCTTGAGACATTCTCTTGATATGAAAGATGCTATCATAGAATCATAGAATCTTACCGCACAGAAGGAGGCCAACTCATTGTGCCAGTGTAGACTCTTTGATAGAGATATCCAATTAGTCCCATTGCTCTGCTCTTTCCCTGTATTGTTGCAAAATTTATTTTCAAGTAAATATCCAATTCCATTTTGCAAGACATTATTGAATGTGTTTCCACCATCCTTTCGGGCAGTTCAATCAAAGATTTTTTTTAACCAACATTTAACTTTCCAAATAAAGATTATTATTGTTAATCCTTTGATTTCAACTTTCATACTTCACTAATGCTCTCTCTTCAAGGACTTCGGGAGCAACCCAGCTTGGCAGTGATCTATGTGACACAGAGGCACCACTGATAATCTCATATTCATTTTTTATTTTGTTCCTGCAAAGTAAAATACTGTACATTATTTTTAATAAAATAATTGATTTATAGAAATGACAAACCTGGATTAACATTGGACAGGAAGTTTGCCTGTGTATAGTTTTTTTTACACACTATGCCACATCTCAGAGAGACTTTGTGATGTAGGATTAATAAACAAAGAGCAAAAACATGAAAGACAGGCATATTTGGTAACATCTTAACCAGTAAGTGTTACAATTCTTCTTCCTCTTTCAAAGACATTATGGTGGTAGTCACGGGCTTATCAGATGCTTTCATTTGAGATTAACATCTCAAAATACCGATGAGGGATTCACACAGGAAAAGCATGAGAAGCAACAGCTCCAGAAGAATGTGGGTGTTTATAAAATATACTTACATTGTTTGTTCACTCTCTTGAAACAGTATGGAAGTTTGGTTAAACCAATACCTTTATTGATGTTTGACTGACATTTAAGTTTCAAAATACTTGGTTAAAAAAAATTCCAACAATTACAAAAGCAAGCGAGTAAGCAAGTGAACAGTGAAATTGAAGAGTTAGATAATATATTGCAAAGAAATAGAGCTTTGAGTTTCATTTACCGTTAAATATATATCTGTATGGTAGTTGAATGAACAATAAACTGGATATTGTAAGTCAATACTGAACTACGCAAGCACAAAACGATCACTCAAATTAGAGTTCAGAAAGAACATTATATGCGATGAACACATGTTTAGGCTGGGGCATGTTACAAGGCAGCAGGAAGGGAGAGAGGGAGGGAAACAGGCAGACCGGAAAAAATAAGTAATTTTATTTTCAAATTGTGATTTGCAGTCTTTAATGTCACCATGAATAGCAATGAGGTAGGAATTTGGTGTAACATCTCCTCCATAAGAGAACAGATAAGACAAACTCAGCACTATACTGAAGTGAGGAGTCCCGTAGCTCAGTGGTTGGAGCACTCACCTCGCAAGGAAGAGGCCTGGGTTTGATTGGCAAAACTTCAGGCAAGTTTCCTTACTCCGCATACTTGATAATAATCCCTGAAGAAAAAAATTATAAAATTGATCACTTCAATCCACGCCTATTTGTGGGAAATTGCTAGGCGTAATTGGCTGCTGGTTTCGCCGACAGATATACAATCAATTCACTTTACAGCAAATTCTGTGAAGCTCCTTTGATGTGTAAAAGCATAACAACAACAAAATTACATTTGTATAGTACCTTTCATGTTGGGAGGACGTCCCAAGGCACTGGACAGTTAATGTTTAGGCACCAGGGAATCGGGTAATCAATGGAATCGTAAAAGAGGAGGTTATTGAGACGGGATTCTATGGAGACCAGGAAGGGTGCAAAGTGGAGGGACTGCCGGATGGAATTGCGGAGATTAGGGGCAGAGTGGCTGAAGGCTCATGTGCCAATGGTGGAACGGGTGGGTCAGGGGACATATAGCAGGCTGAAGCCTGCTGTGCAGAGGGGGCAGGCAGGATAGTAGGGGGTCGCAGAGGCAGGGTGAGGTGAAGACATGGAGGGCTTTGAAAGTGAGGACCACGATCTTGAATTGAATTCTCTGGGGAGCCAATACTGTCAGGCAAGAATTGGGGAGATGGATTCACCAAGCTTGGAGCAGTAGAGGACACAGGCGGCAGAATTCTGGATTATCTACACCCTATGAAGGGAGGAATTGGGAAAGCTGACAAGTAGGGCATTGGCCCGAGCCTGGATGTGATGAATGCATGAATGAGAGTTTTGGTGGCCTAAGGGGTGAGGTAATGACGGAGTTGGCCAATGTTACATAGGTGAGGGAAGGCAGAATGGGTCATGGCTTGCATGTGGGAGAGGAAAGACAGTTGAGGATCGAACAAGACACCTCGGCTCCTGACTGGCTTGATGAGGTTGACTGGGCAACCATGGAGATTGATGCTGCCCATAGCACGGAGTGCCTGATGTGTGAAGGAGCTTGCATGAGCCAATTAGGAGGGCCTCGGTCTTGTTGACATTCAACTGTAGAAAGTTAGCTCTCATCAGCACCTTGAGATGTCCTCCGGACGTGAAAGTTGCTCTATAATTGCAATTTTGTTGTTGTTGATGTCTGACAGGCATTCCGTCAGGACAGCAGTGGTTCTGGAATTGAGGGTAGAGACAGAAAGATAGAATTGGGTGTCATCCGCGTACATTTGGAAGTTCATCCCCATGTCAGCGGATTATGTCACCAAGGAGGAGCATATAAATATTGAAAATTAGGGAGCCAAGGACAGAGCACTGGGGAACACCACAGGTGACAGTTCGAGGACTAGAGGAGAAGCTATTGGTAGTATCAAAGTGGAGACCCCTCCAGTCCGGTTTCCGCCCTGCCCACAGTACAGAGACTGCGCTTGTGAAAGTCACAAAAGATGTCCTCTCTATCTGTGACCAGGGTTCTCTCTGCCTCCTTATCCTCCTGAACCTGTCGGCTGCCTTTGACACAGTCGACCACGCCATCGTCCTCCACCGCCTGTCCTCCGCCATCCACCTCAGTGGGACCGCACTCGTCTGGTTCGAGTCCTACCTCACAAACCGCCAGCAGTACATCTGCACAAATGGTTTTTCCTCCCGCACTCACCCAGTTACCTGCGGGGTACCCCAGGGATCCATCCTTGGCCCCCTACTTTTCCTCATCTACACGCTTCCTCTAGGGGATGTGATCCGCAGACATGGGGCACACTTCCACATGTACGCGGATGACATCCAACTCTATCTCTCCACTTCACTTTGTGACCCCCAGTCCCCCGGTGTTCTGTCAGCCTGCCTTTCGGACATCAGGTACTGGATGAGCACAAATTTCTTACAGCTGAATGTTGACAAGACGGAGGCCATACTCCTTGGCTCTTGTCAACGTCTCCATTCGCACGGCTCTCACCTCCTCCACCTTCCCGGCCTGCCCCTAAAACTCACTGAACCTGTGCGCAACCTTGGCATCAGGTTCGACCACCAACTGTCCTTCCTCCCCCACATCCGGTCCTTCACCAGCACTGCCTTCTACCACCTCCGACGGATCGCCCGTCTCCGGCAATACCTCACCTTAAAAGCCGCCGAAACCTTGGTCCACGCCTTTGTCACCTCTCGGCTGGACTATTGCAACGCCCTCCTCGCCGGTCTCCCCTCCACCACAATCCACAAAATCCAGTTTATCCAGAACTCTGCATACTCACCCGCTCTAAGCTTCGCTCCCCCATTACCCCAGTCCTTGCCAGACTTCACTGGCTCCCTATCCCAGAGAAGATCGACTTCAAGATCCTCACCCTTGTTTTCAAATCCCTCCACTCCTCTGCACCCCCCTATCTCTCTGATCTCCTCTCCCCACAACCCAGCACCCGCTGCCTTCGTTCTTCTGGGTCTGGCCTCCTCCATGTCCCCCGAGTCCTCCGCTCCACCCTCAGCGGCCGTGCCTTTAGCCACTATGCCCCAAGGCTCTGGAATTCCCTTCCTCACTCGCTTTGCCTCGCCCCCTCTCTTCCCAGTTTCAGGTCATGGTTGAAGACCTTTCTCTTCGACCGAGCTTTTGGTCACCTTCCTGCCCCTGCTCCTGGCTCGGTCCTGGGATCCGTTACTGTGAAGCGCTCTGAGACGCCATCTGGCGTGGAGGGCGCTATATAAATCGAAGTTGTCGTTGTTGTTGTTGTTGACCGTGAGAATGGTAAGAGTCAAACCATGCAAGGGCAGGTCCATGAAGATTGAGCTGGGAGGAGAGGCAGTGTAAGAGGATGGAGTGTTCAACAGTGTTGAAGGCAGCACAGAGGTCAAGGAGGCAGAGAGAACCCTGATTACAGATGTTTAAAATGCCGTTAGAGACTTTTACCAGGGCTGTCTCCATGCTATGGGAAGCACAGAAACCGGACTACAGGGGTTCAAAGAGGAAATGGCGAGAGAGAAAGGAGCAAAGCTGGTACGCAACAACTCATTCCGGGCCTTAGAGAGGAATGGGAGGTTGTAGATGGGGGCAGTACTAGAGAGTAGGGATGGGTCCAGGGAAGATTTTTTCAGGTTGGGGGTGATGACAGCTGTTTTTATAGGGTTGGGAACAGTGTCTGTGGATAGGGAGAGGTTGATGACGTCAGTTAGGAGGGGGACTAGGAGGTGGAGATAAGGAGAGAGATGGGGTCGAGAGAGTACATGGTGAGTTTCATTTTCCGGATGAGAGCAGAGAGGGTGGTGGGAAAAATAGGGTCAAGGGTGTGTAATGGGGGTGGGTGGGGAGTGTATCCTGAGGGAGAGGTAATGAGGAGGTAATGGTAGACAGGATAGAGGTGACTGAATGGATCCCCTCAGTTTTAGATTCGAGGAATTCCAGCATCTCCTCGCAGTTGCAGTTGGAGGAGAGGATATGTGAGGTATGCGAGGGTGGACAGAGGAGGCAATTTGTGGTGTTGATGAGAAGCCTGGGGTTATCCATGGCCTCCAAGATTAATTTGGTGTAGAAGGAGGACTTGGCGGAGGCAAGGGCGGAGTGGTAGGGCTTAGTATGATCCAGCTAAATCTGCCGTTAGTTTGGATTTGGTCCAGGCTCGTTTGGCAGCTCGCACTTGTGCCTTGAGGGATAGGAGATGGCTGGTGTACCAAGGAGATTTACGGTAATAAGAGATGGTTCGTGAGGTGAGGGGGAAAGGGAGTCGAGGAAGGAGGAGAGGGATATCAATTGCAAGGATTATTATTATTGTTATTATAAGTGTCAGCCTACACTTTGAGTTCAGATACAGAAGTGGAGTTTGAATTCACAACCAGTAGAGAATTCTACCAGCCAAGCCAAGTTGAGGCACACTTGTATCATGCTAAAATAAGCACTGCCACAGGAAAGGAAGACCACTGATATGTGAGCACCTCATCATTCTTGAGGTCAATCTAACTGGGATAAACTCAGGAAATCAGAATTATAATTGATGGGGGAAAAGCATCATGATAACAACAACAATAAAATGACATTTATATAGCGCTTTTCATGTCAGGAGGACATCCCAAGGCACTGAACATTCAATGTTTTAGACCTGGGCCATGGTCAGGATCGGGGAGAGTGGGGGGTAGTGGGGGGAAAGGAGGATGACCGATGGCGTGGTCGAAGAAAAGGATCTTGAGGAGGGGCTTGAAAAAGGCTAGGGACAGGCTGAGGCTGAGGGATTGCGGGATGGAATTCCATAGGTTGGGGGCAGAGTAGCTGAAGGCTCGCCTGCTGATGTTGGGGCAGGTGGATCCACCGCTCACTACTGATAGTCAACAAAGTTAAGATAAGTGACGCAGTTAGAGGTGCCAAGGTGGGATTTTACAAGATTGTTGGAGGAAAAGCTAAAATGAGATTAGGTTAGGTGGTTTGATGAGTCTTGATTTCAAAATGTAGCATTTAAATATATTGTTGGCCTTCACTGTCAAGATCAGGGTAAGGGGAAGGGGTGCAAGTTCACTTATTTTCCACTTAATGTGTCATCCCATTCCCCGACTCACTCCCACTACTCTGCTAATTCAGGAGGCCCAAAGCACAGCCCAAACAGAACATTTTCAAGTCGGGTTTTGAAAGCGGTGAGGGTGTAACGTAGAGGGACTCCATTACGCAGTCCCAGGGAACAGTGGCAGAATAGTTCAAACGTTGTCCACCAATTGCAAGGTTATTCAGGCGGGGACACAAAGTAGGTCAATATTTGCTGAATGGAGGGGGCATGACAATAAGGTCACAGAGGTAGACAGGGTCAAGAACATGGAGGTATTTTAAAATGAGACGTTTTGTTGTGACAAGACCTTATAGTAATGCAAATTATTTGTATAAAAGTATTGAATTCTATTCTATGATTCTATTGAAGAATTCTATACCTTGGGACATGCCCTCTGCAGACCTGTGATCTTGACTTTCCCCCAACAAACTTCATCACACAGGATAAATGATGTTTGAGGTAAATAATTATTTAACCCCACGCGTTCAACTACTTTCAGGGGCTGTTTGTATAATAACTATCACAAGCTGTAATGTTAAAGAGTCAAGAGATAAAGGTTGCAGGCAGGAAGTATGTGTTTTATCTTACAGCAAATATCTTGAAAAATCATCAATCTAGGATCATTTCCACATAGTCTGACGCATTGCGTGTTGGAGCTCCAATGCTCTGAGACTGGGAGGTGAAGTGCCAGGAACCATCACCTCAATGCAAACAATCGGGGAAAGGTTAGTGGGAAAACAAACCCTTCTTCAGCATCAAAAGTGCAAACAGCAGCTAGTTAAGCAGTTCCAATCACGGAACAATGGTGATAATAACGAAACAAAAGAGCAGATTGTGCCCCTTACTACACAAGCCTCAGGAGTTCATAGATAACATGTAATCACTACCATTCATAATGCTGTGTTTGCCTTTCCTGACAGGTGTTTAAATGTTATCGAATAAAATATTTTTGAGAAACGTAACCCTAATCATCTCCACTTTAAAAGCTTCCTCGAGGATATTGCATTTCTTTGTGCAAAAACAAAAGAGCAATAAGAAAATCAACACATGCTACAGTATAAAGAACCACTACATTGCTTTCCTTGGACTGTTAAAAGTGCGGGTTGCTATGAAGCTGCTTATTGCATTGTATGAAATAAATCCTGTTTAAGTATGCTGGAGTTTGTGCAGTAAACCTGACTACAAAAACCAAAGGAATGTATGAACAAGTGATCACTGGGCAGATAGCTATCAGCATCAGGGACACTCCTTTAAGATGATGAAACGCACTTCTAAACAAACAGAAAAACACATTGCACAATTTGACATTGTACCTTGTATCAATGGGAATAGTGACAGAAGGTCCTCAATATGGTGTGAAAATTCTGATGTTTCCAAACCAATTCATTGATTGGATTTCCACACAAATTTGGGTAAGGCACTGGAACTAAAAATATTTGAAAAGATTGAATAAACTGGTGGAACAGGATCAGTGGGGTGAATGGCTTCTCAGAATTCCCGTTTACCTATGTTCCTAAAATATTTTGAGGTTAACCCTAAAGTGCCAAATAGATACAAAGTAACAATTTATAATCATTATCTTACCTCTCTGACACCTTTATTCTCCTTCTATATTCTCTTCTGCCTTATAATATTCCTGTGAATTTCATTATCCTTGTTCAATATCCTTTATTGGTCTATTTCTGTTCTAGCTATTGTTCCAGTGATTTATACAGTGATTTGAAAATTTGTGTCTTACTTTTCTCCCCAATTCTTGCAGGTAATGTTTTAAAAATGTTTTTTGTTGACTAAACCAGGTTTGACAAATCATTTATTTACAGAGAATGAAAAGTTAAAAAGCTGAAAACAACAACAAGGGTTCACTTGGGTTTGCTCTTGGCATCAAGACATTCCTTTAAGATGACAAAAATGGACCTCTAAACATTGTACAACTGTTCATTGTAACTTTCACCCAATGGGAATAGTGGCCGGTGGTCTTCAATATGGGGTGAAAATTGTGATGTTTTCTAACCGATGATTTGTTGTGAAAACACATCAGTGCTGCACCACAGACACAACTTGGTTATCCTGTAATCTGATTGCTTTGTCCTGGAGCCATTCACGGCCTTGCCCCCGCCTATCTCTCCGACCTGGTATCTCCCTATCAGCCTTCCCATCCCTTCCGTTCAGCGGGCTCTGGCTTGCTCCATGTCCCCCGCCCGAACTGCCCTACGATCGGTAGCCAGGGCTTTCAGCCTCTCTGTTCCCATACTCTGGATCTCCATCTCGCAATCCCTTCACCTCAGTTACTCCATTTCCTCTTTCAAGGCCAGCCTCAAGACCTTCCTCTTCGACCATGCCTTCTGCTGCCCTCCTAACTCTCCCCCCTTCCTACTCTCCTTCCCACTGCCCCTACCCCAACCCTTCCCCCACTGCTTGGGTCCCGATCTAATTGTTCAGCACCTTGGGACATCCTCCCGACATGAAAGGAGCTCTATAAATGTAATTTTGTTGTTGTTTGGTGTTGTTGTCCTGTAGCTCAGTGGTTAGAGCACTCGCCTTGCAAACGTGAGACCTGTGTTCGAATCCAGGCAGGTCAAGGCGGAACCTTCTTTACCCCATACGCCTAATAATAATTGGTCATTTCAATCTACAATTGTTTGTGGGACTGTACATTAGGGTGAAACCTTGGGCAAGTTTCCTTACTCCATGTACCTAATAATAATCCGTCCCAAAAAAAACAATACCGTATATCTCCGCGTATAAGGCGCACTTTTTTGCACGTCGGAAGATCTTGAAAGTTGGGGGTGCGCCCTCTACGCAGGTACAATAAATTTTGAGCCTCGGAAATACAGTAAACAGGAGGGGTGGCCGGCGCGCTGTCAGCCGGGGTTTGGTCAGTGTCCGGCGGCGGTTGGGAGGAGCGGGTGACGGGGCTTCGGCCTCGGCCGCCCGGGCAGCAGCAGCAGCAGCAGCAGCAGCAGCGGACTTCAGTGCTGTGCCTGCTGCCTGCCTTCTGCCTAACCCAGTCTGCCTGCCTCCCTCCCTGCCGCTCTCTCTCCCTGCCTGCCTCTCTCCCTCTCTCTCTCCCTGGCTGCCGGCCTGCCTCTCTCCCTCTCTCTCTCCCTGGCTGCCGGCCTGCCTCTCTCCCTCCCTCTCTCCCTGGCTGCCTGCCTGCCCGCCTCTCTCCCTCCCTGCCTGCCTGCCTCCCTCCCTGCCTCCCTCTCTCCCTCCCTCCCTGCCTGCCTCCCTCTCTCTCTCCCTACCTACCTGTCTCTCCTGTCTCTCCTCCCTTCTGCCGGCAATATCATTGAAAATGCTTCCGTTTTTTTTTCACCAAGAAAAGGTCAAAAGTGGGGGGTGCGCCTTATACGCGGGTGCGCCTTATACGCGGAGATATACGGTAATAAAAATTGGTCATTTCAATCCACGACTGTTTGTGGGGACACTGCTGTGCACAATTGGCTGCCAAGTTTCACCCACAAATATACAGTCAATTCACTTCACAGTATATTCTGTGAAGCGCTTTGAGACATCGATAAGATGTGAAAAGCGCTATATCAAATGCAAGGATTATTATTATTATAAAGTGGGGGCCACTGAATCAGTGGGTTTGGCCAAGGAATAGCTCTGCAAGAGTTAATTTTGTTTGGTTACAGCACTTAGCAACTTCTGTCTCAGCAAAGGGCAAGTTCCATTCCTGCATTATTTGCAACACAGGCCACTTCACCCATAGCAGTGATCCAAATTGTGCATTAGTTAAAATACAATTTTCTTTGCTGGAGAGTTGAAAAGTGCTTCACGTCGCTTCAACATCTGTTGGCCAGTTTATAAATTATTAACAACAGTTTCAAAAAGGTGTGAAGGACGTAACCTTGAAATAACACCGATAAATTTCACCTTTGAACATAACACATCACACTTGTCAAGATGTATTAGCTCAGCCCACAGACATCTTGTGTGAGGGGAGTTACAAGTATAAAATCCAGTCCTGTCATGTGCCTTGAGTTCACATTGTGCTACAACATGCCATAAGGGCTGATGAGGTAATGCACTTATTGTAAGGAGTTGACTGATTGGGCTGCCTCTATTTGGATAGCTTCTCCTTTTTACCCAAGATCACTTAACATGGATATATGAACCACTTTTACTTCATTACCTGAACTGATACAGTGCCCAAAGCCTTCACATACTGAGTATGTACTGTCTGTTACAATCAGTGGTGTGGCAATAGATAGGAGATACTGATAATACAGTGCAAAGTAAATCACGGAGAGCTGCGGTATTTTTTAATTGGTTTGACTGCTAAGATTAGATATATTTTCTGAACTTTCTTCATGGCTTTCTCTCAGTTTCCCAGCCAACAAAGCTCCTGATAAAATTGATCACTCACTTCATGGTTGTTTTTGGCACAATGCTGTGCACAAATTGGCTTCCAAATTAGCCTAGAAAATACACAGGCGTTATGCTTTCCAGTAAATCCATGAAGGACTTTGAGACATTCTGATGACGTGATCAGGCTTTACACCAAATTGAGGAATATTATTGGGGAATAAATTGTGGTATTAATAAGCAGTTCTGTTAGAATCCCTGTCACCCTGTGGGAACTCCTCTCTGGACGTACAGTCTCTCATTTAGGCGCTCTGAGACGCCGTCTGGGGTGGAGGGCACTATATGAATAAAAACTGTTGTTGTTGTTGAAGTGGAATATCACAGGTTGTTGTAACGTACTTCTAGTAGCCAGAAGCAAGTCCCTATTTGAGTGAGTTAAATTTCTTATTAAAGAGTACAGCAAATTAGACCAGATGTCTCAAAGCACTTCATATGATATTCTGTAATTGTGTAATGCAAATTGACCATGTATCCTGTGAAAGAAACATAGCGAATACCAAAGGCGCATACTGGTATTCCACAAACAGTCGTGGACTGAGCAACCAAATCATTCCAACCATTTTTAAAGGAATTATTATAATAATTCTTGCATTTAATATAGCACTTTTCATGTCTTCTAGACGTCTCAAGGTGCTTCACCGAATATACTGTATAGTGAATTTACTGTATATTTGTGGGCAAAATGTGGCAGCCAATTATATACAGCAGTGTCCCACAAATAGTTATGGATTGAATGAACAATTTTTTTAACGAATTATTATCAAGCGTGTGGAGTAAGGAGATTTGCCCAAATCCTGCCTGGAATTGAACCCAGGTCTCTCACTTGTAATGGGAGTCCTCTAACCATTGAGCTACAGGCCTCCTGGAAAAGCAATCCACCAATTGACTAGCAACCATATTCCTTTTTACAATTAGGTAAACAGAGGTGTGTGGAGAAAGGAAACTTGCCCAGTGTTTTGAACCCAGGTCCTCTTGCTTGTGAGGCGAGTGCTGTAACATCTAACCTACACAATTCCACACACATAAATATGTTTTTCCCCCATGCCCAAGACTCAAAACCAGGTCCTCTAACCAAGTGTGCTTTTACCAATATAACCCAGTAGACGTATTGCACTATTTCCTAATGTAATTCCTACTTTATCAAATTCACTCTAATAAAACGGAGAAACAGACTGGATGAAATGAACAGTCTATTCTTCTTCCTAACTCACCTATTACAGCTGATCTCAAACAAACAGCAATGACACACCTGCAGAATAGGCTCAGACAATGTCACAAAAATTCCGGGATTCAAAATTGACCTATTTATTTAATGCAGTAAAATGTAATTAAAATGGATTGCCAAACTGGCTTGCATTTCAATTACTGAAAAGGCTTGGATAGTTATTAGTGCTTTTATGTATTCTTATTGAGGTTTGCGTGATTTGAAAATCAGATATTGCCCTTTCTTTAGGCTGTCCCTTAATGGGTCCTTGAAGCCAACAAGAATCCTTCGGCAAGGTCAGCAATCTCATTAATATTGCAGGGTTGGAACACTTGTCACATTTATTTTTGCACAATTTTCAAAGAACATAAAAGAATGTAGGAAACCATAATGGATTGATTGGATTCAATAATGCCATTGAAATCCATGGTTTAAAGCAAATACAAAATAACTAACTGCAAATTCCAGACATACTTGTGAAATATTCTACCTCAACTGTTCTACTGTTATCTTGAATTCAATTTTGCACTATTTCTTATCCAGATTTTTTAATCAGCCAATCTAAGTTGCATCTGTTTCTATTGTCTGGAAGTACTTTCTGCATTTCATACCAACTTGAAGGAACCTCACACTGAAAATATATCAAATTCTATCTGCCTTACAGTGAAATGGCATTGCAGAATTTAGAATTTACCAATTAAGAAATATCCTTAAGAACTATAACAAAATTGACCCCAAGCTTGACGATATAAAGTCCTGGGCGACAATCCCCCATATAAAATTGGTCATTCATTGCTGATTGTTGTGCGCAACTGACTGTTGCATTTCATCAACAGAATACAGAGTCAAAAAACACTTTACCGTGAATCCCATGAAGCACTTTGAGACTCTCGACAATGTGATAAGGCACTATATCAAATGCAAGGATTATTGCATGGCAAGTGATTTATAATTAAAAGTCCACCCTCTGCCTGAGAGAAAGTGTCCACATTGTAGTAATGCACTAGTTGTGGCTGCTAATAAAGAAAGAAATAGAATCTGAAAGCTGTGTTTACACATTATTAATATACTGTATAGCAAATTATTCAATTTTGCAAATTACTAACCTACACCCTACAACTAACCATCAAAGTAATCCACCACCAACCATTGTGCAAGGTTCATTCAGTATCGTGTTCCATCAGGTACCGAGAAGATTGCTCTTTCCAATGCTTTTCTTATAAAGCATTCTGACACCTAAGACCACCCATTACCACCAACTCCATCAACATCCATTGCCTCCCAGTACCTGCAAGGATTGAGTTTAAAAACTGTTTTCTGTTCTATAACAACCTATCCTTTCTTGTAAATCCTGTGAAGCACTTTTAGATGGTTCAATGATGCGAACAAGCAGATAGAACCTCAGTTTCCAAAGGCTAAAACATTAAACCGAGGACGTTAAAGATCCCATGATACTATTCAAAAAGAGAAGGGAGTTTCTTTCGGTGTCCTGGCAAACAATCCTCAAATATAATTGATCACTCACTTCAAAACTGTTTATGGGACACTGCTGTGTGCAACTGGCTGCTCCAATTCATCCACAAAATATACAGTCAAAAAACACTTGAGCATGAATCCTGTGAAGCACTTTAAGATTTCTTAACAATGTGAGAAGGCACTATAATAACAATATTAATAATAATGATTATAGTATTCACAATGCTAATAACGATATTAATACTATATCAAATGTAAGGATTATTATAAGATGCTATAGCAAATGCACAGATTACTATTATTATCTTCAAATCCCTCTGGTGTCTTGTCCCGCCCTATGCTGCATTCTAGCCCAAACCTATCTCTCTTCTAAATTTAGCCTCTTGTTCATCCCCACTCTCTTTAGTGAACAAGCTTTTAGACACCTATTCTTTGGAACTCACTTCCCAACCATTCCCAAACCTACTTCTCGTGCTGCCTTTCAAAATCTTTTTAAAACATATCTCTTTAACTATGCCTTTCATCAACATCTTTAAATCTTGCTTCCTCACTTAATGTCCACCCCTATGTAATGCATCAGCCTGGCTCATTTAGTACATTCTTGCCTCTGAGTCAGAAGCTATGGGTTCAATCCCCAAATTGGGACTCGGAACTCATTTTGTCGAGGCTGAGAGTCCAGGGCAGTGTTGGGCGTGCTACATTGTTGGAAGTGTTGTTGTGGAGCTCCTGTAACTCAGTGGTTACAACACTCGCTTTACAAGCATGAGACTGTGTTTGAATCCAGGCAGATCAGGGCAAAACCTTGGGCAAGTTTCTTTACTCCACATGCCCAATAATAATCCCTCCAAAAAACCCACAATAATAAAATTGATCATTTCAATCCATGACTGTTTGTGGGACACTGTTGTGCACAATTGGCTGCTGCATTTCGCCCACAAATATACAGTCAATTCACTTTACAGTACATTCAGTAAAGTGCTTTGAGACATCGATAAGATGTGCAAAGCGCTATATCAAATGAAAGGATTTTCTACGGGTAACACATCAAACTATAAATATCTCACTTCTTTGAAAAGAGAAGGGAGTTTCTCCCAATGTCTGGCCAACAATATCCCCAATAAAATTGTTCATTCACTGCATGGCTGTTTGTGGACATTGCTGTGCACAAATTAGCTGCCATATTCACCTACAAAATACAGCCACTACAATTACAGTATATCCTGTGATGCACTTTGAGATATCCTCCCAACATGAAAGGAGCTTACATAAGGATGATTATTAATGTCATTATTATTAGAAATATTCACCAAATCTTTTGAGTTGTTTTATGTGTTTTATGTTTGCACTGAGTGTTCATGGGATGTTGAACAGTTAGTTCCTGAGAGTCCTCAGCTCAGTCTGGTTTACGATGGGAGCCAATGCTCACAGTAGGTGGATGACCATCACATGGAGGGTCGCTGGGCGGATATGACTTTGTTTCTTTGTGATCCACATTTTCAGATGCTTTTAATTGCTGGACCAAAACAGTTTTCTACTAGACTAGAGCTGCAGTGTTGTTGTAATCTCTTTTGTTGCTTTAATCTGCAATGTACTGTACCCTTTTCATATATGATAGTATACTTATTCTATAGTTGTGCTTTGACAGAGAAGTGCCTCTAGCTATTTTCTAACTAAGCTGTTCCAAATGGCAGTCTAGCCACATGGTCTGTGTACTTTACACCCTGAGATTACTGGGTGATAACGAGAGCCATGGTTAACACGTATAAATGCAATCCGGTTACTAGTTGATTGGCAGGCCACTTTTTCAGAGGTAATCATTTCTTTTAAAAAGATTAATAATAAACTGGTCACCCAATCCATGACTGTTTGTGTGACACTGCTGCGTGCAATTGGCTGCCGCTTTTCGCCCACAAAATATACAGTCACTAAACTTTACAGTATATTCTGTGATGCGCTTTGAGATACCTGGAAGACGTGATGGGGCACTGTACCAAATGCAATTATTGTCATTATTATAAAGGTAAAACATTTTCTCATGAGCGTGGTTTAATGTATCTTGTACCCGGTGGAAGCAATATATCGCAAATGATTGTACTTTTGACAAAAGAACAATTTAAATAAAACAAATAAACAAAGAACTGCCAATCTGCAAACAAGGAGACAAACAAAGAGGTATGTAGCATTACAAGGTAAAACCCAGTTGCAGAGAACGAAGGATCTCATCCAAATACAACCAGTCAGACGATTACATTGACAGGGCTAATGACCTACTGGGCTGGAACAGCGTTTCATTTTTTTAATGGCATAAAAAAACCTAGGGAATAATATTAATCTCTTGGCAGGAGGTATGGGAAAAGGCTCTTGTTTTTCTCTGCAGTAGGACACACTGCACCTACCAGGTCAATGGAAAGCTTTCAAAATATGGAAATAGCTTATTGTGTTTGCAAGCTGATGTGTCAGACAGTGCCGCTTCCGACCATTGTAACAAAAGTACGAGAGTGATTCAACATACATATAGCAAAGATCGTATTTGACCTCTTTCATTCATCCATGCCCAGTCCCCCCCATCCCCCATGACCCCCCCTCCCACCCCCACCCCCCCACTATCACACCAAAAAAAAGTCAGTGACAACACTTTTACCTGCCATTTAATGTGGAATATTATATTTACTTTTTTCTGCTAGTTTGCTTTTTCTCAGCTAATCACACCCTTGAAAGTGTTTTGCCTCCTAAAAAACGCAGATGTGTAATCTTTTATCATGTTTCATGGAGTTGAAGGACATAAATTAAACCAACTGCACTGGCTCCTGTGTCAAGTTACTGTCTGACACTGAATGAACACAAAAAGACCATTTCTGCATATCTCTGCCAATAGTCTCTCCACTGCACATTGTACGCATGGTGAAATCAGTCAATAATTGTTTTTCCTGCCTGAATGCTCTAAGGCGACATCAAACAGTCCTGGTTGTACAGAATCAATACCCCAGCGCCAGCAGTAGCGGCAAAGCTGTTATCATGATTGTGTTTACCGTTGATCAGATTACAGCCTTTCCATCAAAACCCACTAAAAATACCAGCAAGCGCACACACCAGCAGTCACCAATTCCTCTCTAAACTGCAGGTATTGAACAATGTCACTTTTATCTGCAGCAACAAGTGCTAGGGATAAGGTGGAAATCAAAATAAAACAAGCGATTAAAAAGGTTTGTTATGTGTAGTTCATTAAATGATATGTCCTGGGCACAGTTTCAAAGAGCAGAGCTTTTTTGCCTCTGTCAGTCTCCCAGTGAAAAGAGAGATTACCTCACCCAAGTACTCCTGGAACATGCGAAATTTACAGGCAAATGAAAAAAAATACCCATTAACCCTTTGTGAATATCTTTCACTTTATCCTCTGCTTTCCTTCAGAAGGCGATTTAAAGGACTGGCGATCAACCCATTCAAAATATTAATCATTCAAATGCTCACAAAATATGCAAAAGTCTAGCGGTTCAATGGTTATTCAAGAATCCCATTAACCATTCTTCTGCAGTTGCCTTTCTGGAACGCAGTGAGAACAGGAACTTGAGTTTAATGCTCAGAACGCCAGCAATATCACCTCCACTAGGTTTTGTACATAGGCAGGTTTCCAAGTACGTACAGTCATCTGCAGCTCGAATCGAGTTTTTGTTTCAGTGGAGGTTTGCTGTTGTCATCGGCATTTTAAAGGGGTCACCGAGGTATGGGAGGGGACACGAGCTGCAGAGTTTTGGATGATATGCCCAGGTGAGCTGGAGTGACAGGCATGATAGGCAGCCTTCTGAGCCTGGCAATGCACTAAACCCTGGAAGCAGAAGCTGCTCAAGACAACCTGCAGCCCTAAGTAAAGCTTTGGTGTGTTCCACGCCCACCAGCCCCTTAGAAGTTCAACTTTTATTTAAGCAAGGTGAACTTACCTTAAAATGCCTACAGGGTGGCCCTAACCCTAGCACACGGTTCAGTCCTATCCATTTCAATTTTGACAGTCGAGCATTCAATTAAAAAATCACTTCTCCCAGAAATCTGCTGCCCTCAGCAAATGCCTAGTTTGTCCATAGCGAGAGTGACCTCTGTCTGGAAGTGAGTGTCAGCTATACATGGTGTGTAGGTTGATGTCTGTGTGGATGTGTGTCTGTGTGCATTATCGCTACCTGTATCAGCTGGCTCACATGGATAACAGAAGATAGAAATGACAGCAGAAGAACAATAATATGTGGGCAGCACTAGACTATCTTCTCATCAACAATAACAACAAAATTACATTTACATTTTTATATAGCACCTTTCACATCAGGAGGACATCACATGTAGGTAATCAAAATAAAACTATTAATTGCTTGACCAGTTTATTGTCAGTAAAGCTGTACAGTGAACCTTCCTTCTGAGTACTCATCTATTCCTCTTTGTTATACTGTATAACTATATACAGTACAGTACTATAAAGGAAGGGAAGAGCCAGGCATGGCATGCATCTTGTGAGGGAGGAGTTATTAGGAATAAGTACAGCTGATGTGGCATATAAACGCTGGCAAGCAAGTCTATGTCCAGATGCTATGTAATTCTGTGTAACATACAGGGAAATGTTCATATGCATGACAGAGTCAATCTAACCTTTATATTAGTCTACGCAAATCATTTTTGGCTTTAGGATTCCATGATAGTTCATTAATATTCTCACTAAAATATTCCAGTTATGAAACCCTAACTCTGATCTCGTCTTAACCTTTAAGAACTTTTAAAATTTTAAATTGTGGATTAAATCATTGTCAAGTTTGCATGATAATAATTACTACTTCAATGTATGAAATCAGGTTTCCAAATTCTGCAGTACCCAAAACTAGATGGTCTGTAAGTCAATGATTAAGCAGGAATTCTGGCCAATAATGTAATAAAAGCAGGATTCCATAAGTTATACTTTGGAAACAATACAGCCCAGTATTATGGATAATATAGCACACAGTCTGGCATGCTTCACAAGGTTGTAACTTTCAATGTTTATCAATGTCATCTCAACCCAGAGCTGTGTTTCTACATTGGAACATGTTTTGAACTCAGTTGTTCTTTATGCTATGCTTCTTTGTGTACAAATAGGCAAATAGACCAATTTGTTTTTTGTTTCTGATGTGCTTGCTTTAGTCAGTGACTGGAATCTTGGTGATTGACAGATGGTTGGCTCATGATTAGGTCAGCAGTAATATTGGGATTTAGTTCACTGCCTTACATGGAGAAAGATCAGGTTTTTGTATATTCTTGATAGTAAATAATGTTAGCAGTTTAGAAAGCATAAATTACAGTATTGATATAATAATCCTTATGCTTGACATAGTGCCTCATGAAATTGTTGAAACATCTTGAAGCTCTTCACAAGATTTACTGTAGTTAAGCAATGCCCTAATAATATACCCAATATTAATAATTATTGCATTTGACGTAGTGCCTTACTAATTGGGAGGACACCTCAAAACTGTTCAAGGGATATACAGTACTGAGGTTTAATGGGTATGTTTGTAGGCAAATGCAACAATGTCCCATAAATAGCAAATTTTGTGTGTGGGATCATTACTGTCGTTAAATGTCTCTAAAATAGGTGAGTTTAAACTCTCCTCCTGTGTCATTTTCATACTCTGGTAGAGTGGATACTCTTTTGTTGCTATGATCAATATACAGTATATGGTAAACAAAATTGCAGGGGCTCTGCTCAGCATCGAGGTACTGTATATTATAACTGATTAGACCTCAAAGTATCTCAGCGTGTGAAGCACCTCGAGAATATTCAAAGTGGGGAGACACACATCAAATGCATAAAGTAGTATTTATTATCAATTATTGTCAATTAATGGGGTTTAGTGGAGCATGCACTACTCTAATTGAATCTCAGATTGGCTACAGGCATAATTTCTCTGTAACAATAAAAAATATTTAATTTTTCATTTGATATAACACTTTTCGCATCGGAAAGACGTTTCAAAGCACTCCATGTTCAATTCACTATAACTTGTCATGACTGTGTATTTTGTTGGGGAAATTGGCAGTCATTATGCACACAGCCAAGTCCCACAAACAGCCATTTAGTCAATGAAAAATTGTATCCGGGGAGTTGTTGGCCAAGGCACTGTGAGAAACTCTCTTTTCTTTTCAAGTTGTGCTTTAATGTATCATGATATCTTTAAAATCCACCTGATCAGCCAGACGTTTACCTAAAAAGCTTCTCCAAAGGCTGTTGGCTTTTATCATATGAGAGCAACTATGGAAATTGACAAAGAAATCTTAGACATAACTAAAATGAACCTCAAGTATTCTATTTAAATATGCAACAAGCAGGAAGGGTGGCTACCAAGTGGGTATATTCATTGTGGATCTCTGAGCAAGTTCACGTCTAGTCAAGAAAAGTATTTCATGGAGGATTAAGGAATAAAATTCACAAAGTCCATATGTCAACATTATCATTTTGTATGTCAACATTCCACACAATAAAATTCAAAAAAATTTAAACAAGTATATTGAATACCCAGGAGGCATAACTCAGCTCATTGCAACATTTCCAGTTGAAAACATCATTTAGGAGTGGCCTCAGTAATAAACCTTCAAGTGCAAATTTTCTCAGGGTGACTACATCATGGATTGAAAATCCTCAAGAGTGATTATGTGAGGAATAACAGATATAAAGAGAGATTATATACAGAACAGCAGCTAGCTGGGAGGATTACAAGGAGCTAGGTCAAGTGCTATAACCTGTTTTGTGAAAACTAAAGATTACATTACTGCCTCAAATAACTCCTTAAGTAGTTACTTTGTGAAATATAAATCGCTCATTTTATGGGGTAATTCCTTTTTTGATACAAGCAGTAAGTTTTGGTCCTTTGAGCGATATGTTTTGATCCACCCAATGAACAATTGGTCATTACGATGCTGTAATCCAGTGAATTACAGTAATAACAATAATGTATTATTATTAATAATAATAATAATCCTTGCATTTGATATACAATAAACTCCTGATACAAGACACTGGCTTAAATTGTCATTACCACTTAAGTAGCCATGCTGTCAATATCACAGCCACTTCCTATGCAAAATGTTCAGAAAGAGACTCCACTTTACTTGTCACTCTGCTTAACACATTACGAGTCACATACTAAAAATTCTTGTGAGTACTTACAATGTAAAATTGGTAAATCGGGTGGGGACATAATAATAATCCTTGCATTTGATATAGCGCTTTTCACGTCTTCTAGACGTCTCAAAACATTTCACAGAATATACTGTAAAGTTAATTGACTGCATATATGTGGGCGAAATGCGGCCGTCAATTGCACACAGTGTCCCACAAACAGTAGTGGATTGAAAATGAATATTTAATTATTGTTTATTTTTGAGGGATTATTATTAACTGTGTGGAATAAGGAAACTTGCCCAAGGTTTCACCCTGACATGCCTGGAATCGAACCCGGGTCTCTCGCTTGTAAGGCAAGTGCTCTAAGCACTGAGCTACAGGACTTCATAGGTACGGCAGAACAAAAATACCTTTTTCGTCTCACAGGTTGCACAACTGCAAACCAATGTTTTAATACACGGCAGATATGCCAGCCTCGCAAAGTAAAGTCAAAGTGATGATAGGAATAAGTGTCAGAGAGCAATCATTTGGCATAAACATTATAATTCAAATCATCTGAAAGTGCAGCACATAAATGATTACTCTAACTGCAAGCATTTCAACAAGTGCAATATTGAGGAAAATAGAGCTGGATGAAAAAGTCACAGGATGACCAAAAAGACCTGATATCTACCCTATTATCCAAAAAAATATATAATTTCTTTGTCATATTAGACATTGTAATGGTATCCCAACATTTTAGTCACACTGCATATAATCTGGCCTCTCCTTCTGTCTGCCTGCCTCCTTCTCACCTGATTTTTATGGATTATTGGAAAGCTTTAAGATTTCAATATGTATTTGAAAGGTCACCCAGTGGTTCAATGGCACACTGTGATGCTCTTCATGTTGTCTGTTACCAATTTAGAAAAAACTCCCTGAGGCATATTTATTGATCTCATTCTGAGTCCAATAATACAACTGGTACTGAACTAATAATAACAATAATAATACAAAACATCCTTTCATTTGATATAGCATCTTATCACATCATCAAAATGTCTCAAAGTGTGATTTTATTGAATAGTTACCATGTACTTGTAAGTGAATATGATACTAGTACTGCTTTTTTTATTGAATATATGACCCACTTGTACTGCTCTTGAACCAGGAAAAGGAGAGCTTTGCTTGTGAGTACTTAAGTTGGTTTGGCTCAGTGGGTAGCACTCTCTCCTTTGGGTCAGGAGGCTTTAGGTATATACAGTTGGTCATTCATTTTGTAGCTGTTTGTGGGACATTGTTGTTTGCTAATTGGCTACCGTGTTTACCTACAAAATATGCAGTTACTACACTTTTGTAGTATATCCTGTGAAGGGCTTTGCGACATCCTGATGGGAAAAGTGCTATATCAGATATAAAGGATATTATTATTTATCATCAGAAATCACTCCTCTAAGTGTGGGTTGAATCATATGTCAGATTTCTCCATTTGCCCTCAACGCCATTCATTTGTGTGAAATTCAATTGTTGCCTTCATTAAAACATGCACTCTAAAATACGTGACTGAATGAAAATGTCTTTAGTAATAGTTACGGTGGCTACTTAAAAAACAGCTCAACAATTATGAAAAAACTGCTTATAAGAGGCATTCTTGTTTTCTCTCTTATCCAGTTCTTATAATCCATACATTTCAGTACTCAAATAAAATGAAATGCATGTATCTCAAAAAGAGTTGAAATTAAATATCAGGAATAATTATGGGTTTCAAACCTTTTTTTTTCAAAATGAATCTTTTTTTGAACTCATATATCACAGTGAACCTGATGTTGCTCTTTCCTTTGCAGTACCTTGCTCTCGTACACCAGTGCTCTGAAATATTTTATTTAGTCATTGATTGAAGCTTTTTTGAGCAAAGCACTGGAGCATCAATGCGACAGTTCTTTCTGTGTTAGAAAGTGTTTATTTTTTATGTTTTCATTAATAATGTATAATATATGTATATAACAATCTTAGGCTGGAGGCTTGTATTCATCAATCACATGGCCAGTAGGGAGGATTTCCTTCTCTATGTTGACTGATGCTTGGGCAACAGGGTCATGTCATCGGCTCAGCTTGATAGAGCCCATGTGTTGGTTCAGAAAGAGGGATGGTGGTCAGGTCGGGAGGGAATAAACAGAACACAAAGGAGAGCCAGAGTTTCAGGAAGTCAGATATGACACATAGACAGAAGGTAATGGATCATCTCTGACCCTGCGACTCGGGATGAGCTGTTTCATTTCTGAACAGGCTAAACAATCTTTAGGAAAGTGTAATTAGCAATAAATTTTTCAAACCCAAGTCCTGACCCTTGGCACTGAAGCTACCCATAGCAGCTCATCCACAATATGTGTTTGACAGGTGGTGCTCAGACTGAAGATTTACAGATGTTAACCCTTTCAAGCTTGCTTTGCAGCAGCTGGCATGACACTAGTTGTATTCTGTCTATCTACTCTTTAATTCACAGTGAATGGTACGGGTGTTGCACTAGAGAAAGGGAATAAATTGTGACCAGTGAAGAACTGGTTTTATCACATTCTAAGGATACAGGGACATAAGAACAGGAGTAGGCCATTTGATCCATCAACGTTCTCCATCATTTTAATGGTTCCTGGTAGTTCTTTACCTTCTTAATTTCCACTTAGAATGGAAATTTAGTACCCGTGCCTCTGAGTTAGAAGATTATGGGTTGAAGTCTCATGTCAGCTCTTTCAACTCACAGTCTAAACTGACACTGCAATTCAGTGCTGAAGGAGCTCTCCATTGTCAGAAGTGCCATTCTTTGAATGAGCCAGTAAAGCAAGTTCCCATCCATCTGTTCGGGATGATAACATTTCTGTGAAATAATCTTCAAGCCTCCTTGTTTTTTCTATAAGGAGAACAATATTTTGGCATTAAAGTTCTCACTTTAAAGCCTTGTCCAAAATAATTGTATCTATATTTAAATTACTAGGTGGGGGCAGGAGGTTTACAATCAGAATAAACACAGTTGTAACTGAGGTCAGGAGGCATTATTTTTAAGAGGGTTGTGAAGATAGCTGACGCCCAGCCCCAGAAATCTGTAGAGGTGGAATCAATAGGCATGTTTAAAAGAGGGACAGACAGATTATTTGATAGTAGAAGGGATATGGTGAAAGGGTGGGTCATTGGAATTAAAGGATCTGCTGAGAACTAAAAGTGGTGAAACAGACTCGATGGGCTGAGTGGCTTCCTCCTGCTCCTGTTTTCCATTTTTCTCAAAGAGTGCAAATAGCAGGAGTTTATTCTGAAAGGAATTGTTGTTAAATTAGCAACATTTTAGAATGCAACCAAAGCAATATACAGAACGTCAAATTGAATTCATTTTGAACCATTGCTAATTTACATACGTGATGGGGATAATGGTGAAAGACAGCAAACGTTTTGTTTAAATAGACATTCTGCAGGGTAATTGTGTACTCAGGCTGAGTATATGTACCTGAGGTGTGTACCTTCCAGAATATTTTGCTGTTACCATATGTTGTAAAATGTCTGGCAAAGAGAAAACTTTTCAAGAATAATGCACTGCATAAGATTGCTTTTCCCTAACGCTGGAAACTACAGGATGTCCAAAACATTGTGCTACCCCCATGCTGTGTTTCTTTTACACTGTGCACCGAGCAACAACTGAAATATGTGAAAGAATTATGATAATTGTATTCATAAGTACTTAATTGTATTCTGTACAAGATGTCCAGTGGATCGGTCTGAGAGCCATCATTTTCAAGGCAGATAATGATCCATCGCCATGTTCAATGTGACACTTCCATAACTTGGATAGAGTGACAAGCAGCAATGCATCTCTGACAACTTGTTTCAGCTCCTCCAAATCAAATCATTGTTTTGCGATAGTGGGGTAAGAGGAATTTGTTGACACCGTCCGCATTAACGACTAAGGTTGAATGACTGCAAAAAATCCTGGTGAAAAATTCTGGTTGTTTCTCCAAGGTTCCTGAACAACTAAAACTAAACAAGATGAAATGTTGCTTGCTTTGCTGTGCATTTTTTGGTGCCACTGTTACCTCCACACACATACACTAACTCACTCACACATCGACATTTGTGAGTTATTAGCATTTCACACTGAAAGAACAGTGGTATGTAGCATCACTGGTGCGATATCTAATACTTTGTTCATCCAAATTGGCATGAATCCAAATCAACAGGCTTAGTACAAACAGAGTTCTTTTCTAAAGGATTATCTATTTTGCCATCTCAGACATGTCAAGATTCGAAAGTGCCTGGGAGATGCAAAGCTTTTCACTGACAGCATTTCTGTACTGCGTATAAGTTTGCATTCTTTTATTCTGAGAAGATGCGTAATGCAGGAAGGGTCCAAAAGTCATCACTTTAATCTCATTTGTTCCCTGGAGCTGGAGAGCATGAAATATGTCACATATACCATTGGTTTTGCTCATTAATCTTATTTGTAGTTTACAAATAATGTCCAAAGAGTGGAGTTTGCAGAGACTATTTTAAGGGATATAATAATAATAATCCTTGCATTTCATATAGGGCTTTACATGCCTTTTGGATGTCTCAAAATGCTTTGCAGAATATCTTGGATGAAGGGCCTCACTTTTATCTAATATCCCTTTAGGGACTAGTGGCAGAGAGAATGGATTGTCTTGAAGTACAGTACTACAGTTTGCTGCATTGAAACCTTAAATGTTTTTATAATGAATGGCGCCAATAAGATCTTGTTGTAACAGATTGACTACTTTGGCTAATATCTGTACAATATATTCATGATAAAATCGAACAATTGTGGGGCACTGAAGCTTAGATGACGATCTTGGTGGGATTCAGCAGGAGATTGATATGTGAGAAGTAATTTAGCATAATTAGAAGTCATCTGAGGAAGCCTCCATAAATATACTTCCAAGAACTCTGTGCTCTATTGTAGAACAGGAAAGCTAAATTAATAAAAGAAACATCATTGCTGACAGCTGGAAAGACAATAGCTAAATGTTGATCAGCAGTGAATGCAATTTCACCAGTAAGTGTACTGCACACACATATTGATCAAGTCCAACAATCCTTTTCAGTCTAAGAAAACTGTACCTATATCTAAGGAGATTCATGCATTTTGAGACAAATGTTTAACATTTTAAATATTCTGGAATCAATAGGTTTTTAGGCTCCTGTTGTGCTTATTTTTGGCTTTATTCTAAAATAATTAAAAGATAAACAAAATGTAATGCTTCAAAGACATTCCATGTGATCACATTGAAACCGTTATGAAGTAATGCATTCTGACCTGTACTTTTCTGAAGTTTAGGAATTGTCATTTGAGATTAATGCTTCTCTCAAAGAGGCTCATGGCTTGGTTGGTCTGCAGTGCCTCAATGGGATGTTTAGTAAAATATATGTCAGTAATGTCATTGTCTTCATAGACTTCTTGGCACATTTTTTACTTATAAGAATAATAATCCTTACATTTATCAGTGGAGTTCTGTGTGGTTGGAGCACTTGCCTTATAAGCATGAGCCCTGTGTTTGAATCCAGACAGGGAGAAACATTGGGAAAGTTTCCCTACTCCATATGCCTGATAATAATCCGTCAAAAAACCTATAATAAATTGGTCATTCCAATCCACAACTCTTTGTGGGATACTGCTGTAGCCAAATGACTGCTGCGTTTCACCCATAAATGTACAATTAATTCACTTTACAGTTTATTCTGTAGACATGAAATTTCATGTCTTATTCAAGAAGACATGAAAAGCGCTATCTCAAATGCAAGGATTATTATTATAAGCACATCTTCGAGATGTCTCAAAACGCATCACAGTATATACTGTAAAGTGAATTGACAATATTTTGTGGGTGAAACGTGACAGCCAATTGCACACAGCAGTGTCCCACAAACAGTTGTGGAATTAAGTGACCAATTCATTATTATTTTTTTTTCTGAAGGAATTATTACCCTCAGAAAGCAAACCACCAATCGACTAACAACCCAGCTCTTACTTACTACTCCGTAAATAGGTGTGTGGAGTAAGGAAATTTGCCCAACATTTCACCCTACCGGGAATCAAACGCAGGACTCTCACTTGTGAGGCGAGTACTCTAACCAATAAGCTACATGACTCCACTTATGCGTTTAAACAGGAAAGTGATCAAGGAAAATAAGGTTCTCATGTTAGACTACATAGCAATGCCACAGCTGTTGCTCCTCCTATTATACTGTCATATTATACATGCTTAAGGCTAGAGATTTTCCCAGCATCTCAGACCTTGCTTGTCACATTAAACCCTGACTTAGAAGCTTTTATTTTAACGGTACCCTTTCAGACAAAGCCATATAACAAAGTACGGTATGAATTCGGCAACTGCTGTGTTGACTATTTTTTAAATGAATCAAAATAAATTAATTCATCAATCAATAGACAGAATTTGTTGGCTTTCTCGGGCATTCCCAAAACCTCTTCACCTTGCGTCCTCTTTCCTTTCTTTCAAAACCCTCCTGAACTCTATATCGATCATTCCTTCCATCAACATGCTCACCCCTTTCCACCGTGTTCACTGTAGAAGTGCAAGCTGTTGTTTTAAGAACTGCAATTTGTCTCAGTGAAACTCTGCAAACTTCTCCTTCCTTCTTTCATCCTTTCCATCGGTTTCAGACAACTCATCACAGAGAGCTTGACAAAACGACCATGGGTTTGTATTTATTTTCAGATAAGTATGGGTCCCTATTACTTTGTATATTCAAAAAGAAAGCTATTGCATTCTTCATCCATACTCACAGTTGGAATACAAATACAGGTACTTTTCTTTACAATAACTCACATTGTTGGAACTCAAGCAGCTGTTTTTGCTCAGTTATTGGTCATCAGAAATTCCTTTACTTGGTTGACCGGCTAGTAATTGAAATCAGTCCCTAAACCAACAGTAAAATATGAAAACCCCGTTTCTGTTCTGGTTCAGTTTTTCTCAGGCACAATTGTAGATTTATTTGATATCCATTTTTACTTTAATTAGCACAATGTTCCTGATTATTTAAGTAAATTTATTCAAGCAATTTATCATGTAGAGTCATTGAAAGCTTTCTATTTCAGGATGTGTCTTTATCATATATACAGACTTACAAAACAATTTAACTCTGAATACTGATGGTAGGAATCAGTTAAGAGCAACGATTGGACAAGGTGGGACTCTTCGGTCTTGAGAGAAGGTGATTCAGAGGAGAGCTTATAGAGGTGTATAAAATGTTATAAGTGGGACCGAAAAGAAACCGCAAGCAACAATTTGCACTTGTATTAGGGCCTTTCACACTAGGCAACCACTCAGAGTGCTGAATAATACTTTAAGATACAATGTACATTTATAGAGCATCTTTTGCATCAGGAGGACATCCCAAAGCATTTAAAATGGAATGGACAAAGGCAGTATTACAAGTGGTCATAGGTTTAAAGTTGCAATGGGCAATTTCAAGACTGACACCAGGAAGGTTTACCCTATTCAGAGAGTAATTAATAACCAGAACACATTGCCAGGAAGGGTGGTTGAGTCCAGGAGAACGGACTTGTGAAGTCAACAGTACAGAATGTTCCATCTTCTCAAGTAGACTAGTTCAGCAGCTTATCAGCTTGTGCCTGAACTTTGAGGCCCATTTCTTCTTACGGTTCTTGAAAGAAGCTTGAAAATTAAGATTGTATTTAAGAATTTGCAAAATTCTGGGCATTCTGAAGTGCTATGTAAACAGAGTAAATCAGAGAAACAGACAAAATCGAGATTCTGATGCAATTTCTCCTCACAAAGCTACAAAGCAGCTTTTTCGCTTCATGTAAGCCTAGTGTTAATTTGTAAAATAAATAAAAATAGATGAAAACAAAATAGATGATTTGATTACTCGACTTTAGTATGTCCTATGATGTGCTTTGTGATTTCTTCTTGACGTGAAAGATGCTGTCAAATGTAAAGATCATTAGTATTATAGATTAATATTAAGGAGCATAACATGAAGAAAATTCAGAGAATAAGGTTGTTATAGAGCCTCATCCTGAAGATATTCATTTTGAGGATGTCAACGTGACTTGAATTTGATTGCAGGTCCCCTTTGAAGCTCAGCGCAGACTGACTGTAAACTCAGGAAGTCCCACAATCTGGGATTTAGAAATATTGGCAAATTAAAATGTTAGCTCCCGTGGAAGCTTGTCTGAGCTCGTACCTGAATGCTGTTATTGTCCTGTGCCCTCACTCACTCTATACAAAAAATTACACACATACAAACATCTAGAATCTCACCTGATGCTGCTTGTAACAAATTCTGCACACTTATTATTTCCCCGCCCACCCTCTTCAGCTCCCTCTTCCCCTTGGCTCGGTGCCCAGCCAGCTGTGTAAAGCACTTTGAGACAGCCTCCGAAATGAAAGGTGCTGCAAAAATGTAAATTGGATGACATTCTATTAGATGCCAGGACTTAGTGACTTTAAAGCTTGGTAGGCGGGAGTTAATATATCAACAAAATAATAATAACAATAGAAATTGTACTTGAAATAGCTTCAGAAAGATATCCATGGGACTATGTGTATTTTATGGACATATAGAGCAGCCAATTTGCATACAGCAATGTTCCACAAACACCAATGGGTTGTGGAATATTGTTCTGGCCAACAAAACCAGTGTCCTGGTCAATAATCTGCAATACTTGGGGAATTGTTGCCCAGGATACTGGGAGAAACTCCATTCTCTTCTCAAATATTGCAATGGGATCATTGACGTCCACAGGCAGATAGAACCTTGGTTTAACATCTCATCCGAAGGAGAGACGTAATAGAGAGAGGACAAATTTGGAGGAATGTGAATTAATAATAATCCTTGCATTTGATATATGCCTTTTCACATCTTCCAGATTTCTCAAAGTGTATCACAGAATATACTGTACTGTAAAGTGATTGACTGAACATTTGTGGGTGAAACGAGGCAGTCAATTGCACACAACAGTGTCCCACAAACAGTTGTTTGTATTGTTAAATTGTTGTTGATCTCGCTGCAGATTTGTATATCTATTCAATCCACAATGACCGAGCTGCATGCAACCCAACAATGTGAAACTCAGATCTGATCTGAACCGCCTAATATGATGTGGAGCAAGTGATCACACATACCCCACCCTGACTCTAGGTCTAGTTTTCCTGCAAGTACAATCCTGGTTTCCTAACAAACAATAAAAAGACAAATATTTTAGATATCTGAACCTAGCTAAGAGAGATTGATTGAAAACTAGTTGGCAGTGACAGTTCACTCACTGGCTTTCACAAACATTATGATGTCGTTGGGTGAGGGGAGTTGGGGAGAATGAAGAGGAGAGTGTTCAGCAGTCATTGATTCAGACATGACCATGTTCTGGTGATGTAATAATTATCACCAGTAATAATTATCACATTAAAAGTCATATTTGTTAACTCCAAAGTGTCTATAAATGCTGAACCTTTATTTATTTGATTGTTTTACACCCTTTTAAAACATTTTCAATCTGTCCAACAGAACGACCTCCATTGGGCCTGCACTCATTCAGGAGAAGTGGTCTGACCACAGGAAAGTAAGCAAAAAAGATTCAACAGTCAAATGATAACTGAATTTCATGCCACCCAGTAGAGCTTACATTCATCTTAAATATAGGATTGTGGCTCAAAAATACCATTCTCTGCTCAAAGGAAATTAGATGACTAATTATCAGATAATACGTTCATTCTGCTGTACATGTATACTCATTATATGGCAAGAAGGTTATTATGTGGTAGAGTTTATAAAGTAGGTGCCAATTAAACTACTTCTGTAAACGCCTATGATTGACAGCAATAGCTGAGGGATAAATGGGGAATCTGCTTTCAACCAATAGATATGTAGAAAAGGCATCACCTGTGTTTATAAAACATTCCCCGTGGCACACATGTCTTTACAGGTATTCTGAATGTGTCTTTTCTACCAGGTTGATTAATACTTGGCTGTTGAGGAAATGTATAGTAACTGGAAAAAGTATTATTTTATATTTCTGAGTTATTTACAGCTAACAGTTTAAGCGCTATGAGACACCATCCGGTGTGAAGGGCGCTATATAAATCCGAATCCAAGTTGTTGTGACTGAGCTCTAACTCAGGTTCAGGATTCTGAGGATAGATATCATCATGAATAACAACAACAGCAACAATTTATGCAGCACCTTTTATGTGAGGAGATGTCTCAAAGCGCTTCAGAACCAAGGTGGGGAGGATGAAAGCACGGTTCAAAAGATAGGTCTTAAGGTTATAGACATAGATGCAACGAGGCAGAGCAGTATCTGGATGGAGTTGAAAAAGTAGGGACAGAATGGCTGAAAGTTTGCCCAGAGATGTGGGTCATGTCAGCTGGGAAGGGGAAGGAAGGGATCACAAAGTAGGTTGTTCCTGTCTGTTAGGATTATTATTTTTAATTCCTTCCTGTAACTGAAACTATCTTGTGTCAGTGGGATCAATGTCCAGAGCTCCTTTCCCTTGTATCAGCATGAAGTCTATCCATCACAAGGGGGAGATTTTATTTGCAACTCTGGCTTTTTACTGATGATTCTTGATGGGAATTCAGACTGCAATAAAGTCATGGATCCTCCTATCCGTATGATATGTTTTGAATGAACATATTGTATTATTTTTGGACAAAGTGCAAAAATGCCACTATAATCCTCAAATGATTAAGGATCTTTATATTAAAGCTTCCTGTTGGCAAACTGAAGCAGCCAGCACCAATCGTTCCACCATCCAAAACCCCCAGCACAATGGCCCGAATGCATGCACAGACATATACACATCATACGTGCTTATTGACAAGACATGAGCAGTGATGACAGCTGCTCTACTGATGGAACACAGTGATAGAGGGTGTGGTCGCACTAAGCGATCATGTCCAGCGCCCTGGTTTATAATGTTGCAATCCTCAGTGGACAAGAGATTTAATTTCAACAACAACGACACCAAAATTATGTTTGAGGAGCGCCTTTCATGTCGGCAGGATGTCCCAAGATGTTGAACAGTCGGGGGTTAGGACCCGATTAGGGGGAGGGGCGGAGTGAAGGACAGGGTTGAGATGATGGAGAGCAGAAAGTTAGGAGGGTGGCTGAAGGCACGGTGAAACAGGAGGGTCTTGAGTCAGGCCTCGATGGAGGCAAGCGAGGGAGCAAGGCAAAGGGATTCAGTTGTTGGACAACTCAAATTGTTGGAGAGTTGTTACATTTGATATGGAAACAGACGAACATAGAAACAGGAGTAAGCTATTCAGCCCCTCAAGCCTGTTCCACCATTTTTAAGATCATGGCCGATCTGTACCTCAAGTCCAGTTACTCGTCCTATATATAGATCTTTATCATGCCTTTGAGACATGTCAAGCGTTTCACAGAATATACTGTAAAATGAATTTACTGTATATTTGGAGGAAGACCATGGCAGACAATTGCGCACAGCAGATGTGCTCAGTTAAATAGTCTCATTTGAACTGGTAATGCAATATTTCAAAAAGGGAACCAAATAAATGCTGAAAAAGAATATTAAATGGCTTGAGGAGCAATTAGGAGAGTGGGATTTGATTACCTGGATTATACACAGAAAAATACCAGAGTAGATTCAATGAGCTGAATGATTTGCTTCTGTGCTGATTATTCTGTATTTCTATAAAATGACCTCACTAACAACTGGGCAAGGGAGGAGAGAGTGAAACAAGGCTCCAGGTACTGACCCTGATGAGAAATGATCCTGTGTGGATATCAGGTGAAAACAGGATTGGATCTATATATAGTTACAAAACGTATCTAGCTTCATAACTCACTGTCTAGACTCAGACGATAAGATTGCCCTCTTGTGTGAGGTGCTGGAGAGAATTTATAGTACATATATGATTACAATGGCATGAGTCAACAATATTAAAAAAAAATCCACTGTTTACAACTCACCAGTTTGATTGGTATTTTAACAAGTGCTTTGAGACATTCTACATGAAGGGCACTGTAGGAATGCAACTTGTTTATGTTTCTGAGGTACCTATAACTTTTGAGTCTTTTAACAATCAATTATTGCAAGATATTTACTGTTTAGATGTAAGAGACATCAATTTTCAGAATTTAGCAAATACAGTAGTACTACCAGTACAGATATTTGGATGGAAATAATAATAGTGAATCTTACATTTGATATAACACCTTTCACATAGGGAGAATGATTCAAAGTGCTTCACAGAATATCCTCTAAAGTGTAGTGGCTGTGTATTATGTGAGTGACCTCAGCATCCAGTTTGCACACTGGAATGTTCCACAAACAGCTAAACAGTGAATGACCAATTTTATATGGGTATTGTTGGCCAATACACTGAGATCAACTGCCTTCCCTTTTCGGATAGTGCTGTGGGATTTTTAACATCCATCTGAATAAGCAGACAGGACCTCAGTTTAATACCTTCAACAAGAACAGTGATCTGTAAATATAAAACATGTTCCCAGTGCTCATTTGAATTTTTACCAAATGCATTCCAAACTTGCCATTGCTTAAGGAGATCAAATAAGTTATATGAAAAGTTTGATTCATAGGTGAGGAAGCTGATGATGAAAGAAATGAATGGTTAATTTTTCCACAATAAGGCATTGTTACAAATCAAATTACAGTTCAGTCTGACTGCTCAAGCCTTAAAGACCACAAGAACAGCATATCAGGCTTTCACACTGTTTGTCTCCTGCTACATTTTCCCTTTCATTGAGTTTGAAATACCTGTGGTTGTATTGGGCCCTCATAAAACATCAACTTTACAGAAAGCAGCATTTATTCAGAGAAATTTAATCCATGTTTTAGTTATGGATGTGCTAATTAACGGGAATAACAAAGATGTAGTATAAAGCTATACAATCTGTCTTATTCACGACACTACAATCGTATTCACTTCCTGTTGCGTAAAACACAGCACAATTTACATTGCTATTGAGCCACAGTGTATTTCTGTATAGTTATAAAATGCCAGCTATCTATTTGCTATAATAGAGGAAATGTTACAATATATTACTTGAAAGTAACATGGATTTGACAGGAAATGTTACAGTGCAGCGATACATTTCAAAAATTTAGTTATTCTTAGTTCACCCAAAAGCATTTTGGAAATACCCCCCCAAATCTGGAAGCTGCTGAGATCCAATATGGTCTTCCAGCAATCTGATATCACGCTCTTAATAATTTATATCAAATCACATAGTGTTTAATTCAAGTTTTGGGACAGGAGTAAGTTACCACAGTGTTATAGCAGCCAAGCGTTGCTAACAATGTTGATTTTGATCCTTCAATGTTGGCTCTTCCTATCATTGTGAAGCAGAAATCGCCAAGTTTTCGATTGTTCACTTGCTTTAGGGAATTGAGTTGGGATTAGACCGTTGTGAGACAGGTTAGGCTTACTCTACTAATGGTATGTTGTTGTGATAGTAAACCCATTCTGGACCAACTGGACCAATGATTTTTAAAATGCAAAATATTGCAGATGCTGGAAATCTGAAACAAAAACAGAAGTCGCTGGGAACATTCAGCAGGTCAGGCAGCATTATAGAGAACATGCCCCAGTTCTAACAAAGGGTTGTGGACCCGAAAGGTTGATTCACTTTCATTTTTCTATAAATGCTGCCTGACCCCAACGACTTCTGTTTTTGGACCAATCATTTTTCAGACAAAACTGTTTGTACGACATTGCTGTGAAAAAATTGGCTAACATGTTTGCCCACAAAACACAATGTTATTGTATTTTAAAGTATATCCTGTAAAACACTTTGAGATATCCTCCAGATGTGAAAGATTCTATACCGAATGTAAGGATTACAATTAATATTTAATTTCAGGTACGATAGCAGTTCAGGTAATAATAATAATCAATGCATTTATTATTCTCCTCCCTTGGCTAGGGAGGAGAAGAACTTGTCAGGAACCCAGTTCTTGATTCCTATCCACTGACTATCTGCAATCTCTCTTCACAGATAATAATTGTCCAGTGGTTGTAGGGAAATTTAGCAGGTTCCCTCAACCAGGAATGAGGTGAATAACCAATTAAATGTGGAGAATTGTAGAACATGAGAGCACAACATGAGAAATTATGTGATCTTTCAAGTAGCACTGATAACAGTACCATTGTATTGTGCCAAAATATGTCACCTCCAACATTGTAGTACTCCCTAGCATTTGTAATGTGATATCAACCTGGATTTTCTGAATAAGAAGCGGGATTCAGTACTACCAACTGAATCAAGCTGAATTGAGACATTTTATGTGATAAAAATACAAACTGAATTGAGACATTTTATGTGATAAAAAAAACTGTTTATGAATCTATTCCTCCTTTCCCTGGAATCAGACAATAGAGTTGAATTTTTGTGACTTCACTATAATAATAATAATCCTAGCATTTGATATAGTGTTTTTCATGTCTTCTAGACATCTCAAAGCGTTTCACAAAATTGACTGTATACTTGTGGGCAAAATGCGGCAGCCAATTGCACACAGCAGTGTCGCACAAACAATTGCACACAGCAGTGTCCCACAAACATGCGTGGATTGAAATGACCAATTTTTGGGGGGAGGGATTATTATTAGGCATGTTGAGTAAGGAAACCCACCCAAGGTTACACCCTGACCTGCCTGGATTCAAACTCACGCTTGTAAGGCGAGTGCTCTAACCACTGAGCTACAGGATTCCACACAAAATTCTTATAATGTACAACTGTATATAGTTCAGTTTAATTCTGTAACCACTATCGTCATTGGTTTGCCCATATAATTGAAGAACAACCCTGAATTAAAGAAACTCTGTAAAAGCACAGAGCTCTGCCTGGAAAATACTGAGAAAAAAGGAAGATAAAAGCAAGTTTCCACTTGTTGGAGTGGAAAATAGACATATATCAGTAGTTCCATCTGTATTGTTCAATTTTTGGGGTTCTATCACTATCTATCAAGAGACAGAAAAGCCTGAAATGAAGTGCCTTTCAAGCAAGCTTTTAGAAAGGAACTTTTCTGAGGAAAGGTGGATTACTCATATCTAGCCCATGTACAAGTAGATCACAAATGAACAAAAAGATCATGTAGGGAGAACACGTATTAGGGAGAACACTTATTGTAAGCTGAAGACCTCTTGAACATCTCTTCATGCCTCCCACTATTGATAGTCTGCGGCCTTGAAGCCTCTATACACTATATACCTTGTCCACTTATTTTTTTGTAAGGTTCTCTGACTGCTTACCAAGAGATGATGCAGTCTGAAGAGATGTAGCCTCTAGGTGTTTTATCTCTTGGCGCATCTTGCTTCAATTAAATTAATGGATCCATTCAGACACCTCATTCTCCTTTCAGCTGCATTTGTTACATTAAAAAGAACCAGCCAAAAGAATCCGTACTGTGGTATTTGCCAGGCACTCAATTTCCCTGTCTTCTTTCTGTAAATCAAATAATTAGTAAAATCTCCTCAACAGAGCACTTTATCAATATGTTGTAGCTTTTGTGCAACTCAGGAAAAAATATAAGTCTTGTTCCACAACAAACAGCTTTCATTCACCCTCTGCAGCTTTTGTGTGCTTGGCTATAACTGCTAGAAGGAGTACAATATATTGACCTTTTTATGGAAAGGTCTTTTGTTAGGCAAAGGTCAGTGGAAATGTTAAGGGAGTTTGTTTGAGACTGACAAAGTGAATGTTGTGGAAGACATTGCACCTTCCTTTATCCGCGTTTTTTTTATGCCTGGTAAATAAGAGAAAGAGAGATGTATCTCCAATAATACAGCATTCTCCGTCACTGCATTGGAGTGTCAGCCTAAACAAACCTTCAAAATACTGCAGATGCTGAAAATCTGAAACAAAAACAGAAATCGCTGGATTCACTCAGCAGGTCAGCAGCATCTATGGAGAAAGGAAAAGTGAGCCAATGTTTCGGGTCCACGGCCCTCCCTCCCAACATGATCTAGTTCTGACAAAGGGTCGTGGACCTGAAACGTTGACTCACTTCCTCTTTCTGCATAGATGCTGCCTGACCTGCTGAGTGTTCCCAGTGATTTCTGTTTTAGTCCATATCCCAATGCGGGAGCTTGAACCCACCAACTTGTGACTCAATAATAACAAGACATTACATTTGAAATTACATTAGAGTCGAGATAGACTTAGAGGCAAGAGTGCTACAAACTGAGCCAGGCGGACACCTACCCTAAGTGCTCAGGCTATGTGCTTTGCACCTAAATCCAACATTTGGTACAGCTCTAGTATTGGAGCTAAACACAGTTCTTTTGTGACAGATGCACCACTTATGGATTAAATAACTGACAAGTTCTGGTTCATTGTCATTCATAATTCCTCTTCAACAATAAATGATATTTCACTGAACCTGTTTTTCAGTGCCTAACTATTCCATATATGACACTCAGTCAACATACTCAACGGAGATAACATCAAAGGATAAATTGTGCTATGAATATTCACGTTGTTTGAATAATTCATATATTACAATGTAATCTGTTTTCCAACTCAAAGTTCAGTATTATTCATGTTACTTCCCACAATTTCTGTACCATTTGAAATGTACTTGGCTGTATTATTTCCAACTTACACTTAAATATGTGCAAGCCCAAGGAAGGTATCAGTAATTCACAAAAAAAATTTGCAAAGCTCAGTAACCATACCGTTTGTTGTCACACCAATGAATGATGCAGGTCCTTTTTATTTTGTTGTGTTGGGATGTGTTGTCCTTTGGATGAAATGTTGAACCAAGGTCGGACCTGCCTGCTCAGGTAGACATAAAAAATCCCACGACATTATTCTTGCTAACAATAATCAGATAAAACAGATCATTCACTATTTTGTGGGACATTGCTACGCATAAATTGGATGCGGTGTTCACCTATGAAATGCTCTGTCACTACACTTTACAGTAAATCCTGTGAAGCACTTTGAGACTTCCTCAAGGTGCAAGGTGCCATTTCAAGGTGCCATTTCAAATGCTGGGATTAGTATTATTAATAATATTTATATTTAAAAGCTTTGTTTCGATTAAAATTAAAATTGTAAGAACACGTAAATGTGTGAAAAGGTGTATATTTTCTATTTTTTACTTTGAAAGTATGGAGAATGGCATTGAGAAGCATGGCTCATTTGACAGCCCTCTTCTGAGTTACAAGGTTGTGGATTCAAGCCTTACTTTGAAAATTTGAACTCCCTTTCAAGGTTAACACTCCAATGCAGTATTGGGGAACACTGTTTTGTTGGAGACGAATAGGAAATTAAACCAAGGTCCCGTCTGGCTGATCATTTGAAGGTTCCATTGGTACTATTGGAAAGAGAAGTATGTTTCTCCTGGAGTGCTGACCAACAACCCTCAGAAAGTCATTCGCTTAATGGCTGTTTGAGGCATTTCATTGTGTGCAAATTGGCTACAAAATGTACATGGTCACTATAATTAAATCCTGTGAAGCCCTTTGAGAACTTGTCCCAAAGTGAAAAGTGCTACATCAAATGCAAAAATTATCATTGTGATTGATAATGCTTATAATTTGGCATTATCAAAGGGATACAATAGAAAATCTGATTTCATGATTGATTCATGGTGATACTTATGGAATGTGCCATATTAACATAAAGTACTGTACTGAGCAATTTTCAGAAAGTTCAGCTTTGGAGACAAAATATGGATATTTCCCAAATTGAAATTAATTTAAAGTTTAGTAAACCTACCCACATGCAGAAATTAACTTTTAAGTTTTTTTTAAAAAAGAACTGCTGAAAAACAGCTTCCAAATTAATATTAAATTTTAGACTATTCTACAATTGTGCACAAAGTGCTCAAATGAATAATAATAATAATAATCCTTGCATTTGATATAGCGCTTTTCACATCTTATCGACGTCCCAAAGTGCTTCACAGAATATACTGTAAAGTGGATTGACTGTATATTTGTGGGTGAATCGCAGCAGCCAATTGTGCACAGCAGTGTCCCACAAACAGTCATGGATTGAAATGACCAATTTTATTATTGTGGGGTTTTTTTGTACGGATTATTATTAGGCGTGTGGAGTAAGGAAACTTGCCCAAGGTTTCGCGCTGACCTGCCTGGATTCAAACACAGGTCTCCCCAACTTGCAAGACAAGTGCACAGGAGCTCCACAAAGTAGGTTTCACAAGACTAATGTCAGGCTTTGGAAATGCTATCAGAGCTCAACAATGGCTGAAAATCAGAAAGTTCAAATAATAATAATAATCACTGCATTTTATATACTGTAGTACCTTATCACCTCATTGGTCTGTTTCAAAGTACATCACAGAATACACTGTTAATTGAAATGACTGTATACTTTGTGGGCACAATACTGCAGCCCATTAGGCGAAGCAGTGTCCCACAAATAGCTGTGAATTGGTTAACCACATATTTTACCCGTGGAAAGTGATGTACCAATCAAATAACAACAAGGTTCCTACTTACTGCTAGATAAACAGTGGCAGAAAGTAAGGAAACCTGCCTAAGGTTTTGCCCTGCCCATGAATTGAACCCAGATCCTTTGGTTTATGAGACAACAAGACTCCAATGCTCATTCCATGCTCTTTGTTTACTCTTTCTCGAGATCTAGGACAATGGTTTGTACAAAAACAACAACAACAAAATTACATTTATAGAGCGCCTTTCACGTTGGGAGGACGTCCCAAGGCGCTGAACAGTCAGGTCGGGACCCGAGCAAGGGGGAGGGGCAGCGTAGGGGGGAAGGGTGGGAAAGAGTTGGGAGGACAGCAGAAGGCACGATCAAAGAGGAGGGTCTTCAGACTGGCCTTGAAGAAGACAAGGGAAGAAGCGAGGCATACGAACTGTGGGATGGGGTTCCAGAATATGAGTGCAGAGAGGCTGAAAGCCCGTCCACCGATGGTAAGGCTGGTTGGGTGGGGGACACGGAGGCCGCTGAATGGAGGGGGCGGGCAGGTTCATAGGGGGACAGCAGGTCGGAGAGATAGGAGGGAGCAGGCCATGAATGGCCTTGAAAGTGAGGACGAGGATCTTAAATTCGATCATCTGGGGGATGGGGAGCCAAGGGGGCCGGGTAAGGGTAGGAGTGATGTGGTCACGGAGTGGGAGAGGAGACGAGGTGCAGAGTAGTGGATGATCTGGTGTGGCATACCTTTTAGCTAAATATTCCCCTGTGTCACTTAATAAATGGTTTCCTGATTGAAGAGCAATATTAGTACATTGTGTTTGAACCAAGAGGGCAGAACTGATATTGTGAGAGCCTGGGAATGGACTGAGCTGTTACCTGAGTGAGTTTCTGTCAGGTACCCACTTTGAGATACCTGTGCGTATCTCTCAGGTATTGCGTTAGTATCAGCCTTATCAGGTGCTGGTGCTGCGTGAAATACATTGCTTTCCTGCAGAACCAAAGCAAGAACTTATATGGCTTCTAAAAGCAAACGACCAGCTGTTCAACAACTGAACATCAAATGAGCTTTCAGTTTTATCGGACTGAAGAGATACAAAATCTCCAGCTATATTTACTTCTGCAGTACAGTAAAGCCTGTACTAGCTCTGGCAGTCAGTCAAAAACCGTTTGACAACCAGCGGCTTCTTAACTTCAAAGACAAAAGAAATTCAGTACCCATGTGAAACAGCACCACCCGCTTACTATATGGCTGTGTTTTTATTTGTTTGATGCATCCTCCAGAGAGTACATGGCAATAGTTTGGACCTTTCACCTTTCCAATCTGGGTTTAGATGTCTCGCAAACCAACAGGATGAAACTCTCCTCTCTTTAAAAGTCATTTATGGTACATCATCAGCCATAAAGATTAGTCGACAAAGTTTAATGTTTTAAAAGCACATAATATAATGATTTACATTATTAACACTGCACGCCAAAATCCTAACGGGTAAGTTAGCGGGACAAGCGAGGAGCTAACCAGCATTGCTAGTATTGTTTTAGCTTGTTAAACACTAACCAACCATACCTCAATGTGCACTCTGCAGTACATAAATTCAAGATTGTCATGGAAAGAGTTAAGAAGTTTGGAAGAAAGTGTTATTAAAATATGGAATTCATTTTCACAAATGGCTATGGACAATAATGACTTTTCAAAGGGAATTGAAGAACTATTTGAAGAGTAATAATATAAAGGTTAATAATACTATACTGTAATAATAATCCTTGAATTTGATATAATTCATAATTTTACAGAAATGCCTCAAAGTGCTTCACAGGATTTTATTTAAAGTGTGATTGTGCATTTTTGTACGAAACATAGCAGCCAGTTTGCATAGCAAGGTCCTACAAACAGTCATGCAGTGAATGACCAAATTTGTTTAGGGAATTGTTGGCCGGGAGAATTTCTCTTATCTTTTTGAATAGTAATTGAGTCCTAATTACCATGGGTCCTTTCATTGTGTGGGATATCCTCCCAATGTGAAAGACACTCTACAAATATATTTTTGTTGTTGTTGTTAATATCCAACTGAACAGTCAGACAACGTCTGATCTGAAGAATGCTCTAAGACACTACCCCAAGTTAAGGCTGCTATATAAATTCAAGTTGTTGACAGAAGTCTTACTATGCAGCACTCCATCAGCACTTGTCCCAAAATGGGGCTTGAAGCCACACAAGAGGAACAATATAAAGGGCTATGGGAAGGGACAGAGATTAGTTTCAGTGAAGGTGCTTGTAACCGCATCAGCTTGATGCGGCTTCCCCCCAACTCCCACCCCCTCACCACCTGCCCCCCACTTCCCATCTCCTTCCCATCCCTCCTTCCACACCTTCGACCGCATCTCCCCATCCTCCGTCATTGAGACCATCTCCTCAATGAAGCTCACCACCTGCCCCCTAGACCCCATCCCCACCCCTCTCCTTACACCCAGCTCCACCTTCTAGTCCCTCTATTCACCGATACCATCAGCCTGTCCCTCTCATCCGGGACCGTTCCCACTCGCTTCAAAACTGCCACCATAATTCCCATCCTAAAAAAGCCTTTCCTCGATGTGTCGCAGCTATCTAGCTACCAGCCCATCTCCAACCTCCCCTTCCTTTCCAAGGTCCTTGAAAGAGTGGTTGCCTCCCAGCTCCACTTTTTCCTCACAAAGCACTCACTGCTCAAACTCCTCCAATCAGATTTCCGTGCCTCCCACAGAATGGAAACTGCCCTGGTCAAGGTCACAAATGACATCCTGACCATCTGCGATTAGGGCTCCCTCTGCCTCCTCGTCCTCCTCGACCTACCCACTGCCTTTGATACCGTGGATCACACAATCCTCCTTCACTGCCTCTCCTCCCTCCTCAACCTGCAAGGCTCTGTCCTCGAATGGTTCTGGTCATATCTCTCCCACCGAACTTCACTTTGTCTCCTCTGAAGGCTTCTCCTCCAGCCCCCGCACAATCACATGTGGTGTTCCCCAGGGCTCTGTCCTTGGCCCCCTGATTTTCACCCTCTACACTCTCCCCCTGGGCGACATGGGGTAAATTTCCACATCTATGTGGATGACACCCATCTCTAACTCTCTGCATCCACCCTCGACTCCAGAACTATTGGCGTTCTGACTGCATGTCTGTCCGACATTAGTCCTAGATGAGGGCAAATTTCCTACAGCTCAAAGTCAACAAGATGGAGGCCCCCCTGATTGGCTCACGTCAGCACCTCCGCACCTCAGGCGCTGACAACATTAGCGTTCAAGGCTGCTCTTTCCACCTCTCGTAGCCAATCAGGAATCTGGGCGTCTTGTTCGACCCCAAACTATCCTTCCTCCCACACATCTGCTCCATAACCTGCACAGCCTTCCAGCACCTCCGCAATATTGCCAGACTCCGCCACTACCTCACCCCCCCATGCCGCCGAAACCCTCGTCCACGCCTTTATCGCTTCCAGGCTCAACTACGGGAACTCTCTCCTCGTCGGCCTCCCCAGTTCCTCCCTTCATAGGCTACAGATCATTCAGAATTCTGCAGCTCATGTACTCTCCAGTACCAGGCTTTGCGACCACATCACTCCCACCCTCGCCTGTCTCCATTGGCTCCATCTCTCAGAGGATCAAATTCAAGATCCTCATCCTCACTTTCAAGGCCATTCATGGCCTTGCCCCCGCCTATTTCTCCGACCTACTGTTTCCTTATCAGTCTGCCCACACCCTACGTTCAGCAGCCTCAGGCCTGCTCCGCGTCCACCGCCCTAACTGCTCAACCATTGGTGGCCGGGCTTTCAGCCTCTCTGCTCCCATACTGTGCAACTCCATCCCGCAGCCCCTCCACCTTGCTTCCTCCCTTTCCTCCTTCAAGGCCGGTCTCAAGACCTTCCCCTTCAACAGCGCTTTCGGCTGCCCCACTAACTCTTCCCCCTCTCCCTCCTTCCCCTTCCCCCTACCCGACCCTCCCCCTACACCCTGCACCCCCCCGCTTGGGTCCCGATCTAACCGTTCAGCGCTTTGGGACGTCCTCCCGACATGAAAGGCTCTATGTAAGTTCAATTTTGTTGTTGTTGTTGAGGGAGTCCATAGGACAAATCTGTTCCACTGAGGATATGGTTGAGTCACATAGTGGTATTTGTGGTATTTTTAAAGCTCAAAAATTTGTTGACACAGGCTTCAGTGCACTTTAAATAAAGGTGAAGAACATCACAAGATCACAAGATTGTTTTAGATGAAGAAAGCAAATCAATCTCATCTTTCCAGAATGCCCACCCTACCAAGCCCCCACCAAGCTGATTTTAAATTAGTTCCAGTGTCCTGACTTCAATCACCATAACATTGAAGTTGTTTTGCTGTTTCTTTGTACTTGTGGGATTTTCTCCTTTTGAATTGAAATAATGCTGCTCTTTAATGACTTGTGGTACAAATCATAAGACTCTGATTTTAAAACAGGATTCTTTCAGGAATCTGGATCTGGTTTACTCTGGGTATTCCCTCTGATGTGTTCTGATTTTTGGAATGGAGTTCCAATGAAACTCCATCTCCACCTCCGACAAGGCCATCTCAGAACATGTCTTCATTTCCCTTCCCTCCCACATCCTTTCCTTCCCACCAAACTTGCTTCCTTTGAACAACAAACATAAGTCTGCCTCATGCCACTCCCCCTCCCCCTACTGTCCAATCCACCCTCACCACCGTTGGGTAAGAATTCAGTCTCCCCCTAATCTCTGTAACATTTCCCCCTCCCTTCACACTCAAAAGAAGATCTACCTTTTTGACCATGTTTCTGGTCATTGTTCCCTCCACTTCCTTCCACTCCAATTCCAGCTGAGGCTCCCAATCAGTTGTGTGAGAGTTTTGAGCTGTCCTTGAAAGGTGAAGGATCCCACATAAATATAAATTGCTGTTGTTGTCTGCATATCAACGGGTTAAGGAATCTGCTTGAAATTCCCATGTTTGATACTCAATGATCTCTATTAAGAATTTGGGTTTAACCATGTTATGCAAGCTGGATAGCTGCTTATTGATTTATTGTCAATCCTCCACGTCCCCATTGAAAGAAAGGATTTGAATACTGAACCAAAAGAACATTCTTATAATAATACGAAATATTGTACTTCAGAAAATAATTCCATTCAGTAGGCTGAAAGCCACAGAAACATCAATGTGAGCAGCGCCTAACTCACTAATTTCTGTTCATCCCCCTTTATCTGCAATGACCAGCAGAATGATACGGAGGAGGCTGGCGATTCATTTCCAAGCTTTGCTCACTCTGGCTGTCAGGAGGTGAGTGGGATGAGGTGCTTTCCTTCTTAGTTTTGCTGCCTCTTTGCATGAATTGCCTGGGTGGACTGCCACCTCTTCTAAATACAGCGATAAAGTCTGCTGAAGACCGGCTGGCAAGGTATTGTCTCGGAGCACAAAGTGGTACACTGCACTGGAGTGCTGGTATGCTGTGCCAACATGCCCCTTTGCCCATACAAGTAACTGAAACATTTGCCCTACTGTTTTGATTTGTCTGGAGGAACTCCACAAATGTGCCTAACCTGTGCCAACCTGCATCTTAACTAAAAATGTTTGATAGCATCAAGCTGCAAAGGAAAAAAAAAAATCCATCCTTCCACGGCATGGATCCACAAATCCTGCAACCTGCAACTATACCAAACCAGTTGTTCCCTCCCTCAGCATCAACCTGTTTCATGTCCCTTGCCCTATCTGCCACGTCCTCATTGGGTAAGCTTTCAGCCATTCTTCCTCCACTCTCTGGAACTCCATCCAGGAGTCCCTTCACCTCGCCTCCTCCCTCCGCGCTTTAACAGCCAACTTCAAGACTTACCTCAAATACTACTTTCAGTCATCTTTCCCCATCCCCCACTCCCATCTCAAGCCTGAATGGGTATCCATGTCAAATGATTTGAGACGTCCTTCCAGCTTGAGCGTTGCGAGATAAACTGGATTATATTGACAGAAATGCATTATCCACCACACAAAAATATAAGGAGCACAATGTACAATTAAAAATGCAATCTTCATAGGTTAATGGGTCGAAATTTTTATATTTCTCATTTTAGAATTGTGGGATTTTTAATTCAAAGATAATTATTGTAAGGACAATAGCTGTCTGTGGGAAATCCATCCTTCCATAGCCTGGATCCACGACATTGTATTTCACAAATTGGCTTATTCACCCACAAAATACACAGCGACTCTACTTTACAATAAGTGCCGTGAAGCAATTTGGGACGTGAAAGGCACAATACCAAATGCAAAGATTATTATTGCACAAAATATCCGGACTCTGATCTATCATCTTTAACTTAGCAGAAACAGGTTAATCACTAATGGGAAAGTAAATGTAAAAAGAACCCACTATTGTTGTGAAGGCTTCCTTATCTCCTAGCCCTGCTTCTAATTCCTTTGCAATACTATGGACTGTTGTTTATTTAAGTGCCTGGATTTGCTCCTACATGGCTCATTAGGGAAGTGTCATGTTTTTTCATGCTGTCATTCTTGTGATGCACAATGAATGTGTGGACAGAACCTTCCTGTTTCAGCTTGATTTAGGCTGACCAGATAACTTAAAATAAAAACAGGGCTGTAAAAAGCCCAGGGTGGATTTCCAGAATTTATTTCTGGTTATATTGCACTTTTTTTAAATATAAATTTTGTTTATCCACCTTTTCTACTGATTTTGTGTTCCCTGGTAGGGGTGTCGGGGGTGGGTGGGGTTGTGGCAGTTGTCCTCTGGTACCCAGCTCAAGTCAGCATTGTTAATATGTGAACCTCAGCAGTGAGTGTCCACCCAAATATAAAGTGTATCACAGCCATTTCAAACCAACCATCTACTGGTCTGCAAACTAAAGCGTTCTCCACTAAACCAACAGGGCTGTCTCTTATTTCACTTTTTCACCATTCATAGAAGTATTTATTAATTTAACAACTGGATAGGTATCCAGCTATTCAGTGGAGTTCTGTAGCATATTGGTGAGAGCACTTGCCTCGCAAGTGGGATTACCCGGGTTTGATTCCCTTGCAGAGCAAAACCTTAGGCAAATTTCTTTACTCCTCTGTTTACCAAGCAGTAAGTAGGAATCTGGTTATTGGTGGGTTTGCAGATAGCATTTCTGGAGTAACAATAATCCCTCCCCAAAAATTGGTCATTTCAATCCATAACTGTTTGTGAGACACTGCTGTGTGTAATTGGCTTCCGAGTTTCACCCACAAAATATACAGTCAATTCACTTTATAGTATATTCTGTGACATCGAGAAGATGTGAAAAGCGTTAGGACCTATATCTAATGCAAGGATCATTATTATTAATAATAATACCCTCCATTTAAAAAAAACTATTTGGTGATTCAATCCACACCTGTTTGTGAAACACTGTTGTGCATGATTGGCTGCCGTGTTTCACCCTCACAGTAAAGTCAATTTACTTTAGGGTATATTCTGTAATGCGCTTTGAGATATCTCAATATGATAAGATGTTATATCAAATGCAAGGATTATTATTTGGTTTTTCATGCATCTCATTGACTTTATTGGGAGAGCTTCATTTTTCTTTCTATCGATGTCTTTATTTAATTTTATTTAACTTGATCCTATTTAGGATGGCAAATTGCTTTAGTGCAATAGAATCCAAATTACTATTGAAGCAGGAAGGAACTGAGAGTTGAACGTTCTTATGGATGGACTGCAGAAATGCAACTTAAAATACATTTTTTTTAATGATGGATGGATGGATTAAAGGCCACCTTTTTTAAAGGTAACAATGAAGTGCATTGTCATTGAATCTTAGAATTTTTAAACACAAAACTAGGTTAGTCAGCCCATGGTGTCTGCATTGTGCTTGCTCCTCCACTGGAGGTATATACTGTACACTGATCTTATTTATTTGCTCTTTTACCCACATCCTTCAATAGCTTTATTTTCTAATTCATTTTAAATTAATATATCGACTTGCTGAGGTACAGTATTGTAAGATACTGGTTCACAAATTCTATGCTTCAAGCTTACACATAGAGAAAAAGCGGAGTCACCTTGGACACTGTTGATTTACACTTATAATGTTGGCACAGGAGCTGATTGTCACTCGTTCCAAGTGAGGTAGTGGTTTGAAGTGACCTAAAATGACTGGAGAAAATAACTACTCAATAGAGGGCAATAAAGGTTTAAAAGACTGGATTTCATACATAGAATTTCTAAGTTAGCGCCGTCTCCTTTGCCAAAAATGAGGCTTAAGGATCTGATTTCAGAAGGCAGGAGGCAGTCAGCACAGACGGTTAACTCCATAAAGGCTGAAACACAATTCTTTCATATACAAATGCCCAAACCTCCTACTCTGTGCAGAAATTCATATGATTCCACCTATACAATGCTGATATCTCAAGATAAATAGGGAAATTGGAGGTAATATCAATGATACATACGTTAACCACCAGGGAAATTCACTGCCGTAGATATTTAACTCACTATCCAGTGAGAAAAATCATGCATCTCAAATGTAACAGAAATGTGATACCAGAATGCATAGACCGGCATATATAGCAACTGTACTACTGGGAAATCAGACACAGCTAGCACGTGGATCTATTAAAATGTTGGTGAAATTGAATGCCATGAGTGTGGACTGTCAGGAAGATTGGATGCCATGGAGGCTCCCAGCACTTCCATAGAAATCAGGCGTCAAGCATGAATAGCTTCTGTACTGCCCTGGAAATTGAATGCCAAAAATACATGGGCCAACCAGTCACAGAAATTGGATTCCATGGGCAAATAAGCCCCCTACATTGACATAGAAATCAGATGCTGTGGCTGGATAGCTACTAAATTGCTAGAGAAATTTAATGCCATTCACAATTAATTCCTACACTGCCACGGAATTGAAACATCATGGCTGGAAAGCTCCTATTCTGCCAGGGAAATCTGACGCTGAGGACAATTAGCCTGTACTGCCAGGTAAATTGAATTGAATGCCATGGAAAGATACTGCCAAGGAAATCAAACACTGTGGATGGAAATTCCTGTGCACTGCCAGAAAAATCAAATTACATGGATGGATGTTCCTATACACTCAGAAGTAGCGAAGCGCCATAGACAGCATTACTTTACTTTGCACAACTCCACTAAGCTGAAACAAGCCAATATCCAAAACATTTGCTGCACTTTCAACAAAGAGACCATGCCCATTGTGAGATATTAAACGTGGATCTTATCTGCCTGTCCAAGTGGATCATAAAGATCCCATGGAATGAGGAGAAATCCCTTTCTATTTTTGAATAGATGGCACTATTCAAAAAGAGAAAGCTGTTTCTCCTAGTGCCAGTCTTACTTCTCTTGATCTAGATATAATAAGGTTGTGGATTCAAGCCCCACATCGGGACTTTTGACTCACAATTTTAGGCTTACATTCCAATATGACGCTGGGGGTGAAGTACCATCCTTCAAATAAGACATTAATCCAAGGCCCCACCACCCTGTTCAAAATCTCATAGGAATACTTGAAAAGAGACTGAGTTTCTTCCAGTGGCCTGGCCAACAATTCTCCAGATAAAATTGATCATTTGCTTCACAGCTATTTATGTGGCATTGCGGTGAGCAAATTGATTGCCTTGTTTGCCCACAATTACAGTCACCACACTTCGCTTAAAGTCTTATGAAGCATTTAAAATGTCCCAATGACATGATAAGGTACTATATCAAATGCAAGCATTATCATATTATTATCATTGAATATGTTCTCTTTTGGTCTTTTTTTTAATTTTCTTCTTAATTTCAACCCGCCCAGTCTCTTTACGAACTGCGCAGTATAAAGACTGAAGCTGTAAAGAAACATTGAAATTTCCAGCACAGGAGGAAGTCATTTGGCCCATTGTAGTTGTGCCCAAAGACCAGATCTTTATCTCATTTTAACTATGCACAGAAAACATACATATGTGTTTTGATTTCCATCATAGCAACCCTCCAGGGAGAGAATATGCATTCCATTCCAATAAACATCACTGGAATTTCCATATGTAGGTGGGATACATGGAAATCTCAATTCAGTTTGGATAATCTTAAACAAGGTGATGGGTTTCCACATATATCAATCACCCAGCTAACCCCCCAAAACACTACAGTACATTTCAGATGTAAGGATGAATATTGAGAGATGTGGTATGGTATCCACATAAATGATGAAATGTTCAGTCAACATCTCCATATCTACTGACATTTATTCCACTCCTGCCTGTCAGTTATTATATTAATAGGTTTCAGTGGAGCCGATTTTATGTCACATGTGGAAAAAAACAAAAGCACATTATAGTTAAAAAGTTCAAACTTAAAAGTTCTAAAATAAGCTCCTTGGGACATCCTCCTGACCTGATAAGTGTAATTTTCTTGTAAAATAAGTTGACCAAACAGTGAAGGAAAATTGAAAGGCTGATCAAGATAAAACAAGAAAATGATTTCCAGAGAACAGGACAAAAAGCAAGCTAACACAATCCAAATGGATGCCTATACTAAATATTTTGAGGATTTGAATTCTTTACTCTGATTTAAACATGCCCCAGATGCTTCACAAAACCTGACCCATTGCTTATTATGTGGAATGTTGTAATTTCACGATAATAAAGGCATTACGAAAACAAGAGGAGTGGAAGAGTTATTGCCAAATAAATGTGCTACAGCACTGGTTAGTGTCCGCCACTGATCAGATAAAACGTGACAAAATGGACACATCTGAAGACTTTTAGCTGAGTCCATCGCCACTTGAAATATTTGGGTTCCAACTAATTTGCTTGGCTGTGTTTTGTGAGAGTGCATCAGAGATTTGGGCTCTACTGTATTTTGATCCTTTTTGCCATGTAACAACAGCTTAAAATTGGTGGTATCCTGGTATTGAGCAATGTTGGGCAAGTTTCCTTACTCTATAATCCTCTGTTTACCTAGGAGTAAGTAGGAACCCAGATGTTATTCGATTGATGAATCGCTTTTCCTGGGGTAATAATTCCTTCAAAAAAAATCATAATAAATTGGTCACTTCAATTCATAACTGTTTATGCGCAATTGGCTGCTGCATTTCGCCCACAGTACTGTATATAGTCAATTCACTTTACAATATATTCTGTGAAGTGCTGTCAGATGTCGCAAAAACATACAGTATAAGGCGCTACATCAAATGTAAGGATTATTATTATTGAGTCTGCTTTGCCAATGCACCGGCTGCTAGCTGACATAGCTAAACAATTATCACTTCAGCACACACGAAAAAAAAGTGGCAGCTGGAAAAATATGGGTCTTCATTACAATGAAAAGGCTGACAAAATCTTTGACAGGGTAGTGATAGTTAAAAGTGTAAATGAGTTGTTTTGGGACTCTTGATGAGGTTAAAGACTGTGCCCCTCTTAAGTGCCGTTGAGCCATGTATTGGTGTAAAGGGAACAGAACACCGCAAGTGGCAATTTGATGAATGCAGGGAATACGGTTCTAGTGGTAATTTGCCAGATGAGTTTATGAATCTGCTCTTAGTTTATTTTCCACATAAACAAACAATAAATAATTGCAAGAGGACCTGTGCCTTCATTTTATTGGTGATTCCAGCTGGGCTCATCTTTGGCACTACATTAAGCTTGAACTTGTCAAACTTTTTAAGTGCCATGTATAATTTAACTGGCTTAATATACAATCATTAGAGGGTCTTTCACTAAATCAAGGATCATTCAAACTGTCGTATATCTACAGTTGCTATTTGCTAACTGAGATTAAACATCAGGCAAACACCATTTGGGTTTCACACTCAATTATTTGATGCATAAACTACTTCATTATTTATTTAAAACTACCTGTACAATGATAACAACACACAAGTGTGAATTATTGTGATTCATTTTCAATGAAAGCTCCATGCATAACATCAAAAAAAGTTCAAAGTTGTGAAATGTACCTCTCAGTGAAAAATGCAGGTCTACTCATGAATCAAGCAATATTAATCATTATCTATCTGAAGCATAACCATAAGAATTATTTAAGCAAATTTTAATAACTTATATGGCAGTTATATGGCATTATATTATAAATAAATGTCTCAAAACTCTTGAACTGAGCATTCTTACATAGGCAGTTAATCCGTACAAGCAATATCCCTGGACAAAAATTCCTCAGACAAATTGGTCATTCACTTCACGGCTGTTTGTGAGTCACTGCTGCGTGCAAAAAGGCTGTTGTGCTTGCATGCAAAATACATGGTTATTACACTTCAACGTAAATCCTGTGAAGTATATTGAGACATCCTCTGATGTGAAAGGTACAATATCAAATGGAGTCCTCTTGGAGCCCTGTAGCTCAGTGGTTAGAGCGTGTGCCTTGCAACCAAGAGACCTAGGTTCAATTCCCAGCATATCAGGACAAAACTTTAGATAAGTTTCCTTACTCCATATGCCTGATAATAATCCCTCAAAAAATTTTTTTCAATTGGTTATCTCAACCCACACCTGTTTGTGGGACATTGCTGTGCACAATTGGCTGTCACATTTTGCCCACAAATATAGTTAATATACTTTACAATATATTCTGTGAAGCGCTCTGAGATGTCTAGAAGACATGAAAAGCCCTATATCAAATGCAAGGATTATTATTATCAAATGGACATATTACTAGTAGTATTAATAATTGTTATTATGAGATGAATTACCAATTGATTTGAAATTTGAATTTGGAGAGAATGTTGTCATAGAAGTACAGAAGTACTTTCTGAAAATATAACAAGATATTCCTGCTTCTTTTTTCCGCGCCCTTTTTTTTTCCCGCCATCTCAGGGATTGTCCGGGCGGGCGGCGAGGACAAAGAGTGGTTGCTGGACGATTGTTGGACGATTGTTGGTTATTGTTTGTTGCTGTTTTTGTTGTTAATATTATTGCTTTTGTTGTTTATTATTGTTTATTATTGTTGTTTGATTCCCCCCACCCCTGCCCCCATCTTCTTCTTCCCTCACTCCCTTTCCCCACTTTCTCTCCTCCCTTTTCCCCTTCCCTCCCTCTTCCCTCTTCCTGATCTTGCCCCCACCCATCTTTCCCTCCCTCTCTTCCTTGCCCCCCTTTCTCCCCCCTCTTCCTCCCTAACCCTAACCCATCCCACCTTTCCCTCCCTCTCCCCCCTTACCCTCTTTTCCCCCTTTCTCCCCTGGCCCCATTTTCGCGATTGTTTGTGGGACACTGCTGTGCGCAATTTGGCTGCCGCGTTTCGCCCACAAGTATACAGTCGACTTTCCTGCCTTTCTTCCCCCTGCCTCGACCCCTCCCCTTTTGCTTCTTTACCCCCTTTTGCCCCTAGTCCCACTTCCGTGACTGATTGTGGGACACTGCTGTGCGCAATTTGGCTGCCACGTTTCGCCCACTAATATGCAGTTACTTTTCCTACTATGCTTTATCCTGCCCTGATCCTTCCCACCCTGCTCTTGTCCTACCTGACTGTACAGCGCCTTGGGATGTCCTCTCGACGTGAAAGGCGCTATATAAATGTAAGTTTTGTTTGTTTGTTCTTCCCACTGTGGTTTACTGTACATCAAATGAATAAAATAGGCTATAAGTATAATAAAATGACATTTGAACACTCATTTTGTTTTTGTGCCACGCAATAAATTGTCAGATTTTCCCTACCCAGGAAAGCATCCTATAAAAATATAATATTGAATGTTGCTTCAAGTACTGGGGATGAAAGACAGAAGAAAACTTTCCAGACAATAGATTAATTTAATAAAATAGTTCACAAAAAGGTAGATTTTGACCTTCTCCTGGGAAAATTGGATAGAAATTGTATTAAGTGTTCAGTAATTGCACAAAGCAAACTACTTTGCATGCTTTAACGATGCTCGTACTTCCGCAGATTAATGAACAGCGAAGGTTACCTTTGAATAAGCAAATCAAGCTGTATTCCCCAAGTCGAAAAGGCTTTCAAGCACATAATTTTAAAACACAAGAACGGTTTGCAGCTTGGATTAAATTGTTTATGCAAGAAGAATAAGCAATATAACCAACACCTAAACAATGGTGCTATTTGAGACATCATTCGTGCATTCTACAAATCCCACTGGTCTTAATTAGACCTGCCCAGAGAGCAGGGGAGACTGTTAACTTGTATCAGCTGGTAAGAAAGGTACCGCTGTTGCAGTCACTCAGTCACTGAATTTCAAATGTTAAAAAAAATGACATTAATAGACTAACAACCTCTTTACACATATACATACATTTCCAAAAGCCCTAGTTATCACTCATTGCAGCGATCATCTCTACATTTTGATTCATTTCCCATGGCTTCATTTCATGCCATGCCACATAACAAATAACTGAACTCAGAAACTTTGAACTGTACATTAATCTGAACCATCTTTATTCACAAGAGTTTGATGAAGAGAATCAGGGCAGGCATTCTCTTTACTCTGTATCAGCACATAAATTACTGGGCTTTTATGTTTCCCAAACCCAGGAATGTCAAAATTGAGTTCTGCCTTTGAGAGTTTCAGAGCTTGGGAAAGTTATTAACTATATCATTCAAATATACAATGGTCAACACAGTTGATGACAGGGTTAATTCTAGGCTGACAATATATCCAAGCAGAAACTACTGAGCATCAGGAGATTTTTTAAAAATCAGATAGATGTGCAGTTCAAAACTTCTGAAGACACCCACACATTATTATTAGCGCTAAATACAATGTTACAAGGCACAGGTACAAGATCAGCAGTTACGTGTCATTTCTTGGTTCTTTTGATCTATCTTGCTTTGCAAAGGGGGTTTCACTTTCTTCAGTTAAACAGTGGGATTTTCAGTATAACATGTTAGAGGACATTTTGGTTTGTTTATTGGAAAACGGTACAAAACCTGATTGGAAAACACGAACCGTAAGTACTCTTTTGATGCCTGGCTTGCAAGGGCAATAAATGTTATGAGAGGAGGAGGAGGAGGAGGGAAAATATAAAGGAAGTTCTTAAATAGCTGTTCTGGAGGAGGGGAAAAAAAAGCAGGTCGAAGTCTCCAAGTAAACAAAGACAGGATGAACAGCTAAAATTACTAATTGGTTTACTGATCAGTTGTACTTTGTTCGATTGATTTGCAATTAATTCTGGTTAGTGGTGCATGGAAGAAGCAGGTTGGCGCCAACCTTTGCTGCAACTGATACACAATACTCACTGTGAGAATGACAGGCCTGAATATCAATAATCTGTTTCAGTGGTATCTCAGAGTCATGCACAGTCTTCTGCATCAGCTGCAACCATGGACAAATCACTAGACACATACACATACACACAAATAACCTTTTATTATATTATTATTTTAAATAACAAAGCACTTTCATGAGGGATGAAATGCATCTGAATAAGGGAGAGTGAATAATCGGTTCTAGCTTAATAATAACTCTTGATTTGAGGCTAATAGCTGCAGTGATAAGGCAAGGCAACCACAGACTCGATGCTACCGGAGACTCAGGCTTTTCAGTGTAACCGTGATCCCGTTTCAGAATGTGAAAGAGTCTTCAACTGTGTTTTAGCAGCTGCATTAGAGATACTGTAGAAGTTGTGTATCATTCCCGTGAGAAAGGCGAGCAGGTTTAATGGCTCCAGTTTAAAGAGAGCTATCTGTCACAGACGTCAGTTTATCTGATTGAGACCCCTTAGCTGTGGCTTTACCTGCGCCATTCACTGGGCTGAGGTCTTGTGCGTCTCCAGTCTGCTGGGACAGAAAAAAAAGACCTATTTTGCTGAGCCAGCACAAACATTGCTGTGGCTTTTCTGTCTCGTCAGTTCGACAGGAAGTTTAAACGTCCGATAACTACATTTTGGGCAATCCAAACTCTTAAGGGATCCATTTTTCATTAAATTCCACAATTTATCTTGTGCAGAGGCTCCTGGTACAGTACACCCACAGCTGTTCCGGTGCCAGAAATCTATAGATTTTTTTGTCTGATACAAATTTACAATTGTTTTGGTTTATTGCTCACAAGCACCAACCTTGATGACTATTTTGATTAGAACCAATGTATTGAACCGAAGAAACATAGACGTCTTGCAGCTCAAACCATTTTAACCATTGGAGTTCCAAAAGGCTCTTTTGGCTTTCAGAATCTACTGTACTTGCATTTTTCTAGTAATACTAATAATAATAGTAATATTCCTCATATTTGGTATACAATAATAAAATTGGTCATTTCAATCCAGGACTGTTTGTGGGGACACTGCTGTACTGCTGCGTTTCGCCCACAAATATACAGTCAATTCACTTTACAGTATAATCTGTGAAGCGCTTTGAGACGTCGATAAGATGTCAAAAGCGCTATATCAAATGCAAGGATTATTATTATTATTATTAGAGAGCTTTACCACAGCTTTGAGATGTCTCAAAGCACATTATAGAATATACTGTAAAGTGAAGAAATTGTATATTTTGTGGGGCGAAATGTGACAGCCAATTGCACACTGTACCCAGCAAACAATTGTGGATTGAGTAGACAAATGATTATTATCTTTGATTTATTTATTAATTTATTTGTTTGTTTGTTGTTTCTTTTTTATTCATTTGAAATCATAGAATTTTATGGCACAATAGGAGGCCATTTGGCCTATCTAGTCTGTGCCGGCTCTTTGAAAAGAGCAACTCAATCCCACTGCCCAGCTTTCTCCCCATAACCTAACAGATCTGTTCTCCCTAAATAAAGATCTAATTCTCTTTTAAAAGCTGTTATCGAATCGGCCTCCACCACCTTTTCAGGCAATGCATTCCAGATTTGAACAACCCGCTGAGTGAAAAAAATTCTCCACAGCTACCCTCTGCTTCGTTTTGAAACTATTTTAAATCTGTGACCACTAGTGACAGATTCGCCCACCAGTGGAAACTTATTTTCCTTATACATCCTGCTTTATAGAGGTTAGTCAGCACTTCTTGACTTTTGTACTCTATGATTATTAGCTACGGAAAAGTGATCCGCCAATCGACTAACAACTTGATTCCTACTTACTGCTAGGTAAACAGAGCTATGTGGAGTAAGGAAACTTGCTTAACTTTTTGCCCTCCCGGAGAATCGAACACAGGGCCTATCGTTTGCGAGGCAAGTGCTCTAACCACTCCGTTATAGATCTAGTATACCAGTTATAAAAATTATTTTATTGAATTTACATGCTTAGTAACCTCTGGATCTCTCTACCTCAATCACTCCACCTCGCCTCCTCTTTGTGTTTATATCCCACTTTAAGACTTTCCTCTTCAACCCCGCCAATGATCATTTCCCCCTTTGCCCTTGCCCGGTGCTCATACTCACCACTGTATAGTACCCCAAGATGTTGTCCTGTGTGAAAGTCGATATATAACATAAGTTGTAGTTGTTTTTGAGAAAGATTAATGAAATATCTGGAGCTGGCAGCAAAATGGGGTTTTATTTGTGTGCCGATATGTAGTGCAAGAGTGTCAGGATGTGTGTTGCTCCATTGTATAGTACGTTCTAAGTCCTTACCTTATCAACAGGATGATGACAAGCTGATGCTAGGTACTTACTCATAGAGTAGGAACACACTGTTCAGTGAATTATTCACTGCCTGCCCATTTCCTTCTTGCCAAACAACCCAATGGCTAATGTTTTGAGGAGCTCCAGAAACAGTGGAGCTACACAGGGTTTCAAATGTACTTAAAGGAAGAATAGATTTCAAACCAGCTAATCTAACAGCTGCAGTGGAGAAAATTATGTGAATATCTGAGTCATCCAAATGATACCTCACGTGGGAGCTTTGCTCTACACCTCATTGATCTGACAGTTCCCTTCCCTCAGCGAGCACTGACCTCCTTCATGCGCCCTGACCCACCATCGGAAGCAGGCTGAGGCCCTGTCAGCTCCTACACTTTGGAACCCCACCCCAGATTCCCTGTGATACACCCAAACTTGTTCAAATCCATCTAAGGACCTACCTCATTGACTGTGCTTTGGGTCATCTTTCCCTTTCCAACCCCTCAGCTTCCACCTTCAGCTCTGGTACTCAGCCAGAACAGTTAACAATGGAGAAACCATAACAACACATTTAAAATCTGTTTTGTTGTTGGATATTACTAAACAATTTTGTTTATGTGGGGATAGGAGTGTGAGGGAAGCACTCTGCTCTTTTTGCTATACACAATGTAGCAAATAGTTTGATGGTTACTTACAATAGGATGTCCTATTGCAATAGGATAATTGACTTCAAGAGCTTCAATATATGTAGAGAGCAGAACAGAATGAATTGTACATTAATAATGTATGTGCTTATGATGTTAATATATGTGCCTTTATAATGTATATAATAACGTAAATTTCCACATGTATGCGGATGACACCCAATTCCACCTATCCGCGTCAACCCTCGATTCCAGGACCACTGGTGTTCTGACTGCATGCCTGTCCACCGATATAGAACCTTATCATGTTGTTGAGACGTCTCAAAGAACTTCACAGAATATATTGTAAAATGCATTGATTGACTGTTTATTTTGTGGGTCCCACAACAGTCATGATTTCGATTGACTAATATATTTGGAGGGATTATTACCCCTGGAAAGTGATCCACTAGTCAACTAACAACTGGATTCCTACTTAATGCTAGGTAAACAGGCATGCGGAGCAAGAAAACTTGCCAAAGATTTTACCCCACCCAACAACCGAACTCGGATCCACTCACTTGCAAGGAGAGCACACTAACCACCATGTTACTTGACAGCAAGTACATGTGAAGTGCTTTGAGACATTACGGAGATGTAAGATAGTATGGGCACTAGATCAAATGCACGGATTATTATTATCTCTTCTGATCTATTACTTATTAAATACATGGCAAGTTTGTCATTTCAGTAGTTTAAGAGTCAGACTCCTCACACTTTCTTTTGCTCACTGAAGAAAAGCTTGTTTGACAACCTCTATCAGTGTAACTTACATCAATGATTTACGTTTATACGGTGCCTTTCATGTCAGGAGAATATCTCAAAGTGCTTCACACAACTGAATTGTAGCCAGAGCTGAGGAGAAAGCGGAAGCGGGGAGGGAGGATGATAGGAGAAAGGGAGCTGGGGTCGGGGGGTGGCTGAAAGTGCAGTTAGTCTGATTTAAAGGGTAAAAACAGCAGCATTTAGCTGGCCTCAGCTAGATTCAAATGTAGAGAGTAAATTTTTTGATATGGTAATTAACACTGATATGCTAATCATCAGTGGCAATCAATTTTAATCCTTGTATTTAATATAGCACTTTTCACATCTTCTAGACGTCTCAAAGTGCTTCACAGAATATACTGCAAAGTGAATTGACTGTATCTTTTTTGTGGGCGAAATGCGGCAGCCAATTGCGCACAGCAGTGTCCCACAAACAGTCGTGGATTGAAATGACCAATTTTATTATTGTGTTTTTTGGATGGATTATTATTAGGCGTGTGGAGTAGGGAAACTTGCCCAAGGTTTCGCCCTGACCTGCCTGGATTCGAACACAGGTCTCACACTTGTAAGGCGAGTGTTCTAACCACTGAACTACAGGAGCTCCACAATTTTGTGACCTTTTGAGAATTAATACGCTGACTGGTCACTATATTTACTGGCACACACACCTTCCTCGTTAACTGAACTTCACAAAGTATAGGTGGTACATGATGTAAGTAAACATTGTAAGTATGTCACAAATATCCATGATGTGATTGGTCAATTAATCCAGAGGAATATTGGGCAAGGTTGGCATTTTGGCCAACAATCCTTCAGATTAATTGGTCAACTGTCTTCTGATACCAATGATCCCACAGGATATTTAATGACCATCCAAACAGGCAGTTAGGGCCTTAGATTAATGTTTTGTCTGAAAGATGTCACCTCCAAAATTGCAACACTTCCCCATTGCAACACTGGCAGTGGAATGCTAGTGCTCGACAATGAGCTCAAGAACCAATGTAGGACTGTTCCCAAATCCTTCTGACCCAGAAGTGGGGGTGCTATGAATTGAGCCAATTTGACGCTTAATTTAAGATGATTTCTTTGCTCTTTCAACTTCCTCAGGTTTCATAATGCATTAATAATAAAAAAAACATAAGATTGTAAGAGAAATATGAATGGAAACAGATCAGGGAAATTAAATTAAAAACATACGAATAGGAGGAGTCTATTCAGCCCACTCTGCCAGCTTATTGCTACATGACAAATAGTATGTGTTAGTGTGTGTGTGTGTATTTGTCTGTCTGTCTATGGTTCATTTAAACATCTTACCAGACTTTGCCTGGATGGTCTTCTGAGGCAGTCATTTCATACCATAGTGAAAATTAAATACTCACTGCGTATTTGAGTCAAGGTACCTCATTGTTCACAGCCAAATGTTGCCCAGTAGAAAAAGATAAGGGACAGTACATATATCAGATTCTGATAGGTACCTTAAATACTTTATCATACATGCTACATCCTGACACTTTTTTGCATGATGTTAGACAAATCCCAACCACTGGCTGAGTGTTTTCATAAAGGTTTCACTGAACCTGCATAGAACCATCTGTTCCGGTAAACCTTGGGATTAACCACCACAACCTTAGATCTGTTATGAGATTATGCCTCTATATTCACGAATGAAAAAGCTAATCAAGTCCTCAGTTTTATCTCAAGGGTGTTTTGGCTATAAAATGTAAGGGGATGTTTTAATCTTGTTTGGATCACTGCTGAGGCCATAATTGGAATAACGAGTGCAGTTGTGGAGTCCTGTAGCATATTGGTTAGAACACTTGCCTTGCGAGCGAGAACACCCAGTTTTGATACCCAGCTGGAGCAAAACCATAAGTTTCCTTACTGCACCAGCCTATGTTTGTCTAGCAGTAAGTAAGAAACTGGTTGTTAGTCGAGCGGCGGATCGCATTTCTGGGGCTAATAGTTCCTTAAAAAAAACACTCAATCCGTAGTTGATTGTGGGACACTGCTGTGTGCAATTGGCTGTGCGTTTCGTTCACAAAATATACAGTCAACTCACTTTACAATATATTCTGTGAAGTACTTTGAGATATCTCAACGATGTGATAAGACAATACAAAAATACAAAGTTGCATTACGCCTAAAACACTGGTCACAGACCACTGCTTTAATAACAGGATTGTCCCATATAACTCTTACAAACAGTTGCTTACTTATTGGCCTCAGTGCTTATAGGTACCATTCCTGTAACTCTGTGTTTCATCGTGGCTCACATGGTAGAAATCTTGCTTCTGAGTCAGAAAATTGTGGGTTCATCAGGCCTTTGAATTGATATCATCTAGCCTGATAATCCAGGATGATGCTGTTTTGTTGGAGGTGCTGTTCTTTAGAATGAAAAGTGAAACCATGTTTCTATCTCCCTGTTCTGATGTTACACATGTTAACATCATGGCATTAGAATTTGTTGAATACTACTATTTTAAAAAATGTCAAATTTCAATTTATTTTCTTTTATATTTTTGATATAAAAAATTTGCTGCACACTACAAATTATAAAGATTAGATAGAAGCAAATAAATAAAATGAACATAATGAATATACATCATGTGCAGCATTCCAGTAGTCAATCATTTTTTCCAATGAATCTCCATCAATATAGAGCTGCTAAATGATTGATCCCCTAAAAACTTAAAAAGAGAATGAAGTTTCTCCTGGTGCCCTAGCTAACAACTGCCCAAATAATATTGGTCATTCACATCGTGGCTGGTTTTGTGCAAATTGATTGCCATGTTCACCTAAAAAATAAAATCACTGCATTTTACTAAATAGGGTATGCCACTCTTTTACTCCTACTCTTTATCATGCCTGAATTTCTCCCTCCACCCCCCACCCACCAAGATTAACTGAATTCTTCCAAGGAACACTGCTGTATTTAAGCCATTTCAGTTTCCAGCAAATCATTCACCAGCCTTCTATAGTATTATGGATCGCAAGCTGTGTGACATAATCAATGCTCTGTCTGAGCATTGTTAGTGAGGTGACGACAGGTTGCCCTGTTATGTCTCTTGTTAAAATGCATATTATTCACAAAACCTGTACTCCAAGTCCATTCACATGCATTTCCGAGCACATTCATATCACTGAGGGAAAGAATCATGTTGGAGGGTTGAAAAATCAATTGAATAGTAATGCAACAGATTTACTGTTTATTGTTAGGTTCACCCTTCCAATGACCCTAATCCTCAATGTCAAATGTTCTTTCCAGTCTTTAACTTCACCTTTGTAATAAATCTATGACACTAATAAAGGACAACTACCTTCTCTATTGACAAAGTATTGATTAATTTATTCTAAATTGCTAACTACAGGGAACCTAATTTAGAAAGACCTTCCATGAAATCATTCAAAAATTTCCAAATGAATCTTCTAGCTATTACCTCTGAAAGCCACATGTTGACAATATTAGGTGAGGTAGACTAAAAGGTATAAAAATGACTGATAACTAGTTTCTGCTGAACACGAAAGCAACTGTTCTTTATTTGTTTCCACCCCAGGTTTTTTCCCCATCACAGTGTACTTTTCTGAAGTCTCGCCCATAGATCTGTCCTCAATCACCCTCTGTGCCAAAACCTCAGTGACTAACAGGAGGCACATTTCAATCAGGAAGCTGTCAGCTTATCCTCACCTCACCTCTGTCCATGGTGGATCACTTTACTTGTTTCAGTTCACTGGGTACAAACCTCAACTCAACTGAGACATGCGCGTTCAAGAGTTAGGGATTCAAAAGCATTTTGTTCTTGTTGACAAGACAGAACTCTAGCATCACCACTGGCGACCCATTTTACAAGGTGCTTACGTCTAACCTGATCCCACTCACACACACCGTGTGTACTTTTCTAGATTATTTCTCGTTTTACTTGATTTTGTCAAAACAACCGTGATCACTGTTCGTCTGTGTAATATTTCAATCCCTAACAGACCAGAACACACAGTTTTCTCATAGTTGCAGCAATGCTAATTCTAACTGCATTCATTCCACATCCAATCTGTTTCCATCCAGAAAATAGCTTATTCCCAATTGTTGCAGCCTTCTGTTCTGCTAAATCACAGAAATAAGCCATGAATTTGCCAAACAGCAGCATTGAACCTGTGACTAGCTCCCTCTATTGGGGACATATGGAACTACTTATAATTGTCACAGTACAGTACTGTATTTCCTGTAGGATAATAATATACACCACACTGTATTTATGCATGGTAGAATTTAGTTCTAAAGTCTACAACCATCTTTTTATCTAGATCCTTTTTTCCCTTCAATCTTGCAAAGCAAGTTACAGTTTTCAATTAAATTTGGGAGACAGAGTGCACCCTTCATCCTGATTTTTTTGGAGTCATCTGTCATAGGCTTATATCTTGAAAGTCAAACATTGCTTTATACTTTGGGGTCTAATTTCTCCCTGTGTCCCGGCCAACAATTCTCCAAATAAAATTGTTCATTTATTTCACGGCTGTTGGCGTCGCATTGTTGTGTGGAAATTGGCTGATGACACAGTCACTAAACTTTACAGTATAATAATATCATAATGTAATAATCCTTGCATTTGATATAGCGCTTTTCACATCTTATCAACGTCTCAAAGCGCTTCACAGAATATACTGTAAAGTGAATTGATCTTATATTTGTGGGCAAAACGTGGCAGCCAATTGCGCACAGCAGTGTCCCACAAACAGTCGTGGATTGAAATGACCAATTTTTATTGGTTTTTTTTGGATGGATTATTATTAGGCGTGTGGAGTAAGGAAACATGTCCAAGGTTTCGCCCTGATCTGCTTGGATTCGAACACAGGTCGCATGCTTGTAATGCGAGTGCTCTAACCATTGAGCTACAAGAGCTGCAGTAAATCAAGTGAAGCACTTTGAGACATTTTCCCCATGTAAAAAGCGCTATATAAAATGTAAGTACTTCTATGATATTATTTCTGGTTAACAGAAGAGTTCCTGTATGAGTGACAGGAATCCCAAAGATAAAATGCAAAATAGATAATAATAAACCTTGCATTTCTTACAGAATATCCCAAAACAGCTTTTTTGTGAAGTGTAGTGACTGTGTCCAAAATTGGCACTCACAAGTGCGAGCTTGCAGACTCACTGTTTCTCGTAAGTTGCTTCCCATATTGTTTGGTTTAATTGGTGCCTTAGTTATATATCAAATCTATTTGGGCTGTGTTTATCTCACTTTGTAAATGTGAGCTTGCACTAATTATGCGAGATTCGGCTTGTTGCCAAAGTAACCTTTCTGTTATATGCAGCAATGATGCAATCATATTTGTGGTTATTGTGTTTCACTATGAATTTAGACTTTTTAGCTTTTTGCGGTCAATTTTGTATTTTTTTTACATTTTTATCTCCTATTCCTTGTCCATCTCCTGATACCTGTAGCTGAACAGCTGCTGCCGGGAGTCTGCAGTGTCTCCGTAGCCTCAAGGGATGTCAGGGATATCATTTCATTCTCAGCTGATTTTTCCTCCCCACACTTGGAGATTCTATCGCTTTGCATGGGCTCGCTTTGAAAACTGACCAGAGCATCATTGAAATCTATACCTGTTCCACACACTATGTCACTGAGCATTAGCAACAACAATAATCTTTATACAGTATTTGGTATAGAACTCCTTTCACATCAGCGAGATGTCTCAAAGCGCTTCACTTGATATACGGGAAAGTGTAGCGACTGTGTTTTGTGGACAAGCTGGGCAATCAATTTGCACACAGCAATGATCTACAAACACCGTGCAATGAATGACCAATTTTAATGGGGGGACTATTGACCAGGATACCGGGAGAACCTCCCTTCTCTTCTCAAATAGTGCCACGCAATCTTTAATGTTCACCTGAATGTAATAAATGTAACTTTGTATTGTATTTTATATGAATTCCAAGTCCCGAATTGGAGCTGGATCCCTCAAACTTCTGATTAAGAGGCAGGAGGCTACCACCCGAACCAGGTTGTCACCAAGTGCATTACCAGGTATTTTTGATTCCCGCTGATCTCACTTGGGGTTCTACAGAGAGGCCAAATTAGCCCCAACCTTCTTGGGTGTTAGGGAGGGAAAGACAGCCACTGTTTATTCTGCTGGTTCTCCTACAGCATTCTCTACTAGCCATCCAATACGTGCTGGCAAAATGAGGGATATGACCAATGTTTGGGTGAGTTACCGCGAGCAAATAGTGCCCATGGAATGTATAGCAACATGAAGAGGCTGGGAACAACAAGCAGAGGCCAATGGACACAAAACAAAAGAAACAATAATTGGGCATCCATATATTTTTTTTATAAAAGTGATTAAATGGTTAAAATAGGTCCTCCAAATCCTGAAAATAGCATTGCTATACGTTGAATTGGGTTCCACTCACCCTCTTTTTCTCTCCTTGCATTTGATATTGTGCTTTCATGCCAGGAGAATATCTCAAAGCACTTCACAGAATATGCTAAGTATGTATGTAGGCAAACGCAGCAGAAAATTTGGGCACCACAATGTCCCACAAACAATCATGGAATGAATTAATAATTTTAAGCAGGTGAAATGCTGGACAGGATACTGGAAGAAACTCCCTTCACTTTTAAATCGTGCCATGAGATCCTTAATATAACTTAAACAGGACTCAGAGAATTTTGGTTTAACATCGCATCCGAGTTCAAAGTTTCAAAGTGGGACTTGAACCCACAGCCTTCTGAATCAGTAATGAGAGTGCCACTCACTAACTGAACCAGGCAAATACAAGATTTTGCTAAATCTGTTGCATCTATCTATCCTCTTTTACTTTTCAGACAAAGCAATGAATGTGCAGAGCAAAACATTTTAAATAAATACTTAGTTATTACCTATAATATATTATTAACATCAATAATGTGACTGTATTGGTGTGCTGTGCGCGAATCCTGATACTCTCCTGGTCTAACCTTGCTTCCCAGGAAAAATGCAATACCACATGCAATTGCCAATTTTTGTCACCTTCAATATTTTATTGTTAGACAGACAATAAAATGAGTTTGCCTCCAAAATACACAGTCATTCCACTTTACAGTATGTACTGTGTAGTGCTTTGAGATGTCCTCCAGACATGAAAGACACGGTAGCAAACATATGAATTATTATTATAGGATATTTTCTGTTAATAAGTACAATTGGTGGGCACACCTGCATTCTTTACTGTAAGGCCAAATAAGATAGATATCTTTTATAGTGTAGAAATGGTTCTTTGGAAGCTCAAACCTTTGCCTGCAAAGCAAGCCTTTTGTTCGATTCATTTATGACTTTAGTCATAAATGAAGATTGATTTAACACGCAAATCAACACTTCTGTTTGACCAGGTTACAAAAACGATTTGTTGCGACCCGCATTTTAATTTCATAGTTTATGCACCATTTCACGCAATGTTGTTTTGTTTGCTGCAGCTTATTAAGCGGCTAATTTATCTGCTGCGGCGAAGGCTGCTTTTAAACTGTGATCTATAAATAACAGAGCGGTGATCCATAACCACCTTCAGTACAGTGGCAGTGAGTTCCCTGCACCTAATATGAAAGAATTGCTGGTTGCTAGGTGCTAGCAGGCTCTTGGCCATTGTGGAACCTATATAGTTTTGCCTCCCCACTAAGATGACAAAACTGTAATTAGAGATTAATAAAAGGCTACATTAGTGCAGCAGTTTCCTGCAGGCCTACTTTATGTTGCTCACCAGCAGTTAAGTGCATCCATGTGTATTTACCAGCTCTCTGGAGATTTAGAAATGTATTGTCATATTTATGCAGACAGCTGTAGAAGGACCTGTCAAATTAGGAGGAAGCCTCAAGCAAAAGCCATTCCTATTTCATTTTTTGTCAGGCTGACATGGCTTAAATTAAACATGTATTGGAGATTAGTGAAAATCATGATGGATTTTAGACTTGTTTTTCAAGGATTAGAACAGTAGAGATTGTAAATTGTGTCTTTACTCCGAAGCATTCATCGCTAAAGGGTCAAGTCCTGTGCATGTTTTCAATAAATTGAAAGCTTCTATATCCTTTTTTTTAAAACAAGATATATCTGTCAATTTAGGGTATTTAATATATAGGCAACCCTACTTAAAAGCAAAGCAGAATATGAGCAATTCAATTTTGATTCACGTGTAAATATTCCCATTCATGCCTGTATCATTAAATGCTTAATCGTAGCAATTTTACACGCAAGCAAGTTTATTTTCAACTGCAGTCCACCATCAGTGATTTAAGATGATCTTCCAACCTTCTGTCCGGTAGTTTGCTCCATTAAGTCCCCATTCATTATGCAGAGTCACCAATAGAAGCCTCTCTGTGTGCAAACTAGCTGTAAGAATGAGAGTAAGATGATATGTCATTTACAACAAATAGTGTGCCCTTGCATTTTCCCAATAAAACCTCTAAGTACCCTGTTATTCTGTTCTCTTTAAACATCAGGAGATAATCCATTGACTATTTACATTTACTGAACTTTAGTGGTGAATGCATACAGTGGAATCTTCTTTTATTATACGTTACCAAAGTTTGTAACTTTACTAACAAATGACTTTACTGTACTGTCTTTTTTCATATTGATAGTAGTGCAGAAATACTGTAGATGTCAAAGGGTTTGGGGGAACATTATTCCCAAGTCAATCACTTCATGGCTGTTTTGTTCATCTCCAAAATACATAGTCATTGCACTTGATAGATAAACCCATGAAGCAATTTCAGACATCCTCCCAACACAAAAGATGCAATGTCAAATGTAAGGATTATTATTATTTATTATTCATTATTATACCAGTGTGGGGCAATCGGGTGTTCATTCTCACCGCCACTGTTTTTTTTAAGGCAGTGACTCATATTACTGTACAACTCACACAATCACAAGAGTACAAAATCAGTTTGCAAGAAGAAGGCCTTTTGAGTTTCTCCTGTGTCCTGGCCTACAATCCCCAAGTGAAAATGGATCATTCACGACATGGCTGTTTGTGGGATATTGCTGTGCATAAACATTTGTCTACAAAACCCACTTTGCAGTAAAATCCTGTGAAGCACTTTGATAATTCCTTCTGACATGGTAGACATGCACTACAACAGATGTTAGGATTATTATTATACATTTTCAGAAGACACCTCAAAGAGTTAACTGGACATGCCTGCAGAAAAGGATGAACACTTGATATGTAATGTGTTCATTAACATTAATAAACATATTTTATGATCATAAAGATCAGGCCCACCATACCATTTATACAATACAGCTTGCATCTACATACTGAGTAAACCAGATTTCTTAATTTTTAGGGTTTTTTGTCCACTCAGAGCAGATCACACACGAACACAAAAATTTGGACAAAGAAAATCCTTCCTATTATGTTTTTTATTTTAATGTGAAGTGATTTCCTAAATAAGTCCAGTATGCTGGTCTCCAAAATCCTTATTGGTAATTCATTTAGCCTTTGGCAACATGCTGGGTAAAGCAATCACTCTTGGTGCCTATCCTAAAACTCCATAACCCACTCCTTCTTGTCCTACTGCCATGGTGCATCACATCCTTATAGGATTAATATTTTATGATCTGTTTGGCCCAGGTCATCATATTCTTCCAAAACAATCACTTTACTGTCCCCCCATCACACAGCCAAGCTGCGTTTTACACAAGTACAGTATCCTAACATCAACTACCCTTGTAATCTGTTCCAGTCATTAATTAAAACTGAGTTAAAAAAAACTCTACAATTCAAAAACTCTGTCCCCTTGTTCTACTGCATTGGTGCCTCCGAAAGTTGATCTGGGTATTACTTTTGCAAACCGATTTAAATAGTGCCAAGGGATCGTGAACATCCACCTCAAAAGGAAATGGGTCCTTTGTTGAATATTTCAACGATATCCAACATGTAGCAAATTCTCAACACTGCATTGGAGTATCAGCCTGGACAATAAACTCAAAGCCCTGATGTAGGGCTTCTGACTCTGGAGCAAGGTTACCACCAACGGCCAGGTTGACACACTAGGTTTATTTTTTTCTATCCCATTTAACATCTTATATAACTTGATAAGGATCCTCTTCGGCCACTCTTTTGAAAGTTGAATATCATGTTTGTGGGTCAAGGTACTTATTTCCATTTGATAACTTAGTGAGATAGGCCAGATCCCGAATGCAGCTTTGTTTTGAGTTGAGCCTTCTGGTGTTAGACTTGTTGTAGTCTTTTGTGTGTGGATAAGAATTACAGCTTGCAAGCCTTTTAAGTGAAGAGATAGAAAGGCATTCTCAGAAATACACAGGCCCTGGAGGATGGCAACTGTTCAGGAAAATAATAAGATACAAACCAAGGAATCTTACATCAGTTAACCTAAGACTGGTTGCGAGTAAAATGCTATCAATAATCATCTCAGAGTGCAAAGGCCGTAAGGAGTAATCAGTGTGGTTTTAGGAGCAATAGGTCATGTATAACAAATCCACTAGATTTCTTTGAAGAGGTTATTAAATTAGTGAATGATCGCTATCCGAATCAATACAATTTACTTGGATTTTCAGAAGACATTTAATGTTAGCAAATTAGCTTGTTGAACTGAAAAGTGACGTAGCAATGAGAAGCAGAAGGTGGTGATAAATTTTACAAAAGGCTAAGTGCATTGGGGATCCATTAAACAGTTAAATCTTTGGAGTCTGTTCTGGGTCCTAATTGTTGAAACTATTTGTAAAGGTTGCAAAGATATTTCAAACAAATAGGTGTACTGATGGCAAGTTTTAATATTGGTCACCAGGTATAAATCAGGTCTAAAGGAAAGCAGAGGACTAACCAAACATTAAGTGATGGTTTAACATTAAGTGATGTGGATCTATATGAAATAGCATACTTTAGAAAATAAAATAACATGTTCACAATCAATGGGGTGTCATAATAATAATCCTTGCATTTAATATAGCATGTCTTCTAAATGTCTCAAACTGCTTTGCAAAATATACTGCAAAGTGAATTGAATGCATACTTGTGGGCAACACATGGAGGCCAATTGCGCACAGCAGTGTCCCACAAATATTTATGGATTCAAGTGACCAATAGACCTGAAACATTGGCTCATTTTCCTTTCTCCATGGATGCTGCCTGACCTGCTGAGTTTCCCCAGCAACTTCTGTTTCAGATTCCCAGCATCTGTAGTAATTTGTGTTTTGTTTATCAATTTATTATTGTTTTTTATATATTAACAGAGTTGAACAAAATCCTTGAAAGCACTCATTACTTTAATTCATTATCACCAAGACCAAACAACTGCTCCTATATAATTGAGTACATTTTATTATAGATCAGAAAGGATACTTTAGCCATATATAAACGATCTGAGTCAGAAAGTTGTGGGTTTCAAACCCCATTTCGGGACTTGGAACTCATATAGTCCAAGGTGAAACTCCAATGCAGTGCTGGGGGTTTGCTGCATTGTTGGATGAGATGTTAAACCAAGGTCCATCTGCCTGTTTAGGTGAATGTTAAAGATCCCACAACACTATCCAAAATGAGACGTGAATTTCTCCCAGTGCCTTGAACAACAATCCCCAAAATAAAATTAGCCATTCACTCCATGGCTGTTTGTGGGACATTGTTGTGCACAAATTGGCTGACGCTTTTGCCTACAGAAACACAGTCACTGCACTTTATTCTGCTTTAACACTTTGGGTCAACCTCCTGATGTGAAATGTGATGTGATGTGTTGCTATTAATCCATAATATCAATTTGAAAACATTATGCATCGAAGATAAGGTGCTATTTCAAATGCAAAGACCATTATAATTATTATTTGGTGGGGTTAGCCCAAAAGCAGTAGGGCAGTTTCAATGCTAAAACAAGCACTCACATTACAATTATAATGCTGCTCAAATTTCATTTTCTTATTTTGTTTGTTGTAATAAACAAAATAAATCACTAAAACACCAATTTAAATTTAAAGAAACGTCTGTAAGTGCTATCTGTACAATCTATTTGGGATGTCCTCCTGACGTGAAAGGCGCTAAACGAGTGCAATTTTGTTGTTGTTGTTGCAGTTTTGATTATTGTAACTTTAATTTACTGAGTGGAGGATATGCAGGCACAATTCCTGTAGCTTAGTGATTAGAGCACTCACCTTACAAGTGAGAGACCTGGGTTCGATTCCCGGCAGGTCAGGGCGAAACCTTGGCAAGTTTCCTTACTCCACACGCCTCACAATAATCCCTTCAAAAAAATCAATAATATATTGTTCATTGCATTCCACAACTGTTTGTGGAACACTATTGTGCTCAATTGGCTGCCGATTTCGACTACATATATAGAATTAATTCACTTTACAGTATATTCTGTTAAGTGCTTTGAGACATCTAGAAGACATGAAAAGAGCTTTATCAAATGCAAGGATTATTATTATTAATTGGGAGTGTCTCAGGAGATCACAGAGGTAAAATGGGGTGAGGCCATGTAGTTATTTGAAAGTGAGAACGAGAATCATCGATGTCATTCTTTCTTATTCACATTCTTATTCTTGAATAGTTAAACTGAAATTAGAAATAACTTTGAATCTCTTGTTTTTGTTAATGATTTTTTAAAAATCATAGCAAGAAAAATGAGCCAGAAAAGAAAGTTATTACATAAAGATTCAGATTTTTCATTTTACATGGTTCCCCCCACCCCGCACCCCACCCCTCCCCACAATCCCTGAGGATTGTGGATTGCAACAAAATTTTGGGGATAAACAATTCTTCATACATTTTTTCATATCTTCACTGAGTACATCAATGTGAAACTCTCGCTTGTCTTATCTGATGCCCTCCATTTGAACTACAATAAATTGCCTGTGTTTGAAGATACAAAGTTAGCCAGGTTCCTATTCACAGTATTTCCCTTTCTGAATAACTGAAGCAAAAGCAGACTATGTGTTTGAACAAATTGCTGAGCTCCACAACATAGGCCTTTCTGTGAATACTGAAGTGATCAATAAACACCTAATAAGATCAGACCTCATCTCATAGAGTGAAAGTAATGCTTACCCAGTCATGCTGAAAACAGTTGATTTGTATTCCTGTTTTTATAAGACAGTTTTAAAGCGTTCTGAATGAAACATTTCTTGTATGCATTGATGGTATTTATTCTTTCTCACTCAAAGCTGCCTGCACATTTCCAGTGCATTCTGAGAAATGGCAAGAGATTAAAGGGGTTCATCAAAATGATTACTTAAATCAAAGTTATTCTCTTAATCATAATCCTTGCATTTGGATCATGTCAAGAGGATGTCCCAAAGTGCTTCACAGGATATAACTAAGTTCAGTGATTGGGTGTTTTGGGGGCAAACACACAGGCAATATTGTGAAAGGGTGGGGTATTGGAAGAAAAAGATTTGAACAGATATAATCATAATCCTTGCATTTGATATAGCGTTTTATCACATCTTAAGCGCTTCCAAAGATTTTGCGTAGGTAAATGCAGCATGCAATTTGCACATAGCAATGTCCCACAAATAAACATCAAGTGAATAATCAATTTTATCCCGGGATTGTTGGCCAAGACATGGAGAAAAAATCCATCTTTATAGTAGTAGAGATAGGATCTTCCACCTGAACAGGCAGATGGGACTATGGGTCTCATCTGAGCGCAACATTGTGTCTTTTTATTTTCAATAATAAATAAAATAATAAACCTTGTATTTGATATAGCACCTTATCATGTCTTATATACATCTCAAAGCACTTCATGATTGATTGACTGTATATTTGTGGGCAAAACATGGCAGACAATTGTGCACAGCAAAGTCCCATGAACAGTCGATTGGAGTGACCAATTTCATTATTGTATATTTTTCGTGAGGGATTATTATCAGGCATGTGGAGTAAGGAAACTTGCACAAGGTTTCGCCCTGCCAGGAATCAATCCCAGGTCTATCGTTTGTAAAGGCGAGTGCACTAACCACAGAGCTATAGTACTCCTGATGGTTTCTCAGTTTTTAATACTGTCAATAATTTTTTGTGAGGCGAGTGCTCTAAGCACCGAGCTGCAAGACTCCTGATAGCTTTTCAGTTTCTAATCCTGTCAATAAATAGCAGCTGCAGCCCTGCTGCTTCAGGGAAGATTCAGTATAATAATACTCATAATTATTACATTGAAATGTAACAATTATTTTTAAAAAAATCAGTTTTGACCTTCTTAAGAAATGCTGAGATTTCACAACATGTTTATACAACAATTTATATCGATGCAGCATCTTTCATGTTGGGCGGACATCTCAAAGTACTTGACGCAGCTGACTTGGAAACCGAGTGGAGGGGATCTAAGGTTGATGAAGAGAGGGAAGGTGAACAAAAACAACTCAGTTGAAAAGAAAGCTTTTAAAAGATGGGCTTCAAAGCTGGAATTCAAAATGGAATTCTTACAATATCCAGTTTATAGTTCACAGCTTGATGGTGTGAATCGTATCTGACAACCTGGGGGGATGGTAGACCAGAAATAATAAAGATTTCTGTTCAACCTTCCAGCAATGAAAACATCATTCCATTCAGGCAAACACCAACAAGTATTCTGGTCCAATGTGAACTGTTCCCCTACCTCAGAAGCACGATTCAAAACATCATTTGTTTCTAGCCACCATTTATGGCTTTCATATTTGTCAAAATGGAAGTTTCAAAAATGGAAATGTCATCAGTTAGTGTAATGTAGCTTAGTGGTTAGAGCTCACCTCTAACCTCGCAAGCAACAGGCGTTCAATTCCAGGGCAAAAAGTTGTTCAAGTTTCCTGACTCCACATACCTCTGTTTACCTAGCAGTAATATAATAATAATAATAATAATCCTTGCATTTGATATAGCGCTTTTCACATCTTATCAACGTCTCAAAGCGCTTCACAGAATATACTGCAAAGTGAATTGACTGTATATTTGTGGGCCAAACGCGGCAGCCAGATGTGTCCAGCACAGATTGAAATGACTAATTTTTATTATTTTTTTGGAGGGATTATTATTAAACGTGTGGAGTAAGGAAACTTGCCCAAGGTTTCGCCCTGATCTGCCGGGATTCGAACACAAGTCTCACCCTTGTAAGGCAAGTGCTCTAACCACTGAGCTACAGAAGCTCCAAGTAAGTAGGAACCCAGTTGTTAGTCGATTGGCAGATCGCTAATAATCCCTTTTTAAAAAAAATTTAATTTTTTTTTGTCAATCAATCCATGACTGTTTGTGGCACACAGTTCTGTGCAATTGGTTGCTGCATTTCATCCTCATAAAATGCACTCAATTCATTTCAAAGTACTTGTATATTCTGCAAAGCACAATGAGACATTTCGAAGACGTGTTATCAAATGTAAGGATTATTACTGTATCAAGTAATTTCTGGATTTTTAAAAAAAACAGATTTGTACTTGTACAAGTCAAAACTTGTGTGCACGTGCACACACACTCACACACACAGAATGACACCATTGTTTTTTAATCAAGCCCATCCAGTCTTTTTGGCTGAGCATAAACATCCCTACTGTTTTTCTTTTCCAACCTTTGGCTGTTCACATTCTCAGCAAAAATGAAGTTGAAGGCATACAGTGAGTATGACATGATGATGTACTGTCTGATGATTACCTCAGCTAAAGTGTTCAGTCGCTTCACACAAAATCCCACTTGTGTGTAATGTGCTGGAGACCCAAGACAAAGGCATAACTCAGCCAATCCTGACTGAGATAAATGGGCAGGCTCCACTTCCTTTGTCTTGCAGGTTGATTCATCATGTCTTTAGTGTTCACTCTAACCTCTGCCCAACTAGTTTAGTTTGCCTGGAAACCTTCATTATTAATTGATGAGCTGGTGTCAAATAATTGGCATAGGCACCTATTATTTTTAAATAAAAAGGGCTAAGATTCAAACTCAGACAAAACCTTCTATCGTGTGCCTTCATTGTGGTGGAAACAAATATCATTTTTGCAAACGTTTTCAGCAGCCTCAAACAAGAATCAGGTTGATACAATGCAGCATTTGAAAAATATATATTTTCATAAAAATACAGCCTGTCATTGTTAATTCTGTAGAATAGTAGGTTGCTTGCTTGTTTTGTTATGACATTAATTGTTCTTGAGACAGGTAGCATACCATTAGCAAGATGCATAAGAGTATTCAACATGAGCTTTCATTCATTCATTCATTCATTTATTCATTCATTCATTCACTCTATAAATGTAATTTTGTTGTTGTTGTTCCCAGTTTAAAAAAAACCTTGCAATCAAACAATAATTATTCCTTAGAGATAACAGTAGATCCATTGGGGATCTATTAGGAGGAACTTCTTCATGTAAAGCTAAAGAGTATTTGGAGCTCACTGCAGGAAGCTGACTAAAGGAAATAAGCTGAATACATTTAACTAAAGACTTGATGCTTACATGAGAGAGAACAACAACAACAAAAATTACACATTACATAGTGCCTTTCATGTTGGGAGGACGTCCCAAGGCACTGAACAATCAGGTCGGGTCCCAAGCAAGGTGGAGGGGTGAGGGGGTGGGAGGCAGGGAGAATGAGAGTTGGGAAGGGAGGTAGGAAGTTGGGAGGGTAGCAGAAGGCACAATCAAAGAGGAGGAGGGTCTGGAGACCGGCCTTGGAGGAAGCAAGGGAGGAAGCAAAGCAAAGATACAAAGATACATCCACAAACGGCTTTTCCTCCCGCTCTTCCCCAGTTACCTGTGGGGTACCCCAGGGATCCATCCTTGGCCCCCTCTTCTTCCTCATTTAAATGCTCCCTCTTGGGGATGTCATCCACAGACATGGGGCACATTTCCACATGTACGCGGATGACATCCAACTCTATTTCTCCACTTCATTTTGTGGCCCCCAGTCCCCTGATGTTCTGACAGCCTGCCTGTCAGACATCAGGAGCTGGATGAGCACAAATTTCTTGCAGCTGAATGTTGACAAGACGGAAATCATACTCTTTGGCCCTCGTCAATGTCTCCATTCACATGGCTCTCACCTCCTCCACCTTCCCAGTCTGCCCCTAAAACTCTCCGAACCTGTGCGCAACCTAGGCGTCAGGTTCGACCCCCAACTGTCCTTCCTCCCCCACATCCGGTCCCTCATCAGCACCACCTTCTTCCACCTCCGACGGATCGCCCGTCTCCAGCAATACCTCACCCCAAAAGTTGCAGGTCCACGCCTTCATCACCTCACGGCTGGACTATTCAAATGTCCTCCTCACCAGTCTCCCTTCCACCACAATCCATAAAATCCAATTCATCCAAAACTCTGCCGCCCGCATACTCACCCGCACCAAACTTTGCTCCCCCATTACTCCAGTCCTTGCCAGACTTCACTGGCTCCCTATCCCAGAGAGGATCGACTTCAAGATCCTCACCCTTGTCTTCAAATCCCTCCACTCTTCTGCACCCCCCTACCTCTCTAACCTCCTCTCTCCTCAAACCAGCTCCAGTTGCCTTCGCTCCACTGAGTCTGGCCTCTTCCATATCCATTAGGCTCTGGAATTCCCTTACTCACTACCTTCACCTCACCCCCTCTTTTCTCAGCTTCAGGTCCCAGCTGAAGACCTTTCTCTTCGACCGCGCCTTTGGTCACCTTTCTACCCCTGCCCCTGGCTCGGTCCCGGGATCTGCTATTGTGAAGCGCTCTGAGACGCCAATCAAAGTTGTTGTTGTTGTTGTTGACTGTGGGATGGAGTTCCAGAATATGGGGGCAGAGAGACTGAAAGCCAATCCATCGATGGTAGGGTGTAGTGGGGACATGGAGCAGGCTGGAGCCCGCTGAACGGAGAGGGCCAACGGGTTCATAGGGAGACAGGATAGGGCAAGGCCGTGAATGGCCTTGAAAGTGAGAATGAAGATCTTGAATTCAATCCTCTGGGAGATGGGGAGCCAATGGAGCCGGGTGAGAGTGGGAATGATGTGGTCACAAAGCTTGGTGTTGGAGAGAACACAGGCTGCAGAGTTTTGGATGATCTGCAGGGCATTAGCATAGTCAAAGCCTGAATGTGATAAAGGCATGACTGAGTGTTTCAGCCGCCTGAGGGGTGAGGTCGGGCAATGTTGCGGAAGTGAGGGAAAGCAGAATGGGTCATGGCATGGAAGTGGGGCAGAAAAGATGGTTGAGGATCAAACACGACATCTAGGTTCCTGACTGGCTTAATGAAGTGGAGTATGCATCTATGGAGGTTGATATAGCCAGTGAAAGAACAACATAAGACACACTGGGCATATGTGAGAGAGAAGGGAATTGAGGGTATAGATGAGGGAAATGAGAGGGATAGGACGCATGTAGAGTATAATGTGGAGTCCTACAGCTCAGTGGTTTGAGCACTCGCCTTACAAGCAGGAAACCTGGGTTCAATTCCAGGCAGGGTAAAACCTTTGGCAAGTTCCACTTAATAATAATCACTAATTAAAAACAATAATTAATTGGTCATTTCAATCCATGACCGTTTGTGGGACACTGCTGTGCACAATTGGCTGCTGCGTTTCTCCCGCAAATATACAATGAATTCATGTTACAGTATATTCTATGAAGCCCTTTGAGACATCCCGAAGACTTGAAAAGCACTATATCAAATGCAAGGATTATTATACAAAAACAGAAGTCACTGGGAACACTCTGACGGTCAGGCAGTGAGGTCAGACTTTTTTTTGCTTGTTTATTTTGCAAGGATTATTATTAATCCTATTAATAATATTAATTATTAATAATTATTAATAATATTAATACTATTAATAATTATTAATAATTATTATTATTATTACTGTACAATGATTTTCGGACAAGTAGGCCGAAAATCCTGTTTTCTGTGCTGTATCACTCTATGTATGTTATGTAAACCTTTAGCACTGCTGCATTTTTCACTCTTCAATGAAGATAGACTATGGGTCAATCTCGGGTTCCAAATCCCTGATTATCCAACGCCGTGAGACGTCTTTCCAACCTGAAAGTATAATTTGTTGTTATGGTTAACACACAGGACAGTGCTCCGAGATGCTGCCCTGCATGTAGGGCACAATATAAATGCAAGTTATTGTTGTATGGTTCAGTTTGTACTGCTCTCAGAGTTGATCAAAGCACAGTAATTGAAACATTTCCAATACAAGATTTAGAAACACAAGGAGGAGCCTACCAAAAGCTGGACACCAGAGAATAATGAGAGTATTGAGCACTAATCCTAGGTGTTAAAAGGTGAACTATGAGAAATGACAAGATAAGGTAGGGATTAGTGTCCAGCGATATATCGATATATCGGTATATATCGGTATAATGCGGACTTTTTCAACTTACCTTGTCGATATCCGAATGCGTGTGCCCACCGGAATGAGCGCGCATGCGCAGGACAAAAAAAACTGTGACATCGATATATTGTTATATATCAATATGAGCAAACCGATATATTGATATTGGAAAATTTCCATATTGACGGACCCTACTAGGGATCTTCCTTCTTGAAAAGAGGCATCTTAAAGGGGTTCCAAAAAGACAAATATAAGACACTAAATGAGATAGGAAAAGCAAATGCAAAACACTACATTCAGATGTGCCAAGGACATGGAGTCACCAGGATTAGATTAGATTAACCCTGTGTCAAGATGTCTCAAAGTGTAGATTCACTAGGTTGGTTCCTGCGATGAGAGGGTTGATCTACGAGGAGGTGGGTAATCTGGGCCTATATTCTCTAGAATATAGAAGAATTAAAGGTGATCTTATAGAAACCTATAAGATTCTTAAGGGCCTTGACAGGGTAAATGTTGTTAGACTGTTTCCCCTGATTGGAGAATCTAAAACTAGGGGTCATAGTCTCAGGAATAAAGGTCAGCCTTTTAAAACTATGTTGAAAAAACCTTTCTTCACTCAGCGGGCAGTGAATTTATGGAATTCTCTACCCCAGGAGGCTGTGGATGCTCAATCATTGAACACATTCAAGGCTGAGTTTGACAGTTTTTTTTAAAAGCTAAAAGGGTTAAGGGATATGGGGATTGGGTGGGTAAATGGAATTTGGATAGAAGATCAGCCATGATTGTATTAAATTGTGGGCAGGCTCAATGGGCTGAATGGCCTACTCCTGCTTCTTATGTTCTTATGAAGTAACTGTAGATATTTTACAGGCAAACATGGCAACCAAAGTGCACACTGAAATGTCCCACAAACAGCTATGGAATGCATGTCCAGTTTTATTTGGGGGATTGTTGGCTAGGATACCAGGCCACCTCACTTCTTGCCATCCCACTATCAGTGTATGAGATTTCAACAAATCCGTCCCCTTTCTGCAACTCCATCCCAGAGTTGTTCTGCTTCGGCCATTCCTTCCACACCAAAAAAAGCCCATCTAACGATCCCTCCTTTTAACTGTGCCTTTGGTCATCCTTCTTCCTCCACCCCACACACACCTCCACACCTCCACCCCACCCCCCAGTTTAAACTCTAGAAAGTGCTTTGTGACAGCCTCCCGAAGTCAAATTTGTTAAATAAATGTAAATTGCTATTTCTTTAGATGGGAGACTCTAATTCTGAAATTTGCTTGGGAGTGGAGGGTCCACTTTTCCCTTAAACTTGAAACCATCCATTCTAATCCTGGTTCATGGCTTTTTCCACATATCCTGAACTTTCCTGCTTGTTTAATTCTTTGGATGCCTCAGTTGGCTATTTACTGGTGGGTACTTGTGGAGTCCTGTAGTTCACTGGCTGGAGCACTCGCCTCACAAGTGAGACAAACCAGGTTTGATTCCTGGGCAGGGTGAAACATCAGGCAGGTTTTCTTACTCCACATGCCACTGTTTACCTAGTAGTAGGTAGAAATGTGTTGTTAGTCGATTGGCAGATTTACAGAGGATAATAATACCAGATTGAGCGAATGAGTCACTCAATCCAGGACTATCAGTGGGTCAACAACAACAAAATTTCATTTGTATCGTGCCTTTCACTTCTGGAGGACGTCCCAAGGCACTGGACAACAACAACCAACAACTTGGATTTACATTTATATATTAGGTTTATATATAGCGCCCTCTACGCCGGACGGTGTCTCAGACAGTCAGTGGGGGGATGACCAATGGCACAGTCAAAAAGGAGGGTCTTGCGGCGGGACTTGAAATACGCTAGAGAGGAGGTGAAGTGGAGGGATTGTGTGATGGAATTCGAAAGGTTGGCAGAAGAGTGGCTGAACGCTCGCCCACTGATGGTGGGGCGGCGTACGTGGAGCAGGTGGAACTCGTAGAGCTGAGGGAACAGACAGGTGAGTAGGAGGTTAGGATGTCACAGAGGTAGGGTGGGGCGGGGCAAGGCCATGAAAGGTCTTGAAGGTGAGGCCTACGATCTTGAACTGATCAATCTTCTGTGTGATGGGAAGGCAGTCGAGTCAGGCGAGAATGGGGGTGATAGGTTCGCGGAGTCTGGTGCGGAAGAGGACACGGGCTGCAGAGTTGTGGATGATCTGCAGCCTATAGAGGGAGGAGCTATGTGCAATTGGCTGCTGCATTTCATAAGAACATAAGAATTAGGAGCAGGAGTAGGCCATTCAGCTCCTTCGAGCCTGCTCCGCCATTCAACAAGATCATGGCTGATCTTCTCACCTAACTTTGATTACCTGCCCTATCCCTATATCCCCTAATCCCTCTATTTTTCAAAAATCTATCAGTCTTAGCCTTGAAAATGTTCAAGGACTAAACATTCAAAGAATGTTCATGAATAAAGTACAACAATCAATTCACTTTACAAAATATTCTGTGAAGCGCTTTAAATGCCTTGAAGACATGATAAGGCTCTATATCATATGCACGGAATATTATATATATAATTATTTCTACAATTTCTATCCAATTCTCATTGCTACACTTTGCAATTGGAAGGAATTTTCAGCATCAGATTCTTGTTCCACCTCCACCAGCTCAATTTGAAGTATGTGTTCACAAATGTTAGACTCAAGCTAGGAAGCATAAAAGAGACACAATGGCTGGAAATTGATTACTCGGGCCCTTAAAATAGAAGAAAGTGCTGAGACTGAGGAAAAATTACACACAATTCTAATAAAATGCGTTCATCGATACGAACTGCAAGGGGACATTATTACAAACAAAAGACCATCTGAAAGTATGTCTCTTTATTTCAGTGATTGGAGGAGATCAAACGCATTGATCTAAGAGCAGCCCAGGGGAAAATTTGACTTTAAGATTAATTTTATAGATAATAATTTGACATATTTTGATACACACAAGATAAAAACATGAGAAATACAATATGCACCTCATTACTCTAATGTTCTGCACTGCTGAAATTGGTGTATATCACTAGGTTTGATAATAGAATAACACTTGGGGAAACTGCAGGCTTCTGGTTGGAAATTGTTCAGTGGATGATTTACTCCCACCTATGATGTCTTATTTTACCTTTGAAGATTATGAAGACCATCATTTTAGAGGGCAAATCCAAATTGTGGGAAAATTACAGTATTTTTCTATAATTTTGTAAAATATTGAGCTGTACGTTATGCGCGGAAAACATCTGTCTTCTATCACAAAATATAATACTGTGAAGAACAAAATAATACTAAATGATTAGGAGAAGTCCCAGGAATTCAAGATGGTCTACAATTTTTCCCAGATTACTTTGTAGAATAAGTGCAACAAAAATGATCCAAACAACAGTAAAACTCTGGAATGAGACCTGAATATTTCCCCCCTTTATTAAAGTAGCAGATCCCTTGAGATTAGTTTTGCAGCAAAATTTTCTGCCACTGTACACATATAGCTATATATATATATATATATATTACCCACTTAACAAATTGAACCTATTTCAATTTTGCACACTTACCTGTACATAATACTGTATAGATCAACACAAACCACTAAAACCGCCGCCATGTCTTTATCTTCCCACTTTATCTCACGTGTCATGTTGAACAAACCCCATTTGTTCTTTAATTCATTGTTTACATTGAACGCATCCAAATAATCTCTTTCAAATCATTTATATTTATTCTAGTGTCTGCTCCTCCAAACCCCCACCACCCCCCACACCCAATTAAATTGACACAATGCTTTGTGGTTGTTTATGAGACACTGTTGTGTGCAAATTGGTGGCCACACTCACCTACAAATACAGAAACGCTGCACTTTACACTAAATCCTGTGAAATGCTTTGGGATACCTTGCTGGCCTCAAAGGCACTATACCAAATGTATAATTTATTGTTGTTTACTAAGGCCTAATTTTCTTTACCCATCCCCACACCTCAACTATTCAAATTATGGTGGTCGTTTTCTAAGATGGTATTTGTGTGATCACTTTGGAACAGCACAGCAAATGCTGTATCCATTGAAGAATTACATTTTCTCTGCCTATAGTAATAGTAATAATAATCCTTGCATTTGATAGCGTGAAAAATACTATATCAAATGCAAGGATGATTGTATATAGTGCTTTTTACGCCTTCCAGATATTTCAAAGCGCTTCACAGAATATACTGTAAAGTTAATTTTTCTATATTTGTGGCCAAAATGCAGCAGCCATTTGCTCACAGCAGTATCCCATGAACAGTCGTGAATTGAGTGACCAAATTATTATTATTTTTTTTTTTGGAGGGATAATCATCAGGCGCGTGGAGTAAGGCAACTTGTCTCTCGCTTGTAAGGCAAGTGCTCTAACCACTGAGCTACAGGGCTTCGCTGCACATATATACATATCTCTTTGAATTAAGTCCCATTCCCAAACAGATGTTCATCTACAGTGTTTCGCCACAAATATATAGTCAATTCACTTTACAGAATTCTCTGGCAAGCGCTCTGAGAAGTCTAAAAGACGTGAAAAGTATTATATCAAATGCAAGGGTTGTTATTATTCATCTATGAAATTCTATGACAAAAAGGTGGTCCATTGAACCATTCCAAATCCAAATTATTAATGTTGCTATTTTCATTTATCTGCACAATTATTTTTAATTTATATACATTTTGGTGCTTTTATCCTGAAGAAACTATTGGTTTCACCAAATCTTTACGTTTGATATAGCGCCTTATCACTTCATCAAGAAGTCTCAATGCACTTGGCAGAATGCACTACAAAGTGTAAATGGCTCAAATAGCCAAGGCTCAGTTTGAGATGCAGAGAAGGCTCAACTCTTTAATGAACATATTTCATGGAGATAAAGAGAATTATGACTGAAGGATTACACACCAGAGACAACACAAACCGATTCAGATAAAATGCTTCTTTGTCATTATCCATTTTATACTCATTTCTATTTTATTGCCAGCAGAAGGTTTGAAGATAACAAATGTGATTTTAACCTTTTAAGACGTTCGGAAGCAAAATCCTGGCAATTATAGGTCTGTACCTTGAAATTGCTAATGGGAAAATACTGAATTGTGTTAGATATCTTTCCTGGCCATCTCTTTCTTTCCTTTGATTTTCCACATAAATTATTCAGGTTTGTAGTTGAGCAGTTCTCTTTCCTACCCCCTTTTTTCACTAGTTTTATCCAAGACTGTGCGCCGGTCACACAGACCCTGTGTTCTCAGTACAGGAACTATAGTCTGATGCCCATCTACAACCACATTTTGATAATGACTAATTCAATTTGCTAACCAGGAGTCTTATTTGATGCAGTATTATTTGATGCAGTCTTATTCTGAGCCCTGCTCTTTAACTTTATCGGATGACAATATCCCTCTTGTAATTAGGTGGCTTCATGTCTGTTAATGAGTAACAGTAAGAGGAAAGCTCTCAATAGTCCCAGCAACAATGCTAATATTAAGATCTGAGCAGTTCAAGATGGAAAGTTCTATTTTAGTCGCACTTGTGCTGCCCTTATACACATTCTATATCAGTCAGAGGCTGGTGCTAAGAGATGATGGTGCTAGTTTTTACTGATAAATAGGCAGTAACTCCTGGTACAGGTCATTCAACAACAACGACAACAAAATTACATTTGTATAGCATTATACAGGTCAGAAGGATGTCCCAAGGCGCCGGACAGACAGTATTTCAGACCTGAGATGGGGGTCGGTATTGGGGAGGGTGGAAGGCAGGGGGGGAAAGGAGGCTGAACGAAACCAAGGTCAAAGAGGTCGGCTTTGAGGTGGGACTTGAAGGAAGTAAGGAAGGAGGAGAGGAAGAGGAGCGGCTGCAAGATGGCATTCCAGTGTGTAGGAGCAAAGTAGCTGAAGGCCCGCCTGCCGAAGGTGGGGCAGACAAAACAGTGTACCGGAAGCAGGCCAGAGCTTACTAAGCTGAGGTAGCAGATAGGTTGCTAGGGGGTTAGGAGGTCACAGAGGTAGAGGGGAGTGAGGCCATGGAGGGAATTGACGGTGAGGATATTGAACTGCATCCTCTATGGGATGGGAAGCCAGTGGAGTCTGGCGAGGATGAGGATGATAGGGTCACAGAGCCTAGTGCAGGATAGGGCACTGGTTGCATTCAATTTACCTGAAGTCCTGCAACATGTTGGTCAGAGCCCTCGCCTTGCAAGCGGGAAGACTTAGCTTCGATAACTGGGCAGGGAAAATCCTTAGGCAAGTTTCCTTACTCCACACCCCTCTGTTTACCCAGCAGTATCTAAGAACCTGGTTGTTTCCGATGTGAAAAAAATACAACAAAATTACACTCATGCAGTGCCTTTCACGTCAGGAGGACCCCCTCCCCAAGGTACTGAAAGGTGCTATACAAGTGTAATTTGTTGTTGTTGTTATTGTTGTTATTTGATTGGCGGATCGCTTTCCCGTGGTAAAATCCCTTCAAAAAACATACTAAGAATAATTCGAACAAACAATCCACATCTACATGTGGGACACTACCATGCTTAATTGGCTGCCAGTTTCACCCCAAAAAATATACAGTTTTTAATATGCTGCTCTGAGACATCTCAACCACATGATAAGATGCCATATGAAGCACAAGGAATATTAAGAGCGGGTGGGTCAGTGCAACTGATGCTTTGCATCCTATTTTATCAAAGTTCTGAAATGAAAAGCATGTTTATTTGCTGCTGATATTTTAAATTAACTCGGTGTTTGCGGGAATGACAGAATTCTTTCCAATTTTGCTCAGACAGAACTAGAGCTGGTGGAAAGAGAGGATTTTTTCTTCACAGTACAGTACTTGATTTTCCAAACAGCCTGCAGGCCATGTGAATTGCTTGTTCCTTCATGGCAGTAAATTCATGAGGGAATCACCAATAATCCTATTTATTGCTTGTTAATTACACAATTAAGCAGATCCGTAATTCTATTTGTACAAGTGTTTACACATGGTTTACACCATGTGTAATTCAAACCCCATTGTTTTAAGTGCTGTGAGACCATCCAGAGTGAAGGGCTAGTTGTTGTTGTAATATCCTCAAAATCAATTTATTGCGGTATTGATGCCTTAGCAAAAGTATTAGGTTAAAATCTAAAACTTTATTATGATATTACTATGTAATGCTTAGTGATGCCCATGTCAATGTTCCATTTTAAAGGTGTTCATTCCAGATTCTTTGGACATATCAGAATAGATACTTACCATAGGTGGAAAATCTGGACATTAACATCAGTCGATTTACCCATCGAATGTTGCAGTTACTGCAATTACTGGTAATTTGTTTTGATATTGATATGCGCTCCCAGACCCAATCTCACGGGAAAGTGCTGTATAATAATTATACTAATAATAATAATAATCCTTGCATTTGATCTAGCGCCTTATCACATCTTCTAGACGTCTCAAAGTGCCTCACAGAATATACTGTAAAGTGAATTGACTGCATATTTGTGGTGAAACGCAGCAGCCAATTGTGCACAGCAGTGTCCCACTAACAGTCATGGATTGAGTGACCAAATTATTATTTTTTTAGGAATTATTATGAGGTGTGTGAAGTAAGGAAACTTGCCCAATGTTTCGCCCTAATCTGCTGGGAATCGATTGTAAGGCAAGGGCTCTAACCACTGAGCTGCGGGACTCCACTATGTAAATGCATTTTGTTACTAATATAATAATTCTTCAGTTGGCTTAATACCTTATTCACATGACCAATAGAATTGTAAATGTTTGAACAAAGTGAGATCATTTGATGTATTACATATGCACTAGCTTCGCCCACTGAGCATTTGATTCCAGTCTCAATACCTTGCTCTTTCTCGTTACTTTTACTTATCTATAGTCACATTAGTCACCCCACCACACACACTAATGTAAGCACAATAGTGACTTTGTACACAGGACATTCAAAGAAGGATTCCTTTCCAGCTAGTTGTATTGACATGATTGTTTCATGTTTGTAACTGAAACAGCACAGCCAGTTGTGGAGTGAAGCAAAGCTAGTTCAATTTCTCCCTAATTTATGTGGTTCACGAGTGGACTTGTAATCGTCTTGACATTTGTGTAAACAATATAGCAGCACTCTACATCTGCTACTGTTTTTCTGTCGTTGGCCTTACCCGTCAGCTTTTTGCACAGGTTGGCAATGAACTCCTCCCTCACTGTTCATTATCTCCCCAAGTGCCTACCAGCTCCTGTTTCCAGAATTGTGCAGTGTGTAAAGACAGCCAACAGCCGGGTGCCCAACAGCGACACAAAGGAAACAGTGTTCATGTGTATCAGTTCCTTGTTGTACACATCGCTGACAAGCTTTCACTTTTTCCCTTGGATCTGAGAGAAACTATTGGGCGAGGACTGCATGGGAAATACAATCCTGTTTCCGTTTATCAAGTCCCCACCATCTTTATATTTACTTAACCGAGGTAGCTTGGTGTAACTGCTCCGTGACGGGCTATTATTTGAATAAAATTTGCATTTTTTTCACTTAAACTGCTTGTGGAGTCCCGTCGCTCAGTGGTTAGAGCACTCGCCTTACAAGCAAGAGACCTGGGTTTAATTCCCAGCAGGGCGAAATCTTGGGTAAGTTTCCTTACTCCACACTCCTAATAATAATCCCTCCAAAAAAATTAAGGGTCCACCACCTGCTCCCTTGAACCCATCCCTACCTCTCTCCTCATTTCCCAGCTCCATCTCCTAGCACCCCCTCCTAACTGACATCATCAACCTCTCCCTATCCACCCCATCTCCCCTATCCTCTAAAAACTGCTGTCATCACCCCCATCTTGAAAAGAACCTTCACTGGACCCATCCCTACTCCAGCTACCTCCCAATCTCTAACCTCTTCTCCAAGGCCCTGGAACGCCCTGGAGCTTCACTCCTTTCTCTCTCGCCATTCCTCCTTCGAACCCCTGCAATCTGGCTTCCATGCTGCCCATAGCATGGAGACAGCCCTGGTCAAAGTCTCTAATGACATTCGAAACATCTGTGATCAGGGCTGTTTCTAGCTCCTTATCCTCCGTGATCTCTCTGCTGCCTTCGACACTGTCGACCACTCCATCCTCCTATACAATCTCTCCTCCCAGCTCAATCTCCAAGGACCTGCCCTCGCCTGGTTCAACTCCTATCTTTCTTATTGTCTCCACTTTGTCACCACCAACGGCTTCTCTTACAACCACTGCACTGTCCTGCAGGGCTCTGTCCTTGGCCCTCCTGCTTTTTAACACCCACATGCTCCCCCTTGGTGACATCATCCGCAGATATAGGGTAAATTTTATATGTATGCGGGTGACACCCAACTCTATCTTTCTGCCTCTACCCTCGAATCCAGGACTACTACTGTCCTGACAGATTGCCTGTCAGACATCAAGTCCTGGATGAGAGCTTTCTACAGTTGAATGTCAACAAGACCGAGGCCCTCCTGTTTGGCTTGCACCAGTGCCTGATGCGTGAAGGCGCTGGCAACATCAACCTCCAAGGTTGCAGACTCAACCACATAAAGCTAGTCAGGAACCTAGGTGTCTTGTTGAATCCTCAACTCTATTTCCTCTCCCACAACCAAGCAATGAACCGCTTTGCCTTCCCTCACCTCCACATTATTGCCCGACTCTGCCATTACCTTACCCCCAAGGTCACTGAAACTCTAATTCATGTCTTCATTATATCCCGGCTCAACTACATAAATGCTCTTCTTGTCAGCCTTCCCAATTCCTCCTTCCACAGGTTGCAGATAATTCCTGAACTTTGCAGCCGGTGTACTCTACCATTCCAAGCTTCGTGACCCCATCTTCCCCATCCATGGAGACCTGTAGCTCAGTGGTTAGAGCACTCGCCTTACAAGCGTGAGACCTGTGTTTGAATCCAAGCAGGTCAGGGCGAAACCTTGAGCAAGTTTCCTTACTCCACAAGCCTAATAATAATCCATCCAAAAAATACATTAATAAAATTGGTCATTTCAATCCACGACTGTTTATGGGACACTGCTGGGCACAATTGGCTGCCACATTTCGCCCACAAATATAGTCAATTCACTTTACAGTATATTCTGTGAAGCGCTTTGAGACGTCGATAAGATGTGAAAAGCGCTATATCAAATGCAAGAATTATTATTATTATTATTATCCTCGCCCGACTCCATTGGCTTACCATCATCCAGAGGATCCAATTCGAGATCCTGGTCTTCACATTCAAAGCCCTCTATGGCCTGGCCCCACCCTACATCTGCATCCTACATCTACCAAGCTCCCTGTCCCTTCCGCTCAGGAGATTCCAGCCTGCTCCACGTCCCCCATGCTACCCGCTCCACCATTGATGGGCGAGCCTTAAGCAACTCTGCCCCTGCTCCACCCCACAGTCCCTCCACCTTGCTGCCTCCCCGGCCTCTTTCAAGTCCTGCCTCAAGACCTCCTCTTCAATGGTCCCATCAGTCACCCCAAATCCCCCCCCTTTCCCTCCACCCTCCCTGTCCCCGACCCCAGCTTGCATCTGAAACAATGACTGTCCAGCACCTTGAGATGTCCTCCTGACGTGAAAGGTGCTATACAAGTGTAATTTTGTTGTTATTGTTGTTGTATTAGATATATGATATGGTGTTTCATCATGTGTTCAAACTGTCTCAAAGCACTTCAAAGAATTTTGCTATAAAGAGTAATGATTGTGTAACTGTAGGCAAATGCAGCAGCGAATTTGCGTAGAAGAATAGTCTATTGTACATGGGGAATAAGGAAATAGAGGGGCATAGATGAGGGGAACAGGAGGGTTAATAAAAGATAAAACATAGATGCCATATATTGGCAAACCAATGGACAATTTGTTCTAAAACTTCGTAGGTGTCTACAGTGAAATCAGAACATTTGTAGCCCCTTTTTTTAAATCAGAAGTGGGCTTTGTTCTGCATTTGCTGCAGGGTTAAATCCCTGAAATTTTTGTATGCTACTATGAATCATTGAATAACAGTTACACCTTTTTAGTTTCGTGTATTATTCAGTTAGCTTGATAGATGGCACAAATCTAGGTAATGTTGAAAACTCTTATGTTTCACAAAATGTGTAGTTTATTTTACTATTATACATTATTACAGTTCATGAGAAGCAACTTCCTCCATGTCCAAATGTAATTAATTCACACATTCCCTCAAAGTGTCCTAAAAAATTAAACAGAACTTCCCCTCCCGCCCACTAATTTTTATTGCCTTCTTTACTCAGTCACCAAAAATACCCTGGACTATGTTTCTGTCAAACACTTTTCCTTGATCTACGATGGAATAAGCAGTATTTTTTGGGTTGAATCTCATCATTTTGTATAAAACCTTTTGTGGTACATCACTGGCTTTCTATTTTGCAATAATTGAATTATTTATTTCTGGCTGTCTCGGTTAATTGTGACCTCAAATGGCTCTTCAATTCTGCAGGGATTCAGTCACATTCGTAGGTAAACAGATCTTGGCTATTTTCAGGTTTGAAGGAATATCAATGCTTAACAATTCTTTTTTATAGAATGACTCATTGTCTGAATCAGCTCAGATTGAAAAGTTCAGTAACTGAGCTAAGCAAGAAGCTGAGCTCAAATGTTACTGTATTTCTTATGAAAATTAAATAAGAATAAAATGGCATTGATTGACCCAATGTATGATACTTCCTAATCACTGCATTAAGAACTCTTTTAAAATAATTGCAAATTGACGAATTAGTAAAATACAATTACGATTTACATTTATATAGCGAACTTCACGATGGGAGGGCAGCTCAAAATTCAGGCAGATGTAAAATGATTAGCCCAATAGCATTTTTAAGATAAAATAAATATAATCTATTCTAATAATTATCATCATAAAATAAATGATAAACAATTATTTCTATCATAATGCATTAAATCTGAAATTATATCTGATTCTGGTCTCAGATTCGAACTTCTTGTTACACTTAGGGAATCAGCACTATTATTAAGTACACTTAATATATTTATTTCTCTTGAAATCACAAATAACGTAATATTAAACTGAGCTGAATTTCTGATGCTTTACAATGTAAAGTATACATTATTGTGTACTTCATCAACAACAACTCAAAATGCCTTGTCAATGGCCTTCTGACCAAAGGCACCAACTCATCTGTGATGTTATTGAATCCACAAAACACAATGTAGATTCACTCAGTAGTTTAGTTCAAACTTTACTAGTCAATCTCTTCCAAATCAACCTCTTTCACACTCTCTTTCAAATCTGCAAGTCACTCTTCCCAGAATCCTTTTATACTTGCACTATCCATATCAATTGCCACTTTTGTCGTTAAAGCAAATATGCAACATCATCTATGCCGCATAGACATGTAAGTCAAAGCTTTGAATCCTGGTCCGTGCTACTTACAGCTTAATAATAATAATCATCATCATCCTTGCATTTGATATTGCGCTTTTCAAATCTTATCAACGTCTCAAAGCGCTTCACAGAATATACTGTCAAGTGAATTGACTGTATATTTGTGGGTGAAATGCGGTAGCCAATTGCGCACCCAAGTGTCCCACAAACAGTGGATTGAAATGACCAATATTTTCATTATTGTGGGAATTTTTTTGGACGGATTATTATTAGGCATGTGTAGTAAGGAAACTTGCCCAAGGTTTCGCCCTGACCTGCCTGGATTCAAACACAGGTCTCATGCTTGTAAGGCAAGTGCTCTAACCACTGAGCTACAGGACTCCACAATACTGGAGCTTAGTTATATTGTGATAATTTTGTCTGGGAGGGAGATACCTGCCAAGACTTTTGCTCTTAATGGCTAGTTCTGTTGGAACAAACTACTGGATGCTGAATGAGAGCTGGATTGGATGTGGTTAAATAGCCTGCCAACATTTGCTACTCCATCAAGGCTCACACATGAATAATGGAAATTTAGATGGATGATCAGACAGTACTGTGGAACCTTACTCCAAAGAAAGAGAAAGTTCAACGCTCTCAGAGGAGGTGAAAATTGGCAGAATTAAATGCTTGAAAGAAGAACATTTGTTTTTATTCGAATATGTCAATACTAAAATAATAAAGGTATTCAAAAGTAGAGTACTTTTATTACAATAATCCCTGAAAAAACAATAATAATTTGGTCATTTCAATCTACGACCATTTATGGGACACCATGTGCAATTGACTGCTGCATTTCTCCCACAAATATACAAACTATTCACTTTACAGTATATTCTGTGAAGCGCTTTCAGATGTCTTCATAGTTCCTGTGAATAACATCCTCAATGAGTTAATGTTGTAACTCAGTATACACTGTGTGCTACGGTATGCATAATAAAATCTGCAGAAGACTAACTGAACCATCTCCCAATGGACAAAAAATATTAAAATTATTTTTACAATACAATGAGTCGTGAATTCTAATATTATGAAGTATATTATTCATGATGCTGTATACATTGTGTTATTGCAACAGCTCTTGTGTATTTCTAATGATAATAATTATCATTATTCTTGCATTGGATTTAGTGTCTTATCATGTTGTTGAGATGTCTCACAGCACTTCAGAGGATACATTGTAAAGTTGATTGGCTCTATTTGGTTTTCAGCCAGTTTTCACACAACAATGTGCCACAAACAGCCATGGAGTGAGTTGTTTGTGGGACATTTCTCTGTATCGTCCTAGACTTTCAGTTGTATTTGATAAAACAAAACGCACCGTTCTTACATTAATGGTAATAATAATCCTTGAATTTCATGTAATATTTTCTCATCAGGAAGATGTCTCAAAGTGCAATTTAATATAAAGGGTAGTCAATATGTATTTTGTAGGCAAAATGTTATATTAGATATTATATTATACATGTTGCAGTTTTCTTGGAGCAAAGCCTGGAGAATCATTGAGAAAAATCAACCATCAATACATATAGTAGGTATCACGTTTCCTCGAAGTCAGAGTAACACTGACCCCTAGTGGGGAGAAAATCTTCCTGGGTACACATTTACTCTGTTACATTCAGCTACATTTCAGACTGTCCAAAATTTCCCTGTAAACTCTTTAAACACTTGTAGAGAAAAGTTCTGTTTGCCTACAACAGATGAAACAGAGGAGCTGAAATCCATAGGCACTCTAGGTAGAGTGTAGCTTGATGTGAACAAGTAGGAAATCCGAAAAGAAACAACAACAACAAAATTACATTTGTATAGTGCCTTTCGCGTTGGGCGGACATCCTGTTATTAATACTGAAAGCATCATTATGAATTTCATGAGAAATGCTTGACATTAAAACTTAGAGATTGATTTTTAAAATTACAGCTTAGAGATTGGTACACAGCCAAATCTTAATTGAAATTAACCAACACTAACAGTTCTTTTACATTGTTAATCACTCATAACAGTATATAAGAAGGCCATTTGACCCATTGTGCCTATGCTGATACCAGCTTCCCCATTGGAGTTATTTACGTTTAGACCTTGTACTCTTCATACACTTCCCCTGTGTTTTTCCCCAAACCGTTAACATTATTTTGCTTAGGTATTTATTCTATTTGTTCCTTCAGGAGTTTGAGGTTCAGGCAGAAAACAGTCTGACAATTTATTTCTGAAGCAAAGTAACAGTTTTTACAAACAATAAGCCAACTAAAATCTGTTAGTACTTACATTTTAAATGTTTTCATTAAGAATATTTTGCTGACAAAAATGAACATAAGCAACTATTAAACCGTGAATATTCCTTATGCAAATAGATCTGTCTGAATACAAGAGCTTGCTGGGATGTGTTGCCACTCACATCACTAATGGAACTGAAAGTACGCTTTTCAATTGAAAACCTCTTCAAATCACATAAACAGTAGAATTATTGTTATTTTACACATACTGTGATCAAAAAGCAATAATCCACTTACGGATGTACAGTGGCATTGAATTAAAGATTGAGTGTAGAGGGTATTTGCTTTTTGTTCTAACCACAGGACACCAAGCTGACAGCAAAGGATATTAAATTGCTTATATGCATATGCAACTAATCAAAGAAGTGTTAATTTTCAATGACAAGTAGGTTTCAAATGTCGTCCTGGTAAGACATAAATTCAGTAGTTAAACAGCCTGCTACAATGCCAGCGTGAAGACTATTCCAAGTACTGTATCTAGTTTTGGGACCACAAATGCTAGCTATGGGCATGTATGAATAATATTGAACACTCACTCTAAAAGCTCCATAAGTGTGCATTCTTTTAGAAATGACAATGTTTAAAAATATTCAAATTTGCACAGTTCCTCCATAGACACTTCTGTTTCATTAATTTCCATCAGTAAATTGATTTACTACAGTAATTTTCATCAAAAGGCTCCGATTGGAGCTCATCCACTTGATAATGTAGATATTATTGAATTCATATTACCAAATTCATAATATCACCATTACAGAATTTGTAATGTAGATAAAAATTGAATACATATTAATATTCCTGAATTCATATATTATTGCTATTGCAGAATTCATCTGTTTTCTATTAAAGAATTCAGATTAATGTTGCTGAATTGCTTTTACTAGTAATACAGAATACAGATTGTAGATATTACTGAATTCATATTGTAAATACAATACAAATCTATATAGAGCCTTTCAGGTAAAGAGTATTTCACATGGTGCTTAACAATACTTGCTTGACACCCAAGCTGGAAGTAGGAAATGATGGGGTGGGGAAAGGAATGATGCTTTAAAGCACAGCTAAATGTATTACCAAATTCACAGAATTTATTGCAACGGTATTACTAATTTAACCTTTATAATGCTATATCAAATGCAAGGATTATTATTATCAATCACAGAAATCTGTTTCTCTATTCAGATTCCAGCAAGAGCTTGTTAATTTTAGATGGTTCAACACCAACAACTCCAACAACTCCAACTCTATAATACACACATTCCAATCTGTGCCGAATAATTTTCAGACTTTGAGGAAGTAAGTCCATCCTTCTGAGGAGAGAATGCACAAAGGGAAATTTCCTTGTGCAGATGGCATACCTATGTGGAACTCTCAATCTAGTTTGTATACTGAAGCATGGTGATGGAGAACATAGCTCTAAGATTCTAAGATTATTTCCTGCATGGCATAAACTATATAAATGTAGTTGTTGTAGAGGGATTTCCACTCACCAAAAAACAGCATATTACATACGCTTCTATTTAATAGAATTCTCAATGCAGGTATCAAATGTTGCCTACAATCTAGTTTGTAGAGCACAGATCTATATATTGCTTTAGTTTAGATTGGACTGCTGAATGAACAATTAATTTAGGCTGTGGTGTAAATACAGTATTAGTAGACAGGATATTTTCATCTGCAGGGTTTTAGTAATGCTGATTTAAGTAGCATAGATCTGGAATATCCAGTGTGTGAATTAACCATTTCCAATCTGTTTAAAATAATACAATAGTGTGCTTGCCTTGAAGAAACTGATCAAATGTTATTTGCACCATTGCTAAAAAAAATACAAGTTGTTGTTATCAGCGGATTTTAGACACCAGTGATATTTGTGATTAAGAGTTAAGAGCTTCGAGAGAAGGCCACAGAGTGTTAGTTGCTTGTTTTAAGATGTAGTTGAGATAGTTTAAGTTGCATGCTGACAGCTTTCACCTTAATTGCCATCATAAAAATAAAATAAATAATAAATAGTTTCATATTATTTCACAATTATTTGATTATCCCATAAACTGGGATCCTGAAGTACACAAACGACAAGGGAAGTTTACTTAAGGTTAGTTTAGACTTTCAATTTATTATTAACAGCCAATATGACGGGTATTTGAAGTAAACTAACACTGCTGGTTATTATATGTAATATAATAAGTATTATATGTATCTAAGGGATATCTTTGTTCTTTCCCTATTCAGTAATAAAAATAAATCCCTAGTTATAAATAGGCATTACCCTTTTCCTGTTTGTCTACCTGTCTTATTTTATATATTAAGAATGGATCATCTCTGTAAAGCAGAATCAACATGTATTTTGTGGACGGTGGCCAATTTGCACAGAGAAATGCCCCATAAGCAGCCATGAATTGAATGAACTAATTATATTTGGAGGATTGTCAGCCGGGATACCAGGAGAAAGTGCCTTTAATTTACACCTGGGGATTTGCACTTATAGAGCTTAATAAGATGCTTGTTTAGGTGTCTATGTAACATCTGGTGTCAGTGCCAGTGTTTATGAGCTTCCAGTTTTCTAATCTCCTCTCTATTCACAGTTTCAAAAGATTACAAGTTGGATCGGTTGAAGAAGGCCATTTGACCCACCTTCTTTTTCAGAAAACCCATCCTTCCATTATCCTATCACAACATCAAGCTGGTTTTTTAAATGAGTTTATTCTCTCAACCACCCTTCAGGCAACCTGTTCCAGTTGTTAATTAGTCTCTGAGTAAAGAAAAAAAATCCTGCTGTCCAAAAATAACTCATTACAACTGCAAACCTATGTCTTCTTTCACGTTGGAACGTCTAATGACGTGAAAGGCACTATACAATTGTCATTTTTTTGTTGTCGTTTCACCTTTAGTGAGTTTCGTAGCCCCATATTTGTGCATTAAGTTTCTTTTTAAATAAATTAATATGATAGGCTTTTGTGGTAAGGATTTCCGGTCTAGATGTTCAATCCCAGCCTGTTTCTCAGTTCTCCAGTAAAAATACGCTGCATATTTTTCAAGTAAACATCAGTGGTTCTGTCAATATTCATGACATATTCCTTGATCATCTGGAACAATAGCAAGCAATGTGGGTGAACGCCAAAGCAGAGAAGGTAGAGGAGGTGTGAAAATATCCATCAACATTACAGTGTTATGAAAGAAAATATTACAAAGCAAAAAGTAGCTGTGAACTATTTTATTATTCCAGCCTACGAAAAAATGTGCTGAAAATAAACGTGTTCAAGAGGAACAAATTGTAAGGATGCAAGTCAAATAGCCAGTCACACCACTTGACAGTAATTACCTTTGAGACATTTCCACATTTCAGGCACTAGATCAAATGCAGGATTTGTTATTACAAGGGGTGGGGAGGGGGGGAGGGGAATGAATTGGGGTTAAAGTAGTTAGCACCAGAGAACGAGCTAACGCTAGTATTTTTTCAGTGTTAGGAAAGGACAGTAATCTGTGTGGCACGCAGGATGACTTACCATGAGCATAAGAGCAGACGGGTCTGACTCGTGTTACATTTTCATCTGATTCACATCTGATTCACTATTTACAACATGTAAAAATAATTCTTAACTCATCACATTTCACATCAGGATGACATCTCAGAGTTCTTCATAGGAATTACCTTGGTCTGCCCACAATCACAATTCAATACAACACAATCCAAATTTACATTTCTAAACGCAAATCTACATCCTCCCACCATAAAAAGTGGGAGAATGTCTCAAAGCATTAATATTACTGGCTGGGCACCCAAGCTGGGAGTTAAAGCTGAGGGGGATTGGGAGGGGAAAGATGATAGCTCCATCATCACAGTTTTGCTTCATGTACCCCATACCCACCCTCCTTCCCCATCATGGGTGAGCTTACAGCCATTCTGCTCCCATTCTTTGAAACTCTTTTCCTCCAACTCCCTCCTATTATTATTATTCAAAGTCAAATATTTGCTGTTCTGCGCTATAGCTTTTGACTCTTTATCTAGGTTTCCTCAATTAAAACAAAACAGCTACTAAAACAGTCATAACTTAAAAACAAGTCCCTGTATAACAATGCGGAAGTTGCCATTGAACCAGAGAGAGCAAGTGTAATCTTCTCCTGTAGCAAAGCAAATGTTAACGTTAATGCTGAGCTTTCAAATCAGGTAACTTCAGGAGAATTTCAATTCACCCAACAAACTCCATTCGAGCAATAAAAACTCTAAATTGTTTAAATCTCTGAACTGCCAAGCTAATGGATGGAAGTCCCATGGGATTGTAGCACTGCAGCTAATACAGTGAAATAAGCTAGCTGACCTTTAAAGATTACAGTTATACAGCAAGTTTCACATTAGTTCCTTATCAGACTGTGTTGTGGCATGGCAGCTTGAATGCTACTCTTATAAATTCCAACATATGATGAGTTCTTAACTACCATACTCTGACTCCATTATTGATTCTTGATGTGTCTTGAGGCTCATTTCTCCGGGACACTAAATGGTGCTGTATAACCTTCACAACCCACGTTATAACAAGGCCATGATTGCTGATGTTACTGTATCTACTCCAACATTGGCACAGTACACGAGATTCCCACATGAAAAAAAAGCTGACTTTCAGGCTATGTCCCTACTGAATAATGTAAAATTCTTAAATTCAATCTTAATTTGGAATCTAGTTTTCCATAGTTCTTAAAAAGAAGCCTGATCCCAAATTTATGTTGAATTTAAACAACGTCCAGAATTGAGCGATTTTGAGGGGGAAATGGGTCAGAATGATCAAGTTGCATTTCTCTACTTTAATTTCTTCTCCCCACTTCAATAGTGCTGAAGCTTGAAGACGTAGATAAAAATTTTAATGGGATTGAGAAAATAAGTGGCGAACAATACTTACAGACAGTAGCACAAGAGGACATAGGTTTAGGGTTGGAAAGAGTAATTTTAGGACATACAATACAAAATTACATTTGTAAGGTGCCTTTCCCATCAGGAGGATGTCCCAAGGCGCAGGACAGTTATGGATTTGGATCTGAGCTGGGAGTCGGGATTGGGGAGGGTGGAGGGCAGGGAAGGTATAATGATGGCCGAAGGCTCAATCAAAGGGGAGGAGCCTTGAAGGAGGCAAGGGTGAGAACGAAGTAAAGGGAATGTAGGATGGAGTTCCAAAGAGTGAGTACAGAAAGGCTGAAGGCCCAACCTCCAATAGTGGGGTGGGAAGTGCATGGGACCTTAAGCAGGCTGGTGTCCGCAACCAGAGGGAGTGGACAGGCAGATATGCAGTTATGTGGTCCGAGAGGTAAGGGGAGAAAAACGGTTTAGGGCCATGAAGGTAAGAATGAGGGATTTGTAATATTGCTATTAGAATAAAGTTCAAATTACCAGAGATTTTATTATCCTGCTACATCTGTATAAACACTTTCAATAATACTCATCTTAATTAAGGCAAAACTCTCCTATGCAGATTGTCTGTTTAGATATACTGGAGATATTCCCCCTTCCTCATATGGTCCTTCTAATGTGAAAGGCGCCATACAAATGTAATTTCATTTGTTGTAGAGGTTTGTCTAATGTTGGTTTCTTCAAACATTTGGTACTCAGGAGTTCCATCAGATTTAAATTGATAAAGAAGCCTTTTAAAACACTGGCATTCTTCATTTATCTTAACGAGGATCAGTCTACTGTTCCCCTTCTTATTCATATTTCCTCCCCCACATCCAAGCCATGACCCACTCTGCCTTCCCTCACCTCTGCAACATTGCCCGATTCCACCACTACCTCACCCCCTAGGCCCCTGAAACCCTCATATGTAGAAATGACTTATAATAATAATAATAATCCCTGCATTTAATACAGCGCGATTCACGTCTTCTGGATGTCTCAAAGCGCTTCACAAAATACACTGTAAAGTGAATTGACTGTATATTTGTGGGCGAAATGCATCAGCCAGTTGTGCACAGCAATGTCACACAAACAGTCGTGACTTAGACGAAGGAATAGAAAGTTTGCAGACAATACTAAGCTAGGAGACTCAGTAAGTACAGGTATACCCCGCTTACCGAACGCCCGATTAACAAAACTTCACTATAACGATGGTTTCTATTTGTACCACTTATCCCCTTAACAAAAGCTGCATTCGCTATAACGAATGTTTACACAAACTTTAAATTTCGCGGGCTTCTCATGCGCAGCTTCTCATGGGTAGCATCTCTCCCGGTTGCCCCAGCAACACACGTCTTTAACGTGCCTCAGTTAAGCAGTGCAGTGCAGCCCCTCCCATATGGGAGGAGCTTAAGCGGCAGATGCTTCGTGGCTTCAATAATAGTAAGTCGAGGACTGTCTGTATTTTATTGTTTATTGTTGTATTTACTAACATTAATATTTTATTGTTGTATTTAAAGTTGTGTAGACTTCAATAGCAGTTATATCAAGCTTAGGCCTTCGCTAGTACAGGTTGAATTGCGTCCTGAATTCGGGCCCGTAGCCGAGCCCAAGTTCGGGTACTTCCGGACTTCGGAACGCCAGAAGCGCATCACATGTCCGGAAATGCCTGGACCCAGGTTGCGATATTTCAGTGTGGTGACTGTGAAGACCTGGCCTGGAGCAGATAGGATTGGCATTTTTATTCTTGCATTTTTGTCACATTCCGGATTCCGGAACTCCGGATTTTGGCCGCTCAACCTGTACACCGAAAATGTTAGCGCTAGGAACTGCTAGGAAATAAACTGATTTTAGTGGGGAGGCTCGGGTCTGGGCGGTGTTTTGGCTGCAGCCAAATACAGTAATACAGTTAAACTCTCGATTAATGAAATTTTCATTTAACGAAGGGTTTTAACGTCCCTAGCCCCTTCGTTAAGAGGGATCTAGCTGTAGTAGAAAGTTACAAAGGGCTTTAAACAGATTAAGTGAGTGGGCAAAGCCGTGTCGGATAGAGTTCAAAGTAGGGAAGTGCGAGGTCATCCACTATGAACTGAAAAAAGATAGAGCAGATTATCTTTGTAATGGGGAGAAATTCAGAATTGTGGAAGAGCAAAGAGATCTGGGTGTCCATATCCATAAATCACTAAAAACTAGTTACCAGCTGCAAAAAGTAATCAAAAAGACAAATGGAATGTTGGCTTTTATCTCGAGAGGCCTGGAATACAATGGGAAGAAATTATGCTTCAACATTATTCAGTTATATACTGAATATAACTTTATAGAGTGTGATTCAGATCCCATTTTGAGTACTGCATTCAGTTTTGCGAACCACACCTCAGGAAAGATATATTGGCCCTGGAGGGGATGCATGTTCACCAGAGCGCTACCAGGCCTAAAAGAGTTAAGTTATTATGAAAAGCTGTATAAACATTGTATTCCCTTGAGTTTGGAAGGTTGAATTGATCGAGATATTTAAGATAACAAAGGGATTCAACAGAAACTATTTCCTCTAGTGGGGGAAATGCAAAACAACAACAACAACAAAATTATGCTTGTATAGCACCTTTCACGTCAGGAGGACATCCCAAAACAAGGGACATAGTCTTAAAATTAGAACCAGGTCATTTAAGAGTGAAATCCAGAAGCATTTTTTCATTCAAAGGGTGGTAGAAATCTAGAATTCTCTCCCCCACAAAAGGCTGTAGATGCTGGATTCATCAATACCTTCATGAGTGGGGTTGATAGATTTTTGGTAGGTCAGGGTATTAAGGGATATGCGGAGAAAGCAGGAAATTAGAATTGAAAGGATTGGTTGAAGTACAGATCAGCCATGATCTAATTAAATGGTGGAAGAGGCTTGAAGGGCTGAATGCACCACTCCAGTTCTTGTGTTCCTATAATAACTCTATGTAAATCCAAATGGTAGATGCTTCCACATGGTATCTGCAATTTATTGACCCGGATTTGCTTAATTGCTTTAATAAAGCATTAAACACGTTCAAATTGAGTTTTTTTTTGCTTAGATTTTACCTGTGGATTTAGAGGAGGAAAGAGTAGCACAAAATTATTAATGTTAGCAAGGAGAACATATATGAGCCCCTTATGTTTCACTTCAAGGTGCTATGACACAGCTCGATAGGAGGCATAGTCAATCAATAGAGTTATATCCAGCATAGCAATGTGAATATTATTATTTTTAAATTGCTCATAAACTTTTACACATTTCAAAACTCAGAATTGCTCTTTCAGATTGACTTTGAAAGGTGGTAAGAAATAAAACACATGCATGGCTGTCGCAAACTGGGACCACCAGCTATGCAGTCAAACATTGTCCAACTGTTTATAGTGATCACCATCACTCATTATTTTATCTGACACAAGGGAACATTTCTCATTGTACCTGCCATAACACATACCACTTCTGTCCTGGCTTAGCAAAGCATGTTTTGCTCTTACTGTACTGAAAAGGAACCTTTCGAAGCAAGTGACACTTGGAAAGGAATTCTGACGAAAGGCAGAGCGGTGCAGAGAAATCCATGATGATCAGTCTTTTTTTAAAAGACACACAAATAAAATGTTCTCGTGAGTAGGAATTATAAATCTTTTATCTCACATGGAGCCTAACACACAGGCAGTGAAATGTTAGATTACAACAGTGTTAACACTCTCATGTTCAATGCACAGCACTCAGGTGTTAGCCTGGCTCATTTGGTAGCATTCTTGCCTCAGAGTCAAAAGGTTGTGGGTTCAATCCCCATATCTGGACATTGAACTCACAAAGTCTAGTCTCGGTTGATACTCCAATGCAGTGATGGGAGTATATTATATTGTTGGAAGAGCTGTGCTTTGGATTAAATGGTAAACCAAGGTCCACGATGTCCAGCTCCTTGGGACATCCTCCTGACGTGAACGGTGCTATACAAGTGTAATATTGTTGTTGTTGTTGACTCCCTGTTTTATGTGCATGTTACAGATCCCAGGGTACTACTGGAAAAGACAAGGCAATTTCTTTCAGTTCCCTGGCCAACAATTATCAGGTTTAAAATTGGTCACACACTTCGTGGCTGTTTGTGGGACATTGCTGTGCACAAACTGGCTGTTACTTTCAAAATACAATCGGTGCACTTCATAATAATCTCTGTCAAATAATATGTTTAAAAGGATCAGATTGATCTGAACATGTGGAAAATTGTTATGCACTCCAGCACAATTTCATACTTGCTCCTCTTCAGTTTCCCAATGGCTTTATTGTTTTATTTCTCTTATTCATTTAACTTTTGTAATATAAATGCCTTTTATCTTGTAACAAGCTTACGTACTAGGTACGTCTTTTATCTTGCAATGCATGTACTTGTTTCCCATTATATCTGGACAGTTTGACTGTTCATTAAGATGGAGTAAATGCCGTACTGATGAGAAGAACATTTTTTTTCCAACTTCACATTATGTGGTGGTACCAGACACCATGTCACGTGTCAGCAGCAGTGCTCAGTACATTAACCAGGCTGGGGTGTGGACCTTCAGTCTCATAAGAGTTAACCCAATGTGGTCTCCTGGTGGCTTCACACAGTAATTTAAGGATTATTCAAGTCTTGTATTAGTTTGGCAATGACAGCTTTGAAACTGAATGCAGAAACAAAAAAAAATGGCATTCCAAAGCAATTTCCCAAAGCAATTTTTTATGACTCAAATCAATAATGCCTTTAATTGTAATCAGACAGGGACGTTTTCTGCTCCTTTTGAGATGAGAGAAAATGGAACTCAGACGTGATGAGTCTTTTGGCTACCTACAACACTTATTCTGATCTATACTTTGAGATCTAATGGGAGTCAAATTGTAGCAGGATTTCTTAAGAATGAGCCCTGAAGTGTGTCTCATCGACTCAAGGGAGCTCAGCTTAAATGCAATCAACCTTCAGAGTGGAGTTCCCGCAGTTATTTCTGTAACAGATTTATGAGAGAATAATAATAAAAAAAATAAGAATAGGTAGTATAAAACAAGCATAATTCTTAAAATCATTGGTATGAGTACGATTATTCAGAAATAGTTTGACAAATTACCTGGTGAACAAAATATCAACCTCCTGCAAAAAATAGCTGTTTCAGTTAGTTCCAATTTACTAAGAAAAATAACACCATTCGTAACATCTATTCACATGTAAAATGACAGTGTTATTGGTCTGGCTGACCTGTGTGGATTGGGCTTACTGCAATAACATAATAATAATAGTGATTAAGCTCTTTGAGATGTCTAGAAGACACAATAAGGCACTATATAAAATGCAAGGTTTATTATTATGATAATAATTACAATAATAAATAACAATTCTTGTATCTGTTGATGTTTCTTTCACAAGAAGATTTTGAGTGCTCCAAATGTTATCCTGAATTAATATAAATGCAAGTTGTCATTTCATGCTGGATGAATACAGGATATAATATCAAGTGTCGTGACTGTGTATATTGTAGGCTAATGTAGCGACCAATTTTGAGCAGAGGAATGGCATAGAAATAGCCATGAGATTAAGCGAAGTAATCACATTGAATCTGTTATGAAACATTGCATTATACGCTATTTTTACGTATAATTATTTAGTTACAGAACCATGTAGAAATTCATCAGAAATGTCCTTATTTGTATTCAGGGATGTTTTGCCTTTTTCATAGACCACATCACCCCTTTCCCAAGAGGAAACATTATCAAACCCAAAAGAGAGATGTCTTTGTAGCTGTGTTATACATTCACTGACGTTTTTGGTTTGTGGCTGAAATGTGATAAAATGCTAAAATGCATCTTGCCCTATTTGACACCTTTTCCTCTCTACACTGCAGCTGTGGACTGGTGAAATGTGAAACCATTCTCACTGCCTGCCAGCATTTTATCATGGATGTATTTACACAATAGTGTCGTGGATTGACAAAATCCTTTCGATCAATCTCTGAAGAACCCTTGGCTGAGGCAAAGTTCCTTTCTCAGGCAGCAGATGTTTCTTGTCAAGGTAATCGAGTCACTCTTTTCAGTGCTGAGAGCTCTGTGCATGGTATTACTGGCAGAGTCACTTGCCAACCTTTAATAGGTGCTGGTTAGGCAGCCGGTGACACTGTTGGGTTGTTCAGAAGTAAACATACTGTAAATTCAGCTGTGAAAAGTTTGTGTGTTCATTGACTTTGCGAGCTGCAAAATGAAGATGAAAAGTCACTAGTATACATGTTATGCTTCTCATTCTATAACCCTTTGAGCGATAGGGTTGTATTATCTACACAAAGTGTACGCCGGGATACTGCTGAAATTTAATCATCTAAAACCACCGAGCTCACCCTTCAGAGCACTGTCTGGCAAGCTATCCCATTGCTTGTCCAGCTACAACCCACCCTATATGTGGCTTGCAGAGTTAACAACAACAACAACAACAACAAATTACACTTATAAAGCGCCTTTCACGTCAGGAGGACATCCCAAGGCGCTGCACAGGAGGCGTGTGACCCGAGCTGGGAGGGGAGTATACGGGAAGGGGTGAAACAAATAGGGGAGGTCGAAGAATTCGGGGTGGAACAAAAGGCACGGTCGAAGAGGAAAATCTTCAAACCGGCCTTGAAAGAGGAAAGGTAAGAAACGAGACGGAGGGATTGGGGGATGGAATTCCATAGGGTCGGAGCAGAAAAACTGAAGGCCCGGCCTCCGATGGTGGGGTGGTTCGGGCGGGGGGTTTGGAGCAGGCCAAGTCATGCTGAACGGAGGGTCCAGGTGGACTTGTAGGGGGAGAGTAAATTGGTTAAATAGGGCGGGGCAAGGCCATGTAAGGCCTTGAAGGTGAGGACGAGGATCTTGAACTCAATCCTCTGGAGGATGGGGAGCCAGTGGAGACAGGCGAGGGTGGGGGTTATGTGGTCGCGGAGGCGGGTGCGGGATAATACACAGGCTGCAGAGTTTTGGATGACCTGCAGCCTGTGAATGGAGGAACTGGGGAGGCCGACGAGGAGAGAGTTTCCGTAGTCCAGCCTTGAGGTGATGTACGCGTGCACGAGTGTTTCGGCAGCGTGGGGGGTAAGATAATTGCGGAGCCTGGCAATGTTGCGCAGGTGGAAGTAAGCGGTGGTGGAAGGCACGGATGTGGGGGAGGAAGGAGAGTTTTTGGTCAAACGTGATGCCGAGGTTCCTGACTGGCTTCGTGAGGTGGAGAGTACAGCCTTGGATGTTGAGGCTGGCAGCGCCCGATGTGCGGAGGCGCTGGCTTGAGCCAATCAGCAGGGCCTCGGTCTTACTCACGTTCAATTGGAGGAAGTTGTCCCTCGTCCAGGACTCAATGTCAGACAGACATACTGTCAGAACATCGATGGTCTGGGGGTTGAGGGATGAGGCAGAAAGGTACAACTGGGTGTCGTCCGCATACATGTGGAAATTTTCCCCCTTGTTTGCGGATGACATCGCCAAGAGGGAGCGTATAAATGGTGAAAAGGAGGGGGCCGAGGACAGAGCCCTGAGGGACGCCGTGAGAAACTGTGCGGGGGTTTGAGGAGAAACCGTTGGAAGATACAAAGTGTAGGCGGTAGGTCAGGTAGGAATGGAACCAGTCAAGGACTGTGCCTTGAAGGTTGAGGTGGGAGGAAAGACGTTGCAGGAGGATGGTGTGATCGACTGTGTCGAACGCAGCAGACAGGTCAAGGAGGACGAGGAGGCAGAGGGAGCCCTGGTCACAGGCGGTTAGGATATAATTTGTAACCTTAACCAGGGCAGTTTCTGTGCTGTGAGCAGGGCGGAAACCTGATTGGAGGGGTTCAAGGAGTGAGTGAGTTGAAAGGAAAGAGCGGAGCTGGGAGGCAACCACTCTTTCAAGGACCTTGGATAAAAACGGGAGGTTGGAGATGGGTCAATAGCTTGATGGTTGCGACGCATCAAGGGAGGGTTTCTTCAGGATAGGGGTGATGGTGGCTGTTAACAACAATAATAACAACAAAATTACACTTATATAGCACCTTTCAAGTCATGAGGATGCCCCAAGGTGCTGGCTGTGTGGGAGCTATCACCATGCACTGCCACTCCAAATCCAGCTGAGCTGATAAGGAAAGCTGGCTGGCTAGTGATGCCCTACAGTACCAAGGACTTTCCTGACTCAGGAACCAAGGCCTTCACAGAGGATTGAAATCATTTTGGTATTCCATTGCCAAGCACATTGCCTTGGAGCCAGCCCAACTCTAAGGGGACCTTATTTACCCCCATCACATCCTCCTCACCCCCCACCCCCAGCACAGTTGCTATAGAAGAGCTGCAGTGCTGTGCTCAAAGCACGGAAGGTCCATCCAACATTCAGCAGGAACAAGATATCTTTGCTTGTAGAATTTGTAGATTATCTCTCACATCATAGAGAAGCAAAAATACTTGTCAATGTGATCCTGCCCACTACCATTCAAATCCCATCAGAGAGTGTATTAGAGATAAACCATCTTAGGAAGCCCGGAAAACTTCTGCTTCGTATACTTTGATGGTACGTGTTTGTATGTACAGATCTGTGAGTCAATGTACAGTATATACAGTAGAATGAAATCGACTGTGACAGCATGGAAACAGACAACTGGGCCCAACTAGTCTGTGTCAGTGTTTATATTCCTCCCCTTCTATTCCCCTCTCCTGTAACCCTTTACTTTCCTCTCTCTCATTTATGTGTCAGGATTGCTCTTACAAATATTGATACTTTTTGCTTCAATCAGAGTTTCTGGTAGTGAGTTCCACATTGTGTAAACTGTGTGAAGAAGTTTCTCCTAAACTCCCTTTTAAATCTGCTGCTGGCTACCTTATATTTATGCCCCTTTGTTTTGGACTCAACAACAAGTAGAAACTACCTATTAATGTTCACTGTATCAAATCCTTCCATAATTTTTGAATAATCAGAAACACATAATCATTCTTTGAAGCTTATGATTACCTTCAATTAAGCTGTTTCTGTAACTCACCGTCAACCTCTTGTTATTCTAGATCCCTTTAAAAGTAAGAGTAAGTATGATCTGACTTTTCATATTAATGAATGGAGAAAATCGATGCATTTGCTTTTAAAGCACAGTACTGGATAACATTAATTTGGTTGTCACAGCCCTAATTACAATATGATACAAAATAACCTCTCTATAATGCACATTAAAGAAGTATAAATGATCTGATCTGTATTGATAAAACCTTAGTATGTATATCCTTTCAAAAGCTACATTTCAATGAGGAACGATAAATTTTCCACTTAAACTGACAGAGAATTCATCGAACAGACATCCTAATTTTCCTTTCTGTAATTATGAGTGAATTATACATTTCTACAAACATGCAGTACTTTCAGCAAAATGCAGGGACATGAGGGAATTACTTTTGCATCTCACTTGACTCATATGATAATTTTTACAGTATACAGTATAATTTTACCAGTTTGTGGCCTACGATATGATGCTTTGAGACATTAACCCAATGTGAAATGTGCTATATAAATGCAAATTGTATTGTATTTATTTAGCATCAGTTCAGAAACTTATACATTGTTCTGTAAAAGCTAATATGCGACACTTTCTAACATGATTTTAAAATGAGGAATCTGAGAGAAGTTTGGATGAACATCACCAAGGTCATGCTGCCCTGTGGCACTTCTACTCCAGCGGTAGATCTAATTGGGTCATGTTCCAATTAATGAGTGTGCGTACTTTCATTTTCATTACTAAGGATCCTGTTAGAAAGCACCAAATAACAGATCCCATTTTGTTAAAACTAGGAAAGTTTGAGAAAACCTACTACTGTTTCTATTGTTGACTGTTATTGAAATGCAACTGGCATTTGAAAAAAAAGATCATTTTTGCCAGATTGAATTAGCAGTTTAAAGACACAGCAAAATGAATGTGAGGGAAAACTGTGATCGGACAAAAAGGCTTTCAGAATGAGTAAGAGTTACATTAAGAAGTTACCACAATCCATTAAAGGAAGAAGACAGAATCATGAAAGATCAACTAGGCATAAGTGATACCTGTACAATTCATTGTATTTCAGCATCATATATCTTAGTTACTGATTTTTTCATTTTCTACTTCATTAGTGAGGTTAATAACCCTTGGTGATGGTTACTAATCAGAACAATGATCAATACATTATTGATCGCTGATAAATGGAGCACTTCCAGAGCAAAAAATGGTGCCACCCTGTTACTGGTCATCAAGTAGCCTAGGTCAAATTACCTTGAACAAATGAATTGTTGAATGGTAATCCATCCTTCCAGATGAGATGTTATACTAAGGATCTCTGCTAGTTCTGGTGGTTGAGATTGAATTCAAAGAGACATTGGCATTCATTGTATCCAATGGCTACCGTGCTTCCTTACCAAAAATGCAGTCACCACACTGTACAGTACCGTGCGCCATGGGACATCCTTCTGACTTGAAAGACACTCTACAAATGTAATTTTGTTGTTGTATAATACAAATTTATACTTGTATAGCACTTTTCACATTGGGAGAATGTCCCAAAGTGCTGGACAGTCCTGGCTTGGCAGCTAACCTGGTGGTGGGAGGGTGGGAGCCAAAGGGTAGGGAGAGGAAAGGTGACTGGAGGAGTAGTCAAAGAGGAAGGTTTTGACACTTTGGAAGAGATGAGGGAGGGAGCACGCCAGGGGGACTCCTAAATGCAGTTCCAGAGAGTGGGAGCAGATAGTTTGAAAGCCCAACTGGCATTGCTGAGGCAGGTAGGGTGGGGGACATGAAGCATATATCATTTTGATGAAATCTATTGCATATTGTAATATTTATATACAGGTAAGCCCCGATTTAGGATGATTCTATTTAGGACATTTCGATTGAACAAGCATAATTTTTTTAACACCTTTTTAACTATATAGGACTCTTGGTTTTATTTTAACTTACAAAATTATCTTTTTGCGCATGCGCAGTACATATTGTATATCGCAGTCGTATTTGGCGCGTCCTTTTTGTCCATACGCATAGTCCATAGTGTATTCGCGGGTAAATCGTGCTAGGTCGACGGTGGCTACTATAAAACAGAATAAGGACAATATACTGGAAGTTCAAGGTGTGTTACAACTACAGGTGCAAGCAGATTATCAAAAGATAGGACTGTATTAAAGTTTGCCAATATTAAAGTACAATACTGTACAGTTACCCCACGTGCCCCTTCTTAACTCTTTGTGTTATTTTGCATGTTTTGCCTGTTATTTCGTGGGTTTAAGGTCTGAAACTTTTGTGAAAAGGACGCATCTCGGGTTATATAATGGGATTGCATGGGAAACCGTGTTTCGATTTAGGATGTTTCGATCTGAGTACCGTTTTTCAGAAACACAACCCCGTCCTAAACAGAGGTTTACCTGTACAGTATTATAGTACTGTATATTATTTAGAATATATTTCATATCAGATATATCCTGCAAAGCATATTATTTATCATAAGACATTGGTAACTCGTAGGATGTCACACACAACTCATAGGATGTATGCCCCCAAGTGCTTGATATAGATCATAGGGATCCCGCAAGTGCGGGAAATGTACATTTGGTTACTGGTAGGATTCCCCCCTTAGTTATTGTCAGTCACTATTCGGAATTCCCATTGCAAACCACTACTATATGCATCTGAAAATGATGACCTACATTTGAGTGGTACATTGGAAATCTTCTAACCCTTCTTTCAAGAACTTCCACTCTGGCATTTAATTGATACATTCTCTGAGCTACAATGTCATAATCTGAGGTGAGGAATCCCCAAACAGTGTAACTGACCCCAGGAAATAGCAGAAATATTCCAAATGACATGGGGGAATTGTGGATTTTGTTTCTAATTGAGAGGCTTTAATGATTAGAAACAAAGCTTAGTGGCCCAGTTTAAAATAACACAGACAGACTTTGGTAAGGTCATGCTGGATAAGCTAATAAGCATGGTTGGCCGCAAAACTGACCATAGATCAAATGGTTATTGTGATCAGACGTATCAAACAGAGCACAATCTTACATCTAAATGTATTGAAAGTTTGTGATGAGCTGTATTTTTTGGGTAATTCAGAGGTACATTTCACAGCAGCCCTGAAATTGTCATCCTGAGTTTGGTTTAAAGATAATATACTATATCACCTTCTGTTCTTTTTCTAATTCAATTAGCTGCTGATGATATGATAATAATATAGGACTTTTCTGTGAAACACTACTGCCTAGTACCAATTCTGCCGATCTACTCTAGCTCCCACCCAAAAGACAGGTGTCTAGTGGGGCTTTCAGAGAGAGGATAACTGACGTCAGTCTTGCTCAGTTGGTAGCACTCGTGCACGTGGTTGTGGATTCAAGCGCATGTTGGGTCTTTGAACTCACATAGTCTAGGCTGGCACTCAAATGTTAAATCATGGTCCTATCTGCCACTCAGGTGGACGTTAAAGATCCCATGGCGCTATTCGAAAAGAGAAGCAAATGTTTCTTTTGATGTCCTGGCCAACAATCCCCTAAATAAAATTGGTCATCCACTTTATGTTTGTGGGACATTGCTGTGTTTAAATTCGGTGTTATGTTCCTCCACAAGATTCACAGTCCCTACATTCTACAGCAAAATAAAATTCTGATGCCCAGCACCTTGGGACATCCTCCCGACATGAAAGGCGCTATATTTTGTTGTTGTTGCAACAAATGCAAGTATCGTTATTTATAATGATCCTATAGGGTGCTTCCCGGTAGCTTGCCAAACACAGAAAAAGTTTGCCTTCAGTTATATAATTCTCCAGAGGGGTTGTAAGAGAAGAAAATAAGTGCGGAAAGAGGGTCATACCCTCATGGAAGCACACCTGCTCTAACACAATTCACGATTACAAACAACTATTATCAATATCAAGTTTTTCTTCTGTTTATTACCACAGGCATTTTTTTCTAATTAATTTAAGCATTGAATGCTGCTACACGTTCAGTGAAGTGCCTGGAAGGGGTTTCAGAGCCTGATGAAGCAAAGTGTTGAATTAACAGAAATCATTACATAGAATTACATAAACTGTACAGCATGGAAATAAGACACTTGACCCAATATCTGCTTTACACTCCACATGTGACTCCACCCTTCCTAATCCTCTCTTCACTCTGAAGACTTTCAACAACTGGAACAGGTTGCCTGGAAAGATGGTTGACACTGGACTCATCTAAAAGACAGCTTAATACAATGATGGGGGTAACACAGTGTAGGTGTTATGAAAGGATGAAGTGCCTTCTTTATCCACACCAATCTTATAATCTTGTGATCTTTATTCCGTCTCCCTCCCTTATTTATGCCATTAATAAAGGTATACAGCAGTCCCAAACCCCACAATGTTACACCAACTTGACATTTAAACCGAGTTTAGATTTAACTCACGCTGGCCAGTGAACCAGTTTAAACACATTGTCATGTATTTTTAAAACCACAGAAATAGCACAGAGACAGTGAATCTTAAAGTTCATGATTCTCTGAAAAAACAGGATTTTTAAAAGGCAGTTTGATGGTGAGACTCTCCTTCAGAGGCTCGTAACATTTGTACACAGTTAAGAATGACTGCATGAAAGAGCCCACTGTACACTACAAGGAGGACACTGTATAATTGCACAATGAAAAGCAGTTTCTTTGTAAGTGCACAATTAGAAAAGACCAAACAAAGTAATGTAATAGGATAAACCCACATCTTCACATACGAGCAACTAGTCAAAACAACTTGTGATTGAACTAGAGAGTAAGGTATGAGCACAGATTCAGCCTCATAGTGCTGCAGCTTTCCTTCGGTTATTTACTTGTGCAGAGGAACTGATGCACCTTATATGGTTCTGAATGGAAGAGGAGCTATTATTATGTGTTTGTTTAAATTATTGAATAGAGGAAAATGATATCCCATTTCCTACTCCAGCGTAGCTTTTGAGCATACCTCTGAAAAGGAGAAAATATCTGGCAGTTGATAGGAGGATGAGATGTCTGTTCTTTAGGTGAGATGTTAAACCAAGGTCCTATCTGTGTGTTCAGCTGGACATTAAAGATTCCATGTCCTAGCCAAGAATCCTCTAGACAAAATTGAGTACGCACTTCATGGGACATTGCTTTGGAAAATTGGTTTCCCTGCAAATAGACAGTAACTACATTTTACAACACAATCCTGTGACGCGCTTTGAGACATTTAAACAAGGTATATAAAGTGCTGTATCAATTGCAAGCATCATTACTGTTATGATGCACGACATACAGTTAACTTCACTATTTTATTTTGGAAGTGCATCTCAGTAAAAGAAAAACTGGCAACTAAATGAAAGTTGACAGCCAAAACTGAATGCAGTTATTATCAATTTCATTTTTTTTACACAGAGAATGGCTTTAAAAATGCCAGTGAGGAGCCATTTTAGTTAAACAGTTCTCAGTGAGCCTGCTAAAAAGACACTAATTACATGACATTGTCGCAGATTACATGCTGTTAAAATTTCAATCTAGATGTCGGTGAGACCAGTTCATGCCAACGATAAATACATGGTTCATGTCACTGGAAAAATAAAGTAACAATACAAACTGGGTTTAGAAAACCTTTTCAGCATTTCATGCTGAATTACAAAGTGTGGTATCCCTAACATTCAGTTTATCACTAAAAGTCTTTTTTTTCCAAGTAGATTTGTCTGCTTTGGATACTCTTAGGCATGGTGATGGGTTACCATCAGACAGCTGATTCACCACAAAAATAGGCAGCTTAACTGTGGCAAAGCTAAATAAAAAAAAACTATAGCATGATTTAGAGACTTAAAATTACAAATGAAACCGTCACCTCAAGTTGAAAACAAAATGGCAGTTGTAGGACCTTGTGTGGAGCACATCGTTGACCTGTTGAGCCACCATCTGCTGGTATTACTAAATTAACTTTTACGGTAATCAGTCCAGTTTTAGGAATACCAGAAATCTTAATTGACTAAAGGATTTAATATTAGTTTCCATTGCTTCATTGTTACCATTGTTTCTTTGTCTAAGTGCATCCCTTATATAAACAGCAGAATGTGTTTAGGAATACAACACATTCTTTACAACTTAAATGTTGACTTGTACTATTTGTGTTTCAAATTGCTCTTTTCCTTTCACAATCAACCTCATTGGTGGCAAAACACAATGTGTTTATGTGGAACTCATGTTAATGAGGTAATAATAATAATCTCTTCATTTGATACAGTGCCTTATCACATTGCCGCGGTCTCTCAAAGTGCTTCACAGAGACATTAGTGTGAAGTACAGTGAATGTGTATTTGTAGATGAATACGGCCGTCAGTAATACATTTAGCAGTTATCTACAAATAGCCATGAAGCAAATGACCAATTTTATTTGGCCCACAAAATACTGTACACGATAAAGCTCTGTGGTAAAGATGATTTTTGTGTTTCCTATCAATATCTTTTATGGGTCATTGTTAGATGATGAATTTATATGTAAATCCAAAATAAGATCTACAGTCTGTTTCTGTCACCTCAACCTTGTCACAAAAGTTAAGGTATTGCAAGCACATTTAGTTAGTCAGCCAGGCTAACATTTACACGGTCATCCTTATTTTTGGGTAGAAGAAAAATTAAAGTACACAGACAAAACAAAGTGGCAAATTTGGAAAGACAGATACATTTACAGCTGATAATATTAAAGGACATCCTGGATTGTGAGTCATTTCAATTTACAGAGCCTCCGTGCTGGATATCGTATACTTTATAGCAGTGCTGAAACGTAATAGTGAGAGGAAATGAGTAGAAACAGGAAGAAGAAGAAACAAAAGCATGAAAAAGAATATATTATGGTTGTAAATATGAGGTATTGTATTACACAGAGGCAGCAATCAGACTGTGAAGTGCACTCTCAACATCTCTTTTGTCTGTGGATTATAATGTACTAAATATTATAGGGTTGCAAGTTGTGTGTTTTTTTTTCTCTCGACAATGTAAATGAAAACCTTTCATGTTAAAAACATTTTCAATAGAATAACATACTGAATTCCACACTTGATCAATACTATATTTTACTGTTCCTGGGGATTAAGACTAAGACCTGCAAAGGTTGAGAATGTGAATCCCACTTGCATCTCTTGTAACTGGTACTAGACCCTTCTCAGACCATATGTTGGTAGAGGGCACCACTACCTCCCCAGGGCCTTGTCAGCCTTAGCCGCAAATCTATTGTCGGGCGCTGTTGAGGAAAAACGATACTCACTCAGTTCTGCTTAGCAGAAGTTGTCTTAAAGATACCATCAGGATTACAGTATTTCCACTGTCTTGACTATTGTCTGACTTTCCATATCTTCGTTTTATGTGACTAGTAAAGCTGTAATAAATGTTCCAGCGTATTTTAAACTGGAAATAGGTGACGCAATCTCCAGGTATCCTACACAGGGAGTGGTACATCCTGGAAGATGTATTACAACTATCAGTATGTTGGATTAAAGCCAGATTGAATGTAACACTGATCTAAGGACTTCAACAGCACTATTTTAACTCTTGCATTTACTGCAGCAATGTTAGATTTTACCGTTTACTAACAATTTTCTGTCTGGGTCAATCTAATTGTTCTTCGAGTGTAACTTTTGAATTAAATCTGAATTTCACTGAGTGCTGGAACATCTGTAAGTTCCTGTTGAACTCTCTCATGTTACTGCCAGATAGAGTCTAGTCATATCACACAAAACTAGTTACAGTATTTCACTGTCCGGTGTGGCAATCTTCCAATACAAAGAAGCTTTTACAATTTTCTCGGTGGTGGAAAGATCTTTGAAGAATATTTGAAAGAACAATAAGGTTTAAAAGAAATGTGAGACTGTGATGCGAAGATTGTCACAGACAATAACGATCATGTCACATACCATGTTCTCAACTACAACATTTTCTCTGATGACTAATTTTTAAATAATAATATAAATTATGATAAATATAAAATACTAGTAGCAGTGCTACAAGCAGAACATGCTGTTCAGAAACTGCTTGACAGCCTATATCCTTTGACGAAAGTCATTAAACTTCCAAAATATAGTTTTGCATAAAGTCTTTTGTTATAGAGGATTATAACAAAACCTGACAGATAGAGTCTGAGGAATGTTGAAAGTAAATGCGTGTGAATCAAAGTTTGCATTGAGGAGATACGTGATATTGGAAGAATATTGATTCAAATAACAGAATATTTTGTTATGAATTAAACTTCTCGTACTCGCCTTCAAAGCCTTCCACGGTCTTGCTGCTTCCTACCTCTGTGACCTGCTAACTCCATACACAGGTCTTGAAGGAGACAAGGGAAAGGGTGAGGCCAAATCATAGTGGAAAAAACAATATAACATTATCACTATATTGACAAAGTGTCATGGACCCGAAACTTGGACTCACTTTCCTGTTTCCTGACCTGCTGAGTGTTCCCAGTGACTTCGGTTTCTGTTCCAGATTTCCAGCATCTGCAGTATTATTGCATTTTATGAAAATATCACTATTATTTGCATGATGGATGATGATTAAATGTGATTTACTTCACAGAGGACAATAACTTCATATGCAACTGGTCAGCTTGAAACAGTAAACAACCCCATCAGTGTAGAATGTCTCCTCCACATGACAGGGTTTGGGAATTACACTGTCATTTGTCATTCAGTGAGAGCTCTTCAATGCCAACAGCATCACCTGCAGGACACTTACATATTGACTTGTGTGTGTGTTGTGTGTGTGTGTGTGTGGCTCAGGACAGTACTCTTATAGATCACTTTATAACCTAAAAAAGATTCACAGGAATCCACTGAAATCATGGCTTGAATTAATGACTTTGTGGCCCTTCACATTGGAATGTGAATGTCATGGAAGATGAATGGCCTGGAAATGCATTGACAGAGCATTCAAAGTTACACTTGTCACTGGCACAGGAACAGATCCAAACTCAATACATGCCACACCTAAAATTAAAATGTCCTAGAGTATTTATTTAATACAACATATTATGGATTGATTTCAATGTAACAGATTGCTCATAATGCTCCTGATTTGATGCACAAAGACCTTTGTTTATGTGCGGAAGGGGCAATTGTACAACAACAACAACAAAATTCCATTTATAGAGTGCCTTTCGTGTCGTGATGTCCCAAGACGCTGAACAGTCGGGGTCAAGACCCAAGCATGGGGGGAGGGGGGGGTGGAGGTGGGCAGGGTTGGGGTGAGGGAGGGCAGAGAGGTAGGAAGGCGGCTGAAGGCATGGTCGAAAATGAGTGTCTCGAGTCTGGCCTTGAAGGAGGCATGGGAGGGAGCAAGAAGGCAAACGGATTGTGGGATGGAGTTCCAAAGCGTGAGGGCAGGGAGGCTGAAAGCCGATGATAGGGTGGGTCTGGCGGGAGTCATGGAGCAGGCTGAAGCCTACTGAATAGAGGGAATGGACAGGTTGACAGGGGTCGTCAGGTCAGAGCGGTTGAATGGGGCAAGGCCTTGGAGTTACATTTTACAGGTTACATTTACAGGGTTCCCATCATATTGGGAGGATATCTCAAAGTTATCTCAAAGATATGTCACAGACAATGATTAGAAAGTGTAGCTCTCATAGTTTATTGTATCAAACCCTTGGATTTAGATTCCTGGCATATACTACTGTTATTTTCCAATCACCTTTCTACTGGATATTTACACATGCATCAAATCAGGAGCATTATGAGCGATCTACTCTTGCTATAGATTTTACAGTTAGATCTAATAATAATCCTTGCATTTGATATCACGCTATTCACATCTTCTAGATGTCTTACAGAATATGCTGTAAAGCGAATTGACCATATATCTGTGGGCGAAACGCGGCAGCCAATTCCGCACAACAGTGTCCCACAACAGTCATGGGTTGAAATTCCAATTTATTATTGTTTCTTTTTGAGGGATTATTATTAGGCGTGTGGAATAAGGAAATGTGACGAAGGTTTCACCCTGCCTGGAATTGAACCCAGGTCTCTCACTAGTAAGGCAAGTGCTCTAACCACTGAGCTATAGGACTCCACAATTACCTCGTAGGGTCTGTTTATGCACCACTTGATATCCAAAGAAGTTATCTTTTTACTTAGTATCAGAATTAAACCTGAACTCCAATAATATGCAGGACCTTTCCCTTGTAGGGTAAATCATTAACAACAATCACTTTTTAAAATTTGATGATAATGGGAAATCGTAGTTTAGATTAGTCATGAAAAGATTGTTATTTATAGCCTCATTGATAGACTTCGATGGCTAGTCTAGTTGGCAAGAATTTGTTTTCATGTTATCTCCAGCACTGGCACAAGTTAAAATGAAAGTCAGGTCACAATAGGTTAGTACTTGCTATGCAGAAGCTTTGCAGATTATATTATGGAAATTATACAACTCTTTGGCTTTTAATAGCACTTTGATGTTGTAGGTCTTTAAATGTGATGGGTATGCTGGCGTGACGGTTGTAGTTTGGGAACAGTCAAGTCACCCACCACTTGTTTCAATTGCAAATTTTATCTAGATCAAAGGACAGCGCAGCAGATCACAGCTCAATGATCAGTGATTTCTTCTTGATGGTGGGCGAGTTCTGCCACATCGAGTGATAAAAGCGAGTGATGTCTTGTTCCCATCGGCCGACGCAATCTACAATGTTGAGCATCATCATCGGTGGTCGAACTTTCATCCTCTCTGCCCCCTCCATTTGGAACTTGATCCCACTGTATAGTCCCCTCGTTCCCTCCCTTGCCTCCTTAAAGCCTTGTCTCCTTTTTGTCACGCCTTCGGTCACCCATCAACCCCTACCCTCTTTGACCTCTGCCCCTCCTGATCCCAAACCTCCAACTCAAGTGCAGACTAGACTAACTGTTCAGCATTTTGGGATGACCTCCCGACATGAAAGATGCTATACAAATGCAATTTGTTATTGTTGGTACGTCAGCACGTTTGTGGGATTGGATGTTTCCAAACAACAACCTCAGCTTTAATGTGGTGATGCCCTAACATTAGCTTCAGAGTGCTGAGCATCTGTGCAGAAATGTCAATGGATTCTGTGTTAATCACTGCTCATCTTCACTGTCAAAATAAAACTCAACAATTTATAATCTATAGGGGAGGCCACAGTACAGGTTTTGTTGATTGAATGCTAATGAAGCAACAGAAAAGTTTTCATAATGCAAATGAAATAATTTGTATGTGTATGTGTTTTAAGACAGTAGCATAATGTGTCATAATCACACAGCATTAAGCACACTCACTGTATTTTCCCCACACGCAGGCTGAACCATTATTTGGATCGGAAATTTTAATTGAGTGCAGCTGGAACCCCATTGTAATTAAATGCTCACTGCATCACTTAGCAAAGCAAGGATGGAGAGTCTGGGTATCTCATGTCTGTAGCCCTCACCAGCTCAGTAACCAGGAAGTGCATTCAGATCATGCAACACAAGCAATGCTTTTGGCCCAGCTGCTTTGTGTGTTTTTCTCAGGTGGTGATTCAGTTTTCCCACTGTGATAATGAAAATGGAAAGGCTGGCAGCAGTCCACCCAACTTGATTAAGTTTAAGTTTTATTTCAAGGTCGCGCGGTTAGCCTCCGATCGCCAAATGAAGCAACTAAGTGCCTGTGGCTTTGAAGACACTAACATCGTTTAACTATAATGAGAATGGTGTTGTTTACAAAAGTGGCAACACTTAACTCCTGGGGTCTTCAAAACAAATTCTGTCAGTTTATTAAGGAGAAAATGTTTTGAATATCAAGCCTTTTTGTTGGCACAAAACCATGTACAGTATAATCTGAATTCTATAATGTAAAATCTAATAATAAATGCTTATTAATGATACTTACTAATAATAACTCAATCTAATATTAACAAGTGAAGTGAGCTTCTCCTGGTCTCCTGGCCAACAATCCCCCTGATAAAATTGGTCATTCGCTTCAAGGCTGCTTGTCAGACATTGTTATACGCAAATTAACTGTTGAGTTCACTTGCAAAATCTGCAGCCACTACACTTTACAGTAAAATCCTTTGAAGCAATTTCAGCCGTCCTCCTGATGTGAAAGGTGTTATAACAAATGTGATTATTATATGATAAGCAATTTTATCATGTCAAATCTTCACATGGTGAATTATTTTGAAGTGTAGTAATGGTAAAAAATAATGAAGTCACAGAAAAATCACAAAAACAATCATGGATTGAGTGCCAATTTTTCTTTTTGGAGGAATTATTACACCCGGAAAGCGGTCTGCCAATTAACCAATAACCAAGTTCCTATTTACTGCACAGTAAACAGAGGCATGAGGAGTAAGGAAACTTGCCTAAGATTTTGTCTCACCCAGGAAACAAACCTGAGTCCTCTGGCTTGCGAGGCCAGTGCTCTAACCACTTTGCAATGACTTATTATGCAGGAAAATGTGACAATCTACAAATCTGCACCATTAGATTCCTGCAAACAGCATTGATAGAGAGGAGTATCGGCCAGGACACCAGGAGGAAACCCTACACCTTCAAAATAGAGTCATGGGATCTTTAATAGCTACCTCAAGAGAACACAGGATATTTCACAGGTTTAAATCTTATGCTAATATACATTATTAGCACAGTAGGTTTGATTTTTAAAATGTATGTTTAAACATACACGTGAAATACATTTACCTGTATTGTGTGAGTGTATGTGAAGCTTTCTCTACTAAAATGAGTGTATGTGGCTAAAATAGTGTTGCCATTGCCACAGTTGTGGCTATTCAGTGTTATTCTGTCAGGAAAGAAAGAAAATTATTTATTCTTTGCCTTAGTAATATATACATACGTGGGCATGTGTAAATTGTAGATACGTATTCATTTAAAATCTATTGTAAAGAAATATCTGCAGTAACTCAACTGGACAATGAGTTAAATCTTGTTTGATATCTTCAGCTTCCAAGAAACTTACCTGAATTAGTAATTGAGCCTGAAAGTGAATGACTGTGCTGAATTACCATGTTCAAATTTTGAACTACTCTGCATTAATGACTGGTGCATATTAACTGCTATGAATTTATCTCCCTCACGTTATTGGGCTCAGCCCTTCCTCCAAGCCAGGGAGCAAGGCAGAGGAACTGCGGAATGGAGTTCCAAAGGGTGGGGGCAATGTGGCAGCAAGCCCATCTGCCAATGGTGGGGTGGCCGAGGTGGGTGACATAAAGCAGGCTAGAGCCTGCTGAGTGGAGGAAGCGAGCAGGTTGGTAGGGGTTTAGAAGGTCATAGAGGTAGGGGGAGCAAAGCCATGGAGGCTGATGGAGAAGAGGAGCCTGACATTGTCCTTGGCCTCCAAAATTGTGTTTGAGTAGTAGGATGATTTAGCGGAGGCAAGTGGAGTTGAAGGACAATTTATCCGGTTGCTTCTCTATCAATCTATTCATCCAAGTTCATTGGTAGCAACTTGTCCTAAACCCCATCTGTCTGAAAAGGTAAATTTCAGGCACCTTGCTTTTTCTCAGATGGATATTAAATCTATTTCTTGCTTTAGGTTTTCACTTGATTCAAGTGTTACTTGATTCAAGATTCACATATTTGTCTTACTCCAAACCTGGGGCTATGGTAGCAGTGTCAGATATTGACAACTAACAAATCTTATTTACAGTAAACCTAATCCTTGCCTTTGATATGGTGCTTTTTCTCATCGGCAAAATGTCTCAAAATAGTACCCAGTAAAATTACTGGTATTTTGAAGGCAAATGTGGCAGCCAATTCCAAAACAGCAATGTTCCATACATGACCATAAAGAAATGACCAATTTGATTTGGGGGATTATTGTCTAGGACACTGGGAGAAACTCCCTTTTCATTTTGTATAGTGCTATGGGGTCTTTAACATCTATCCAAACAGGCAGACAGGACCTCAATTTAATGTCTCATTTAAAGAACACCAGCTTTGGCGATGCAGTGCCTTGGGAAGTCCTGTATAGAAAGATGCTATACAAATGTAATTGTGTTGTTGTTGCAGCGCTACCCCAACACTACATTGGAGTGTCAGTCTTAACTCTGAGCTCAAAGTCCTGAGAAGGTCCTTGAACACACAACCTTCTGACAAACTGAACTAAGCTTACACCTACACAATCAAGGGCATAGTGAATTAATTTGGGATATTCATAAGAGGGATTGTTGGGAAAATTAAAACCTCCAGTTTGCAATTTCCAGGTTAAAAAATTTGCAGCGTTTTCCCTGCTAGCATTTTTCCAGACCTTTTCGACTTGAAATTTGGGATTCATGGGCTGTGGATTTTAATGTGAATCTCGTCAACCAGAAATTACAGGTAATGGAACAAATCTGGTTTGCAAGTATCTCAATTTCTGCATAATTAAGGCATATTTCCAAAGTTGCCTATTGACAAATCATTGAGATACCTTTTTACTTGTATATGTGTGTATTTGGCCAATCGCATTACAAACTGATGTGTCAGCAAATAGATCAAGCATTTTTCCACAATTTCTCTCTATTTGCTCCCAATGAATCCTCTCAAATGCCTGGCACCTGGGTCTGTAATAGAAGCAATATCTTTATCCATGGGCTCTGTGGTTGGTGCACAATTAAACAATATTGATGATGTTGTGCAAATCTCTTTTCTTCACATGTTACTGTATTTATCTTGATTCAACTGTAGGGTTAGTGGAATATGTTGTGACAATACAAAGGATGTGTTAAATGTGGACTGTGTGAAATGTGGACTGTTGTTGTTGGAAAGATATCTCCTACCACCTAGTGGTATTTGTCAGCTTTACACTTGTGCTGATGTAAGTACCTTCAGAGTTTACATCAAAAACGTTTCCATGGAAACTACGTTGCAGGTTTTAAAAAATGAAATTAATCCCCAGAAGTCTGCAGAGATCTGCCTTTTGCATTATGCTGTGTGAGTAGTTGGATGAACACATAAAAGCATTCATTGATGCAAGGCTTAACTTAAGTGTGTTATTTCAAATCTCCGAGCAAGGGATGATTTGACTCCGACCTGACGACTACAGTCCTACTCCAACAGGGATGATTGACCTCACAGGTGCTTTCATTCACTTCTCTGTGAATAAAGGCCCCCACAATACTGGGGCAAACATACACAAAAGACAGAGGGTTCAAATTTGAAACAGGAAAATACCGCTATCCTCTGGTACTCTCTGCCTGTATCCCTCCCTCTCTATTTATCGCACCCCTCCCTATCTATCTTTAACCTTTTTTTAACCTATGGTCACCTTATCCTCCCTCTTCTCCCTTGCTCAATGTGCAATCCCACCACTGTAGAATGTTCCAAGATGTTATTCTACGGGAATGCCGTTATATTAATGCAAGATGTTGTGGCCTGAGCACCCTAAATTACTGAAATGGATGTAAAGATAGATGTTAAGGCAGGTTTTAATGGTGAGAAGAAAGTGTAGCATTAAAGAAGGGATGGAGAACATTAGGAGGAGAAAAAATTGGCAGCAAAATAAAACTTTTTTAAGTTATTCAAAAACAAGGACATTATTGCACATTGAATATTCCAATTAGCAACTATTTGGGTATTTGATAATGGCATTTTACAGTGTCAGTTAATTTAGTTCTACATAAACAAACACATTGTCAGTTGTTTTCATTCCCTATCTCAACAGACCTAAAAACAATTATTCAACTTGTCGATCATTTTGTCTTAAAATATACATTTGCGCAAACTGTGGAAAATTTGTAATTACAGCCTCAATTTGGAATTTGGGTTTCCACAGTACATAAAATAGTTCAATATTTAGACTAAATGTTCTACAATTCAGTTTGTTCCAACTTTTAAGACAGAATGGTCTTACAATCTAAATACTGAAACGACTGGTCAAGTGAATAGAAAGTCAATATATTTTACAGGGATAAAGGTCTACAAATTAACAACAACTTGCCAATAGCATCTCGGATCACCTACATTTATTTCCATTAAATGCTATTTAATGTTAATGTTGAAAAATGTTGAGAAATATTAACAACTTTTTTTATATGTTTAAAAAAAAGACTGCAATTTTACTTCAATAAGATACAATAATAATATAACTGGATAAATGTGATAGTGATAGCTTACTATGCTACAGGCTGTAACTCATTACTGTGTTAAGATGAGAGGTAAAGCAAGGAGAGGGACGGAGGGCAAATGAAAGGAATTGCAGTGGTCTACAACATAAACAAGTGAGACACTGGTGCAGGCCTGGTGATTTGCAAGGGATATTTTAAGGCTTACTTCATGAGTGTGTGAGAGGCCAGTGACTCTTTCTTGAAATTACATTTAAATTATGAGGTGCTTTTGACTTGTAAAATAGCCATTATCTCTTGGTTACATCATGTGCTTTTTTTTTACAAAAATGGTTTATTTTCTGGTTTCCCTTTGAAGTCGTTGGTCATGAAGTTATGTCTTGCAAACACTGACAATGTTCTTTTCATTGGAATAAAATTATGTTACTTTATTGATCAATCAAAACTGGCTTGTGGGCATGGAATAAAAAGCGACTGAATGGCTGATGCAGATTAAGCGCACTAGCAGCCCAGTGAAATCCCGATTAAAGCCTTCCGAGTTGGTTCATGTTGCAATGACCCAGGATCAGTGGAATAAGACCTTCAATGTAGGAGCAATCTATTATGAAATCAGGCTTTATATGCCATAATGAAGATGAGGAGACTGGGAATGCTTCTCAGTGAGTATCAGACATGGTCTAGAAGGGGGTAAACACAAAAAGGCAAGAGAATACAAGAGAAGAGAGAAAAAAAATAAGCAATTTATTTATTTAAGGGCATTAGATTTCTGCAGCAAGATAGGTCAACATTGCTTCTCTCTCTCTCTCTCTGTGAACTGAACAGTTCTGTGTATTGTATCTTCAGGTTATATTGTTATATCACATATTCTTATTACTATATCTACACTTACAGTTACTTTGGCATTAACTAAGCAGTGTCATTCACAGGTCACAGGTTGTTTAATGTGGACATATATCTCATATGAAATATGAAAATTTCATATTGTTAGACCGAGAGAGTTCTGAAGCTCTCTTACATTGACAGAAGGGTGGGGAGGGGCATTTTTTTCTAACCATGCAATATTTATCTAAGAATACTTAACACTGACATTTGAAGCCCAAATCAGGGAAGAGTACCACTGTCCAGCATGCACATCCTTCATCTCGATGAGTGCAAAATTCACCCAAAAATGCTTCAGGGGGAAAAAAAAACACATCTGGTGAACATCAGCAACGTATCTCTCTCTGCAGTTTGTCCAGTGAAGGAAGAATAATTATAATTCGGAATTTGGGAGAAATAGGAAAGCGGAGAAAGAATAGTGTGTTCCAGGAGTACTGGCATCTGATAATTGGTTTACAAGACAGCTTTACTAATTTAGTAAATCGAGAAAGATGGAATCAGTACCTAACAGTTATATCGAGGTCTTAGATAGAGTATTCTCAAACTAGATAATGATGTATTAATTGTGACTGTCAGTTATAAAATGACATAGCATCCTTCACACCAGAGGCAGACTGGCTCCCTGAAATGATTTGAGGTTATCAACAATTTACACTTATATATCGCCCTCCACTTGAAATTGGTCACTTCCATTCACAACTGTTTGTGGGACACTGCTGCATGCAATTGGTTGCCACATTTTGCCCACAAATATAGTCAATTCACGATACAGTATAATCCGTGAAGCATTTTGAGACATTTAGAAGATGTGAAGACGCTATATCAAATGCAAAGATTATTACATCAACATAGCTTCAACAATTGCTTCCGATATTCTCACCACCCTCTGTGTGATGAAATTACTCCTAAACTCCCTAATTAGATCTATTAATCTAATAGATTAATATTAATAATGATGATTATTATTACTACAGTACTATTACTATACTATTACTATTATTACTATTAGTACTACAGTCCTGCTAGCTATTTTATATTTATACCCTGTAATCGTGGGCCCACTAACAAATGAAAACAGCCAAACAATATCTATCTTATCGAATCCTCTCAGAATCTTGGAACCTTAATATGAGAATGAAATTGTGGGAATTGCTAATGGCTTCCGAAAAAATATTCTTATACCAAACCCCAACAAAGATCTGTTTCCTGACCTCTTGTTAGACTTATTGGGACTATTCTCAGCTAAGAAATGAGGAAAATCCCATTGTGAAACATGATGCCAGTATCTGTAAGTTTACCGACCAGTGGAAATGCCTTCAGGTCCTTTGCCTTCAGTGCATAGTGTACCATACCAGTATAAGCACATCATCTAACACTCGTCTCTTTTTTGTCTGAGTAACTTGGCTTCAGGCACTCCCAGTCACTCAATAAACCCAGATTGCACCGCAGCTGCAACCTTGATATCATTGACAGTAAAATTTGCTGTGTAAGTTCAGTGAAGTTATTTATTTCTTACAAACTAAATACACAGGAGAGGTTTCCAAATCTAAATGTTGCATAGAAAAACGGAACACTATAGTTAATGATGTGCTTTTCAGGGACATTATCCCACACCAAATACTCCTTTAAGGGTAAATGAGTAAATGGGAGATTAGAGCAGTGGTTCCCAACTTCGGGTCCCGATCCAAATCAGGGTTGCAGGGGTTCTCAGTAGGGTCGTGAAGGGTCATCAGAATTCTTTTGTTTTTGCTTTTTTTAATGCTGAAAAGTGCCTTAGGTGACACCGCCGACCAATTTGTATGAAAGACCGTACTGGCGAGTTGCGCTGAGTCCACAAAAGAGATGGAGATATCGTCTTGGCTGAGCTAAGGAGGACCTGGGAGGTCCTGGTGGTGGCTAATTTAGGGTCACAGCAAAAAATGGTTGGGAATCACTGCACTAGAGGAAATGAACCAATTTTCGATGGGAAAAAAAACAACAGACAACCATTTATATAGTGCCTTTCACCTTGGGAGGGTACAAGACAGTCAAAACATAATAATAATAATCCTTGCAGTTGATATAGCGCTTTCCACATTTTATCAACGTCGCAAAGTGCTTCACAGAATGTACTGTAAAGTGAATTGACTGTATATATTTGTGGGCGAATCGCGGCAGCCATATGCGCACAGCAGTGTCCCACACAGTGGTGGATTGAAATGACCAATTTTACTATGGTGGGTTTTATTGGAGGGATTATTATTAGGCATGTGGAGTAAGGAAACTTGCCTAAGGTTTCATCCTGACCTGCCTGGATTCGAACACAGGTCTCCCCAGCTTGGTCTCCCCAGCTTGCATGACAAGTGCTCTAACCACTGAGCCACAGGAGCTCCACGTTTGCACGCAAGCTGGGGTTTGGATTTGGGAAAGACTAGGTGGAAGGGGGTTGGAGAGAGGGGAAAATGACTGAAGGTTCAGTCAAAGATGATGGTCTTGAGATGGACTTTGAAGGGAATCCAAGATGGAATTCCATAGTGTCGAGTAGGGTCCGTCGATATGGAAATTTTCCGATTTAGATATATCGATGGGATCATATCGAGATATACCGATATATCGATATTTTCGTGGTTTTCGTACTGCGCATGTGCGCGTGTCGCGAGGTGCGCGTGCATTCGTGGCCTATCTCCTCAGGAGGAAAATATCTCTCTCTCTCTCTCTCTGTGTCTCTCACACTCACTCTCTCCATCTCTGTGTTTTTCTGTCTGTGTCTCTGAGTCTCTCTCCTCTCTCACCCCTCCACCCATCTCTGTCTGTCTGTCTGTCTGTCTGACTGACTGTCTGTCTGTATATTATCACATCCCCCCGTCTCCCCCCCCCACCCCCCGCCATCTCTCTCTCCCCCCCGCCATCTCTCTCTCCCCCCACCCTGCCGTTTCTCTCTCTCCCCCCCACTGCCGTCTCTCTCTCTGCCCCCCCCACCGCCATTCCTCTCTCCCCCCCCCCCCCCGCCGTCTTTCTCTCTCCTCCCCCGCCGTCTCTCTCTCTCAGCCCCCGTCTCTCTCCCCCCACCCCCGCCGTCTCTCTCCACCCCCCCCACCCCCACCATCTCTCCCCCTCGTCTCTTCCCCCCCGTCTCTCCCCCCTCACTCCTTGCATACCTGTATATTGTATTCGAGGACTATGAATACAATATGGCGGCTTGCACATCGGTCTGTGCATTGTGTATAGAGATGAGCCTTCTGGGTCTTGTAGTTCAGTGCACGCGCATCCCGATTTTTTTCGATATACTGATTTTTCGATATATCGATATTTTTGAAATGCCTATATTGGCATATCGATATGAAAATTATATCGGATATAACCGATATATCGATATATCGCCGGACCCTAGTGTCGAGGCAAAAAAGCTGAAAGCTTGACTGCCGAGGGTGGGCTAGGCAGGGCAGGGAACATGAAGCAAGTCCGTATCCACGAGTGGTAGGAGGGGGTGGGTTGATAGGGTTTTAGGAAGTCACAGATGTAGAAGTCACATTACAGAATGTGAAGTGATTTAACTTTAGGGTGAGGATATTGAACTTGATCCTCCGGGAGATAGGAACCAGTGGAACCAATGAGGGTGATCGACTCACAGAGCCTAGTGCAAAAGTGGACACATGCTGCAGAGTTCTTGATGGTCTGCAACTTGAAGAGGGAAGATTTGGGAAGTCCAGCAACCAGTATAGTAAAACCTTGATAAGGGTATTATTGGTACAGTAAAACCTCGAGAATCTGGCACGGTTGGGCCCACGCAACCGTGCCCTCTTGGATTTCAGAGTTTGCTTTTATTTAGAAACCTACCTACAAATGGCTGGGGAAGCACTGCTACATATACCACATGAGCTGTAAACACATCACTGAAGTCAAGCTCAAACCACAGCACCAAATGACAGAGCGGCGACACCGTGTGGTACAAGCAGCTGTTCCGAACTTCGGGAGATTTGCTGGACATCGGAAAAAATCTAATACTGTGTGTATTTTGAAATCTTGCCTATTTTAAGGAGTTGCTGTCTTTCGGAACGTCGGATTATCAAGGTTTTACTGTATAGTCAATCCTGGATGTGATAATAGCATGGATAAGCCTGAGGGGAGAAACAGTGGCAGAGGTGGGTAATACTGCAGAAATGAGAAAAGGCTGAATAGGTCAGGGCATAGATGTGGAGTTAAAAGGACACTCAAACAAAACACTGAGGTTACAGACTGGCTCCATGAGTTGGAGTGCACATCTATAAAGATTGATGCTGTCAATGCCTGAGGTTAGAAGGTACTGATAGGAGCCAAGCAAAATAAATTCTGTCTTGTCAACATTCAACTGGAGAAAGTTAGCTCTCATTCAGCACTTGATGTACAACAACCAACAAAACAGCAGTGGTCCTGGAATCGAGGGTGCAGGCAGAGAGATAGAGATGGGTGTTATCCGCACATATATAGAAGTCAACCCCATTCCTGCAGATGACATTGTCGAGCAGGACCATGTAGATATTAAAGAGGAAACAACAAAAACAACAAATTTACTAATTTATAGTCCCAAGGTGCTGGACAGATGATATTTCAGACCCAAGCTGGAGTAAGGATTGTGGAGGGCGGTGGGCAGGCGGAAGGCAGTTGATAATAATAATAATAATAAGTCTTGCATTTGATATAGCGCATTTTGCGTCTTCTAGACGTCTCAAAGCACTTCACAGAATATACTGTAAAGTGAATTGACTGTAACTTGTGGTCGAAACGCAGCAGCCAATTGCGCACAGCAGTGTCCCACAAATAGTCGTGGATTGAAATGACCAATTTTATTATTGTTTTTTCTGGAGGGATTATTTTCAGACGAGTGGAGTAAGGAAACTTGCCCAAGGTTTCGCCCTGACCTGCCTGGATTCAAACACAGGTCTCACGCTTGTAAGGTGAGTGCTCTAACCACTGAGCTACAGGACTCCGATCAAAAGCACAGTCAAAAGAGGGGGACATTGAGGTAGTTCTTGAAGGAGGCGGGAGATGAGGCAAGGTGGAGTTACTGCAGGATGGAGTTCCAGAGGGTGGGGGATGAATGGCTGAAGGCCCACCTACCAATGTGAAACAGGCTAGAGCCCACCATGCAAAAAGACAAGGAACACCACATTATTATTCACATGTGGAATAAGGAAACTTGCCCAAGGTTTCACCCTGCCTGGAATTGAACCCATGTCTCTCACTTGCAAAGTGAGTGCTCTAACCACTGAGCTACAGGATTCCACTCAATGTCAAAGGCAGCAGAGAGGTTAAGAAGGACGAGTACACAGATGGTGAGAATGCATTTTTGAGGTTGAGTAGGGCAGGCTGGGTAGCTTGGAAGCCAGATTGGAGGGGTTTAAGCGGGGAGTGGAAAGAGCAAGGCTGGGTAGCTGTGACTCATTCCAATCCCAGTGAAACAGAACAGATATGGGGAGACTTAATAGAGGTCTTTAGAATTATGATGGGTGCTGCTAGAGTAAATAGGGAGAAAGTAGTTCCACATGTCAGCAAGTCAGTGACCAGAGTTCATCAATTTACTGTAATATAATTAGCAATAATAATAATGTTTTCTACTTATTATTATGATTAGCAAGGGGACAAAGGGAGAGATTAGGCACTTTTTTTTACACAAAAATAAGCGTAATTCCCTGGTGAATGAGATGGTTGAGTTGGAATCCATAATAACTTTCGAGAGGGACCTGGACAAATATCTACAAGGGATTAATTTAACAGAGAATGGAGAAAAGGTAGGTGAATGCGTCTGAATAGATTGCTCTTTCAAAGAGCCAGCAAAGACACAAATGGGGTCAAATGTGCTGTAAATTTCTGTGGTTCTCTGTAAGGTGGCCAAATGGCTGAACCAATGCATTGTGAATCTATTTATGTGGTGCACATGTAGGTACGACGTGCATCCTCGTTAACTTATCGTTATGTTTTAAGTGCTCCGAGATGGTACCTTGCATGAAGGGCCTGTCAGATATAAAATCCTGGATGAGAGACAACTTTCTACAGCTGAATATCAGCAAGACCAAGGCCTTCCTGATTGGCTTGTGCCAGCAGCTCCACACCTCAGGGATTGGCAGCATCATGTAACGCCATCCTTTGAATGAGATTTAAACCGTGGCCCCCCTGTGGCTGTTCGGGTGGACCTTAAAGATTCCATGGGAATTCGAAAAGAGAAAGGGTTTTTCTGAGTATCCTGGCCATCAATAAATTTGATTAAATTATTCACTTTAAAACATACAGCACAAAATCTACCTCACAAACAAACGTGTGTCATATATATAATCAAATAAAATACAGAAGGCATTTCCAAAGTCCATTTGGAAGTCTTTTTTGCCTGTGTAGCATTTTGTATTAATCAGCAATCATCTATTTTTTTTCAACCAAACTAGTCAGCTAACAGGAGCTTAGCCTACTTTGTCATTCATTTCAAGAGAAATCTTATTATACAGGCCATTGAACAGCATCCAGGAGACATTGAATTCATTAGGGACCACAACAGGAATTTACATCTCACCCTAGACTTTTCCTCTCCATTTGTTAGCATGCCAGGTCAGTAAACTGCTCTCCTGTCAGTATAAAGATGATGACTGCTCCACAGTCTCCCCCTCATTACACACTCAATGCATCTGACCTCGCTACAGACCTCGGATGCATTTTGATTTTTCACAGCTGCCTCTAAGGGAGTTCTTAGCCCGATCTCTCTCGAATTTTTCTGCATCTTGTTAAAAGAAAAGATTGGGTGAATTTATGCAGCAAATTCAATGATGGAATTCTCGCTGAGGTGACAAATTTTCCCCTCAGCATAAAATTTGCCATTTTCTAACTATGATTTTACGGTCTGTGTCAGACTGACTCAGTTGGTAAAACTCCTGCCTCTGAGTCACAAGGTTGTGACTTTAAACCCCACATTGGAACTTTAAACTCACGTATCATGGACTGACACTCCAATGCAGTGTCAGTCGGGAGAACGACCTTGTTGGAGATGCCATCTCTCCAATTGAGATTTTAAATTGAAGCTTCACCTGCCTGCTCAGGTCGATGTTAAAGATCCCATGGAATTTCACCCACAAATATACAGTCAATTCACTTTACAGTATATTCTGTGAAGCACTTTCAGACGTGAAAAGCGCTATATCAAATTCAAGAATTATTATTACATATATAATTATTCAAAAAGAGAAGGGAGTTTCTCCTTGTCTAAAACTACTTACCAATAAATTGAGTTGCTTTATTGAGCACTTTGAGATGTCTAGAAGATGTGAAAAGCGTTATATCAAAATGCAAGGATTATTATTATTATTGTTGTTATTATTATTAAGATGATCACTTTGGAGAGTGGATCCTGTTTAATTCTTGAAAAGATGTTAGGGTGTCACTTACCTCGCTCCAATGCAGCCAAAATTCTCATCCACGTCATCCTCACCTTTAGCTTTCCCAACTCTCACCACAAGCTTCAGATGACACATCTTAAGAAATACACAGTATTCATTTTTACTAAATAGAATTAAAGGATTTAGAGCATGGATAAATCCTATTCAGCCACTGCACCCTGAACACTCTCCCTCAATACCTCCGCCTTGCCCCCTCTCTTTCCTTTTTCAAGTCTCGCCTGAAAACTTTCCTTTTCGACCGTTCTTATGGTCACCTCCCCCACCTCCCTCCCCTCCCCCACCGGCTCGGAGTCAGGCTCCGCCATTGTTAAGAGCTCCGAGACGCTACCCTGCATGGAGGGCGCTATGTAAGTGCAAGTTGTTGTTGTATTCAGCCCACAAGTACACAGACACTCTATTTCACAAATCCTATGAAGCACTTTGTGATGTCCGCCCAGCATGAAAGGCACAATACCAAATATAAGGATTATCATTATAATGAAAACACTTGGAGTTGGTCACCTGATGTGATTCATAAATATAAATTGTACATTGTATTGCATTATGTGCAAATACATTCATAGTTACAAAACTGCATTTGCCAGTTCTTATCCCTATCCCCAACACAAACAGCATCCCTCATAGAAACTAGTTGTTTCTATGAACCAAGCTCAACAATACACAAGTCACTTATCTCAGGCTACTTCGAGTTACACAGCTCAACAGGACAAGTGATGCCAGCTGAGCTGGTGGTGGGTACCTCAGTATTAAACTGTAATGGAATAAAACTCCTGCCTCTGCCCGTTTCACCCCTCAGCAAGTGCAGTCCCTCAGACAAAGCGTTCACCACATCCCTCATTAGCCACAGAGTGCTGCTCACAGTGGGAGAACCTTGATTTACGTTAAGGATTGATATACCCTCAGCAGGCTTGCTATTTACTGTAGTTTGTCATGCACATATTTATCTAACTATTTGCATAATCAGCATGCAGCATTGAATGATAGATGGGTACCCAAGATTTACTTCAAATCAGCCCGTGTGATAGGAGAAACCAGCCAGAGAAATGGAACTGGCCTCAAACTAGCTTCTAACAAACAGTCACAAATGAACTTTTTTTTTCTGTAAACGACAAAGCTGACAGAATTAAGGAAAATGCATTGTCATGGAGACTGGATTTACTTCCATTTAACCATTACTTAGGGACCTAATAAGATTTATCAATCTTCATGTTAAATGGACTAAATTTTTTCTTGAATAAGTGCGCAGAGAAAAACAACCGTCATTAAATGTCACAACCAATTAATGTCTCCAGGTAGCGAAGCCATTAGCATTGGAACTAATCTGGTAAAATGAACACTAATGGGATGTTGGGAACACAATGAGAAGATATGATAAAAATACATGACTGACCCATTAGAAAATATATTTGGTTGGCTGGCCCAATATTGTGAACTACCTTCTGCTTGAGTTCTTTCATTTAGGTCCTGCCAACAACAATTAACTTCTTTGACCCCAGCTGGCCACCATCTTAAACTGATAAATGCATTAAATAAATATTACACTATACACAGAACATGAATTGCAACATGTAATATAGAATGTAGAGGACGTAATATACAACAGGCAACATATAACCATGCGCCAACAATTGACTGTGTAATTCTTTCTAATGCATTGTTTTTCCCTTCATGGAAGATGAAACAAACTCTCATTGAACTAAACAGAACTGATACTGTGTTTAGCATTGTGCTTCATGCAAAATATACTGCTGGGCTACCAGTCAGGGTCAGTGTATGTTTGAGTTAATTATTATGGTCAAATTAAAGAACATTCAGAACTGGAAAAGGCCATGGCAATCTATCTGACCAGTCTGAAAATTATTATTTTTGAATAAACGAAACAATCTCCTCACCGTTTCCTCGTTGATATTGGACTCCAATTCCTCTTCTTCACCTATTTCTATTTTTTGACCATGTTAAACATATTCTTAGAGTTAACAATATGCATCTTACCTACATTATTTTATTCTAAATTCTAAATCTGATGCAATATATTCTCCTAAGAGTGACCAAAGAGCATAACAAAAGTTTATGTCTTTTTGAAACAGCAATGAATGTGCAGATATCTATTGTGTTCTGACAAAAGAAAATTTGTATTGAACTCTCATTTCATATCGAATTTTTCGATATATCGATATATTTTAAATTCCGATATCAGCATATCGATATGAAAATTATATCGGATATAACCGATATATCACCGGACCCTAATTCAAACTGTGTGAATACAAGTTGTTTTTGTGCTTTGAGGATTATATTGGTGGTCAATGAACAATGTTTTCATAATCTGGAAGTCACTGGGTTAATGACAAATTTCAGATTGTGCCTGAAAACTAAGAATTTGAAAATTACTTCGCTAAAAGAATTCATTGAAGATCAAACATTGGCAAATGAAAAGTTATACAACAGGTTAGAAATTAATATTTTCCATTTTGTTTTTAGTGAATTTGTTAACTATTTCAAACAGTAATTAGGAAGCCTTGTAAGTGAGAGACAAGGGTGCGTTTTCAGGCAGGGCAAAACATTGGGCAAATTTTCCTTACTCCACACACCTGATAATAATCCCTAAAAAAAACAATAATAATAATTTGGTCATCTCAATCTCCATCAACAGTTTGTGGGACACTACTGTATACAATTGGCTGCCACATTTCGCACACAAAACATACAGTCAATTCACTTTACAGTATATTCTGTGAAGCACTTTGAGATGTTTAGAAGACATGAAAAGCACCATATCGAATACAAGTATTATTATATTTTTATACAGTAATTAGCAAAGATGAAATTAAAATGCTGGGCTGAACAATTAGAACAGGAATTTCTAGATTATGAATGTCACATCTTAGACCCCAGTGTTCATGAAGTTCAACTGAAGGAACAGAAGGGTCTAAATTCAGATGCATTTACCCTGAAAGATTGACAAGTTTTGATGTTCTGAGAATTGAACTTTTTCAAGTTCACGCTGGAAATGTTCACGCTGAATGTTAATGGCATGTGAAATGATTTCTAGACGGGTCTGACTTGAAGAGCAGTCAATCAGTATTAAGCAACAGAACTGCTCCCAACATGGCCGTGATCACCACAAGAGAACTTCATGGAAATTCCCTCCTTGTCGGCCTTCCTGGTTCTTCCCTTCACAAGCTGCAGATCATCTACAACTCTGCAGCTCGTGTCCTCACCCACACCAAGCTCCATGACCACATCATTCCCACACTCGCATAGCTCCATTGGCTCCCCATCCCCCAGAGGATCGAATTCAGGAGCCTCGTCCTCACCTGCAAGGCCATTCACAGCCTTGCCCCTCCCCCCCCCCACCACCTCTCCAACCTGCTGTCCTCCTATAAATCGCCCCACCCCCCTCCATTCAGTAGGCTCTTGGTTTGCTCCATGTCCCCCGCCCGACCCGCCCTACCATCGGCGGACAGGCTTTCAGCCTCTCTGCCCCCACACTCTGGAACTCCCTCCCAAAGTCCCTTTGCCTCACTCCCTCCCTTGCCTCCTTCAAGGCCAGTTTCACAACCTCCTCTTCGACTGTGCCTTCTGCTGTCCTCCCACCTCTCTCCCTCCCCTCCTAACTCTCTCCCTCCCCTCCCATCTGCCCATCCCCCAACCTTGCTAGGGTCCCATCCTGACTGTTCAGTGCTTTGGGACATCCTCCCAATGTGAAAGGCGCTCTATGAATGTAATTTTGTTGTTCTTTGTTGTTGCATGGAATTGAGACCCCTATCGTTTGCAGAGTTCTTTATTCTGCTGTGTTTTCTAAAATGCTTCTAACCTTTCAGATAAAACACAAAGGCTGCTAAGTGAGGCACAGTGTACATAACACCTCTTCTTCAGTCCTGAACAATGAAGTCATCTCCAAATTATGCAGACACTTATCACTGACATGCGATAATCTATCTCTCCCATACCAGCTTTAAAAATCTATCACAGCACATTTAAAAAATATTTTCCAATCTGGTACATGGAAGAAAATTGAGTAGGAATTACTTTCAGGATGACTGAAACCTTTGGGATATGTACTAGTCTTCCCATTGACAGCGGATCAGTATTGCATTGCTATTGAGTGGAGCCTCGCTGTCTGCCTCAGATGGGCTGCTTCTTGTCTCGGTAGATGAGATGTGTGGATGATATTTGCTATGGACAAACCTTCTCTGTAATCTTCAAGGTCAACTAGATTTCACCTCCCTGCAATTTCTCCTCCTCTCGACAGGGCTGACACATGATGGTGTACAGTTCCACAGGCACTGACTGTACTCCTGTATGTCGCCCAAGTACTATTCTTCAAATGGGGGTAATAGCAACCTGCATTACCACAGAGATATCACATTGAGAATAACCCTTTCTTCACCCCACCTACACACATGGAAACGTTCCAGTAGGGGTCACTAGAGAGCAGGCAGGAGTTTGGGCTGATTGGTGCTTTTCCTAGCCCAAAGAGGTCATGATGCCAATTAAAGTTCCTGTACAGCCATTGCACTTGAGATACCTAAAATTTCACCAAGCCAAGTTGTGGCTCTTGCCAACCTGTACTAATACTTACTGGATTTAAGCAAGCAGGATGCTTCCCTTCAGATAGAGAGAATGCAATCCATTCCAACAATCTGTCTCTGGAGGTTCCATGCTTAGGTAGGATGCATGGAACTCTCAGTTTGATTTGGAAACTCTTAAGCATGGTGAGGGATTTCCACATGTATCACACACCCAACTGACCACCCAAAACAATCCACCTGGTTTAACAAACCCCAATTCACTTTAAAATCTGGTAGACTATTTCATTGTAAAAAAAATCTTCAACTCAGCCTTGTTTGGAAGAGTTGAAATTTGTTTAAGAACTGAGGGAACCTTGCTTATAAACTTAAGGCTTCTGAATTTAACAATGTGCCACAATTCTGTACAAAATTAGATTTTAAGAGAAAATTGTTTATCTCCCATCTAAGTGGGAAATTTTGGGCTTGAGATTGGTTAGTTCGAAGCAGACTATGACCAACCTGGACTGCATGAAGCAGTTCTACACTGCATAGTGCATATGTCAACAAGCAGGCCATAACATAAATATTTAAAGAGGCACTATCTCCATTTGTTTTCCTTAGATGGCAGAGATGGCACATAATAACAATAATAATCCTTGCATTTGATATAGCGCTTTTCATGTCTTCTCGATGTCTCAAAGCGCTTCACAGAATATACTCTAAAGTGAATTAACTGTATATTTGTGGGCAAAACTTGGCAGCCAATTGCGCACAGTATATTAATGAAGTCATGCTAAATGTTACACATAGTTAGGACATCCATGACTACCTTTAACAGGAGCAGAGAAAACTGTCCACCTTGAGAAGACTACTGATGGGCAAACATTCAGCCATTCTGAAGAGGTAAGACTGGATGTAACACTCAGTCTAAATAATGCAAAGTTTCACCTGGAAGGACATGTAGCAGCTTAAACTGAATGAAACACTGTGCAACCTTTGCTCTAATGGAATTGATTGACTTGATCTATGTGCAGGACTGTAAAGTACTGACCATGGGTTTGATATTCCGATCACAGAGCACATCTTCCATGAGCACTACTGTAATATGCAAACCAGTCTTAGAAGGCACTTGAAAGGTTAAGTAGGGTTAAATAATAATTCAGTAATATTATTACTGTGGAGCTCCTGTGGCTCAGTGGTTAGAGCACTTGTCTTGCAAGCTGGGGAGACCAAACTGGGGAGACCTGTGTTCGAATCCAGGCAGGTCAGGGCGAAACCTTGGGCAAGTTTCCTTACTCCACATGCCTAATAATAATCCCTCCAAAAAACCACAATAATAAAATTGGTCATTTCAATCCACGACTGTGTGTGGGACACTGCTGTGCGCAATTGGCTGCCGCAATTCGCCCACAAATATATACAGTCAATTCACTTTACAGTGTATTCTGTGAAGCGCTTTGAGACGTTGATAAGATGTGGAAAGCGCTATATCAAATGCAAGGATTATTATTATTATTATTATTATTATCGAATTGTTCGGCAGGTTAAGGAATTGAGTTATCAGCTCATTCTGCTACAATCTCAAAGGATTGGCTACCCTTGTTTATTTATTTTCTAATGCAAGTTTAATGTACTCTTATCCCTCCTCAGGGTAATTTATAAAATCATTATTTAAAATTATATAATTTGAATTTATTTATGAAATAGTTTGCATTAATAAGTCCTCAACCCTAGGCAACCTCCCTGAACCATTTTTCAAATCAGACACAGAGAGTTTACACTCCTGTCCTTGAAAGGAGTAGTGTAAATCTGGAACTCTCTCTCCCAAAAGGCTATGGATCCTGGATCCATTCAAATATTCAAGGGAGATAGATTTTTGTTAGGTAAGGGTATCAAGGGATATGGGGCAAAGGTAAGTACCTGTAATTGGAGTTGAGGTATAGATGCCATGATCAAATAGATTGGTGGAACAGGCTCAAAGAGCTGAATTGCCTACACCTGTTCCTATGTGGGTGGCGGGCGGGCGGGCGGATGGAACTTGTGTTGTATAGAGATCTTTCACATTAGAATAATAGTGATCTATACATTTAATATAGCATAATCGAGTGGACTCAAAGACCTTCACATGAATTACTATAAAATAAAAAGACTGTGTATCAGGAGGCAAATGTGGCAGCCGATTTGTGCATAGAAAAGCACATGAACAGTCGTGAAGCAAATGACCAATTTTATCTGGGGGATTGTTGGCCAGGAGAAACAACCTTCCTTTTTGAAATAGTGACATGGGATCCTTATCTTCCATCTGAACAGGCAGACCTCAGTCTAAGATCTGATCCAAATGGCAGCATCTCTAACAATGCAGCACATTTCTGGCACTGAGTTTTTTTGAGAATCAATGAACTCAAAGTCCTGATATGGAGCTTGAACCCACCCAACTCAAGTGCTACTAACTGAACCAGGCTGATGGCTGTATTGTAAAATTTCAAAATGTTTTATGAAATTACTGTCAAGGGTATCTGCTTTTAAATCCCACCTAACAACGTCTAATTCTATCTTTATGAAATGATCTAGGATGTTATCCTATGTGAAGGACATTCAGGCAAATTGTTGTTGTTGAAGTTGACACCTCTGTAAAGAAATAAACATATATACATTCTAGAACATATATACATTTGGTGAAGCCAATATTAGCATCCATTGTGATCGCATCCACACCCATTTAGCATGGGTGTGGATGCGATCACAATAGATGCTAATATTGTTGTGGATTTAACGCAACCAAAACCTTTCAAAGGGCAGGTGGAAGGTGAATGGAGTGAGGTGTCATTTTCTCTTGTCAAATTATGTATCTGCGGTGCCTATTTCCCTGGGAGAAAATTCTTCCGATGGTTCTATGTCACTTTGACAGTTTCTGAAAAAATATTTGTTAAAAGAATTAAATGCCATTTTTCCTTCTAAGTAAAAACAAATAAGGTAGGGCAATACCACCTTTTAAACATTGCACTTGTGAAAATATTGGATTAGACTGTGGAAAAATAAAGCTAAACTCTGTTTCATAAAACTAACATTAACTTTTGGTAAAATTGACTGAATAGCTGTAAGGTGTAGTTGCTCAGTCTTCAGCAATTTAAATTAGGTCACACGTGTTTTCGCAAATGCTTTTAACTCCGCCGACTCACATTTCTACCAAATAGTGGCCATCCATTTCAAGATATTTCCTACAGCCATTTGACAGCCTTTAGGGGCAGTGATGTATGTAGGCCTAACATAGAAAGAAAGATGAAGGAGCTGGACACTGGTTTTAACTGATCATAAACAGAGTGATCTCATTCTGCACTGCCAGAATTGACTGCACTCCATGCTTAATGACCGAGAGAACTGCAGATGTAAGAACATAACAATTTGCTAAGCAACAGAAGACCAAGGTCCATCCAGTTTGCATGCACATATCATGTCCAAACTGTATTTTGTAACCTGAGATATTATTTCCTAATAGAAATCTTCCTTCTATTATTTCCTAATAGAATATTATTTCCTAATTGAAATTGACTTCTTTGAAACTTTTTGGTTTGCTTTTTATATTAAATTTCTTAATTTGTTGGGATGTGGTGTGAAGTTAATGCTTGTTCTAACATGCTCTTAGATGCTGTGAGCTTAACACACGTGGGACGTCCGCATGACGTGAAAGACGCTATAGAAATATTATTTTGCTGTTGTTGTTGTTGGAACACTATCCTGAGTGAGGGGCACTATATAAATGCAAGTTGTTGTTTTTGCAAAACAGCTCCATAGTACATTTACAACATCAGCAAATGACACCATGCTTAAGTAATATTGACAGTGAGATCGGGATGAATTAAACCAAAGTTCAATATCGCTCTCTGACAAGCTTTCTCATTGCTTGTCCAGCTAAGAAACCTTACACCTGAGAGCTTTGGTTTGCAGAATTAACAAGAGCTGAGTGCGATGGAGCTCCTGTGGCTCAGTGGTTAGAGCACCTGTCTTGCAAACTGGGGAGACCAAGCTAGGGAGACCTGTGTTCGAATCCAGGCAGGTCAGGGCGAAACCTTGGGCAAGTTTCCTTACTCCACATGCCTAATAATAATCCCTCCAAAAAAAACACAATAATAAAATTGGTCATTTCAATCCACGACTGTGTGTGGGACACTGCTGTGCACAATTGTCTGCCGCGATTCGCCCACAAATATATACAGTCAATTCACTTTACAGTATATTCTGTGAAGCACTTTGGGACGTTGATAAGATGTGGAAAGCTCTATATCAAATGCAAGGATTATTACAATAATAATAATAATCTTGTATTTGATATAGCGCTTTTCACATCTTCTAGACGTCTCAAAGCGCTCCACAGAATATACTGTAAAGTGAATTGAATGTACAGATGTGGGCGAAATGCAGCAGCCAATTGCGCACAGCAGTATCCCACAAACAATCGTGGATTGAAATGACCAATTTTATTATTGTGGTTTTTTTGGAGGGATTATTATTAGGCTTGTGGAGTAAGGAAACTTGCCAAAGGATTCGCCCTGACCTGCCTGGATTCAAACACAGGTCTCGCGCTTGTAAGGTGAGTGCTCTCACCATTGAACGACAGGACTCCCCTGGTTCTCTGCCTTCAGTGATTGGTCTGACCTACCAAGTCTTGATCATGAACTTGGTTGGCTCTGAAAGCCCAATATGATGATACATTCCAAACCCTGCATTTTATCCGGGTCCATGACCCTTCGTCAGAAACTGTTCTGATGAAGAGTCATGGAACTGAAACATTGACTCACTTTCCTTTCTCCATAGATGCTGCCTGACCTGCTGAGTGTTCCCAACGATTTCTGTTTGGGATTTCCAGTACCTTCAGTATTTTGCGTTTGTCTGCATTTTATCCAACTTCACCCAATGTTTACAATAAAGCAAACGCAAACAAAGGCAGTTCCAATTTTGCTGCAGATAGAAAAGAACAGAAAGTGCTGATTTTTAGAGCATGAAAAGGTGACAGGCAGGTTGAACAGACTAGCAGCTTGTGTGAATCAATGATACAGACTGCAGTTAGTGTGAGCGAATATGAAAACCAGGTGCCAAAGATCCAGACAAACTGTGTGCTTTGTCAGGTACACAAGAACCTCTTCCATAAGAAACATGTGTTGGTGTGTTTTGAATGAGCATCTTTATATCTCTATTAATGATTCAGGTGGCAAATCGTCCACAGACAAGTCCCACTGTGGAGTTTGGCTTGATTAATGACCTGGAAACACTTTTCCTTTTCAGCTGATTAAATAAAATTGACTGGATTTTTACATTTTTATAATAAAATGACCCGCGGGGCTAAGATGACACAGTTGAAGCAGCATGTTCACTCTTCAGCAGATTTTTATTTTGTCACTTGTAAGGATGAAAGGGCTGCATATTCAAGCGGAAAACTGCACTTTACCACTGCCCACTGCCAACAAACTAACACTTTATTCGATAAATCTAATTACTGCAAAAATAGCTCAGTGATTAACCCTTGTAATTTTCCATAGAAATATATATAAGTTTTCCATCTAAAGTGTTTGATAGAATTTTAGTTTAACATTTTGAATGGACTTTCTGAGTAAATGTTATTTACAAAACAATGTTATATAAAATTGGAGATTTGAAAACCTTACGTCTAGTCCAAGCAGTGAAGCGTTTAATTACCTATAGTTCCAAACAATGGATCCCAAATAATGCCGTGTGTTGTTTGAGCTGTGTGTGTGTGTGTGTGAAGGCAATTAGTGGTTCCCAGCTTAGTCCAGGAGTGATTCCACAAGGTAAGTCAGCAACGCCAAAGTTTAATATGCATGGAATGAATCTGCTTTTGTATTGTAGTCCTGTCCTCTATTCCTTTTATATGACAGGCTGGATGTACAGTAGCACTTTAAAAATCGTAAGTTTAATTGACTTGATCACTTTTTGTTGATCCCCAATAATTATTTCTCCATCCCTTCTGCTGCAGACAATGATTCAGGCTGTGATATGGTTCCACAGGCTGCACTCTGGAGTATCATACCGAAATGTTCACCTACAAGGTGTGAGCTGAGGCAGTGAGTATCAGCAGAGTAGTCAACCATGAATGGGCCAAACTTTCCTCATCCTTATACTAGGGTCCGGCGATATATCGATATATCGCTAAAACCCGATATAATTTTCATATCGATATGCCGATATAGACATTTAAAAAATATAGATATATCGAAAAAACTATATATCGAGGTAAAAAATCGGGATGCGAGCACACTGAACTACAAGACCCAGAATCCTCATCTCTATACACAATGCACAGACCGAGGTGCAAAGCCGCCATATTGTATTCACAGTCCTCGAATACAATATACAGGTATGCAAGGGCTGGGGGGTGAGAGAGACGGCTGGGGTGGGGGGGGGGGTGGGGGGGGCGTGAGTGGGAGAGAGACTGCTGGGGGAGGGGGAGGGGGAGAGAGACGGCTGGGGGGAGGGGGAGAGATATGGCTGGGGGGAGGGGGAGAGATACTGCTGCGGGGAGGGGGAGAGAGACGGCTGGGTGGAGGGGGAGAGAGACGGCTGGGGGTGTGTGGAGAGAGACGGCTGGGGGGAGGTCATAACTCATCAACAATGCGAGATCCCTGAAAAATATATGACCATAGCACTCCAATATGCAAGACCTTTCTGCTAAGGTATAAATCATGCCATGTTTGCAAACAAGTGAATAAAGGTTTCCTGAACAAACTTATCCGAAGGTAATGGGCATTAAAACTGGGTTGATTTTAATGCAAGTATGAAAGTAATGATGAGGTTGGTTGCAGATAATTTCACACTGAAAATATTGCAAAAACACTTGATTTTAAGCCGACATAAATAAGCACTTAGCCAAGCTTCAACCAAGCAAAGTTAGACCACACATCTTCTGTTCTCTGGAGTACTGGCCTGCCTACACTCTCTAGATGGAATGTCCTACACCTTCCTGTTCCTTTAAATATAAAACAGTGTCTAACTTGCCTGCACTTCAGGGAATTTCACTGCTGCTGAAAAGAATGATCTAAAAGATTTCATCATGTGGAGGTCAATAATCCTGTTAGTACGTACGGACACTGATCTTGCTCAAAATGAGTCATATCCTGTGAATGTACAATCACAACTCCAGCAAACAAGCTTGCAACTTCTGGGGGAAGGTGTGCACCACCCAGATATAAGCCCCAAACTCCAATACTCCGCTAAAGCTATATACGGTACTGTAAATGCAAGTTGTCTTTGTTATGTTTGCTTGTGGCACCCTAATCTCCTTGCCACCATCGGAAACACCTTCAGTAGACTAACACCTTCAGTAGACTTATGGTACAATTACAGTAGAATGGGCTTTTGTTAGTGGAATCCTGTAACTCAGTGGTCAGAGTACTCCTCTCACAAGCAAGAGACCTGGGTTTGATTTCCAGCAGGGCGAATCCTTGGGCAAGTTTCCTTACTTCAGACGCCTGATAATAGTTCCTCAAGAAAAAAAATGATAAATTGGTCTCTTCATATGAAGCGTTTTGAGATATCCTTCCTGCTTGAAAGGCCCTATCTTTCGCCCTTCTCCTATTGCTTCCTATTGTTGACCATTCATTTTCAGTGCTTTGGGACGTCCTCCCGACGTGAAGGGTGCTATATAAGTGCAATTTTGTTGTTGTTGTTTCAGCCATGATTCAAATCTCCAGAAAATGTTACCAAAGCAATTTCCAACACATCCTCAGTGTGTCACTGATTGAAAAAGCGCTTCAGATCATTCAGTTTCATTTCAGAAAAACGTCCACCTTCATCAGCATCAAAACAAGTTGAGCAGAAAAACTGCTTGTCCAAATGATGTTTACAGTGCCGCTGTGATGGCTACTCCTGAGCGATCACTCAGTCACGGAACAATCCTGAACTTAGGTTCAGCCATTGAAAAATAGTGGAAATATTTCTTTCAGTCCTCCCTTTGTCAGATAGCAATTTTGAAAATGTATTTTAAAAAATCTTTTCCCCATTCATTCCATTCATTTTCAAATCATGAAACAATTTGTTTTAATAAAATCTTGCATTTGATATAGCGTCTAAACACGTTGTTGAGATGCTGCAAAGCTCTTTACTGAATATTTTGTAAAGTGGATTGACTGTGTATTTGTGGGTGAATCAAGTAACTGGTGTGGTGAAATTATTCTCTGTGTGCTAGAGGACAAAAGCACTGTTCTCTGTGCTTTGCAGCGAACCATTTTTACAACGAAATTACCCATTTCTCTGGCTTTTCCCTCAGTGTCACGCTGAATCAGGTTGTTACTCAGTACTTTGTGCTAAGAGGAGGGGAGAATAACTACAGCGTAGATAAATTGTGAAGGTGGAAGAGAGGAGGAAGAAAATACATTTTTAAATAGTCAAATATTGAAATTATTGTTTGTATTTAAAAACAAAATCGACATAATTGACTTAAAGGCTGCTGTTCTGATGACAAAAGTGAAAGTGCCCAAAATCTAAAAGAGCTGAACATAAAACATTGTACTGAAATTTCACACAGTTTGAAATTTAAACACAATTTGGCCTAAATCAATCAGATTACATAGAATTCAGTCTTAATTTGTAAGATGGTTTTATTTAAGAAGAGCGGAAATCCAGTTTCCAAAATAAGTCCAAAGTTCACCACAATCTTAAATTTTTGAAATAAAACAGACTTACAGGCATAAGTGGAATGAACACTCACTGCAAAGATTGGATGGTGTAGACCATCTTATCCATGCATACACCAACCTTACAGATTGAATCAGACATGTGCAAACCTTGCAAGCCTTACACAGAGTTACATAGAATGATAGTGCACGGAAACAAGCCATTCAACACAACTAGCCTGCGCCACCACTATATTGTACTTCACACCTGAGGAAAACATGAGTACACATCCTAAAACAGAATAGCAGAGACTATATTTAAAAAAGACCGACCTTGCTCTTACATTAATAGCTTTAGAAACTACTTTAAAAAAAACGTGCATTTATATAACAAAAACAAAAGTTGCTGGGGAAACTCAGCAGGTCAGGCAACATCCATGGAGAAAGGAAAAAGAGTCAATGTTTCATCTGATGAAGGGTTGTAGACCCGAAATGTTGACCCTTTTTCCTTTCTCCATGGATATTGCCTGACCTGCTGAGTTTCCCCAGCAACTTTTGTTTTTGTTTCAGATTCCCAGCATCTGTAGTAATTTGTGTTTTGTGTATGTGCATTTATATAGTGTCCTACATTCTAGATAGCATCCCGGAGAACTTGACAGTGCTGGAGTGCTTCGAGAAACCTAGAAAACAACAACAACATAATTACACTTGTCTAGCGCCTTTCACATCAGAACGACGTCCCAAGGTGCTGGCTCATTTTGAGATCGATCCTTTCAGTCCCACATCTTACAAAGGCTGCTCTGAAGTAAACCTCGAACATCCCTTTAAATTATCAGCAGGTTTAATCATATTTGTTTCTTAGTTTCAATATTCCCATCAACAAATTTTATGTCAGCGCTCTGAGACGCCATCCGACGTGGAGGGCGCTATATAAATCTAAGTTGTTGTTGTTGTTTCCATTTTTTGGAAGGTAAAGAATTTTCCTTTAAGTTCTTTGGAAGTCTAGGCACCAAACAGAGCATCATACATCAAAACAATGAAATTTACATTTTCCCTAAGGAGAGCAGAGGGGGAGAGATGATTGAAGTGTCGAATAGGTCTTAAGGTAGCCTTTAAAAGTAGGGAGGGACTCTGAGATGGAGTTCCAGAAAACTGGGAGTAGAATGGATCAGGAGAGCAGCTGGCGTGTACCATAACTTGAATGGACGGAATGGCCAGGTCTGTCGGTTTTTGTAGGTCGCAGAGATGATAATAATAATAATTCTTGCATTTCATATAGCTCCTCAGAACGTCTTTTTGACATCTCAAAGCACTTCACAAAATATACTGTAAATTGTATACTTTGTGGGTGAAACAAGGCAGACAATTGCACTGGATGGGACAAGTCTTTGGTGGGATTTGAACTTGCGCCGACAATCTTGAATTCGAACAGCTGTGGGATAGGGATCCAGCGTGACTGAGAGATAATAATAATAAAAATAATAATCATCATCATCATCCTTGCTTTTGATATAGCGTCTTCTAGAAGTCTCAAAGAGCTTCATAGAATATACTGTAAAGTGAATTGACTGTATATACGTGGGAGAAATGCAGCAGCCAATTGCACACAGCGTCCTACAAACAGTCATGGATTGAAATGACCAGTTTATTATTGTTTATTTTGGGGGGATTACTATTAGGCGTGTGGAGTAAGAAAACCTGCCCAAGGTTTCGCCCTGCCTGGAATCGAACCCAGGCCACTCGCTTGTAAAGCGAGTGCTCTAACTACTGAATACATGATGTGATCATATGACCTGAGACAAATGGAGTTACATATTTCTCTAATTTTATAATCATTCTGACTTACAAAGACAAGGCGACTATGTTTGACAGACATTCTCAACACTTGTCAGAAGTAAAACTCGGAACAAGCATTAACACGGAGCACCATTCCAGGGCAGCTTAGTTACCCAGTAATGTGCTCTTCAGTCCATAACGAACAGAATGATAGGCACTGCTAAACACACACGAGGGCCTGGCAACACACAACAAAATTAGTTCATTCATTTGTTGTTGTGAATGTTGAATTAATAAAACTCTTCACAAGAATCAACGTAAGATTAGTGCAATCTGTGCGCCATGTGCCATTCTGTCAAACAGGGAGAAAATAACCAGACTGCTGCCATGAGACCACAGGCTGACTGGGGTATGCCAGGCCATAGACTGGGCTGATGATCGCTGTTTTGATCTACTGCTGTAGCACTCTAGTCCCTTAATGGCATCCTGAAAACAGCTGGTTACTTGGTCTCAAATATTTATTCAGTATATGGAAATCTGGTGTTACGCCATCCTATCTCTCTAGAAACGGCTTATATAAACAGTTTCAACAGAGCTCCTACCAGATGGTTACACTTGTAGAGTGCTTGCATTACTGCTTTCTTAGGAAAAAATAACACATCAAAGTGATTTATGGGGTCTTTTCACTTCCTTCAAGATTGCTGATGGCTGTGTCATAAAACCTGCATGTTTTGGTGTCCAGGATCGTTCGGCTGTTGATTTACCTCTTCACCCAGGGACAGATCTACGCAGGGAAATCAGGTGTGATTGGGCAACCAAGGCCTACGCTGGCACAGCACCAGCCTTCAGTGTGAGGCGGAAGTGAGTTTTACAAGGAGAACACCACATTTAATGCACATTAGGCAGTGCAAACACTGTCACAAGAGAGGTTCAAAGACAAACATTAACACCTAAAAGTCTTAGCAAACAATGTTGGCAATATATCCGATAGCAACAGCGGGTGTCTACAGGTCATGTACCATCTATAGAACTCCTGCCTGATGTTACCATTGTAAACTCGCCAGCTGACATTCCTTTCTCACCCTGGGACAGGCTGGCTCTATGGGATATCAGGAAATTTCCTAAGTAACCCCATGAATGGTTCCCAAGCTTCTCAGTGATTGGCCTCCCATACTTACCACCCCAGAGCATGACATCCAGGTGATGGATCCAGCTCAGGCCAGTCAAACATCCATCAGACCCCACCCTTCTGATAAGTACAGCCTCAAGACCCTCCTTGGGCAGGTTTTCTTACTCCACACACCTAATAGTAATCCCCCCAAAATAAACAATAATAAATTGGTCATTTCAATCCATGACTGTTTGTAGGACGCTGTGTGCAATTGGCTGCTGCATTTCTCCCACGTATATACAGTCAATTCACTTTACAGTATATTCTGTGAAGCGCTTTGAGACGTCTAGAAGACGTGAAAAGCAGCATTTTATCAACTCCAAGGATTATTATTATTAAATCCTGAGCACTTTCGGGGAATCCATTCCATTCTTCTTCTTACCTATTTCTTTGCTATTCAGGCAAAACTGTATCCTTATATTCATTATCAAATTGAGAAATAGAATAAATGCAGCATAAAGTATATGAATGGAACAACTTGCATTCGATTTAATGCCTAATAATATAATGAATCATCCCAAAGCACATTACAGTCATTATTCTCAAGTGGAATGACAGAAAGTTTTGGGCATAACAGCAACAAATTACATTTGTATAGTGCCTTTCTCGTCGGATGTATGTGAAAGGCACTGTACAACAGCACCATCATCATCATCACAATAATCATGCATTCTTGTAGAGTATTGGTTAGAGCACTCATCTCACAAGCGAGAGGGCCTGGGTTTGATTCCCGGGAAGGGCAAAACATTGGGCAAGTTTCCTTACTCCAGACTGGTGAAACACTTTGAGATCTAGAATACAATAAGGTGCTATACCAAATGCAAGGATTATTATTATAATATTCCTTACATTTGATATTGAGTCTTCTACATCAAGAGGACAGTTCAAAGCACTTTACAGGATATGCTGACCATAGTGGAATGAAAATAGACCAGAATTTCTGTTCAGAGTAACATATTCCCTGGATAAAATGGGTCATTCATTTCATAGCTATTTGTGGACACCACCGCGCACAATTTGGCTGTCGTATCCACATACAAAATACATCTCCCTACCTCAACCGCTCCCCCCTGCTCTGGTCCTAACCTTGGGACATTGTTGTATTCTTTGAAGCGCTTTGAGACATTGATAAGATGTGGAAAGCGTTATATAAACTCGGATTATTATTACAAAATACACAGTCGATATACTTAGAATCAATAATAATCCTTCCATTTGATGTACAGTGTTATACTTGTCAAATTACGTCTCAAAGAGCTTTCCAGGATTTTACTATGAAGCAAAGCAAACGACTTTGCAATAAATTTGTGAAGTACTTTGAGATGCTTCCCTGACGTTAGAGGTGCTGTATCAAATGCAAGGACTCCTATTATTATATGGCTGTCAAGAAGACAAATGTACCTCTAATCTTCTCCATGACAACATTCAGGTTGTCCTACGATTAATAGGTCAGTCTGCGTTTCTCTGCAAAGATTTCACACTTGCAAAAAATCTTTTTTGCTAAAGAAACATTTTTTCATTTAAATATTTCCACAATGCCGTGGTTTAAAGCAATTATTTGCGGTATTCGATGGATTGCTTTGTACTTTCAAAAGGATTATTTAACATTGTGGACAATGCTGCAAGGAATCATTTAAAATATTAAACTGGTTCTGTCATTTTAATGTTGCTTCTAAATTAAAAGTGGTTTATGTCTTGGAAAATATGACTATACTGTGGTATAATATCCATTACTAAAAATACAGAAATATTGACATCATCCTGGTTAAAATCTATTGTAAAATCTGCTTAAAAGACAGTGAAAGTACAATCATCCACAATACACCACTTAATTTAGATAAACCCCCAGGTTTCTCTCTTATGCACAAATCGTCTTAACAAACTGTTAAACCGGCAGACCAACCATTTTCAAATCAAAATATTGTTTCATAAGTCTTAACATGACCCCACCACATGTGCAAATCAACTCATCATTTAAAAATATAATGAATATAAAGCAATGAGTCACAGCTTCAAAAGGAAAAGCTTGTCAATGTCCTTGTTACACAAAATTATTTTACGAAAAACACATTCATATCTATGTGTACTTCTTTCCTTCACCCCTCCCATACCTCCTTTTTTATTTTGTGTGATACTGGTAGAATTTAGGTGTCAACCTGACTCAGTTGGCAGTACTCCGAGGCAGAAGGCTGTGGGCTCAAGGCATAACCCCCAACCCACGTTGGGGACTAAGCTGATACTCAGGTGGATGTTGAAGATCTCATGGCGCTGCTCAAAAAGAAAAGGAGGTTTCTCCTGGTATCCAGGCTAACAATCCACAGACAACAATCGATCATTTATTTCATGTCTGTGAGACATTGCTCCCACAAGTTGGCCGCCCTGTTTGCCTAAAAATACACAGTTGCTGCAGTGAATCTTGCGAAATGCTTGGAGCCATCTTACCAACATGGGTGAGGAGGGGGTCAAGGTAGCGGTGGTAATTCATTCTTTGTACATAATAGGAAGCTAGTGAAAATTCAGAAAGCTTCCCAAATTATACATTTTAATTTGTTTCACTCAAGTGGGGAGGAGAGGGGGTGGCTATTTTTCAAAAGAAACCAGCACTTTGCAGTGAGGAGTGGAAGAAGGACCATTTGAAATGGGAACCACTGGCTTTTTATGCGGGCATTTAAAAGTTTAACAAATGCATGAAAAACAGATGCTGACAAAAATAATGCGAGTAACTGCTTTAAACTTTAACCTACATTTTAAAAAATTGGATTGACCAAGATTAGATTAGATTAGATTGTTGGGGATTTCAAAAATGTTAATGTTCCATTTATGCTTTAGCATAATCGCCTTTTACTCTTTCAAGGCATCTCTTCTGCTTAAGCCTATGCGTCCAACGTTAGTAATATTTGTTATTACATTTGTCCCTCATACTTCCTGATTCCATATCTGTGAAAGCAAAAATATTCAGCAACTTACTCATGTTTACAGCACTTTCAAAGATTTTTAAGTACTTGTATGAATTAGGAAATTTAAATATTAATAGCACTAATATTCAGGACAGTTCTTCCCTTTCAAAATATTTTAAGTTTTTTTTTAGGAAACAGAACTTTCTTTAGATATTTACAGATTAAAAATATTCTGTCCTTACTCCAAGCTAAATATAAGAGATTTCCAACTGGAAATGTCAGAGATTTCCACTGTCGTCAATCAGAAATTATAAGAATCCCCATTATTTTCGACAGAGGTTCTTGGGAAGTAACTGAGTGAGAATCTGATCTTTTAAAGGAAAATGGTCACTTTAAAACCTCACAGCTAAAACTGTGCTTCACCTCAAAATCCGTGACCTGAATTACGTTCAATTTCCTTATTTTTGAGCAGTCATTTCATAAAAAATACGATCATTTAAACTATGTCTATGCTTCTTTCCTCTCCGCAACCTATTTTTACAATATTATTTTAATCACAAAACATACAGTAAACATAAACTTTACAGTAGAGCTTTGAGACGTCTAGAAAACACGATAAGGCAAAATGCAAGATTTATTATTATTATTTTAATCCAGTGTCAACAGTGCTCAGTTGATAGTACTATTGCCTCTGAAGCAAAAGATTGTGTGCCCATGCCCCACATTGGAACTTATTGTCTAAGCTGACACACTTGTTAAAACTGGGTCCCACCTGCCTGTTCAGATAGTTGTTAAAAATTCAATGGCAGTCTTCGAATAACTATTTTAATACAGTATTTGTGTGCAATTGTTGTAAACTTTACTTGGAGACAATGTTTGTTAAAAGCTTTGTTTCTACAGAAGACATGTTTGAAGTATATAGAAAGATAACGTCAGAGACTTCCTCACCTATCTCAGGCACAGAATCCAAAACGTAATAAACATTTGAATTCAAAGAGCAATAAAGTGAGTGATGTGCAACTGAAATTTACACAAAATTAAATAAGATCATAGGGCAAGAAAAGAGGTCCTTTGGCCTAGCTAGTCTATGCTGGTTTAATCTTCTACAACCTTCTATTTTTCAGCACATTAATAGAACCAAAAAAAGGCCATTAAATCCTTGGACGTGTTTGCTGGATTGGCCTGTGTCCAGACCACAATTTGCTGAATGGTCACTGTCTCAGTAACAGTATAACATTTATTAATTTGAGCTTAAACTTAATTTGTTAAGTGATTTTCAGACTTACGTTTTTAAAATATTTTACCTTATGCTTTACCATTTTTCAACTTCAAAGCACAATAGTGAATTCATGATGATAACAACAATAATAATGTGTGGAGTCCTGCAGCTCAGTGATTAGAGAACTTGCCTTGTAAGTGAGAGACCAGGGTTAAATTCGAGGCAGGGCGAAACCTTATTCCACAAGTCTGATAATAAACCTTCAAAAAATACAAATAATTTGATCACTTCAATCAACAACTATTTGTGGGACACTGCTGTGCACAATTGGCTGCTGTGTTTCATCCACAAATATACAGTCAATTCACTTTACAGTATATTCTGTGAACTGCTTTGATATGTCTAGAAGATGTGTAAAATGCTATATCAAATGCATTATTATTATTATTATAATCCTTGTATTAGGCCTAGTCTTAATACATCATCTGGATGTCTCAAAGCACTTCACAGGATATACTGTAAAGTGGTCTGACTGTGTATTTTGACTGCAAATTTTGTCTGAATGGTGTCAGCCTTAGTTCTTGGCCTCAGTTTGGTCGATTGGTAGCATTCTAGTCTCTGATAGAGGAAGTTGAAGCCCCACAGCAGGACTTTGAGGTCACAATCTAAGTGGACACTTTATTTAGTGCTGGTGAGACTTGCATTCTTGTAGGTGGCGTGTTTTTAATGGGATGTTTCAACGCAGTTTCATCTGCCTATTCAAATGAACTATAAAGATCCCATGGAAAATAGAAGGGCATTTTACCTGGTGTTCTAGCAAACAATCCTTCAGATAAAATTGGTCACAAACTGGCTGCCACATTTGCCTACAAATATTCAGTCCTAGTCTTCACAACAAAAATCTTTTGAAGTACTTTGAGATGTCTCAATAACATGAAAAGATGTTACACCAAATGAAGGATTGTTTTATTTCCAATTCAAGTCAGATTCTGTTTATTTACATAAGAGTTTTCTTTCTCACATACAATTTTTTCTTAGCATTCTTATCAAATGCTTCTGGGCTTCCAAAGCTTTGACTTTTATTTCACCTATTAAAAGTAAAGCTTTCACCTATGATACTCTGGAATTAACTAAACAGGGTGTGTCCTTCTGTGAAGAGAGTACACATTCCATTCCAAACACAGCGACATTGTATTGTGTAAGTGGGATATATACTGTACATGGAATTCTCACTCTGAGTTGAACGCTCTTAAGCATAGGAATGGATTTCTGCATGTGTCAGACACGAGCTGTCAAAAAAATTCTCTGAACATGTCCATTTGAACAAAGTAGAATTTGAGACATGCACAGTGACTATTGTTCCATCGCAGGATTCTTCTAATAAACACAAATTTTATACAATTTTTTGATTTTAGCACAAATCTCAATCTAGATAAAGTTTATGAGACTCTGCGAGATAAAATCAAAGAGAATATGTACAATATAATCCTTTACTGATATGGCAATTAATTGGGTGTTGGAAGAAGAGACAAACACTCTGACATTTAACTAATCCATCAGGTGTGTAGATAGACATCTGGTATCAAAGAACGCAGCTCTTAGCATTTGCTTTTAGTCCTCTGTCTCCATACGGTGCTGAGTTGGATAACAGTGTTACTCAGTGAAGAGTAACAGCTCCACATTGCAGCTCTCAGCTATAGGCAAACTGTAGTGCAACTCTGCCCAAATCTCAGCACTGTAAGGTCACAGGTTTGTGTGAAGGCTGAAACCCCCGGATAAATGTATCCAGTATAAACACAATTCCGAAATTGTGTACTTACAATTTAACTTTAATAAAAGTAAAAGCATTTTCCATCCTGTTTAATCTATCTAACTCCACTGATATACGACACATAAAAAGCTGAAAGTATTTAATACACTCAGAGTGCACCTCACGAAAAAATATCAGAAAATTGTCAATGTTTCCTTTCATACAGTGACGGCACTGAATGTAGAATGAGGAAGCATAAGATTGTCACCAGGAACAAAGGCAAATAACTTTGTAAAAGGAAGAGGGCTATTGCAAGATTGTTTACCATTGCACTCTTGTCCAATGAACACACATCATTGGACTACCAGCAGCTATGCTGTTCGTTAAGTGCAGTGTAAGAAATACTCTTCAAAATGGGCAATGACAGAATCAGATGCCGCAAGTCTAACTTATATAACTTAATCAATCCACCATCAGCTCAGTTAGACAGTTGTCAGGTTTCAGTGTATTTCCAAATGGGTGAGATTCTCAACAACAACTTGCATTTTTTGCACCCAGCCCAGAGCGCTTGACAATAGCAGAGCACGATGATGAGCTGGAGCAATGAGGGGAGGTGATTCTCTCTGTTTTGGACTCATGGTTGTACTGGTTTCTGTGTCCTTGAGGTCAGAAATAGACAAACACAATGCCGACACCTTATGGGGTGACTTATGAACATTCGAAGTGCGGACCACAACCCAAGAATGGTTGAACTGTGGTTTCAAATCTACCTCTGAAGAAGTTTGGCTACAAAAATACAATTGTTACACTTTACAGTGAATTCTCTGAAGAGGGAGAGTCCAGCTGATAGAACCACTTTTACATTTTCCTTCAACTACCAATTTGCTTTGAAATTGAAGATTGGTAAAGTATATCTGCTCTAACCTTATAAAATATCAAACCACATATTAACCTACCATTGCCAAACAATTGCAATTGACTATAATAAGTAATGGTGCATGTAAAAAATGATCAGATTATACCATCCACATCTCTTAACAAAAGTAAATGATGCTGTTCATGTCTTACAATCCTACATATAATGCTGTCACAAATTGCCAACTGACAGCTAAGCATTTGTCATCATTAACTGAGAATTGACTTATTTCTTTTGTAGAAGAGTGTGAATGTAATAAGTGCTCCTGGACTATACCCCGCATGAAGGCTGCTAAATAAATGCAAGATATTGTTTATCCTGTTGTTGAATGTACCTTTAAACACCGTCGCCCACCAAATATGTGCTACAGAAGTCACACTACTTTACAGTATATCAAGTGAAGCATTTTGAAACATCTTGATAATACGATAAGATGCTACACCAAATAGAAGGATTATTGATAATAATAATCTTTGCATATGATATAGCACTTTTCATATCTCCTAACGCTTCACAGAATATATTGTAAAGTGAATTGACTGTATATTTGAAGGCAAAACGCGGCAGCCAATTGCCCACAGCAGTGTACACAAACAGTCATGGATTGAAATAACCAATTGTATTTTATTTATTCTTTGTTGAGGGATTATTATTAGGTGTGTGAAATAAGGAAAGTTGCCAAAGGTTTTGCCCTTCCTGGATGCAAACACAGATCTCACGTTGAGTGCTCTAACCACTAAGCTACAGGCCTTCACTATATCATGTGTAAGTTTATTATTGTTACTATTATTATTATTAAAAACTCTGCCACTGTTCTCACCTTCAAAGCCCTCCACAGTCTCACCCCACCCAACCTTTGCGACCTCTTAACCCCCTACCAACCTGCCCGCTCCCTCCATTCAGCAAGCTTTAGTGTGCTCTATGTACCCCGACCCACCTGCCCCACTATTGGCGGGCAAGCCTTCAGCCACTCTGACCCTAATCTCTGGAATTCCCTCCCACAATCACTCTGCCTCACCCACTCCCTGGCCTCCTTCAAGTCCCTCTTCAAGACTCTCCTTTTTGACAATACCATCGGTCACCCCAAATCCCCACTTTTCCCTCTCCCCTCCCCAATCGCGACCCAGCTGGGGACTGAAACACTGACTGTCCAGCGCCTTGGAACTTCCTCCCAATGTGAAAGGCACTTATGCACATGTAATTTTGTTGCCGTTGTTGTTGCTCATTGAGTCAAATGAGTCGGTCCTGGTAGAAGCCATGTTTTCAAATCACAGCTCGACTGAAATACTTTTCATCTGTACAGTTTCAGAGCTTAAACTTTTAACACAGTGCAGGCTTCACAGTCAGTATCCTCAGTGGATGATGTATTCTGATAAAGGTAACAAGAGAAAAATGTGAATACAATGTGGAGCACTATTAATTTAAGAGATGAATAAGGCAAGCAATTCAAGAGGCTGCAGATGTAAACACTGCAATTCTCCAAGTTTCTGACCCCAGGATCCATGTATTGATTGATTAATCATTCTGCCAATGAACTAACAAATATTGACTTCACACAGTTGAGCAGCATTTATCTAAAAGTCAGTAATCCACATTGATTACTTAATGGAACATCAGACCTCTACAAATTTGACAGTTTTATGTTGCTCAGCAAAGTCGGAGTGGAATAGATACACTGACCTCATTCACTGTACACTGCTGGGGATAAAAGAAGAGGTGGAACCAAATGCTGGATATGAATGCTTTACTTTTTCATAAGCTTTTTCAAATCTTAGGAACGTAGGAAATGCTTAAAATCATTTGAAGTGCTCTGAGACATATCTCTAATGTGCAAAGAGCTGTATCAAATGTAAGAATCATTATTGTTTGATTATTTATTATAACAATTGTATTACATGATTTGTTGGAGGCTTTGTGAATAAAGTACATCTCTTGTTGTGTTTGTTATAATACTGCTTTTAAAAGCAATACCATCCAGCATCTTCAAGGTGACTCATATTGAAGAGTTTCGACATCCTGTAACTCGAGGCAGTTTTAAAGAAAAACATGAATTCATTTGTCTAACTAGGCTTCACTGTGCTTTAAATAGATTAACAACATCACAAGATTGTTTGGTTCAAAATGCCCATTCAGCCTCCTCTATCTCATCCCTCCAGAATCCCACCCTACTGTCATTGCAACATCAAGCTACTTCTTAATGGCCTCAGCAATCTGCTCAATTGCTCCTTACCATCGGAATAAATAAACTTCCTGGTATACACAACAACAACAACAACAAATTACATTTATAGAGCACCTTTCACGTTGTGAAATTGACCTTTGCAACTCTAAACCTGTGTCCTCCTTTCCTCTCTATCTCACATACACTCTCAGTTTCTCTCATTGTCGTCCTCTCTCACACTTACCGACTCTCTTACTTTTATTCTGACATTCAAATCCAGTTCATCCCTATTAATAGGGGATGCTGCAGAGGAAATTCGCTCCATTTACCAAATCATCCCCCACTCAAAGCAAAACCCATCAGTATCCATTTGAATTTCTTAGCAATCAATAGATGGCCAAGAATATGTCATGTGTAAAGTAATGGTTCCATTAATTACTGCGGTGGGAACCGAAATTCCTCTTGGCAGTCAAGTTAAATATTTCATCTGAAGGGAGGAGCTTGATGCTGCTGTACAGAGGCAACTTGCCACTCATCACAAGAACCTGGTTTAAACTTATCAGGTGAGCAGGGTCAGTAACCCAGCAATTGGGGGTGAGCTAGCATTCATATACTTCTGTTAACTTCATTAAAAAAACAGCATCAGTTAATTCATAGGATTGCAGGGATTCTGGAATAAATGCAAAGTAAAGTTGGGACAACCAAAAATAGGCAGGATGAATAGAGACAATGTATTCACACTTGAAAGCATGTTCTTCCAGACCTGTGATATGTCTATTTACATTGTGGTTTGGATCATTCAGTGGAGGTGATATCATTAACATCAATAGAAAATATCACAGAGCGAGACAGATATCCTAAATTGGTAAGTAGTTGGTGAGATTTAAGCAAACATATAGTTCACTAATTTTAAGAAGGGACCTAGTTCAATAACCTTCAGAAAAATCACAAAATAAGCCACATTGTTTGCAGTTTGATTCACCGATGAAAACAACAATTTTCTGACATATCTGTCTATCTACCTAATACCTCAACTTGTTCATTCACTTGATGGCTGTTTGTGGGACATTGCTGTGTGCCTATTGACTGTCATGTTCACCTATAAAATACACTTCCACTACACTTTTCAAAAATCCTGTGAAGTGTTTTGAGACGTATCCCCAATGTGAATGACCAATTTTATCTAGGATATTTTTGGCTAAGAAGCTGGGAGAAACTGCCTTCTCTTTTCAAATAGTACCATGGGGTCTTTAATGTCCACCTGAACAGGTAGACAAAACCTCAATTGACATTTTCACCTGTAGGAAGGCAACTCCGATAGCACAGAGTTCCTTCAGCATTGTTTTGGAGCATCAATCTAGACTCTGAGTACAAAGTCCCAACATTCATCTTGAATCCACAACTTTCTGATGCTTCAAGAGGCAACAGTGTTACCAATTAGATGTAGTCCTGACCCACTTGCTTAGTTTTGAAGCTGTGATAGATTCCTATTGTTGGTGTAGATGGATCGCATAACTATTGTCATTAACAATAACAACAAGAAAACAACGAAATTACATTTATAGAGCACCTTTCATGTCGGGAGAACGTCCCAAGGCGCTGATGCCTTCAAAGCACAAGCCTTCAACTTGCACCATTGTAAATAGCCTACAAAAGAACGATACTCAGTCAAAATACCCATGGATGTTGTGCAGTATGTTTGCAATTGCTATCTTCATTTAGAATTCTGAAATGTAACTGAAAAACAATCTATTCTCAACCAATTTTCTTTTTCAGTGTATGCCTTCTCACTGCTGGTAGAGTCACTTTTCATTACTTATCCGGGGGATTTCTTTCTGTTGCATGTTAGAAAAAAAAAGTCCTGCTATGACCTCCAGTAACTCAAGCTTTCAAACGTTGCTCTCTCATTCCTTCAAACAACAAGGGCTGCTGCCCTCAGTGCCCAGAATTGCCCAGCCTCACACAAAAATCCCAGCTGGAGCGCTCTGAAGCTCTTTCTTTAACTTAGCTTGGCTGCAGGCATCAAATATAATGGAAAAATAAAACAATGTGGGACTCCTATATTGGTTCCTTTCCCGCTTTAAGGGCCTATCTCCTGTTTTTCTCAATAGACGTCATATAGATCTCAGTAAATCGAAAGAGACATGGAGCATAATGCACCAACTAGATCCTGGGCAGGAAACAGTAAATGGTTCATGAATCGAAACCCCCTAGCTAAAGCTGTCAACACTAAGAGCAGCACGAACGACTAATGTTTTCATTTATTTTCCTTCCAGCAATGGGCAAAACTGCACAGGGAGAATATCTGCTGCCTACGTCTGACCACCCTATCGTGAAAGGCAGCCAGCCGTGCTAAAAAACGTTTGCTTTTAAATGAATCATGGCAATACAATAACGGTGCGGACACATAGATTAAGTTCAAATCAATGACACAAGCCATGACTCACATCAATATGTTCCAAAGTGCAAAAACTGCTCACAGTCAAGAAAGGTTCATTCAATAATGTGCAATGCAAGGGGTGACTACCAGGCACCATGCTGAGCTTGTGTGTTGGCCTGGTTCAGTCATTGTTCTTGCTAGTTCAGTAGACATCAGAATTTAGCAATACTGTCAACACTCATAACATTCTGAAAGTTAAAATATAAGTGCAATGTCTGAATTGTAGGCTAGAGATTGCCGTGAGTTGCTTCTAAAGATCCCATCTTGGAGCGTACATCCACAATCTCAAATTCAGCACACCAAAAATGTGAGAATTCACAGTAATGTATTCCCCCCAAAACTCCCCCACTCCCCACCCCACCACCCCACCACCATGTTAGGAAACAATTTAGGTTTTTCTAACATTAACATTTAGAAAGAAAAAATTTAACCGTGTCAAATATTTTGAAACTGACAAGTATTTTGATAATGTGACAAGTATCTTGATCTATATTCCATTTCTTCTTTCTGAAAGTGTTGCTTGTTCCTCCCACTATCCTATCATTGACTGCCACGTTTCACCCACAAAATATACAGTCAATTCCCTTTGCTGTGGGAAACGCTTTGAGACGTCTCGAACACGTGATAAGGCACTATATATAATGCAACGATTATTATTATCGGTGAATCTTTTTCCCCACTTTGTTACTTCCCTCTAGATCTCTTGTTTAACAACAACTATACATTGTTATATAAATGCAACAACTTGCATTTATATAGCGCCTCTCACGTAAGTCCAATCTCTCTTAAATTTGCTTCCTCCCTCCCTGCCTTCAAGTTCCTCTTAAACAGCATCAATTTAAGCAAGCCTTTGACCAAGGTCATCATCCTTAATTTTCCCTTTTATTTTCCTTCTCCAAGTTCACTATCACAATCTCTCAGACATTTTGAGATACTTATCCTACACGAGTTAATTCAGTATTATGTGCTAAAATTGTTCCCAGCACATAAGTTAAGGAAGAAGCAGATGCAAAGGGGATGAGCGCACTTTTGAATTTACTCTTTGTAGCCCAATATGATGAAAGCTGTAACATCCTGCCATACATGTAAGCCTTCTGCCCTGTGCAGTCAGTCATCTAGACTCAGAGAAGCAGCTTTATTTTAATGATTTCTTTTTGATTTGACTAGAATCACCCTAGTTCAGTTGTCAGTACTTACTCTTGTCTCTTGAGTCAGAAAGTTGTGGATCAGGACTTTGAATTCAAACAGTTTAGACTGACACTCCAATATAATGCTGAGGGTGTTATATTGTCAAAGCTGCCATCCTTTGGAAACTTACAAAATTTGTGGAGTCCTGTAGCTCAGTGGTTACATCACGTGCCTAACAAATGTAAGACCTGTGCTCGAATCCAGGCAGGTCAGGGCAAAACCTTGGGCAAGTTTCCTTACCCCACACGCCTAATAATCCTCCAAAAAAACCATAGTAATACAATTGGTCATTTCAATTCACGATGACACAATCCAGGCTCCGCCACTGCCTCACCCCTCAAGCCACCAAAACCTTCATCATGCATTCATCACATCTAGGCTTCACTACTACAATTGCCTGCATGTTGACCTTGCCAACTCTTCCCTCCAGAAACTGCAGATCATCCAGAACTCTCCAAGTGATGTAATCTCCCCCATCACCCTTGCCCAGCTCCATTGGTTCTCCATCCCCCAAAGGATAGCGTTCAAAACTCTCATCCTTGCCTTCAAGGCCCTCGATAACCTTGCTCCTCTGTGATCTACTGACCCAATATCAATCTATTATTATTATTATTTCACAGTATATCCTGTGAAGAGCTTTGAGATGTCTCAATGGCACTTTACCAAATGTAAAGATTCTTATTATACATATATCCTACAATTGTGTACAATTGAACTGAATGAAAACAAGGCCCAGGTTGTGAGTTCCTATGCTTTTGACTGTAAGTTTGGCAATGGGACAGAAGATAGCACAGTCTACATTGATACACATCTGATAAAGTCTTTCAAAATCTGATCTCTCCGATTCAGTAACTTATAAAAATTGTCTCTGTCTGGTTGAGATTCGTAATGTTTCTCAGATTCACTGAGTGGACCGTTCATAAGTTGATGTTGAAAGCACTGTGGTACATATTTATCGACCCGCTTCAGCTGGGCAGCAGCACAACATTGATTTTGGTTGCCTCTTCACTATGTTATTCGATCCTTCTGCTGCGGCACAGGGATCGCCTTGCACTCTGATCAATGCTTTCTGTCCTTCTACAGGTGCCCTGGTAATTCAATGGACTTCCAGAGATTCAGGCCTCTGGGAACCAGCTCAAAGGGCAGCTGTAATGATCTGGAAAGCAAAGATGTAAAATATTGTTGATCATAAAATGAGCGCAAAAGGCACAGATAGTGAAAGCCGCGCTACAGCTGTTTTATCAAATACAACAGGGTGATCAAAAGAGAAGTCAGTCAGCCAAGAATTATATCGTTTGTGTGCTGCTTTCCTTGAAAATAGTTTTCATTTTTCTTTACGGCATTATACCAAATGTAAGGATTAATATTGTTTGAACAAACAATAGTTAAAGAATAGTAATCCTTACATTTAGTGTACTGCCTTAAAGAAAAAGAGTGACACACAATAGGTTTGAAATTAAGAGTAATATAACAACAATAATAATCCTTTGATTTCATATACATTAATTGTGTACAATTGAACTGAATGAAAACAAGGCCCAGGTTGTGAGTTCCTATGCATTTACTTTCCATTAAGAAAAGTTGCAAAGCGCTTCGTAGCATCTACGATAAAGAGTGTTGACTATATATTTTGTAGGTAAATGTGATAGTTCATTTGTGCACAGCAATATCCTCAAATATCAATGGGATTAATTTTATCTGGGTGTTCATTGGCCAGTACTCCATGAGAAGCTCTGTTTTTTTAAATTGTTTATTATTCAAGGTTTATTATTATTATAAATAGTGCCATGATATCTTTAATGTCCACCTGCACAGGCAAACAACACTTCTGTTTAACATCTCATCAAAAGGACAGCTCTTCTTCCAATGTATCTGAAGCAAAATTCCACCTAGTCTTGGCACACGGGACCATTGAATCTTACAATTTAAGTTTGCACAGAATTGGCAAAAAAAAATTAAATTCTGTTGTGGTTTTCTCAGAACAGCAGAAAATCAACTTTCAAACAAAGGCTGAATTTGGGAAAGTAATGTTGCACAACCTTAAATTTTACGAGAAAAGGGGCCTGCAAGGTGGAATTTCAGGGCTTTAACCACCACTTAATTACCCCAGAAGAACTGTTTGAATAGAAGCCAAGTACAACATTTTTCAATAACTGATATTGATTTCTGCAAGGTATAGAAGAATAGATTGAAATTGGTGATGTAAGCCTTAGGTAATGAAAGTAATCAATCCCAGAACATTTCTAAGCACTGGTTTTATAATGGCTGATCAACAACCTTTTGTGTTATGTCTCTTGTTTATTAACTCTGACTTAGTTCCTTACCAGATAAAAATGTAATGAATAAATCGGGAATGCAAATATCTTAATACAGTATTAGGTTTAATGTTATTTTATTTCTTATGAAAGAAATTTCAAAAACAAAATACACATACACACTTTCCAGTATATCATGTGAAGCATCCTCACATGATAGGCAATATCAGTTGCAATAATAATAATAATCCTTGCATTTGATAAAGAGCCTTATCATATCTTCAAGACATCCCAAAGCACTTCACAGAATGTACTGCAAAGTGAATTGACTATGTATTTTCTTGAACAAAACACAGCAGTCAATTGCAAAGAGCAATGTCCCACAAACAGTCATGGATTCAAGTGATCAATTTATTATTATTTTTAAGTGGGTACAGTATTACCATTGGAAACCGATCTGCCAATCGACTGACAACGGGGTTCCTACTTACTGCTAGGTAAACAGAGGCATGTGGGGTAAGCGAGGGTTATTCTGACTATTTATAACTAGCTGTACCCATTGCAGTTATGCTTGCAACCAAAGGATCCAATATGGAATGTAGATTGACACACAGACAGACATTTTGTTTATATCTATCCTCAGCTGGGAGGACACCTGTGGGAGCATGTGGCGCTTTAACGATGTAATTTTGTTGTTTCCACACTTTATCTTCATCCATGTTCTTTATTTCTTTCCCAAAGCTTGGCTACATGCTTGCTCTGTGGCGCAAGACGCTACAGTCAGCCAACAAAGTCACCAGGTGTAACTTCAGTGCGTATGTACATACATTGGTGTTTGGTTATTAGATTCCTCTTGAAGTGCAGACAGATATTATTGTCAGACAGACATTATGGTTTTATTAGCATATATATAAAAAAGATAGATGGCCTAATGTTTTCTTTGACCAAACAATGTTAAAGCAATTCCAAATGTTTCTCCAGTGACCTATTGGGCAAGAAACACTGAGGACGCTGGAACCTAAAAATTGTTTTTTTATGTTTTACTGAATTATTTGTAAGTTAATATGTTTAAATTTTAGATAAATTATTTCATACTGTAGATTGGCAGTGAAATTGTACAACAAAGATCAAGAGAAAAGGAATCAAATCCAGCTTCCATGATGCCCATAGCACAGAGACAGCCCCAGTCAAAGTCTCCAATGACATTTTAAAAATCTGTGATCAGGGCTCTCTCGGCCTCCTTGACCTCTATGACCTGTCTGCTGCCTTTGACAGTTTCGACCACTCCATTCTCCTATACCGCCTCTCCTCCCAGCTCAATCTTCACGGATTTGCCTGGTTCGACTCCTATCTTTCTCATCGTCTCCATTTTGTCGCCACCATCTGGTTCTCTTTCCGCCCCCCACACTGTCACCTGTAGCGTACCCCAGGACTCTGTCCTTGGCCCCTTATTTTTTAATATTTACACGCTCCCCCTTGGTGATATCATCCGCAGACATGGGGTCAATTTCCATATGGATGCGGATGAAACCTAACTCTATCTTTCTGCCTCTGCCCTCGACTCCAGGACCACTGCTGTCCTGACAGACTGCCTGTCAGACATCAAGTCCTGGATGAGAGCTAACTTTCTACAGTTAAACATCAACAAGACCGAGGCCCTACTGATTGGCTCACGCCAGCACCTTCACACATCAGGCACTGCCAGCATCAACCTCCATGGTTACACACTGAACCACTAAAACAGTCAGGAACCTAGGTGTCTTGTTCAATCCTCAACTGTCTTTCCTCCCCCACATCCAAATAATGACCCATTTTGCCTTCCCTCACCTCCCCAATATTGCCTGACTCCGCCACTACCTCACCCCTCAGACTGCTGAAACCCTCATTCATGCCTTCATCATATCACAACTATGCCAATGCCCTGCTTGTAGGCCTTCCCAATTCCTCCCTCCATAGGCTTCAGATATTCCAGAACTCTGCAGCTCGTGTCCTCTACCACTCCAAGCTTCATGACGCCATCTCCCCTATCCTCGCTGGACTTTATTGGCTCCCCATCACCCAGAGGATTCAATTCAAGATCCTGGTCCTCTCCTTCAAAGCCCTCCATGGCCTCGCCCCATTCTATCTCTGCAACCTCCTAACTCCCTACCCCTTCTACTCAGCAGGCTCCAGCCTGCTCCACATCTCTCGCCCCACCCGCCCCACCATTGTCAGGTGATCCTTCAACCACTCTGTCCTCAACCTCTGGAACTCCATCCCACAGTCCCCTCCCTAGCCTCCTTCAAGTCCTGCCTCAAGACCCTCCTCTTTCGACTGTCCCATCGGTCACCCAAAATCCCCCCTTTCCCTCCACCCTCCCTATCCCCAATTCCAGCTCATGTCTGAAACAATGACTGTCCAGCACCTTGCATCATCCTGCTGATGTGAAAGGCGCTATACAAATGTAATTTTGTTGTTTCAGGAGAGGAGGAGAAGCAAGAAGGGACCAAGATATGCAGAGAATATTGATAGAAAACGAAGCAAAACACAAGAAAATGAATTTGTTTGAATGTGGGGGAGTAGGTGGCAGATTATATTTAATGCATTGATATGTGAAGTGATTCACTTTGGTAGAAAGAATAAGAAAACTGTCTATGGCCTGGATGATAGGAATCTCAGAGGAATAGAGGAACAAAGGGATTCAGTTCATAACACTAAAAGTACCAGCATAGGTGTATAAGGCAACAAACAATGCAAATAGTCATTGTCATTATATCCAAAGGCATAGAGTAGGAAATGAATGTTAAATTTATCAAAACTTTGTTCAGACTACACTGGAAAACTGTGTGCAGTTTTGTCATTATACTGCCGGAAGTATTAACTAGCATTGGACAGAGAGTTCAGTGTAAATTTACCGTGATGTGAAGAATAAGTTGTCATAGCTATCAAGAAAGTTTGGACACGTAGAGCTCTCCTCTCTGGCAATGAGATGATTTAAAGGAGACCTAATCAAAGTGTTTAAAAATTTGAACAAAGAAGGAATATTGTCCAATCTGGTTTAATATTGAATATTGGGTTTATGTAAATTCAATTCAAATACATAGAAGAGGACTGTGGCCCAGCTGATGGCTGTGGAAAATAGAATGTTGCAGACAAATCAATAGGTAAAAGCCTGCATTTGGAAGAATTTCTTTTCTTGTTTTCAAGGGGTAAAAATAAATGTCCATTCCTTTCATACTAGAGATGTGAGTCTATCAACTCTATGAAAAGAGAGAATATTTGCAGCTGCTGCATTGGTCAAACACCAGCTTTCAGCTGGGATCGGAATAACAGACCTTTTGATCTTATGCATTAGGAGAAAATCAAAGGAAGGCAGCACAGATCTGGCTGATCCATTATTCTCCTGTCCACTTCCCTCTCCTTGTGGAATGGAGGAGAAAATACCATCTCAGTTCACATACATATAATATGTATATATATTATATATATCATGCCTGCTTGTTCTTCAGTGCCGAAGGTGAAAGAAAGTAGCCAAGGAATTACACAAATAGCAGTTGTGCAAATGTTGAAAGCCTCTTGGGGGTGAATGTTAGGAGACTAAATCATATTGTAAAAAGCAATGAGGTACTTTAAAATCCATGCAGGAAAAAAAATCAAATGCTGTCAGAAGCATCTTCGGAAGCTGGCTCCAAATTTAAAAGGAAAAAGAAATATAAATAGAAAAGGTGTAAAATGTGCAAAGTCTACAAAATAACTGAGGCCCATAATTCCTCATCATCTCTTTTTGAGAGCCATGTCTTAAGACTGAATTTAAGAATTTTCTATGATCTTGTATTTTACAATTTACTATCATATTACTGTGGTAGATTATTATTTTAATTTTAAGAGAACCATTGTATTTTTAGGACTTCCCCAAATCCGATATCTTGACTCTGAAATAGGAAAGGAGATAAATATGCAAAATGGACCTTTGAAACATTTTAACTTTGAGTGGAGCAAAATAACAAAATAATTGCTGCCACTTGAATTGGTACAGATTTATTTTTTCCCACACAAACAGTTTTTCCTGCCTGATTAACTTCCTTTATTTCTGTCAGTCATGGTTAGTCTATTGTGGTGTACTAAATGGTGCAGTTAGAATTCATAAAAAGTATTTTATTGCTGAGCTCCTAGCACAGAATTTATGGTAGACATTCTACCATATACTCTGTGAAATATTGAACTGACTTACTCACCAAATACTTCTTCCTATCATAGAGTTGCTCAGTATGTACTTAGTCCTGCTACTGAATTACTTAATTAAGTATTTTATCAGACTGTAAAATGATGTTGTCAATCCCGGTACAATGTTACTCAGTAAAGTACTTTGTACAATAATTCTATGAGATTACTCAGTCAAAGTATTCAGTTCTCCCACGTAATTACCCATAAATCCTCCATTCTATTCAATTTTTTGTTGAATCCTATCACAACATTCACCAACAAAAAACTCTTATTAATCTTTATTCACCTTCTACATAGTTTGTTTTATAGTTTTCTTGTGGGTCTTTGTTTCATTAAATATTTTAATATAATTATTTATACGTTCACCAACAAACAGCTCATATTAATCTTCATTCACCTTTTACATACTTTATTTTATAGTTTCCTTGTGGGCCCTTGTTTTATTAAATATTTTATACAATAATTTTTAAAGATTTTAATAATTATGTATTAGCATTTCCACATATTATTCTTTAATATCTTATATGTCTGGGTTTGCACACAAGTCAGAAACCTGGCTGACTAAAAAAAAGTCACTATTCAAAAAAGGGCATTTATGGCAGTGTCTGACTCTTCACTTCATGGCTGTTAGTGGGAGATTACTGATTGCAGATTGTGTGCATTACTATGTGTACGAACATGTTGTGAAACATTTTGCTATATTATAGGCAATATATTAAATGCAAGGATTATTATAATCCTGCAAAATTATGTGTTTTAAAAGTCTGATTCCTTGTGCATAAAAAATATCATTGTAACTTTTATCCCTGCTCTGGATTAAAATGCAGAGAGAGTAACTGGATGGGCCAATGCATAGATATACCAATTGGCAATTTCTGTCTTCAGTTTATAAAACATCCTGCTTCAGGCATAATCCAGATAGGAGTATGATATTACTTGGCCAAGTAGTTGCACCTTTATTAGGATTTAACTGTATTCAATTTGGTTCAACCTCAAGCAATTGAACTCAGAGCCAGAACTGAAACACTAAAACTGTTGTCAATCAACAGCGCAATGAAAACATGGCTCAGCTCCAAGCCTTTCATCAGTCTCGGCTTGACTTCCTTGTACTGTAGAGAACTCATTTTCTACCCTGTGTAATTCAGAATGGAATACACTTGAACAGGCCAGGTTCAGATCAGCTTGATTTTGATCATGTACCTTGGCACTGGTTGGACTGGCCAGACTGGCTCTTTGTGATTCTAAGAGGTGTAGACCATTCATCGGCAATCAGGCTTGGTAGCACTCTTGCTCCTGAGTAACAAGGTTGTGGGTTTAAGTTGACAGAGTGCAATGGAGTGCTGGGGGTGATCTGCAATAATAATAATAATCTTTCCATTTTACAAAACCTAATGCAAGTTTCCTTACTCCACACACCTCTGCTTACTGAGCAGTAAGTAGGAACCTGGTTGTTATACAAATATAATTGTGTTGTTGTTATTGTCAGATCACTTCCAGGGTAATAATCTCTCTAAACAAATGTTGTAACTCAATTCACAATTATTAATTTTAAGATAAAATTATTTTATAGGTTAAGATCAGGTCGAAATTCAGACTATTATAAATGTATAAAACATGAAGTGGCAGTTCAGTAGATTAGTGACTTCTTCTACTTCAAGTCCTTGCTCTCCTGTTCTGACTGGGTGAAGACACTGGGCATTCAGTTGATACCCAGTGAAGATTGAGCTGTGCTTTCAGCATTGAGATTAGTGGGTATGAGTCCAGATAGGTTCCAAAAGATTACACTGCGCTGCCCCCCACACACATTCACACACGCCTTACTGTTAGTACTATATATCAGACTTTTAAATCATGTCAAAATGTGGAGAATGTTCTCAAAATGCTTGTTAAATTGTTAATTTTACATCAGTTTAATTAAGGATGTGAGCTTTGAAAATTTCAGCTATTGGAGGTAAATGATCACACTGTGCTTTGTTCATGCAGTGAGTAAAATAAATCCACTTTCTTTGGGTTAATCAAATATGCTCAGCCTCAATGGTTTTGTGCTGCTAAACTAGACCTTTAATACAGCCTAACACTGCCATCTTGTGGCAGGAAGATATAGTGTATTAACAGCCACCAGCATTTCAGAAAACAATGTCCAAGGCAGTTTGTTTGACAATTAACCAAATACTGTACAAACGATTAAAACAGGGATGGACAAAGGAAACAGTGTAATGCTGTAGTGGAGGAGTACTACATTGTCCCTTGGATAAGATGTTAAAAGCAAGGTACCGTCTTCTGTCTGCTTAGGTGTTGGGAAATATTCCATAGCACTATTCAAATATAGTTGAGCATTTTGTGGTGCACTGGCCAACATCCCTCAAGTGAAAAATTAGTTATCCGCTTCAGAGCCGTTTGTGAGACATTACTATATGCAAATTGGTTGATGCAATCACCTACAAACGCAATCAGTGCAGTAAATTCTATGAAGTGGTTTGAGACTTTTCAACTTGATGCAAGTACAGTATTATCATTATAAGGGAAACGGGCCAAGAACATATATTTAAGAAAAGGATGCTTTAAAATCAACCGAGGCACAGACTATTTTTTGCCACCAATGTGCCCACATGCATCCACAAACTGAACATTCAATTCATCCAGAGGACTATTGAAAAATGCCAGGAGAGAGGAATTTTGTATTTCTTTTATGACGAACCTTCAGTGCAGCTTTTGGACCTCCGTTCTCTGTGTTGTGCTGCTCCCTTTCCCGTGGGGATTGTCCCCATTGATCTTTTGTGGAAAAAATTCCTCTTGCACTGAGTCTTCATACACAATATAAAATGGGTGGTTTCATCATTCTCATTGCCACACAAATACAATGACTTCTATTACATTTACATCCCCATCCAAACAAACAAAGAAAGATGAGAGACTGGGAACTTTGAAGTGGCCTAATTGAAGTTTTGACTTTGTGAAAGAGATTGGCAACATCAATCCAGACTAATTGATCCTGATATCAATTTAAGACAACAACAACAACAAAATTATATTTGTAAAGCGTGTTTCATGTCAAGAGGACGTGAAATTACAAATGAGCATATGGCCAGAAATTTTTTCACACATGGAAGTTGCGAAGATGTGGAATGCTATGCTGGGATTGATGGTTGAAGCAGAATCCATATTAGCTTTCAAAAGGAACTAGATAATTATCTTAAAACAGTGCAAACTCCATTAGGCAAAAGGCAGGTAAATGGGACTAAAGCATTGCTCTTTATAGGAACAACAATAACAAGTTCGATTTATATAGCGCTCCACGCTGGACAGCGTCTCAGAGCGCTTCACAATAGCGGATCCCGGGACCGAATCAGGGAACCAGCATTGAGGCAAAGGACTGAATGGCCTTCTTTTGTACTGCCTTGTTCGATCCTCAACTTTCTTTTCTCCCCCACATCCAAGCAATGACCCGCTCTGCCTTCATTCACCTCTGTTATATTGCATGAATCCGCCATTACCCCCATCCCCCCAGGCCGCTGAAACCCTCATTCACACCTTTATCACATCCCAGTTCGACTACGCCAACACCCTGCTTGTCGGCCTTCCCAATTCCTCGCTCCATAGGTTGCAGATAATCCAGAACTCTGCAGCTTGTGCCCTCTACCATTCCAAGCTTTGTGACCCTATCTCCCCCATCTTCGTCCAACTCCATTGGCTCCCCATCACACAGAAGATCCAATTCAAGATCCTGGTCCTCACATTCAAAGCCCTCCATGGCCCCACCCCACCCTACATCTGCGACCTCCTAACTGCCTATCACACACTCTGCTCAGCAGGTTCCAACCTGCTCCACATCCCTCAACCCACCCACCCCATCATTGGCGGATGAGCCTTCAGCCACTCTGCCCCCAACCATCCCGCAGTCCTTTTGCCTTGCCCCCTCCCTGGCCTCCTTCAAGTACCGCCTCAAGACCCTCCTTTTCGACGGTCCCAAATCCCAACTTTCCCTCCACCCTCCCTATCCCCGATTCCAGCTCAAATTGAAGAGCTTGAGCCGCATGGCCTCCAGAACACCAAAGCTCTTCTCCACCATTCAGGCACATCCTGTAGTTTAGTGCTTTAGTAAAGCATACTTGCCTCGCAATCATTAAACCCAGCAGGTTCAATTCCTGGCAGGGTGAAATGTTAGGAAAGTTTCCTTACTCCACACACCTCTGTTTACGTAGCAGTAAGTAGGAACCTGGTTGTTAATCAATTAGTGGATCGCTTTCCCGGGGGTAAGAATTCCTTCAAAAAAAAATTGGTCACTCAATCCACTGTTTGTGGTACATTGCTATGTGCAATTGGCTGCCGAGTTTCGCCCACAAACTATAGAGTCAGTTCATTTCACAGTATAGTCGGTGGAGCGCTTTGAGATGTCTCGAAGACGTAATAATGTGCTATATCAAATGCAAGCATTATTAAATTATTATCCTTAAGTGCACCTGGCCAACTGATCAATTGTCGGTCAACCTCTCTGGGGAGTGAGGCAAGGGAGTGGGGGAAGGAGCAGAGGACAATGATGACATTCACGCTACATTGTAGAAGGTAGTAATTTGGGATGATGCGTTTATCCAGACTCAGATTAATTGGTTTATCTACAAATGGTCGCATGGGAAATTTATTCAATAAACTAAATTAGTAGTATATCCGCTGTTCGATTAACCAATTTATGGTCTTAGATTAGATCAAATGGTTTGAAATTTCAATAAACCAAACTATTCAGTTATCTGATATTCAATTAGCTCAATTTTGCTGTATTTCGAACAGGCAATGCAAAATAACTATCAACTTACAGGAGCTCCATTGGATATGTATATCATGTCAGAGCACCATTCCTGCAGGTCCAAATAATGCACATCTGGTTGCCATCAGGAGTCATTATTTAATAGAAACAGGATTTTCTGCACCGTAAGCAAACTTTCAGGCCATTGTATCTGTGACACGAGTACCTGTGTTTTTTTTAAATAAATTGTCCTCTTTCTACCTCATTCCTTAATATTTTTAATGCTTCAGTGCTTATGTACAGTAGTTGCTTTTTGAATGATTATAACATTGAAACACCATCAAAGCGCTTCATAGGTAATTGCTGTCAAGAGCAGTGATTGTTTATCTGCTGGCAATCATGGCAATCAATTTGCACACAACAAGGTCCCATAAACAGCTATGAAGTGAAAAATCATGTTATCTGGAGGAGTTCTGGCTCAGACACAGAGAAACTATTTTCGCTTTTCGAATTGTAAAGTCATCTTAAATACACGGGCGGGATCTTGTTTTAACGACATATCCAAAAGACAGAGCTTCAACACTATTGTGTTGCACTGTAGTAGAGTGCCAGCCGTTATATATACACGAGACTATAAGCTCAATGTTCCAATGAGGGTTTTCAGCCTACAATCCTCTGAGCCAGAGGCAAGAGTACTACCGACTGAGCTAAAGCGATACATCTGAGAGCCAAATGTCCCATACAATGCCTCTTCCTTAGCCCAAACAGTGAGAAAAATTTCAGAGTGTCGTCTCCAGTACACCTGAAAGCCAGTTGGTGTGTTACTTATTATATTTGTCGCTTGCTCAATGTTTGGAATAAATCCTATTGGTGTTATTATGAATAATAACAGTAATCCTTGTATTTGGTACAGCGCTTTATAACGTTGTCAAGATATTTAAAAGTGCTTCACTGGATTTACTGTAAAGTCCACTACAATCAAAACAAGAGGCCTGGGTTCAATTCCAGGCCAGGCAAAACCTTGGGCAAGTCCTTACTCCACATGCCTCATAATAATCCCTCGAATAAAACAATAATAAATAGGTAATTTCAATCCATGACTTTGTGGGACACTGCTGTGCACAATTAGCTATCGCGTTTTGCCCACAAATATACAGTCAATTCACTTTACAGTATAATCTGTGAAGTGCTTTGAGAAGATGTGAAAAGCGCTATATCAAATGCAAGGATTAATGTTATTATTATTATAGTAAGAGAATTAAGGCATTCCGCAACCCAAATCTCACTACAATGTTCTAGCTGTGATCTTATTAGTGAGTTGCAATTTTAAAATCACTTGTGATATCCTTCATAACCCTAAACTAGTGATCACTTGTTCCGCTGTATTGGCATATCTGAAAGTATTGTTCTGGGTATACTTTATACCTGATTTATCACTGGACATGATATTTGTTTGCCTGCAAATACATGATCATTGAACTTTGCAGAAAAACTCCTTGAAGTGCTTTGAGACATTTCAACTTGATGAGGACTACATCCAATGCAAGTAATTATTATATACCTCTATGCTATCCCCTGCTGAGATACCTGTTTTCGAGTTCTTACATTATCTACTATTCAATCAACAATCTTTGGATACATCCCAATACATATTGATAAATTCTGGGACTGGAATACATCCTTGTCATCAATAACAACAATAATAACAACAATAAAATTACATTTGTAGAGCAGCTTTCACTTTGGGAGGATGTCCCAAGGCACTGAACAGTCAGGGGTTAGGACCCGATCGTGACAATGGTTAATAATCATAGATCAATCCCTTCTCTTTTCCACCTTGGTTAATGGTCATTGCTTCTGAAAGTCCATTCATTAATGCCACTTGCTGTTTTGGCTTGACAGCAAAAGGATATGAATTTACTGCTGAGCTGTTGGGCAGAAAATCAGTATATTCCTACCATTAGCAACTCCAGAAAGGAAAGATATATATTTGTTTGCCAGGTCTGCTTCTGAAGCAGCAGTGAGTATGAAAAACACATCCACCAGCTATCGACTTGCACTCTGAGGATCATGAGCAATGCCCAAACATTCATTCTAAGTTAATACATTATATTCAATACATGTTTATCCACAAAATATGCAGGCCCTCTATTTCACAGTATATCATAGAATCGTAGAGCTATATGGCACAAAAGGAGGTCATTCGACCCATCGTATCTGTGCCAGAAGCAATGTTCTCCTGACATGAAAGGTGCTATACTCAATGCAATAAATATTATTATTAAAGCTTAAGTAAGTCCTGCAAAATTTTATGTAAATCTTACAGCTTTAGGCTTGTTTTATTTTTTGCCTTGAATTGTCATTATGGGATTCTTTGAGTGAAGTTCTAATCTGGTAACAGTAGATATCCCTCAGGCTGCCAAAACCATAGTCTACGCATTCATCATACCAAGGCTCGACTATGGAAACTCCCTCTGCAGCGGCCTTCCTAGCTCTTCCCTTCACAAGCTACAGATCATCCAGAGCTCTGCAGCTTGTGTCCTCACCCGCACCAAGCTCCCTGACCACATCATTCCTACCCTCTCCAGGTTCCATTGGCTACTCATCCCCCAGAGGATCGAATTCAAGATCCTCGTCCTCACTTTCAAGGCCATACATGGCCTTGCCCCCACCTATCTCTTTGACCTGCTGTTTCCCTATGAACCTGCCTGCCTCCTCCGTTCAGTGGGCTCCGGTCTGCTCAACGTCCCCCACCCAACCCGCCCTACCATCAGCGGACGGGCTTCCAGCCTCTCTGCCCCTACACTCTGGAACTCCATCCCACGGCCCCACAATCCCTTCACCTTGCTCCAGGCCTTGCCTCCTTCAAGGCCAGTCACTAACTTTCCTCTTCGATCGTGCCTTCCGCTCACCTCCCAACTCTCTCCCTCCCTTCCTAACTCTTTCCCACCAGTCCCCTACCCTGCCCCTCACCCTTGCTCGGGGACCCGACCTGACTGTTCAGCACCTTGGGACTCCCTCCCAACGTGAAAGGCGCTATATAAATGTAATATTGTTGTTGTTGTAAAAATTATTACATTTGGTAGAGCGCCTATACTCAAAATGCTTCATAAAGATTCTGTCAAGTGTATTGACAATGCAGCCAGTTTATTCCTAATGTGAAAGGCACTATAAAAACACAATTTTTAGTTGTTGTTGTTGTTGTTACTCACAGCAATGTCCCTCAACCATCTCTCGTCCGTGTTCAATGCAAAACACTTTCTGACTGGTGAGCTCAAATTGAACACTTGCCCCACCAGCCAGACCCAGCCTGGTCAGTTTGAGCAATGGGTGTGATTGCAGTGAGTGCTAATGCACGTTAGTTGCTCTCTGCATTCTTCGCCCATGTGCAGGAAGTAACTATTATGGCCATTTGACAAAAAAAAATCTCTGTTTAAGGGTATCTTATGTGTAAAAGCTAGGTTCATTTTAAGTCGTCCCTCAAACATCCACCATGAATGACAAATTTTATTTAGGGCTATGTTGATCAAGGCATCTCCCTTATCTTCCCAAATAATCTCAAATTCTTTAAATTTCCCCTAAACAGGCACCTCAGCTTAATGTCTCGTCTGAAGGATAATAATTTTGACAATGCAGCACTCATCAACCATTGTATTAGAGGGTTAGATTAGACTGGCATAATCTACCATTATTTCACTTGGGGGGGATATTTGCATTGTTTGTGAAAAAAAGGAAGATTTACCTAAGTATACTGAGTACTGTATACTGTATATTGTACACCTAAGTATATTAAGTAACTGTTCTGTTCCCAAAGGTTGACAAATTTGTCATATATAATAAAAACAATAATCTTTGTGCTTAATATAGTACTTTTCCTGTGTTCTAGGTATTTCACAGCACTTCACAGAATATACTGTAAAGTGAATTGACTGTATATTTATGGGCGAAACACTACAACTACAACTTCGACTTCTATAGTGCCAGTATGGCATCTCAGAGGGCTTCACAACAACGGATCCCGGGACCGAGCCAGGGGCAGAGGTAGAAAGGTGACCAAAGGTGCAGTCTACGAGAAATGTCTTTAGCTGAGACCTGAAACTGGGAAGAGGCGAGGTGAAGGGAGTGAGGAAAGGAGTTCCAGAGCCTCGGGGCGTAGTGGCCGAAGGCATGGCTGCCAAAGGTGGAATGAAGGATTCGGGTGCTGGTTTGAGAAGAGAGGAGGTCAGAGAGGTAGGGGGGTGCAGAGGAGTGAAGGGATTTGAAAACAAGGGTGAACAACACGACAGTCAATTGGGCACAGCAGTGTCCCACAATCAGTTGTGGATTGAAGTGATCAATTTATTATTCTTTTTCTTGAAGGATTATTATTAGGCATGTGGAGTAAGGAAACTTGCCCAAGATTTCGCAAATCAAACACAGGACTCTCACTTGCAAGGCAAGTGCTCTAGCAACTGAGCTACATTGTGCAATCAAAAATATATGTAATAAAATGCAATTAATCACATACATTTTTATATTGAAAATTTATCGACAAAGCTGTAATATCAAGAGCATTTATTTACAATATGAAATTGACCCTTCCATCACATAGATACGCCTCTCCACAGCAGTCTTGGAAGAGTCTTGTTGATGAATTTGTTTGTAATTGGTCTCAGTTGGACTCTGCGATGAACCGGCAGATAACATACAATGCAGTGTATCAGTCAGAGCATTGCAAAGTCAGCTTCACCTCCCACTCAGATGGATTATTGAGGAATCTGGCTGTGAAGAGTTCACAGAGCCCACCCAAGCGTAGTAAATACTTAGCTTTAGAGTCAACTACACTTAGTGCTTGACCTACCAATCCACACTCATAAAATATGAGTTGTCCTAACAGTTTTTGGAAAGAATTGAATTTGACTTGCAGTTCAATATTATGTCCTGTGAGGGGCTCTGCAACAACACTCATCTGCCCAAGACTATTCCAGTATGTGTGAATATGAAAAGCACTGAAAATGTAACATTGAATTTCACTTAATTTCTTTAAATTTCACTTAATATTATGGTGGAAAAAATAATATTGTGCTGCATTGTTGTAGGTGCTGTCCTTCGAATGAGGCATCAAACTAAAGTCTCATCTGCTTGTTCAGGTGGATACTAAAGGTCCTATGGCACTATTTGAAAAAAGAAGGGAGTTTCTCCAGTATCCTGACTGACAATTACCCCTAATAAAATTAGTCATTCACTTCATGGCTGATGTAGGACAGACATTAATTTGTGCAAATTGGCTGTCACATATGGCCATACTACAATACATACTTTACATTATATCCTGAAAAGCACGTTCAGACATCCTTCTTATGTGAAAGGCACTATATCAGATGTAAGGATTATTATTATTTTACAGATATGAAACATTGCCTTTGGATTTCCTCCAAACATGAAAGGCGTTCTATAAATGTAATTTTGTTTTTTGTTTGTTGTTAGAAGGAAATTCAAAACCTCACAATGTAACAATCCCAAAATGCCAGATTATTTAATACATATTGAAAATCAATGCGAGGCATAAAAAATTTGTAAAACATGCGTAAATTGTAGAATTGCTATTTTAAAGGATGCACAATTCCCCTCACTCCAATAGAATTTTAATCCAAATAACAGTCCACGAAAATTCTATCCAAAGTTATATAGTTCAAAATCTGTATCTTATTAAAGGGAAATCATTTTCTTGAAGTGTTGCTTGCCAAACCTATCTGTTTGGGGAAAGATGATCAGCAGGAGAAAAGCTGGGACACACATACAAAGCTTTTGGAATGGGATTTACATAAACACGTATTGCGGATGAGACTAACTGATGCCCATTCTGCCTATTCAGGTGGGCGTTACAGATCCTGTAACACTATTTGAAGAGAGAAGGAATTTTCGTTTGGTGTCCTAGTCAACAGTGAAGTGAATATTCGCCTCATGGCTGTTTGTGGGATCCTACTGTGTGCAAAATGTCTGCCACGTTCACCCTACAATTAAGTGTGCAGTGAGACATTCTGATGTTATAGGGACTGAATCAAAATTACATGTTGGTATTTTAATTATTGCTTTTGCCATAAAACACTTATTCACTGTGTTTTACAGTATATCCTGTGAAGCGTTTTGTTATGTCTTCCAGACGTGAAAGGCACTATTTCAAATGTAAGGATGATTATTTTTATTATTATAAACACGTAAAGTTGTTTTCACATACCGGTAATTAAGGAACTGTTCTATCATTATACATTTACTGGCACACCAATAGGGTAAATAGCAGGAAAACTACAATACAGTACAGTACTGTACAAGATAATTAGGAAGGAAGTGAAACTCCAAAGTGATCAGAAGCTAAAAATGTATTAAGCAAATACCTGTCTGAGTTTTTTTTCCAAAATAACAACATGCTTTTTAATATCCAACAGTCACCGTGCAGCATTAGAAAGGCTAAGGTCCTAGATAGACTCAAATGGCTTCAAGCCAATACATCCACTGAAATGAATGGATTGTACCTCACGTTAATTAGAGAGTCAATGGGGGAAACAGTGATAATCATTTAGAGATGGGGGGAATAAAAGTGGGAGTGGGAGAGTGGGTAGAAAGGTAGGTAAGCAAGGACTTATTGGAGTCTATTGGCTCCACACCAGATAATGGAAGATGATAGTCAATGATAGTCTCTGTCATGATATGTGAGCCAGACAGAAATGATGCTTCAGCTGTATAGAGCATTAGTCAGACCCCATCTGCAGTACTGCATTCATTTGGGCACCACACCTTAGGAAAGATATATTGGCCCTGGAGTGGGTGTAGCGCAAGTTCACCAGAATGTTACCAGGCCTAAAAGAGTTAAGTTATGAGAAAAGTTTATACAATATGCTTGTATTGTATTCCCTTGAGTTTAGAAGGTTGAGGGGTGATTTGATTGAGGTAGTTAAGATGATAAAGAGATTTGATAAGATAGATACAGAGAAGCTATTTCCTCTGGTGAGGGAATCTAAAACAAGGGGACATTGTCGTAAAATTAGAACCAGGCCATTTAAGAGTGAAATCAGGAAGCATTTTTTGACTCAAGGGGTGGTAGAAATCTAGAATTCTCTCCCCCAAAAGGCAGTGGGTGTTGTATCCATCCACACCATCAAGAGTGAGGTTGATAAATTTTTGGTAGGTCAGGGTACTAAGGGATATGGGAAGAAAGCGGGAAATTGGAATTGAAAGGATTAGCAGAGGTACAGGTCAGCCATGATCTAATTAAATAGCAGAACAGACTTGAAGGGCTGAATGGCCTACTCCTGTTTCTATGTACCAGACAAGGTCTCAATATACCAAGGCACTATCGATCATGACCAGCCAGCCTGGCTCATTGGGAGGACTTGGAGTAGCAGACAATTTTTCCCACTCAAATCCAGATAACCCTGCAAGCTGGACGCACCATCAGCTGGTTAAACTGCAGCAAAACCTAAATGCAAAACTCTCACCTTTGGCCTACCTTCACCTAAATTCTTTCGGATTTGGTAAGCAGGGTGCATCTCTCTTTTGTGAGAGAGTATGCACTCTCAATGGGGGAGAATTGTGGTGTACATTCTACACCAGACAAACACAAAACATACATATGTGGAATGCACAGTAGTGTGGTTTGGATGCTCTTAAAGTGAGGTGTTGGATTTCCATGTGTGTCAGACGCTTGATTGACCAAAATGAAATCGATCACAAACTATAATAATAATCCTTGTGTTTCATATGGAATTTTGTCACATCTTTGAAACATCTCAAAGCAATTCACAGAATATTTTGTGTAAAATGATCTTAATACTTCAGAAAATGGTAATCCCTGACTAACATATAGTGCTTTGCAAAACTATAGTCGAGTTTAAGAAGCTGTACATTATGGCCTAGTTATTGTTTAAAATATAACTATATGTGTAAATATAACAATTCTGGGGAACTGGTGTACATGACTAATCGCACAAGATATATATGTGGTCAAAGATAAAGGAATTGGTCATTTCCTTTTGGTTCTTGATTACAGTAGAAACCTGTTTTGTTACCTCACAATTTGGGGCACGTTTTCACAGTCTCTTTCATTGTCTGTGTTAAAAGATAGGCAGCCTACTTGAGTAAACCAGGCACCTCACTATTCAGGAAAACAGTCATTGATTTCATTCTGATGTGGTTTCTGTGACTCAGTGAGTCGGCCACCTATCTTTGGGTTCCAACTTACTGCAAGATAAATAGAGGTGTGTGAAGTGAAAAAAAACTTGCCTAAGGTTTTGCCCTGCTCATGAACCAAGGGTCCTTTACCTTGTGAGGCAAGTGTTCTAACCAATAGACTACAGGATTTCACACCTGGTTTGTGAATACTGTACTGACATTTTCATCTCAAATGTTGCATTTTCAAAACTTACCTCTTTGAACATTACTTTGGTAACTTTTCCCACAACCTCCCCACCATATAGTGGAATATGATGATCTATCAAACAATCATTGTGTTAATTAAGTTACATGTTTAAGCATGTCACAGTATACAAATTCCAACAAAACCGTTAGGCCAAGGCTTTGCTTCAATTGTATTGCAACAAGTATTGGACAACTATCAGGCTAGCTAAGAATGTATGCTTAGGTTAGATAAGGCAGTGAATTGTTCTACAATATAACGTGTGCTACATGTGCTATGTATGCTATGTGCAGTACGAGCAGAACAAGAAATCACAAAGAGCAGAATAGGAGGGAATCGTGAGAAATGCAGATGGTATGGGTATGAACAGGGAAGGGTAACGTTAAGCAGCCATAGTAACATTGACAAGTATGGTATGTTCTGGAAAGGGTAGAAAAGGTATACAAAAATGACGGTTGAGTCGAGAACGGGGCAGCAGCAATAGCAGAGAGGGGAGGAACCAATGGATTACTCTAAGGTTTCTGTCCAGAATCACCAGAACAGGTAGTATGTTTTGATTCTGTAAATGTTTTTCTTACTTTGTTAAGTTTTCAATAAAACCCTGTTACACCATTTTGGATTGCCTGCTTATAATTCAAACCTCTGGATTAGAAATCCCAACACCTCCCACTCACCCTCTTCAGCTCCCACCCCCTGGCTGTGAAAGCAGACAACTGTGTAATGCATTTTAATAATGGCTCCAAAGTTGAAGGCGCTATATGAATACGAATTGTATTGCACTGTATTCTGTTCAAATTGATCATTTTACCTTTCAGCGATCTTACATTGTAACACAAATTGAACATTTACCCTTGTATGTGTGCATGCAGCAAGACTATTCTGAAAATCTTGGCTACGTTTAAAATGCACTTTTAGGAATTACTTTGTTCGCTTGTGTTCTTTTTTATGTTTCTAAATAATTATTGTATTCTCCCAGGTGGATTCCTGGACAGTAACAGCTTTTTGTCTGATTCTTGTAAATTTTGAATTCCATTTAAATCTGTAAAACTCATAGAATTTCAGTTTGGAAATACATTTTCCACAGTGCTATGAGCTGCAATAAATCACCAAATGGAAACAGGCTGCGACAGAGGATAAAGTAATGTACACATGGTCAGATCTATCAACTCCAAGTATCCTCACCTGTTCATAAAAAGCAATGGTTTGTTTCTCCTACCGTATCTGGTGAGTCACTGATGTGAATATCACATCAAATTCGTGCCACAAAACGTTAAGGATTCCACAGACCTTCATTTGATTCAGACTAGGAAGATAAATCACACCTTAAACGGTTAAGTATCTTTAAATGACTTTCGTTTCAGCGAACAGGAAAGGAAGGTTTAATTTAAAATATATAAAAAGATGATTTTATGCTCCGGTTTAATATTATGCAGCAAACCATTGGGACTTTATCTCACGGAATTGATGTTAACTAGGTTGTTCCGTGATCTGATCTTGATGGTTTCCAGGTGGGCCTCATTTTACAGTTGAACTCTGAAGTATGCAATAAAGTCAGGACCACCAAAAGCAGTGCTTATGTAACCACAGTGTTGTAATAAACATAAGTAATAAACTAATGCAGGAACGAACTGGGACTTGATAAACATTTGGTTTAAGTCGGGAATTTGCTTGCGATTTGTCTAGAAGTAAGACAGCGCACATGAAAAGAATGTTACAGTTCTGCCTTTTCCAGGGAATAAAATAATATCAGTATGTGGAATGCCGTCACAAATAGAGGCAGAACAACTGCAATGTTTAAAAGAGAGATAGATGAACACTTAAGACTGTCCAGCGCCTTGGGATAATAGTAACAATAATAAACGTTGCATTCTATATCGTGCCTTATCATGTCTTCGAGATGTCTCAAAGTTCCTCAAAGAATATACTGTAGATTGAATGTCCAAATTAGTTAAAAAATTTATTTTGAAGGAATTATTACTCCTTGGAAAGTGATCTGCCAGTTGACAAACAACTCAGTTCCTGCTAGGTAAATGGAGGCTGTGGACTAAGGAAACTTGCCCTACTTTTCTCCTTATTTGTTGGGATGTACTCCAAAGTGAAAGGCACTATACAATATAATGTGTTGTTTTTGTTGTTATTGCAATGGCTGTAGTAAAAGTGGGAAAGTGGGATCAAAACATTTGACATGATCTAATACATGGTGATAGCCAACCAGTGGCCTGCAGGCCATTTCTGGCCCATGGGATCATCAAGAAGTACCCCCAATCCTCCCACCGCCCCCCCACACCAAACATTGGCATGAGTAAATCCATGTTCAAATGGTAATTTGTTTTCAGTTCTTTCTTGATGGAATATTTTCATTGTATCAATTGAGAAATATTCAAACAAGAAAAAGTATTTTGTTTGTAATTAATGAATGGAACATGCTCAAAGGAGCTGAATAACCTCCTTTTATTCCTAATTTCCAATTTAAATCACATCATCAATTGCAATTGTCATAGCATTTCACATAGTTATATTAAGTGCAATGAACGTTCTTATGTATGCAAACACAACATCTATTTTGTACTAGCAACATCTCTTGTGTTTATCTGTGTTGAATTTGTTTGCGCATGTGCTTAACACATCAGACTCTTTATGGAAGATCTCGACTGCTTTCTCCGCTCATTACATGCTGCTCCAAAACTGGTGTTATTTGTAAATTCCTTTAACATAGAGTCAGATCTTCAGACTGCCATTTGAAAATTGCAAAAAATGATTACACTCAATGTTTCAAATATTTTCTTGGTGGCTTTTGGCATAAACATGACAGTAGTTAAGATTAGCACAACACCAGAGCCCTATTTTTGAGCAGTAAAATAATAAATCCATATGTTAAAGCCTTGGCCATATGTAAGCACTCTTGGCCACAATTATTGTATGTATTCAGAGCAGTAACATTGACTTCCAAATTGATTTCCCCATTATAATAGTACATTTTCACAATCGGTAAACATAATGCTGACAGAACATGGCAGAAATGCTAACCGCACAGTGCTATTTTTATTTCCCATGTTAGTCTGGCTCATTGTCTCACTCTGAGTCACAAAGCTGTGGTTTCAAGCACTCGGGCTTTGAAGTTAGTCTAGATTGACACTCCAATAGTTCTATGGAATGGAACAAAGCTAGAGGTGTCATCATTCAGATAAACTGTTAAACTGAGGTCCCAACTGCCATTCAAGAACACTGAAGATCACTGTTTGAAAAGAGAATGGAGTTTCATAATTCATAATTCACGCAATGATGGGATATTGCTATTCACATGTTGGCTTCAATATTTAATGATAATAATCCTTGTATTTGATATAGTACTTTTCATGTCTTCTTGCCGTCTCAAAGTGCTTCACAGAATACACTGTAAATAGAATTCTGTACTTACTACAAAATACACCCATTACACTTTACAGTAAATGCAGTATTTTTGACATGTCGTCGTGACATGAAATGTGTTGTATCATTTGCAAGGATTATCATTATTATAAACATGAGATGATATTTAAATGATATGATTGTGCATTGAAACTTCAGACAGTTTATATAACTGATTGCATTCCTCCTTGAATTCAAATTGTACCCAAATCATAGAATCATAGATTATCACAGCACAGAAGGAGGACATTCAGTCCATTGTGTCTATGCGGTACATGTCCTGTCATAACATCATTTACAACTCCAGGCATGCATCTTCAGCGCAATATGATTTTAGCAATGCTAACTTTCTTGGACCTTCTGATATTGAGTTTTCTCCTTCAATTGGTTAAAATAGTATTTAGTATTAAAAAAGAATGCTGTTGAAGCCTCCCCAACTGAAAGCTAAAATTAATACTGGAAGTCAGGGCAAAGCATCTCTTGTTTCAACTCAAGGAGAAGGGATTTTTTGTTTGTGTGAATAAAATAGGTCACAGCCCCTGGGTTGGTGCTTCTAACTGGCCACAGACAGAAACAATATCAACAACTTGCATTCATACAGTCACCTCCAGGCAGGTCAGTGCCTCGAACGTTTAACATTCACAAAGCTTGCACCACAGTTGTAGAGTTGGGACCATACACAGCCTTCAATTGGACATTGACAATATTCGGAAAACATTAGAAACAGCTAAGCTAAAAGCCACAACAGGGTGTGGTAGTGAATTCTCCCATTTCTGCATAGTGGACCTTGAACACCAGAGCCTATGATTCTGCGGCTTGTACATCCCAGAATGGAATGTGGTATTCATTTGGGCACAAGTAACCGGAACCTTATGTGGTTAATGCTTTTCCTGTATTGTATTTTATTTATTGTACGGGAATGGGTAGTACATTCAATGATCGCATTGAGATTTCTCATCCAGCCTTGGGGTTTGAATCCAGTCCAAACCAATGAGATGCATGTCTTTTCCGTTAACGCAGTCCAGTTCTTAGCATTCACAAGAGCTCTGGATAAAGCTGACCATAATTTTAGTGTGAGAGAGATGAACTATAAGATTAAATGTCTTTATTTCATTGAATGAATCATAGAATGTTATAGCACAGAAACAGGTTGTTTGTTTCCATCATGTCTGGGCTGATTGGGAAATTTTGATAAGCTGCAGATCTTCAGAGTTTATGGGAGGGAATATTAAAGAGATATGTCATAAAAAATAATAATCCTTGCATTTGTTTAGCAAATAATCACATCTTCTAGATGTCTCAAAGCGCTTCACAGAATATACTTTATGGTAAATTGACGGTACATTTGTTGGTGAAATGCGGTAGACAATTGCACACAGCAGTGTCCCACAAACAGTTATGGATTAAAGTTACCAATTTATTATTGGGGGTTTTTTCTTCAGGGATTATTATCAGGCATGTCGAGTAAGGAAACTTGCCCAAGGTTTTGCCCTGCCAGGAATCTAACTCAGATCCCTGGCTTGTGAGTAGAGTGCTCTAACCACCGAGCTACATATAAGATAATTGATGGGATAGAGAACGTAAACCCAAAACAATATTTTCAGCTCCTACAAGCAATCATGAAATGAATGACACTTTTTAGTCAGGACACCAGGAGAAACTCCCTTCTCTTTTCGAATTGTGTCATGGGATTCTAACGGCCGCCTGAACAGATGAAGGGGGCTTGGTTTAAACTTTCATCCAAAGCATGGCACTTCTGACAACACAATCTACTCACAAATTGCTGATGTAGGGTAGGAACCCCACAGCCATCTAATACAGAGGTTTGAGAGCCACCAACTGACCCAAACTGATACCTTTCTTTCACATCTTTCACATCAGAATGAAGTCTCAAATACCTTTACAGGACTTGTCTTGAAGTGACTATTCAACAACTTGTGGTGAATAAAAGGATACAAGACTTATTTAAGAAATGGTTCTATGCCGGGATACATATTATGGGAGGATTAAATTAAAACAACTTTCTTCATCTGAAATTCTCTTGCGATCTGGCGGAAGCTTATGAAATTAACCAGATGGATTCATCACTGACTGAACAATAGTAGGAAGCAGAAGGTAATGATAAACGGAAACAAATCTGTAATAGTTTATGAAGAAGGGTGGTTAAGTAATGGCTAGCTGTTGTCTTGAAAGGATGTTAAAGTGGGTGTAGTTGTGGAAGGATGAGATAAACTGTCCAAAGCAACTTCTTCCAAACCTCTCATGATCAAGTGATCTTTCTCGTCTCTCTGAGAGAGGCTATAAGGAAACAAAAGTATACCCTGTGTAGACCATACAGGGGAACATTATTCTGGACTTGGACCATTTTATACAGAACAGCCTGACATTGTCCAATGTGCCAAACTAAATTAGAATTCTAACATTCCACTATATTTAAGAATTCTCTGCAAAATAATACAAAATAAACAAATGAGTGGTTTTATGTTTTATGAATTCAGATAAACTCAATCTAGAAATAATTGGATAACAAACAAAATAATTGTTATTGCCCATTCCTCTCTTTAAAGAGGAAACCAACAAAAGCAACAACAAATTACATTTGTATAGCACCTTCCATGATGGAGGGGATGTCCCAAAACAGTCAAGGATTTGGACATGAGTGGGTGTTTAGGTTCAGGAAGGGTAGAGGTCAGGGAGGGTAGTGATTGGAGGGTGGCATAAGTGAGACAGTCACAGAACAGGGTCTTGAGAAGTGCCTTGAAGGAGGCAAGGGAAGGGCCCTTTGTTCTGTGGATCCAGTGGATGTTCAACTATAGAAAGTTAGCTCTCATCCAGAACTTGATGTCCGAAATACATTAGCCAATTGAGCACAGCCGTGTCCCACAAAGAGTCGTGGATTAAGTGACTAAATTACTATTACTATTTTTAAATCTACTTTTGTTTTGCTTTTAAAGTTATTATTATCCCAGGAAAAGCAAACCGCCAATCGACTAACAACGGGGTTCCTCCTTACTACAGTACTAAGTAAACAGGTGTGTAGACTAAGAAAACTTGCCCAAGGTTTTGCCCTGCCCAATAATTGAGCCCAGGTCTTCTCGCTTGTGAGGCGAGTGCTATAACCACTAAGCTACAAGACACCAGCAATTAAAAAGCTGGTGCACAGAAAAGATGTCACGCAGGGAGTTACTATTCACCAAAGGATGGGAAGCAGATTACTTTTAAACTTTGATTGAAGTTGTTTTCCAACCCGATTGCATTTCTCAGAGATTTTCAAAAGTGTAAATAAATACATTTTCCCCGGTTTGTTTCACAGAAATGGGCAGGCTTCTACTAAACAATTATTTTCATCTGATGTGAGTAAAACATAGTACAGTAAAGAGTTCTAGGAATAATTATCTTCACATTTGATATCGCGTCCCAAAGCACCTTGCAGGATATTCTGTAAACTGTGATTGGTGTAGAATGACACAATAGCAGATTTGCACACAGCAATGTCCCTATTCCACAAAGAGCCATGAAGTAAATGACCAATCTTATCTGGGGGATTGTTGGCAAGGACACTGGGAGAAACTCGCAGTTCAAAACATTGGTAAATAGAATCTGCCAAATGAAGGTAGTCATCCAAAGGAAGTTACCTGTGACAAAGCAGTGCTCCCCCCAGCATTGCAATCCACTGTATTGGAGTGTCAGCATGTGAGCTGCAACCTGACCCTGAAGTGAGAGTACTACCAATTCAGGCAAGCTGACACACAATCATCAACACACCTCAGTGGGACCGCAATCGCTTGGTTCGAGTCCTACCTCACAAACTACCGGCACTATATTTCTGCAAATGGTTTTTCTCCTCGTTTCCGTCTGGCTAGTGCCTTGGGATGCCCTACCGACACAAAAGGCACTATACAAAAGTAATTTTGTTGTTGTTTTTGTTGGTAACCTACGGGGTACCCAACGATCCACCCTTGGCTCCCTTCTCTTCCTCATTTACATGCTCCCTCTCAGTGATGTCATCTGCACACAGGGGTTAACTTCCACATAGAATCATAGAATCATAGAATTTTACGGCACAAAAGGAGGCCATTCGGCCCATCTAGTCTGTGCCGGCTCTTTGAAAAGAGCGATTCAATCCCACTGCCCTGCCCGCTCCCCATAGCCTAATAGACCTGTTCTCCCTGAATAAAGATCTAATTCCCTTTTAAAAGTTGTTATCGAACCAGCCTCCACCACCTTTTCAGGCAATGCATTCCAGATTCAAACAACTCGCTGAGTGAAAAAAATTCTCCTCAGCTCCCCTCTACTTCGCCTTGAAACTATTTTAAATCTGTGACCACGAGTCACAGATTCACCCACGAGTGGAAATAGTTTTTCTCTATTTGCCCTGTCGAAACCCCTCATGATCTTATAAACCTCTATTAGGTCTCCCCTCAATCTTCTCTGCTCCAGAGAGAATAACCCTAGCCTATCTAGCCTCTCCTCATAGCTGAAGTCCCTCAATCCTGGCACCATCCTAGTAAATCTTCGTTGTACCCTTTCCAATGCCTTCACATCCTTTCTGTAGTGTGGTGACCAGAATTGAACACAGTATTCCAGCTGAGGCCTCCCCAAAGTCCTATAGAGGTTAGTCAGCACTTCCTGACTTTTGTACTCTATACCCCTATTTATAAAGCCTAGTATCCCATATGCCTTCTTAACAGCCTTGTCTACCTGTCCTGCCACCTTCAACGAGTCACTAACACAAATCCCCAGGTCTTTCTGTTCCTTTACACCATTTAAAATTGTACTATCTAGCCTATATTGCCTCCGTTCATTTCTTCTCCCAAAATGCATCACCTCACACTTCTCTGCATTAAACTTCATCTGCCATGTGTCTGCCCACTTTACCAATTTGTCTATATCCTCTTGCAGATGGCTACTATCCTCCTCACTGTTTACTATTCTCCCTAACTTAGTGTCATCTGCAAACTTGGAAACTGTACTCCGTACACCCAAGTCCAGATCATTGATGTAGACTTGTATGCAGATGACACCCAACTCTACTTCTCCACCTCCTGTTGCGACCTCCAGTCCCCTGATGTTCTGCCAGCTTGTCTGGAGTTTGTTTTACTGGAGTTTGTTTTCCTGCAGTTATACATCAGCAAGGATGGAAGCCATACACTTTGGCTCCCTTTGATGTCTTCTGTCCCACAGTTCCCACCTCCTTAATCTACCCAATCTGTCCTTAAAACTCTCCTAACCCATGCGCAAATTAGGTATCAGGTTCAATCCCCAGTTACCCTTCCTCTCCTCCTTGTCCCCCAAATCCTCCACTCCGCAATTGGCGAACATGCTTTCAGCCACTACGCCCCAAAACTTTAGAACTCCTTCCCTCAACCACTTTGTCTCATCCCCTCCTTTCCCGTTTTCAGGTCTTGTCTGACGACCTTTCACTTCGACCGCACTTACGGTCATCTTCCCCCTCTCCTCTGGCTCAGCCTACAGCATTGTGATGTGCTCTGAGATGCCTGCTGGCATGGAGGGCACTACATAAATGCAAGTTACTGTTGTTATTGAGATGTTAAACCAAATGGTCCAGCACTGTTCTGGTGTAGAATGTCAGCCTAGACTGTAATTTTGAAGTCCTTATATGAGACATGAACCCACAGTCTTCCAACTCAGAGGCATAAATACTCTCACCCGAGCTGGGCTGGCAAGATTTGAAGCTTTATAAGAATCTTCTGATCAGATGAGCCAAATAGCTCATAGGCATGTGCTGTCTCTGGAGAATTATTTGTTTCTCCTAAGCACAGAACTCAGACCTATAGGGCATTGGTTATTTGAGCCAAATGCTGCAGTCTTCACTACTATTGTGTAATGTACTGTTGTGTTATTATTTTGTTAGTGAAACACAAAGCAGACTTCACCTGTCCTGCCAAAATCAACCCTAAAAACACAAAATACGGTATACATTTTTTTAAAATCTGTCTATGCAGAATGGCCCACACTGCTTAATTATATAGACTCCGTTAGTTCTGAAAGCACTTAACATTGGGATAGGTAGCACATGACAAGCCTGATGATTTATATTGGCATTTGGTTGCAGCAGCTTCAGACTCTCGTGACAATCTTCCTTGGGAGAGACTTAAGTGAGATTTCCTTATTGATTTGCCAGAAGAGCTCACAGTCACAATTAAGTCTTGAACCAGTGTGGAAATGTCATAATTGGCAAGCCAAATCTTTGGGATTTCAAGTACATTAACTGAAATCTTTACATAAAAAATGAAAGTCATAATCCTCACAAACTCAAGATCAATTTCAAGCAGTCCTTACATGTCCAAATAGTTGTATTCCTGGAGGAGTAGCTCTTCTATCTTTTCTAGACCCATAATTCGACTGAACGCGACTGATTTTTCTGCAATTATCAACTTATCTCATCCATGAATTGTTGGAATTCAGTCATTGCTGTAATCTAGTCTTTTAATGCCTTAGCTCTGACTGCTGTTAAGTATTATCTGCCAGCAATTCTTTGTATATTACAGCAGTCAATCAAATGACAACAACCTCAGCTACCTCACCCTGAAGGCACACAGCTTAATCTAACCCAAGTGCAAATTCCCCAGAAATACAGGTCTTTTTTCCGAGTGCTTACATTCCAACTGAGCGAAATAATGAAGCCTCTTCCTTTTCTGTAAACTTGATGTACAGAAGCTGGAGATCAACTTTCTTTGTCCCCATAATCCCAGTTGTGATGTCTTGGCAGTGCACATGCTGAGAACATATTTTGCAAATCACTCGTCAAAGTTCAGTTTCCAAACTGCCCGCAGATTCAAGTGGAACTGGAAGTGGCTCAACTAATGTTCAGACTGCTGCTTAAGATACTATATTATTTCTAAAGATTTCAGACTGATTTGCATCCGAAGATCGTAGACCGTTTCGGAACTTAGTAGCTTGAAAGCACAGCCAGCGATGGTTGAACGGTATAATAAGTATAATTTCAAGTATTTGAAGAAAAGAGGAAAGATCATATTATACCATATTCAAAATCTGTAAAGCCTTGCTCAAATCCCAAAAACAAAAACTTTTAAAAGGGAATTAGATCTTTATTTAGGGAGAACAGGTCTATTAGGCTATGGGGAGCGGGCAGGGCAGTGGGATTAAATCGCTCTTTTCAAAGAGCCGGCACAGACTAGTTGGGCCGAATGGCCTCCTTTTGTGCCGTAAAATTCTATGAATCTATGAATTACTTGTGGATTAATCCAGTTTATGTTTAATATGGTCAAAAGTACATGCTTTCAGATTCATTACTAATGAGGTGTGTAGCTGGCTCAGCTGGTAGCATTCTCAACTCTGAGTCACAAGGTTCTGATTTCAAGCCTCATGTGAGGACTTTAAGTTTATAGTCTAAAGTGAAACTCTAATTCATTGCTGGGGGAAGTGTAATATCAAAAAGTGATGTATTTCGAGTAACACATTAACAACAACAAATTACACCATATAGTACCTTTCACATCAGAAAGACATCCCAGAGCACTGGATAGTCGGGGTGTTTTGGATGTGAGTTGGGGTCAGGGGGGCTAGAGGGCAGAGGGGTGTGGGTGGAAAGCACAGGTGAAGAGGTAGTTCTCTAGACAGGACTTGAAGGAGCCAAAAGAGAGGATGAGGTGGATGGATTGTGAGATAGAGTCCCAGAATGGGGTGTGGGGCAGCAATGCTGAGTGCTCGCTGCCAATAGTGGGGTAGGAAGTACATGGGACCTGAAGCAGCCGGATTCCACCATTGGGACGGAGTGGACAGACTGATATGGGGTTAGGAGGTCAGAGAGGTAGGGGGGGAACCAAGACCATAGAGGGTTTTGAAGGTGAGAACAAGGGTTTTGTACTCGATTCTCTGAATGCCGGTGAAGTTGGTCAAGAATGGGGGTGATTAGTTTGCAGAACCTGTTGTGGAAGAGGACATGAGCTGCAGTGTTCTGAATAATCTGCAGCTGGTGGGTGGAGGAAAGAGGTGGGAAGTACAGCGAGCAGGCAATTGACATAGTCAAGCCGGGATGTAATGAAAGCATGTCTTAGCGGCCTGAGGTGAGAGACAGTGGTGGAAGCGGACAATGTTGGGGAGGTAGGTAAAGGTGGAACGGGTCGTTGCATGAATGTGGGGTCTGAAGCATGCCTGAGAGTTCAAAAGGACATCAAGGTTTTGTATTGGCTTGGTGAGGTGCAACTATCAATGGGATAATGTCAGCGGCTTTTTTTTTAACAAATATATATTTAATTTGGTTAAAATCATATAGATTTGTTTCTTAAACTTTCCCCGTGACATCAATTCGCCTAAGTCCTTTTTCCCGTGACATTCCGCATCGGCCTTGACTCAGTACCCACGCGAAAAAAAAAAAGGATAGTGTCAGCGGCTGAGGTGGGGAGACACTGCAGGGAGCCAAGCAGAGGGGCCTCTGTCGTGCCACCATTGAGCTGGAGGAACTTGGCCTGAGGTCAGCTGGAGACAATGATGTCTTGATAAACCTGGACCTTCGTGCCTTGTTGCTTGTTTCCTACAAAAGTAGCTCACCTGCCCATTTCAGATTGACTCTGATTGAACAAGAACAACTACAAAAAAAAAATTCCAGTTATAAAGCACATCAAACTTCGGGCAGACATCAAAAGGTGCTGGAACATATGACCTGTTGACCACTGACATGACTGTATCTGTCCAATCACCGATAGTAGTGGTAAGAATGTAATCCTGGATCTTCCCTCAACAATCGACTGGGATTCTTAACAACGTGAGGGTAGAAATGCGGTAGCACAATGGTGAACAATTTAAGACCTTATCATACTTAATGCACTGATTGGTGCCGAATGTGTTAGAGGCAAAATAAAATCCCCAAATCTTCTCAATGGTCATATCCTACAGGTTGGTGACACCATGTGATTTTGGTTCATGGAGATGATGGTATTGCCAGTTACCAGGATGCCGACTCCATTCTAATTTTATGTTGAGTTAAGCCACTATCCCATTAAATCTAACGTGAGAGAGCCAATGCGTAATTGACTTCTTAGATGCAACAGTTGAACAGGTATAGACAGGACCTGGAGTGGGGGTTCATCTCTAGCACACCTGGGACAAGTCAATGTGTTAACTGCTTCCATAAGCTATTCCTCAGGGATATTAATAAAACTGACTATAACACTAGTGGACTGTAAACCAGTTGCTGGTAAGTTCTTTGGCACTTCACATTTCCGTTCCGTTAACAGATTCAGATACAGACCTCACCTGACTTCATGCTATAAAATAACAACTATTTACAATCTTTGTATGGTGTAAGCATTTGTAAAGTGGATCTCAATTATTGTGGTATGATAGGCTTTAAAACAAACGTATGTATTAGCCTGACCAATCTCTTGAAAGCAATGGACAGCCTACACCACCTGATAATAATCTTGATTTTATTTCCTCTGGTTGCAGAATCACTTACATTCTAGGTGATTAAGGACAGAAAGAGTGGTGAAGAAGAATGATTGAGACCAGGATTTAGCATTGTTGTTTGTGACTACATATTGCACCACTCTTGACTTGAAACCACCTGCATATTTGGCAGGAACTACATAGTAGCCACTACAGCATAAGAGGCAGGAACAGGGAATAATCTGAACATTGTGCCTGGGGAATGAATGTGCTAGATCTAACAAGCTTATTCAAGGGCTTTGGAGACTCACATTGGATTTTACTGTTGTTGAAGCTGGGAAACATACAATTAAAGAAACAGCAAGTGGAAAATCCAGAGGGAAATGTTATGATCTTCTGGAAAAATTCTGATCATAATATGGGATTTGGAAGCAATTTCTGAATACTATTAGTGGCACCCCACACAGAAACGTTAATATTTTTTTCCCTGGCTTCTCGTCAACCTAAGATTCTAAAGCAATGCTAAAAGAGAGGAAACAATCCACTCATATTCTAACTTAAATACATGAAGCCACAACATATGTTTAGCTACGCCACAAAATTTGCAGTATTGTGTCCTTTGTCTCCAAACCCAGCACACTATTCATGAATCCTGAATTAGTTAGCTTGTTCTATATGCAGCACTATGACCAATGACACATAAATAAAACAAATCCAGTATTTACATTGTACATAGGGCTGGAAAAAAAGCATCACAGTTCATCTGGTCCATCCCAAAGATTTAAGAGTTTGAAACTTTAGATCCTTTGGACTAAAACAAATTGTTTAGTGAGATTTTCTGAGAGGTCATTATTCTCTTTCAGCACTTGCAAACGTTGCAAGATCCGGATACCAAGGTTATGGCAAAGATGTGTATATTCAAATGTGTGCAGTATATTTGGTATGTGGGCTGGTGGTTTTTGCAGGCTCCACCACAGCGGCAGCAGAAAGCTTTTTATAGAATCATGAAATCATAGAATTATACAGTGCAGATAATGGTTGTAGGACATCCTCTCGACGTGAAAGGCGCTATATAAATGGAAGTTTTGATTGATTGATTGATTGATTGATTGAGTGATATAGTACTGCGTCGTATCTTTGAAAGAGCTAACAACAACAACAACAATAACAAAATTACATTTCTGGAGCACCTTTCACATCGGGAGGACACTCCCTCTCTCTTATGCAATAGTCCTGTACTATAATACACCAGCGCCTTGGCACATCCTCTTGATACGAAAGGCACTATACAATGTAAATTTCCTACAACTCAACGTCAACAAGACGGAAGCCCTCCTGATTGGCTCCGCACCTCAGGTGCTGACAACATCAGCGTTCAAAGCTGTTCTCTCCACCTTTCAAAGCCAATCAGGAATCTGGGCGTCTTGTTCGACCCCGAGCTATCCTTCCTCCCCCATATCCGCTCCATAACCGGCACAGCCTTCCATCACCTCTGCAATATTGCCAGACTTCGCCACTACCTCACCCCCCACGCCGCCGAAACCCTTGTCCATGCCTTATCACTTCCAGGCTTGGAACTCTCTCCTTATGGGAACTCTCTCCTCGTTGGCCTCCCCAACTCCTCCCTTCACAGGTTGTAGATCATTCAGAACTCTGCAGCTTGTGTACTCTCCCATACCAGGCTTCACGATCACATCACTGCCACCCTCGCCCATCTCCACTGGCTCCCCATCATCCAGAGGATTGAATTCAAGATCCTTGTCCTCACTTTCAAGGCCATTCACAGCCTTCCCCCCACCTATCTCTCTGACCTACTGTCTCCCTACCAGCCTGCCCACACCCTCCGTTCAGCAGACTCAGGCCTGCTAAGTGTCCACCATCCTGACCACCCAACGATCGGCAGCTGGGCTTTCAGCCTTTCTGCTCCCACACTGTGGAACTTCCTCCCTTTCCTCCCTTTCCTCCTTCAAGGCCGATCTCAAGACCTTCCTCTTCAACCGTGCCTTCGGCTGCCCCACTAACTCTTCCCTCTCTCCCACTCTCCTTCCCCTTACTTCCACCCTCACCCCCACCCCCCCCCCCCCCGCCCCACACCCCACCCCGGGTCCCGACCAGACTGTTCAGCGCTTTGGGACGTTCTCCCGATATGAAAGGCGCTATATAAGTGCAATTTTATTGTTGTTGTTGTTGTTGTTGACAGGCTGCAGATCATTCAGAATTTTGCAGCTCGTGCACTCTCCCGTACTAGGCTTTATGACCACATCAATCCCACCCTCACCATCTCCACTGGCTCCTCGTCACCCAGAGGATCAAATTCAAGATCCTTGTCCTCACTTTCAAGACCATTCAAGGCCTTGGCCACCTATCTCTCTGACCTACTGCCCCCCTATCAGCCTGCCCACACCCTCCGTTCAGCAGACTCAGGCCTGCTCCGCGTCCACCACCCTAACCGCCCAACGATCGGTGGCTGGGCTTTCAGCCGCTCTGCTCCGACACTGTGGAACTCTATACCACAGCCCCTCCGCCTCGCTTCCTCCCTTTCCGCCTACAAGGCCAGTCTCAAGACCTTCCTCTTCGACCACACCTTTGGCTGCCCCACTAACTCTTCCCCCTCTCCCATTCTCCTTCCCCCTATCCCTACCCTCCCCACCACTTGGGTCCCAACCTGACTGTTCAGCACTTTGGGACGTCCTCCTGACATGAAAGGCACTTTATAAGTGCAATTTTGTTGTTGTGTACTCATTGGTGGGAGTAAACTTCAGTTGGTGTGAAGTTTACCAATCCTGAAAACTGGCCCACTCACAGGAGAAACAATATTTGGCCCTAACACAAGACCCTAAGTGTTGTAACACCTAGATGTGTAAAATATGAGGTACAGTAGTTATTTTGATGCCGAGCAGAAATGAACCCTTGGAATCTGCTTGACTTCCGATCTTGAAATAATATGACAAGAACATAACATAAGAACATGAGAAGCAGGAGCAGGCCATTCAGCTTCTCGAGTCTGCCCCACCAATCAGTAAGATTATGCCTGATCTTCTAATCTAACTCCATCCTTATCCCCATATCCCATAATCCCGCTACCCATAAGAAATCTAACGGTCTCAGTCTTGAATATGTTCAAGGACTGAATATCTACAGCCTTTTGTGGTAGAGAATTCCATAAATTCACTACCCTCTGAGGGAAGAAGTGTTTCCTCAGCTCTGTTCGAAAAGGCTGACCCTTAACCTTAAGAATGTGATCCCAAGTTATAGATTCCCCTACCAGGGGAAACAGTCTCCCACTGTCCACCCTGTCATGTCCCTCAAAAATCTTATAGGTTTCCTATAATCCTTGCATTTGATATTATCCCAACCCCCACGTCCTCTTGGGTCTAATCCCTGACTGTTCAGTGCCTTGGGACGGCCTCTCAGCATGAAAGGCACTTTACAAATGTAATTTTGTATTGTATCATGTTGTTGAGATGTCTCAGAAAGAAAATGAATGTATTTTAATATTTTTAATAGTATTTTTAGTAATAATGTCAAAAAAAAACACAATAATAAAATTGGTCATTTCAATCCACGACTGCTTGTGAGACATTGCTGTGAGCAATTGGCTGCCGCGTTTCACCCACAAATATACTGTCAATTCACTTTACAGTATATTCTGTGAAGCGCTTTGTGACGGCAGTAAGATGTGAAAAGCGCTACACCAAATGCAAGGATTATTATTATTACATATTCATATACTAACAAATCTTGCATTTTTACATATTGCCAAATCACATTGATGAGCCACCTCAAAGCGCTTCACAGAATATAGTGTAAAGTGTACAGACTGTATATTTTGTGGGAAATTGTGTCAGCCAATCATGCAAAGAGTTGTGTATTGAGTGGCCAAATTATTATTCTCTGGAGGGATTATTAACTCCAGAAAGAAATTCGCTAATTGACTAACAACCTGGTTCCTACTTACTGCTAGGCAAACATGCGGCGTAAGGAAATTTGTCTAAGATTTTGCCCTTAGGCTTCCCTGGTCCTGTGTCTTGCTTGCGTGGCGAGCGAGTTTTCTGTTACACTACAGGCCTCCACAATCAGTCTTGAATTTCACATTGGGGAGGGGAAAAAAATAATTCCCCTTTGTTTTTCTCCTCTGAACGAAGCAGTTTCTTGTTAATACGTGTACATAACTGTAAATCAAGTCTAAAGGCCAGAACTGGCATTGGTCCTGGTCCGTCATCAAAAGCTTTTTCTATTAATCTCTGTCATCTGGAATGATTCTTTCGAGGTGGGGAGAGGGTGGTGGGGGTGGAAACCTTGTCTCTGGAAGCCTGAAAAGAAAATTGAAGGAAACTAGACAGGGTTTTTCTCCAAATAAGGTTAGCGGCATTGCTCCAGAGGGCTGTCTAAATAAACCCAGTTTGCTCTCCAAGACACACTGTTGAAATAGGAAAGGGTAATGGACTGAAAACAAAGTCTCTCTCTGTATATATATCTATACATATAATATATATATTGCTGAAAAGAGAGAATCTTTTTTGAGAAGCATTGACTTGATTTATTCAGGCAGGTTTCCCCCACGTGTGCTTGCTTTGCTTGCATTTCTTTCGCGAATGAACAGCTCTTCTATGATGAACCCCCGTTAGGATCCTCACACGATGTTTGTTTCACTGGCAAGTTCAATGTAAACATTCAGATACACACTCCTGCTTTGACCTCTATCGAGCTCTCTCTCTCTCTCTCCCTCGCCTGCAGAGTTCACATGCTGCTGCTCCCTGCCCAGCCATGTGGCGAAGCTTGTAGATGCGAGAGTCTGGCCATCCATCTCAACACGGAGTGTGTGTGTGTGTGTGTGTACAGTAGTAAACTTTCTATCCTCTGTCATCTCGGGGGCAAACAGGAAATGCCTTGAAATCTCCTCATACTTCCTGCACTGTCGCCGGGACTGCGAAACCTCAGGAGCTTGTCACTTGCACAAGTTCAGTTCCCAGACACACACACACACACACACAGCCTGGACCAGAGGAGACTCTCCCTCCCTCCCTCTCTCCCTCTCTCCCCATCCCCTGGACCGAGCAGACCCTGTGTGTATGTGTTGTAGGGAGTGTGCGAGACCTGCCATGTTGTGGAAGCTGGAGTACATGGCTATGATCCTGCTGGAAGGTAAGAGACTACATTTCCCGTTGGGATTGATCAGCTCAGCAGTGATAAATCACGCAGCTTGTCTGCCCATTGTCACAGTTAGTTGTCTAGTTGACAGTCCAGACTGACTGACTGACTGCCTCTGCAGCAATGACCCTCAGTGATGTTTGATTCCACTTCGGTGCTGAAAGCAAACGGATCTGGTCAGTTGAATGGTTTCCTTGGTGCTCCCCACACACACACACACCCACAGTGAGCTCGATGCTGCGTGTAAACATTGCTGAACGCTGCTGCGAGGAGAACGTGCTGGGAGATGATGAATGAGGTGGTGTTTTGCAGCCTGGTCGAGCCAAGAAGCCCCTTTCGGTTTCAACCAAATTCGGGAGCTCAGCTCAAACAAGCAAACCGATTGAGTGTTGGGCATGCTTGCTTTCACTTGCAATTCGCAAGGGCGAAAAGCCACGTACAGGTACATTTTCTCAGTGTTTTAACAAAAAAATTGAGCTCAAAGTAGAGCAAAAGGTAGAAGAATTCTTGGGGTGGGGAGACGCATATATGCAAATAAATCAAACCTTCACTTGTTTTGCATATTGTAGACAGTTTACACCCACAAAATGTACATTAAATTCACTTTAAAGTACAGTACGGTATATCATGACGCGTTTTTAGGTGTCTCAATGACATGACAAGGCGCTGTATTAAATGCAAGGTTTATTATCAATACCATTAGCTTTGCTTTACATCTGTGATTTGCTCGCTGTCCAGCATTGTGGTTCGGTGTCTTGTGAACTAATTTTACTTTGCGTGATGCTGAGGGCAGCAACATCACCAGCAAAATTACATTTATAGAGAGCCTTTCACGTCGGGAGGCACCGCAGTATTGAGAGTTTCGATCGTAATGTAATGAGCCTTGGTATTACGGTTGATTTGTAATAGTTGTACAACAGTGTCTTTGAAGAAGCAACGCCAATGCTCCCATGGAAAGGGTTTTCTCACAGAATTCATCAGAAATCTTCATATGTTGCATGGTCATAAATGGTCCTTTTATGTACAGGTTGGAAAAAAAACACAGGAATTATCTCAAATACTTCACTATAGCTATTCCCCTTTCTTTGTTTCTATCTAGACGTATAAATAATCTTTGGCGCCGCTCCTTTCCTTGTGGAAAGCAATGGGTGTTTTGTTCAAAGTTCCCTGTTCAGAAAAAAAAATTGCTGAATGTTCTCCAAACCAGCTTCCAGTGGTCTGGGTGTTCCCATGTAAACAATGATCAAAGCAAACCAGGAATATTGTGAAGTACTGTATGAGAAGGCATGTGAACGGAATACACAGGATTTATTATAGAAGGAAGCTCCCTCAAAGGTTCATTGAGTTGATCTCTGAGTTAGTGGAACCATATAGATCAAACGATTTCTTGAGTCCATGTTGAATTAGCTGATGTCAGCAAGGAAGGCTTCGGGAATGGTACAAAGATCTCATGCTTCCAGAATGCCCACTCTACCATCCTCCATCACAGCACCAGTATGCTTTTTAATTGAAACCAGTGTCCTGGCTTCAACCATGCTTCCTGGATTCTTGTTCCAGTCGCTAATTACCCTAGGGGGAAAGCTTTCTGGAATCTGCCCTGAAATTGCCCTTTGCAACCTTAAACCTCTCGTTCTACTATTTTAAAATAGTGCAGTACTGGCGTCCCATCACCAGTGAACGTCCCATATGCCAAAGCCCCTAAACCTGTTAGTCTCTGTGGCAAAGAATGAAATGAATTCCAGGTGGAGGTTAAAGATTTCATCGCAGCATTCGAAGGAGAAGGGAGTTTCTCCTGGTCACCTGGATAACAATTCTGGACACCAAGTCATATCAAATGCAACGATGGTTTATTATTATTATCTTAGTCTTACCGTGTTGTCGAAATATAATAATTTGGTCACTCAATCCACGACTGTTTGTGAGCAATTGGCTGCCACACTTTGCCCACAAAAATATACAGTGGCATCTCATTTTACAATACATTCTGTGAAGTGCTTTGAGACTTCTTGATGATGAGATAACAGCATTTATATAATCATGATAATAATCCTGGCATTTGATATAGCACTTTTCACGTCTTATCGGCGTCTCAAAGCGCTTCACAGAATATACTGTATATTTGTGGCCGAAATATAGTGCCTCTCATACAGGGTAATGTCCCAGAACATTTTAAGCTATTTATCATGCCATTCAATATTATAAAGTGCTTCACAGGATTTACTGTAGTGTGATAACTAGTTTGTATTTCTACACAGATTATGTGGCAGCTAATTTTGGTGGGGCAATTTCCCATGAAAAAAAGTTAAATGAACAATTTTATCTTTAGAATTGTTGTTCTTCTGGACACCTCTTCTCTTTATGTATAGACTCATCAAATCTTTAATGTCCCCCTGAACAGGCAGACAGAGGCTCGATTTAACATATCATCAAAAGAAGGCACCTCTTTCTAGTAATGTAACACAACCCTAGAATTTCAGTGGAATGTCAGCCAAGAATATGAGCTCAAAGAAGTTAGTACAGTGAAAATGATCACTTTAAACGAGTGACTAGAGAGCAACAACAACAACAAAATTACATTTATAGAGCACCTTTCACATCAGGAGAACATCCCAAGGCGCTAAAAGCAAGTCAGTGATTAGCAAGTGATCAGACAAATTTAGCGGGAGGATGGACAGCTCTAGCAATGTGACTATTGGCTGGAAAGTATCCGATGTGGACCCGAGCAGCCCTGGATTCACTGCGTTAGGGTGTCATTCACCCTTTCTCTCTGTCCCCCGACCCAAGCAGGTTAGGTTGTTGGGAGGCAATTCCAGCGGGTTTTCAGAGCAAGTGAATCAACAAGTAAGTGAGTCACGATGGCCAGAGTGAGTTGAATGGATTGCTCTTTCAACAATCAGTGTTGCCAGTGGTTGACTAGTACAGTTTTTGCCAGTGCCAGCAAAGACATAATGGGCCAAATTTATTATTTATCTTATGTGAAGCCTCGATGATGGGATAGGCTATATCAGATGCAAGGATTATCATTATTGTTATATAACGACAAAATGTGAACTTTTTTTCGAATTGAAATGCTTGAAACATCCAATCTTGTATATTCAGATGTTTCTGTCGTTAGAAAAGTGACCTTGAACCCAGATAAACTCACCCACCTCTGCCTTATCAGCGACCGTGACACCTTGAACATGTTGGATTTTCTTTGTTCCAAATAATGCAGCACTGTCCCATCACAAGTGAATCTCTTATTGTCGAAGCCCATAAAACTGTTATACTCTATGGCAAAGGATGACAGGTATCTAGTCAGGGCGTGAATTAGCAAATTGTAGCACTTGTCCCTTCATGTCCCCCACCCCTGTATAATTTATTTATCTCTTGCCGTCTGGTATTTTGCTTACTTTGTAATAGCTCTATGCTGTAAGATAACAAAGGTTCAGTGCCAATTTGGACAGGGAGGAAATCCCCTAGGATTCTGAGTTCAGAGAAATCTCACTCTGGAACATGCATATTTCCATATCATGGTGTATATCAGACAAAGTATAAATCGTGGGAGAATAAGTGGAGCAGAGGCATCTGGAAAGCATATTAACAACTGGAAAACAACAACAAAATTACACTTGTATAGCGCCATTCACGGTGGGAGGACGTCCCAAGGCACTGGACAGTCAATGTTTCAGACCCAAGCTGGGTCAGGATCGAGGAGAGTGGAGGGAAAGGAGGGGATTCAGGATGACAGATGGGACCATCGAATAGGAGGATCTTGAAGCGGGACTTGAAGGAGGCCAGGGAGGGGCTGAGGTGGAGGGACTGAGGGATGGAATTCCAGAGGTTACGGGCAGAGTGGCTGAAGGCACGCCCACCGATGGTGGGTCAGGGGACATGGAGTATGCCGGAGCCTCCTGAGTGGAGAGGATGGGTAGGTTGGTAGGGGTTTAGAAGGTCGCAGAGGTATGGTGGGGCAAGGCCATGGAGGGCTTTGAAAGTGAGGACCAGGATCTTGAATTGAATCCTGTGGGTGATGGGGAGCCAATGGAATCGGGCAAGAATGGGGAAGATGGGATCACGGATCTTGGAGTAGTAGAGGACACGGGCCGCAAAATTCTGGATTATCTGCATCCTTTGAAGGGAGGGATTGGCAAAGACGATAAGCAAGGCATTGGCATCATTGAGCCTGGATATGATAAAGGCATGAATGAGAGTGGTGAAATAATGTGGTTACAAACGATCAGACCTGGTACGATATAACCGTTTTCCTTATTATGATTATTTTGTGTATTAAATGGAACTTTCTATACCGTGTAACGCGGCAGCCAATTACGCACAGCAGTGTCCCACAAACAGTCATGGATTGAAATGACCAATTTTTTTGAGAGATTATTATCCAGCTTGTGGAGTAATGAAACTTGCCGAAGGTTTCACCTTGCCTGGAATTGAACCCAGTTCTCTTGCTCTATAAATGTAATTTTGTTGATTTTGTTGTTGTAATTGTTGTAAGGTGACTGCTCTTACCACTGAGCTACAGGACTCTACATACATACATACACACACACACATACACACACACACATACACACACACAATTATGTTTATCCCTCAGTAGTTTGGTCTGGAGACTCCTACGAATTGTAGAGGGTTTCTGCGATTATCAGACACTCAAATTACTTTAAAAAAAGGCTGTAAAGATTGTATGTTGTGCTTCAAGATTTTAGTGAGTTTTTTTTAAACTACGGTGCATAGGAAAAGCAGTGACTGTGGTTCAGAACCACAATGCAATCTTAGTAATACTTCTTTGATGTTTGATTGAACACTGCTGATCAAGTTAAAACATCAGCATATGACTGTTCTGCGGGTGATCCTGGAAAGAATCAGTGTAAATGGTGTCACTGTCTGTCTGAGTGATTATTTATGACTGAGTGCTGAAGTGTCAAGAATAATCACATGAGCTGGAAGAAATAATATATTTAGTCTAGCGCTTCAAATTCGTTCAGCTCTTGAGGTTAACTTGTTCATGATGTGGCCTCTTCTCTTACTGTAGCCTACATGGCATTAAATATTAACAGAAGCAGAGTATCACTTCTTTTTAGTTTGGGAAAAATCACTGGATGGTGGATGCACCTAGGTTCACATCTACTATTCCTTTCGTCTTAACTTTGCAGTTTCATTAAAGTTAGGCATTAGGCAGAAACAAGCACTTTGTAGTCCTGCCAAGAAATGGTTTCGTTTGTAGTTTGTAAAGTGTATGTTCGGGTGCCTCAGAATAGTATGTTACGAAGTGGTACTGCCTGACAAAGTTAGCCAAAAAAGGTGATAACATAACACAAAAGAATTACCCAGTCATAATTAGATAATTAGAATGTCCTCCCGACGTGAAAGGCACTCTTATCAATGTAATTGATTTGTTGTTGTTGTTGTCCCTAATATATACAACTTACATTATGGGATTTACAATGGGACCTGGGAGTGTTTTGCTGATTGTAGCTTTATATTAGTGACACAGATTTGAGAACAGTAAAAGCCCGTTTATCCGGCACCCGATCAATTGTTACTTTCGTATAACTGGCACCTCAAAAAAAGTCTGCATTCGATTAACCAGAATTTACCCGTAAAAATTTATTATTTTTATTTATTTATGGTGTGTTTTCGGCCAAATATCAGGCACGCGGTTTAACTGGCATTGGTCAGGTCCCGAGGGTACCGGATAAACGGGCTTTTACTCTATATTGAATAGGCTGAAGAATCACTATTCCAAGACTGAGCAAAGTTGTGCCAGCAAAACACCCAGCAAAACATCACACCAACCTTTGGTGCAAACACTGCCAACTTGGAAACTCAACTCATCAAAGAATAATAATAAATTGGTCACTTCAACCCACAACTGGAACACTGCTGTCTGCAACTGGCTGTGCATTTAACCCACAAGTATAGAACCAAATAACTTTACACTGCATGTGAAACATGTGAAAAGCACTATACCAAATACAAGGATTAGTATCATTATCCATTCTCAATTTTGCACTTCCACATCTTGAAACCCAATGTTGTGATCAGCACTCCATTCGTGGTGTCACTCCATCTTGCTTCCTCCCCTCTCTTTCATCTCCATATGTATCTCTTTGATCACCTTTCGATGTCTTTCCCGTCCCAATCCCTCACTCCCACCTGCAACTTGGGTGCCCGAACACTGAAACATCTTGTGACATCCTCCCAACTTAAAAAGAGCTATATAAATATATATTGTATTGTACTGCAACACAACAAAGTCACTTGTGAAACTCTTTTAGACCGTTGTGTTTCAATATTTACATAAATTTCTTAACAGCTGAAACCAAACAGGGACTGGATGCTTACTGTTTATAGAAATTAGTTTAAACATGTTGGCAGTGATCTGAAGCCGCATGAGCTCAAAGAGTATTTGGAAATTCAAGACTCTGTATCGGAAAATTACTGGGAGTTGAGGGTGTATCTGAAATACTTAATTACAGGGAAATGTAGCATTATTCCGACAGCATGACATGTTTTAAATTTATTTTTAAAGTATCACGAAGAAACATATTTTCTTGTTTACTGAACTAAAGCATATTGAATGTTCAAAATTCTTGTGTTAATATCTCCTGCTATCCACATACATGAGGGAGAGAGGAATAGAAGGGTACAGGAGCGGAGAAGCCATTGTTATTATTTGGGGAATGTTGGCCAGCACACTGGAAGAAAGTCCATTTTGTCTTTGAATAGTGCTATGGGATCTTTAACAGACAGATGTTGCTTCAGTTAATATCTCATCTGAAGAATGGCACCTCTGACAATGAAGAGGGCTGAGAACTCATATATAATTTCTTCAAAAAACATTGGTCACTTCAATCCACAATTGTTTGTTGGACATTGCTGTGCGCAATTGGCTGCCGCATTTCACCCACAAAATATATTCAATTTACGTTACAATATATTCTGTCCAACACCTTGGGATGTCCTCCCGACATGAAAGGTGCCATACAAATGCTTTGTTGTTGTTTTTGTAGTGAAATATGGACTAAATGGGCCGAATCGCCTGTTTCCTTGCTTTACCACTCTTTGTACAAAGTGTTGGCCTATCTCAGTTGGTAACACTCTCATCTGTAAGTCACAAGGTCCTGAGTTTACACCCCATGCTGACACTCCAGTCCAGTGCTGGGCGTGCTATTCATTGTCAGAGGTGCCATCCTTCAGATGAGATATTAAACTGACGCAATATCTGTCTGTTAAAGATCCCATAGCACTATCCAAAGACAAAATGGACTTTCTCCCGGTGTGCTGGCCAACATTCCCCAAATAATAACAATGGCTTGCATTTATATAGCATCCTCCATGCTGAGTGGTGTCTCAGAACTCTTACCAATGGCTGAGGCCAAGCAAGGTTGAAGTGGAAGGTTGAAGAGAAAGGTCTTCAGGTGCAACCTAAAGATGGGGAAGGAGGGAGTGAGGTGAAGGGGTTGAGGGAGGGAGTTCCAAAGGTTCAGGATGTAGTGGCTGAAAGCACGGCCGCTGATGGTGAAGGGGAGGATTCAGGGGACGAGGAGGAGGCTGGCCCCATTAGAGTGGTGGCAGCGGGTACTGCTGTGAGGAGAGAGGAGTTTAGAGAGTAGTAGTAATAATAATAATAATAATAATAATACTAATCCTTGCATTTGATATTGCGTCTTCTAGACATCTCAAAGAGCTTCACAGAATACTCTGTAATGTGAATTGACTGTATATTTCTGGGTGAAACACATCAGCCAATTGTGCACAACTGTGTCCCACAAACAGTCATGGATTGAAGTGCCCAAGTTTATATAAAAAATATTCTTGACAGATTATTATCAGGCAATGTAGTATAAGGAAACTTGATCATCTCTCACTTTCAAGGAGAGTGCTCTAACCATCAAGCTACAGAACTTACCTATAGACCAAGCAAAAAGACCAATATACTGTACCAGGGTACGGTGGGATTGAGGGCAACAAATGTTTAAGTAATAATAATAATTATAATCCTTGCAATTGATTTAGCACTTTTTATCAACATCTTATCAACACGTCTCAAAGCACTTCACTGAATATACCGTAAATGAATTGACTGTATATTTGTGGGTGCAACGCGGCAGCCAATTGCACACAGCAGTGTCCCACAAACGGTCATCGATTGAAATTACCAATTTTATTATTGTTGTTTTCTTGGAGGCATTATTATTAGGCATGTGGAGTAAGGAAACTTGCCGAAGGATTCACGCGGATCTGCCTGGATTCGAACATAGGACTCACGCTTGTAAGGCGAGTGCTCTAACCACTAAGCTACAGGACTCCGATCAAAAGCACGGTCTCAAACACCCTCCCTGGCAATCTGTTCATTAATTCCTTCTGTGTAAAGGAAAACCTCCTGATGTCAGCAAACCTATACTGAAGATATTAAGTGTTGTTACATTTTTTGTGGTCAGACTGTTTCATGTTCCTTTACTAATGTAATATTGCGCTGCCAGTTGTTACAATTATGTGTGACAGGTATGTTTGATCCCATTGCGGTATATCTTCCATTGTTATGATCCTTATATTCAAGGTAGCCTAAGGTTGCCTGGTTTGGATATAGAGCTGTTGTTTCTTCTGAACATATCCTCAAGTCTCTTAGTATTCCAGACAAGAAAAGGAGTAAGCACTTTCCGGAGGGCAGATGTCAACATCTTTAGGGGAATTGACAGATTTAAACACTAGAATGAGGATCTACAATCCAGTTTTGGATGAGTTGAATTTCATGAATGGTGGAGAAGGGGAGACCGGTGAGGAGGGCATTCGAGTAGTCCAGCTGAGTGGTAACAAAGGCATGGGCAAGGATCTTGCAGCTTTTGGGGTGAGATATTGACTGAAACAGGCAATGTGGCAGAGATGGAAGAAAGTGGTGTTGGTTAGGGACCAGATGTGGGGGAGGAAGGATAACTGAGGATCGAGCCTGATGCCTAAGTTTGCGCATGGGTTCAGAGAGTTTTAAGAACTGGTCGGGTAGATTGAGGAGGTTGGAACTGTGGGATAAAAGATACCACAAGAGCCAAAGAGTATGGCTTTTGTTTTGTGGATATTTAACTGCAGGAAATTTGCGCTCATCCAGTTCTTGATGTCCACCAGAAAAGCTGACAGAACATCAGGGGACTGGAGGTCACAGCTGGAGGTAGAAAAGTAGAGTTGGGTGTCATCCGTATACATGTGGAAGTTAACCCCATGTCTGTGGATGACATCACCAAGAGGGAGCATGTAGATGAGGAAGAGAAGGGGGACTAAGCTTGCATTGGAATATAGCGGTGAAGGAGGATGGCTTGATCAAGTGTTTTGAATGCAGCTGAGAAGTCCAGGAGGACGAGGAGGCAGAGGGAACCCTAGTCACAGGTTGAGAAAACATCATTGTGACTTTCATGAGCACTGACTCTGTACTGTGGGCAGAATAGAAGCCGGACTGGAGGGGTTAGAGTAGGGTGTGGAGGGAGACGTGTGCATAAAATTGTTTGGCAAAAACGTGTTCCAGAGCTTTTGCAAGGAAGGTCAGGTTTGAGACAGGGCAGTAGTGGCTGAGATTGGAGGAATTTAGGATAGATTTTTTAAGGAGGGGAGTGATGACGGCAGTTTTGACGGGTAGTGGGACTGATCCTGAGGAGAGGGACCAGTTAATAGTGTCTGCCAGCAGTGGGCAGAAGAGGCGGAGCTGGATGATCAGCAATTGGGTGGGGAGGGGCTCAAGGCAGCAAGTGGTCAGTTTCATTGTGGTGATGGTGGATGAGAGGGAGGAAGAGAGATGAGGCCAAATTAATGTAGGATGGGGGCCGTGGCAGGAGCTGAGGGCAGGGTGGGCGAGGGAGATAGAATGGTGGTGGTAGTGGGCGACACGAGCAGAAGGATGAGGCTGCCAGGCAAATTTGTCAATTTTGGAGGTAAGGAAGTCGATGACCACTTCACACTTGGTATTGGATATGATGATTGAGGAACCCAGCAGCCAATTTGTAGGTGAACCCAGCAGCCAATTTTGCCCACAGCAAGGTCCCATTGACAGCCATGCAGTGAATGATTGATTTTTACCTGGGCAATTCCTAGGTTTGCCTGGATTCAATATAATCAGTTAACATCAGTATTTATCAGTCACGCCATACCACACCAATACATATTCACTGACAGAAATAGATTTTTCACGATGACAAAAAGTGAGTAATCATAATTAAAATGAATTAAAGTATGCCTGGTGCCTTGAAAATGGCATATAATGAGGTCAAAGGTGAGCAAAGAGAAGATCAAATAAATACCTTTTGGTGAGACCGAACTCAACAGCATGTGTTAAAATGTGTTCTTCTACTGTGGCAACCGTGTACTTTTACTGGGGCCTGGGTCTTTGTGACTCTGGTTAATGCTGCACTGTAGGTTAATGACTAAACATGGGTATGGATCAGTGATTCTAAGAAGGATCGACGAGTGAGAGACAGAGCCATTTGAACCCATAAGTGTCAGCCTGGCTCAGTTGGCAGTATTCTGACTCAGAAGGTTGTGGGTTCAAGCTTCACATCAAGACTTTAAGCATACAACCTAGGCTGACACCCCAGTACAGGGCCAAGGATGCACTGTATTGTTTGAGATGCTGTCATTTGAATGAGAGATAAACCAAGGCCTTGTTCAGGTAGATAATTAGGGTCCCATGACACTATTCAAAATGGGAAAGGAGTCTCTCCTGGTGTCTTAACCAACTATCCCCAATATGTAATATGGGGATAGTTAATATGTACAAATTGGCTGCCACATTCTCCTACAAAATATACTGTCAGTTGAAGCTTCACAGTAAAATCTTAGGAAGCACTTTGAGTCCTCTCACAACATGTAAGGCAATATATCAAATGCAATGATTATTATGATACAGCCTTGGAGTTTGGTGTGATTCAAAGAATGAGAAATGGGTGTGCAAGTGATAAACTAGTTGCTGATCTGCTGATCTACCGATCTAACCCAGAGGATTATTAACTCCTGGAGAATGTTAGTAAGAAGGGTGGTTGAGGCCCGGACACTGAATTCATTTAGCCATTTAATGAACATGTAGAAATTTCACACAATTCTGGGTGGTCTTAAATGTTAACATAAGTTTCACACCCAAAATATACTGTCAATACACTCTACAATACAGGTAGACCCTGCTTATTGAAGGGGTGAGAGACTTTAAAACCCTTTGTTAAGCGAAAATTTAGTTTAACGAGAGTTTAACTGTATTACTGTATTTGGCCGCAGCCAAAACGCTGCCCCGACCTGAGCCTTCCCGCTAAAATCAGTTTAATTCCTAGCGGTTCCTAGAGTTAACATTTTCGGTGTACAGGTTGAGCAGCCAAAATCCAGAGTTCCGAAATCCAGAATGTAACAAAAATTACAAGAATAAAAATGCTAATCCTACCTGCTCCAGGCCAGGTCTTCACAGACTCGGGACGCGTTTCTGGCATTCCGAAGTCCGGAAATACCCGAACCTGAGCTCGGACATTTCCGGATCTCGGACATCAAAAACACGAAAACCCACTCGACCTCAGTCCCTGTACTTGCGAAGGCCTAAGATAGATATAACTGCTATTGAAAGCTACACAACTTTAAATCCAACAATAAAATATTAAAATGTTACTAAATACAACAATAAACAATAAAATACAGACAGTCCTCGACTTACTATTATTGAAGCCACGAAATGGTGCAGTGCAGCCTGTAAAGTATGGGAGGAGCTTAAGCGACAGAATGCTGTCCAGCCAGAAAATGCTGCCCACGAGAAGCCCGCTAGATGTAAAGTGTGTGTAAACATTCGTTAAAGCGAACGCAGCCTTCCTTAAGTAGATAAGTGGTACAAATAGAAACCTTCATTATAGTGAACTTTCATTGACCGGGCGTTTGGTAAGCGGTGTCTACCTGTATATCATATGAAGTTCTTTGAGAACATCTCAATGATGTGATAAGGTGCTATGTCAATTGCAAGCATTATTATTTAATGCAAAACGCACTTCAGTACAAACCTGGTAAAAACACATCACCTGGACATGAGACGTCTCAATGACATAATATGGCGCTATATAAAATGCAAGGATTATTACTTATTGTTAGAATTAGGTTAAGACTAAAATGGAATTTTGGGACGAATGCCTGTATAATTCAACATTGCACATGATTACACCAGATGGGTGTCTTTACCCATTTCATTCACTTAGGAAAACTCATTATGTCTAACCATTCAGCATTGCTGTGGGGCTGCATATTTACTGAAAGTAAAAATGACTCAGCCTTGTTATTATTATACAATATAATCTTACATTTATAAATCTTACATTTATATAGCACCTTTCACGTCAGGAGGATGTCACAAAGCACTTTACAATACTAGTTTGGCATCTGAACTGGGGATGGAAGCCAAGAGGGTGGGGAGTGGAATGATGATTGAAAATGTGTTACTATTATTATCATTATTATATGTGTTTACTACACATTATCTTGATTTTCCTGCAGGATTACTGCAGCTGGCCAGTTCATTCAACCTTGATGTGAAAAACCATATGATTTTCAATGGCTCACAGGCCGATATGTTTGGATATACTGTTAAGCAGTTTCAAAATGAAGACGGGAAGTGGTGAGTGTCTTTTTTTAATCTAACAGTGCTTCAAAGGGAGTGTCGAATTTGAAATTCATTATTTGAAACTGTTTCGAAGAGCAATCTTTCAGAAGAGATATTAAACCAAGGTTCTGTCTGCTTGTTCAGGTGAACAACAACAACAACTTGCATTTATATATATATATATATATATAGCACCCCTCCTGAAGGGCAGCATTCCAGTGTGCTTCACAGTGGTAGAATATGATGCCAAGCCGGCATCCGGGGGGAGTGGGGAGGATGTTGAAGATCCCAGCATCTTTCTAAAAAGAGATGGTATTTTTCCCGGTGTCGTCACCAACAAATCCCCCAAATAAAAATTGATTATTCACTCAGTGACTGCTTATAGGATATTGCTATGCACGAGTATGCTGCCTTTCACCCACAAAACAGTGGAGAGTAATTAATTACTGAAACAGGTTACCAGGAAGGCTGGTTGAGTCCAGGATCCTGGACACGTTTTAAAACAGCTCCATGCTATGATGACTTTCCAGTAGAGTAGTATTTTAGAGGGATGGGATCAAATAGGCCAAAGTGCCCTTTTCATCTTAACCTCTCTTGTGACCCTATGATGGTATATCACAAGACAGTTCTTCTGCATGTTATTAAACAGACTTCATTTTTTATAGAAAGGGGAATGGTTAATCAATCTTCCCTCTTTATTTTCACTAATGAAAGAATGATTAAACTCACGCTATTCATGTGTATGGTTCTTTCACTGCATTGAGATCTAATTTGATGTTTTGGAATTTTGTTAACTCAGTCTTCAGCACGTTCAATGTTATCAGAAATACAATTATTGCACATTTTGTGCTTAGAAGCAGCAAAGACCTTATTTTTCTCATACAAGTATTGAATGTTTCAGTCCTAGTAGTATAATAATGTGCCCTTAAGTTTGTCATTAACAACAAATTCATTGGTAGTGACATGATTAAGGCCAACAGTAATTCCCTCTGTTCACTTGCATTCAATATTGGTATGAACACAACATATAATAGACCGCAAATAGTCAGTCATTAGTGTCCAGCCCTTTGTTGACTAGAACACTCAAATCGGCTTTCAGCCAACCAAAAGCATTTCTTGAAAATAAAAGCCATTAAAGGTTAAAAGCTAAAATTAATGTGTTAAAAATTGCAACTCCAATCGATGAAAAATCATTCCTAAAATATTACATAACTGTAATAAACCCAATGCTAATGAGTGATAGACCCACATCAAAACCTTGGGTCTCACTTCCAGTCATCCTTCCTCTCCCCATTGATCTCAGCTCCCACTCCTAGCTTGGGATGTGCCCCCGACATGAAAGGCACTCTATAAATGTAATTTTGTTGTTGTTGGGTGCTCAGGCAGTCCTGTTAGATGCTTTGGGATGTTCTCCTGATGCGAAAAGCACTGTATAAATACTAATATTTATTGAATTGTTAATTTCTAGCATTTCTGTTTAGCCCTATGATTTGCAGCATCATGATTTGTTTTTATTTTGCTTTCTTAAAATTATCCAATTTTTCTTTCAAATATTACATTGTTTGTCATCCTGGCTTGGTTAGTAGTTTGTGTGTTCAGAAACAACAACAACAACTTGCATTATTTAGCACCCTTGGCTTGGGTAGCATCTTGGAATTAACAACAGTGTGGTTTGATGTTGATCTTGAATGGGAGGGGAAGTGACCAAACGCATGGTCGAACAGGAAAGTATTTGGGTGTGATCTGAAGATGGGCAAAGAGGGAGCTAGATAGAGGATTGAGGCAAGGGGTTCTGGAGATTTGGGCACAGAGGCTGAAAGTACGGCTGCCATTTTTTGGAGCAAAGTGGGGAGGGCTGGGTCTCATGACGGGCCTTTGAATGCATAGACTCTATGGTCACCCTGGTGCTGGGGGGACCATTGCATTGCTGGAGATACCATAAGACTATAAGAATTAGGAGCAGGAGTAGGCCATTCAGCCCTTCGAGCCTGCCCCGCCATTCAATAAGATCATGGCTGATCTTCTGATCTAACTCTAATTACCTGCCCCATCCCCATATCCCCTAGTCCCTCTATTTTAAAAAAAAATCTATCAGTCTCAGCCTTGAAAATGTTCAGGGACTGAGCATCCACAGCCTCCTGGGGTAGTGAATTCCATAAATTCGCAGAGGAAACAGTCCCTCACTGTCTACTTTATCCATCCCTTTAAGAATCTTATATGTTTCAATAAGATCCCCCCTAATTCTTCTGTACTCTAGAGAGTACAGCCCTAGTTTATTCAACCTATCCTCATAGGTCAGTCCCCTCATTCCAGGAACTAACCTAGTGAATCTTTGCTGTACCCCCTCTAAGGCAAGGATATCCTTTTTTAAATAAGGAGACAAAAACTGCACACAATACTCTAGGTGCGGTCTCACCAGAGCCCTATACAGTTGCAGCAAGATTTCCCTACTCTTGTACTCTAAACCTTTTGAAATGAACGCTAGCATGCCGTTCGCCTTCTTAATTGCTTGCTGCACCTGCAAACCAACTTTTTGAGACTGGTGTGCAAGGACACCCAAATCCCTTTGAATACTAACACTATCTAACCTCCCCTGCCTCTAGAAAATAATCCATTTTTTAATTTTGTTATCTAGGTGAATAATTTCACACTTCCCCACGTTAAATTCCACCTGCCACCTACCTGCCCACTCCCCTAGCCTATCTATATCTTGCTGCAATCTTTTTGCATCATCCTCAGAGCTCACTCTCCTACCTAGTTTAGTGTCATCCACAAATTTAGACAGGTTACATTCAATGTCCTCGTCTAGATCATTGATGTAAATTGTAAATAGCTGAGGCCCAAGCACTGATCCTTGTGGCACTCCACTAGTTACATCCTGCCAATTTATCCCGTTTATCCCTACTCTCTCTTTTATAGATTCATAGATTCATAGAATTTTACGCCACAAAAGGAGGCCATTCAGCCCATCTAGTCTGTGCCGGCTCTTTGAAAAGAGCGATTCAATCCCACTGCCCTGCCCGCTCCCCATAGCCTAATAGACCTGTTCTCCCTAAATAAAGATCTAATTCCCTTTTAAAAGTTGTTATCGAATCAGCCTCCACCACCTTTTCAGGCAATGCATTCCAGATTCGAACAACTCGCTGAGTGAAAACATTTCTCCTCAGCTCCCCTCTACTTCGCCTTGAAACTATTTTAAATCTGTGACCACGAGTCACAGATTCGCCCACGAGTGGAAATAGTTTTTCTCTATTTGCCCTGTCGAAACCCCTCATGATCTTATAAACCTGTATTAGGTCTCCCCTCAATCTTCTCTGCTCCAGAGAGAATAACCCTAGCCTATCTAGCCTCTCCTCATAGCTGAAGTCCCTCAATCCTGGCACCATCCTAGTAAATCTTCTTTGTACCCTTTCCAAAGTCTTCACATCCTTTCTATAGTGTGGTGACCAGAATTGAACACAGTATTCCAGCTGAGGCCTCACCAAAGTCTTATAGAGGTTAGTCAGCACTTCCTGACTTTTGTACTCTATACCCCTATTTATAAAGCCTAGTATCCCATCTGCCTTCTTAACAGCCTTGTCTACCTGTCCTGCCACCTTCAACGAGTCACTAACACAAATCCCCAGGTCTCTCTGTTCCTTCACACCATTTAAAATTGTACTATCTATCCTATATTGCCTCCCTTCATTTCTTCTCCGAAAATGCATCACCTCACACTTCTCTGCATTAAACTTCATCTGCCATGTGCCTGCCCACTTTACCAATTTGTCTATATCCTCTTGCAGATGGCTACTATCCTCCTCACTATTTACTATTCTCCCTAACTTAGTGTCATCTGCAAACTTGGAAACTGTACTCCGTACACCCAAGTCCAGATCATTGATGTAGATTACAAACAGCAATGGTCCCCAAACTGATCCCTGTGGCACACCACTGCTCACTTCCCTCCATTCTGAAAAACAGCCGCTCACTACAACTCTCTGCTTTCTGTCTCGCAGCCAGTTGTGGATCCACGCTGCCACTGTCCCTTTTACGCTATGGGCCTTTAATTTCCTAATACGTCACTCATGTGGCACTTTGTCAAATGCCTTTTGAAAGTCCATGTAAACTACATCAACTGCGCTACCATTATCCACCCATTCCGTTACCTCATCAAAAAATTCTATCAGATTTGTAAGGCAAGATTTGCCTTTAACAAATCCATGTTGACTGTCCTTTATTAGCCTATATCTTTCTAAGTGAAGATCTACCTTTTCCCTGATTATGGACTCTAGAAGTTTGCCCACTACCGACGTTAGACTGACTGGTCTGTAGTTACCAGGCTTGTCCTTCTACCCCTTTTTATACAAGGGAGTAACATTAGCTATCCTCCAGTCCTCTAGCACGACCCGTGTCCAAGGAAGATTGAAAGATAGTGGTCAGAGTCCCTGCTATTTGCTCCAGTGCCTCCCTTAGCAACCTAGGGTGCATCCCATCCGGACCAGGTGACTTATCCACCTTGAGTGACGTCAACCTTTTTAGAACTTCCTCTCTGGTTATAATTATTCTATCCATTTCTCCTACCCTCTCCTCCAATACCTTGGCATTGGCTGTATCCTTTTCTTTTGTGAAGACAGAGGCGAAGTACTCATTCAGTACATCAGCCATGCCCTCTGCCTCCACAATGAGATTTCCTCCTAGGTCCCTAATTGCCCCCACCCTATCCTTGACCAACCTTTTACTCTTAATATGTTGGTAAAAAACCTTAGGGTTCCCCTTAATCTTACTCGCTAATTGTTTCTCATGCAGTCTCTTTGCCCCTCTAACTTCCTTTTTTAGTTCTATCCTACACTTCCTATATTCTGCTTGGTTCCCTTCTGAATTTTGAGCCTGACACTTATCATAAGCCTCTTTTTTTTGGTTTATTTTGGCCCCGATTTCCTTAGTCATCCAGGGAGGTTTGGATGCCTTACATTTCACCTTTGTGGGGATGTTTTTGACCTGTGCCTGAATTATCTCCTCTTTGAACACTGCCCACTGCTCGTTAGTTGTCTTACCTGCAAATTTTTCTTTCCAATCCACCTTGGCTAGGTCCCACCTCAACTCATTGAAATTAGCCCTTTTCCAGTTGAGTGTCCTCACCTGTGATCGTTCCTTATCCCTTTCCATAATTATTCTGAATCTAACGATATTGTGGTCACTATTCCCTAGATGCTCACCTACAGAAACCTGTTGAACTTGCCCTACCTCATTTCCCAAAACTAGATCCAGCAATGCTTCTTTCCTCGTTGGACTGGAAACATACTGATCAAGAAAGTTGTCCTGCACACACTTCAGGAATTCTTCTCCCTCCTTGCCCTTTACTCTACTATTCTGCCAGTCTATGTTGGGATAGTTGAAGTCACCCATTATCACTACTCTATTAGCTCTGCATTTCTCCGTGATACACTTGCAGATCTGCTTGTCTATCTCCTCCCCACTATTTGGTGGTCTATAGTATACCCCTAACAGTGTAACTGCACCTTTTTTATTCCTCATTTCTAACCAGATAGATTCGGTTTTTAGTCCTTCTTCCACCTCGTTCCTTTCTAAGGCAGTCACTGAGTCCTTAACTAAAATTGCCACCCCGCCCCCTTTTCTCCCTTCTCTATCCCTCCTGAATACACTATAACCAGGAACGTTCAACTCCCATTCCTGCCCATGCTTGAGCCAAGTCTCTGTTACTGCTACAACATCATATCGCCTCGCAGCAACTTGAGCCTGCAGCTCACCAATTTTATTTCTCAAACTTTGTGCATTTACATACATGCACTCTAAGGCACAAATTACTTCCTCTGCACTTTTCTCCCGTCTTACCCTTACCCCTGTCCTCTTTGTTACCCCTCCCATATCTGAACTACTGTTTAGTTTCCCACCTTCACCCCCCGGGATTAGTTTAAAGCCCCCCCCCCCCCCCCCCCCCCCCACAAAACTGGACAACCTCCCTGCAAGGAGATTGGTTCCAGCCCTGTTCAGGTGTAACCCATCCATTTTGTACAGGTTCCACCTACCCCAGAATTGGTCCCAATGGTCTAGGAACCAGAAACCCTCCTTCCTACATCACTTCCTCAGCCATGCATTGATGTGCCTTATCCTAGCATTCTGGAACTGGCTTGCTCGAGGCACTGGAAGCAACCCAGAGATCACCACTCTCGAAGTTCCACTTTTTAGTTTTCTCCCTAGTCTCTGATACTCTCCCTGGAGCATCTCAGGCCTTTTCCTCTCAACTTCATGGGTCCCAACATGGACCACCACAAGTGGATTTTCCCCTTCCCCTAGTAGAATTTCATGCACCCGCTCAGTCAAGTCTTCAACCCTGGCACCTGGTAGGCAACCTGGTTTTCTACCCGTTAGCCATCTATCTATGTTAATTTGTTCCCATTAATCCCGTAGGCCTTGATCTTGTGCAATAGCCTTTTGTGTGGCACTTTATCAAATGCCTTCTTAAAATCTAAATATACACATCTACTGGTTCCCCTCTATCCAAACTGCTGGATACATCTTCAAAAAACTCCAAAAGATTAGTCAAGCATGACTTCCCTTTTGTAAAGCCTAACCTTTTTGTGGTTTTCCAGGTATCCCATAACGACGTCTTTAATTAAGGATTCAAGAATTTTCCCTACCACTGATGTCAGACTAACTGGTCTATAGTTCCCCATATTTTCTCTCCCACCCTTCTTAAATACCGTCCTTCGGTCCTTCAGAAGAATCGCTAAACCCAAGTGCCATCTGCTACTCCAGTGGTTGTTGAAGATCCCATGGCACTGTTGAAAAAGAGAATGCAGTTTCTCATAGTGTACTGATTAGGAATCTCCCAAATAAAATAGAATATTAAAGGCTTCATGGCTGCTTGTTCGACTTTGCTGTGCAAAAATTGTCTGCCACGTTCACTTACAGTCACTACACTTTTCAGTAAGCCCTGCAAAGCACCATGAGATGGTCCTCCGCACATGTAAAACGCCATATTAAGTAGAAGGATAATTATTAATCTACACTTCATAATCCAAAACCTATGCTCTCTTGCCTGCCTCCTCACTTTATTTGAAAGTATTATTCTGGGTTTACTTTCTCTACCCCGTTTAGTTTTTTTTAAAATATCTCTATAAAGTTATGTTGGAGACATCTATGTTTTTCCTTGTAGCTCATCCCACTTAACGATTAAGACAAGTCAAAGCAACCAAAACTGCATAGAGTACTCGTGTTGTACAGCTTGAGGATGTCTTCTGAGGATATGAACTCAATTGATTAGCAATGTAATGCAGAACCACACAGTTCAGAAATGATGGGCAAAAAGGCAGCTAAGTTTCCTTCAACTTTCTCTTTGGAAAGTTATATCCCAAATTACAGTACATTCATTCCATAATGGATTATTCCTATATGGATATAATGAAAAGGAACACAGCAACCTAACCACTGCATATTTATGTTCTTTATTCATGACACAATTGCAGTTCTATTTATGGAGCACTGCTGTGGTCTTGTCCTGCAGTTTCTTGCTTATGTTTCCTGCTGTAGTTGTAGAGATAGGGATCAGAGTGTGGTTGGAAAATATGTCATTTATTAGTAAATGACATTCCCCTTTTTTGTAAAGAGATGCCAAGATCTTTCAAAGTGCCCTGTGTCATAAGACACTAAGACCAATCCACATTCTGCCCTGTGATAGAATTTTCCAATCTACATAAATATCTCAATGAAAGCTCACTGATTTCACAGAGGAACCACCAGGATGACTATTAAAAGTAATAGATGTGTGTGTGTACGTAAAGACCAGCATAAAAGAGAGCGATCAAAGTTAAAGATGTGATATTCACAACATGGAAGCCAATTTCACGGGTGACGTTTTACATTCAGGCTGCATCTCCCAACAAGAATAGGCCCTGAAACACCAACAAAAGGTAGAAAGCTGAACAGTGACCAAAAAAGGGATTTTCTTGGTCTTCAAGAATTGCTAAGTTTTAACCCATTCTTTACAGTTTTCTCTAATGTTGAATTTCATTTTAAATCCCCTGATACATAAAATTACAAAATTACATTTGTGTAGTGTCTTGCATGTCAGTTGCTAGACACTGGACAATTGGAGATTTGGACCTGAACAGAATTGGCGGTTGGGATCAAGAAGAGCAGTGGTCGAAGGTGCTGTCATAGAGAAGCATCTTGAGGCATGCCTTGAAGGAGGTAAGGGAGGGAACAAGTTGAAGAGAATGTGGGATAGAGTTCCAAAGGGTGGGGGCAGAGAGGCTGAAGGCCTCACCACTGTTGATGGTGCAGATCAGGCGGAGAAGGTGTTGGGGCCACAGCTTGCTGAGCAGAGGAAGCCTGCTGAACCCAAATTCTAGTGATTCAGAGATTCTGCTGCCAACTGAGCCAAACTGCACCTACATATAAAAATACTCATTGGTTACTGAAAAACAAACTCTGCTCAGGTTGTGTCCTGTACTAATGAAGTATGAAAATAGGCAGTATCTAGGGTGGTTGTCTAAACATGGAAAAGAAAGAAATCTATAGACCATATATTATGGACCAGCATATTATTAGAGGCCCGAAATTCCACCTAACCATTATCTGAAGACCATCTCATTTAAAAATTTAAGATTACCACAGGATTGCTGAAAATACTTCAATTCAGCCTAAATTTAGAAGTAATTTTTCTGCATCTTTTGAGAATAAACAGCAGTCAAAATTCAGACTCAATTTAAGACTTTCCTGCAAATCTGCGCAATCTTTAATATTAATACAGAACTGTGTCGCAGGCTAAGGCAAAGTAGAATTTCCAGCCACAGTTGCATTTGCTCGGCAGCATCAATAATTAATTCAACAGGCGATTAGAAAATTGCCCCCTAACCAATTTCAAAGAAAATGATTAACATCTATTTCAGTAACACTGTGTAGTATAAAAATAGAACACACCTCACTGGTATGCATTGCAACCCTGCAAAGAACACACTCCATTTACTGCTAGACAAAACAAAAAGTTTTTCTTTGAAGAAGTTTGCGAGCCACTGAAAGCTGCATTGTATAAAAGGGCTGTTCTTTGGCCAAAGAAGGGATAGCCTTTTATTTAGTCCAATTTTGTTTTCATACAGGCTTCTCATTGGAGCTCCCTGGGAAGGACAGCCTATTAATCGAATGGGTGATGTCTACAAATGCTCAATCTTCAATGCCACTAGACCACCGTGTGTGAAGCTGAACTTAGTCGGTAAAATTACAATTTACACCTTCCTATGAATCGGAAATAATAATGTTTTACATCGATACATAGATATGAATCTACGGTCCCCTCTTAAGGGAGACGAGGAAACCCCACAAAAAAGACTAATGCGGGGAAAATGTGTGTTCTACTGCATTTGCTCATGTTATCATTGCCTTTTTTATGTTTTCTTTTGTCTTCAGCACAACTGACTGCTGCGTTTCACCCACAAAATGCACAGTCAATTCACTTTACAGTATATTCCATAAAGAACGTCATCTTAATGACTTAATAATCCAAACACAGATTGGATAGGAAATAATATTATGGGATATAGTACTGTGCATAGGTAGTTTGGGACATATGTGCATGTGACCACCAGGAAGGTGGAAGGAAAAATAGATGGACCTTGGTCTTTTTTTGTCTAGCATTTCTTATGTTCTTACATCAAATGCAAGAATTGTTATTATTATTTTAATTGAGAATTTATATGCAAACTTTCATCTTTGCTTTGCTGTTCACAAATGTAGTTAATAAAGTCATGAGTGCAGTAATGCATCGTGTTGCAGCATGGCACAATGTCAATAGTAATCTTGAAATAAGACAACAGACCTGCTCAGTGTATTCTCCGATAAACTCGTGCAGCACACCAGTCTAATGTTGCTTTAATGATGTACCCCAGAGACTCAAAAGACAAAGAGAGTTCCCGCAGTCTGAGCTTCTGACACTTTTACATCACCTCTGGACTTCCAAAGGGATCTTATATCAAATAACATTCCAGACATACCCAAGCATCCTAGACTACCTAACACTTGTGCATTAACAAGCACCATCTTAAATAAATAGGTGTGAAAAGTGGGGAAACAAGGCCCAGAGGAACATCATGTCTGCTGCCAGAAGAATTCCCCCACTCCACACCTGGACAATGTAACTGTACTGTTATTTAATCCACAAAACGCAATGTTGATTCAATCCAATCTTTAATGCAACTTTACAATTCCACTTCTCTCTCTTTCTTTTTCTCTCTCAATTTCCCAAGTCACTCTTCCCATAATTCTTTTGTACTCGCCCCGTACTTAATTGTCACTTATGTTGTTAAAGTGCAACATTAATCAACGTACATTTACAACTCTCTCCTGGTCCAGGCCACTCACTCATTTCCCTTCCCAGCAGTGACAAATAATTTTTTGAAAAATAAAAATGACTGATTCAGGGCAAAAAGGAGATAGAAATGTCTCTCCGATCACCTTCCTCAAGACTAAACCAAGTGGAGATGTGGGGGTGAATACTATGCTTGATACTGGGCATGACCTGCAAAATGCCTCCCCAACTATCAGAAATGCTCATGTGAGCTCCAGGAAAAGGCTGAACCAACACAGAAAAAAAATGGTCAGATAGGTCTCCTTCTGCATTGCCCTTTCTAAGATGCAATGTCCTATGGATCCTTAGAAAAGATAAGGAGCCTTGTTAAGACAAGTGTAATCCAACCTGAGTAAAGGTTTCTGATTGAGCAAAATAATAGTGGTCACTAATAATGTCTGTTTGTGGGTGATTGCTGTCCACAAATTGGCTGCCACATTTGCATACATACTCATAACATTTGCAGTATAAACTATGAAGTGGTTAGGAACATAGGAATAGGAGGAGGCCATTCATCCCTTCGAGCCTCTTCCCCCATTTCATTGGATCATGGCTGATCTGTACCTCAACTAATCCTTTCAATGCCAATTTCCCACTTTCTCCCCATATCCCTCAATACCCTGATCTACTAAAAATCTATCAACCTCACTCTTGAAGGTGTGGATGGATCCAGCATCTTTTTGGGAAGAGAATTCCAGATTTCTACCACCTTTGAGTGAAAAAATGCTTCCTGATTTTACTCTTAAATGGCCAAGTTCTAATTTTAAGACTGCCCCCTTGTTTTGGATTCTCCCACCATCACCATCACCACCACCAACAACAACAACAACAACAACTTGGATTCATATAGTGGCCTCCACGCTAGAAGGCATCTCAGAGTTCTTCACAATAGCCGAGCCCAAGGCTGCGCCAGTGGGAGGGGGAAGTTGACCGTAGACACAGTTGAACAAAAAGGTCGTCAGGCGTGACCCGAAAATGGAAAAGTAGGGGGTGAGGTGAAGGGATTGAGGGAGGGAATTCGAGAGTTTTGGGGTGTAGTGGCTGAAAGCATGGCCGCTGATCGTGGAGTAGAGGATTCGGACGACAAGGAGGAGGCCAGACCTGGTAGAGCGGAGGCAACGGTTACTACTGTGAGGAGAGAGGAGGTTAGAGAGGTAGGTGGGGTGCAGAGGAGTGGAGAGATTTAAATACAAGAATGAGGATCTTGAAGTTGATCTGCCCTGTGACAGGAAGCTAGTGAAGCCTGGCAAGGACTGGGGTAATCGGGGAGCAAAGTTTGGTTCAGGTGAGAATGCAGGCGGCAGAGTTCTGAATAAGCTGGATTTTGTGAATGGTGGTGGAGGGAAGACCAGCAATTAGGGCGTTGGAGTAGTCCAGCCAAGAGGTGACAAAGGCATGAACCAGGGTTTCAGCAGTTTTGGGGGGAGATATTGGTGGAGACGGGCAATATGGTGGAGATGGAAGAAGGCAGGGCTAGTGAGGGATCGGATGTGGGGCAGGAAGGACAATTGGGGGTCAAACCTGACGACTAGGTTGCAGACAGGTTCGGAGAGTTTTAGGGGTAGGTTGGCTAGGTGGAGGAGTTGAGAGCTGTGGGACTGAAGATGTAACTGGGAGCCAAAGAGTATGGCTTCCGTCTTGTCAACGATTAATTGCAGGATGTTCGCGCTCATCCAGCTCTTGATGTCTGACAGATAAGCTGACAGAACATCAGGGGACTGGGGGTCGCAATTTGAGGTGGAAAAGTAGAGTTGGGTGTCATCCGCATACATGTGGAAGTTTACCCCATGTCTGTGGATGACATGACATCACCAAGAGGGCGCATGTAGATAAGGAAGAGAAGGGGGGCCAAGGATGAATCCTTGGGGTAACCCGCAGGTGACAAGGTGAGAGGAAAAGCCATTTGCAGAGATGTACTGCTGGCAGTTTGTGAGGTAGGACTCGAACCAAGCGAGTGTGGTCCCACTGAGGTGGATAACAGAGGACAGGCGAGGGAGGAGGATGGCGTGCTTGACTGTGTCGTAGGCGGTGGAGAGGTCCAGGAGGACAAGGAAACAGAGGGAGCCGTGGTCACAGATAGAGAGGACATAGTTTATGATTTCCTCAAGCGCTGTCTCTGTCCTGTGCGCAGGGCAGAAACCGGACTGGAGGGGTTCAAATAGGGTGTGGAGGAAATAGCTTCTCTGTATCAATCCTATCAAATCCCTTTTTCATCTTGCATACCTCAATCAAATCACCTTCTAAACTCAAGGGAATACAATCCAAGTTTAACCCTTTTAAGTCTGGTAACATTCTGGTGAACCTGCACTGCACCCCCTCCAGGGCCAGTATATCTTTCCTGAGGCTTGAGATATCTTGCTGACTGTAAAGACTCTGGATCAAATGCAAGGATTATTTGTTAAAGAATAATAATAAGCTTATAAAAATAAGAATTTACAGTTCACATTCACAGGCATGGACCTACTCTTTTTCTATTCACAGAGTTTATATCTGTTCCCAATATCACTCAAGTGAAGGAGAACATGACGATGGGCATGACACTGGCACCCAATCCTAAAGGAGGTTTTGTGGTAAGAATGATCTACAATTAACAATCTTGCTGTCTTTGTTAGTTCGATTAAGAACTAAGCAATAATGTATTGTAAGAAAGCTTACAAAGGGAGGTTGCAGAGAATGACAAAGAATATTGCAGCACAGAAATGTTTATACTCCACACAGGGCATCATGCTTCCTCATCCCCTCTCGTGTATCCCTCTGTTCCCGTCTCCATAAATACATCACACACATTCAATGTGAACAGGTGGTGCCTACAAAAGGTGGGGAAGGTGGTTGATCGAAAGCACGGTCGAAGGGACGGCCTTGAGGTGGGTTTTGAAGGAGGCAAGGTATGGGGTGAGGTGCAGGGACTGCGGGATGGAGATCCAAAAGGTGGGGACAGAATGGCTGAGGACCCACCTGCCAATGGTGGGGCAGGCGAGGCGGGGGACTTGAAGCAGGCCGGAGGCAACTGAGTGGAGGGAGCAGTGGGGGTTGATAGGTAATTAGGAGTTCGCAGAGGTAGGCCAGGAGGGCTTTGAAGGTGAGGACCCCAGGATCATGTTGAACTGTATCCTCGGTGTGATGGGAAGCCAGTGGAATTGGGGGAGGGTGGGCATGATAGGGTCATGGAGTCTAGTGCGGGAGAGGACACGGGCTGCAGAGTTCTGGATGATCTACAGCCTATGGAGGAAGGAGTTTGGGAGCCCGACAAGCAAGAAGTTTGCATAGTCAAGCCTGGATGTTATGAATGCATGTATGAGAGTTTCAGCGGCCTGCGGTATGAGACAGTGGTGGAGCTGTGCAGGTGTTGTGGAAGTGAGGGAATTCAGAGCAGGTCATGGCATGGATCTAGAGTAGAAAGGATATGTAATGTTATTTAATCTAAAACACAATGCAGATTCACTGAATCATTTAATTCCAACTTTATAAATCAATCTCTTTCAAATCTGCCCAGTCACTTTCCCAGAATCCTTTTATCCTTGCATCATCATTATTTAATTGCCACTTAGGTTCTTAAAGCAATATGCAACAGGATAATTGAGGGTTGAATAAGACACCAAGGTTCCAGACTGGCTCAGTGAGATGGAGTGTTCATCCATGGATGGGAATGCTGTCAGTGCCTTAGGTGTGGAGGCGCTGAGGTGAGGATCCAATCAGGAGAGCCTCGGTACCAAATTTCCTCCTTCCTTCAATTCTGTAGTTGCTCGTTTCTTAACTGGTGATGAATTCCCTTTGTTTGGAGTTACAATACACTACGCCCTCCATATAATTACCTTGTTTCCAAAGGATAAACAGGAACAAAATGTTATTTATTCCAAACATGCATTATACCATATGTGCATCTGAAATATGTGTGGTTGTTTTTAGCAGAGATCACTTTGGTATGTGAAGTTTAACCAAGTTTATGATCTTGCATCCTAGACTTGGCTTCTGGTGATGGGTGGCAAGTGGTAAATAGGTTATCGATCTGCAAACGCATTGCATGTAGCCCTAAAATTAATTTCGACTTCGAAAATGTGAAGCACCTACTCAATTTGGATCAGTGGAAATAAATGTTTTCAAGACCTATTCCTATGTCAGCCGTTGTCTGAAGGAGAAAGAGCAAGTTTCTTCTGGTATTATTGCCAATCCCCAAATAAAATTGATCATTCACTTCACAGCTTTTTGTGGGGCATCGCTGAGAGCAAATTGAGTGCCACATTCATCTGCAAAATACAGAGCTGCCAACCAGTACATTTTTGCCGTATTTAGTACGATAAATTGAAGTAAATACGGCAGTACGATTTTTCTTTTTAAAATAAGTTTTTTCGAAAATCTGAATTTTGGAAATTCCAAGCTCTGTCTGTCTCTTCTTCTCTCTGTCTCAGTCTCCCTCTGTGTGTCTCTCTCTCTCTCTGTGTGTCTCTTTCTCTCTCTCTCTCTCTTTCTGTGCCTCTTTCCCTCTCTGTGTGTGTCTCTTTCTCTTTCTCTCTCTCTGTCTCTTTCTGTGTCTCTCTTTCTGTGTCTCTCTCTGTTTGAGTCTCTCGCTGTTACAATCTCACTCACAGTCTCTCTGTCTCTGTCTCAGTCTCTTTCTCTCTAACTCTCTCTCCCTGCCTTCAATAGCAGTGCTACCTACTTTATGCCATCGCTGATACACTGTAAATGTTGGCGCTAGGCTAGGCGCAAGGCATTACTGGGAACAATTTTTTTCATATACGGAAACACAGTACATGCGTTAACATTTTTGCTTAACGAGGGGTTTTGAAGTCCTATTTTACTTGGCATCTTTTCTAGCTGTAATTTTTTCATTAAGTACCGGTAGGTTCTGGGGAAAATATTTTTTTTTACTACAAAATACTGTTTTTAGCTTTCAGGAGTACTTTTTTTTGTTAAAAAAGGTTGGCAGCTATGAAAATACAATCAATACACTTCACAATATATCCTGCAAAGTGCCTTGCATTATCCTCCTGACATGGAAGATGCTATATCAAATACAAGGATTATTACTATTAGTTGTTGCTAATGTTAAATATATTTTAAAAACACAGCATTGGATGGGATGCAGTGAAGCGTGACTGGATTAAACCCAGAACATAAAAGACAGAACTGTGAGGAAAGGTTAGCAACCTGGGCTTTTGATCAGAGAAGTCTATGGATTACTTTATCGGGTTATCTAAGATTAAGAAGTGCCTGGAAAGCAATAATTTCATAGAGTCATAGAATCTTACAGCAGAAAAGGAGGCCATTCAGCCCACCGGGTTTGTGCTGGCTCTTTAAAAAGAGCAATTTAATCCCACTCCCGAGCTCTCTCCCCATAACCTTGCAAACCCATCCTCCCCAAAGAAATGTTTACCTCTCTTTTAAAAGTTGTTATCGAATTGGCCTCCACCACATTTTCAAGCAATGCGTTCCAGATTCAAGCAACTCACTGAGTGAAAACATTTCTCCTCACCTCCCCTCAGCTTCTTTTTGAAACTATTTTAAATCTGTGACCATGATGGAAACAGTTTTTCCCTATCTACTCTGTTGAATCTCCTCATGATCTTAAAAACCAGGGCCGTACGCAGGATGTTTAATGGGGGGGTGCGAATTGCTAGTGATGGGACCAACAATGGCCGGGGGCTTGGGGGCTGCCCCCGAGGCCCCCTCGAGGCTCCGACGTTTTACACAGTTTGAGGTCTTATTTAATCGGTTCAGAAGATCCAATATGAACGGTAAATGTTTCATGCCCTTGGTGTTTAAGAGCATCATTATTTATTCAGTGTTTTTATTTTCCCCGGTAGTCCGTGTCTAATTGGGAAGGTCGAATGTGTTCGCCGATAAAAGCCAACACGATTGTTGACTCGATGATGTAAGGAATGCGAACGATAAAGTAAATTACAATCCAATTAACACAGTACAATGACGAATGCTTGATAAATGTATGCGTATAGAGAAAATGATCATAAACTACAGATTGACGGTAATTAATAAGTTGTTCTGCATTGTTATCCTAAGACTCAATTTCTTTCAGACTGTAATGAACAATAATGTAAGAGTAAAGTATGAATGATGTGCGCAGATATTCCAGCAAAGCAAATTTTATAAAAGACAAGAAAATATACAGAAACTGAAAATCAGTGTAAAACAGTTAATTCACACGTGTTACAAGCCTGTTATCAGCATTATCCTGAAAATATCGTTGAACTGTGAGCAATAGTGTAGTTAGTTTTTATTTATTTATTTAGAATCAAAATGAAAGGCAGTGACCCATCAAGCAATACTGATCTGACGAAAAAATACTTGAAAAAATAAGGGAGGGGAAATAAATTCTTTAATAGCGTTCCGTATTCGAGACGCCTTGGTCGCTTTGAAGCGAATACGTCAACCGCTCTACCAATATCGATTTCCATATTATAATGAATGTGCATTAACGCGAGGGCTGAAAGTCGCTCCTATACGGAGCAGAATGCTGGACACTTAGGCAAACCTCGACCAGGAGATTAGGTGACTCGTGAGGTATATACCAGGCTTCTAAGAGACGCCCTGAACGTTTACTGGCGACAGCATCTGACAAATAGTGAGCTATATGGTACACTACCACACTGGTATCACAGACATTACTGCAGAGGCGTCTTAGGTTTAGTGGACATAGCTGGAGAAGCCGGGAGGAAACTGTCCATAGTCCTATGGACAATGCCAGAGTTCGCTCGATCAGATGACGGTGAAACTATTTTTATGCCAAATTCGTGCGACATTGATGTTTTTTCACTCTGGGTACAAAACTGAAAGTGAAATAAAGTAGCACTGTTTATCTTTGCGGTCATATGTTTTTTGCACGCCAGTGGACGTCTCTAAAAGCAATTTTTAATTACCGGAATACATTTTTAATAATATAAATCAAATGTGATAATCAAGACAAAACAAGAAACGTGATATTTCAGAAACACGCCTATCAAAACTTAAGTCATTTTTACTTACATTTATCAGATTAAAATACGATTTCAGCTTCCACAAAGTGGTGCTACCTTTTTATGTAGTGACTGTATACGGGATGATTTCCGATTGACACACCACGTGGAATAGGCGCTAAAGCATAGGTCTACGTCCATGAGTATCTTTTTTAAAGATAGGCATTCCCGTCCAGACACATATAACTTTTTTGTTGGGTTCTCAAAAGCTTTAAGTTCTCAGAAGCTTATAAATATGTTGTCATTGTTTGCTAGCATTACAGTCACACCTCTCAAAACTTGAGTAATTTTTACTTACGGTGATCAGATTAAAAGATGATTTAACTTCCAGTAGTGGTGCTACCCTTGTGGCTGTTTACGGGATGATTTCCAAACGAGGATGGATTTGAGTCTTGGCGCCTATGTTTATCCAATCACGAGTCACAGACTCGCCGCGTCATGGACTGGTCTATCGACGCGGTATGTTTTGGGGTAGACGCCGATTCTGGTGTGCGACTCGATAATTTTATATTAATGCTAAATCATTCAAAGATGTGAGTTTATAATTTATACATCGTTTTGAAGAACTGATTGTTACACAAATGCTCAATAAATTTACTTGGTATTTAAATTTGATAAAAAATACAATTCTCTACCCCGGAAAATGTGGACCTTTTATAATTTGGGGGGGTGCGTACGCACCCGTCGCACCCCCCCTGCGTACGGCCTTGAAAACCTCTATTAGATCTCCTCGCAACCTTCTCTGTTCCAATGAGAATAAACCTAGCCTCTCTCGCCTTTCCTCATAGCTAAGTTCCTCGTTCCTGATACCATCCTAGTAAATCTCCTCTGCACCCTTTCCAATGCCTTAACATCATTCCTAAAGTGTGGTGGCCAGAATTGTACACAGTACTCTAGCTAAGACTGAGAAATTTATTTAACCTTTTCTGCCAAATACAGTACACAATTCCAGAATGGGATCATAGCTTCAATATAAAGAAAACAAAAGGGAATAAGAAATCCAGAACATATGCTTTTGGGTAAATATTTACCTAAATGTTTGTTTTCTAGGATTGATTATGGTCTGTAATGTCAAAACACCTCAAAACATTCCAGGAGGTTTCTGCAAATTCACAAGTCAACATCTGTGCAGCAATGTCCTAAAAACAGCCATGAAGTGAATTTCTATCTGGAGAATTGGTGGCCAGGATACCAGGAAACACTCCATCTTTTTTCGAATAGCTTCATGGGGTCTTTAGCATCCACCTGAATAGGCAGGTTTAATATCTCATACATGGGACTGCACCTCTGACAATGCAGTCTCAGAGGGTGAAAGTCATCTTCTCTCTAGCCATGAATCATTTCATGGCTTGAGAAGGGCATAGATTTTGCTCCTTCTTAGCACCTGCAAAATAAATATTCAACAATACAAAGTAGGTTATAAATCCCACTAGGGGTTCGAATTCATTGTGATACTCTATTAACTCATACGAGAATCAAAGATGGTAGTAGTCCAGGTCATAAAGGCAATTTCTCTTCGCTAGAGAGGTACTGTTCATTGTCACCCAATGGTCATTTACACAAACATTAGGTAACAACCAAGGTTTAAAACATTGCAATTAACAGAACAAAAAATTAGACATGTATCGCACCTTTCATGTCGGCGGGATGACCCAAGGCTCTGGACAGCCAGTGTTTTTCATCCAAGCCAGGAGCAGTGATTGGGAAGGGTTGAGGGCAGAGGGGGAAAGAGGAAGATCAAAAGCATGCTCGAAGAGGAGGATCTTGAAGAGAAGGTGAAGACCAGGATATTGTGTCCTCTGTGTGGTGGGAAGCAAATGAAGTTGGGTGAGGATGGGGGTGATAGAGTACGGACGTTGGTGCAGGAGAGGATGCGAGCTGCAAGGTTCTGGATGATCTGCAACCGATGGAGGTAGGAGTTTAGGCGGAGTTGACATAATCAAGCCTGGATGTTATGAATGTGTGTATAAAGGTCTTGGTGGCCTGCAGTGTGAGACAGGTGGCAAAGCCAGAGGACATTGGGGAAGGCAGAACAGGTCATGGCACGGATGTGGGGTAGAAAGGATAGTTGAGAGTCAACCAAATCCCAAGGTTCTAGACTGGCTTAGTAAGGTGGAGTGTGCATCCATGGATGGTGATGCTGTCAATGCCTAAGGTGTACAGGGAGCCAATCGGGAGCCAATCATCTTGGTCTTGTTGCAATTCAACTGAAGAAAATTAGCTCTCATCCAGCACTTGATATTTGACAGACATCCTGTCAGGATAGTAATTGTCCGGAGGGTGGAGGCAGAGAGATAGAGTTGGGTGTCATCTGCATACATGTGGAAGTTGACCCCATGTCTGAGGACCCCACCAAGAGGGAGCATATAGATATTGAAGAGGAGGAGAACAAGCAAGGACAGAGCGCTTAGGAACACCGCATAAGACGGTGCGGAAGCTAGAGGAGAAACCGCTTGTAGAGATGAAGTGGAGGCAGTGTGAGAGTACGATCTGAATCATTCAAGGACAGAACCATGAAGGTTGAGGTGACCCCAGTGTTACTGTGGCACTTACTTTCATCTGCATAAATAATAAACCCATTTGGCTAAGGTTTATTGGTTACCATCCACTTCTCAAGAGAGTGCACTTCTCAAGAGAGTGCACATGAATCAATCCAAGATTTCCTCTTCCCTGGCCCTAGGTCTAGGCCACTGAGGCTCAGTCAGCATTCCAATTGCTGCCCAAACTGAGATCAACTGCAGGAGATCACTGACTATCCGCACTGATGATTCACACGTCAGACTATCCGGTGCAGAGCTAATGCGGAGCTGTGGTACCAGCAACAGAAAGTGTATTTGTGCACACCTGAAAGATAGGCAATTTACTGCAGTTAGTGTTTATATATTCATAGTGTTGAGTGCTCTAGAGCAGTCCACCCGTGCGAAACTGCTGTAACACAGGACTATATTTGCAAGCAGTCAGAACAGCAGACTGCAGAATCTCCAGCTACTGTAACACATTCGCACATTATTCTAAAATTACAGATTTAATTTGCAATTGGTCGACAGGACTGATGTGAAGTCCCGTAGCTCAGTGGTTAGAATGCTTGCCTAGCAAGTGAGAGACATGGATTTGAATCCAGGCAAGGCAAAACCTTGGGCAAGTTTCCTTATTCCACACGCCTGATACTAATCCCTAAAACAAAACAATAATAAATTGGTCACTTCAATCTAACCTGTTTGTGGGACACTGCTGTGTGCAACTGGCTGCCATGTTTTCACCCATAAATGTACAGTCAATTCACTTTACATTATATTCTGTGAAGCGCTGAGAGACCTAGCAGACGTGAAAAGCGCTATATCAATTGCAAGTATTATTATTATTATGCACCAATATGCTTCAATGTTTTATTGAGACACCTGGGCTTGATGTTGTCCTTCATACAATATTGTTATGAATCATTATATGACCTACTGTTGTTTTATATGTTTACTGTACAATATTCCACATTCAAGAAAGATAGTGTATAGAAATTATTTTTGCAGATATCAGGTAACAGAAAGCAGGTGTACATTTGAATAATAGCAAAACTGATTTTAAAAGGTACAGCCAACCATATAAAATGCAGTTTTATACCCATTTTATAAGCATTTTATACAATAAATTACAGATCATTATGCAGACTTGCAGCTATTGATGTCTCAGCACACCATATCATTGTTCAATACGATTATGGATAATGTCCAGAAAAATATAATACAAAACCCTCAAATAAAACTGAAGCAGTATAAACGCTACAAAATAGGAGTGAAACAGGGGAATCATTTTATGATTGTTTTATAAGAATTCAGTTGACAATTCCGACCACTTGAACTTTGCCTAAGCAGTTTATGAAGTATCTTTAACTTTTTACTGAAATTCTACTTTGTAGTTTCTGCTTAGTTGAAATAGGAGTCTCTGTTATTCTTTGTGTACTTCTGCTATGAAGTAAATGTACTACTTATTTAGTGTGTCAGCCTGGTGCAGTTAGTAATATTCTTGACTCTGAGTTAGAAAAATGTGGGTTCAAGCTCCAAAGTGGAGACATGGAACTCATATAGTCTAAGCTGACACTTCAGTGCAGTGCTGGGAATTGCTGCATTGTTAAAGTTGACATAGACTGTTTGTAGGACATTGCTGTGTCTGAAATCTATTCAATGCACACTCTTTATTGCAGGCATGTGGACCACTTTATTCTTACAAGTGTGGGAGTCTCTATTACTCAGCTGGAGCCTGTTCGAATGTAAGCTCCAATTTCCAAGTTGTAAACACCATAGCGCCTACAGTGAAAGGTAAGCAATCAAGCAGGATGTGTCTGTACTATTTGGAGAGTGATGAAGTGCATGCACTAACATTTACTGAAGTAGCATAAGCATATATGGCAGATGGATGCATCTGAACTTCCAACTCAGGCAAACAGTGTCCCTGCATCAAAAAACAAATGGCCCTCCCACCTCACAAAAGTCGATGTTATCATTCTTTGCCAAACATCAATTTTAGTGTGAAAATAGTAACATGAAATGTATTTTCTTTGAAAACAGAACAACTGATAATGCTTCACATGCATTGCCAGTAATTGCTTGTAGATCTATATATGTATATGAAGTTCTGCAAAATGATTAACCCTTTATTGCCTTTTACATATAACAGGCCGAGTAAGTATGTAAAGACAGGATTGAGAATTTGCCAAGTTGTTACACAGTATAGAAACTTAAATTTTGCCATATGCATTATGATGGCTGCTTTTCAGGAGAACAACATCTGACAACGTCTGGAAAATGATTTAACTAGCTTAGTTCCTCAGTGACACACAGGTTAGCTCAGGCCAGTACTTCTTTAGCATTGCAATTTTGCATTTAATTTATTAATTCAAAAACAACTTATTTGCTTGCACTTTTAGTCATCTTTTGCCTTACTACCACTTTTGGCTCCCACCCCCAGCTCGGATGGTAAACCAGTAACTGTTTAGCATCTTCGGATGTCGTCCTGACATAAAAAATGCTATATAAATGTAAATTTGTGTTCTATGTGTAATGTATTGTTAAAAGCCGCAATTATGTCTTCCGTAAAAAGTTCTTCAGTTTAGTTTGCGGCAATAACTCACTGTCAATAGTTTTAGTGATGCTGCTTGTTTCCTCAATAAAATACATAATAGGTCATCACATATACTGTACTAAGTATTTTTGATTGTTTAAAGGGAAAATAATCCAGAGTAGATTTGCCCTTAATTGAGTGGGGATGATGACAAATCCGTTCTGAGAACTGATTAGTTAGAAACACAACCTAATATCGGTACATTTGGTACCTTATTTTCCAGTAGTTTTATCTGATCTCAAGTGACAGTATGGAAAAGTATCTGAAGCAATAATATAATACAGGGAGACCTGTAAGGAGATTATGAGAGTTAATGTACTTAAGGTTTTATAAAAAGCAACATTTTATTACAGTTGTTCTGCATTTTGTGCACTTTTCTCCTCGCTTTATTGCATTTACATTTGAAACTTCAAAATCACTTCAAATATTGACTTTGTTTTGCAGAGTCAAATATGATCAAATATTACTTCCTAACTCTGCTCTCTAAAACATATTCTTACATGCGAGAGACCTAGGTTCAATTCCAGGTAGATCACTATGCAACCTTGCGCAAGTTCCTTACTCCACACGCCTAATAGTATTCCCTCCAAAAAACTATAATAAATTGGTCATTTCATTACAGGGCTGTCTGTGGGACACTGCTGTGCACAATTGGCTGCTGCGTTTCGCCCACATATATACATTCAATTCACTTTACAGTATATTCTGTGAAGCGCTTTGAGATGACTGGAAGATGTGCAAAGTGCTGAATCAAATGCAAGGATCATGATTCTTCTTCTTATTATTATTATTATGTTCCAACTGCAGCCTGCAAGTCTCGCCTGGATATTATGATTGTTCTGGATGGTTCAAACAGCATTTATCCCTGGTCCAGTGTGAATAAATTTCTGTTAAAACTATTGGAAAAAATAAAAATTGGTCCCGAAGAAACCCAGGTTAGTGACATACTTGTTATTTTTTGTGTGGATCAACATTTTTACTTCGGTTTGTTTGATCGAGGGCTACATAAAAGTATTGTTCACAAGATGGTTTGGATGATAAAGACCCTTTGGCTCATCTGATCTCATTCTTCCAGAACATCCACCCTACCTTTCCTCCATCACTGCATCAAGCTGTTTTTTAACTGGGTCGAGTGTCCTGGCATCTGCTACTTTTCCTGGCAACCTGTTCCAGTCATTGATTGCCCCAAGTAAAGAGAAACTTCCTGGTATCATCTAGTATTCAGATGTGCAGTGTGCAGGAAGTGATGTTAGCAGTAACCTGTAGAACCAGAGGTTGACCACTTCGACCTGTCAACCTAGGGTGCTGGAAACTGGCCATTGGTCTAAAAGGCACCTGTTTTATAATCAAACCCATATTAAACTGGAGCACATTATAACCAATTTTTACTATAGAATGAAGAAACCAGGAAATTCTGTCCTCTCTGCCCCCTCCGGTCCTCCTCCCCACTTGCATAGGTACAACCCATGGCATAATTCAAGTCTAAATTTGGAATACACGTCGTATAACTAGCTGCAGCAATTTGCCAAGAAAGATGAGACCTCCAAAATTCTGCAAGTTTGCTCACAGCCTTAAGTCCATGATTTCAAAATATAAGAACGTGGAGCATTTTGGAAAACAGTCTTCAATTCAGTCGTCATTTAGAAACTTTTGAGTTAAGTACTGTTAACACCCCCAAAAAAATCTATGGATAAATGCCAAATTAAGACTAGCTTTGAGAATGTTTTTCCCAAGTTCCACATGATATTACATTTTAAGACAATGATAGTAGACTAAGTCCTTGTGGGATTTCAGATGTTACTGTCTGACTGTCTAACATAGACTGTACAATATAGCCTATTGCCTATTCTATTGCACTATTTACAAACTAGACAAGGCTGAAAAGAATCGCACAATCAAGATTTTCAGGCATGCATGAATTAGGCAGCAGTTGGTTCTAATAAATGGAAAACATTCATTTTTTTCAGCACATCTTCATTCAGCAGCTGCAGTATTTATTTCTAGCCATCTTTCTGTTGAGGGTGCCACTGTGCTTTGTTCAGTTTATACAATGGGCACAGGACTAAGATCCTCTCTCTGCCCCCTTCATGCCCCTCCGGGCTCTCAGTTAGGGCATTTTTGTTGTACCCAGAAGGGCTATGCAGCCTATAATTGCAATATACAGCATCTGAAATGCTGCACGTGTGTTGGAATATTCATATATGCTCTGAATCAGAAGGTATTCAAGCCCCATGTCGGGACTTTGAACTCAAACTTCAGGCCGACTCCAGTGCAGTGCTGTGGAGTGAAGTGTATTGGGGAGTGAGGAGGCCGGAAAGGTAGGGAGATGCCAAGGAATGAGTGGATTTGAAGGAAAAGGAAGGGATGAAAAACAAGGAAAAAAGAAGAGAGTTTTTCCCAGTGTTTCAGCCAACAATCCCCAGCTACAATTGGGAATTTACTTCAAGGCTGCTGAGGTTGCAGTGAAAATACAGTCACTCCAGTCTACTGTAAATCTTGTGAAGCATTTGGAGACGTAATAGTAATCCTTACATTTGATATAGCGCTTTTCACGTTTTCTAGACATCTCAAAGCGCTTCACAAAATATACTGTAAAGTGAATTGACTGTATATATGTGGGTGAAACGTGGCAGCCAATTGTGCACAGCAGTGTCCCACAAACAGTCGTGGATTGAAATGACCAATTTATTATTGCGTTTTTTTTAAGAGATTATTATTAGGCATGTGGAGTAAGGAAACATGCCCAAGGTTTCGCCCTCTTGTCTATGAAAGGCTTCAGTTATAACAAATGCAAGGATGATTGTTTTTATATAGTAGTTTCTTTGAAGAAGAATATACCGGTGGTCATTTGTTGGAAAGCATTACTTGGATTGCTAAATGTCATACTTTATTTTAGTATAATTTCTGCAGCTAATATAACTCAATGTCAGCACTGCGTCGGTAAGTACAGAATATTGGTTGGTGTTTGCTGTTGTCTACTAATTTCTACTCATTGAAGCAAATTTATATGGTGAATCAAAAGACACCACTCTTAATTTATTTTCTATAACCATTCTCCCAGACAGACATAATCGCATTCCTGTAGTACTAGTCAGACCTCAACACGCCTTTTCTGGAGTTACAAACTAATCCTGTTATTCCCAGGGATATTATCACAGCATGTGCTATCAGGAAGTTTCAGCCTCTCTGCCCCTGCACTCCGGAACTCCAACCCTCAGTTCCTTCGCCTCGCTTCCTCCCTTGCCTCCTTCAAGGCCGGGTTCAAGACCCTCCTTTTCAATCGTGCCTTCTGCCACACTCCCACCTCTGGCCCTCCCCTCTACTAGGGTCCGTCGATATGGAAAATTTTCCAATTAGATATATCGATGGGCTCATATCGAGATATACCGAAATATCGATATTTTCAGTTTTTTCGTACTGCGCATGCGTTTTTTCGATATATCGATATTTTTGAAATGTCTATATCGGCATATCGATATGAAAATTATATTGGGTTTTATCGATATATCGCCGGACCCTACCCTCTACCCTACCCCTCCCCTGTGCTCAAGTCCAGACCTCTGATTGTTCAACGCCGTGCAGGGTCCTCCCAATATAAAATGTGCTCTATGATTGTAATTTTGTTGATGTTGTTGTTCCCACTGCCAGCTCAGGCTCAGCATCTGCTCTGTGAAGTATTTTGAGACGTCCTCCCAACACGGAAGGCACTACATAAATGTGAAATTGTTGTTCTTCTTCATGATTTTAACAGATATGTAGAGCGCAGAGACTCTGTAGACCTGCTGCAGGCAATAAATAGCTTTGCTCTCGCAATGGCCAATTCAGGGATATCTGATGTGAAGCCAGAAAAAAATAGTTCCATATTTTTATTGCGGCTACTAACATTTTAGTATTATAAAGCTAAATGGTCCAAATAGTGACCCACAGGCCAATTTCATTGCTCCCACATCCCACCTCCCTCTCCCCCCCACCCCCCTCTCCCCCCCACCTTTCATTTCATCTGGCTCATCCGCTCCCTCATAACCCATAAATTTTATGATTTTGGAAGGGAAACACAAATACATTGCTTATGCAGCCTATAGACATTTCTCAGCAGCCAAAAGGTTGGACCATCCGAATTAAAGGAAGTCAGCCATGTGAGGTGGATTGTTCTGACAGCAGCAACTATATTGATGGTATGTCACCTGGCAAGAAAGGTAGAAAAAGGATTTATTTAGTTCTCCACCACACCTCAATCTAAACGTAGAATCACAGAACATTTTGAGCGTAGAATTTCAGCCCTTTGTGCTTGTGCCATATAGGTGTCTGCTTGATCATATCCCCAGATGTGTGCCAATCAACTTTTAGTTTTTCCTTTCAGATGTTCGCCTTTTGAAATTATTATGAATTCTGCCTCAGTCACTATTTTGTTTGTCCAAATTATCCCTTTCTCAAAAGTGCAATTTTCCTAACTCCCTTTGATAAATCGTTTCATTCACCACAACATAATTTTGCAAGTTTTTAAAAGGGAGGAGGGCAATTCTTGTTTTTGTATGTTTTTAATGAAAATATTTTAATATTTGAATGCAAGAAAAGACCAGTGTATTCTAACATTATTAATGATGTTTAGTTATGTCAAAAAAAACACAGTGGACTCTATCTGCTGACATCATTTATATTAATAACTGAGTAGAACAAACCAGGCCACAGTATTGGTTTATAAATTACAGATGCTTTGCTCTAATATTATGTAAATGCAGCATTTTAGCAGCTGTGTTTGATTAGCCCCATCTCCCTATACAGGAAACGAAGCAAGGCAGCAATTCCCAGAGGAGGAAGCTGTTCAATGACCTCCTAGACTAATTCTTGCAATGACAGCTGGGTGATGACTCCCCAGCTTTCCACTGTAATTCCATTTTATTTCTCTCTGTACCTTCCTGAAAAATGATCACTCTGCAGAGGGCCATATGTCAAGCTTCCATGATGTAGCACTTGGCAAGAATGCAGGATTTCTAACAACAACACAGGGGGACTTCTTCCAAGTCAAACACTCCCAGGACCACATGTGAGGCTTGCAATTGTATTAAACTGACAGGTCAAAAATTTTAATGGGGTCCTACCATTACCTGGAATCTATTTTAGTCTGTCAGCCTGTTGCTGTGGTAGCACTCTCACCTCCAAGTCAGAAGGTTGTGGGTTTAAGCCCCACATAGGGACTTGGAGTTACATAGTCTAGGCGGATATTCCATTGCAGAGCTAGGGGAGGGCTGTTGCATAGTCAGAGGTACTGTCCTTTGGGTGAGATGTTAAACTGAGGACCCATCAGCCTGTGCAGGTAGATGTCAATGATCCCTTGGCACTATTCGAAAAGAGTGTCCTGGTCAAAAATCCCCCGAATTGGTCTATCACTCCATGGGTATTTTGGGACATTGCTCTGTGCAACTTGGCTGTTGTGTTTCGACCTAAATCCAAAGTCACTACATTTTACAGTATGTCCTGTGAAGTGCTTTGAGTCACCTCAACAACCTGATAAGGCATTCTTATCAAATGCAAGAATTATTATAATTTAGCGCAAAACACACAATACTTCAACACAAACCAGATAAAAACACATCACCTGTACATTATAATAATAATAATCTTTGCATTTGATACAGCGCGTTATCACGTCTTCGACATGTCTCAAAGCACTTTGCAGAATGTACTGTAAAGTGAATTGATTGTAAATTTTGTGGCTGAAACACGACAGCCAATCGTGCACAGCAATGTCCCACAAACAGTCATAAGATTGAGTGACCAATTTTTCTTTTTTTTTAATAAAGGAGTTATTACCCCCAGAAAAGCGATCCGACAATCGATTATCGACTGGATTCCTACCTACTTGTAGGTAAACAGAGGTTTATGGAGTAATGAAACTTGCTCAATGTTTCACCCTGCCAGGAATCAAACCCATGTCTTTTGCTTGAGATAACCACTGAGCTACGGTACTCCACATGATATTTCCATTATAGATGATATACTGTACTTTTCTCTTTCCACCTTAGGAAAAGACTCACCTATCCCCTTTTTCATAAAGAAGATTCTCCTTTAAAATTTTACAACCTTTCACATTCTCTTTTGCTAACATTTCTAAATAGTTTCATTGCCGCTCAAGTCACCGCTGGGGTGACTAAACAAGAAAGGATGAAGGTTAATTTGGTGCTCATTTTAGAAAACACAGATTGAAAATTTAGTATTTCCTGACAGATTTGTTTGTATTTATCACATTGAATCAATCTCTTGTAAATCGCATCAGATACTTTGCATTTTAATCACTGCATTTGAAAATTAAATAAATTGTATGGGTTACTTTGTAAAGTCATTTTTGTCTTAGCAATGGTGTAATAAATACATTGTAATAAATGGAAGCCTTTTAAGAAAGAAAAAATAATGACAATAATCCTTTTCTTTTGATACAATGCATTATCACGTTGTTGAGCCACCTCAAGGAGCTTCACAGGATTTACTGTATTTGTAGACAAACACAGCAGCTACTTTATACATAACAATGTCCACAAACATCCAAAATGTGAACAACCAATAAAATGTTATCACAAGATTGGCATGGATGAAGAAGGCCTTTCAACCCATCTGATCTCATCTCTCCAGAACACCAATGTGGTCACAGGACATCACAGTACAGTACATCACAGCAAATTATTGAATGTGTCCAATATCCTGACCACAATCACCTTTCCCAGAGACCTGCTTCTGTTGTTAATTTCCCTCCATAGAAAAAAAAACTTCTCGGTATCCATCCTATATTACAATTACAGTACTATAAAAAAGCATATTGGGCAAAGGACGAAAAAAAGTGTTTTTCCAACTCAACCTATGTCATTTGTTGATGCATCCTAAAATATAAACTGTTGATGCATCCTAAAATATTGATCTAGGTTTACTTTCATAATTCCATTTAAAATTTCATGCATCTCTACGCGTTATTTTCCTTCAAAACCTAAGAGCCCTAGCTTGCTCATAATTAATTCCTGTAGCACTGGGAATCATGTTCATTTTTCCCCTCTTCATTGCCTTTTTGGTCTGGAAAGCGCCTTTATCTAATAATATACATTGTAGATGTCTGCCTCAGGTTACATGTTTGATGGTAAATTACACCTCAAAGAGTCAAATGACATCAAAGCAAAACTAAGACCAGAAACCATCTTCATTTCATTTGATGCCGACATAGCGAAAAAGTTATTTGACCCCCTACTTACAAAAGCCTTTACAGATACATGATGAATAATGTCAAAGGAATGTTTGTGATTTCAGTGCCTTTTTCTTTTCTTGCTGATGCTTCAGGTGGGAATCATGCAATACGGACATAGTGTCACGCATATCATCAGTCTCAATCAATACAACACAACAGAAGATCTCCTGGAGGCTGCCAACAAAATCAAACAGTATGGTGGAAATCAGACGATGACAGCTCTTGGGATTGAAACTGCAAGGTGAGTAAATGTGAATGCACAACATAATGGGAATAACTTGTTCTGTAACATGTATAGCATTGATTCCATTACAAGAGTTGTAAACCTCCCTTTCTTTCAGTTATTATCCATCTCTTTTCATTTCAGTTTACAGTATATTCTGTGAAGTGCTTTGAGACGTCGATAAGATGTGAAAAGCGCTATGCAAATGCAAGGATTATTAGTATTATAATAATAATCCTTGCATTTGATATAGTGCTTTCCACATATTATCAACATCCCAAAGCCCCTCACAGAATATACTGTAAAGTGAATTGACTGTATATATTTGTGGGCGAATTGTGGCAGCCAATTGCGCACAGCAGTGTCCCACACACAGTCGTGGATTGAAATGACCAATTTTATTATTGTGGGTTTTTTGGAGGGATTATTATTAGGCATGTGGAGTAAGGAAACTTGCCCAAGGTTTCGCCCTGACCTGCCTGGATTCGAATACAGGTCTCCCCAGCTTGGTCTCCCCAGCTTGCAAGACAAGTGCTCTAACCACTGAGCCACAGGAGCTCCACAGCCACAGGAGCTCCATGGTAGTATTATTGTAGTATTATTATTATTATCTTTGCATGATCTCCATCCACCATCTGCAGACAGACCCACTCCCAGAGCATCCATAGAATCCTACAGCCATAGAAATTTAAAGCTCACAAGGAGTTAATTGAATATGCATTAGCTCTCAGGGCAGGGTTTGGGATATACGTCTATATCCACTATGTATGTTAAGATTCACTTCAGCTTAAAACCATTGAAAGAAAACAGGTCTTAGTTACAAAAATGTAATGACAAAGCGTGAACCCAGACAGCTATAGATGCAATCATGATTGTGAATTTTAAAAGTGAGTTCCTTGGGAAGTAAGCATATTAAGGTAAAAGTCAGGAAAATGGAATTAAAACATTTGTCATGACTACATTAAGTAAAAATACATTGAGTTGCCGATGTTCTTTTTCATATCCTTCTACAGTTTATGTTAAAATGGATTGCCTGACTTGCAAGAACCCTCCATTCACAATGAACATGCCTAAAAGAGCCATAAGATATAGAGTAACCTTCAGTTTTGTTTTAGTTATTGTGTTCCATTCCATGAGTTGTTTAAAACTGGATGAGAATTTTATAGCAAGCGGTTTTCCAATTATGGAGAAATACTATTGGGGCAATTTTAGGCTCGTCATTGAGAAGTATATATTTATACAGAAGGTAAAGAACAGCTGGAATTAGTTACCAGTAAGGGTTTGGTTGAGACAAAAAACAAGTACTGAACTCATTTAAAATAACTTTTCCATTCGTAAAAAAAGCAGTTTACTCCCTTTTCCTCCTGTCCTGAAAGTATTGCTATGATGATTACACTGGCTTTCCAAATATCCCCCCATCCAAATGAGCATTATTTGTGCATAAGCCTTAATCATGAGGGTTGGCATGCTAGTTAATCATGTAATCAGTATGCACTGCTGCGAGGAAACTGACTAGTTTTCATCCTCCTGAATTAGTGTATGAAAGTGTATTGGGAAAAAGCAGGACTGATAGGTCTTTCAGAGGACCAACACAGGTTGCTGAGTCAAATGGACTCTTTCTATGCTGAAAATTTCTTATTCTTAAAAGTAATTATACTTACTATTTGTGACAACCCACCTGAAATCAATTAATTCAAGCATAGACTGGGAATACAATCTGGGATCTCTCCAGCCCAAAGTTGAGACTTTGAGCTCACAGTCTAGGTTGACACCCCCCAGTGTTGGAGGTTTATTGCATGGTTGGAGATGACATCCTTTGGATGAACAACAACAATTTACATTTATATAGCGCCTTTCACGTCGGGAGGACGTCCCAAGGCGCTAAACAAGAGGCGTGTGACCCGAGCTGGGAGGGGAGTGTTTGGGAAGGGGTGAAACACGAAGGGGAGGTAAAAGAGTTCAGGGTGGAACAAAAGGCACGATCGAAGAGGAAAGTCTTCAAATCGGCCTTGAAAGAGGAAAGGGAAGAGGCGAAATGGAGGGATTGAGGGATGGCATTCCATAAGGTGGGAGCAGAGAAACTGAAGGCCCGGCCTCCGATGGTGGGGCGGTTCGGGCGGGAGGCTTGGAGCAGGCCGAGTCCTGTTGAACGGAGGGTCCGGGTGGGCGTGTAGGGGGAGAGTAGATCGGCTAGGTAGGATGGGGCAAGGCCATCCTACCTAGCCGAGAAGCATTAAACCGAGATCCAATCTGTCTGTTTAGGTGGACATTAAAAATTCCATGGCACTATTCGAAAAGAGATGAGAACATCTCCCAATGTTGTGGCCAACAATACCTCAAATACAAAGTTGGTCATTCACTTCATGGCTGCTTGTAGGACGTTGCATATTTTGGCTACCATATTCACCTAAAACACGCTGTCACTCCATTTTGCTGGAAACTCTGTGAAGCACTTTGAGATGTGTCAACATGATAAGATCCTATATCTAATGGAAAGATTATTATTATGTTGCCTTTGATTTAAATTCAAAGTCCAGAAGAGTTGCGTCAAGTTCCATGATGCCAACAAAAATACAATTTTACGGCCCTCATAAGGCATAAAGAACAGAGATAATAGCCAAATAAAGTTTAATTAATGTTCTACAATGACTTTCATAACAGGGGGCCTCAGTGTCTTTCACATCTCTATAATCCAGCACTTGGTCTGACCTGATCTGACTCCCTATTCTTTGTGTGTTTAACCACAGTTGAATAATTTTTTTTTTAAATCCTTGTGGCAACAGATGGAATGCACAATGCTGCAATAATCTCAGCAATACACACTGCAGCCGATTTGAGCACAGCAATCTCCCTAAAATAGCTGTGAAGCAAATGATCAATTTTAATTTGGGGGATTAATTTGGCCAGGACATCAGGAGAAAATCCCTTCTTTTGTCAGGAATCTTAACAGGCAGAAACAACAACAAAAAAGTACATTTATAGAGCGCCTTTCACGTCAGGAGGACGTCCCAAGGCACTGAACATTCAGGATGGGTCCCAAGCAAGGGAGAGGGGCAGGGTAGGGGGGAGGGGCAGGGCGGGAGAGTGTTAGGAGGGGAGGGAGAGAATTGGGAGGGCAGCAGAAGGCACGGTCGAAGAGGAGGGTCTTGAGACTGGCCTTGAAGGAGGCGAGGAGAACGTACTTCACTTTAATATTTGATCTGACGAGCAGCACCTCCAATGGTGCAACAATTCCCCAGCAATGTACTGGAGTGGCATAATTTCAAGTTCTGATGTTGGGTTTAAACCCACAAACTTTTTGACTTTTTGAGAGCTACCTAATTAGTCAGGTTGGCAGGTAATATTGTACTAATTTAAAACAAAGCCTGGTGCTACAATGAGGAAGCTGGCAGCCATGGTTGGTATTCTGGAAGGACAGGTTGAAAAGGTGCAAAGTGTTTTCTTCATCCAGATTTACATTTTCTCATGTAATCCTGTGAATATCCACAACCATTTTCAGCAGGCTTCACAGTGTGTCATAATTCTTATAACAGACAAACAGGCCATTTGTCCATCATCAACAGCAACAACAAAGTACATTTGTACAGAGCCTTTCACATCGGGAGGACATCCGAAGGCGTTGGTGCAGGTGCTTTTCTCTACAAGAGTCACTAATCTCACTCAATTGAATCAAATAATTACCATGCTAACTGATTCATCCACAATATACACAGTTAATTCACTTTGCTGTATATTTTATGAAGCACTTTTAGATGTCTCAATTATGTAATGCAACAACAACAAAATTACATTTGTATAGCGTCTTTCAGCATCGGGAGGATGTTCCAAAGCACTGAAATATGGCACTTTATCAAATGAAGGGATATTATTATTAGTGTTCAACAACAAAGTACAGTCACTAAACGCTACAGTAAATCCCATGAAGCATGTTGAGATCCCCTCTGACCTGAAAGACACTATATTTAATGTGAGGAATAAAGAGGAAACAAAACTCCAGGATTAGAATCATTAAATACTCATAATAACCATAATCTGCACTAGAAAGGGTAGAGACTCAAATCTAAAAGTTAATCCCCAAATTGTACACAAGTTCCTCCCAGCTGCAAGCTGTTAACCAAACATTAAGGCCACCCCTCCCATGTCTATTTTTCGAACATTCATTGCCAAAGTTTTGTAGAGCTCAGAAATCAAAGATCTCAGTCGTTCTTTTATTCTCTATCTACGTGCTGTAAACTGTTCCGATTCCTTGGCTTTCCGCATTTCTCTATAAGTGGGGCTGTTAAACTCATTATGCAGCAGGCTCTTTTGGGAAAACATTTAGTAGATTTGAAACACTTTGACCATTGCTATTTAAAATATTGATTTCTTAAAATATATATCTTCAGAGCTATTTCACCTCATTTTAGTAGGAAAATCGTGGTCATAATACAAATCTCTATTAAACTGTTCAAATGCTTATGGATATTTATGTAAAAACACAATAGAAATACAATGGAAAGATATGTACCATAGTACAGTAAATTGTGTTTAGTTCCCAGCCTTAAGCACTAAAAGTCTCCAGCTTGTTTTGTAGGTCTGGAATGTCAGTAAAAGGAGATCTCAGGACACAGAAAACATGTGAGGAGTAAATTTCACATTTAATCACAAACACATGAACGCGTTCCCTCTGTGCTTAGCTACAGGATGTTTAATTTACCATACAATAGTCAGATGTCTCACCCATGATATACATGTGATGGAAGAAGTTAAAATAGCTTTACTACCATACAACATACAAACATTAAGAATCAAAACAACATTTTTTTGTATATCGTGAAGCCCAACAATATCTAATTTCAAGAATTTGGTGATCGTGGCCATGGTTTATTGCCTCCACCGATTCATAGCATTATTTACGGAGAGATTCTTTGATAGAATCTACTGTGTGTTAACATTCCCTGATTACAGTGTTACAGGACACATTGTTGCGCAGCTGTTAATATTAGCTAAGGAACTGAAACGGATAAGAAACATTAGACATGATGTGTCGAATGGCATTCTTTTGATCTGTAATGTTGCGCATTAAGAGAAAATCTTTTACTCACTAAGATTTTACAATAATGTTTAATTGCTAAGGAAAGTTATGTCAAATCCAACATATTTTCATGTTTAATACACATGTGTAAAACTTCTTCCAAAGTTTTTCAAAAAGCTTTAATAATTTCATATTGGCTTATTCTTTCGTGCAAGTGTAACAATCATTATTGTGTTAAACAATGCTTGGTGATGCTTTGTCACCCGTGTGCTGCTCCTACATCAGCAGTGCCAATCATCCTGAATCATTTCAGTGAACAATACGTTGTGGGCTGCTACTAGAAATGAAACCAAGCCCGTTCACTACATCAAAGAGTGCTGCAACATATGCCAGTTATTAGCACATCTGCCAGAACGACTGTTTTCATTTAGAAGCTGCAGTGTATGTCATAAACCATGTTGTTTCCCTGTCCAATTTGAAGCTTGCTACTTTCACTAATATTTTTGAGCAAATGCACAATAAATATGGTACCTTACTTACTGGCAGTATTGTTCACACATAGAAATCCATTGTGTGGCATTGATTATGCAGCAGTTAAAAAGGATATGGGGGTGGGGGACTGCCCCCAGCACACCTGTAGACTAATCACTGTGTTAAATAGCATAAGGGCACTCCACTCAATGCATTTGTTAATTAGCACCATCAATGTTAATTAACACATTATAATATCAGACCTCACTCCAGATGTATTTTGAACAGTTTGTGGGATTCGCAGCTCTAAGTTAGAAGATTCAGGGTTCAAACCTGGAGTCCAATAGCTCAGTGGTTAGAGCACTCACCTTACAAACCTGACATCTGTGTTTCGAATCCAGGCAGGTCAGGGTGAAACCTTGGGAAAGCTTCCGTACTCCACATGCCTAATAATAATCTGTCCCCAAAAAACCTATAATAAATTGGTCATTTCAATCCATGACCGTTTGTAGGACACAACTGTGCGCAATTGGCTGCCGCGTTTCACCCACATATATAGTCAATTCACTTTATAGTACATTCTGTGAAGCGCTTTGAGATGTCTAGAAGGTATGAAAAGCGCTATATCAAAAATGCAAGCATTATTATAGGAATATTGTTAGCCCGGGATTTCAGTTCAGAATCTAGGATGACACTCCAGTGTTAGGGACAAAGTGCTGCAAAATTGGGGATAACATTCTTCTCACAAAACATCCTCAGATATTTTTGTTTTGCTTTCCATCTATTGTTTTCTATTAAATCATTACCTCATAGCTGAAAAACTGTAATGGGATTATTGGCTCCAGTATGTCGCATTTGTCAGTGCAGTTAATATTCTGGGTATTTGAAGGATTAAGCACCGTTAACATTTAGGTTTTCAATAAAACAATGTTTGTCTAATCAAGGATTTGAAGAATAGCATTCTTGGTTTAGAAATTGAATCTTAGACTCTTAATATTTCTTGCAAGAACAAACAGTTTTCCCACAATAAATCCACACAAATCTGTCCATAAAAATAAGAAAGAAAAACTCCAACTCTAATAATGAATCTAATATTACACCCAGATGCATCCTGAAACCTAACTTTACTTTGAGACTGTAGCAAGCTGATGTTTCAAGTACATTAACTCAACAAATGTTTTAAAATGTTTTGCTTGCCCTCTTCCCCAAAGGGACATGAAATGTACAGTAGTTTCAGGTTTCAAGTGTTTTAAAGCATCTGGAATAAACATGTATATGCAGGAAGGAATTCCATGATCCCCTGAGTGTTGTGTTTCTCCTTTGCTGGTTTTGACAAAATTCACTCAGACAACTCAGACAAGGCTTAGATGCAGAAGTTGGCGTAGATATCATTGCAGGTTAGAGCAGGTGGCTTTGTTAAGATACAAGTGCACACACACAAGCACTCGCACACAGAAATGTAGATAAATGCAAACACCCTTCCTGGTTATCTGTTCCAGTTGTTAATTACATATTACAATCAGTGTTAAGAAACATCCCAATTTTCACATGATATATTTTAATAGATCTATGTTCTAGTAGTCAGAACCAACAACAAGAACAATGTTCTTGAATTTATGTAATTAATAATAATGTTAAAAGCTGCATTTGATACAGCACCATACCATGTCTTCAAGATGTTTCAAAGTGCTTCAAAGAATATATTGTAAAGTAAATTTGGGGGGCAAAACACGGCAATCAATTGCGCACAGAATGTTCCACAAACAGTTTTGGATTGAGTGACTAAATTCTTATTTTACCCCCTTATTATTATTATGTACAGCCCTTCACGTGTAGTAGAATCTCATAGAGTTTAACAGTGGAGGAGTGTAACACTGAGCTGGGGAGGGGTGGGTGGTGGTGAGGTGGGCAGATGTCTATAGGCACGGTCAAATAGGAAGGTCTTCAGGTTGAATCTGAAGACAGGCAAGGAGGGAGCACAGTGGAGGGATTAAGGCAGTTTCAGGCCATAGTGGCTGATGGCATGACTCCCAGTGGTGGAGCTGAAGGGCAGCAGAGGACAATCAGGAGCCAGCTGAGCAAAGATGGCAGTTAGTGGAATTAAGTGCAAGCAGGCCAGAGAGAGAGGGAGGTGCCAGGGCATTAAGTGATTTGTACCTGAGTGTGAGGATCTTAAAATCAACCCATTCTGTAATAGGGAGTTAGAGAAATCTGGCAGGGACTTTGGTGGTAAGGGTGTGTAATTTAACGCAGGTGAGGATATGGGTGGCAGAGTTTTAAATTAATTGGATTTTATGAATGGTATAGCTGGCGAGATCAGCAAGGAGAGAGCATTGGAAAATATTGAGGCAGCAGATTCAATGGAAACTGTATGCATTTTAGACCCACTCTATAATATTGACTTAATGATTTATTCACGTGCGTTAATATAAATCATTACTGTACCATCTGTAATTGGTTTACAGTGCAAATTGTAAATGGGTAGTAATTCTACTCACAGTTAAATTACTGTTGAGAATCCACATGGTAGCATATACTAAACCCACTGCTACACTTCACGAGTCCAATTCAGCAGTTTTACAGGCATATTAATGCAGTTTATTCAGCATTTAAAAGAAAATACTAAATACATCAAAATATTTAAGAGGAAAGTTGATTTATACATAGAACCATGACATAGAATATTACAGCAAGGTAATAGGCCATTTGGCCAACTAGTCACATGAGGGGAAAGAGAATAGATGGATATGGAAGAATGATTCAGTAGAGGTGATGTCTCATGTGGAGTATGAATACCAGCACAGAATAATTGGGCTCAATGGTGTGTTTCCATGCTGTAATTTCAGTGTTGTTCTATGTAAAATTCCCTCCTGTATCATCCAAACCAGCTGGTTAGTAATGTATGCAAGGCTGGTTACTTACAATATAGTCTATATAGTAACCAAGTAATAAAATCATGAACATATCAGGAAATATTGAAGTGGTTACAGTTTCCTGTGAAACAGTAGTTAGGCATAGTTCACAGGAAATGATCTGACATTGGGGAGAATACTTTATTTTGATTACTGTATGAAATGGTGCTGAAGGAAATATGACATAATTCTTCACCATAAAAATAAACTCGAAGGGATTAATGTCATTCCCATCATATTAAACTCGTGTGGAGGTGCATTATCCACTTTTAATTTTATTGTGACATTATTGCTTGAGCATTATGCGAGAACATTTAGCCCACAAACAATACAGTCAAATCACTTTGCAGTATATTCTGTGAAGCATTTTGAGATGTCTCAAAGATGTGATGAGGTGCTATATCAAAATGAAAGGTTTATTATCATAATATAATAAACATGAAATAAGAAAAGGCCATTCAGCCCATCATGCCAGTAAATTTGCAGACTAGATTAGCCTATTCTATTGTGTACTACACCCCATCAGAAAATCTCCTGGAAATAGTCATGCCTACATACTGAAACGCAAAAATACTGCAGATGCTGGAAATCTGAAACAGAAATCGCTGGGAATAACCAGCAGGTCAGGCAGCATCTATGGAGAAAGGAAAAGTGAGTCACCATTTCGGGTCCATAACCCTTCATCAGAATTGGGCCATGTTAGGACACAGAGGCTTTTAAGGGATTAACAGAGACAGAGAGGAAGGGCAAAGAAGACAAAGGAGAAAATGGGGTAAAGAGTAGGAGATGATGTGTTGATGATGTGATGAAGGGTAGGAAAGAGGTGTTAATGTTGTGAAACAGAAGAGCGCTGAATTTCACAGAGGTATATACTCCCTGATCCTAAATGCTATTGCTAATCACCTATTCTGGCTACATGAGTTTCTTTTCTGCAAGTCTCAAAGTTTGGATGATCTTCAGAAACAACAACTTGCATTTATATAGCGCCGTCACGCAGGGTAACGTCCTGAAGCGCTTGTTACCATGTTGAAACATTTATTAGCGACCCACGATCCGCATATTGTGATTTGTTCCCTCATTCATCTGACTAGCATGAGTGAGCAAGTCAATCCATATCTGAGAAAGAAATGATGATTTTCAGATACAGTATGACATTTAATCATTTGAAGTTTCTTATGAAGTTGCACTGGAAAAATAGTTTTCTATGATTATTGTATGATTACTATGATTTTGTGACTTTTTTCTAGTGGCAGTCACTTTTTTTCCCCCATGTATCAGTAAGATTTAACTCTTTCTAAACCAGGAGTAAGGAATTCACAACACAGAGGGGGACACGGAAAGGAGTTTCCAAAGTCATGGTGGTGGTAACAGACGGTGAATCTCATGACAGTCACAACCTAGAAAGTGTGATCAACAACTGTAAAAAGGATAACATTACAATGTTTGCTATTGCAGTAAGTAGTTTATATTTCAGTATTTTGTAAGACATTATTCATCGTACGTTTAAAAAAAATAAAAAACATTCAATCAGAAAAGGACATTCAGCCCATCAGAAGTCCTCCCAATGTGAAAGCACTATATAAATGTATATTGTATTGTATTGTATATCATACGGTCTTCATGTGATTATGTAAAACAATTTATTGACATAATAACAACAACAATAACTTGCATTTATTTATCGCCCTTCACGTGGGAAAGTGTCCCGTAGTGCTTGACAGTGGTGGAGGCAGGGGGAGAGGCAGGAGGAGAGGTGACTGTAAGCTCTATCAAAAAGGAAGTTCTTTGGGTGGGATTTAAAAGTGAGGAGTGAGGGTGCAAGGTGGAGGGATTGAGGGAGAGAGTTCCAGAGATTCGGGGAATAGTGGCTGAAGGCATGGCCGCCGATGGTGCAGCATTGGGAGAACAGGAGTACAGGCGGAGGCAGTAGGTGGTGGAATAGGGGGGTAACAACAAGTCGCATCCCAGAGCGTTTGAGGGAGGGAGGTGAGAGGGCATGAAGAGGTTTGAAAATGAGTGAGTGAAACGAGTGAACCGTTCGGTAAATGGGAGTCAGAGGAGCCCGGCAAAGACTGGTGTGATATGAATGCAGAGTTTTATGCAGGTGAGTATTCAGGCGGCGGAGTTTTTAATTAATTGAATTCTGTGTGTGGTGGAACTGGGGAGACCAGTGAGGCATTGGAATCGTCCACCCCAAAAGTGATGCATTGGTGGAGTGAGGGCCAACAGGGCCTGGAGATCACCAAAAGAGAGACACCGAGGACCAGTGTCCTGACTGCGGCCCTACCTGAGCTCACCGCTTCCTGCCTCTCAGGGCCCAGCACCATACAAAGACATAGGTAGAGACCAGGGAGAGTCACAAAGACAGAGACTCACAGAGAGAGCGAGAGACACACTTACAAATTAACACAGAGACACTCATAATTACACATAAAGAAGAGACACACACGGGCACACTGACAAACACATATATACAGAAGAGAGAGAGACACAGACATACACAGCGACTCACACCGCAATACTACCAAACAGATACACATCTGTTTGAGAGAGGCACACTCACATCGACATTCACAAACACACACAAAACACAACCTTCTAATTTAGAGGAGAGAGTGCTACCAATTGTACCCGGCAGACTTTTGATTCGTAGAACGAGTTTTGGGGTAGCTCACTTGACTGCAGGATCAGTTTGCCACCCTGAACGGATAAGGTTCAAATCCTGGTGGGTCCTCTCAGACCTTAATCTTTTGAAGGACAATAAAAATAAGTACCATTTACAAATGCTTGGGAACCTGTCTGGCGTATCAATGAGACCTGAAACAAAGACATGTCTTTAACCCTGTAAATGAAAGCCCTAATGTGTTGGATGGTCCCTTATAGTACACAAAGCAGTGTTCAGTGTTGTTGAACTGCACTGTTCCTGTAATTTACCTTGAGGAAAAAGATTTGCTTAATAGTTTGCATTAATTGACGTAAAATCATAAACGGAATACCAGCACATGTTAACATTATCTAAGAGAAAATAATCACAGCCATATACTGTAATAATAAAATGTTCTTTGAAGATCAGGTACGTTGATGCTTAAATAGAGGCTTCACCCTGACCCATGGCTGTGAACTCTCCTAAATAAATGGGGATGAAGGACAGAGACTGTCCATTTCAGATAGCAGACATGTAGCGAAGGACCACATTTATATTTTGTTGCTATAATTAACTGTCTAGAAAGAAGCAGAGCACGATGGCAGAGATGGGTAGGATTCATTGAATACCTTTGTTTCACATGGACACATACTGTTAGATAAAATACCGACATTTACTTCTAATGCAAATGTTGGAGTGCAAGATATGCGCTCACCGTTGAGTTCACGTGCTAATCTTAATTCTTAAAATGCTCACTTCCTACTTTGATTTAGTCTAAATACCAGATTGACAAAGGAAACGCATTACATTCAGAAATTTGAGGAATCACAGCTGCTCAAGCAACTTGGGTTCCATCCAGATGACAGTATCAAACTCGAACTTCTTGCAGCAGAGAGTGAATCCTGTCACATACATGTTAGTTCACAAAATAAATACGTTTTGGTCATATTCACCAGTTGGCACATACTTCGGCTATAACAAAGTATGGCCAACAGAATACCAACAGTGATTCCTGATAAAAACAGAAAAAAAAAAATTTGTGTTAAAATCGAACTGCAAAATGCTCCATAATTTTGTGAACTCTTAAATTTTAATCTAAAATGGTCTTATGGGCAAAGACTAGGTGCAATTTCAACTTCTCAAGTCGTCGGGCCCTGCCACTGTCAAGCTCTCTGGGACTCCACCCGGTGTGAGGGATGCTATGTAAATGCAATTTGTTATTGTTGTTCTGATGCATTTCGTTTTTTTTAATTTCTATGCATACAAGTTAAATATTCCAGCGATTGCTATATGTAACTTAGAGGTGAGTGGTTGGTAATTGATTTGCCATTGTAAGATCCGGAGAATGTAGCTCAATTATATTTCAAGGTTTTGTTTCCATGAAGCAATCTCGAAATTCTATTTAAAGACAACTGGGAATGTTTCTTCAGTGAATCAGAGAAATAGCCAGATTGTTTTTTTACAAAGCATACATTGAGTCAGCAGGAAGAACAATTCCAGTTGTAAAATGTCTAATTGCCTCCAGCAGTATATTTAAGTACAGGGTTTTTATCTAATGACTGACAGGAAATGCCATTGATAGAGACTATAATTAATTCCTGCAGGCACTTAGTATTTTCAGTCAGTGGTAGATAGTCACTATATGATTAATAAATGTCTCCTCCAATGTATTACAACAACAACAACAATAACAACTTTGATTTATATAGCGCCCTCCACCCCGGATGGCGTCTCAGAGCGCTTCACAATAACGGATCCCAGGACTGAGCCAGGAGCAGGGGTAGAAAGGTGACCAAAGGTGCGATCGAAGAGAAAAGTCTTTAGCTGAGACGTGAAACTGGGAAGAAAGGAGGCGAGACAAAGGGAGTGAGGAAGGGAGTTTCAGAGCCTCGGGGTGTAGTGGCTCAAGGCACGGCCGCCGATGGTGGAGCGGAGGATTCGGGGGACAAGGAGGAGGCCAGACCCGGTGGAGTGAAGGAAACCGGTGCTGGACTGAGGAGAGAGGAGGGCGGAGAGGTAGGGGGGTGCAGAGGAGAGGAGAGATTGGAAAACAAGGGTGAGGATCTTGAAATTGATCCTCTCAGGGACAAGGAGCCAGTGAAGTCTGGCAAGGACTAGTGTAATGGGGGAGCGAAGTTTGGTGCAGTTGAGAATGCGGGCGGCAGAGTTTTGAATGAGTTGGATTTCATGGATTGTGGTGGAGGGGAAACCGGCGAGGAGGGCATTGGAAAGGTCCAGCTGAGAGCTGACAAAGGCATGGACCAGGGTTTCAGTGGCTGTTGGGGCGAGATATTGCCGGAGATGGGCGATCTGACAGAGGTGGAAGAAAGCAGTGCTAGTGAGATGTGGGGGAGGAAGGACAGTTGGGGGTCAAACCTGAGGCCTAGGTTGTGTATGGGATCGGAGAGTTTTAGGGGTAGGCCGGGAAGGTGGAGGAGGTGAGAGCCATGCGATTCAAGATGTTGACGAGAGCCAAAGAGTATGGCTTCCGTCTTGTCAACACTCAGCTGCAGGAAGCTCACATTCATCCTGCTCAAAACACAGTCAATATCTTTACAGTATGTGCTATGATGTGCTTTTCTCTGTATCAAATGTAAGGATTATTATTAATTATCATTTGGGTCACAAAATAACTGCAAATTTTGTTTTTAATTGGGATGTCCTCCCAACGTGAAAGGTGCACTACAAATGTAATTTTGTTGTTGTTGTAAATTCAGATAAAACATATTATTCTGTCTGGTGCAAAACTACTCAGATAGTACATTTTATCCAATTCTCTTTCAAATAAGCTTGGCTACAGTAGCCAGTTATGTTAACCATTTATGTTAAGACTGTTTGCGGGACGCTGCCGTGTTTCGCCCACAAATAAACAATCAATTCACTTTACAGTATAATCCATGAAGTATTTTGTGACATCTAGAAAGCGCTATATCAAATGCTAGGATTATTATTATCATACTTGAATATCTAAACGAGACTGAAAGTTCAACATATATATGAAACCCACACATGGATATTTTTGTGTGACTGGAATGGAATGCACTCAGGCACACTGTGTCTGTTGAGAGATGCAACCTACTTCCAGAGAGTATTAGGCGCAGGTTGGCAGGAGCCAATGGTTTGGGTAGCCCAGAATATGCATTGGGATTCTTTCGAGTTTAACAGCTAAACCCACATAGCTCACCATTCAGCCTAGCTAGGACTATCCTACCTAAAGGGGCTGTAGCTTGCAGGAGTACCAGGAGCTGAGTGGGAAAACAAAAACAACAACAAAATTACATTCATATGGAGCCTTTCGCATCACGAGGACGTCACAAGGTATTACAAACCCAGGTTAGCAGTACTAATCCACATCACACTCCGCATACCTATCTCCCCACTAGACTCCAATGGCTCCTTGGCTCCCAACAGTTCGACTATAAGAACTTATCCATAAATCCCTTAATTTCCAGTACTCACTGTCTTTGTGGTCTTCTCCTACCTGACTCCATTGTTTGCCCTTATTTTTGTTTAACTCAAGTTTGCTTTGCATCTCCAGCCTCCTATGCACCAGCACCGCTGGTGGGGGAGAGGATGGGGGAATGACTCAAAGTGTAGTTCAAGAGAAAAAAATTTAAGGCATGTTTTAAAGGTGATGAGAGAGGAGCAAGGGTTAAGGTTTCTGGCATGGAATTCTAGAGAAAGGGGGCAGAATGGGTGACCTCAGATATTGGAGTAGATCGACTGGGGAGGAGGGGGTCAAGAAGCACACTGTTATAAGCTGAGCAGAAGGATCAGCCAGGTTAGGAGGGATACAGGAGGTTGCAGAGAGAGTGAAGCAAGGCTATGTAGGCATTTGGATAGAATGAAGATCTTGAATTAGGTAAGGTAAATTTAGAATAGCAATTAAGGTTGTTTCACAAATGGCTACACTAAATTAAATTCATATTAATCAAATGTGTTTGTGACATTTAGGTGCTCGGCAGTTACAACAGAGGAAATCAGAGTACCGTGAAATTTCTAAAAGAAATCGAGTCCATCGCAAGCTCACCAAAGGACAAACATTTTTTCAATGTATCTGATGAAAAGGCACTGGTGACGATAGCAGAAACTCTTGGGGAAGAAATCTTTGCCCTTGAAGGTAGGTGATGGGATTTTCTTCCATTTAAGAAATAACGTTATCAAGAGAAAGGTTTAAATAACAACAACGTTTACATTTGGTGCAGTGCCTTTCATGTCAGGAGGATGTCCCAAAACGTTTAACATTGTATCCTGTAAAGTGGGAAACCGAGTAGGGTGGAAAATAGAGGAGTGAGATGACTGAAGGTACAGTTGAAGAGGTAGGTTATTGGAAGAGTTTTTAAAGCAAAGAGGGAGGATGGAAAGGAGAGGGATTTAGAGAGAGAGTTCGAGTGTGGGTCAAAGCTAAAATAAAAACTTAATGATCCAACTTCGCTCTATCAATTCAAAACCACTGTTAATCCAGCTGGGGAGTGCACTATTTCAAATAAAATATGAAATATAAAAAAAAAGAAGGTGTTTTAGACATGGTTCTGATGGATAACAGAATGCACGGATGCCAACATATTTCTGATAGGCCGTTCTCCACGTGAAAACATATAGAGAAGGAAGCCAGAGTGTCCAAATTGGTGAATTTTGCTGAAAGATTTGTAAATAGGAAAAACCACAACAAAATTACATTTATAGAGCGCCTTTCATATCGAGAGGAGGGGGCATGATAGAAAAGGACTTGAGACCGGCAAGGAGGAGGCAGGAAGGCCGATGAGGTGGGAATTTCCATAGTCGAGCCTTGATGTGACGAATGCATGGATGAGGGTTTTGGCAGCCTGGGGAGTGAGGCAGTGGTGGAGTCTGGCAATGTTACAAAGGTGGTGGAATCTGGTCATAGTGCGGATGTGGTGGAGAAAGGACAGTTGAGGGTCAAACAAAACACCTAGGTTCCTGACTGGCTTGGATGCTGATGCTGCCAGCCCCTGAGGTACGGAGGAGCTGACACGAACCAATCATGAGGGCCTTAGTCTTGCCGACATTCAGCTGGAGAAAGTTGTCCCTCAACCAGGACTCGATGTCAGACAGGCAGATAGTCAGGTCGCCAGTAGTCCTGGAGTTGAGGGTGAAAGCGGAGAGATAGAGGAAACGTACATAGTAGGTGCTGAGAATCTGATATTAACAAAAATATTCAAGCTGTCAGAAAAGGGATTCAATTGTTTCATTTTACACCTTGTTTCACCCTCCCACTTGTTGACTAGTTTGTAGTGCTTTGAAGGAGTCCCACTCAACAAGTTCATAAGATTAGTTGCCATTCTGACTCACTTCGAAGCACTCTTGTCTCTGAGTCAGAAATTATAGATTCAAGTCCCATATCTGTACTTTAAACTCACAAAGTCTGACGTTCCAATGCAATGCTGGGAAATTGCTGCTTTGATGAAGGTGTCATACTTTGGATGAGATGTTAAACTGTCTGCATATTCGGATGGATGTTAAAAATCCTGTGGCACTATTTCAAAAGTGAAGGGATTTTCTGAGGCCCAAACCGGAAATGCCCCAAATAAAATTGGTCTTTCACTTCACGCGGAACATTGCTGTCTGCAAATTGGTTGCTGTTTCACCTAAAAAATAAAGTCACTACACTTTTTTCGCAAAATCTGTGAAATGCTTTGAAACAGCCTCCTGCGTGAAAGATGCTGTATCAAATGTCCCATCTACTTGTCCAGGTTAAAGTCTAACAATGCCCCAAATAATATTGCTCATTCACGCCATGGTTTTTTGTGGGACATTGCCTTGTGCATATTGGCTACCGTGTTTGCCCGAAATACACAAGTCATTTCAGTTGATAGTTTATCCTGTGATCCACTTTGAGATGTTCTCCCGACATGAAAGGCACTTTCCAAATGTAAGGATTATTATTATAATAAATAACATGGCTCTCTAAGCAAACATGCAACACATTATAACAACATAGTTGTGAGCTCCTCTTTTGGTCTTCTGATGTACACTTGCAACAACTCTGACAGAGATGAATAAATAACAGTGAGTACATTCTTGTTAGGCATTGCCTTGTAAGGTATGAACAATAGCAACTTCGGTTATATACTACTTCAATGAGAACAGATTACTTTGGACCTATGCCAGCTAAACACAAGTGCAGCTAGATAGCTCCTGCATGACCTGAGAGACATGGTTTTTGCTAACCTCTTGAAGTTGGCCTGGATAATAACAATAATAATAATAATAATAATCCTTACATTTGACATGGCATCTTATCACGCTGTTGAAGTGTCTCAAAGCGCTTCACAGAATGTACTTTAAACCGAATTTGACCGTATATTTTATGGGCAAAATTCTGAGCAAACTATAGAAACATTATAATAATAATGTAGATAAGAAAGATTTTTAAAGATAACCTATCCTGTATTGGAAACAAGTATAATAAAACATTCATTTCAATATTATATACAATATAGTAATGCCTTATTTTAATGTTTTAATGGTAATGTTATCAATATTAGCATTGCATTAAGTTGCACAAAGTAGGCAGGGCAATGCATTGTCCACTGGTTTGATTGGAATTTTGGCAGGCAAGGTAATTATCACCATTCATCATCACATCTTTAGCTGGTTTTAAAATATTTCTATACTTTCTCATTCTATTATCTTGCTAAAAGTACTGATTGAATATTTTTTTCTACTAATGTGTGATTTCTAATTCCAACGCTGAGTACTTTAAGTGTTGTTTTACCAGCATCCCTTGGAACTTCCTTCATTTCATGTTGGGAGGAAAGGGATGTTAACTACACTTGGCAGGAAGCGCAGCAGGACTGTGTCTTATTTTTCTCGTTTTGATTGTATCTGTGATAACTAATTCAGTTTCCGGAAGATAATTCCTTAAATACAGAAAGCAAGCACTTCAACATAAGGATAACTTTGGTCTTACATTAGAAAAAATTGCATTTGACAACAATTCCATTGTCCCATTCAGCACTAAAAAAAAAATCTGTGAGCGGGATCTTCTGATTGAGTGGAATGAACTTTTCTGAGAAGAATTAGGGAATTCAAGAGTTCGGGAACATCTTCAGTAAACAGTCTTATCGCTCTGTGCGCTGTACGTTCATCTGGGATTCCTGTGTGACTAATTTCTACAGGACACGAATTCTACAGAAATTGACTTCCTCAGGGATTAAACAGGAAATTATTATTGATCATGCTTATCAAGAATGTCCAAGGTATTCCAGTTGAAGGCCAAGAATGTATGATATTATCTTACACTAACGTATTTTCTACATTTCAAATTTATTATGTGTATATTGTAGATGCCTCTGCAACTCTAGCTCTGTCATCTCCTACTGCCCATTCCCTTCACCCTGCCAATTCAGACCTGCTTCACATTCCCTTGTTTATTTCAGACAGTTCAATAAATGGTTTTGAAAGCTAGTTTGAGAGTTCTAGTAAATCAGAGGCCCAGACTCCAATGATTGACTACTTGAGGTATATTATGTGCCACGAGCACACCACATGTGAATGTATGTGTACAGAAGGAATTACTGGTGGCCTTAACCATGTAATTCCCAATGAATTGGTTGATAATAACATACTTAAGGGCACATTCATTCCACTATTGGGACTTAAACATTCAATGCCATGGCCGTGTGTTTTATGGAAAACAATTTACACACAGAAAAGACCCACAAACATCTTTGAAGTGAATGACCAATTTTATTTGGGGGATTCATGGTAGGGCCATGAATGGTAGAGCCGATGGTAGGGCTGGACTTCCAGCCTCTCTGCCCCAACTCTTTGGAATTCCATCCCATAATCCCTTCACCTTGCTTTCCCTTTCCGCTTTCAAGGTCCAACTAAAGACCCTCCTTTTCGACCATGCCTTCAGCCACCATCTTACCTCTCTGCCCACCCACCTATACTCAGGTCCTGACCCCCGACTGCTCAGCCCCTTGGGATATTCTCCCAATGTGAAAAGAGCACTACAATTGTCATCTTGTTCTTGGTTTGTTGTTCATTGTTGACAAAGACACTGAGAGGAACTCCCCTCACTTTTTAAATAGTTCCATGGGATCTATTAATTCCACCTGAACAAGCAGGTTTAATGTTTAATTCAAACAATGGGACCTCCAAACCCCAGCACACACTGCTTGACAAGGTGCTATATCAACTGCAAGGATTATTGTGGATTATTGTGCTCCCTCCCTTAACACCATTGTCTTGGCCCCTCCTTTCCCATCTTCAGGTCACGCCTGAAGACCTTTCTCTTTGACGTTCCCCTCCCCCTGGCTCAGCCTCAGGCTCCGCCACTGTGAAGTGCTCTGAGATACTATCCTTTGTGGAAGGCGCTATATAAATGCAAGTTGCTGTTATTGTAGAAACAGAAGCTGCATCTTTTTACATACCATCACATGGATCTCGGCATTTCATTGACAATTCAGCAAAACCAGCTTTAATTGAGTACAGTATAGTTAAGGGGACAGTTCAAAGATTACCATTATGAATAATTGGATGTGATATATTTATAAATCAGTAGCCCAGAGATTAGTTAGATTTGTTTCCATTCCAGGATTATTTGTGGATTATAATAAAACCAAACTAATACATAAAAGTAGTTTACTCAATTAGATGGTTAATCTGTCAGTGGATCTGTAAATTGGTAATGTCTGTTGATACAGAAGGTGATTGGTGCAAATTATTCATGATAATATTGTTTTACTATTTATATTAATAAAACGTGGATGGGAGAACAGTTTGGATTTATATGTGGTAGAATTACTTACAATCTGAGTCATGTCTTGGCTTTCACTAATAACAGCTTCTAATTTATTAGCAACTTCTGACAAAGAAGCAGCCTCTTTCAAGATGGAAATGTCACAGATGGGATTCAGTACACATTATGCCAAGGTAAGATATTTTATTCTGCTATAACTTTGTGTAGTCTGATTTTACTAATCATTCTTTCTCTTGTCCCTCCCTCTATTATTCGTAATTTCTTGTGACCTCTCTTTCTTCATTTCCTTCATTTGTTCTCACTCTCATTCTGTGCCGCAAGAGGCCTTGGCTTCAGTCCCTGCCAAAGTAATTCGAAGATAAAGTGCTGCAGACTCAGTGCATCAGCTCTATTGCAAAGATGTTGAGGTCTAGTATGTGACAAATTCCAATGGGATTCCACATTTAGGAATCTGGAAATACATCATAATAACTTGTGAGAACTTCAATCCTGTGTGATCTTCTGTTGTGGAGTTCACATGGGTCAGAGTTTTGTCTGTTGTACTTGCAGCTATCGGAAGTATTTGAGAATTCTGATTGAAATTCTTTAATTAAGGAATATTGTGGAAAACTTTGTGGTGCTTTTAGCATTTCTTGTACTTTTTGAGGAACATTGATACATTGGTTGGGTAGTCAGTCACTAGATAATAATAACAATAATAATAATAATAACTCCACTTGATATAATGCCTTTTAAGTTAGGGGGATATCTCAAACCACTTCATAGGAGTCTTTGTATAGTGGGTGAACCTTACGATAGTCAACAGAAGAACAAAAGGAGAACGTGGAAGAAATGTCTTCACACAGTGTGCTCTGGGGATGTGGAATGCCATGTCAAGTAAGTGGTAGACGCACAGTCCGTTTTCGCTTTCAAGTGGAAGTGTAGAGATACATGTACAGCGAAAAATTCTTGAAAGCATAGGAGGAAAGTACTCGCAAGTGGGATTGAATGGACAGCTTGCTATGAAAGCCGATGCAGATTCAATGGCCTCCTGCATAGTAAATTACTAGGATTCTACATTGAATAATAATAATCCTTGAATTTGATATAATGCTTTTCACTTCTTCTAGACGTCGCAAAGTGTTTCATAGAATATATTGTACTGTAAAGTTAATTGACTGTGTATTTGTGGTCGAAACGCGGTAGCCAATTGCGCACAGCAGTGTCCCACAAACAGTCATGGATTGAAATGACTAATTTTATTATTGTGTTTTTTTTGGAGGGATTATTATTAGGTGTGTGAAGTAAGGAAACTTGCCCAAGGTTTCACCGTGACCTGCCTGGATTCGAACACAGGTCTCATGCTTGTAAGGCGAGTGCTCTAACCATGAGCTACAGTATAATTAGATATAGCACCCCTTTTTTTCAATGCACGAGAAACTTCACAAGATCAGATGAGAAAACTCCTTCCCCAGTATCAAATTTACCATCTTACATAACATCAAGAATCTGGTTGTTTCTTATCAAAGACCATAGAAAGGATTAATGAAAGGAATAATGCAGTAGTAGAGTATACGAAGGATAGAGAATTAGGATAGGTTAAAGCTCATGTAGAATATAACTACACCAGCACCCTGCTTGTTGGCCTTCCAAATTCCTCTCTCCATAGGCTGCAGATAATCCAGAACTCTGCGGCCCGTGTCCTCTACCGCTCCAAGCTTCGTGATCACATCTCCCCCATGCTCGCCTGATTCCATTGGCTCCCCATCTCTCAGAGGATTCAATTCAAGATCCTGGTGCTCACATTCAAAGTCCTCCATGGCATTGCCCCACCCTACCTTTGTGACCTCCTAACCCCCTACCAACCTGCCCAGCTCCTCCGCTCAGAAGGCTCTGGCCTGCTCTATGTCCTCAGACCCATCTGCCCTACCAGTGGCGGACGAGCCTTCAGCTACTCTGACCCTAATCTCTGGAACTCCATACTGCAGTACCTCTGCCTTGACCCCTCCCTAACCTCCTTCAAGACCCACCTCAAGACCCTCCTCTTCCACGGTCCCATCGGTCACCCCAAATCCCCCCCTTTCTCTCCACCCTCCCCATCCCCGACTCCAACTCGGGTCTGAAACAATGACTGTCCAGCACCTTGGGATATCCTCCTGGCGTGAAAGGCGCTATACAAGTGTAATTTTGTGTTGTTGTGTTGTTGTTGATGTACCCAGATGGGCTTAATGGCCTGTTTCAGTTCTGATGATTCTATGTTAATCTGTGAAATTTTCTGTGTCACATATGATTTCACATAAATTTCACATAAATATCTCATATGATTTCCTCATCTAAATACCAGGACAGTATTATGCTTGGAGCAGTTGGAGCCTATGAATGGAATGGAACAGTCCTTATGGTGAACAACAATGATGCAGTTATTCCCAGCAGTGAGGAATTTCTCAATAAGTCAGACAAACAAAATGAATCTCTGGCTGGATATTTGGGTAAGAAAAGCATTGAATTGAGTTCTTTAAGAATGATAAAATGCATCGATGAGAAAAATGTACTCAACCTATTTTAGTCTGACCAGTAGAACAGAAGTGAAGGATAGAGGCTCCTAATGAACAATACGGCACCACAGATGGTCCAGTGGATAGAGCAGTAGCTTATAGACCAGAACTCCCCGGTTCCAATCCTGGTCCATGCTTGCTTCTTCCAGCTATGGCTGCATAGGGAAGCTAAATTGGCCCTGGCCTTCATAGGGTTAGGGATGGGAAAACCAGCCAGGATTCCTGTTCCTGGTCCTAGCGCATCTATTACTGTAGTATACATGAGTAGCAAGTTGAGAATGCATGCTCAGATTCTAGTTGTCCTCTGGCGAAAGGTGATAGTGTTTGGCTCATCAAACCTATTTGACAGAGAAGGCAAAACCTCCCCTCTTTTATTCTCCATCCCACACACTCCTGAAGGAAAGTTCTGCATCAATATTTTTGATCTTCAATAACAGTAAAGCAAAACCACTTCCTAGAGTTAAGTGGCTGGTCATCACTCACTGCCAGAGCTTATACATGAACAATGGTCACTTAGGTGGGGTAGCTGAGGGAAACCAGAGAGCTTTGGTTAAACGCTCTGAGGCACCATTCAGCGTGAAGGGTGCTATATAAATGCAAGTTACTGTTGCTGATTGATTCAGTGCTAAATGCAAACAGATGATATGTCTAGTGATTGGAAGGAGGGGAAAGGGAATGATCTGCAGTGAGGGATTGGGTGGTTTTGCTTAATTATTATTCAAGGTCAAAAGTATAAATGCAGAACTTTTCCCCCAGGAGTTGGTGGGACAGAGAATACAAGAGTGGAGGTTTTGCCTTCTCCGGGAAATAGGTTTCTTAAGATGAACGGAATTGCCTTTTTCCATTCAATGTACATTTCTTGTGGATTTTCTATAACATAAATACAGTTTACTGTATCAATCGAAAAGCCCAAATTTGGTAATCAGACATTTCAAGCAGTAAAAAATACTTTGTATTTACAGTGAATCTACTATTGGAGTGAAAGTCAAGCTCATCCACTTAGCTAAGTGCTTTTATTGGAGACTTGGTTTGAATAAAATTAGAAAATTAAGATTGGAAACTGGTAATATTCCAATGGAATTTATTTGGCTGGGAAACTTGTTTAAAGCTGGAAAATCTATTGCCAGTTATTATTCAATTGAACCTTGTTATAACAAATCCAATTATCGCAAGCCTCTCATTTTTCAATATTTTCCTGGTTCCAGCTGATTTTTCATTGCAAGGAATAATTGAAATGAAATCTCAATGAAACATCTGATTAAAGAAACTATTTGGCTTGTTCATTTGCCAGATTATAGTAAACAGGTTTAATAGCAATTCAAAGTGATACCAAACCCAGCCAGAACTCTGCAGTCCATTTCCTCTCCCTCAATAGGCTCCACAAATCCATTACCAGGTTCCACGAGTCCATCACACGCACGCCCATTCTAACTCAGCATTATCATCAGCCTGCTTCACATTCCCCCAGCCATTCTGCAGGCTTTCAGACATTGTACCCGCATTCTCTGGAATTCCATCCCTCCTTCTTGCTCCCTCTTTGTCTTCAGAACCTGCCTAACTGACTATTTTTTTCAACAGATTTTCAGCTCCCACCCTCAAATCTTACGCTTCCAATTAACTATTTGAAATGCTTGAACCATCTTCCTGACTTGAATGGTGCAATATACATTCAAATTGTAATTTTACCATACCAGATTTAATTATTTTCCACCTTTTCTAACTGAGTATTGAAAAACAGATTCACGTAATGCAACAGAATAATCTTGTATGAGTAATCTTATATGAGTAATACTATTAATCTGTAGAATAGGCAAGGTTTGAAAGTGATCTACTTTCAGAGTGGTGTTCCCGTAGCTCTCCATGATACAGCTCCAGCTACAAGAAAGAATTCACACTTGCAACTCTGAGTTTGATTTAGAAATACATGTTGAAATAGTTACATTTTGCACCCTCTGCTAACACAATTCTTCATAATCCATGACTGTTTGTAGGATACTCCTGTATGCAATTGGCTACATTGTTTTGCCCACAAAACATACAGTCAATTCACTTTAGAGTATATCCTGTGACATCTCAAAGACGCTATATCAAATGCAAGGAATCTTATTATTGTAGGTTTTTTTTAATCAACCACATTTAGGTTACTCTGTAAGCTCTGTAACAGTTGCTGGAGCTATGTGGTATGTTGCTGGACAGCCTCGATACAATCACACTGGACAAGTTGTTATTTATACCTCAAATGGAAGACACACACGTATTAAACAGACCCTGAAAGGAGAACAGGTAAATCGGACTTATTTCACTAACTGAATCGTGATTTTTTTGCCGTTGCTATTTTCCATATTGTGTTAACATTTCTACGTCTGTTGAAGATCTTTAAAAGAATCGATGATTAGGAAATCCCGGAAGTGCAGGAATTGACTTGAAGGATTGATCACAGTTCCAATATCCATGACGTTTGTGCCTGAGCAGGGTTCAGGACTACAACAACAACAATAACAAAATTACATTTGTAGAGCAACTTTCACATTTAGAGGATGTCCCAAGGTGCTGAACAATCAGGGGTCAGGACCCGAACATTGGGGGACACAGGGTTCGGATGAGGGAGGGCAGAGGGAGGGCGGCTGAAGGCACGGTCAAAGAGACGGGTCTTGAGACTGGTCTTGAAAGAGGCTAGGGAGGGAGGGAGGAAGGCAAAGGGTTGTGGGATGGAGTTCCAAAGCGTAAGGGCAGAGAGGATGAAAGCCCAGGCACCAATGGAGGGCAGGTTGGGAGAGAGGCATGGAGCAGGCTGGTGCTTGCCAAACGGTCGGAGTAGACAGTTTGATAGGAGATCAGTAGGTCAGAGAGGTAGGAGGGGACAAGGCTGTGCAGGGCCTTGAAATTGATGACAAGGATCTTTGAATTTGACAGCAACAATAACAAATACATTTCTATAGCCGCTTTCCTACACCATTAATGTAAATTTTAGCTACAATGACACAGAGAGTTATAAGAGGATATAGGTTTAAATATGTAAAGGGCAATTTTAGGATAGACACCAGAAAAATTTTCTTTAATCTGAATCATTAGCAACCAGTACTTGTTGCCAGGAAAAGTCATTGAGGCCAGACACAACAACAACAACAAAATTACATTTATAGAGCGCCTTTTATGTCGGGAGACACAAGACTCATTTAATACTCACACAAGATGCTGTTTTGAGGAACTGTACAGTGAGTGTTCTAGGTGAGTGAGATCTGATAAGAAAAAAGACCTTCTTCATCCAATCTTGTGATCTTATGATCTATCAGTATTCTCTATACAGATTTGCCCACAAAATACAGTTGTATCACTGTACAGTACATCCAATGAAGTGCTTTGAGATGTCTCAAAGCTGTGATAAGGTGCTACTACTGTATTAATCAAAATAATAATTAGTACAGATTCTAGTATTATTACCCTACCTGGCTTATAATGTTATGGCCTGGGGCCCAGCCTTCTAGGAAAATCTTGTTTGAGAAACAGAAGCAATGCCCAGCACAGTGAATAAAATGTATTCACTAAAGATTTAGATGTTTACATTTCCTTTCGTGCCAATATTGCTAATAAATCTCTCATGTCTTTCCTTGAGCTGATTTAGCCCACAAAGACTAGCTGCATTGACGTTATTGAACCAACTAAGCACCATTTCTCTGTTTACAGATTGGCTCATACTTTGGAAGCTCAGTCTGTTCTGTTGACGTCAATCAGGATTCAATAACCGATGTTCTTCTGGTTGGAGCCCCTATGTATATGGGAACAGATAAAGAAGAGCAAGGAAGAGTTTACGTGTACATTTTAAAAGAGGTGATCAATATATATGATGAGTGTTCACAGTAATTGCATCCCTATACACCCCTACATACAATAAGGACATATAGGGATGCTGGAAAATAATTGTCCTATTCTTGATTGATAGAATTATTCTGAATAATGACAAATTCAACGTAACTCCAACAACACGTCTGTCTGCTGCAATTTCTCATTTTATTTACAACAACAACTTGCACTTATATAGTGCCTTCCCACGCCAGGGTAGCCTCTCAAAGGGTTTAACAGTGGCACTCCGCGAGGGGAGAGCGAGGAGGTGACCATGCACATGGTTGAAGAGGAAAGGTTTGGTGAAAGGTAACCTATTAAGATTACCTTCCACAAAAAAAAGTCCCAAAGCCCTATGCAAAATATAATTAATCAGAAATGGAAATCAACGACTCCATCCATCTTATGCAACCTTCCCCAGCGGCAAAACCTACCTCGCAATGTTTTCAACCCACTTTCAGTCACCTTTCTTCCCCACCCCCAGTTCCGGCACCCTGCCAGCTATGTTTGGTGCTTTGAGACATCCTCTCAACATTTATACAACAAGTCACTGTATACATGTAAATGCCTTGGGCCATCCTCCCAACGTGAAAAGTGCTATACAAGTGTAATTTGTTGTCATTTGTTGTAAGGATTATTATTTGTAGCTTCCTACAAACAATAATCCTTCCTTGCAAACCAACTCCGCGCCCACCTCTCCTGCCACTCCCTCTTCGAAGCCCTCCAGTCCGGTTTCTGCCCTGCCCACAGTACAGAGACTGTGCTTGTGAAAGTCACAAACGACATCCTCTCTATCTGTGACCAGGGCTCCCTCTGCCTTCTTATCCTCCTGGACCTGTCCGCTGCATTTGACACAGTCAACCCCGCCATCCTCCTCCACCGCTTGTCCTCCGTCATCCACCTCAGTGGTACCGCACTCGCCTGGTTCGAGTCCTACCTCACAAACCGCCAGCAGTACATCACCAAAAACGTTTTTTCCTCCCGCTCTTACCCAGTTACCTGTGGGGTACCCCAGGGATCCATCCTTGGCCCCCTCCTTTTCCTCATCTATACGCTCCCTCTTGGGGATGTCATCCACAGACATGGGGCACACTTCCACATGTACGCGGATGACACACAACTCTATTTCTCCACTTCACTTTGCTACCTCCAGTCCCCTGATGTTCTGTCAGCCTGCCTTTCAGACATCAGAGGCTGAATGTTGACAAGACGGAGGCCATCCTCCTTGGCTCTCGTCAACGTCTCCATTCACATGGATTTCACCTCCTCCACCTTCCCGGCCTGTCCCTAAAACTCTCCGAACTTGTGCACAACCTAGGCGTCAGGTTCGACCCCCAACTGTCCTTCCTCCCCCATGTCCAGTCCGCTACCCGTACTGCCTTCTACCACCTCCGACGGATCGCCCGTCTCCGGCAATACCTCACCCCAAAAGCCGCTGAAACCTTGGTCCATGCCTTTGTCACCTCTCGGCCTGGACACCTGCAATGCCCTCCTCTCCGGTCTCCCCTCCATCACAATCCACAAAATCCAGCTAATCCCAAACTCTGCCGCCCGCATACTCTCCCGCTCCAAGCTTCGCTCCCCCATTACAACAACAAATAACAACAACAAATTACACTTATAAAACGCCTTTCACGTCGGGTGGACGTCCCAAGGCGCTGCACAGGAGGCGTGTGACCCGAGCTGGGAGGGGAGTGTACGGGGAGGGGTGAAACACGTAGGGGAGGTCGAAAAATTCTGGGTGGAACAAAAGGCACGGTCGAAGAGGAAAGTTTTCAGACCGGCCTTGAAAGAGGAAACGGAAAAAACGAGACGGAGGGATTGAGGGATGGAATTCCATAAGGTGGGAGCAGAAAAACTGAAGGCCCGGCCTCCGATGGTGGGGCGGTTCGGGCGGGGGGCTTGGAGCAGGCCAAGTCCTGCTGAACAGAGGGTTCGGGTGGGCTTGTAGGGGGAGAGTAAATTGGTTAAATAGGGCGGGGCAAAGCCGTGTAAGGCCTTGAAGGTGAAGACGAGGATCTTGAACTCAATCCTCTGGAGGATGGGGAGCCAGTGGAGACGGGCGAGGGTGGGGGTTATGTGGTCCCGGAGGCGGGTGCGGGATAGTACACGGGCTGCAGAGTTTTGGATGACCTGCAGCCTATGAATGGAGAAGCTAGGGAGGCCGACGAGGAGAGAGTTTCCGTAGTCCAGCCTTGAGGTGATGTATGCGTGCACGAGTGTTTCGGCAGCTTGGGGGGTAAGATAATTGCGGAGCCTGGCAATATTGCGCAGGTGGAAATAAGCGGTGCCGGTCTAGGCACGGATGTGGGGGAGGAAGGAGAATTTTTGGTCAAACGTGATGCCGAGGTTCCTGACTGGCTTTGTGAGGTGGAGAGTATAGCCTTGGATGTTGAGGCTGGCAGCGCCCGATGTGCGGAGGCGCTGGCTTGTGCCGATCAGGAGGGCCTCGGTCTTACTCACGATCAATTGCAGGAAGTTTTCCCTCATCCAGAACTCGATGTCGGTCAGACATGCTGTCAGAACACCGATGGTCTGGGTGTTGAGGGATGAGGCAGAAAGGTACAACTGGGTGTCGTCCGCATACATGTGGAAATTTACCCCATGTTTGCGGATGACATCGCCCAGAGGGAGCGTATAAATGGTGAAAAGGAGGGGGCCGAGGACAGAGCCCTGAGGGACGCCATGAGAAACTGTGTGGGGGTTTGAGGAAAAACCATTGGAAGATACAAAGTGTAAATGGTGGGTCAAATAAGAATGGAACCAGTCAAGGACTGTGCCTTGAAGGTTGAGGTGGGAGGAAAGACATTGAAGGAGGATGGTGTGATTGACTGTGTCGAATGCAGCAGACAGGTCAAGGAGGACGAGGAGGCAAAGGGAGCCCTGTTCACAGGCTGTTAGGATATCATTTGTAACCTTAACCAGGGCAGTTTCTGTGCTGTGAATAGGGCGGAAACCTGATTGGAGGGGTTCAAGGAGTGAGTGAGTTGAAAGGAAAGAGCGGAGCTGGGAGGCAACCACTCTTTCAAGGACTTTGGATAAAAACGGGAGGTTGGAGATGGGTCGATAGCTTGATGGTTGCGACGCATCAAGGGAGGGTTTCTTCAGGACAGGGGTGATGGTGGCGGTTTTAAGGGAGGTAGGGATGATGCCTGAGGAGAGGGAAAGGTTGATGATGTCAAAAATGAACGGGGCCAAAAGGTGGAACTGGGTGTGGAGGAGGGGGGTGGGGATGGGGTCCAATGAGCAGGTGGTGGGTTTCATGGAGGTGATTATTTTTGTGATTAAAGACGGGGTGGTGGGGTTGAAAGTATGAAATGGTGGGTGGGTGGGGGTTGAGGTAACAGATGGAGGGGCGGAGGTGGAGGAGAGGTGGGGGGAGGATACCGCGGAGCGGATTCTCTCTATTTTGGATTCGAGGAAGTCCAACATCTCCTCACAACGTTCGTTTGAGGAGAGGATCTGCGAAGCGAGACGGGGGGGCCGGAGTAGCTGGTTGGTGGTGGCGAAGAGGAGGTGGTGGTTGTCCTTCGCTTCCAGGTTTATCCTGGAGTAGAAGGCTGATCTGGCGGTGGCTAGGGCGGAGTGGTAAAATTTGATGCGGTCCAGCCAGATTTGCCAGTGGTACGTGAGGCCAGATTTGAGCCAGGTGCGTTCAGCTGCTCTCACTTGGCTTTTGAGGGAGCGGAGGTTAGTTGTGTAACACGGTGATGATCGGGAGTGGGAGATGGTTCTGGAGGTGAGGGGGGCCAGGGTGTCGAGGGTAGTGGAGAGGGTGTTATGGAGGGCGGTGGTGGTGGAGGATGGGTCGGTGCAAAAAGAGTGCCACTGTGGGAGGAGGTCGGAGGTTTCGAGGGCAGAGGTGAAAGTTTGAGGGGGAATCTTCTTCCAGGGCCGGTAGAAGATGGTGGTGGGTTTGGAGGTGGAGGGGGGAGGGATAGAGGTGTTGAAAGAACTGAAAAAATGGTCTGAAATGGCCTTGTCGGTGATGGTGACGCCAGAGACGTTGAGGCCTCGGGTGATCACCAGATCGAGTGGATGGCCGTGGGTGTGGGTGGCAGTGTTAATGTGAAGGGAGAAGTTGAAAGACGAAAGTAAAGAGGAGAATTCAGAGGAAATGGGGCAGGAGGGGGTGAAATGGAGGTTGAAATCGCCAAGAATTATAAGGCGATCAGAGGAGGCGCAAAGGGAGGTTAAAAGTGAAGAGAAGTCTGAAATGAAAGTGGGGGAGGGTTTGGGGGGGCGATAAACTAATAGGATTTTGAAGGAATTATGGGAAGAGTGAGAAAGGGTGAGCTGTTCAAAAGAGGGGAAGGAACCGGAGGAGTAGGGGGATGGGGCGAGGGATGTCTTTGAAATAAAGGCCACACCACCGCCACGACGGTTGGGTCGAGGGGCATGGTGGAATGTGTAGTTGGGTGGTGTGGCTTCAACGAGGGGGAAAGTGTCGCCTGGGGTGATCCAGGTCTCCGTCAGGGCCATGATGTCAACGCTCTCATCAAGGATGAGATCGTTGATGGCCAGGGTCTTGTTGCAGACAGAGCGGACATTTTGGAGGCCGATGCGGAAAGAGAAATTGGCCGAGGGGTGTGAAGGGGCACTGGGATGGTCGGCGGGGAGGGTGGGGATCTGGATAAGGGAGGAGAGGTTGACCCCCCCGGTTTGTGTCCGGTGCGGCTGGCGGGGATGGTGGGGGACAGGGCACTTGGTGTGGCTGCTGTTGGACAGCCAGCGCCGAGTGCCGCGGTGAGCCCGACGGAGGATTACTCCAGTCCTTGCCAGACTTCACTGGCTCCCTATCCCAGAGAGGATCGACTCCAAGATCCTCACCCTTGTTTTCAAATCCCTCCACTCCTCTGCACCCACCTTTCTCTCTGATCTCCTCTTCCCCCAAACCAGCACCCGCTGCCTTCGCTCCTCTAAGTCTGGCCTCCTCCATGTCCCCCGAGTCCTCCGCTCCATCCTCGGTGGCCGTGCCTTCAGCCACTACACCCCGAGGCTCTGGAACTCCTTTCCTCACTCCCTTCGCCTCTCCCCCTCTCTTCCCGGTTTCAGGTTACAGCTGAAGACCTTTCTCTTTGACCGCGTTTTTGGTCACCTTTCTGCCCCTGCCCCTGGCTCGGTCCCGGGATCCACTACTGTGAAGTGCTCTGAAACGCCGTCCGGCATGGAGGGCGCTATATAAATCAAAGTTGTTGTTGTTGTTCCTATACTTTTTGAGTCATAATAACCCATTTAATTTGTTAACAATGATAAACTTTTCACTTTGGTTAATGTTATTGTAAGTTTGAACGCAGTGCAAAATATGAAAAGGATTCATGAACAGGAAGTATTCATGAAAGCAAATAAACTGAGAGACAGTTTTCAGAATCTGATCAAATGTATCAGGAGTAGCTTTCCCTTACCTTCCGTCTCCTTAAAAATTGCACATGGTAACAAGATAAAAATAACTGATGAAATCTTAAATCTTAAAATAAATTGAATCCAAAATAAATCACCATCGTACATCTCCTTCTTAACACATATTTATTTTCTTTACTTAGAATAAGTTTCAACATGCGATGATCCTTGACCCAATTAAGCAGCAATGCCGTTGCCAGTCTGCATTTGACCTCAGCACGAATAAGTCCAGTGAGGTAAGGAAAGATGTGAGAAATACTCGACTGTTGTTGTTTGTTGTTGTTTGATTCTAAAATAGCCGTAAAATACACATTCAATATTCCAACTATTGTATGCCTCCAAAGTTGAACATCAATAAACTGTGTTGCTGAGACATATTTAGACATATAATAATGCATGTTTTATGTCGATAAATAAAGACATTTAGCAGCAATATTGATGACCACACACAACCCAAATCACATCACACATATTTAAAATGGAGCTCATGTGGCTTAATGGTTAGAGTGCTTGTCTTGCAAGCTTGGGAGACCAAGCTGGGGAGACCTGTGTTCGAATCCTTGCAAGTTTCCTTACTCCACACGCCTAATAATAATCCGTCCAAAACAAAAACCACAATGATAAAATTGGTCATTTCAATCCACGACTGTTTGTGGGACACTGCTGTGCGCAATTGGCTGCTGCGATTCGCCCACAAATATACAGTCAGTTCACTTTACAGTATATTCTGTGAAGCGCTTTGGGACGATAAGATGTGAAAAGTGCTATATCAAATGCAAGGATTATTATTATATTATTATTAAAATCATGTACTTTAGAAATGATTTAAACAGCTTTCTGAAACCAAAAGCTGATCAGCAATAAAATTCAGAGGGATTGCTGTTTCACTGAGATGGTGGATCCCCCTAATTAGTGCACATAGAATCAGAATCATTGGGTCTCATATGACTTTCTCATTGAGGTTTCATTGACCAATTTTTTCTTGCGCCTTTATAATTTTTATTAAGAAATAAGATTCCATTGCATTTCTTCTATTGGCCTCTTTATCCCTTAGGCTTCCACCCCTAGCTTGGGTGCCCAGCCAGAAGTATTAAGCACTTTGAGATGCCTTATATTCTATACAGTATATAAATGTAATTTGGCTTATATTATTGCATGGTGCCAAAAAGAACTGAAAAAATAACCAATGCATACAATATTCTAGGTGCATATTTACAGAAGGAAGAGGTACTTATATTTTCCTGTGTTTACAATTTTGTTTCTATCAGAAGAAACTAGAACAGCAGGAATGCTCTCATTCCATCAGGGAACCGTGTGGCTCCAGGTTTGGCATGGCTATAGCCTCGGTGTCTGACCTGAACCTTGACGGCTATAATGATATAGTAGTCGGAGCACCACTGGAGAACAACCATCAAGGGGCTGCCTATGTCTTCCATGGAAACGGCACAACAATTAACAAACAGTACTCGCAGGTTTGTCTCCATAAAGGAATAAGAGACGATATATATGTCGGTAACCGCCTTATAAATCCCAAACAATTGAAACTCACAACTGTAGTCAATCAGCATCTTCTAATCAGGAATAGAAGCAGAAGTTGCTGAATCTGCTGGGAACACACACTCAGCAGGTCAGGTAGCATCTATGGAGAGAAGAAAGTGAGTTAACGTTTCAGGCCAATGACCTTTCGTCAGAACTGGGGCATGTTGGAAGGGAACAGATTATAAGTATAAGTAGAGAAGGGAATGGGGAAAGAAAGATAAAGATAAAATTTAGGTGGAGGACAGGAGATGATGAGACCAGAGGTGTTGATGGCACAAGCTACGAGAAGGTAATCCTTTTCTAATCAGGACCAGGTAAAGCAGAGTCCTCTAGGGTTAGAGTGGGCACTCCATGTCAGACAAATGGAAACCATATATAATTGTGGAACTTTTAACACAGAATAGCCTCTATATTATGCACTGTTTGGGATCTATAAAATCCAAATCTATGTTTCACTCAGTTTCTTGTGTGCTGGCTGGATCCTGAGTTAAAAGGAAAAAGGTTATCAGGTCACCATCAACAGTACTTCCTGTTTGCTGTTTGCGCAAATCAGGAAGTGACATTGGCAGAGACCTAATGACCCAGAAGTCACCATTTTAGTACAAACAACATCTATCAAGCAGAAGTGAGTGAGGTGGTGATATTTATCAGTCGTAATAATCATCACATCACACGTTCCAATTTTCATCCCAAAGAGAACACTGAAGAGAAAGTCCAACCAGCCAAAGCTCCCACCAGTAGTTAGCAGTCAGTTTAAAAAAAGGATGGCTAGAGGGCATACAACACATTTAGCAATAGTACTGATGACCACGTACAGTTCAAATTGACATACTCTGGACAGGGAATGGTGTCTGGTGCTGGAGACCTAAAAGGGAGAAAGGAATGATGATTAAAGAAAGATTGAAGAAGCCGTGACTAATTAAAGATCTGGAAACTGACCCATATTTAATTGCAAGAGAATTCCACCAGAAATAACCAACATGAGGTAGAGCCATTGTCAGTGCCGGGAATGTGAAGGAGACTCTCCATCTGTAGAGCAGGTTCTGAACTCAGTTGATTCTTTCTGCAAATTTTATAGCCATAGAACTCCAGGGATTTCCATGTGATTGTGCAACAGATGACTGCAATTGACCCACTTTAGACAACGTGTGTGGTATGTTACCCAGTGATATATACAGCCATTGCTTCGTAAATGCTGTTTTGCAAAGCTCTGAATTTAGCCACCAGGTTCTGTTGTGTAACCTTGGCTCCTGAAGAACACACCAGTTTGCATCTCTATCCCAGCGTTGAATGAGATTGCTAGATTTGTGCTTTTATCACATTCATTCTGTTATGAAAAGCTGACCCCACTATTGGCACAAAGCAACTTTGTTATTGATTCTTACTGAACTGTTTAATAGGAAATATAAGGGTTTTTAATTCATTACAAGATATTAAGTTGACTGGGAGGGTGACCCAGGGTTGGGGTTCTTTGGAAGTTGAGGAGAAGAGGTATACAATCAATAGCACTAAATAGTCCATTTGATCCAACTAGTCCATGTTTGTGTTTATACTTCAAATGCACCTCCACCCCAATCTATTTTGCACTTCCCATACCCCTCTAATAATCTTCTGTTCCCTTCTCTGATCGCTTACAAAATACGCAGTCACTTTACAGTAAATCCTGTGAAGCACTTTGAGACATCCTAAAGACATGTCTTACAATTGAGTCACTGTATCCACGACTGTTCGTGGGATATTGCGCTGCATAATTGGCTGCCCCGTTTCACCTATAAAATATACAGTTAATTCACTTTACAGTATATTCTGTGAAGCCCTTCGAGATGTATCACTGACATGATAAGGCACTGATTGTATCAAACGCAAGGATTATTATTATTACTAAATACAAGCATTATTATTTTCTCCCTTGTATGCATGCTTGAAGGAAAAGTCAGCATCACACTTATTGCTATTTTGTTATCTTGTTTCTTTACTGCGGTGAAGTTTGTTTGTGTGATTCAGAAACTGGTGAATATCAATAGTAGCTGAGAATCCTAGTGGTACATATCCACATACGTTACTTCCGAATCATATAGATAACCCGAAAATGGGATATTGCAATCACAAAACAAAGAAAGTGAAATGAAAAAATACTCTATCTTTTGTATATGGTCTTGACAAATTGAATTAATCAAATACCTTTCTTTGATAGTACATCTCCACGTCATCACCGGAGGTTGAACTAAAATATTTTGGCCAATCTATTGACGGACAGATGGATTTGAATAATGACGGTCTGGTGGATGTTACTGTGGGAGCAGTGGGTGGTGCTGCCCTCTTCTGGTTGGTATCATGTGTATCTGTACAGTAATTTTAATACCGTATATCCTGTACTCCATTGACTCCACTGTTGCAGTCTGGCTGAAAAAAAATTTAAGCTCTGTGAAGGACTGATGAATTACCAAAGCAATGGAATTTCATTATCGTAAGATATCTCATCAGTCCAGACCTATGCTTTAGTTTTGTTGTAACCAGTAATGTAATTATAATACTCCTTGAATTTAATGTTACGCCTTTCAGGAGGATATCTCATAGTATGTACTTTGCTGTAAAATAAAGCTTCAAAGGATTTACTCTAAAGTGTAGGGACTGGGTATTGTGCAGGCAGAAATTGGCACTTCATTCAAAAACTCAATTTCACTTCCTTATTGGAAAGAAATTTCACTTGGAGCCACAGGATGTTCACAAAGACCTATTACCCCCATTTTTTTTTTCTACGGTGCACTGACCAACAACTGAGATGTGTGGAAGAATGAAGATAATTGTATTTAGATGTACTTCATTGTAATTAGCCATTTTTGGGTGGGGGTGGGGGGAAGTCATTTTATGGGACATTTCCTTAATATCAGTGGGTACATTTTCCATCATCTTTCCTCGGATATTCATGAATTCAACAACAATAACAACTTCAATTGATATAGCGCCCTCCACGCCAGACGGCATCTCAGGTATTTAGCACAACATGTCCTTCAATGGTGTACATACTGGTATCAGACATTGTTCAACTTGACTCATCTATACCAGAATTTTTTTTAAAATCATAGAATTAAATGTTTGTAAGAATATATTTAATATTGACGTATAAAATGACTTGTCGGAAATATCTGTATGCTTTTTGTGGTTCATATTTTAAATCTTCCTGACAGGTCCCGAGATATAGCTCAAGTGACAATTGAGTTGCGATTTAATCCAAACAAGATCAGTATCCAAAACAAGAACTGTGAGATATCTGGCAAGCAGACTGTTTGTGTCACAATGGAGATCTGCTTCAGAGTTCGTCTAAAGCCTAACAAGGAGCCAAAACAGCCAATTGGTAAGTTCACGAAATAGTGTTATTCTACTTTCAGTGGTTGTTAATGATAACAATCCTTGCATTTGATATAATGCTTTTCACATCTTCTGGAGGTCTGAAAGAGCTTCACAGAATATACTGTAAAGTGAATTGACTGTACTTTTCGTGTGGGTGAAACGCGGCAGCCAATTGCACACAGTAGCGTTAATCCTTGTTAAGCTTTTTATGCATAAGTAGAGTACCTCTGAGCTTCCGCTTATACAAAAGTCCCAGGTTTTTTATAAAATCTTATTTTAAGCATTCCGAGATGCCGCCCGCTTGAAGGGTGCTATATAAATGTAAGTTGTCATTCACAGTCAGCCTGGCTCATCAGCAGGACTTGAAGGGACTGACCAGTCATTGGAACAAGGAATCCTCCCACTTCATTCCAGTTAAATCTGGAAGCCAAAACTACCGGGTAGGGTGGGCTTAGCTGGACAAGTAGTGGGAAAGCTTGCCAGATAGTGCTATCAATGGTAAGAAATGCAGTTTTAGCTGGTTAGACTCCAGCAACCCCAATGCATGCTCTGGAGTCCCCATGCCTTGACTCCTGCCAACCTGTGCCTTTTGGAATTAGGTAAGCAGGATGTGTCCCTCCAGGGAGAGAGTGCCTGTTCTATTCCAACAATCTATCACTGGACTTTCCATGTGTAGGTGGGATGCATGGAACTCTCAGTCAGGTTTGAATATTCTTAAGCAGGGTGATGGGTTTCCACATTGGGTCGTACTTCAACTAGCCAATGAAAGTCCCAGAATATTGACAGGCACAAAAATAGATCCATCCATTGCTTAGAAAACAAATAAACGTTGGTTTATTGGACTCCTCCAAATTTAAAATTACTACTGTGGTTTTGTTTGGCCTTTAATGAGAAGCATTCTGAACAGAATAGGCTTTGAATATTGACTGGTTTTATGGATTGTCACACCATAACTACGGTGTACTAAAAATATATCATTCATTACTGTCTAGACTACTGCTCTCTCTTTACTCACTCTGTCCCCACCATTAATGTCAATGTTACTGTGGCCTACTCTCTGGCAAGCTTACAGTCGGGGTAATGTAGGGGAGCTACATGCCATCAATGCTCTGGGGGTTGCTATCCAGTGATTTGTTGGAAGATTTAAATGCATTCACATCTGAAATGAGTAAAGGATTTGGCTCAGCTGTTATGCCATCCATCAAATTATCTGTCAAGACTCATTATTCAGGCTAATCCAGGAGGAACAGTCACTTAGACAGGAACTAGAGAATTGCCAGCATCTAGAGAACAGTAATAATAATAATAATAATAACAATCCTTGCAAATGGTCTAGAGGTTTATCACATCATTGAGACTCTCAAAACACTTCAAAGAATATTCTGTAAAGTGGATTGACTGTGTATTTTGTGGGCAAAACATGGTAGCCAATTGGAATGAGTGCCCACATTATTATTATTCAATTATTATGATTTAGTATCACCAGCATGAACTGCCTTAGGGAGAGAGAAATTTAAAAAATGGGAGAGAGAAAATATCTTTCAACAAAAAGTTCTCTATTTACTCAGATATAAATGAATCATAGAAATGAGTCTTTCAACAAGTTGTCTTGAATGACCTGTGGTTAATCCATGTGTGTACACAAGGCACTGTGGAATTCCAGAATGTCAACTTGATAAGCCAAGCTTTTTTGGACTTGCATTGACAAATCTATTGAATATCTCTAAACAGTGCATTATTCTGGGCAAATAAAATTATGTCACCGACTGCCTATGAATAGGCCATGAGTTTACGTGTGAATTAACCACAACACAAATACACAAATTCCAGTTCATAGCTGGCAGAAGGCTGCTTTGTTGATTAACCGTTTAACTTTGTGTTGTTACTTTATTCTATAGCATTTATTTTGTTTGAAAATGATCCCTAACACTAAAAGTTTTCCATATAGAGAAGGTACATTCACTGTGGCACTGCATAGACTATATTTAAGGATATGATCATAAAAACCAAATTATTATTATTATTATAGTGGATTCCTGTAGCTCAGTGGTTAGAGTACTCACCTTAAAAGCGTGAGACCTGCATTCAGGCAGGTCAGGACGAAACCTTGGGCAAGTTTCCTTACTTCACACGCCTAATAATAATCCCTCAAAAAAACCGCAATAATAAAATTGGTCATTTTCAATCCACGACTGTTTGTGGGAGATTGCTGTGCGCAATTGTCTGCCACGTTTCACCCACAAGTATATAGTCAAGTTTACAATATATTCTGTTTTGAGACGGCTAGAAGACATGAAAAGCGCTTTATCAAATGCAAGGATTATTATTATTAGTATTATTAAAGAGGTAATAATTGCAATACAGAGTGACCCCATTAAATGTACCCCAGCTAAGCATGGTTTCGCTTGTGGTGTGCACCGACTGTGGATCAGAAAGTACTACATACTTGGCTTTCGGCACTGACTAGCTAATTACTAAATTACCAACTTTTAGGTTGGGGAGGCCAACAAGCAGGGCATTGGTATAATCGCCTGGAAGTAATGAAGGCATGTACAATAGGGATTTCTATGGTCTGGGGGGTGAGGTAGTGGTCGAGTTGAGCAATGTTGCAGAGCTGGGGAAAGGCAGACTGTGTCATGGCACAGATGTGAGGGAGAATAACAATAACAACAACTTGCATTTATATAGCGCTCTCCATGCCAGGCCATATCTCAGAGTGCTTTGTTACTGTTGTTGTTGATGTTGAAAGGACAGTTGAGGGTTGAACAAGACCGGGTTCCTCACTGGCTTGGTGAGGTGGAGTGTCCTTGGATGCTGATACTGCCAGTACCTGAGGTGCAGAGGTGCTGGCGTGAGCCAATCAGGAGATCCTTGGTCTTGCTGAAAATTAGCTCTCATCCAGGACTCGATGTCTGACAGACATTCTGTGAGAACCTCAGTTGTCCTGGAGTTGAGGATGGAGGTAGAGAGATAGAGTGAGGTGTTATGTGTATACATGTGGAAGTTGACCCCTTGTCTACAGATGATGTCACCAAGAAGAGCATGTACAGGTTGAAGAGGGGAGGACCCAGGACAGAGTCCTGAAGAACACCGAACGAGTCAGTGTGAGTGCTGGAGGAGAAGCTGAAAAAGCAATTTAGATGACCAGGAAGTGAGACTGGTGGACATTTTTATTTGTGGACCATTATAGTGCTGTGTCTAAGTTTTTGAATCGGAGACACTATGTTATACTAGGATTGCCATGTAAAACACATTCATAACTTTACTTCTCACCAGGGAAATCAAACAATGCATTTAGGAATTCTGGAATTTTTATGTCAAGTTAATTCAATACGTATTTTTCTTTTTTATTGTAGCCCTTGAATACAATACAACAATAGACTCTGCAAGACGTATCTCCAGAGGACTATTTAACGAAACTCATGAAAGGAAAATCCAAAGAAACGTCACTGTGTTTTCTCATGAATGTACAAAACATCTCTTCTATATGTTGGCAAGTAAATTGGGAAAATTAGTGTAAAGGATCAAACTTACCATTACGAGAGGCTAGAAATTGCATGTTTTGTTTTCAAAGTGTAACCTAGACATTGTTGATGGCCTTCAGGAATTGCTTAATAGCTACAGGTGGGAGATAATGGGACGTGTGATGTCCCTCAGGACTCTGTCCTTGGTCCTCTACTTTTCAACATGTCCATGCTCCCTCTTGGTGATATCATCCGTAGACATGGGGTCAACTTCTACATGTATGCGGATGTCACTAAATTCTACCTCTCTGCCTCCACCATTGACTCCAAGACCACAACTTTCCTCATTGACTACCTGTTGGACATCAAGTCCTGGATGAGAAATAACTTTATTCATTTGAATGACAACAAGAACAAGGCCCTCCTACTTGGCTCTTGTCAGTGCCTCCATATCTTGGGTGCTGACAGTCTTTATGGATACACTCTATACCTCATGGAGCCAATACGTAACCTCAGCATCCTGTTCAACCCTCAATTGTCCTTCATCCCACACATCTGTGGCATGACCCATTCCATCTTTCCCCACCTGCGCAACATTGCCCCTCTCCACTACTGTCTGCAGTCCGCCAAGACCCTCATCCACATGTTCATCACATCCAGGCTTGACTACACAAACTTCCTACAAGTCTCCCCAATTCCTCTCTCCACGGGCTGCAGATTATCTAGAACTCTCCTGGTCCAGGATCCACTGGCTAATCATCACTCAGATTATACAGTTTAAGATTCTGTTCCTTACATTTAACGCCTTCTACAGCCTTGCTCATGCCCACCTCTGTGACCCTGTCCCCTCAACACATCTTGCGTTGCCCTCCCCACATATGGCCTGCTCCACCCTCTGGAACTTCATCCTACAGTCCTTCAGCAGAGCCAAACAGTACCAAACAGAGACAAACAAAGCCAAACAGAGTCTCCTTATCCTCCTTGACCTATCTGCCGCCTTCGATATGGTGAACAATCTCAAACCTCCTCCACCGCCTCTCCTTACACCTAAACCTTCAAAGGTTCTGTCCTTCACTAGTTCTGTCCTATCTTTCACAATGTCTCCACTTTGTATCCGCCAACCAACAGCTTTTCCTCCAGCTCTACCATCGGTGGACAGGCTTTCAGCCTCTCTGCCCCCACACTCTTGAACTGCATTCCACAGTCCCTTCACCTCAATTCCACCCTTGACTCTATGACCACATCACTCCCACCCTCACCCGGCTTCATTGGCTCCCCATCCCCCAGAGGATCGAATGTAATTTGTTGTTGTTATTGCACATGGGGAAATTAAACATTAATGTCTTGTTGCATGTATCTGCTCTTCAGGAAGCACCAGATTTTCTAAATCCAGTGGAGATTCTGGTGCAGTTTGTACAGACAGATCCAGATCAAGGACCTGTCCTAGATGCTTCCCTACCAACTGACGCAAGGGATCTGGTAATTAAATATTCCACAAACCTTCCACAGAATATTTTTCAAGACGCAACATGAAAGACATTAAAAGTTATTTCCAAGGCATTCTATCAAAAAATAGTTTTGACATTACTTCAAATGTAATTGGTAGTTGTTATCGCAACCCCCTCCTCGGATCACAATCCCTGATTGTCCAGTGGCTTGGGACGTCCTCTGGACGTAATTTATTGCTGTTGTTGATTTTGAAAAGAAGCCACAAAAAATGAAGCTTTACAGGAAATCAGCACTGCAGTGGAGGGAGAAACACTTTATGTATAAATTCTATCCCTTTTAAATGTTAGAATCATAACATTAGAATTTGATACAGCGCCTAATCATGCCATTGAGACATAAAGGACTAACAACGGGTCTAACTCACAGGACTAACTCAAAAGTGCAGTGACTGTGTTTGTAGGTAACCATGCCAGTCAATTTTGCACACAGATAACAGAAACTCCCTTATCTTTTTTTGTAATTTGTTGTTGTTTTTTGAATCATACTGTGGAATCTTTAACCTTCAGTTAAATAAGTAGACAGGACCTTGGTTTAATGTCTCGTTCGAGAACGTAAAACATAAGGCATACAATATCTATTACAAATACATTATTTTAGATACCATTCGATAATGGATAACAATGTCCAACATCCAGCTTTAATGTATCTTATTTCTTAGATGCTGGTTAGGACTGACTGACTGGATTGTCTGAATTTTTGTTGTTTGCTTAAGGGAGTTTGTTGCTGCCATCTAGTGGTTTACTTGTGCTAGCACACTACACTTCAGTCCAAATTACAAGAGGATTGGTCCATTTGATTTCATCCTTCTAGAATACCCGCCCTACCTTAAATATCCACATTAGGAGAAGGAAGTATGGCTTACAAAGAAAGTGATGTTGCACATTTTGCATGATTGCGCATTTTCAGCGCGCAAGAGGTGATGTTAGTCGCAACCTGTTAATCCTCGAGTCAGTCATTTTTAGTGCTCCGCTCATTGGTGAAAAATTGAGCGCAGCTGCATTCTGACTATAATGAGGTTCCACCATACTTGTGTCTTCAATGGTTGTGGGCTTAATCTCTGCAGCATCTTTATATCACATTACCAATGTCCTTCCCCAGGTTCGTTTCAGAAAGACTTGTGGAGACGATGAGAAATGCATCAATGACTTGATACTTCATGCCAAGACTGACTTAATATACAATGGGTAATATGCTTTTATTGCATAAAATTCTGAGACAAATGGTTAACATTTGTTATTTCCACTCTGCAATGGTAAAATATTGACCTGAAATTAATGTTTCCAGCTTAGATCCTTACATCGTGCATCAACATCAGAGAAAATTCAGTCTGGCAATTAAATTAAAAAATGAAAAAGAAAATGCCTATAACGCAAGGATAGTGGTGACATACTCAAAAAACATCAAGTTCACTGGAGTTGGGGTAAGGATATACCAGTAAGTCATTTCATATCTAGAGAATGTTTAAATGTAATTGAAAAATCAACATAAAATAATAATCATCGTAATAATAACAATAATAATTGTTGCATTTTATATGGTATTTTATATGGTATCTCATTGAAATATACCAAAGTTCTTCATAGGTTTTATTGTAAATTGTATTGAATTTGTATTTGGCAGTGAAGGTGCAAATGCCAAAACATATCTAATATTTTGACATACCCCAATTTAACAACACAATAGATCACAGTTTCGGGGGCTATTAAAGGCCCTTCACAGTCTTTAATAGCACAGCCTGCTCCATGTCTCCCATCCAACCCGCCCTACAATCGGTGGCCGGGTTTTAAGTCTCTCTGCCCCCACACTCTGCAACTCCATCCTACAGTCCCTTCGCCTCGTTTCCTCTCTTGCCTCCTTCAAGGCAGTCTCAAGACCCTCCTTTTCCATCATGCCTTCTGCAGCCCTCTCACCTCTCTCCCTCTCCCTCCCCACTCCCCTACCCCGCCCCTTCACCGTGCTCGGGTTCCGACCCCTGACTGTTCAGCACCATGGAACATCCTCCCGACGTGAAAGGCGCTCTATAAATGTAATTTTGTTATTTGTTGTTGTTCACACAAAGGCTAGCACCTAGAACAGGTTATTAGGTAGTTGAGGCCTTGACTCTGAATCTATCCAAGAATTAATTTGATTTTCTTAAGTAAATGCAGTAGAACTGGTATTCTCCACACATAACAGTAGAGCAACTTAGCCTGCTCCATGTTACCTGCCCTATTATTGGCAGTTCGGCCTTCAGCCTCACTGCCCCCCACCCTTTGGAACTTCATCCCATAGTCCCTTTGCCTTGCCTTCTTCCCATGCCTTCTTCACAACCTGTTTCAAGACCCTCATCTTTGCCTGTGCCTTCAGTCACCGTCCTACCCCATCCTCTCTGCTCTCCACCCCTTCTGATCCCAATCTCCAGCTTGGTCCACATCCCTGACGGTCCAGCGTCTCGAGACATCCTCCTGACATCAAAGACACTACTCAAATGTAATTTGATGTTGTTGTATTACCCAAAAGTAGCAGTTTTTCTGTCGGCAAGATGCCGATGCGTTGGAATACAGGAAAGAGCATGCACGTTTAACTACAAGTTGTAATTTATGTAGTGCATTTTACATAGTATAACCAGAGAGGTTGAAATGATAGGTTTATAGGTGGGATTTAAAGGTAGACAAAGAGAAGTTGAGGTGTAAGAAGTTGAGGTGATTTCTAGGAGGGGTAATTGCTGATGGCTCAGCCACTGATTGTGAGATCTTGCAGCATGCTCAAGTTTGCTGAGTGGGGCGGGCGAGAGAGAGTGGGTTAAGAAATCACAGAGAAAGAGATCTTAACAACAAGGAAGATGGGATGTGGATTTAACATCTCATCCAAAGGAATGTCACGTTAACAACTAACTGCAAAGTTTTCAACAGCTCTTTTCTATTCTTTTTAAAGATCAACGGTGATTGCAAGTTGTCCACATCGAACAATGTCACCTGTAAAGTGGGATATCCCTTTCTCACGGCAGGAGACGAGGTAGGTTCAGTTCCATCAAGAGGTGCTTTGAACCATAGTAATTTACAGCACTGAAGAAGGCCACGTGGCCCATTGTGCCAGTTCTAGCTCTTTTATAGTATAATCTTTTCAGTCTAATTCATTTGTGCATTTTCCATAGCCCTGGAGTTTTAGATATCTAACCTTTAAGTATCAGTGGACACACCAGCTTACAGCAATATTGCTGGAATAATATATTGAGAAGTCATTGAATATTTGTCCTCCGGCCTATATTACGGATTTTAATAGATTCATTACTAGAATCCGACTATAACTCTCCTGATCGTTCAAGCATAAATAAAGCTACTGTAGTATGTAACAGGGAGAAATGTAACAGAAGCCCTGTGTGCTAAAATGCAACTTAAAAAAAGTAAAAATCCACATTGTAGCGCTACAAAAACTATATATATATATATTTTCAACTGCAAACTTTTTTAGCATGCGGACAGAAGACATCAGCACAAAATGTTGCTTAGTCACCATTCCAGTGTAATTGATTTAATTATGTAATTTCGTGAATGACATATACAGTTCCTAACATAGTGACTGCTCAGGCTTAGCTGCAGTGAGGTTCTTCATTAAACAGACAGAATATTGGTGCCTGAAATATATAGTATATAACAGATTTATAAATTGCAGCTGTATAGTTAAGTGCTGCATTTGTTTACATTAGGTTTACCGGTTCTTAATTTTGATTATTTTAAGCGATAATATCGCTTTTTTGCGGATTTATTGAAAGTTGTGACTCCAAATATGGCCTCCTTTCAAGTCACAGGTCACTGCCAACATCATTTCTTGTGTGCTGCTCAAGCATCGCAAAGTAACATCTGTGGCAACCTTGCAACCCAAAAGTGCAAAATGTTTACTGAAGCAAATTTATTTTCCTTGGTTTAGAGAAAGTTGGAAAAAAAAGAATAATTTTTACCGGTTAAAATCGACGTGTATATTTATATCGTCCCGAGGTCCACATTTCCATAACGTTTTAACATTTAGGTTCATTTTATCTTAAAATTTAAGGTTACATAGAATTTCTAGCCAATCAACACTGTTCATATTTTGTCTTGTGTCATATTGTCAGAGTTCCTTTAAGATGAAGTTTGAGTTTGATATCTTTCATCTCCTTGGAGACATCTATTTACACGTGGAGGCAACAAGGTACGTTTAGGAATTTTTAAGAGACTTGCTATTTTGTTAAGGTTTGCCTTTCAGGGGGAGAAATGATAGCAGTGGCAAATGGAACAATTTATTGAGTACCCAATGTCAGCATCCCCCTCCCCCTCCCACCCACTGACCACATCAACCATCTCCAGTGAGTGTTCTCTTAATTGTATTTATTATCCTATTTATATATTTACTAAACAACTAATATAAAATGTAATCAGCTAATATCCCTTCAATTAATCCAATTATTTTTTCTAACTATTTATTAATTTGTCAACGACGTATAATCGAAACAACATATAGCGAGGAGTTCCAGTAGAATCATAGAATCATAGAATCATAGAATTTTACGGCACAAAAGGAGGCCATTCGGCCCATCTAGTCTGTGCCGGCTCTTTGAAAAGAGTGATTCAATCCCACTGCCCTGCCCGCTCCCCATAGCCTAATAGACCCGTTCTCCCTAAATAAAGAAGGTTAGGCACAGCAGTTAGATGCAGAGTAACACTGCCTCTACTCCAAACCCTCTCCCCTCTGCTAAAAGTGTCCTCTAATGCACCAATATAACATTTCCAAGGTCAAGATTCCAGTAGTTGTTCCTGTTGTATTACTCAGTCAGTCAGCACATCGTTAGCAATAAGAATATGGCAACTAAGGGCCCCATCACCAGGGAGTAATTCAATCATCGACTTAGCCATAGCTACCACATCAGTGGGGAATGCAGTGTATCGCTGAGAGAGGCTTCTCTATTTTTGCTTAATATTTATCTTCTGGGATTGATCTGCCAAGGAGACTCAAAATCTGTGCTCCTCCTGGGCAGAAATACAATACAATACAATACCTTGCCCCCACGCTTGCCTCCTTCAAGACATGTCTCAAGATCTTCATCTTTGACCCTCCTATCCCTAACCTCTCTGTCATCCACTCCTCCTGATCCCAACCCCCAGATAAGATGCAGAGCCCTCACTGTGCAGTACATTGCGACGTCCACCTGATGTGAAAACCGTTACTCCAATGTAATTTGCTGTTATATAACGTGTTTCACATCAGGAAACTATCTCAAAGAACTTGCACATCTGACCAGGCATCCAGACCAGGGAGGGATGGGGGCTTGGTGGGTTAACAACAACAACAACAAAATTACACTTGTATAGAACCTTACACATCAGGAGACATCCCAAGGCGCCAGCAGTTATTATTTGAGACCCGACCTAGGGTCGGGATGGGAAGGGTGGTGGGAAAGGGAGGGATTTGGGGTGACCGATGGGGCTCTCAAAGAGGCAGGTCTTGAGGTGGGACTTGAAGGAGGCCAGGGAGAGGGCGAGGCAGATGGATTGCTGGATTCTCAGAGGTTGAGGGCAGAGGGGCTGAAGGCTTGCCCCACCAGTGGTGGGGCAAGCCTTCTGGTGGGGCTGGTGGATCCCCCAATCCACCAGCCCCACCAGTGGTGGGGCTGGTGGATTGGGGGATGTGGAGCAGGCCATTTAATTGATGGTATCTCTGAGGTCTTTGACCTGTTTGATTATAAAGGAAATGATTTTCCTTTATAAGGAATCATTCTTCGATTATTTGGAACCATTCCCTGGGTTAGTTTATCATAGGGTGGTTTCTCACCCTATGATACACTTACCCAAGGAACGATTCCAAATAATCATAAGCTTTAACCCGTAATTTAGTGAAAAACAAAGTAAACATCTTAGAATGGCAGACTAAAGCTGCATATTATAACACAAGTTCAAACATGTTGATCCAACACTGAAGAATAACCGTGAATAAAGCCCATAAGCCATCTAATTGACAGTGAAAAAACTCTGGACTTCTACTCCAGTGGTTCCCAACATTTTTTTGTTGCGACCAAAATTAACCACCAGCAGGTCCTCACGATCCAAACTTTTTTTTGCTGCGACCCAAATTAGCTTTCAACAGGTCCTCCCACTCCTAGCTCACCTCAGCCGAGACATTATCTCCATCTCTTTTGTGGACTCAGTGCAACTCGTAAGTACGCTCTTTATACAAATTGGTTGGCGGTGTCGCCTCTGCTACTTTTCTTTAGCATTAAAAAAGCATTTTCAAAGTTAAGAAAAGCAACAACAAAAAATTCTGATGACCCTTCGCGACCCTACTGAGGACCCCTGCAACCCTGATGGGTCGGGACCCGAGGTTGGGAACCACTGTTCTACTCTATAAATCTGCTAAAATAACATTCACCTCACATTGCCTGTCAGGCCATAATCTAACCTAAAAACTGGAGAAACATCTTGTTTTTAGATCTAAGATGTTTCTCCAGTTCTCAGGTTAGATTATGGCCTGACAGGCCTTAAGGGATCCAAATGCTTTTCAATTTTACTGCCCTTTCATGAGACATCATGAGGAGAATTTGTCACAGCACTTTGTATGAGTCATTGTAAAGTGTAGTGACTGTGTATTTGTAGGCAATTTTGCTTAACGTAAACCATTTGTGTAACATTTCAGTGACAGTGAAGAGCGGAGTGAAACCTTAGATGATAATAAAGTTATTATCTCCATTCGAATAAAGTATGAAGCTGGACTGCTGTTTTCAAGGTAATGTTCACAACAACAATGACAAATTGCATTTATAGAGTACCTTCTACAAAGGGAGTGTGTCCCAAGGTGCCGGTCAGTCGTGTGTTTGTACCCGAGCTGATGGCTGAATTACCAAATTCTCAGTCAAAGATAAAGTTGAGGCTGACCTTGAAGGCTCCTCCTTAAAGATCTGTCTCAAGAGAGTTGGGGTAGAAAGACTGACCTCCAATGATGGGACAGGCACAGCAAGGCACGTGAAGTAGGCTAATTGTTTTCTTAAAGGAGCGAGATCAGGTTGGTAGGGATTTAGAAGGTCACAGAAATAGGGCGGGGCAAACCAGTGGAAGGATTTCAAAAGTGAGGATGAGGATCTTGACCTTCATTCTCTGGGGATGGGGAGCCAGTGGGGATGGCGAAATGGAGGGGACAGACAATAGAGGACTTTGCAGGGTGAGTTGTATTTGTGGGCAAAATGTAGCAGCCAATTGCATATCGTAATGTCCCATAAACAGTCATGGATCGAACTGACCAATTTATTTTTATTTTTTCTTGAGATTATTATCAGCTATGTGGAATAGGGAAACTCACCCAAGGTTTTGCCCTACTGGGAATCAAATCTAGGTCTCTTGGTTGCAAGATGAATACTCTAACTACTAAGCTACAGAACTCCATGCATACTTTGAGATGTCTCAAAGATGTTTAAGGTGCTACATCAAAGGTAAGCTTTATTATTTTCTGCCATTTGTCAGCCTAACACTTGCTTCAAATTTCCACCCGCAGAACTATAAAAGATGACCACTTTAAGATAGCAGCCAATGACACAATTCCCAATGTCATCAGTAGTATTGAGGAGATCGGTGATGCAGTGGAAATCAGTTACATGGTAAGTAACAAAAGAAACCTCTTGATTAGATCCTTGCTCTTGTCTTCAAATCTCTCCACTCCTCTGCACCCCCATACCTCTCTGACCTCCTCTCTCCCCAAAACAGCAACCATTGCCTTCGCTCCTCCGGTTCTGGTCTTCTTGTCCCCCGAATCCTCCGCTCCACCATCGGCGGCTGTGCCTTCAGCCACTACTCCCCGAAGCTCTGGAACTCCCTTCTTCACCCGCTTCACCTCATTCCCTCTCTTCCTAGTTTCAGGTCTTGGCTGAAGACCTTTCTGTTCGAACGCATTTTTGGTCATCTTTTTCCCCCTCCCCATGGCTCAAGCCCGGGATCCGTTATTGTGAAACACTCTGAAATGCCGTCCGGCATGTAGGGCGCTATATAAATCGAAGTTGTTGTTGTTGTCTAAGCGATTCACATAATATACTGTAAAGTGAATTAACTGGATATTTTGTGGGCAAAACGAGGCAGCCAATTGTGCGCAGAATGTCCCACTCTTCTTTCCACTTTCATTCCTTCACAGAAAATATTTGTCCTCTCTCCCTCTTACAACAACAACATCAACAAAATTACACATGTATAGCACCTTTCACAATAGTTGTTTCAAATCTCTACTGCACCTTTTACATTTGGAGAACTTCAATGACTTGCATTCACATACAATAATGTCTGGGAGCACCATGGGGTGATTGACGTCAAGCGAAGGGGTAGGGGGGAGTGGAGGGGGAAAGAGCAGGTGATTTAGGCACGGTCTAAATAAGAGGTAGGTTTTACAGGACAACCTGAGATACAAATAGACGGTCTCAAAGTTGCTTTACGTAAACAAAATTAAGGCCAAATTTGAGAATGTTTCTTAATGCTACATCATCTTGGAGGGCTATAGCTTGTTGGTTAGAGCACTCACCATATAATCGAGAGGACCCGGGTTCAATTCCCGAGCAGAGCAAAACCTTACACAAGTTTCCGTACTCTACACGCCTCTATTAGCTAGCAGTAAGTAAGACCCCATTAGTTTGTCAATTGGTGGATCACTTTTCCAGGGGTAGTAATCTCTCAAAAAAAAATTAATAGAAATAATAATTTGGTCACTCAATCCACAACTGTTTGTGGGTCACTGCTGTGCGCAAATGGCTGCCACATTTTGTCCACAAAATACACAGTCAATTCCCTTTACGATATATTCTGTAAAGCTCTTTGAGATGTCTCAAAGGCGTGCTAATATTATTATCATCATTTTTAACAACAACATCAACAAAATTGCATTTATGGAAGGCCCTTCATGTTGAGAGGACATCCCAAGACGCTGAACAGTCAGAGGTCAGGACCCGAGCATGGGGGAGGGACAGGATACGGGGGGAAGGGAGGGAAAGAGGTTGGAGGGTGGCAGAAGACACAATCGAGAAGGAGGGTCTTGAGACTGACCTTGAAGGAGGCGGGGATGAAGCGAGGCGAAGGGACAGTGGGATGGAGTTCCAGAATTTGGGGGGGTGCAGAGAGGCTGAAGCCCGGCTGCCAATGGTAGGGCGGGTCGGACGGGAGATGTGGAGCAGACCAGAACCCGCTGAACGGAGTGGGAGGGTAGGTTGGTAGGGAGTCAGCAGGTCTGAGAGATAGGAAGGAGCAAGGCTGTGGATGGCCTTGATGTTGAGGATGAGGATCTTGAATTCGATTCTCTGCGGGAGCCAGTGGAGCTGGGTGAGTGTGGGAATGATGTGTTTGCAGAGCCTAGTGTGGGAGAGGACACAAGCTGCAGAGTTTTGGATGATCTGCAGCTTGTGAAGGGAAGAGCTAGGAAAGCCGACAAGGAGGGAGTTTCTGTGGTTAAGCTTTGATGTGACGAATGCATGGGCGAGGGTTTCGGCAACCTGAGGGACATAAAGACATAACTTTAAGACATAAAGTTGGAATTAATTGGGGTCTGTGTTTGCAATCAAGTTTGCAGAACATTCCTTTCTAATACTATATCTGATAAGACTGAACTCTAATAATCCTTTCTCTTTTTGTTTTACGAGCAGGTCCACAATGATGGTCCTTTCAAAATCCAAAGTCTTCGAATGACCTTAACATTCCTAAATATGTCTCCTGCAAACAATACCCTTCTATACTTGACAGGCATAACTCACTCAGTAAGTTAACCTCTTATTGCCTGTAGCACATTTGTTGAAAAGTGCACAGTACATAATTCACATTGCAAATCTTTCAGTTATAAGACTGGTCCTTTTAGAAACATAAATCTCATTAATGTGCCTCAACCTTAACTGTTTGACCAGTGTATAATTTCCATTTTTATGAGATGTTTTGTGCCATGCATTTTCAGCGCGAACTAAACTAAGGTTGTCGAAGATTATTTTATTTATGATCTGTTACTCATCTGTGAAGTTTAACTGTCCAAGAAAGGGGATTTCATCAGATTCGATAAGGTCAGCACTAAAACAAATCCTAGAGTTCAAGGAGCATTGTTGTGACTCAATGAGGTGGAGATGCAGTTCTGCAGATGTCCACTTTCCCAGTTTATTGTAATGATCAAATAATATAAATTTATAGGTCGAAGAAATTTGGATCACTAGACATTTTGTAATTACACAGACAAAAGTTGTCATGGTTTTACATATGAATTTTCGGTCAGTGCTGAGTATTCTAGAGAGATCAAATTTATGGAAATGAAATTGATCTGTAGCACTTCAAAAACTGACTGAAATGTATTTGTATCTGCTTCCCATCTGACAGAATAATGTGACGTGTGAAGCTGGACATTTTGTAGATCCACTGAAAATAAGTCCCACAAACCCTCACAAACCTTTGCCAGTAGACGAGGATCTCATCAGGACCAATGAGGTAATCTTGTTTGTTAGCTGAGTATCTAGCAACAAGCAGGAACTAGCAACATGTTTAAGACTATCCAAACCCAATTGAAAGTTGTATACTCCCCCTCCCCCATTACAATCATCACTCCAGACACCTCTTGCCTCTCTGATGTTTTGTCTGCTCTTCACTATTAACAGCCTACCTCTTTTCCCCCCTTTCTTCCCTCTTGTCTTCTCCCTCCCCACCTGCTCTGGTACAACGTTGTTGTATTCTGTGAATCGCTTTGAGACGTTGATAAGACGTGGAAATGTAAGAATTATTATTACTATTAAAAAACCTCTCCCTTCCAACATGCCCCAGTTCTGATGAAGGGTCATGGATCCAAAACGTTGACTCACTTTCCTTTCTCCATGGATGCTGCCTGACCTGCTGAGTTTTCCCAGCAACTTCGGTTTTTGTTTCAGATTTCCAGCATCTGTAGTATTTTGTGTTTTGTGAAAGTTGTGAAAATGAGAGGAGTTTGGGTTTGGAGCCATTGAGATGCCAGACTGACTGAGTGTGTGTGTGAAAGAGAGAGAGAAAGAAAAAACGAGAATACCCCTTTGATTGTGCGCTGTGTTTATAGACTGTAATCAATATTTATTGCTTTATTGATAAGTATCCATACAATCTTCTGTTATTATTAGTCTATTATTAATATGGTAAAATAAATTGTAATTAAGTTTTTTTGTGTTGGGTTTTCAGCAGTTGGCCGTCCGAATATCCGGCACACGGTTTAACTGGCATTGGCCAGGTCGCGAGGGTGCCAGATAAATGGGCTTTTACTGTACCTACTTACCTACAACAACAACAAAATTGCACTTATATAGCGTCTTTCATGTCGGGAAGACGTCCCAAAGAGCTGTTTGCAGAAAGCAAAGGTTGGCAAGAAAGCAGAGGTTGGCAAGAGTCAACCATTATCAGTCAGGCCTTCAGCCTTTCTGCCCTCCCTCTCTGGAACTACTTTTGCCCTGCACTTGCCTCCTTCAAGATCCATCTCAAGACCTTTCTTTTTGCCCATGCCTTCGGACATCTTCCCACATTCACCCTCCTTGGCCTCCACAACCTTGAATCCAACCCTCAGCTCTGGTGTAACAGCTCTCCAGTGCTTGTGACATCCTCCGGATTTGAAACGCATTATATAAATGCAGTTTATTGTTGTTGAAAACTGAGTTACTTGTTATTGTGAGCACTATCTTGCAAGCTTCCCAGTTGGTCCACCTAGGACCAATCTATAGATTAATGGGAGCTTAAAGGGAATAATTCATGCTCCCAGTGATTGGCTTTTGCCTACAACTCTTGCTGATGAGGCAAACCCATTGAACTGTCAGCAGTGATCCCTTGAGTAGTGCAAAACTAATTGGCTCAGGAACTGGGCTACTTGAGGTCACCACAGAACATCAATTTGATTGTAATACTTCATTGCCATGCATAACAACTCAGCCCTCAAAAGTATCCAGCTTACCCATTTCTCCACCACACCACCCTCCCTCCATCCTCCCAGAGAATAAACGGGGTAATTATAGTTCATTTTAGTTAGTAATGTATATGCAATAAAGGAACAACATTTTGTTGATTTAAAAGTACCCAAGGCGTGAAGTACTCCAAGTTCTTAGTATTACCACATACTCTAAGCTTCAAGACCATAGTATTAAAATTTAAGAATAAATGTCAGATTAAATAGGAACTTTTGGAAATGCCCTTAAATTCAGTCCTAATTTTAAATTGGAAGCTGTTTTCTAAGAGCTGGAAATGAAATTGTCTCACAGTCATTGACAGAATTCTGAATCATACAATAATTTGCATTTATATAGCACCCCTCACACAGGGTAGCATCTGGTGCACCTGATAATGGTATAGCATGATCCAGAACCTCAGGGAAGTAGGAGGTGACTGGAAGCACAGACGAAGAGGAAGATCTTCACATGCAACCTGAAGTTGCAAGGAGTGGGTAAGGTGGAGGGATTGAGGGAGAGTGTTTCAGAGGTTCGGAGTGTAGTGGTTGAGAGCGTGAATACATTTTCCTATATTGTTCTACATTTTGCTGCCAATTTTTTTTGCACAAGTTACAATAATCTTGTCTTTGTTTTCCAATAGCAATGTGAACACCCTGCAAGATGTGCGTCCTTCTTTTGTACTTTGGATCCCTCAAATATGGTCCAGGTTAACATTTCATTTAGAGTATGGAAATCTTCTTTCATTAAAGTAAGTAAAGTGAATTACAGTATTGATCACCAGCTCTGTGTAAATAAACTGTGATATTTATGCTTCTGCAAGCAGTTTAGTCAGTCTTTTTATTATATTTTTCATTAGTTTCTCCCCTCAACATCTCCCACAAGTAAACTCCCTTGCTGTGCAATGTTCTGTGCTGTATTGATTCAGAATTAAAGGCATTGATTCAAAATAATAATAATCCTTGCATTTGATATAGTGCTGTACACGTCTTCTAGACATTTCAAAGCACTTCACAGAGTATACTGTAAAGGCAATTGACTGTATATTTGTGGGTGAATTGCAGCAGCCAATTGTGTACAGCAGTGTCCCACAAACAGTCGTAGATTGAATGAACCAAATTATTATTGAGGGGTTTTCGTGAGGGATTATTATCGAGCGTGTGGAGCAAGGAAACTTATCTAAGGATTTTCCCTGCCGGGATAGGTTCAAACGGATTCAGAAAATAATGAAGTACCTCTTAATACAGATGCTAATTTACAATTAGATTAGTTTATTAGAGCGGTTGAAGACAGATACACTGGACTGATTTTAAAATATTTTGCTGCTGCGATGGGAGAATTACTTTTCTGAATGAATTGAGATCAAATGGACCTTTTCGTCCAAACTTCCCTCATGATCTTGTGAAATGCTAAGCTGTGTAATGTTTCTCATATTGCCTTCTGCCAAACCTGACAAAACTGCACTGCAATTTACTTGGTTAATTTAATAAACATTTACTTTCTCTCCCATTACAGGCACATTTTTATTCAATAGGTTTAAATGTAACTTCCACGTTAACGATTGAAGATTCACAGCTAATCGTACTCAACAAAGCAATGGAAAAAAGGATTGTGAGTCATTATCTTGTCTTTATTCATTATCAAGTTTCCTTGAAGTTCAAGGTTTGGCTACTGAACACTAATCAGGATCATATTAAAGTTCTCACATCCATCCAAGAGTCTTAACATTTCACAAGGTCACAACCAAGATTATAATAATAATAATAATAACAACAACAATAATAATCCTTGCATAGCCTTATTAAGTCTTAGATTACTCAAAGCGCTTCACAGAATGTACTGTAGAGTGAATTGACTGTATATTTTGTAGGCTTAAATCCTTGCATTTGATGTAGCATTTTTTATTCAAGTCGGGAGGACATCTCACAACATTTCACACAATTTACTTGTAAAGTGTAGTGACTGTTTATTTTGTAGACTAATGTGCCAGCCAATTTGAGCACAGCAATGTCCAACAAATAGGTGACTGACTAATTTTATCTGAACGATTGTTTGCCAGAGAGAAAATGCCTTCTCTTTTCAAGCCAAGTGTTTCTTTAAAATCCATTTGAGTTAACAGATAAGATATAATTTTTAACATCCCAGAACCTCTCTCTCTCGGTCCCACCCTCACATCTTTCAAGGCCTATAACTGACCCCTCTTGATTCCAACCCCCAGCTTGGGTGCAAACCCTTAACCATGATAATAATCCTTGCATTTGATATAGCGCTTTTCATGTCTTCTAGATGTTTCACACCGCTTCACAGAATATACAGTAAAATTAATTGACCACTGTATATATATATATATATATGTGTGTGGGCGAAACACAGCAGTGTCCCATACAAGTCATAGATTGAAATAACCAATTTATTATTGGTTTTTTTGAGGCCGGGATTACTATTAGATGTATGGAGTAAAGAAATTAGCCCAAGGTTTCATCCTGCCTGGAATTGAACCCAGGTCTCTCACTTTTAAGGTGAGTGCTTTAATTGCTGAGCTACATACTGTTAAATTACACTTTTATAAAAATATTTACTTTCCTCCTGAAATCTATTATGAATCCTGCCTTGAATGTGAATATGGATGACATGTGGAGAAAAGGTAGTGTAATGGGACTTTTAAGTAAACAGCTCACACAAACAAATAGAATAGAGCAAATTCAACTATTCAGTCTGTCCACGTCCGATAGCACATCAGCATTACTTTGTTTTCAGCAATGAATACAGTGCTGACAAAATGGCATTCCACAAAATCATGTCAGTGTCATTGTTCAGCATTGAAATAACTCACAGCAAGATATTGAGAAGCAGTATTGTCTGCCTATGATGCCTACAGTCCTAAAGGTCACCAAATAACCTCAAGGATTATCATTCGAGTTTATACGTCTGGGCTAAAACAGTTGTACTTTATTATCCCATTTGACTCCAGTTACTTCTTGGTATTTAAGAACCATTAAAGTCAGTATGAGAGCAGTACTGCTGTCTACATACACAGTGACATCACTCTGAGGACAGTGTTCTTTTGTTCTTCTCCTCCTTTCCTCTGCTGAAGCTACTTTCTTGCCAACAAGTCAGGAAATATAAGGCTCATGAGATTAAGTAAATGTGTTTGAGCTCTACATTTAGATAGAGCACGTTCTGAATAGTGTACAGAGAAATAATTTGGTGTATCTTTCAATTTTCAAGCATCAGAAATTGGAAGGGTTTAGCAAAGCAGGTCTTTATCCGTATTCAGTATCAAGGTAATGCTAAAAAATCATTTCTATTTCTCTGGAGGATGAATTTTAGGAATGCATCAAATGTACTTAATCATTTGCTCCAGGTTAAATAAACTGTAGTATCATATTACTGTACCTTGTTAGGAATTGGTCATGTCAATTTTTTTTAAACACACATCATTTGTAATAACTCCATTTATTTGAATAGGTTGGTTAAATAGTCAGGCAGGACAGGTAATCCTGAGTGAAATGAATTGTTGGATTGTACAAAGAACTAAATCTGTCGAGTCAATTTTCTACAGGGAAGTCCTTCTCACAGACATTTTTAGATGTCAATTTCAAGTTGGATTGATTATATCTCCACAGACATTTTTGTCAGCCTGGTTCAGTTCGCAGAAACAACAACAATTTACATTCTATAATATAGTACCTTCCGTGTCATTGGGAAATCATAAATCATTTCACGTAACTGATGCAAACTATAGAGGGGAGGGAGATGAGATAAATAGTATTAGGGGAGTGGCAGCATCTGAAATTACACTGCTCATGTCTGCATCAGGAGGTTGTCAGTTCCCACGTCAGCATTTTGAGTTTACCCTCCAGACTGACATTCCACTCCTGTCTTGGGAATCATCTAGTCATGAAATTAATGGCTGATAAGTTGTCGAGAGTTTTTTTAAAAAAAATACTGAGGCCAAACCTTTTTCCTAATCTTATTCTTAGTATTGAAGATCTTGTAGAATTTTGAAGAATTAATAAACTTAGTCTTATTTTGGAGGACTGGAATAAATTAAGATCAAATAAATGGAAGAATTTTTAATATTTGGCATCGGTGTAAATTCTCACTTATACATTTTACAATTCTATCAATTAGACAGTGATACAAACAGCCAGCTCCTGGCTTCTTCTCATTTTGCTGCGTGGCTATTCACTGAGTGTTTGAAAGATTCCATAAAGATTGGTCTCCTTTTGCAAAGTAGTGTATTTGCTTCTTGGGGCATAGATAGTGTAATGGCTGCTATCTTATCATTCACAGTATGGTGATACACAGAAAAGATATGTCTCCTGACAAACAGTCCTCCAGAAAAATTGGCCATTCATTTCATGGCTGTTTGGGGGAAACTTCAGCATGCAAAACAAGGACTGTACTAGAGCCAGAATGGAATCCTAAAATATTTGTATAGTCCATTAAAAAAGTCATAGTTTAAAGAAAATTATCCTTTGTCCAAACCTTTAGAAACAGAATGTCTTGGCCCAGAATTGTTGCATGTGGTCCTTTAGAGCAGAAGTGAGTGATTACAATGTCAAAGAATGATTGTGTGTTGGAGACTTTGTAGGCTTCACAACACAAGCACTTGCCAACGGTAACTATGATGGTGCTCATTGTAGAATATTTTATGGAGAATATAACAGCATTTTCTGTTCAAACAAATATAAGAACCTGTATAGAACAGTCCCACTGAACTCAGAAATGTCAATGTGTACACGATTGCAGTGAAAACTTTGTTGTCTTATTTACTCAATGTGTTATTTATTAATCAATGTGTTGGTGCACTGGTGTTGACAACTTCCTCCTATCACCCACAGTCCTTCTCACACTTTGTGTGTTCTATGTGAGGATGTGCTGTCTTTCAGATGTTAAACCCCAGCCCCATCTGACTCCGCAGATTGACATTAAGGATCCCATATCCTGGCTAACAATCCCCGAAATAAAATATTGCTCACTTACTTCATAGTTGTTTGTGGAACATTACTGTGCGTAAATTAGTTGTCAGATTTGCCTACCAAAAATACTGTGTAGTTTTGGTAGGCACATACCGTGTGAAGCACTTTGAGACCCTGTGTCTGCCAATGACAAGGTGATATATCAAATGCAAGGATTCTTATCTTTAGGATAACCATTGCTCCAAGATGTCACCCGAGCTCCACATTGGGCAGCCGATTAGTTTGATAACATTGGAAGAAAGATAGAAAGGTTGGAGCTCACCCATTTTCATACTAAATGGAAGTTTGATGCACAGCGGAGACGCACATGGAAGCAACCCATTCAGCGCAACTAGTCCAGTTTTGGGTACATATGGTGCCTTTAGTAATGTTGTCCGCTATCATCAAAGGCATTGTATGTACCAATATCACCACTATATCAACCCCCTTTATAATGGTGCCTTGCCAAAGATACTTCATGTAACTGGAATTTCTGATCATTATAAAGTGTTTCTGATTTTTGAAACTCTTAATTTTAGCAAATCCAAATGCTTAGCGTTTGATTTCCTTTGACTTACAGGTGACTTTAACTGTGACAAAAGATTTCCTTGGGGGAGTCCCTATATGGGTTATCGTGCTGAGTGTACTTGCTGGCCTGTTGCTTCTTACAATTTTAATATTTGTGCTGTGGAAGGTAAGTGTCATTTTGCCTTGAAACCAATTTCAAAACAAGAAGTCTTTGTTCCCCTTTATATTTAATAGACAGTACAGGAATTGTTAAAACATAGCCATTGTTAAAGATCCAGTATCTAAATGCTTGGCAGTAAAGCAATTTCCAGTTCAAGTCAAGATTATCACAGCTACAAAGAAGATGAACAGAATACCTATTCAATAATATTTCGGAATGAAAATTCTTGCTGTGCTGTGCATTTGTGAAGCATGGTAAGACTCCCTCCTGCACCACCCCCTCCACCCCCCATCCCTCTGTCATCCTGAAGTCCCTCTACCGCCGTCTCTTCTTTCAAGGCACACCTCAAAACACACCCCTTTGAGCACGCTTTCAGTCCTATTTCAAAAACAACAATTTGCATTTAAATAGCGCCCCTCAAGATGGTGATATCTCAGATATTCCCTGCCTGTTGGCTCCCAATCCCAGCACAGGTGCCCATCCGACATTGTTAAAGCAGTTTGAGACACATAAAAGACACTATAAATGTACAATATAGTGTGCAACACAATTATATTGTTCCAAAACTGTGGAACACTCTTCCTCAATACCTCCGCCTTGCCCCCTCTCTCCCCTTTTTCAAGTCCCACCTGAAAACCTTCCTTTTCAACTGTGCTTATGGTCACCTCCCAACCCTTCTCCGGCTCAGTGTCAGGCTTTGCCACTGTTAAGTACTCTGACACACTGTGTGGTGTGCACTATATAAGTGCAGGTTGTTGTTGTAAATTTTCTGCAGTTCTTAAAATTAATTGTCTTCCAAATTAAGACTGAATTGTACGGTCTGCCATCTCTTAAGCTAACACAGTGAGCTATTTCTGAACCCCTCAGCTGAGGTCAAATTTGTCCATATACCTGTAACATCATTCCCCAATGTTTAAAACCCAGCAACCTCACAGTCCGAAAACCTGCCGGTTAGATTCTGAACAGTGATTTCAGGATGAAATTTGATATCGCATCGGAGGGGCATCTGAAAGTGTTTTATTTTAGGTACTGTGAAGTGTAGTGATTGTGTATTTTGAAGGTGAATGTTGCAACCAATTTGCATGCAGCAAAGTTCCACAAGCAAAGGTCAGTGGTGAATTCTAATAATTGAGCCAGCCTGGCCCACACAGATTTTTTTAAAAATCCATGAAGACAAAAACGTATCCATGCTTTTTCAAATTTGGCACTACAATTATAATTCTGTCCAGGCATTCCTCTGATTTTTTTTGGAAAAGGAATATTATTTGAAATCAATACTGTTCTGTTTTTATTCACAGATTGGCTTTTTCAAACGCCCTTTAAAGGAAAAGATGTGAAAGTTCACATGAAGCTCTAAGAAACACAGAAGAATGGGAAGATGGTGCATGTTGCTGGCCTTTCATTAGATCATTGAAGAAAGTTGTAAAGTTAGATTAAGAAAGAGATGAAAATAATTTGCATAGAATAAGGTAGACTGTACAGCACGGAAACAAGCCATTCAGTCAAACCAGTCTGTGCGGTCTTTATACTCCACACAAGCTTCCACCTCTCCTAACTCCCTTTCCCATACCCCTCTATTCCCTTCTCCCCCATGTCTGCTTTCACCTTCCCCTACCCACCGAGGGGTATATATGCAAATCAGTTTTAGTGTCAGCTTCTGGCAACTATGGATAAGAAAAACGGTTAACCTTTTCATTTGTTTATACAGTGTACATATTTGATATTTGTATTGTATATTAATAGCACATTTGTACATTTGAAGTCATTTTATTTGTTACTGTTCTAATCAGTGAGGTGGGACAAACCTGTAGCTGTTCTAACCATTTACTTTGATTATGATAAATGTTCATCATAAGCCCCAAATTCCACCAGGATTTAACCTTTAAGTCAATTTTGTATTATAATTATGCAGACTGACTGTGTTCAAGCATATATTGGTGCCTTTACAACAACAACAACTTGAATTTATATAGCACCCTCCACGCTGGACGGAGTCTCAGAGGAGCGATTCCCAATAACACATATAGGGGCTAAGCCTGGAGGAGGGGGAAAGAGGTGACCAAAAGCGAGGTCAAAAAGAAAGATCTTCAGTTGAGAACTGAAAATAGAAAGAGAGGGGATGAGGTAAAGGGAGTGAGGAAGGGAGTTCTAGAGCCTCGGGGCATAGTGGCTGAAGGCACGGCCGCTGATGGTAGAGCAGAGCATTCGGAGGAGGAGGTCAGACCCGGTAGAGCAAAGGCAACAGGTGCTGTGGTGAGGAGCGAGGAGGTCAAAGAGATAGGGGGCGCAGGGGAGTGAAGAGATTTGAGAACAAGAGTGAGGATTTTTAATTGTATGACCAAGCACCAATTTAAAATGATGATGATTATATAAATTTGGGACACCCTCCTGACTTGAAAGGAGCTTCACAAATGTAATTTTGTATTTGTATTGTACTATTAGCCCAATTCACATGCTGTCTGTGTCTGGTTAGCAAGCAACTGTTGAGTAAGATCTGGATGTTCAATGAAACTAAGACTATTTCAGTCTTCACATTCTTGCTAAGATTAGTTTGACTATCCATTGGCAGCTGTTTGTGAGATTTAATAACCATTGCCCCGAAGATAATTTAGAACAGACAATCTGATGGTTTAATATCACGGATATTGAATAGAATTTCTTCTTTAAAAAAAACAACTTGTCAATCCATACAAGTGGAACTTGAATTTCCTGATTTGATAATGTACAGTCCCTGTATTTAGAGTTTTTAGGATTTCAGCTGTCTGACATATTAGCAACACAGATGGGTTTATGTCTTTAATCGCTTGTGGAAAAAAAAGCACTTGTCAGTGAAAATCTGATTGTATATAATGAGGAGAAATGTTCATAGCTCAGAACTCACAGAATAATGTATATTTAAGAAGCTCCACTGTAACCTGATATTCTCAGTGGAAGATGTTTTTCTCTCAAAATTAATTTACTTCAAAGGAATTTTTTTGGATTTTTTTGTCTCCTTGCACAGATCAAGGTGGCAGTCAGCCACAAAGGTTGGGATCCATAAAATTGGGAGCTATATTATAATGGGGCAGGCTACAAAAAATGACTGTCGATCAGCGTTTGTGGGACACCGGGTTCTTGCTGACTTCACTTGCTGTAACCCTCATGAGAATTAAGTTGTTTCTGGGAAACAATGAGCTGTTAGGAGGTGTTTCTGCATACTATTCATGGGAAGTTGGTGAGTCGGTGCTTGAAGTTGTAAATGAATCGCATGTCCATGGCTTACCACAAGCCTGCTAAGTACAGTAGTAAAAACATGTGGTAGATCCACGGTACAGTATTGCTATCAGCAGACCTATGTTACACTGAGGCACATTAGAACAGGATTGGACTGTATTTTTAGATTTGTCACTGACTCAGCTAAATTGAATCCAGGTTCTCTCGCTTGTGAAGCGAGTGCTCTAACCACGATCAACTCAAAATGGAAATGGTTGAATTATTTGGTTAGCTCTTGACTCTATGTTGTAGCTACATGTCACTGCTTGCAAAAAAATGTTTCTTTAACTGTTTTATTTTATCTACATCATAGCAATAACACATCAACAACAATCAACAACAACAAATTACAAATTACATCACACAAGGATCAGATTCCAGATCTGATCCTTGTGATCTCTATTGAGATCACGGAGTTTCCATTCCATTGGGTTCTGTTCTGTTTAAATCTGTGTGTAGTGTGAGATACCCCTGAGTATTGACAGATTAAGTCTTTTGCTTAGTGTTTTTCCCCTAGATACAAGCACACAGACAGATGAATGGTCTCTTTGTACCAAATTGTGTGCTATTTGACATTGCTGCTAATAGAGCAACAGGGAGTGAAACGCTTGATTTACACTTCAGGTTCTTAATTACATTGCCTGCAGAGCTTGGGAGAGTTGAGTACCCATGCAACTGAGTGCATTAATTCAGTTCTGGATGTGTGCAAAATTCTTGATAAAACATTCCAGAAATTCTAACCAATGTTAACACCGTATTGTAGGAGATGTTAACATTGTGCAGACTTGTGTCTTAATGTAGAAACCAGTTTGCTTGCAAATTACTGCTGAATTTTGAAGTTATTGCACAGTTCCGTGCAATCTTAAACTTTGAGACAAAATGTTCTGACAGGCTATGACTAAGTGGATTTTTTTAAATTTTATTGTAAAAGATGCACATTTACATTAAAAAAAATGTTTTAACAGTTACTTGTAAGGGAAAATTTCTGAATGGAGCTAATGCTACTGAAACATTGTCTTTCATGTGATATCGACAACTTGGCTCCAGTGTAAGAGTTGCTTTGGCTCCTACTGCTGAACACCACACTGTGCTTTTCATTGTCAATTGTCACAAATAGCTCATTATAAACTAGGCCTAAATTATTTATGACAAAAGCATATTTTGTGGGCTATAAAAGTGTTCTGTGAATATCAAACAATAAAAATCCTTCCATTTGATATAGCGCCTTATCACATCCCTGAGAAATCGAACCCTTGACTCCCGCTCGCAAGGCAAGTGGATTGAGCTACATGACTCCACTATATGAAGTGATGAGCTAATACTTATTTTTAACCGGCATTTATGCATCTTCACATCCCATCCAAAATTCAATGCTTGCAAATGTTGTCTTTCATTCTGGATAAATTGTCACCATAAGGTATTAATTATAATAATCTTTTCATTTGATATAGCGCCTTCTCATGTCATTGAGACTCTCAAAGCGCTTCACAGAATATACTGTAAATATACTGTTAAGTGAATTAGTATTACATGACTACAAAATGATTTGGACCCAAATAGCTAAATGGGTTACCAAGCACATTAGTTTACATTTTCTGAGCACCTTTTGTTTTTGTTATCTGGTCCTCTTCTCTTAATCAGATTGTGCAGTGATGAGGGGCTACAGGAACGTCCTGTTTATTCACAGAATTCAGATTTCTTTGAGTTGTCTTTTATGAATGAAATTCATATGAAATTCAGCTGGTAGCACATTGGGAAGGACAGGGGACTCAGGAGCGCACTGGGAAGCCTTTCACTGGAGGGTAAATAACCTCAATAAAAGTTACAAAAACATCTCAGTCAATCTTTTCTCTTACAATTTTCAACAATCTCTAAACTCCTTGATGCATTAGTGTATTATAATATCATTTTGGAGATTTAAATAGTAACTACAAACCATCATGTGTATACAATATTTAGACCTGGGTACAGCTATTTTCACATGGAAGGACAAAGTTAGGGTCCAGATGTATTTCACACATTTAATCTTTTTCTTAAAACAAAACACTGGTTTCATCATTATAAACATGCTTTGTAAATAATTGTTACTGAATGTGATGTTGCTGGAATATCCATCTTTTAAATTGCATTCTTCTACTAACATTATCTAATTTGGAAAGAGTTTGGATTAGCTCTATATATGTGTCATATTTGGAATGTCCACTGCACCAAAGGGTATTTGACTGGTCTTTTAAAAATGGACTATATAGTAGTTAAGGTGGAGACATGGGGTGAAACCTGCAATGTGATGTGAGTTATTATTGAAATACTACCTTAACCCAATCTAGTATCCCATAAATTGACATTCAAGCGCCACACTTCGCGGTGGTAACTCAATCATGGCCTACGGAGGTTTGGGGACTATTTCCAGTCCAACCACTGATTGTGACGGCTGGGAAGAAGCGTTCATATTCATAAAACAAAAGGCAATGTACTGCAGATGCTGGAAATTTGGTATCAACACAAAAGTCACTGGGATCATGCAGCAGGTCAGGCAGCACCCAGGATGTGGAAAAGTAGATATTGTTTCAGGTCTAGGGTTCATATTCATATGACTGTAATTTTTGGATGACAAGATAATTATTATATCACATCGCATTTTTTGAACCTATCCTTTCTAAATTACAGTATTCTGTACAGATCCAAAGCTGAATGTTGCATAAAAATGGAAATAGAGAATGTGCTAAACATTTATTTTTTTACACTCAACTGAATAAAATTGAAATGTAAGCTTTATATTATTTTACAACCCTCCTCCCCACTACACACCCCCTCCCCACCCCCCATCCACATTTTCTCTTCCCCAATGACTTAATGTCCACTCTTATACAAGACAGTATTTTGAGGACAATGTGGAGACGGATTAGACACCACTGAACTGAGAAATCTATTAGCACGTAGTTGTTATGCGGTGTATGTAGTATCAACTGTGCACCAGAGTGAATGTTGGAATATACAAAATAAACACTGTATCTTGCTTCTTCCTTGTATGTTTATATATGAATGAAGACCCATAAATATTTGTTTTTAAAAGAAAAATATTTATGTTGTTATTCGAAATGGGGAATTACAAACTGCAACAATGAATATACAGAATAGCTGCAAGTTAAACTAAATACGGTCTAAATGTTACAGTAACGTCATAACTTTAAGAAGCTTACCTGGGGTAACATAGACATAATAAATAAGTCATTTCATTTTAGAACCTGATGGTAATTTTGTGCAGTCCTGTAACATATTGCTTAGAGCACTCTTCTTGCAAGCGAGAGCATCCGGGTTTGATTCCTGGATAGGATGAAATCTTAGGCAAGTTTCCTTACTCCACATGCTTAGTTTACCTACCAAGTAGGAATCCAGTCGTTAGTTGATTGGCAGATCACTTTTCTGGGGTTAATAAAGCCTTCTAGAAATTGATCAATCAATCCACAATTGTTTTGGGGCCATCTGTGCGTATTTGGCTGATGTGTTTTGTTCATAAAATATGCGGTCAATTCACTTTACAAAATATTCCGTGAAGTGCTTTAAAATATTGCACCAACTTGATAAGGTGCTATATCAAATGCAAGGAATGTTATTATTATCATGTATCTTTCTCTTCATTCTTCAATAGGTTTTGAGAACCTCAGATCAGTCAGGCGCTTGTTGTCAGCAGAGGAAGTGTCAACCACCGAGTCAAGCATTCAACGGTACTTATTATAAATCAATAATCCTTAAGTTTATATAGCGCTTTCCATGTCTTATCGACGTCTCAAAGCGCTTCACAAAATACAACAACGTCCCAAGGTTGGGACTAGAGCAGTGGGGGAGGAGTCGTGGTTGGGGGAAGAAAAGTAAGAAAATTGACTGTATATTTGTGGATGAAATGCGGCAGCCAAATTGCGCACAGCATTGTCCCACAAACAGTCGTGGAAATGGGGCCAGGGGAGAAAAGAGGAAAGGGAGAGAGGGAGGCGAAGATGGGGAACAATCAAATACGAAAATGGGGGAGAAAGGGGGGGCAAGGGAGAGAGGGAGGGAAAGGTGAGTGGGGGTAAAATCAGGGAGAAAGAGTAATAGCTCACATACCAAGCTCGCAGAGAGTAACATCAGCGGAGCTTCCTGCGTATATTGCATATGCACACGATACGTTGGAAGTGACATCAGTAGAGATGAGATGACCAGAAAGGTGGTCATTTTTATGATTCACAGATGACACAGCCTCTGGGTTATTTGACCTAGATGATTATGTGAGAATGACGTTCCTCTGTATTACGAAATTCATGAAACTCTCCTATTGAGCTCACAGAGCAATAAAAGCCATTCCTTTATAGTGAGCCTAGGGCAGAGAGCATCAAGGAGAGACAGTCTCACCCACCATTGAGTTTACAGTCAGAGGCACTGTATTGTTTCGTCACTGACTCTCTCTCCCCATATTTGTTCCTCTATTTCATTGTGAACCATTAATTATGTAGCTGTAGTTGGCAGCCTCAGTACATCAAAGAATCCGAATTCTCAGAGAAATGTATAGATCTTTCTCTTTCTCTCAGGAGATTAAATCAGCGATGGAATCAGTTGTACGTGACCTGTGGAAGCAATGGTCTTGAGGAGTTAATTGGTCTTTTCCTGTTTCATACTTTGTAATCTCTTAATCAATAGTAACTGTGACATAAAAACTGCCTGTCAGAGGTAGCATTGCGTTACTGTGATGAGGAGTAGTCTGCCAGACACCACACACCTATTACTAACACAAGGTGTGTCTTTATCGTATGATTATCAGTGAACAGCATTTATTTGGTGTGTCAGCATTTACCTTTCAAGTGTACCCACAGTACAGCTATCAAATTTTATTACTACAGTGCATGTTTTGCAATGTGTTGATGTGACCGTACTTAAAAAAAATTGTGTTCGGTTCCATGTGGTTATCATACCACTATCAATATGTTTCCAACCAAAAAACAGCAGCAAATAATCACTGGAATGCTGCCAAGTGCAAAAGGATTTAGCTGTGAAGAAAGTTTAGAAGACAACATCAACAATTTGCACTTATATTGCAGCTTTCACTATTGGAAGAAAGTCTTAAAGTACGTCAGAAATGGCTGAGCAAGGTATTCATGAAAACCTACATGTTTCCCATTGCTGATTTCATGTTAGAGAAGATCAAAGTACACATTGGGTGCCCAGTTTGCAAAACGATTTGAACTGGTGCATAATTAGCGACAAATCTTGCAGCAAGCAAACATGAGAGAGAGCAAACCGCTGGAATTCAGCTCCCCCACTAATTTCATTGCAGCCTTCGGCAAAATGCTTGTGAAAGGGTCACATCTTATTGAGTTTCTTGAGTCATAAAAGGGTCAAAGTTAAAATTCCTCATCTCCCAGTTCTTCTGAGTATGGTCAGCTTTTCAGCCACAAGTATGAGCTATTTGTATCGACAAAATACACAGAAATTGCATGCTGCAATGTATCCTGTGAAGCGCATTAAAACATCCTCCCTCCTGATGTGAAAGGTGCTGTTTCAAACTGCTGTCGGTTTAACTGCAATAAGAATAAGAATAAGAATCCTTGCATTTGATATAGTGCTTTTCACGTCTTCTAGATGTCTTCACAGAATAGTCTGTATATATGTGGGCAAAACTCGGCAGCCAATTGCGCACAGCAGTGTCCCACATGAAACTTGCCCAAGGTTTCGCCCTGACCTGCCTGGATTCGAACACAAGTCTCATGCTTGTAAGGCAAGTGCTCTAACCACTGAACTACAGGACTCCACAGGCACAGATTTTTATCCACCCCCTCCCTCAGCAGCCACTCACGAATACACCGAAGAAAACTCTTAACACTGTCACCTTGCTCCACGCTGTATTTTAATCTCAGTGAGCAATTACTGTGCTTAAAGAAGGAGAGTACAGGGGAAGTATGTTATAACGGTCAGTGTTGGGTGCGGGGATAAACAAAAGACTCTTCTGGTGCTCGTGCAAAGACTGGGCCATTCACGAACCACTTCCTAAGATATAAAGAAAACACTCAGAACATTTTTGAAGCGCATATGTGCTGGACAAGTGAAAGCAGCCGAGAGCTTCAGAGATCCGGGTTAGATAGGGAGAGCAGAGGAGAACGCAGGTGGCTTTAGAGTCAGGTAACGGTCCTCTCCATTGGGTGCCTGGAATCACCACCAATCCATCTCTTTATCCTCTGCCTGGCTGTTGAAGCAGATTCGCAGTAACTCTTCACAGAAATCCAGCTCCTCCTGAAACTCTTCCTGATTTCTCAGCATTGAGCATTCTCACTCGCTCCATCGTGCAATGAAGCAGCAATGATTTATGAAGCTTTTTGGCGTCATTGAGTGCGACATTCCCATTGTTCTATTCACTTTCTACCTGGGTGTCGCAGCGTCCAGCAGCAGTAAAATTACTGCGTACTCTGGAGAATTGGTTGATTTCAGTCTCAAAAACTCTTCCTGGTATCCACTTCTAGTGGTAAATTAGAACCACTCTGAGAGCATGATCTGTCAGCTATTACACTTCAGGCACTGACAACATCACCATTCAAGAATGCACTCTACACCTTACTAGAACCTTGGCGTCCTGCTTGGCCCTCAACTATCCTTTCTACCCCACATCTATACCATGACCTGCTGTGCCTTTCCCAGCCTCCACAACATTACCCGAGTCCACCACTGTCTCACACAGCAGGCCGCCAAAATCCTCATTATCCATTCACAACATCCAGGCTTGACTATGCAAACTCTCTACTTGTCGGCGACCCCAAATCCTGCCTCCATAGACTGCGGATCACCCAGAACTCTGCAGTTCGTGTCCTCTCCTGCATCAGGCTCCATGACCCTATCACCCTTTGCTCGACGTCACTGGTTTCCCATCACACAGAGGATACAGTTCAAGATCCTGGTCCTCACCTTCAAAGCCCTCCATGGCCTCGCACACCCCATACACCTACAACCTCGTAACCCCCTACCAACCTGTCCGCTCCCTCCGCTCCACAGGCTCCAATCAGATACATGTGTCCTTGCCATTGGCAGGCAGGCCTTCAGCCACTCTGTTCCCACCCTCTGAAACTCCAAACTGCAGTCCCTCCACCTCACCCCCTCCTTTGCCTCCGTCAAGACCCATCTCAAGACCCTCCTCTTTGACCATGCTTTTGATCATCGTGCTTCCCCCACCCGCCCCCACAACCACCCTCCACCTTCTCCAATCTCAACCGTTACCTCGGGTCCAAAATAGTGACTGTCCAGTGCCTTGGGACATCCTCACAGATTATTAGTTTTATTCAACCTCATCTGCATCCCTCATTTATACCATTCGGTTGTCCATGATACTTAAGGGGCGGAGAAGTCGCAACACAAATTGTGATTGCAGCCAGTTTTTACAGTCACTATATCAGAACTTTTCTCCACATTAGTTACTTTGCAGAGCCAAGTCTTAGTATGCATTGAGGTGGTTGTTATTTGGGGTATGATGATCAATCCCATCAATATTAACCATCCCCCAACAATCATCTTTGACCCATTGGCATTTTTCAGAAAAATAGTCAAGCAGTTACTGTTTACTTTTCAATTTTGTCTCTGTTATTGGTCTGCACTTTTCATCTGTTTAATATGATGCCATTGAGTGATTCTTTCCCTCTTGGCTCCTTTTCCCAGGTATTGTATCAAACGGAGTGGAGTCCTGTAGCTCAGTGGTTAGAGCACTCACCTTACAAGCAAGAGACCCGGGTTCGATTCCCAGTCGGAGGAAACCCTGAGCAAGTTTTTTTACCCCACACACCTACTAACAATCCCTCCAAAAAAACAATAATAAATCGGTCATTTCAATCCACGACTGTTTGTGGCACACTGCTGTGCACAATTAGCTGCTGCATTTCGGCCACATATTCAATTCACTTTACAGTACATTCTGCGTTGAGACGTCTAGAAGATGTGAAAAGCACAACATCAAATGCAAGGATTATTATTATTATTAAATATCCTTTCCATTTTGGGGAGAACACATGGGCTTTGTTTCTGTAATCAAGTATCATGACTGAATCGCCCACCTGATACACCTGACCTTTTTATCTGTACATGTTATCTCTGCATTTGCTCCCTGGACATCCCGGTCTATTGAGCAACACACTCATTGATTTCATTTATGACCTTAAGTATCTTCGCCAGCCATATGTCTCCCACTTTGCCCTGGAATATCAGGATGTCTATACTGTGGGGAAGCCTCAGGGTTTTCATTAGTCTCCCTGTCATGGCTTGGTACAGGGATGTTATTGTTGGCTAATTGGGGTGGAAGGGATAGCCATCAAACACATAGGCAGATAGCTAGCCCATTTGGTTGGATTCTCACTGCAAAATGTTTTAAGCATTGTTTTCAGTGTTCTGTTACTTTAATAATAACAATCCTTGCATTTGATACAGCGCATTTCACATCTTCTAGACGTCTCAAAGCGCTTTACAAAATGTTAAATGAATTGACTGTATATTCGTAGGCGAAACGCGGCAGCCAATTGCGCACAGCAGTGTCCCACAAACATTCGTAACAACAACAACAACTTAAACTTATAAAGCGCCTTTCACGTCGGGAGGACGTCCCAAGGCACTGCACAGGAGGCGTGTGACCCGAGCTGGGAGGGGAGTGTTCGGGAATGGGTGAAACACGTAGGGGAGGTTGAAAAGTTCGGGGGGGAACAAAAGGCACGGTCGAAGAGGAAAGTCTTCAAACCGGCCTTGAAAGAGGAAAGGGAAGAGACAAGGCGGAGGGATTGGGGGATGGAATTCCACAGGGTGGGAGCGGAGAAACTGAAGGCCCGGCCTCCGATGGTGGGGCAGTTCGGGTGGGGGGCTTGGAGCAGGCCAAGTCCTGCTGAACGGAGGGTACGGGTGGGCTCATAGGGGGAGAGTAAATCGGTTAAATAGGGCGGGGCAAGGCCGTGTAAGGCCTTGAAGGTGAGGACGAGGATCTTGAACTCAATCCTCTGGAGGATGGGGAGCCAGTGGAGACGGGCGAGGGTGGGGGTTATGTGGTCGCGGAGGCGGGTGCGGGATAGTACATGGGCTGCAGAGTTTTGGATGACCTGCAGCCTGTGAATGGAGGAACTGGGGAGGCCGACGAGGAGAGAGTTTCCGTAGTCCAGCCGTGAGGTGATGTACGCATGCACGAGTGTTTCGGCAGCGTGGGGGGTGAGATAGTTGCGGATCCTGGCAATGTTGCGCAGGTGGAAATAAGCGGTGCCGGTCAAGGCACGGATGTGGGGGAGGAAGGAGAGTTTATGGTCGAACGTGATGCCGAGGTTCCTGACAGGCTTAGTGAGGTGGAGAGTACAGCCTTGGATGTTGAGGCTAGCAGCGCCCGATGTGCGGAGGCGCTGGCTTGAGCCAATCAGGAGGGCCTCGGTCTTGCTCACGTTCAATTGGGAGGAAGTTGTCCCTCGTCCAGGACTCAATGTCGGACAGACATGCTGTCAGAACATCGATGGTCTGGGGGTTGAGGGATGAGGCGGAAAGTTACAGTTAGGTGTCGTCCGCATACATGTGGAAATTTACCCCATGTTTGCGGATGACATCGCCCAGAGGGAGCGTGTAAATGGTGAAAAGGAGGGGGCCGAGGACAGAGCCCTGGGGGACGCCGTGAGAAACTGTGCGGGAGTTTGAGGAGAAACCTTTGGAAGATACAAAATGTAGGTAGTGGGTCAGGTAGGAATGGAACCAGTCAAGGACTGTGCCTTGAAGGTTGAGGTGAGAGGAAAGACGTGGAGGAGGATGGAGTGATCGACTGTGTCGAACGCAGCAGACAGGTCAAGAAGGACGAGGAGGCAGAGGGAGCCCTGGTCGCAGGCGGTTAGGATGTCATTTGTAACCTTAACCAGGGCAGTTTCCATGCTGTGAGCAGGGCGGAAACCTGATTGGAGGGGTTCAAGGAGTGAGTGAGTTGAGAGGAAAGAGCGAAGCTGGGAGGCAACCACTCTTTCAAGGACCTTAGATAAAAACGGGAGGTTGGAGATGGGTCGGTAGCTTGATGGCTGCAATGCATCAAGGGAGTGTTTTTTCAGGATAGGGGTGATGGTGGCTGTTTTAAGGGAGGTAGGGATGGTGCCTGAGGAGAGGGAAAGGTTGATGGTGTCAGAAATGAGCGGGGCCGAAAGGTGGAGCTGGGTGCGGAGGAGGGGGGTGGGGATGGGGTCCACCCCCGTGGTTGGTTTCATGGAGGTGATTATTTTTGTGACTAAAGACGGGGAGGTGGGTACATCATGAAAGTATGAAAGGGGGGGTGGGTGGGGGTTGAAATAACGGATGGAGGGGCGGAGGTGGAGGAGAGGTGGGGGGAGGAAACCGCAGAGCGGATTCTCTCTATTTTGGACTCGAGGAAGTCCAACATCTCCTCGCAACGTGCGTTTGAGGAGAGGATCTGCGAGGCGAGACGGGGGGTGCGGAGGAGCTGATTGGTGGTGGCGAAGAGGAGGGATTCGTAGATTGAAATGACTAATTTATCATAGTATTGTTTTTAGGAATTATTATTAGGCATGTGGAGTAAGGAAACTTGCCCATGGTAAGTTTCTGTTACTGTGTTCCACTGCCTTTGATGACTGAGAGTGATATGCCACATGTAACTTCTGTGCTACTCCCATTATTTTCTGTAACTGCTCAAAAACTTTGCCTGTGAAATATGAACCCTGGTCACTATCTACCTGGATTGGCAGTCCCCACTTTACCATTGTTTTGCACAGGAGAATCCTGGCGGTAATGATAGCAGTGCAGTTCCTGCAGGGACCCCGCTTAAATCCATTCAGTAAATTTATCAGTAATGACCAACATGTATTTATAACTCACACCACTGTAGGGCATTTTGGCCTTTTGATCTGCCACACCGTGGGAATGAACAGTCACTTTAGTGTGGGCCTGAACTTTGCCAAATTAACAGGGAGCCATACGAGTTTTCAATACCTCCCATAACTGATTAATTAGAGTTAAATGAACTATTGGCCAGCCTTCTGCTGTACATGAATGATTCTTATGGTACAAAGGTAATATTGAAACATTAATAACATGTGCATTATCAGACAAATATTAACCAGTTGATTAATCGTATTTTGTACAGCAATGTAAGCTGCAGCCAATTCAGCATACTGGGAGGAATGGGGAGTTACTTTATGAACAATAACTTTATTCAGAAGGCAAACGGCAAAACCTGTGTGCGGTGATCGATTGATGTGGTATAGCAAACCACAAATGTACACTTGTTCGGCTTCCAGAATGGATAAAGAATCAACACCTGCTGTGTGGAATTGTAACACTAGGAGGGGACAACAACAACAACTTTGATTTATATAGCGCCCTCCACGCCGGACGGCGTCTCAGAGCGCTTTACAGTAGCGGATCCCGGTACCAAGCCAGTGGCAGGGGCAGAAAGGTGACCAAAAGCTCGGTCGAAGAGAAAGGTCTTCAGCTGTGACCTGAAACTGGGAAGAGAGGGGCGAGGCGAAGGGAGTGAGGAAGGGAGTTCCACAGCCTTGGGGCGTAGTTGTTGAAGGCACGGCCACCGAGGGTGGAGCAGAGAATTCGGGGGACATGGAGGAGGCCAGACCCAGAGGAGTGAAGGCAGCTGGTGCTGGGTTGGGGGTAGAGGAGATCAGAGAGATAGGGGGGTGCAGAGGAGTGGAGGGATTTGAAAACAAGGGTGAGGATCTTGAAGTCGATCCTCTCTGGGATAGGGAGGCAGTGACGTCTGGCAAGGACTGGGGTGATGGGGGCGTGAAGCTTAGAGCGGGTGAGTATGCGAGCGGCAGAGTTTGGGATTAGCTGGATTTTATGGATTGTGGTGGAGGGGAGACCGGCGAGGAGGGCGTTGCAATAGTCCAGCCGAGAGGTGACAAAGGTGTGGACAGGTATGTGGTTCTCCTTGACATAACAATTGGGCAGGTAACGACCTGGTGTGTTTCAGGTTGATGTCTAATTGATGTCTCCAGATTAACAAAGTCCAATAGTTGAGTCGTGCGGTCGACAATGGGGTGTTGCCAGGTTTTAATAACAAATTCAAAGAGCTATGAAGGGAATTGTAAAATGACAGTTTGTAATCCGGTGATAAAGGTGAAATGTTTCAATGGCCAAAAGGTAACCAACAGATGGTGTTCACATGGATTACATGTTCGTTCGACTCCTATCAATATCTGTGAGGCATAGACAATAGGAAATAACCTACTGTGTGACTTCTTGGCACAGCACTGCTGCCAGGTTTTCTTCTGTTATCGCCACCTCCAGATGAAAAACCTTATCAGATTCTGGTGGTACCAGGTTACCGGACTGACTTGAGCCGGTATACTGCATCAGTGTGGGAATCAGTCAATGCGGACCTTACTTCGTCGTCACTGACTCCTTTCCCAAAAGAGTATAGAGTGGTTTTGGCATCTCCACAAATTGTGGGATGCAATACTTCTCGTATCCTATGAGATAGGGCAGATGGGGCAGAAGGACAAGCCTGGTAACTACAGACCAGTCAGTCTAACGTCGGTAGTGGGCAAACTTCTAGAGTCCATAATCAGGGACAAGATAGATCTTCACTTAGAAAGATATAGGCTAATAAAGGACAGTCAACATCGATTTGTTAAAGGCAAATCTTGCCTTACAAATCTGATATAATTTTTTGATGAGGTAACGGAATGGGTGGATAATGGTAGCGCAGTTGATGTAGTTTACATGGACTTTCAAAAGGCATTTGACAAAGTGCCACATGAGAGACTTATTAGGAAATTAAAGGCCCATGGCGTAAAAGGGACAGTGGCAGCGTGGATCCACAACTGGCTGCGAGACAGAAAGCAGAGAGTTGTACTGAGCGGCTGTTTTTCAGACTGGAGGGAAGTGAGCAGTGGTGTGCCACAGGGATCGGTTTTGGGACCATTGCTCTTTGTAATCTACATCAATGATCTGGACTTGGGTGTAGGGAGTACAGTTTCCAAGTTTGCAGATGACACTAAGTTAGGGAGAATAGTAAATAGTGAGGAGGATAGTAGCCATCTGCAAGAGGATATAGACAAATTGGTAAAGTGGGCAGACACATGGCAGATGAAGTTTAATGCAGAGAAGTGTGAGGTGATGCATTTTGGGAGAAGAAATGAAGGGAGGCAATATAGGCTAGATAGTACAATTTTAAATGGTGTGAAGGAACAGAGAGACCTGGGGATTTGTGTTAGTGACTCGTTGAAGGTGGCAGGACAGGTAGACAAGGCTGTTAAGAAGGCATATGGGATACTAGGCTTTATAAATAGGGATATAGAGTACAAAACTCAGGAAGTGCTGACTAACCTCTATAAAACTTTGGTGAGGCCTCAGCTGGAATACTGTGTTCAATTCTGGTCACCACACTACAGAAAGGATGTGAAGACATTTGAAAGGGTACAAAGAAGATTTACTAGGATGGTGCCAGGATTGAGGGACTTCAGCTATGAGGAGAGGCTAGATAAGCTAGGGTTATTCTCTCTGGAGCAGAGAAGATTGAGGGGAGACCTAATAGAGGTTTATAAGATCATGAGGGGTTTCGACAGGGCAAATAGAGAAAAACTATTTCCACTCGTGGGCGAATCTGTGACTCGTGGTCACAGATTTAAAATAGTTTCAAGGCGAAGTAGAGGGGAGCTGAGGAGAAATTTTTTCACTCAGCGAGTTGTTTGAATCTGGAATGCATTGCCTGAAAAGGTGGTGGAGGCTGATTCGATAACAACTTTTAAAAGGGAATTAGATCTTTATTTAGGGAGAACAGGTCTATTAGGCTATGGGGAGCGGGCAGGGCAGTGGGATTGAATCGCTCTTTTCAAAGAGCCGGCACAGACTAGATGGGCCGAATGGCCTCCTTTTGTGCCGTAAAATTCTATGAATCTATGAATCTAGATCCAGGAATGATACAGTTTGTCTGTTCCTTCCATAACACTAGTTAACTGATCCTTGTGTTTAGTTTTTCCTCAAAAGCACACAATACTTTTGTCCCTGGTTCCATGATTATACAAGTCGGTGAACCTGCTTTGTCTCTGACTGGTTCTCCTGACTGGCTCGCCAATTTGTAGGTTCTGGGAACCAGTTTATTCAATACGTAGACAATGAGTAACATCATGAATGTATTTAATAAATAGGCATTGATAATTTCACAACACATAAAGCAATTGAAATGTATATTATCCCAAACAATAATTCGACTGGAGAAAACATTTTTGCTCTGGTAAAAGACTGCCTCTGGATCCTTTGCTTTCTGCCCCTATCTTACATATACCACAGATCTCATTCTTCTTCTTTCTGTACTCGTTACTAGCTTACCAATCTTATCTCTCTCAATTCTAATTTAGCTGTCTTTTCTCTGGTGTTACTTACTTCTCTCCAGTATGTGCTGATTGTCATGGACACCAATTCTGGACTCATTCCCTTACAGCCCCTAGTTAACTCAAAAGTAACCCCTTTATCCTTTAACCCGTTCTGTTCCATTTTTTTCGATCCTTTTAATTTCTTCTCAATTTATGTGTGTATAGATGTGTGTTTTTTCAAGGCTGAAGACCCCTAGCTTTATATAATGGCTGCTCCGAGCTGGCTCTTCTAAACCCTGGAGGTGATGGGTTTCCACATGTGTCAGACACCCTGCTGTCCAAACGTGTGGATTAGATACTCTTAAACATGGTGATGGGTTTCCACAGGTGTCCGATACCTAGATGACCAAACATTTTTTTAACACTGGTGATTGATCACCCAGTTTCTTTAAGTGAAATAACCTGCAAATAATAATACAATAATAATATAATAATAATAATAATCCTTGCATTTGGTATAGCACCTTATCACGTCATTGAGATGTCTCAAAGCACTTCACCGTATATACTGTAAAGTGAATCGACTGCATATTTTGCGAATGAATTGCGGTTGCCTGCCAATTGAGCACATCAGTATCCCACAGTCATGGATTCCGTGACCAAATTATTATTAATAATATTTTGTAATGTAATATTTATACATATTTTGTATCGTATATTATAATGTACATTATCATATGGTTAGTAGCTCCAAACTCTGGCTAAGATTCAGTCTTGTTAAAATATACCAGTTTGCAATAAAGAGGTTGGAGTGTGGACACAGTTGTGCAATGGGAAGCCAGATTATCGCCTGTGGCAATCGTCAGTTCTAGGCAACACAGATAGTGAACAAGCAAGATGTGGGTGGAGGAAGGTGACCAGACAGACAGTGACCACACAGTAACCCATGGACTATTGGCACAGTGGCTCACTCTATAAATGAAATGACTGATTTTCAGGAAGTGTGAGCTCCTTTGTTAACCCTGAGATCATTTCAAAACCTTGGGATGTCCTCCTAACGTGAAAGGCGCTATATAAGTGTAACTTTGTTGTAGTTATTTTTTGGATATTGAGATTTGTGGAGTCCTGTAGCTCGGTGGTTAGAGCAGTCGCCTTGCAAGAATGAGACCTATGTTCAAATCCATGCAGATCAGGGCGAAACCTTGGCCAAGTTTCCTTACTCCACATGCCTGATAATAATCCCTCCAAAACTACCACAATAATAAAAATTGGATTAACAAAGTCCAATGGCTGAGTCGGGCGGTCGACAATGGGGTGTTGCCAGGTTTTAATAACAAATTCAAAGAGCTATGAAGGGAATTGTAAAATGACAGTTTGTAATCCGGTGATAAAGGTGAAATGTTTCAATGGCCAAAAGGTAACCAACAGATGGTGTTCACATGGATTATATGTTCGTTCGACTCCTATCAATATCTGTGAGGCATAGACAATAGGAAATAACCTACTGTGTGACTTCTTGGCACAGCACTGCTGCCAGGTTTTCTTCTGTTATCGCCACCTCCAGATGAAAAACCTTATCAGCTTCTGGTGGTACCAGGTTACCGGACTGACTTGAGCCGGTATACTGCATCTTGAGCCGGTATACTGCAAGATACTCTTAAACACGGTGATGGGTTTCCACAGGTGTCCGATACCTAGATGACCAAAAAAAAACTTAACACTGGTGATTGATCACCCAGTTTCTTTAAGTGAAATAACCTGCAAATAATAATACAATAATAATATAATAATAATAATCCATGCATTTGGTATAGCACCTTATCACGTCATTGAGATGTCTCAAAGCACTTCACCGTATATACTGTAAAGTGAATCGACTGCATATTTTGCGAATGAATTGCGGTTGCCTGCCAATTGAGCACATCAGTATCCCACAGTCATGGATTCCGTGACCAAATTATTATTAATAATATTTTGTAATGTACTGTACTATCGTATATTATAATGTACATTATCATATGGTTAGTAGCTCCAAACTTTGGCTAAGATTCAGCCTTGTTAAAAGATACCAGTTTGCAATAAAGAGGTTGGAGTGTGGACACAGTTGTGCAATGGGAAGCCAGATTATCGCCTGTGGCAATCGTCAGTTCTAGGCAACACAGATAGTGAACAAGCAAGATGTGGGTGGAGGAAGGTGACTAGACAGACAGTGACCACACAGTAATCCATGGACTATTGGCACAGTGGCTCACTCTATAAATGGAATGACTGAGTTTCAGGAAGTGTGAGCTCCTTTGTTAACCCTGAGATCATTTCAAAACCTTGGGATGTCCTCCTAACGTGAATGGCGCTATATAAGTGTAACTTTGTTGTAGTTATTTTTTGGATATTGAGATTTGTGGAGTCCTGTAGCTCAGTGGTTAGAGCAGTCGCCTTGCAAGAATGAGACCTATGTTCAAATCCAGGCAGGTCAAGGCGAAACCTTGGCCAAGTTTCCTTACTCCACATGCCTGATAATAATCCCTCCAAAAATACCACAATAATAAAAATTGGTCATTTCAATCTATTCAAGCTATCACATCATTGTTAAATGCAATTATTTCACGCATGAAACAGAGATTTGGAACATAGAGCATTTTCACTTTTTTAGGACAACCATTGAATCTGTGACTTATATCCTCCCTGCTCTTAACAATCAGCAACAAGAATGTAAGCAAAGTTGTTTAAGGTACATTTTAGATCACATAATAAAGCATTCAGACCAAATATCCCCAGTCATTTGATAGGATGTCCTTGAATGTTGCTGACATTTAGTGAAACCCTCTGTGTGTATTGGGAAGCCAGAATCAGACAGTAACAGTACACAAATCCCACACAGTAGCTGCTCTATTTTGATCCCCATTTCCTGCCTGTGTGTTGTGTCTGTGTGTATAAGGGGCTGGGCTGAGTAATCGAGATTAGTTTCTATGCAAGAAAAACTTTGAGAAGGTGCGGTTAACGTGATGCCAGAGCAGTGTCAGAACAAGCAGTGTGTGAATCCAGCAACAAGGTGAAGTGAAGCCAGCGAAAGGAACAACAGAGTTACATTACATACAAACCAGGAAGTCAGATCTTTCTTTGCTTCTTATACTGTGAGAGAGCTTTAATCACTGGAGCTCACATCGCAGCCATGGGTCACAATAGAAGAAATGTTTGCTTCTTACTCCTCTTACTAGGTAAGAATCTGAGACTTGTCTGAAAGTAACGTGTTTGTACCTGTTTTTTTTGTGTTAAGTGTATTTAGTGCCAGTCTGGGAAAAGATTGCTAGAGAAAGTTTAACATAAGAGCATATTGAACACTAATATTATAAAAATATCTAGCTTTAATCCGCATTAAAGGTTTACATATATTAAAAGTGACACCCAGAAAATACACTCAGTCCACTTTATAGTTTATTCTGCGAAAGCTGAACTATGAAGTGTTTTGAGACATCTCACTGATTTGATATGGTGCTATATCAAATGTAAGGATTATTATAAAGACAATTTTTTTTACCAAAAACAAAACTTCTGGTTTCGGTGATAAAAAAAATAACTATGCTTTGTGTCTGGTCTTGATTCACATTATTATACCTGCTGATGTATGAATGACTCTTTCCAAATTCATATTTCTCTGTGTATTTCTGTGCAGCTATAGTTAAATGATTAACCGAATGGAACACAGCTCTATAAATATAATATTCTCTGCATTGATTTAGCACCTTATTGCATCCTTGAACCATCTCAAAGCACTCGACTTCACTCCTCTTCATTTCTATTGTGAGGATTATTAAGAAATTCACCAATTGAAATGTAACCGTTAAATTTCATAAATTAATTGTAATGTGTTAAACTATATTACTTAACATTTATATGTTGCGGTCAGCAATATTTATACATGATTTCCATAATCAGCGTTTAAAATCCTATCGAGAAACACAATAGTAATTTAGTCATTTCAATCCATGACTGTTTGTGGGACACTGTTGTGCACAATTGGCTGCCGCGTTTTGCCCACAAAGATAGTCAATTCACTAAAATTCCGTGAAGCACTTTGAGGCATGTGGAAGACATGATAAGGGGCTATATCAAATGAAAGATTATTACTGCATTCACAGAATATATATTTTAATGTATTTTGTGGGCGGCAGCCAAATGTGCACAGCAGTGTCCCACAAACAGTTGTAGATTGAGTGAACAATTTTTTTTGGAGGAAATAGTATCCCTTCAAAGTGATATGGTAATCGACCAACAACCAGGTTCTTACTTACTGCTCAGTAAACACAGGCTTCTGCAGTAAGGCAACTTGCCCAAGGTTTCGCCCCGCCCAGAATCAAACCTGGGTCCTCTCATTTGCCAGGTGAGCACGCTAAGCACTATATTACAGGACTCTATTTGGGATGTCAGGAGGTGAATTTCTGAGTGAGATGGACATGGATGGAAATTTTGGTTGGGTTCTCCGTCTTTTACATACCCACTCTCTCACCATTTTTGATCTATGAGCTTCAGGTTTTCCCTTCTATTAATGGCTAACTGCATCTTAACTTTGAAAAGAAAACCAACTCGTCAAAAACAAGAGTGTTTTGTTACGTGCTTTATTGTGTATTTAATCACAATGGAGCTTAAATATAGCTGTCGCTGTCTGTCAGGCTGCAACTGAATGTCAGTCGTGGAGCTCAGTGTGAATAGATGTGTTTGCACAGTGGAATTTTGAGTTGTGAAACTCTGATCTCAGCTCTATTGGGAAAGATTTAAACCCTTATGAATTCAGTGGGAGACGTGAGATAGCAACACATAGCTGGCCGATGAATGTATTTTTTATTTTACTCTCTCTCTCGTCGATCTCTTTTAAGCTTTATTGCTGATAAATCATGGTGAATCTACAAAGCTACAAGAGGAATTTTTGGGAACTGGTATGGATTTGTTTTCTGCGATGGTTGAAAATACTGAACACAAGCTTGTTAGACAAACTCCATACAAACCCTAAGCAAACACATTACACAGTAATGTACTGCAACATAATCGCATATATTTGCCAGTGAACAGTGCTTTTGCATTTGTGAATTGGCCCTGAATTAATAAGAAGCACAACTTTTGCGTGGAAAGTCACTGATTCGTAATCATGTTTGTCTTTGTTACAAGTGGGAGTGTGATAAGAAGTTCTATTGCTTTCAGGTAATGACAAGACTACATTATTTGCAATAATATCCTGTAGCTCAATGGTTAGAGCACTTGCTTTACATGCGTAAGACTTCGAATCCAGGCAGGTTAGGGCAAAATCTTGGGCAAGTTTCCCTACTCCACATGCCTAATTAATTTCAATCCACGACTGTTTGTGGGATACTGCTATACACAATTGGCTGCCATGTTTCACCGTTTGTTTTTTCACAAACTGAGATGTAGTCCAGAAAATAAATTCTATTTTTTTATATCAATCGTATTGTTACCGTCCACATCAGGATGCGGTTCTGAGACACGAACAGAGATTAGTGGGTTTTGGGGGTCAGCTTTGCAGAGCAAAACCCATCACCATGCTGACAAGTATCCAAACCAGACTGACGGTTCCATATACAGTGTATATAATATATATACAATATATACAAAATAGATATTCACCTATCCCACTATTCAACTTTGTTTTGCATGGGAAATTATTTTAAACATGTATTACTCTGAGTAAAGATGTGTTTTTCTATCATGAAGCCGCAATCTCATTCAGAGCTCGCAAACTTCCATGATCTTAAAATATAATGAAATTTACATTTGTATTGCACCTTTCACATCGAGAGGACACCTCAAAGTGCCTAACTATTACCATAAGAATATTACCTTAGCTAAAACCATTATTTTAATGTTTATGATCATGCGTATTTTTGGACAATTCATAAATTGTGTTTCTAGTGAAACCCTAAATATCTTGCACGTCCTTCTGATCGTATACTGTAGCTGGGAGGAGATATCTGATCAGTTTCTCCATTCGATTTCCCAAAGCAAACATTTGCATTTTTACAGTGCCCTTCACATGGAACAGCATCCCAGAGTATCTCAGAGCAAACAAAGTAACTACGGGGGTACAGTGCTGGTGGGTTGTGTCAGTGGCAAAATTAATAAAATCATCAAGAAGGAGTTTGGGGATAAGGTCAGTGGAAATAAATTGATCTCCATGCTCTGCGAGCCAATGAGGCCAAATGTCTTCCTTCTACTCTTATGCTTCCTGATTCTGCAGACCCAATTGTCTAAATTGCTATTGTTTCGTAATCTTTAATCATCAGTATTTAATTCAACATTTTTGTAAAGTTTTTAACTTTGGCATAGGAAACGTTTGTTCCTTGGCCAGTGTTGTTAATGATCAGTAGAGAACCTTTCCTGTCATAGTTATGCCCTTTCATTCATTTCAGAGCTGGTCTTTGTTTGTTTCAATAGCAACTCGTTCTGGAATTCACGTTTCTATGGTTACCTTAGAGCCTCAAATCAAGCGTGAGCTAAATTTTAAGGAGTTTGTTATTTGTCATTACTTGATACTGTGTAAAAGAGGCTAGTCTCATTGCAATGCTATTTTGTGAATGAGCAACAGCAATAGTGGTAATATATCATCACGTAACAATTGGCGCAGCACTAATCCCTTCATTGTTATTCAAGCTATTTAGATCTCTACAAATCACAAGATTGCAAAAAATAGGGTCATAATTCCCAAGGATTAATAGGAATGTCAATAAGATAAAATCCCTTAAAGAAATATCATCAAATTAGACCCAATCCTGAATAGATGCTTTGAATGTTATAGGAAATATAAATAATTTGGGTTAGATAGTCAACACATATTAATTTTGCTCTGTTGCCATATTTTCCTCACATTATAAAATTCAATTAAATTGGAGCTATGTGTTTCAACATACAAAACAGTATATGTTTGGTAACAAGATATAGCATTTATCATACCAGAATTGCAACTGAAAGGCTCAGAACACAACAAATATGTGGGAGATTTTGTAGGTAGTTATTAAAACATTGAATATTTTGCCACAAGTGGTTATTAAAACTAGAGCTGTAACAAACTTTAAGAGAATATATAACAGCAATATAAAAGTGAACAAAGAAAGAGCATGGAAATAAGAATATAGGATATGAAGTAAACATGAGAAATATCCATGAACTGTTTTGTGACCAAGTGTTTTTATGGAAGCAAGAGGAAATGGAAACTACGACCAGCAAACCATACAATACACAATTACGATTGTAAGGCACCTTTCAAGTCGATGGTTTTGTCAAAGAGGAGGGTCTTGAGATGTGCCTTGAAGGAGGAAAGGGAGAGAGTGAAGCAAAGGGAATGTGGGACGGTGTTTCAAAGGGTGGAGGCAGAGGAGCTGAAAGCCCGACCTCCGATGGTGGAACAACAACAAAATTACATTTATAGAGTGCCTTTCATGTCAGGAAGACGTCCCAATGTGCTGAGCAGGCCGGTTGGGGGATGTGGAGTACGTCATAGCCTGTTGCGTGGAGCAAGCAGACTGGGTTGATGAGGGCTTAGCAGGTCACAGGTGGGGGGAAGGTCTTGGATAGTATTGATGATGACCTGATAGGTCTTTCTTCTATGCTGTTATTCTAACAATTTTATAATTATAAGGGCTGAATTGACCCACAAAGAATTGCAACCAGAATCTTCTCATCACAAGTCCAAAGTACTACCGTCCTTTCCAAGGACAACAATAAGTTGCTATCATATATCTCCCTTCATGAAAGATAATGTTTCAGTGCATCTTCCTAACTGGGTTGGACATGGAGACGAAGGGAGGGTGGGTAGAGGGGGAGATGTCCATAGGTGTAGTTGAAGAGGTACATTTCAATGCGGAACTTGAAGGTAGATACAGAGGGAGTGAAACAAAATGGTAGAAGGAGGGAATTGCAGGGAATAATAGCATAGAAGCATCCACTGGATAGGATGTGGTATTATATAGCTAGTCCAAGTTAGCTGGGCAGAGGGAGTGAGAGGTTTTAGTGGGAATGGAAGAGATTAGAGACATAGAGTGAAGCTGGAATGCAGAGGGATTTTTAGATGTAATTCTGACATTGAGGACCTTGAAATCAATCCCCTGGAGGCAACAACAACATTGATTTATATAGCGCCCTCCAAGCCGGACAGCGTCTCAGAGCGCTTCACAATAACGGATCCCGAGACCAAACCAGGGGCACGGGTAGAAAGGTAACAAAAGGCACAGTCGAAGAGAAAGGTCTTTAGCTGAGACCAGAAACTGGGAAGAGAGGGGGTGAGGCGAAAGGAGTGAGGAAGGGAGTTCCAGAGCCTCGGGGCATAGTGGCTGAAGGCACAGTCACGTGGCTGTGGAGGATTCGGGGGACAAGGAGGAGGCCAGACCCAGTGGAGCGAAGGCAACAGGTGTTAGTTTGAGGAGAGAGGAGGATGGAGAGGTAGGGGGGTGCATAGGAGTGGAGGGATTTGAAAACAAGGGTGAGGATCTTGAAATTGATCTTCTCTGGGATAGGGAGCCAGGGAAGTCTGGAAAGGACTGGGGTAATGGGGAAACGAAGTTTGGTGCGGGTGAGAATGCAGGCAGCAGAGTTTTGAATTAGTTGGATTTTATGGATTGTGGTGGAGGGGAGATCGGCAAGGATGGCATTGGAATAGGCCAGCCGAGAGGTGACAAAGGGATGGACCAGAGTTTCAACGGCTTTTGGTGTGAGATATTACCGAAGACGGACGATCCGTCGTGGGTAGAAAAAAGCGGTGCTAGTGAGCGACTGGATGTGGGGGAGGAATAACAGTTGGGGGTCAAACCTGACGCCTAGGTTGTGCACGGGTTTGGAGAGTTTTAGGACAGGCCGGGAAAGTGGAGGCGGTGAGAGCCATGCCATTGAAGACGTTGACGAGAGCCAAAGAGTATGGAAACTGTAGAGCCTTAGTGACAACCTGGTTTGTGGACTTTCAAAGTCCACAAACCCACATTCAAAGTCCACATTTTCAAAATAATCATTGCAGTTGATATAGTGCCTTATCACATCTTCAAGATATTTCAAAGCACTTGATAGGATATACTGCAAAGTGAAATGACTAAATATTTTGTGGGCCTATATTTTTGGATGCAGGTAAGACTACAGCAGGCAGAGTTTAAGATAAATTGGAATCACTACAAAGCCTTTGTTTTAGTTGTATAATCTTTGTGGGGGAGAGAAGCAGGTTTCCCAGGGAATTATTGAGACTGTGGGGAGACATCTGGCAAATCCAGGCAGGTTTGCAGTAATTCAACACAATGTTGATGGTTGTCTGTCTGAACAATAGACTCAAAGGTATGTCCTCAACCGTAGCTCTAATGGGTCGGGTGTTTTAAGATTAATTTTTCTGTGTTAGCAGGTATCAATCCACTCTTTATGGATGCATTAATAATGGAGGCAATAATTGAAGCACAGCTTTCCAATCACACTATACCTGGTCCTGACACTGGCAGTAAACCAGTCACGGCATGCAGAGATCCAGAAGCTCTCACTTTTCAAATGCGCTTTGTTAATCAGCACTACTGTATTGTTATAAAATTAACATTCTTAGACTCATGGCTTCTATCACTTCATGGCTATTTGTGAGTCATAGCTGTGTGTAAATTGGCTGCCTCCACCACCTACCAAATTACAGTCCCTGCACTTTATAGTGAGTTCTGTTAAGTGTTTAGAAATGTCCTTGTGGTATGAAAGTCATTATATCAAATACAAGGAATATTATATTATTAATAGTAGTATTACTACACTCAATGTTACAGCCAACGCCTTTGTTACACACATATATATGTATACCTTGGTGATGTTGTTCACAAGGAGGTTTTCCCTCATTCTAATTGCCAAAGGTGTTACACGTGACATCACCAAGAATTCTAGTCCACACATTTGCCAAGATAATCATGTTCACATAATTTTTTATTGAATCTCATTCTATAAAAGTTGCTGAGATACTTTGTGTTTGTGAGAGGTGTTACAATACAAGTAAAATTATTATAATTCCGCAATCCATATGTCAGCAGATTTGATGAGGGGGGCGGAGGATCAGATTCAGGCCTGACCGTTTAGGTGAAGAGTTGAATGTTAGCATGGTTGGATGACTCATCTCCCCCCTTTCCCACCCCTCGCAACCTTAGCATAATAATTTGCCTGTACATGTCTTCCTTCCACTAATGATCAGTGTTGTGCCAAACTATTCTGTGGGAAGGGATCTGTATAAACCCAAGTTTTAGTTATTGTTGTTACTCACGAACAACAGAGACATCTGGGTCCACTAAGGATAGGATACCATCTTATCTCAATTGCTATCGTGTGATCGAACAGTGAACTAATCCTTGCATTTGAAATAGCACATTATCATATTGTCGAAAGCTTCACAGGATTTTCTGTTAAATATAGTGACTGTTTATTTTGTGGGCAAAACACAACAAGCAGCTTGCACGCAGCAGTGTTTCACAAACAGCCATGAAGTGAGCAATTAATTTTATTTGAGGTATTTGTTGACCAGGACATCAGGATAAATTGCCTTCTCTTTTGGAATAGTGCCATGGCATCATTAGGAACATGGGTGGTGATGTTTGAAACCTGAGGACACAGAATTGTACAGTGTGTCAGCAAAATGAAAACATACTGAAAGGCAAAGATCCATCTTTCACAACAACTCAATTCTGTGAACTTCATTCATACATACATACATTCATTCAATCATTTGTAGAGCGCCTTTCACATCAGGCAGATATCCCAAGGCGCTGATGTAGGAGCAGGAACAGAGAGACAACATAAGAAAATCTTTGAAGGTGGCAGGACAGGTAGATAAAGCTGTTAAAAAGTAGACAGAATATTCAGCTTTATAAATAGGGGCATACAATACAAAGGTAAGGAGGTCATGGTGAACCTTTATAAAACACTGGTTAAGCTAGAGTACTGTATTCAGTTCTGGGCACCACACTTCAGGAAGGATGTCAAGACCTTGGAGAGGGAGCAAAGAGATTTACCAGGATGATTCCAGGAATGAGGAACTTCAATTATGAGGAAAGGCTAGAGAAGCTAGGAGTATTCTTCTTGGAGCAGAGAAGGTTAAGGGGAGATCCAAAAGAGGTGTTAAAATCATAAGGGGATTCAATAGAGTGAACAGAGAGAAACTGTTTCCACTGGTTGGTGGGTTGATAACCAGAAGATATAGATTTAATTGCCAAAAGAACCAGAGGGGAGGTGAGGAGAATTTTGTTCACAGTTATTTGGATATGGGATGCATTGCCTGAAGGATGTCAGAAGCCGATTCAATAACAACTTTCCAGAAATAAGTAGATAGATATCTGGGGAGGGCAAATATGCAGGACTATGGGAAAAGAGAGGTGGAGTGGGATTCATTTGGATAGCTCTTTCAAAGAGCCATCTTAGGTACAATGGGCCGAATGACCTCCTTATGTGTTGTATAATTCTACGATTCTATGAATAACAATGTACGATGACTAATATTCTGTTTATTGATTGTTTGTTGCCTACCTATTAATGATTGAGAGCCAAATAATTGATCATGCCGGTGATACATATTCCTTGGAATGCTGCAGGACCAAAATGTACATGTTGAATGCAGCTGTGATCAAAAGCCAGTTGTGACTTGCTCTTCCCCATGTTAGCAGTGAACAACTGCAACAAAACCAGTCAGCAGATATTTGCCCAAACAAGGTTGACAAGAATTTTATTCACAAATTATCACTGTTCTGCTATCATTTTCATTCGATACTGTACTGTTATTCAATGCTAATGAGTTTCTTGTCAAAGTAAAGACAACAGAAGAGAATAGGAAATGCAGAGATATGTTTTAGTAAAAGGGTGATAGACACATTTACATTTATATCATGCCTTTCATCTCAGGAGTCCAACTAGCACTGCACAGCAGTGTCAGCCTAGATTATGAACTCAAAGTTTCAACATGGGGTTCAAACTCACAACTTGACTCAAAGAAGAAAGTGCTACCAGGCATTCACCTTTATTATGAGATCAGATTTTTAAGATAGGAAAGGCTTTGAGAACATCACATTGTGTGTGCATTGCAGCGATGCACATGCAAATAGTGAAATATTATCAACAAGAAACACACATGGAGGAAATTTCAAGCAGAAGCCAGACATGTTCAGATATGTTCCCTTTTCTTACAATTCTCCCTTTGATCAAAGAAGAGGGTCTTGAGACCGGCCTTCAAGTAGGCAAGAGAGAAAGAAAGCAAGGCAAAGAGACTGTGGGATGGCGTTCCACAGTGTGGGGGCAGAGAGGCTGAAAGCTGGTCCACTGATGGTAGGATGGGTCAGGCGGGGGACATAGAGCAGACCGGAGCCCGCTGAATGGAGGAATCAGGCAGGTTCATAGGGAGACAGCAGGTCGGAGAGAGAGAGGAGGGTTAAGGCCATAAATGGCCTTGAAAGTGAGGACGGGGATCTTGAATTTGATCCAGTGAGGGATGCAGAGTCAATAGAGCTGGGAGAGGATGGAAGTGATGTGGTCACGGAAATTGGTCCAGAGGAGGACTTGCGGAGGAGAGTTCTGGATGATCTGCAGCTTGTGAAGCGAAGAGCCAGGACGGTCGACGAGGAGGGAATTTCCATAATCAAGCCTTGATGTGACAAATGCATGGACAAGGGTTTTGGCAGCCTGAGGGGTGAGGCAGTGTCTGGCAATGTGGAAGGCAGTACTGGTCATGGCGTGGATTTGGGGGAAAAAGAACAGTTCAGGGTCAAACAAGACATCCATGTTCCTGACTGGCTTTGAGAGATAGAGAGTGCAGCCTTGGATGAGGTGCAGAAGCACTGACATGAGCCAATCAGGTGGGCCTCAGTCTTGTGGACATTCAACTGGAGAAAGTTGTCCCTTGATGTCAGACAGGCAGGCAGTCAGGACACCGATAGTCCTGGGGTTGAGGGTGGAAGCAGAAAGGTGAAGTTGGGTGTCATCCACATACATGTGGAACTTTACCCCATGTCTGCGGATAACATCACTAAGAGGGAGCATGTAGACAGTGACGAGGAGGGACCAAGGACAGAGCCCTGAGGAATGCTGCCCAAGGCAGTGGACAGTCAGTGCTTCAGAGCCGAGTTGGAGTTGGGGCGGGTGGAGGGAAAGGAGGGGAAGGGGTAATGACCGATGGCACATTCGAAGAGGAGGGTCTTGAGGCAGGACTTGAAGAAGGCTAGGGAGGGGCTGATGTGGAGGGATTGCGAGATAGAATTCCAACGGTTGGGGGCAGAGTGACTGAAGGCTTGTTTACCGATGACAGAGCTTGTGGGATGGGAACATTTTCCATCTTGTGTTCTGGATGTGGGAAGGTTGAGCATCACCAATGAGGAGAGAGAAAATTAAACGATTTTATAGTGGACTACGATAGTTTAGTTGTGCTTCTTGAGATATTTCATCCATATGAGAAAGTGGTATGCTAAATAAATTTATAAAATAACAAAGATTATTATTTCTTCTTATATACCAGTAAAAATACATTAAACCCAAGCACAGGGGGACGTAGATACTCAAATGAAGCTCCAAAGTGCATCAACAGGAAAGTAATGTAGATTAAGAAAACATTTTTTTGCAAAAGAATAAAAACAATATGCATTTATATAGCACCCTTCAAGAGAGATGGTGTTTCAGAGTGCTTAATAATGGTGTAGGTTGATGCCAAGATGGGAAGAAATGGAAGATGGCCATAGCCACAGTCGAAGAGGAAAGACTTCAAGTGAGATCTTAAGATGGGCAAAGAGGTGCAAGGCAAGATAGGCAAAGAGGGATTGAGGCAGGAATATGACCCTTGAGCTAGCTAGATGGTCTGACTAAAAGGGAGTTAAAAAAAAGAGATTAAGCAAGAACTGGAAGGGGACAAAGCAAATGCAAAACACAGTCAACATATTTTTTCAATATTTAAATTGTAACAAAAGACATTCAGAGACAAGGTTAAAACTCAAAGGGTCCCAAAGTGGCTTGAAAAAGAAAATGAATAGGAGAACTCCAGCCCTCCAGGGCTACGCAACAAGTAAGGCTGACGTTCTAGATAAGATCAATTGAGCTCAAAACTCCTGGAACTGATTATTAATAATAATAATAATCCTTGGGACGTCCTCTCGACGTGAAAGGCGCTATATAAATGTAAGTTTTGTTGTTTGTTTGTTGTTACATTTGATATAGGGCTTTTCACATCTTATAGACATTTCAAAGAGCCTCATAGAATATACTCTAAAGTGAATTGACTTGACTGTATATTTGTGAGCGAAACACGGCAGCCAATTGTGCACAGCAGTGTCCCACAAACAGTCGTGGATTGAAGTGACCAATGTATTATTCTTTAAGCACAGTAAGTGTTTAGATGCAATGTGAGATTAGTCAAGTTGGTGGAGGGATTGAGCCAGAGAGTAGCAGAACTTCAGTGTGTGGTGGCTGAAAGAGCAGCTGCTGATGGTGGAGTGGAGGATGTAGCAGGATGGAGCCAGCCGAGCGGAAAGGAGCAGGTAGAGGAATGTGGTGTGAGCAGGTTGGAATTAGGGAGCATGAGTATCTTGAAAAATTGACACCAAAATAATAATTATTATTATCCTTGCATTTGATATAGCACCTTGTCAAGTCATTGAGACATCTCAAAGCGCTTTGCAGGATATACAGTAAAGTGTAGTGACTGTGTTTTGTGGGGCAAATGCATCAGCAATTTGGGCACTGTAATGTCTCACAAACAGCCGCGGGGTGAGTGATTCATTGTACATAGGGGATTGTCAGCCAGGATCCTGAAAGAGAAATTCCCTTCTATTTTCAAACAGCACCATAGGAGATATTGAACTTCCTTCCTCAACAGGACAAGGACAGGTAGAGGTTTAACATCTCACCTGAAAGTCAGAATCTCTGACAATGCAGCTGTTGAGCAGCAACAACAATTTATCCAGTGCCCCTCATCCATGGTAGCGTCCCAGAGCGCATGATAGATTAACCACATGGTGCTTGGAGAGACAAATTGGAGATTTGTAAACCACTAATAGGCATGATGAGAGAGTCCATCACCAATGGTGAGGTTGCAACAGATTAGGAGCAAACAAATTCTTATCCAAGTAAAGTGATTCGACCACACATGAAAACTGCAGAACCATTAGTTTGACCTTAACAATCGAACAAATGGTGGTCAAACTCCAAGAGAAAATGAAAGTTTCCCTGTATAAAAAAAATCTAATAATGCCAGGGAGTACCTGGTGTGATTTTAAAAAAAATTGAAAGACTTTTGTGAAGAAGTTTCATACCAAACTGACTTTGGAAGCCATATATATCTAAACGTTCAAAAAAAAACTTTGACTAATTACCTTAACACATGAGAGACTCCGTATTGGATTAGAAACACAGCATACTCCACTTGGACCTGCATCATGTCAGGAGTAGAGTTTATCAATGATGTTACACCAAAGACAGTATGATTCTGGTAATCTTTTTGGAGACATAATGAAGAATATTATATGCCCACTGTCTGGGACAGTTGTTAAAAAAAATGTTGATTTACTCTTGCCAATCAGTTTCAAGTCAGAAGAAATACTTCTATTAAAGTATTTGGGAAGTGTGTCAACCGACAAGCCTTCTTATTATCTGTGCACATCTATGTGTTCAGGTGTTTGGGTGTATGTTGATGCATGTATGCGGTTTGGTGAATGTGCATGTGTGCATGTTTGTGTGTGATAGACTATTTGCTTTTTATGCTTTGTTTGTGAAATGATTCATTATTTATAGTAATTGACTCCATATGTGCCATTCTCTATCAGGTCATTGATCCATTTGCAGTAATGTTCTCTGCTTTTCAGTGTTTGGGAATATTGCTGAAATTATGTGTACTCATGTTCCAAGCCATAGCTTCCTGTGGTTTGGGAGAACAGAGCTTGTATCAAAACAGGCTTCACTATGTTTGAGGAATTGTTTGTCCTAAAGATGAAACTCAACTTCTGGAAAACAACGTTGTTTCTGCACCATCACTTTGACCTTCATTTTACTGCAAGCATTCGCCTCGCAAGAGAGAGACTTGGGTTTGATTTCTAGGTTAAATTATTCCCCAATTATTTTGTGTTGTCAAACCAGGAAATGACATTACTCTGACTATTAAATTATGACTTTATACAATAACATTATAGAATAGAACGTTATTGTAGAATAGAACTGATAGACTAATAGAATGTTCTCCTTACTTAAAAGGCACTGTATCAAATACTGTACAAAGATTAAAATTCAATAAAGTTAAGGTTTCAAACAACATTTTTATTTAACCGTGAGGTTAAATTGACCTTTTTCTAAACACCAAACATAGTTCCAAGCCAACTTGCATCTTGTAGGATTTTTCACAGAAAAGAACATCTCAAACTGCTTGACAAATTTAGTGGTGAGCAATAAACAAAGATGAGCTACAAAAATAATTGATAGCAAGCTTAACATTTCATGATTCCTAGAAACAGTTGTTGTGAGTTGTTTAAATATCCCCACCCAATAATGGTAGCAGCCAAAGCCAGTCGAAACGGCCTGGAGACACTATGTTGCATTTCCACTAAGAGAACCCACATTGTGGCTCATGAGAGCAGACCTCAGGGTGTTGATTTACAAGATACAGTGTTAACTTGATTAAGTTGTTGTCTTGTAAAGGTGCCAGTTCAAAACCTAACGCTTCCAATGCCCGCTCAAACCAGTCCAAGAATTGTCCCACTTCATTTTTGTGGTCCTCAGAATGTCTTTCAAAACTTTGAAGGCATCTTTGAATCGTTGTTTTTATGCAGTTCTAGTATGGATATCCGAAATACTGAATAAGAGAGCAGCAACAACAATAGCAGTGGTCGGAAACTTAAGATGAATTAGGGTTAAACTACTTCACTGAAATTGTCATAGCTAAACCAGTCGTAATTAAGTACTGTACTATCTCAGACTGTGGTTTTCAGCAATACTGTATACTGATTTCACCAATGAAGATTGCTTCATCACACACTGTATTTATTTTCACCCTCAGGCTATTTCCTAAATTCAAATACTTAAGTCTGATGTGCCAGACTGCCTAGAAACTTTAAAAATAATATTGTAATATAAACACTTAAAAGAACTTTAAATTTTTAAAAGTTAATTCTCAACCTATGACAGGTTGGATACTATATTCATTTTGACTGCAATTCACTTCTACTGTATACTGTATGTGGCTGTGTCACATCTATTGTATATATGACACTTTATGACCAGCCCAAGGACAGCGCTCAATCCCTAACATTATAGATTTATGCTTCATGAAACTACATGGGTTACTCAGTTCACAAGGTCACAAGGGTTTGAAGCGCTCTGAGACGTTGTCCGGCATGGAGGGCGCTATATAAATCAAAGTTGTTGTTGTTGTCATTGGAGATATCTGGATGAAGAAAGCTACTTGGCATATTTGATCTAATCTTCCATAGAATATCTTCCATACCACCATCCTCCCATCATGGCCTCAAGGTATTATTTAAATCCTGTGCCCTAGCCTCAATCTTGTAATCTGTTCCAGTCATTAATTATGTTGTATGTATAGAAATAATCCCTGGTGCCTGCCCTGAAATTGCACTTTGAAACCCTAAAACAATGTCCTTTTGTTTGTTACCTTGTTCTGCCTTGGCATATCCAAAAGTATTGTTCTACATTTAATTTCTCAATTCCACTTTAAAGTTTGTACATCTCTATAAGATTCCTACTGAAACATTCTTCAATGAGTCTGATGTCCTGGCCTCTTCCACTCTTCCTGGTACGCAATTGTGCTCGGATGGATTCAGTAACATAAGAATATAAGAAAAAGGAGTGGGAGTAGGTCATTCGGCTCCTCGAGCCTGCCCGGCCATTTAATAAGATCATGGCTGATCTTCTCACCTAATTCCCTTACCCGCCCTATAACCATATCCCTTAATCCCTTTATCTTTTAACAAATTAACTATTTGTTAGTTACTGCAGCTATTTGTTTTAGTGCTCTGGGATGTTACCATATGTGAAGGACATTATCTGCAATATCTTCAGATTGTTGGTGTTGTTACCATAGCAGTAATTGTACATGTATTTTTGGTTTTATTTACCTTAACACTTACATTATTTTGTTCATTTGTAGGAATTCTTCTACTTCAGTCATCCCAGGCCTTTAATGTCGATGTGAAGGAAGCCCGGGTTTATACAGGCCCAGAAGATGATCAGTTTGGTTACTCTGTTCAGCAGTTCTCAAACTCCAATGGCCAATGGTAAGAGAACTGATTTTCATACTCCACTTGTGATAATTGTTAGAGTGGGTATTTATCTTTGCATATTTATGGGAGAGAGGCCCTGACCTTCCACCTCGTCTTCACCTATAAGTCTATTTTGTCCTAAAACTTTTACGATTGTGCTGGATAGTGGAAAATTCTTACAATCATTTTAATTCAGAAGGCAACTGTCTGTAGATCTTAAAAAGAAACTGACTTCTAAACTGAGACTCAATCCATGATTAAAACTATTCCGTTTTTGTGGCATACATTGCTTACTAGATTGACTAGATGGAATTTGGGGCCTGTGATGCATTATTATCAAAATTGCTGCAGCGTTCAAAGAGGAGATAGTTCAGGCACAGGTCAAAAGCATCCCCACAAAGGTGAAATGTAAGGCATCCAAACCTCCCTGGGTGACTAAGGAAATCGGGGCCAAAATAAAACAAAAAAAAGAGGCTTATGATAAGTGTCAGGCTCAAAATTCAGAAGGGAACCAAGCAGAATATAGGAAGTGTAGGATAGAACTAAAAAAGGAAGTTAGAGGGGCAAAGAGACTGCATGAAAAACAATTAGCGAGTAAAATTAAGGGGAACCCTAAGGTTTTTTACCAACATATTAAGAGTAAAAGGTTGGTCAAGGATAGGGTGGGGCCAATTAGGGACCTAGGAGGAAATCTCATTGTGGAGGCAGAGGGCATGGCTGATGTACTGAATGAGTACTTCGCCTCTGTCTTCACAAAAGAAAAGGATACAGCCAATGCCATGGTATTAGAGGAGAGGGTAGGAGAAATGGATAGAATAATTATAACCAGAGAGGAAGTTCTAAAAAGGTTGACGTCGCTCAAGGTGGATAAGTCACCTGGTCCGGATGAGATGCACCCGAGGTTACTAAGGGAGGCACGGGAGCAAATAGCAGGGACTCTGGCCACGATCTTTCAATCTTCCTTGGACACAGGGGTCGTGCCAGAGGACTGGAGGATAGCTAATGTTACTCCCTTGTATAAAAAGGGGCAGAAGGACAAGCCTGGTAACTACAGACCAGTCAGTCTAACGTCGGTAGTGGGCAAACTTCTAGAGTCCATAATCAGGGACAAGGTAGATCTTCACTTAGAAAGATATAGGCTAATAAAGGACAGTCAACATGGATTTGTTAAAGGCAAATCTTGCCTTACAAATCTGATAGAATTTTTTGATGAGGTAACGGAATGGGTGGATAATGGTAGCGCAGTTGATGTAGTTTACATGGACTTTCAAAAGGCATTTGACAAAGTGCCACTTGAGCGACTTATTAGGAAATTAAAGGCCCATGGCGTAAAAGGGACAGTGGCAGTGTGGATCCACAACTGGCTGCGAGACAGAAAGCAGAGAGTTGTAGTGAGCGGCTGTTTTTCAGACTGGAGGGAAGTGAGCAGTGGTGTGCCACAGGGATCGGTTTTGGGACCATTGCTGTTTGTAATCTACATCAATGATCTGGACTTGGGTGTACGGAGTACAGTTTCCAAGTTTGCAGATGACACTAAGTTAGGGAGAATAGTAAACAGTGAGGAGGATAGTAGCCATCTGCAAGAGGATATAGACAAATTGGTAAAGTGGGCAGACACATGGCAGATGAAGTTTAATGCAGAGAAGTGTGAGGTGATGCATTTTGGGAGAAGAAATGAAGGGAGGCAATATAGGCTAGATAGTACAATTTTAAATGGTGTGAAGGAACAGAGAGACCTGGGGATTTGTGTTAGTGACTCGTTGAAGGTGGCAGGACAGGTAGACAAGGCTGTTAAGAAGGCATATGGGATACTAGGCTTTATAAATAGGGGTATAGAGTACAAAAGTCAGGAAGTGCTGACTAACCTGTATAAGACTTTGATGAGGCCTCAGCTGGAATACTGTGTTCAATTCTGGTCACCACACTACAGAAAGGATGTGAAGGCATTGGAAAGGGTACAACGAAGATTTACTAGGATGGTGCCAGGATTGAGGGACTTCAGCTATGAGGAGAGGCTAGATAGGCTAGGGTTATTCTCTCTGGAGCAGAGAAGATTGAGGGGAGACCTAATAGAGGTTTATAAGATCATGAGGTTTATAAGATCATGAGGAGTTTCGACAGGGCAAATAGAGAAAAACTATTTCCACTCGTGGGTGAATCTGTGACTCGTGGTCACAGATTTAAAATAGTTTCAAGGCGAAGTAGAGGGGAGCTGAGGAGAAATGTTTTCACTCAGCGAGTTGTTCGAATCTGGAATGCATTGCCTGAAAAGGTGGTGGAGGCTGATTCGATAACAACTTTTAAAAGGGAATTAGATCTTTATTTAGGGAGAACAGGTCTATTAGGCTATGGGGAGTGGGCAGGGCAGTGGGATTGAATTGCTCTTTTCAAAGAGCCGGCACAGACTAGATGGGCCGAATGGCCTCCTTTTGTGCCGTAAAATTCTATGAATCTATGAATCTAAGACAAAATATTATTGAGACAGCGACTGTTTTATAGATTATAATTCTTTCAACCCCCAATTAAATGTAGCAAGCTTACCTGTTAAAAAAAAATGTCAGTAATTTTTAATATCTGGAGTTTGTGGGCAAAACGTTCTCTCAAATTTAGGTGATGGTGGGGTGTGAAGGGCTGAGTCACTTACTCCCAAACATGTTGTTAAGGACAATTTTAACTGGATTTTCTGTCCACACCAATGTTCTTTATTATCACCACATACACCACATCCGTGCCCCAGAATCCTTTCTGTGGAGGAACGCAAGCATCAATTATCTTGGCTGACACCACATGCAGGGCTAGCTTCACTCAGGTTGTGCTGCCAATGGAGAAGCTATTCATCCAGACTGAATTGAATCATTATTACCGATGATAACATTTCCTGTTGTCATTCCTTCTGGTTAAAAAAAATGCCCAAATATCGTCATTTGTCCTGAGAATGTATTTGAATCTCTTGGACTCGACCCAGGCCTCCCACTACCTCAGCCTGGACATCCTCATTGTTGGTTGTTCCAGAGCAGCCACATTGACTGCCCCTTCGTTCAGTCATTACACAAGACCATCCCCCACATCCATAGGCTAATCCTTCCCTCATCCACACCCTTCACAACTCTCCTCCTCTCTCAAGCCCCATGGTCATTCTTCCCCTACAATCTGGAACTTCCACCCAGCATCTAATCCCATCAGCACCCCCACCAGCATCACCCGCCAAGACATCCGTTCCCTCACAAACAAAGCCCTTGTCATCCATGACCTCATCTTGGATAAGCAAATTGACATCTTAGGGCTCACAGAAACCTGTCAGTCCCCCAGTGACTCTGTTTCCCCTCATTGAAGCCTCATCCCACTCCCCAATCCCTCACCCGCTATACATTCCACCACAGCATCAGTCTTAAGGGTCACAGTGGTGAGGTGCCCCTCATTTCCCAAAGCTCACTTAACCTATCCTGATATTCCTCTGATTGTTTCTCCTCTTTTAAGCAACTCACCCTCTACCAAACCCTGTTCTCTCTCCTTCAAATTGCTCCTTGCTCCCACCAAACCTCCTGGGTCCTACCTCACGGAAATCTCCTCTCTCCTGTCCCTCTGCACTGAACTCCTGTTCATCATGGGCGACTTCAACTTTCATCTCAACTCCTCCTGCCCCACTTCCTCTTACTTCACTGCACTTCTCCCCACCCTAAAACTCATCCTCCATATAAACTCCCTGACCCACAACCATGACCACATCCTAGATCTTATTATCACCTACAGCTCCTTCGGCTCACCATCCCCCAGAAGATTGAATTCAAGATCTGCATCCTTACTTTTAAAGCTCTCCACAGTCTTGCCCAGTGGGGTAGCCAGGAGGTGTCAAAGGAGTGTGGCTCATGGCCCCCACTGGCTGGTTGACAGTCCAGCAGAGGGATAGAGCCAAGTCAGCCAAATCCTGACTCAACCACGCTAATCTTTAACCCTAGATACACGCCCGGTCTTTCTCCACTCTACCTCTGTGATCTTCTAAAATCCTACCAAGCTGCCCACTCACTACACTCGTCAGACATTGGCCTGCTTCATGTCTCCCACCTTGCTCGCCATTAATGGCCAGCCTTTCTCCCCCCACAATTTAGAGCTCCCTCTCACCCTGTCCTTCACTTCCTTCAAGGTCCATCTGAAGAGCTTGCTCTTTCATTGTGCCTTCAGTCAACAACAACTTTGATTTATATAGCACCCTCCACGCCAGACATCATCTCAGAGCGCTTCACAATAATGGATCCCAGGCCCCGTCATTGTCTTTAGTGAACAATAGTGTGGTATTTTCGACAGTGTGTTAAGTAACACATCAAAGGTCACATTTTTCACCCCAATAATCCAAATAAAGTAGCTGCACATCTTGTCTATTTACATCTTTCTTGAAACACATTTCCAAGTTGCAATCTGTAGTGCAACAGTTTGATGGAATCACAGATACTGTATTCACAAAACACTATGTCCTAGGTCATATTCATACTCAGAGTTGCCACATGATTTATGGTAGTGTAATTATTCTATTCTCATGGGAAAATAATTAAGCGTCAGCATTTGAATTGCTAAAACTGGAAACACAGAATTGAGCTTCCATTGTTATCCCTTCAACTCTCAGTTGAATGCATCTTTTTGATCTTAGAGCATTATCAAAAGCGTGGAGTCCTGCAGCTCAGTGGTTAGCCTTGCAAGCGTGAGACCTGTCTTCGAATCCAGGCAGGTCAGGGCAAAACCTTGGGCAAATTTCCTTACTCCACATGCCTAATAATAATCCCTCAAAAAAAATTGTCATTTCAATACACTCTTTGTGGGACACTGCTTTGCACAATTGGCTGCCGCATTATGCCCACTGATATACAATCAATTCACTTTACAGTGTATTCTGTGAAGCGCTTGAGACATCTAGAAGACATAAAAGCACTATATCACATGCAAGGACTTTTATTATTATTATTACAAATGATATTTCAGTAAAATACTAATGTGGAATAAAGCAGCCACTGATGCATTATGTCTCGCAGTTTGAGGCACTGTTTGAATTATTCTGTTTTATAAAGCAGAATGTTAGAGTAAACACAACTTAATTGAAAAGTCAAAAAACAAAATACTACAGATGCTGGGAATCTGAAACCAAAACAAAAGTTGCTGGGGAAACTCAGCAGGTCAGGCAGCATCCATGGAGAAAGGAAAAAGAGTCAATGTTTCGGGTCTACAACCCTTTGTCAGAACTGGGGCTTGTTTGGAGGGAGAGGTATCTTAAGGACGTTAAAGGGGGAGAGGCAGGACATGGAAGACAAAGGAGACACAGAAGACAAGGGAAAGGGAAAAAAAGAGTGTGTTAACTGTGTTGAATATGTGTTAATGACTTCAGTGGGAGAAACAGAAGGGGGTGGGTTCAAACGAAACTGGGGAGAAGAGGTGTTTAGTGGTGATAGAATAAACAAAACATGAGAGAGATGTTGATCTTCCGTACAGAGCGAAGATGCTCTGCAAATCGGTCTCCCAATCTGCGCTTAGTCTCCCCAATGTAGAGGAGACCATACCGTGAGCAGCGGATGCAGTATACTACATTGGTGGTAGTACAGCACCTCATCCATCTACTGGGGACACTACAGCCATCTGGCCTCAACATTGATTTCAGCCATTTCAGGCCATAGCAGTTTCCCCACCACCCCCCTCCCCCCATCACAATCATACCTCCAGACACCCCTTGCCTCTCTAGTGCTTTGTTTATTCTATCACCACTAAACACCTCTTCTCTCCAGTTTAGTTTAAACCCACCCCCTTCTGTTTCTCCCCCTGAAGTCCCTTATATTCAACCTATCAGTTAACACACTCTTTTTTTCCTTTTCCTTTGTCTCATTTGTCTTCCATGTCCTGCCTCTCCCCCTTTAACGTCCTTAAGAAACCTTTCCCTCCAAACAAGCCCCCGTTCTGATGAAGGGTTGTAGACCCGAAATATTGACTCTTTTTCCTTTCTCCATGGATACTGCCTGACCTGCTGAGTTTCCCCAGCAACTTTTGTTTTTGTTTGTTGTTCATTGAAAAGTCTTCTGGTGGATTATGGAGGAGTATTGGGGCTGGAATGGGTGCAGGAATTTATGCTCTCATATGCAGTCATGTTAAAACATGACCCAACAGGGTTGAGTGATTGCATGATTATCTAAACTGAACATTGGCTCACAGCCAGCTTTTGATGAAAGATGTGCAGTTGCAGCACTAATCCAAAACAAAAAGTTTCAGTAAGATCAGTCAATCCAGAAATACAGTGAAGTCTATCTCTGTATAAAATCCCAATATAAAAAGGTCCTATTATCAGCTCATCGGAGATATGAATCAGACAATTCCTAGAGATCGATGAAAAAAAAGTCAAATCCTTTTCCAATATTAGACTCTACCACACTATTCAACTTCTTGACAAGAATCCCATGTTGTATCTTTAGTGGATAAGGCAGAAAAGGGAAAAACTATTCTGAACAATTGCCTCCTTGAGGCTTATTGAACATCTGTGACCTTAGTTCATTAGGATATCATCTAAAGGATAGATTTTTTTTAAAAAAAGTCTTATTGAAGAACAGCAAATTAATTAACTGAATCAAGATAAGGCACACAAAAGATTACGGTTTTCTTCTAAATTTAGGTTCAAGAAAGTCACTAATCTTGATACAACAACAACACCTTACACTGCGGCCTTCACAGAGAGTAGCAAACTTAGATCACTTAATAGCAGATGTTAACAGATTTTGATTGCAGATTTGTTAACAGCTTATGCTGAGCCAGGGGAGGTGGGAGGTGACCATAGGCAACAACAACTTGGATTTATATAGCGCCCTCCGTGCCAGACGGCGTCTCAGAGCACTTCAAATGCACGGTCCAAGAAGAAATTCTTGAGGCATGATGTGAAAACGGGGAAGGAGGGCCAAGTCGGAGGGATTGAGGGAGCAATTTCCAGTGTTTCCAATCATGGAGGGGTGAGGAACATGCAGGAGGCTGGAGTCAGCCAAGCGGAGCTGGCAGGTGGTGCCATGGGGAATAAGTAGGTCTGAGAGGTCCTTAGGTTCTCAAAGCTCTCTGTAACTGCTCCCAGCTCTTCTTTATTTGTGAATCAGTATTGTCTTATCTGAGTAGCTAAGCCTTTGAGAGAGTACAACAGGATATATTGTATTACAATTTACATTTATGTAGCCCATTTCAAATTAGGAGTACAGCTCCAACCTAGGCCTAACTTAAAAAATTCACCTCTTAGTGCCCATCTAGTACAGGCTAATGAACATAGAAAAAATACAAATTGTCAAGGCCAAACCAGGCTCTTTAGCCCACCACATCTGTATAACCGCTGCCTGTTTTTCTACTTTTCTACTGATCCCACTTTCCAGCTCTTTCCACATTTTCATTCATGGTTTATTTTCTCAATAGCTCTCTCAGTACTCTCTTGGATAATACTGTTGATCCAACCTCAGTAAGATCAAGATACACGATTTTCTCAAAGTGTGTGAGGACTTTAAATGGACAATGTGTAGGGAGAGTGATCCCTACACACTGCAGGTGGGCAATTGTCTCCCACGTTATGCCCACAAAACACACAGTCACTACACAACTGTATATGCTGTGAAGAGCTTCGAGATATCTCAATGACGTGCTATGGATTACTATGATTACTATCCCTCCAGTGCTTCTATTTGGGGGAAACGTATTTTTCGTGCCGAGAATACTTTGACTGCAGTGGACATGAGATTCTGATTGTAGCAGAAATCTTCCAGCAAACAGCTGCTCAATGTCAGATTGGCATTTCTTAAGAGTGGATCAATTCAATTAACTATTCTCTGTACAGGAACATCCTGCAATGGCACATTAAAGTGCAGCTCTTCTCCCACAGAGATGATCACCTGCCAGCAGTGAGCAGTGACAATATAAATGCTAGTTGTTGTTGTTAAAATCGGCCACAGCTGCTTCACACAGGATCAAGACATACAGTTTGGGCAATGGAAAAAACATTTAGAGGAGACAGAAGAGGGTTAGGGTCAGGAGAAGCTGAAAGCTATTCCTCACTCTCCCCTCAAATTCTTAAAACTCTTTTAGCTCTGGTCCATCAACAGTATTAATGTACATTTGTGGAGTCCTGTAGCTTCGTGGTTTGAGTACTCACCTTACAACCAAGAGGACCTGGGTTCGTTTCCTGGGCAAGGCAAAACTTTAGGCAAGTTTTTCACTACACACGCCTTTCGGGCTCTGTTCTTGGCCCTCTCGTTTTCAACATCTATATGCTCCCCCTTGGTGATATCATCCACAGATTGTGATGTCAACTTTCATATATACGCGGATGACTCCCAACTCTCATTTTTCTACCTTCACTCTCAATTCCAGGACCACTGCTGTCCTGACAGCCTGCCTGAAAGGATAATTGAGGGAAAACAAGATACCAGTCTGGAACCTTGGCGTCTTGTTTGCCCTCAATTATCCTTTCCACCCCACATCCATGCCAAGACCCGCTCTGTCTTCCATCACCTCTGCAACATCTCCCAGCCCCGCCACTTTCTCAAATGTGAATTCATAACATACAGGCTTGACTATCCAAATTCTCTGCTTGACAGCCTTCCCATCTCCCTCCATAAGCTGCAGGTCACCCAGAACAATGCAGGCCAGGTCTCCCGCACCAGGCTCCATGTTCACTCAACGCCACTGGCTTCCCATCATAATGAGGATGCAGTTCAAGGTCCTGGTCCTCACCTCAAAGCCCTCCATAGCCTTGTGCTCCCCACTACCTCCCAATCCCCTAGCAACCTACCCGCTCCCTCCACTCAGCAGGCTCTGGCCTGCTTCATATCCACCACCTCACCTATCCCATGATCGGCAAAGAGCCTTCAGCCACTCTTCCCCCACCCTCTGGAAGTCTATCCTGCAGTCCCTCCACCTTGCCCCCTCCCTTAGCTTCTTCACTCAGAGGGTAGTGAATGTATGGAATTCCTTACCCCAAAGGGATGTTGATGCTCAGTCCTTGAATGTATTCAAGACTGAGATAGATACATTTCTCATTCATAAAGGGATTAAGGGGTATGGGGATAAGGCAGGTAGCTGGAGTTAGAGTGGACTATCAGCCTTGATTGAATGGTGGGGCAGGCTCGAAGGGCTGAATGGCCTACTCCTGCTCCAATTTCATATGTTCTTATGTTTTTATGTTCAAGACCTATCCTTCAAAACCCTCATGTTTGACCATGCCTTTGGTCACTTTCTTTCTCTCCCTGACCTCCATGCTCCCCAACCTTGACCCCCCAGCTCGGGTACAAAACACCGACTGTCCAGCACCCTGGGATGTCCTCCCGGTGTGGAAGGTTCTATAGAAATGTAATTTTTTTAGTTGTTGTTGATCTACACTTGCTAATTTGTGATGCATCGATCTTGCTGAAAGGCAAATAATTAGTCCAGTGTAAAACACCTTCATCCTTTATGTAAGTTTTATCAAGGGAATGCTTCAAACTCATGATGGCAATGGGCAAAACATCCTCTTTGGTCACATCAATTTCGGTAGGTGAATCTCCTTCATTTCAAATCAACTTAGAACCTCGTTCAACTGGTAGCACACTCACCTCTGAGTTAGAAGACTGTGGGGTGAAGTCCTTCATTGTGGGTTCAAGCCTTCACAGTCACTTCCCAATAATAATAATAATCCTTGCGTTTGATATAGTGTTTTTCAAGTCTTCTAGATGTCTCAAAGCGCTTAACAAAATATATTGTAAAGGGAATTGACTATATATTTGTGGGTGAAATGTGGCAGCCAATTGTGCACAGCAGTGTCCCACAAACAGTCATGGATTGAAATGACCAATTTGTTTTTGAGGGATTATTACCAGGAAACTTGCTCAAGGTTTCACCCTGCCTGGAATTGAACCCAGGTCTCTCGCTTACAAAACAAGTGCTCCAATTCAAGACTGAGATTAATAGATTGCTTGTGGATAAAGAGATTAAGGGATATGGGGATAAGGTAGGCAGGTGGAGTTAGATAAGAAGTTAGATCAGCCATGATCTTATTGAATGGCGGGGCAGGCTCGAGGGGCCAAATGGCCTAATCCTGCTCCTTATTCTTATTTCTTATGTTCTAATCGCTGAACTACAGGCTATTTATGGATGTGTACCAATTGGCTGCCCCATTCGTCTACTAAGCATACTGTCACTACACTTTACAGTACATCCTGTATATACTGTGAGGTGCAAATTCTATCGTGTTATATCAATGCAACACTTCCCCAGTAGCACATTGGAGTGACAACTTAAATGTTGTGAACGCAGAGTCCCATTGTGGGGTCTCAGCCCAGACTTTTCTGTCTAAGAGGTGAGAGTGCTACCAACAGAGCAAAGCTGAACCAAGAGCTACAGAATGAAATGACATGAGTACTTCAGTAGCTAGTGGGAGAGATAAGCGGAGTACACACATAATAAGCAGAAATACCATTGTTTGTACTGTAATCCTCTGGGATTCTAAGATTCTGTTCAGTTTAAATTGGCTGAAGTCCAGACGCATTGAACGATTGAGAAATTACCTGGTGGAGTTCTCCACTACATATCATTGTCCTTTTTTTTGATTCAATGATAACTGCCTTTTGTGTACTGTATTCTACAGGTTGCTGGTTGGATCACCATGGAGTGGGACTCTCCATAACCGAATGGGAGATATTTACAAATGTCCTGTCAAAGCAACCCAACAAAGCTGTGACAAACTCAACCTGGGAGGTCAGCATGTTGTAAAGTGGCCACATTACTGCAATAAACTGAGGTTAACACATGTATCTTCATTTAGAAAGCTTTTCTGGATAATTCTATTGCAGTCACTTTATAAGATATATTACATTAATATATAATTTACAATGCAATTTACACTTATATAACAACTTTCTCATCACAAAGTACTTGACACTGCTGGCTGGGCACCCGAGCTGAGGGTGGGAAAACGGATGGGTAGTGTATTCATTATTAAGGAATTCCAGTTGTACAAATGGAGCTATTGTGGGAAGATTTCTCACAGGGTTATACCATTGCTAAGATGATTCATTATTAAAAGTTAAACCCCAGAATTATCTAGAGATCCTAAAGTAGCATTTTACTTTAAGAGTAGGATTTTTCTACACATCATTTTTGGTATAAAGTTTGATTTGAAAACTAACCACAGTAATGAAAACCACTTCACAGAATATTTGTGGGCAAAATACAACAGCCAATTGTGCACCATAGTGTCCCACTAGCAGCAGTGGTTTGAAGTGACCAATTTATCATTTCTTTTTCCTTCTGTAGTTGTGTAGCTTAGTGGTTAGAGCCCTCGCTTTGCAAGAAAGAGGATCTGGGTTAAATTCCTGGGCAGGGCGAAACATTAGGCAAGTTTCCTTACTCCACACTCCGTTGTTTACCTAGCAGTAAGTTGGAACCGGTTGTTAGTTGATTGGTGGATCACATTTCTGGGGTTAATTAAAAAAATTGAAAAAAATGGGATCACTAAATGCACACCTGTTTGCTGGACATTGTAGTCCACAATTGGCTGTCGCATTTCACCCAGAAATATATACAAACAATTCACTTTACAGTGTGAAGTACTTTGAGACACCTCAAAAATGTAATAATGCATTATTAAATTCAAGGATTGTTATAATAAATATTATTATTAAAATGTTGTCAGGAGACATGCTGATCAGAGTCAAGTACAATAATAATCCCTCCAAAACAACCTATAATAAAATGGTCATTTCAATCCACGACTGTTTGTGGGACACTGCTGTGCATAGTTGGCTGCCGCATTTCGCCCACAAATATACAGTCAATTTACTTTATAGAATATTCTGTGAAGCGCTTCGAGATGTCTAGAAGACGTGAACAGCGCTGTATCAAATGCAAGGCAAATGCAAGGATTATTATTATTAATGCTGAGCAGGTTTCTACCACAGTCTTCAGCACCAAAGTGATTTTCATAAAATAACTCCTCTAACCCAGGCATGATCAGACAGGACAGCACAAAAAGTTTTTCCTCCCTGTAATAGCCCAGACCTGATCTAAATCTGCCAAATTAAAAGCAAGCTGCTGGTGCCATACATGAGCAATGTCCTCCCACCTCTATTGCTTTCAATGAGTATGACAAAGACCCATACTGCAAACCAAACAGTAACACAATCACTCACTAAGCCCAACAGGACTGCAAGCTTAGGAATACATAGGAGGAATATCGCTTAACTACAAGTGCTATTATTGATGTCTGATTGCTTCAGGCCAGTTAATTTTCTGTCAACAAGCCTGACCTCAGGGCATGCCAAACATATTACAAATCTATTTGTATTGTGAAAGCTCTCTTTATGTAATGATTTCCCACCTTTTGAGATTTCAGGAATTACTTCTGTAATTTAGCTATTCAGGTTAATTTAGTTGTGTTCACTCAATAGTTTCCTAGTTCTACAGCTGGTGTTGAACACAGAGACCAGTCAACACTTAAAGATAAAGGAGATATGTAGACTTCAGAGTCATAGATATCGATAGGTACAACAAAGTGAAATACTGTAATGTTTCTAATGTAAAGGGTCTGCAATTTATAATGCAATTCAACCCCTCCCCTCACCTACCCTTTTCAATTATAATTGAGAAAGAAAGGAAACAAGCATAACATGGTACAATAACTATATCAATCCACATCAGAATTTTTTGTAACATTTTTATATTTATTTTAATTTTTCTGAGTCCACAAAAACTGTGTAGGGAAACAATTTTTACGGTATGCGTGCAGGGAGAAATTGGCTTATATTCAGGACAGTAAAGTATAGTGACAAATAACTTTAACCCAGAAGTGACAATAACAACAACTAAATTACATTTATATAGGGTCTTTCACATCACAAGGATTGCACTCGAGCTGGAGTTGGGACCCAACGGGTATGAGGGCTGGGTGAATGGAGGGCGAGAAAGATGACTGAAGGCCAAAGAGGAAGGTCTTGAGTGGATCTTGAAGGGATGAGATTCAGCCAGACAGGGAGGCACAGAAATGATGCTAATAATAGGCGGAGCAGGCTCGAAGGGCCGAATGGCCTACTCCTGCTCCTAATTCTTATGTTCTAATTCTTCTTATAATAATCCTTGCATTTTTTCAAATTGCATGTGAGAACACAGATGCCAAAAATGCAAGGGCAAAAATGATCTATTCCGATATTCTCTTGGTGCCTTCTCATTGTGTGCCACAGCAAACCATTCCACATCAATAGAACATAGGAATTGATAGAAGCAATTTATAATTTATGCCCTAAATTGGTGAGTGGTAGTTCAATGATGAATATACAGAATCTTTGAGTCTGTTTGACATAAGGCAGAATAGAAATAATGAAATTCTTAATAGATAACCTTGGGATCTGTGAGGGTCAGGTCATACCTTGAGCATACTTGAGAGTGTTTGTTATCAGCAGGGTGCAAGCCAGCACAGTAAGCTGCTTGATGAGTGAATATTTTCATCATTTTTTTCACCTCCTGCACAAAGTATTATTTGCAGTCACTCTCCACGTAGAAACTTAGAATTCTACAGCATAGAAGAAGGCCTTTCGGCCAATAAGTCCAGACTGGCTCGCAGAGCATACACAGAAATACATTTTCTTCATCTCTATTAACCAGTTATAATCCTTGTGTATATTCACCCATTGGCGGAATATATGCTTTTTAATAGATGAAATCGAAAGGATAAAGTATAACGTAAAAATGGCCATTTATATTCAAGAAAAATATTTGCATTCTGCATTACCAAGATATGTTTTCTCCAGAAAAAATTAGAAGAGTGAGCAGATAGGGAGCTCTTCCATGCTAAGTAAAGTGGAGTCAGTAAAAGTAAAGTAAAAGTCAGTATAATTACAGTACTGTCGCTTGTGAATATAGTCAACTATAAATGCTAGTTTGGGCAATAAGAACCGCTAATGGTTTAAAGCAACAAAAATGTCATACCCCCATGGGTAAAATTGTATACCTCAAAGAAGTTAGCTACATCTAGGAAATGACTGTGAAAAAAAGAACATCAATCCAACACACATATTGTAGGATAACACTGGTGAATTCTACCCTACCTGAGGTACGCTGTGTGTGTGTTATAAATGTGTTGTTGTACAATGCATCTACTATCATTGCAGCTTTGCTCAGTTATACTGAGGGCATTTTTTGTTCTGGGGGTAGGTGCGTATGGGCAACTGGGTGGAAATTGTGCAGTTGATATACAACATCCAACAACAAAATGATGTTTGTATAGCGCCTTTCATATCAGGAGGATGTCCCAAGGCACTGTCAGTGTTTCAGACATGAGCTGGGGTCAGGTTCATGGTGGGTGGAGGCCAGGGGAGAGGAGAGTGATCGAAAGCACGGTTGAAGCGGAGGGTCTTGAGACTGGTCAACAAGGAGGAAAGGGAGGGGAGTGGGGCAAAAGCACTGTGAGATAGAGTTCCAAAGGGTGGGGGCAAATTGGCTGCCACAGACCCAACAGCCAGAAGAGAGGAGAATTCATCCAATTAATCTCAACTCGTACTCAACAGTGAAAGAAAATGTGCTAATGCACAACATCACTCAAATGCTCTCAACTACATTATTTCCAATGAAGGTACTGAAATTTCAACATTTAAATTGGTTTAAATGTATGATGAGAATTTTGGGGGGATATTTTGACACAGATCTTGTGCTTTTACACTGTTTTTGTGCTTTACTGCAATTAGCTGTGAGCAGAATCCATAAAAGCAGTTAAAAGGCAACTGGATAAATACATAAAGAAACTTATTGAAGGGTTTGAGGAAAGAGCAGGATAATTGGATTGGTATATAGTAGATAGCTTTAGTGGGGACAGTAATCTTAACCTAACACATACACAAAGAGCTGAATGATCCTCTGTCTTGTTCACATTAACTATTTAATAATAAAAAGTTATTTTATTGTTATTTTCTTTTGTTTAATCTTGCAGATGTAATAACTGTTCCAGATGTGACAGATGTCAAGCAAAACATGAGTGTTGGTCTAACACTTATCAGGAATGAAAAGACGGGTGGATTTCTGGTAATTATAAATTCCTGAAATAAATGCAACTTAAAATGTATCAGCTGGCAATATTATCTTTAGGATCTTGTCAGACCCCAGATCCTGTAAATTAGCTTTTAGCAATCAGCCTGGAGGCTTCAGGCTAAGCTTGCCCAAACACTAAACATGCATCAACCTGGCTCAGTTAGTACACATTTATGAGGTTGTGCGTCAATCCCTGCATCGGAGCTTTGAACGCACAGTCCAGATGAACACTCTACAAGAAGAACAAAATTATTCTAGCCCAGTGCTGGGGGGACAATTCCATTATCGGAGATGCTGTCCTTCAGAAAAGACTGGGCCATCCTCCCGATGTGAAAGGCACTCTACAAATGTAATTTTGTTGTTATTGTTGACTTTAAATTCTTTAAAATGGGTTCAGGTGGACATTAAATAACCAAGGTACAATAATAAATTGGTTCTCAATTCATGACTGTTTGTGGGACACTGCTGTGTGCAATTGGCTGCCGCATTTCACCCAGTTTATAGTATATTCTGTAAAGCGCTTTGAGATGTTCAGAAGACATCAAAAGCACTATATCAAATGCAAGGATCATTATATTATTACTATTTGGGAAGATAGGTGAGTTCCTCTGTGTTCTCAGCAACAATCTTACAGATAAATTAGTCATTCATCTCTTTGCTTTTTGTGGCACATCACTCAGTGTAAATTGGCTGCTGCATTCATCTAGAAATTCACAGCCCAACCAGTCAAAGAAACTTTATGAAGTGCTTTGAGACAAGTTGATATTTTGGAGTTGGGAGGTACTGATTGATGCACTCCTAGGCTGAGAAATGTATTATCAAGCAAAAAATAAAACCTGGAGCTCCACATTGAGCTGACAATATACAAACTAAAAATAATATAAATAATCCTTAAGTTTATATATAGCACTTTCCACATCTTATCGACGTCTAAAAGCTTTCACTTTAGAGTTAAAAAAAAGTCTAAACCTTATCACTCACCTTATCACATCATCCAGGTGTCTCCAAACGCTTCACAGGAAATATTGCTATGTGGTGTGATAAAACATACAGTTTCAACATTCAGATTGAAAGTTAAAATATTTTGAAGCCTGCAAAGCTCTTCGTGAGGACTTGGAAGTTCATTGCCATTTTTAAAAAAGAAACTCCCACTGAAAAGGAGATAAGAAAAAGTTCTCATTCATTACCTATAGCAAAGAATCATCAAATCTTCCATTACCTGGGCACCAGTTCTTCTCCAGTTATCCACATTACACAAAGTACCCTGGATAATATACTCTGAAGCTTGGTTCAACATCTCATCCAAAGTACGGCATTTCCGACAATGCAGCAGCTACCCTAACACTGTGTGAGCAAGACCGAGGCCCTCCTGATTGGCTCAAGCCAGCGCCTCCGCACATCGGGCGCTGCCAGCCTCAACATCCAAGGCTGTACTCTCCACCTCACAAAGCCAGTCAGGAACCTTGGCATCACGTTCGACCATAAACTCTCCTTGCTCCCCCACATCCGTGCCTTGACCGGCACCGCTTATTTCCACCTGCGCAACATTGCCAGGCTCCGCAATTATCTCACCCCCCCACGCTGCCGAAACACTCGTGCACGCGTACATCACCTCACGGCTGGACTACGGAAACTCTCTCCTCGTCGGCCTCCCCAGTTCCTCCATCCATAGGCTGCAGGTCATCCAAAACTCTGCAGCCCGTGTACTATCCCGCACCCGCCTCCGTGACCACATAACCCCCACCCTCGCCCGTCTCCACTGGCTCCCCATCCTCCAGAGGATCGAGTTCAAGATCCTCGTCCTCACCTTCAAGGCCTTACACTGCCTTGCCCCACCCTATTTATCCGATTTACTCACCCCCTATAAGCCCACCCAGACCCTCCATTCAGCAGGACTTGGCCTGCTCCAAGCCCTCCGCCCGTACTGCCCCACCATCGGAGGCCGGGCCTTCAGTTTCTCCGCTCCCACCCTATGGAATTCTATCACCCAATCCCTCCGCCTTGTTTCTTCCCTTTCCTCTTTCAAGGCCGGTTTGAAGACTTTCCTTTTCAACCGTGCCTTTTGTTCCCCCCCGAACTTTTCGACCTCCCCTACATGTTTCACCCCTTCCCGAACACTCCCCTCCCAGCTTGGGTCACACGCCTCCTGTGCAGCCTCCTTGGGACGTCCTCCCTACGTGAAAGGTGCTTTATAAGTTTAAATTGTTGTTGTTGTTGTTGCATTCCAGTGTGAACATAGAATATGTAGTTTCCAAGTCCTAACATGGGGCTTGAATCCACAACTTCTTGACTCAGACTGCCACCATCCAAGAAAGGCTGATACCTTTTCTCTAACTTTTAAAACCACATTAACAAAAAAAGTTTCATAATACTTTGGTGTTATTTCTTTCTTTTAGACATGTGGTCCTTTGTGGGCACAGAAGTGTGGAAGTCACTATTACCCAGTTGGAATGTGCTCCGAGATTGATTCAAGTTTCAAGCTGTCAAGAACCTTTTTGCCCGCTCTTCAATGTAAGTTACTTTATTCCATGCATTTTTTAATATTACAGTACTGTACTTGATTTTCATGGCATGTACAAAATTACATTAGGATTGCTAGGGAGAATGCAAGATGGGATGGAGTTCCAGAGATTGGGGGCAGAGTGGCTGAAGGCTGAAAAACCTTCTTAGACCATGTCCTCTGACCTACCCGCCCCATCATCAGTGGGCAAGCCTTTGGCCACTCTGCCCTAACCTTTAGAAATCCAACCCGTAATCCCTCTACCTCACCCCCTCCCCAGCCTCCTTCATGTTCCTCCTCAAGACCCTCCCATTTGACCGTACCATCATTTACCCCCCCTTCTCCTCCCTTCCCTCCACCTTCCCTAATCCTGACCCCAACTTGTGTCTAAAACACTGACTGTTCAGCACCTTGGGATGTCCTTCCAACATGAAAGGCACTGTACAAATGTAATTTTGTTGTTGTTGTGATGTCTTCTTGAAGTGAAACTCTCCATATCAATACAATTTGTTGTTGTTGTTATCAGAGGTTTATTGGATATATAAGTAAAACATCCTGCTTGTTATTACTACCAACAAACTGTAGAAGTGATCATTCAGTTTAAAGCATGTTTGGAATATTTTTGTACGTTGACTGCTACGGCGCTTCAGCCCGTGAACTTCCTGTGGATATATTCATTGGCCTACTCAGTGATCATTTACAAGGACTAGGGTCCGGCGATATATCGATATATCGCTAAAACCCGATATAATTTTCATATCGATATGCCGATATAGGCATTTCCAAAATATCGATATATCGAAAAATCGATATATCGAGGGAAAAAATCAGAATGCGCGCACACTGAAAACTACAAGACCCAGAATGCTCATCTCTATACACGATGCACAGACTGAGGTGCAAAGCCGCCATATTGTATTCGTAGTCCTCGAATATAATATACAGGTATGCAAGGGGTGGGGTGGGGGAGAGACGGCTGGGGGGGGGGGGAAGGGGGAGAGAGACAGCTGGGGGGGGGAGGGGGAGAGAGATGGCTGGGGTAGGGGAGGGGGAGAGAGACGTCTGGGGGGGGGAGTGGGAGAGAGACGATGGGGGGTGTGGGGGTTGGGTTGGGAGAGAGGGACAGCGGCGAGGGGGGAGGAGAGAGGGACGACAGCAGGGGGGGTGGTGGGGGGAGACGGGTTGGATGTGATAATATACAGATATATAGAGATGGGGGGGATGTGAGAGAGGAGAGAGACACAGAAACACAGACAGAATAACATAGAGATGGAGAGAGTGAGAGACACAGAGAGAGAAAGATATTTACCTCCTTAGGAAATAGGCCCCGAATGCGCACGCCGTGCATGCATGCGCAGTATGAAAAACCCAAAAATATCGATATTTCGGTATTTCTCGATATGAGCCCATCAATATATCTAAATTGGAAAATTTCCATATCAACGGACCATAACAAGGACTCAACCTCTGCAAAAACATTTTGATAGTTAAATGTGAGGACAGTATGTTTGGTGTGTCAGTCTGGTTCAGTGGTAGTACTATCGCCTCTGAATTAGAAAGTTGTGGGTTTGAGCTCCATTTGAACTCACATCGTCTATTCTGACACTCCAATGCACTGTTGGAGATGTGCAGCAATGCTGGAGGTGCTGTCCTTCAACTAAATTAATCCAAAGTCCCATCTGCTGTTCAGGTGGATGTTAAAGACCTCATGGAAATATTCGAAAAGAGAAAGGAATTTCTCCCTGTGTCCTGATCAACAATACTCCAGATAAAATTGGTCATTCACTTCACGGCTGTTTGTGCACAAATTAGCTGTAGTGTTTGCCCACAAAATACACAATCACAAAACTTTACACTATATCATGAGAGCGCTTTGAGACATCTCAGTGGTATGATAAGGTGCTATATGAAACGCAAGGGCTATTATAATAGCATTATTATTGTGTACTTTCTTAACCCTTGATCTTTACAATTTTCAGAACCTAATCATTGGGCCAAGTTAATATATACTTATATACAGTATATTTGAACAATGTTGTAAATCTAAACCTGCAGTGGTTTGGGCTTCAGCAAACATGTACAATTGCACTGAGTGACAATGGGTGCACACAATACAATGCATATGTATGATATTATGGTTATGTTTTATCTCTTTGCAGCTTGTGAATCTTTCATTGACATTGTGATAGTGTTAGATGGCTCCAACAGCATCTGGCCTTGGGATCCAGTCCAAAATTTCCTTACGGAATTAGTGTCAAGCTTAGACATTGGTCCTGGTAAAGCTCAGGTAACTGAATTATTTTTTCACTTTATTATGTTAGTATGTTTGGTCTTTGGACTTTATGGATAATTATTATTATTATTATTATCCTGATTTACTTTGTAGTCATTCATTTTGTAATTCCTGATATTTGCACTTGTGGCAAGCAAAACAGTTTTTTTTACTATTTGATCATTTCACTTCTATAAAAGCCTCTAAATCTAAAAAGAATGAGATGTAAATGAGTGTTGTATACAACCCTTATGGTGACAGGTCATTATAATGGAACATCCCATTCATGACCAACACTGCCAAAAGAAGTGTACGTCTTTGATTATGCCTATGGACCCCTCCCTGCCCTTTGCTCAGTATCCAACACCTTCAGTGTGCAGAACTCCCAAACTCCAGGAAATGCAAGTTGTGGTTGTGTTCAAAATTTGGCAAATGCTTCAATTCAGTTTTAATGCTTATACCAGCTTTCCGTGAGGTCTGTAACTAGAGAAAAACAACTTTAAAATTAAGATTAATTCAGCAATTCTAGACATTCTGAAATTTTACATAGAGTAAATCTAGAGCTGGATGTAATTTCTTCCCCCACCCCCCAAAATAATCAGTAAATTTTGAATCAAGTTAGTTACGCAATCTTAGTGTTGCTACTACTTTGAGATGCACATGTGGAAATGGAATCTCTGAATGTATGATCCAATCAGGTGGGAGTCGTGCAGTATGCTGAAACTGCAAGATTTGAATTCAAGCTAAATGAGCATACAACAAAAGATGAAGCTGTGAAAGCTTCCTCACAAGTGTTGCAGATGCTGGGTTCGGAAACACGTACAGTCGGAGGGATTTCCTTTGCAAGGTAAATTTTTTATTGAGCAAAAAAAGCAAGTTGCTTTATTGATTAAGTGCTCTGGGACTTTACCCTATGTGATAGTTGCTAATATAAATGCAAGTTGTTGTTAATTTACAATTATAAATAAAAATTACAATACTTGCTGCCATGGGTAGAAGCTAGACTAAAATCCCACCTCTTCCTCACAATTTTTCTTTTCATCTATGCTAGATTATTATTTTTTTTTCTTAATACTGTACCCTGATTGTACTAAAAGGACTAGTGCCTGTTTTATAGCTGTATGCAGTGTGTAACCAGTTTCATAACTCAACACAAATATAATGAATATGTATGATAATTCAAAATTATTGAATTATTGCAATAATGATTGCATCCTGCATGTGTTTATTGATCAAAATGGATTACTACATTGACATACACACACACAACTCTGCTCATGTGTCTCAACATTGATAACTATTCAAGTGGTGCTTAGACTCCTTTCCTTTATGACAGGAAACATTTGAGCTTTGCAGATCAACTACTCAGACCTTGAAAGGTTGACGTATTCATGCTCATTAATACACAAAATTTCCCCTTTGTTTAATTGCTAAACTTTTATTTTAAAAATACTGTACATCAAAATGATGTTCGAATTCTAATTCTATGTTTATACAAATGGAAACAAAGCTGCTTTTGTGCATTCTAGAACTAGATTTATACAATGCAGAATCATATGCATGACGATCCTGTAATGGAAGATAGTGGGGTGCGTATTTCAAAAGGATAAAATCTAAATAGACCAAAGGACTATCTTCTTCATCTTAACCACTTTTGTAACCTTCTGTTTCTTCAAACCATTGATTCAGTTATAGCACGCTTGAGATGTGAACCTCATTGTATAGTGCAGCACACAGGAATTGACACCAGCAACAACCTAATGATCTGGAAATCAACCGTTTCACATACCCGAATGCTAGAAATAGTTATCTTCCAGATCATCAGGTCATTACCAACATCACTTCCAGCTTCCTTATGCACAGCACACAGGAAGTAATGTAATTATATTGCAAACATTTAAGAAACAAGCAAGGACTAACACTTCCAAGGCTGTCAAGCATTTTAAATAGACTATAGTAGAGTGAATCCAGTCCACCACTCTTGCTGTCTTGATAATGATGATAATAATAATAATCCTTGCAATTGATACAGTGTTTTTCATGTGTTCTAGATGTCCCAAAGCAGTTCACAGAATATACTGTAAAGTGAATTGACTGTATATTTGTGGGCGAAACATGGCAACCAATTGTGCATAGTCGTGTCCTTCAAACAGGCATCGATTGAAGTGACCAAATTCTTTAAATATATAATGCCAATTAGTATTGCTTTTGATATAATGCCTTATCACAGCATTCAAGTGCCTCAATGTGCTTCACTGGAATTTAATCTGAAGTGCAGGGACTAGGTATTATATATTTTGTAGGACTACAAGGTAAACAATCTGCACGCAGTAATATCCTATAAACAACCATGAAATACTGCTGCACTCCTGAAATCATCTCTTTCTGATGGTGTCGTGATTTATACTGACTGAACCTTCATTGATACAACATATTTGGCAGCAAAGCATTAATGTAGCAAGGATCAGCTGAAATCCACTGATTGCTGATCGTGTGCCTGAGTTTTAGCAGAGCGTGTTCTGCTCTTTGTAATCTCTACCTTCTTCCCCAGAACCGAGGCTTTCTCACCTAAGAATGGTGGAAGAAAAGGAGCTACAAAGGTTTTGGTTGTTGTAACTGATGGTGAATCCCATGATAGTAGCGAGTTACCAAAGGAGATTGCTGACTGTGAGACGGAGCGAATTATCCGATTTGGGATTGCTGTAAGTAACTGTTAGACTTTTGATAAAACTAAGGAAAATACAAGGTGTCAAAGTTTACCTCATGGTTATGAAACCTGCAAACTTTATCCCCACAAAAAGAAGTGTTAAACACTGAATCTCTAAGTGAAAACATTGACCTTCGGAATGCACAACAGATTGGTCAACATTGCACACAGAAAATTAGGTTTACTTTTCATCAGGTCTCAAAGGGAGAAGGCATTTACACTGTTGTACTTCGGACTTGGCCAAAATAAACCCTGTTATAGCACAGTGGACAGAGTTCATAAGCAAAGACCACAACTTTACAATGAAGCATTGAAAAAATTGTAAACTTCTTGGCTGCTAAGTCACCGCTGATATAGTTTCGGTCAAGTTAGCCACAGGAAGTGCTGCATATATAATTTCTGGGAACACTGCATGAGCAAAGTGACAACAACAAGGCTTCTTGCCAAGCAATGCAAGGCACTTGTCCATGTGTTCATCACATCAAGGCTCCTCATCGGCCTTCCTGGTTTTCCCTTTCACAAGCTGCAGATCATCCAGAAATTTGCAGCTCGTGTCCTCTCCTGCACCAAGCTCCGCAACCACATCACTCCCACCCTCGCCTGCATCCATTGGCTCCCCATTCCCCAGAGGATTGAATTCAAGAACCTCGTCCTTACTTTCAAGGCCATTCACTGCCTTGCCCCCTCCTATCTGTCCGACCCACTGTACCCCTATGAATCCGCCCCCTCCATTCAGCAGTCCAGTCTGTTCCATGTCCCCCGCCCGACCCCCCTACCAATGTTGGATTGGCTTTCAGCATCTCTGCCCCCACACTCTGGAACTCCATCCCACAGTCCTTTTCCTTCAGTTCTTCCTTTGCCTTCTTCAAGGCCAGTCTCAAGACCCTCCTCTTCGATTGTGCCTTGTGCTGCCCTCCGTCCCCTCCTAACTCTCTCTTTCCCCTCTCCCTTCCCCTGACCCTCCCACTTGCTCAGTCCCCGTTCTGACCGTTCATCACCTTGGGACATCCTCTCGACGTGAAAGGCGCTCTATAAATGTAATTTTGTTGTTGTTGTTCTTGTCCCTAGCGTAATACAAAGCACACAGGAAGTGACAGCAGCTACACTTCCTATGCAGAAAGCACCAACACACAGTGGTTAGAAAATGACATCAGTGATAACCTACGCTGTTTTTTTAGCTCAAATGGCCAATTAGCCAGTGACCCTGCTCTAACCTGTTTCAAGTTCTAATGTATTATAAAGAGGTCAAAAAGGACTCTATGTCTACAATTTTTTTTAACTCAAATATTCCATTTGCTTGTTTTTTTTTATTCTACTATTCTAAACATACATAAACAGAAAAAGTCAAGTTTAAATGGCTTTAATTCATTTTCTTTTCTCAAGTCATTTAATGTTGTCTGACAGAGTGATATTTTAAGAAAGATGAACTCCCGGATAGGAAATCTTTCTCGGATGTGACTCAGTGACTGTCTGTCAAGAGCTTGGCTATTTCACTGAAAGGACTTAAAAGCAGGAAAACTGGCTCACAGTCAATATGACAAATTAATAAATCCCAGTAGGATTGTTGTCTGGGGTAGAGAGAATTGCTAACTCAGGCTTGAAGACCAAATGTGTTTGGTTGTGTTGTGTTCTTTGGACTTTTGCTTTCAGCACTGTAATTATTGGTCTTAATTTGCTTACATTTGAAAGTCCAAGTAAGCAGAAGGTAACAACACTGGTGTGCTTTCTATCACTTAGATATTTTAGACAATATAAAAGCCCCCTAGAAAGTCCCAACTAATAAAATTGGGACACTTGCTTTTAAATCCATGAATGTAGCAAGGGAATTCCAATGATTGCTCCTCTCAAAGCTTATCACCTAAGCAGTGTTGACACTAGATATGCAGCAGAACCCAAGTAAAACACGCATCATTGTAATGCAAGTTTTCTCACAGTTGAATCAAGCTGTGCACTCTGATGCACTCTTACGTACGCGAGAAATCCAATATGCAAGCGGCAGCTCCATTGGGTTTTCAGAATGAGGCTGCAATGGGGAAGCCAAAATGACCAATTTCTGATGGCTTTGAAAATGCTTGTAAAATGAATATTTTGACTTCCAATGCACAAGCTGGTATTTTGAAATGCCAGTGGAGCTGGTTGTCTCACAGTGAATGTGAAAACACTGACTGGTGATCGCACCCAGTTATAGCACTGCTTGACATTTTATCTCCCTCCCACCCCACCAAACTACCACATTGTAATGGTGCTCTACTGAACTGTTTCTATCCAATGCTACCATACACACTGATTGCAGCTATATAAATCACTATGTATTGTCAAGCTTTTATAAATAATAATCCTTGCATTTGTTATAGCGCTGTTTATCAACATAGATAGTAATCAAACCTAATTTCAGAAGTGCCAATATTTCCATTTGTTCCTCAGTGAAACCTCTACCACAGATTTAGTTTGTGTTTATATTTTGTTTTGTATTAAAATAAATACTTTATTCTGAGACATCATTCCTCCATAGTTGCCAGAATAGAGTGCATTTGAACTAAGAAGCATATGTTATAAATTAGTTTGTTTCCTGCGCCCCAAACTCATTATCACTTAGCCTTGCTTCACCAAGTTCACAATCCAACAAAGTTCTGATGAACTAAAAGTTTTGATACTATTCAATGGAAAACAATGCAGCACTTGGAATTGTTAGTGGAAATATGGAAATTATATTAAAACATAATATTTTGTTTGTCATTCCACAGGTGCTTGGGTATTACAACAGGGAGGGAATAGACACAAGTAATTTAATCAAGGAAATTAAGTTCATAGCGAGTAATCCAAAAGAAAAGCATTTTTTCAACGTGTCTTCCGAAGCTGCTTTGCTAGAAATAGCCAGCGCTCTTGGGGAACGGATCTTCAGCATTGAAGGTAAATTGATTTATTTTTATTTTGCTATTTGGCCTGTAGCATAAATACTCTTAATACAGTACATTGTTATTCTTTGCACGCTATTGATGTTGTGGCCTAGAGATGTGGCCTAGAGTCATAAATGAAACTCTGTCTGGTTTCGATACTTCTAAGCAAGGTGATGGATTCCCAGATTTTATTAATGATTAATATTCGGGATCCAATTTTTGAAGTTTCATTATAAAATATGTTTTGTTGTTCACCATTAAACTGCTTTCTTAATGGCCCTCATTACTGTAAATTTATTTAGTTATATGTTCTACTGCCACAGAGTGAGATTATGGTCTCAAAGCACTACATATATAATTGAGTTCAGCTGCATGTAATATTCTGAATTCAACTAGGAGAAAATAACTTTAAATTAAAGATATTAACATTGTTTTCTTTTCAAATGTATCAGGAACCAGTAATACGAATGAAGATACATTTCTATTGGAAATGGCAGAAGTTGGATTTAGTGCTCACTATATACCAAAACAGGTATTAACATTCATTTCTATTCATTTGTATGTCAATGTGCACCTCATAGAGATGATGAAGAAGTGCTAGAGATTGAAGTATCGGTATTTTTTTCCACTCAGTAACATAATAAAAATTTCAGGTTGGAGTAGATTATTGGTTCATCTAGTTTACTTATCTCACTGCTCACTTCCACGAGATTTTTTCCACAGTGTCAAAGCTGTGGGATTTCTCTGCACCTTCTGCTCCTTAAATTAAGGATAAAGGTTTAGATGTGTTTTAAAGGGTAGCCTTGGTCCCGTCCTTTACCTCACCTACAAGCTCCATCTTCGTGATGTCATCGATAGACACAGGGTTAACTGCCTCCCTGGTCCTGGCTCAGTATTGTGCTCTGCCACTGTCAAGCGCTCTGAGACACTATCCTGTGTGAGGGTGCTATAACAATTCAAGTTGTTGTTGCGGTAGAGTGGGATTTTGGACTACCACAACAACAACAACAAAATTACACTTATACAGCGCCTTTCACGTCAGGAGGACTTTCCAAGGAGCTGAACAGTTGGGACCGGAGCAAGGAAGAGGGGCAGGGTAGGGGTGACTGGCGGTAGAGAGTTAGGAGGGGAGAGAGAGAGTTGGGAGGGCAGCAGAAGGCACAGTCGAAGAAGAGGGTCTTGAGACTGGCCTTGAAGGAGGCGAGTGATGGAGTGAGGTGAATGGACTGTGGGATGGAGTTCCAGAGTGTGGGAGCAAAGGAAGAATAGTAGGTGGGCTGAGAGGAATACAGAGCTCTTCATTCCCTACTTCCCCACATGAAAACACACTCAGTACAGCTCAATTCCAGCATAATGTGTATTTCCTAGTTTCTAAACCAGTAAGCTTGATGTACGTGTAGTCACAAAAAGGTGTCACCAATGAATCCTGGAAAACACTTTGAGATTTCCTCCTGACATGAAAGATGTTATACTAATGCAATGATTATTATTATATAACACTATTGATTCTAAGATTGGGCACAGGTTTGTATCAGTTGAGATGCTTAACAGAAATCAAAAAATGAGGTAGTATTTTTCCTAACTGAAGGAATAGTTTACAGTTTTACCACCTGTTTTAGCCACAGCTAGTTTGATTGCTGTATTGTTGTAGATCTGAGTGATGAGAAATACATACCATGACAGTGATGTGATGTTATTTTTGTTCAGTTGTCAACTACTTTGTTTTCTGATAGCAGCAAGTTATTTTTAAGTTAAAATGTATTTTTCAGAACCTCCTAATACTGGGAGCGGTAGGAGCGTATGATTGGAGTGGCACAACTATACATCAGTCATCGGACCAAACTACCATCTTTAACAAAAGCATGTTTGAAAATGTTCTGCAAGACAGAAATGACAGCTCATACCTAGGTGAATATATCACTTTGAAAATACACATCCTCAGACGATCATCTATAGAGTACTTCAAGGCTCTAACTCCTTTTCCTTACCTATGAGCTCCTATAATTGCCAAACAGAAACCAGGGAGAGATAATAATTAGGGAGAGATTTATTCCCAAAGTGTTTATTATGATGCTTCTGGAGTTCAGTTGATGGGAGGTGCAGTAATGTTTTGGTATGAAAGAGTAAACTTAAGTTCTTTGGAGATTACTTTAGCAAAGGAGGATATGATCGTTTCACTTAAGGTGAGAGAATATGTGAGCTACAAACCATAGCAGAAGAAGGGAAATTAAAAGTGGATCCATTGAAGGTATGAGGTTAGTCAGTCAGGCTTGAAAGGGAAATGTGGTAAAAATGTTTCTGAGTTGTTCAATAAGGCTATGGTGATTTAAGTATGTAACAATTTGATTTTTTTAAAATCGCTTTCCCATGTTTCCAACCAGAAAATACTCTATTAATTGATTCATTGTTATATTTTATACTCAGGTTACTCTTTGACATCGCTGGTTTCAGCTCATTCTGTGTTTTATGTTGCTGGAGCACCACGTTTCCAACACACAGGACAGATAATCGTTTATACAGTTGACTCAAAAGACGAGGTCAAGATTAAACAGGCACAGAAAGGAGAACAGGCATGTACAATTCTGCAGGGGTTTTTTACCGCAAACCTATTCTGACGTAAATCGTAAGTTAGAGAAACTCGAGATAACAACAGCAACAAAATTACATTTATAGAGCACCTTTCATGTCGGGAGGACGTCCCAAGAAATCCATAAGCATGCATTATCCAAACAAGGCTAGAAACAAGTGCCAGCCTAGCTCCATTGGTAATACTCACTGCTCTAAGTCAGAAGATAGTGGGTTCAAGCCCCACATCCAGTCTTTGAACTCACATTCTAGGACAACATTCCTTTCCAGTGTTGATGGCAGCACTGCACTGTTGGAGGTGCCTTTCTTTGGATGAGTCGTTAAACCAAGGTTCCGTCTGCCTGTTCGGGTGGACATTAAAGATCCATGGCAAAATGAGAGTTTTCCCAGAGGCCTGGCCAACAAACCACTAAGATAAAATTGGTCATTCACTTCATGGTTGTTTGTGGGACTTTGCACATAAACGACATTTAAGGGCTAAATCAAACTGAAGGATAATTATTATTGTAAACATGAATTAAGTTGTGCCATCTTAAGAAGAGGAATTTGTATGGAGAGGAACGTTCAACAAAACATTTTGTTTACTGCTTCAAAAACATATAAAAATAAATCATATTCCTTGTATTTGATGTAGCACTTTTCACTTCTTATAGATGACTCAACGCACTTCACAGAATATACTATAAATTGAATTCACTCTATTTGTGGGCGAAATGTGGCAACCAATTGCCACAGCAGTGATCAATTGAAGTGACCAATTTTTGTTATTGTTGAGGGATTATTATCAGGCTTTTGGAGTAAGAAAACTTGCCCAAGGTTCTGACATGGCTTGAATCAAACCCAGGTCTCTCACTTGCAAGGCGAGTGCACCAACTACTGAGCTACAGGACTCTGAGCTACATATATTTTTGATAGCAATGCACTTCATTAAAAAACACAAAATGAGTCAGGTTTGGGCAAGTTTCCTTACTCCGCATGCCTCTGTTTTCCTAACAGTAAGTAGGAACCCAGTTGTTAGTCAATTGTAATAATCCCTTCAAAATAAATTTTCATAAGAATTTGGTCACTCAATCCCCAACAATTTGTGGGACATTTTTGCCCGCAAAGTACACAGTCAATTCACTTCATAGTATATTCTGTGGTGCTTTGACATGCCTCGATGACATGTTACAGCACTATATCAAGTGCGAGTATTATTATTATTATTAGTATTATTATTATTATTAGAAAACCCTCCTCCTTCTTCAGCTACTTTATCAGAAGCTGAGTCGGATCCTTGTCCCTGTACACACAGCTGCTCTTGTGACTGGAGAAAAATGTCAAACGTAACTGTGTCTTGGGAGAGAATGATATACAGTGCCTTGGGACGTCCTCCCAACATGAAAGGCACTTTAAAAATGTAATTTGTTGTTGCTGTTGCAAGTACCCAAACTTCTTTTTAAACTTGTAATCGATGAATGAATGCTGTTTCTGTTCTGTCTTCAGCTGGGATCCTATTTCGGCAGTGTTGTGTGCTCTGTGGATGTTAACCGGGATTCGTCAACAGATGTACTGTTGGTTGGTTCACCAACATTCATGGGTGAACAAAAACATGAAGAAGGAAGAGTTTATATGTTCTCTGTCAATGAGGTGATATATATGTATACATATTTCTGTTCAATAGAAACCATTCCAGAATTATTACAAAATTGTTTATGGATTAACGTTCCCTTATTTTAGCAAATATTACCACTCCATTGCATATTGATTTTTCCAGTTAATGTAAAAGCATTAGGAACGTAGGAACAGGCGCTGTGACTGTCAAGCCCGCCACACTATTTTTTTTAGATCAATTTCAAGATATTCATGTTTGTCTTCAAACCCCTCCACCTTGCCCTGGCACCTCTCCACCACTCCAACTTGTTTGACCTTCAACCCAGTTCCACTGCCTCCACTCGACTGGCTCTAGCCTCCTGCTTGTCCTTCATATTCTCTGTTCCACTATTGGTGACCACGCTTTCAGCCACTACAGCCCGAAATCTGGAATACTCTCCCTGTATCCATCCACCTTGCCTCCACCCTCCCCATCTTCACATTGTGCTTGAAGACCTTCCTCTTTAATAGTTCCTATAAGTCACCTCCCACTGGCTTGGCCTTCTGCTCCGCCACTGTCAAGCAATCTGAGATGCTGCACTGCATGAGAGGCATTATATAAATTCAAGTTGTTGTTGTAGATCACACTGATCTGTCCTCAATATCATTTGCCTGCCTTTCCTCAGCATCCACTGATGTGCTAACTGGATTAGCATTCAATTGTTTCCATCTTAAATATTCCCAACTAAATTAGTAGTCCTTTGAGGAAATGAATTTCACAATAATAAAGGGATGACTTCTGTTTTCTTCTGATAATGGGTCGAGCTTTAATTTGTAGATTCTACACTCTTGTACTGGATTCTGCAACTATAGGAAAGAATCTCTTGCACCTCGATCATATCATCTCCCAGTCTCCTCTATTGAAGGGAGTCCATTTCTAATTGGCCCATTCTACCCTCATAACTAAACCCCTTAAATCTGGCTGTTCAGGTTTCAAAGCAACAACAGTACATTTTTTCTAAACTATAGTGTGCAAAACTACAAACAATATTCCAAATAAGGGTGTCTATATAGAACTGTATTGTCAACAAAGCTGCTAAAATACAAGGTTGCATTGAGGAGAAGTTGAAATAAATAATTCTGCTGTGAATAGTTCTGTAACCCAATGGTTAGAGCACTCACGTCGTAAACGATAAACCTGGGTTTGATTCCTGGCAGGACAAAACCTTAGGCAAGTAATAATGATAATAATCCTTGTACAGTAAAAGCTCGTTCATCTGTGACCCTTTCAACCGTAACTTCCGTACAACCATCACCTCAAAAAAAAGGTCCCCATTCAAATAATCGGATCTTATCTGGCACAATCACGGTAGTGCATTTTTTCCCCTTCGTATTGGTATTTCAGAATGCTGCTACTAGTAACTGAAGGTGGTGCTGCCGTTTTTTTGACTCGCATCGGTATTTCGGCTTGCCACTAGTACAGCCTTTTCCCTCACGTCGGCCATTGTTGAAAATCAACACCTCTACCCCAGCATCATGGCTTCATCTACCAGCAAAGATGATTTTTAGGTGAATTTTTAGATGCATAACAAAGGTCTATTATCTGTCATTATTTAGTCTATTATTAATATGGTATGTGTTAAAATAAGTTAATTTTTTTTGTGTTGGGTTTTCAACATCGGATCTGCACAAATATCCGGCATGTTATTTAACCGGCATTGGCCAAATCCCGCTGGTGCCAGATAAACAGGCTTTTACTGTATTTGATATAGCGCTTTTCACATTTTCTAGACTTCTCAAAGTGCTTTACAGAATATACTGCAAATTGACTGTATATTTGTGGATGAAATGCAGCAGTCAAATGTGCACAGCAGTATCCCATAAACAGTCATGGATTGAAATGGCCAATTTATTATTAAGTTTTTTTGTTGTGGGATTATTATCAGGCGTGGGGGGTAAGAAAATTTGCCCAAGGTTTTGCCCTGGAATTGATACTCTTGCTTGTACGGTGAGTGCTGTAATCACTGAGCTACAGGACTCCTTACTTCACATGCATGATAATAATCCCTCAAGAAAAAGTAAATAAATTGGTCACTTCAATTCACAATTGTTTGTGGAACACTACTGTGTGCAATTGGCTGCCACATTTCGTCCACAAATATAGTCAATTCATTTTACAGTATATTCTGTGAAGCACTTTGAAATGTCTAGAAGATGTAAAAAGTGCTTTATCAAATGTAAGGATTACTTTTATAACAGCAAACTCCCTGCTAAGAAATGTACAGTTATCAAATTTCTGAAACTTGGAATGTGCTGAAGAATCCAGTGTTCAGTACATTGGGTGTTTTACAAATAAGATAAGGAAATCCAATTGCTATCAACTCACATCTACTCAGTACTGCTCAGTTCTATCTACATTACTATCAAAGGTGGTGAGTTTGTTCACTTCCTCGTTCCTAAACTGAGTTGATTCAGGACCCAGTAACAGGGCCAGCACAGTTAGTGATGTTGGTTCTTTGCTGAGGCCCCTTCCACAAGATGATAGTAAGCTGGAAAGTTTAGAAGAGGAAACAAAATAGTTCTGGAAAAAAATAGTACAAATAATGTAATTCTTAAAGTGTTAAGTAAATTATTTCATTACGCGCTTTGGATGAAGAAAGCCCATCTGATCTCATCCCTCCACAACACTTACTCTACCGCCAACACCCACTCCTCTACCATCCCCCAACTCCATCAAGCTGCTTTTTAAATGAGTCTAGTGACCTGGATTCTACCACCTTTGCTGGCAACCTGTTCTAATCATTGATTACTCTCTGCATGAAGAAAAACTTCCTAGACATTGTCGTTTACAGGCAATGTCACTCAATGTCTATGTGTAACCTCACAGGGAATGTTGACCAAGCAAGGTATCCTGGAAGGCCCTGCTAGATCTGGCAACACTCGATTTGGAGCCTCCATTGCTGCTATCTCTGACATTAACTTGGATGGTTACAATGACGTAGCAGTGGGAGCACCGTTAGAAAATAATAATCGTGGAGCGATTTATATTTTCAATGGACACAAGACCACAATCGAACCCAAAGCGACACAGGTAAGAGATTCTTGAACAAAAACTTCAGGATAGACCATTAGCCTAACCGTGGCTTTGTAATAATTAACATTATACTAGAACTGCTTAAACAATGCAGAAGTTAACATTAAACTACTTCTTTTTCGTGAAGTGAGATGAAATGCTGTGTTCATCCAAGCAAGGGAAACTGACACTGGAAATAAAACATATTTTCAATCAATCAGTGTCAGGATCAGTCACTCTTGAATCAGATAGATCACAGCCCAAGTAAAGTGATCCCTCAGGTGATGAGAAATTCCACTAGGTGGGAAAGTTGCTAATAATTGCACTGTGATCTTCTATTGGAGTATATATATTATGACCATGCTCCATTGTGTTCATTAGATTTGTCTGTTGAATCTAAATGCCTTGTGATTTCTACATTCCAGAAAATATTAGCTTCAGAAATTGATGCAACATTGAAGTACTTTGGACTGTCCATTGATGGCCAAATGGATATGAATCATGATGGTATTATAGACCTCTCAGTTGGATCTATTGGAAAGGTTGTGCAGCTCTGGTAAGGGATTTGAGTTCTTCTTTATGTTTTTTCTGAAGTTAGTTTTGAATCAGCTTAAATATTTATGAATGGCCAGTTCCCACATATATAAAGTGCATACATAACAACCTTAGCGATGCTGTGATAAGATTTGTTTTACAGTGTGTACTGGACACTGTCTGATCACTGTGAGAACTTTGTACAGTACTGTTTAGAATATATTGAGCATTTAAAGTGCTTGATATTTCGAAAGAATATTCTTGTTTGAGAAACCAATCTCTCAGAGTTGCATGTTCTGTGGTGGAATGAGGGGAGAGAGGAAGTTTAAGACTTGTATTAAGTCTTGCATTTTCTCACATTTACCGCAACCATTCAACTTCAAATTGTCTTGTGCAGTATGTTGTTCTTTTTGAGATTATGGCCATTCTTTGCCCCCTCCTATCTCTTCAACCTTCTGACTCCCTATGATCCTGCCGCCCCCTCCATTCTGTGGGCTCTGGTCTGCTCCATGTCCCCTGTTCGACCTACCTACCATCGGTGGACAGGGTTTCAGCCTCTCTGCCCCCACACTCTGGAACTCTATCCCACAGTTCCTTTGCCTTGTTTCCTCCCTACCTCTTTCAAGGCCACTCTCAACATCCTCCCCTTCGATTGTGCCTTCTGCAGCCCTCCCAACTCTCTCTCTCCCTCCCTTCCCAACTCCCTCCCTCCCACCCTATCCTGCCCCTCCCCCTTGCTCGGGTCCCGACCTAACTGTTCAGTACCTTGGGACGTCCTCCCCATGTGAAGTGCGCTCTATAAGTGTAATTTTGTTGTTGTTGTTAGCCATTTACCAAAACTCATTTCAGTTGAGTTCAATCTATGCCCTTAATAATAAAAAATAATTCTTGCATTTGATATAGCATCTTAACACATCATTGAAAGGTTTCAAAGCGCTTCTCAGAATATACTGTAAATGTAGTGACTGTGTTTTGTGATCGAAACACGGCAGCCAATTGTGCACTGCAGTGTCCTACAACAGTCGTGGAGTCACCAAATTATCATTATTTTGGGAGGTATTATTACCCCCAGAAAGCCATCCACCAATTGGCTACTTACTGCTCAGTAAAAAGAGGTGTGTGGAAGTTGAATAAATGCCCTTCTTATTGTATAGCCCATTATGGGACATTTTATCATTGTTTGGAACATTTCTCCTTCTGCATCATTATCACATTGTTCGTTCATGTTTGTACTTGTGGCTGGATTGTCCAAGTCTTCACTTTATGCCTGGTGTCTCAATCTTTTAGCACAAAAACTAATGTACCACATTTTAGGATTATGACTTTACATTATTATTATTGTGATTACATGACTTAAATATCAATATTTTGAAAACTGACGCATGAACTACTTTTATGTTAGAGCAAGGGAACTCCATGTGACATGTGAATCTTATCTAACACGGTTTAAGGATCAGACAGTCATTAGACTTTAAGACATCATTAAAATGCCGAGTAAAACTCTATTGGAATTGAATCTCCTACTGAGGACTATAGGTCAAAGGTGATCATTTGTGATAATGATAACTGATATCAAATTATTACATCAAATACTACAATTCCACCACCTCTTCCCCTCCTCCACTTCTAATCTCTAGATCACTAAAGTAAGGTCACATTTGGAATAATTAGAAGTGTAAGCCCCTCATACAATTGGGCATTGATCATAGAGAGGGGTCAAGAAAGAGCAGCAAAGATGGTCATAAATTAGACTATTGACTCACATCCTCAATCGATAAATTCAGTAGTTTTGTTGACTGGAAACCATCAACGGATAATCAGTAATCTTTTCCTTCAAGTTGGCGATAAACAAACTTATTTATTAAAAGATGTTACCGTGAAATGAACATCCCCTATTTCAGGTACAATGGGAATGAGGCAAAAGTCAATAAATCAAACATTCCTGAATATAAACAGCCAATTTGGCCCAAATCCACACCAATATTTATACTCCACTGGAGCCTGCACATAGTCTAATCCTCTACCCCATACCTTATTCTTCTCTTCTCACACACACACACATATATATATATATATATATATATATATATAGTTTGTTAGAATATCCATCATTTTATGTGTTCCTCATTCCCTGACCCTTGTTTATCTTCCTTGTATAACTTTCCCACTGCCGCTGAGAAAATGACTTGTGCATTTAGCATACAAGTCCATCCATTTATAGTGCTCTTCATTGCTTCTCTCCACTTTCTTTACCAAAAATAACTAATGAATGGCCCAATAGTTACATGGGAATTAAGCACAATTTACATCATTGGTGCTGCCCAGTTTAAATCAGAAAGAAGTTCTGTAGTACCCCTCTGTGAAACTCTATGAATGGGTAGAGGATAAATTGCGGATTAAAGATTATAAGGGCATATTCTTTGAAGATAGAATCATTTAATAAATACCATGGGCTATTTGTAGTTGCTGACATTTTATCACTGGTATATTGAAATATTTAATATGTAACAAAAGTGATTTCTTTTCTCAGGTCTCGAAGCATTGTAAATGTAAGCGTTACAATGGCATTCACACCAGAAAAACTGTCTATTTTGGACAAAAACTGCATGATCAATGGAAAAGATCAAATTTGCGCTGTATTCAAAGTGTGCTTTGAAGCCAAGTTTAAACCAGATACACCCAGCTCTTCAGTCAGTAAGGATTGCTTGTTCTTGTCTATTTTATTAAATGTTTTAGTTATTCTGCTTTTTGTGTACAATATAAGAGCCACACAACAACAACAGCAACATTACATTTGTATAGCGCCTTACTTGTCAGGAGGATGTCCCCAGTCACTGGACAGTCATTGTTTCAGACCCGTCAAAGAGGAGGGTCTTGAGCATATGATCTATTTATCTTTATATATATATATATAGATATATATATATACACACACATACATATAATAATAATAATCCTTGCATTTGATATAGCGCTTTTCACATCTTCTCGATGTCTCAAAGCGCTTCACAGATTATACTGTAAAGTGTAATTTTATATTTGTGATTTATATAGACTGTATATTTGTGGACGAAATGTGGCAGCCAATTGCGCACAGCAGTATCCCATAAACAGTCATGGATTGAGTCACCAAATTATTATTGTTTCTCTTTGGAGGCATGTGGAATAAGGAAACTTGTCCAAGGAATTGAACACAGGTTCAAATTGCAAGACTAGTGTTCTAACCACTGAGCTACAGGACTCCACTATATATATGCTGTTGTTATATACATACATATAACAACAGCATATGCAGTTAGCTATATTAATTTACTCTCCAACTTCCATCTTTAATTCTATAAACGTTTAACCAGAATTTTTGTCTTACTTTGCTAAACCTAAACCTTCCTTGTTATATTGCGTCTTTTTCATATTCCACTAGGAATATCAATAGCTGTGTTAGCTCCAAATGCTGAAGAATATAAGTTTCCTGCCATTAAGTGTGGAAAGAAGTCAGAGTTGAGACGTCTTGTCTGAAAGGCTGTTTACGTTTGCCACTATTTGGATGCTTGTCGTTAAGATGTTTATCAGTAAAATTAGGTTAGACTGCCAAGTCTTACACAATTTACAATGTTCCACCTCCATTTACATTCAGCTACATTCCACAGTTAATGTTAGGTGAAAATCTGCAAAATTATTAGATTCCTATGTGGGAATTGCACACAAGTACGCTCAATACCGTCCGAGTGTCTTATCGCCCAAACCCACCATTCCTATTGTGTCTATGAGGAAAAATCACAGAAACCTATGAAGGCAAGGTCATTCAGCCCATCATGTCTGTGCTGGTGCGAATTCCCCCACTGGAACTGCTGCCTTTGAGTCTCGTTTCATCAAGCAAATGAGCTCAAACCCTCTCTCCCGTATACGTCATTCATTACAGGCAAACATTTCACCATGTTTGGTAAAAACAGTGTGCCATGGCAGTGTGACACATCATCTTTTAGCAAATTACTATCTCAAATTCAAATAATAATGTAATAATAATCCCTGCATTTCATATCACGTCGTTGAGACATCTCAAAGCACTTTCACAGAATATATTGTTTTAGAATAAATTAAATATGATAATTATCACATAAACCCTAATATGAATATCATTTTAAGAAATATAATACATTTTAATCCCCAAATTTAGTCTTGTTTTATCCACAACAAGTTTTATCCAAACAAGTTTTGAGACTTGTTTTTGGTCAGTCTGGCATCCAACACATTCGGAAACTTATCCGATGTTTAACAACATCCAAAGCAAACTGAGAATTCCATGCATCCCACCATGGAAATCCCTGAGATACATTGTTGGAATGGAATGTACACTCTATCCCCTAGTGGCACACATTGTGCGCACCTAATTCCAGAAAGGATTAGGCACATCCGTACAATAAAAGGAATTTAGAAATGTGTACAGTATTACATTATTCATTGGTCATCTATACTTAATGTTGGTTCCTCATATTGTAACTTTCTTAGAGTATGTGTAGTCTTTCAGACATTTATTTTTATTATTTACTTTATGTTTGGAATTAAAATGTATAAAACACTTAACAGATTTTTCAGGCCTGAAATGTTATGTTGAATAAATAACCTTCTTCAAACTTTTCAGATATTCGATATAAAGCCACACTGGATGGAAATCTCCAGTCTCTTCACGTTTTTTCACGAGGATTGTTTGAAGAGAACCAAGATCGATTAATTCAAAAGGATATTACTCTTGGCAATGGTTTAAAGTGCGCTGAACACAAATTTTATGTGCAGGTCAGTATGACACTGTCTATTGCCTTGTTAGCTCACACTAATTAATAATATAGTTAATAATCTTTGCATTTGATATAACGCTTTTCATATCTTCTAGACATTTCAAAGCGGTTCACAGAATATACTGTAAAGTGAATTGACTGTATATTTATAGGTGACCGCGGCAGCCATTTGCGCACAGCAGTGTCTCACAAACAGTTGTGGATTCAAATCACCAATTTTTAAATTTGTTTTTCTAAGGGGTTATTATCAGGCATGTGGAGTAAGGAAACTTGCCCAAGGTTTCTCCCTGCCTGGAATCGAACACAGGTCTCATGATTATAAGCCGAATGCTCTAACCACCGAGCTACAGAAACGAAAGATCCCAATCACTTAAATCAGGGTGGTCCAATCCTTAGTCTGCTGAGGGCTGGATGCCCTATTTGAGGAAAGTCCATGGGCCACATTTTGTGCTTCCCGTCCAGAAACATAACATAATATTTCCAGGTTATGGAGGGAGCGCATGGACCAGATGAAACAAAGGGGTTGGGGGTGGGGTGTATAGATTAAATCAGCCTGCCTCTGGCCAGTAGTCTGCCAGTTGTACCATCCTAACTTAAATACAAAGCTATTCAACAACGTCAATCTACATTTACATATGACCTTTCAAGTCGGGAGGATGTGTCAAAGCGCTTCATCTAGCTGAGTAGGAGACTGAGCAGGGGTAGGGGAGGTGGGCAACAGAGCAGGGAGGCAGCGGATAAGGGATAAGATGAGGCTCTGTAGGACAGAGTTCAGAGGCAGAATGGATGAAAGCATGATGGTGGGATGGATCAAGTGAGGAGTACAAAGCAGGCTGGTGATTGCTGAGTAGAGGGAGCAGCCTTGGAAGTAAAGTTCCCATTCAACCCAAATTTACATGCTTTTAGAATACTGTATACTGTACACGCCCCCTGCCTTTGTTGAAGCTTAATACAATGATCCTTTCGATTTTTTAACTGTAACACACTGACTGCTCTTCTAAATGCAATTACCAAACAGATGTGTAAAATAGCTCTTTAGGCGTATTAGTTTCATTTTAATACACATGGATCATAACTTCATATTTTCAAGGGGGCACAATTGAACAATAAAGAAATGTGTTACAACTGATGGAAATATTGTGGTGAAAAGTACGAGATATGGTGTGATAACGGTTACTGGTGCATAACACACTTCTCAGCTCATGGAGATTCCCATTGATAACTTTGGCAGAGAAATTTGTGATCCCATCTCCACAAACACTTTTTTGTTAAAATGATTTTGCCCTATACGTGATCCCTGTGTTGGTTGGCAGGACATTTAATCTGCAGATGCCAGTTTTTCAGTGACCAAAATAATTCAATGGCCTATTTCTGTGCTACATTCTATATAAAACTCTGAACTAAAACATGAAATTACAGGATCTGTGAGGAGATAGAATCAAATGCTCCCCCATCAATAAACAAGCAATTTCACACTCACACTCCTCTTTAAATCTATTCATCCTGGTACCTCCCTAGTTCTCAAACCTGCTTATTCCCAAACCCAGTACCAGTTGACTCCACTCTACTATCTCCTGCTTATCCCTCAAGTCCTCTGTTCCACTATCAGTGGTCGCGCCTTCAGCCAACGCACCCCAAAACTCTGGAACACTTTCCCTCTATAACCTCTAACTTGAAGCCTCCTTCCACATCTTCAGGTCACACATGGACCTTACTCTTTCACTGTGCCTGTGGTTACCTTTTCCCAGCTCTGTGTCACGCTCTGCCACTTTCAGCCCTGCTTGAGGGGCTCTATATAAATGCAAGTTGCTGTTGTTGAGACTATTTCTATTGAGTCAGGGTGGGGTTTGCAGCAGAGAGACTGAGAAATCTCTAGCAGTGCAACATCCCAAGTGGTGGCAAATACCAACAGTAATAATCATCACATCATATTCAGCAGTTTTTTTTAAAATCTCCATTGTTTTACTAACCATTGTAATTCCTTTCCCACTTAGGCATGTGCATCTTAATAATTTCAGTGTATATTCTGTATGGCTTCAAACATCAATGTTTCCCTTATTTTACTGCAATTCTCCTTTTCTAATAGGAACCAAGAGATATTATTAACCCTATCGGTCTCCGTTTGGACCTCACACCACAAAATGTTTTCATTGGTCCTGTTCTTGATGCTAACACACCACTCTCCAGAGAAAGTTTTGTAAGTTAGCAAAACATTTTGTATTGACCAGTGTTTTATGAAACTTCGATGAAGCTTTTTAAATGTTGATTAATATTGACTGTATCTCTTTTGTAGATTCCATTTTGGAAAGACTGTGGTGAGGATGAAGAATGTACAACAGACCTTGTGATTAATGTTCAACCAGTTATTGCATCGAACAGGTGAGAGACTTAAAATAAATCTTAACTAATTCAACTGCTTACTCAGCTATCCCATTTCGTTCAGCGGTTAGAGCATTGCCTCACAAGGAAGAGATCTGGGTTTGATTCCCGTCAGGACGATATGTTGGGCAAGTTTCCATACTCCACTCGCCTCTATTTACCTAGCAGTACGTAGGAAGCCCATTGTTAGGCAATTGGCAGATCACTTTTGTGGGGATAATAATCCCTAAAAAGAATGATAATAATTTGGTCACTCAATCCACAACTGTTTGTCGGACACTGTTGTGGGCAGTTGGCTGCCACATTTCGCCCACAAATATGCAGTCAATTCACTTTATAGTGAAGCGCTTTGGGACATCTAGAAGACACGAATAGCACTATTTCAAATGCAAGGTTTAGTAGTATTATCATTATTATTGTTGGATGCCAACTTGTTATATTGCAAAACAGCAACTTGCATTTATGTAGCATTCTTCATGTGGGTTAGTATCTTGCAGCATTGAAGGGGTAAGAAACTTTACGATGAACTACTCTGTTCTCTGTAACGCTTCTAAAATTCCTCCATCTGACTCCTCTCTCTGCCTTTGCACTCTGCTTAAAACCCTGTCTCTTTAACCATACCTTTGGTCATCACACTGAAAGTTAACTTTCCTTTCTCCCAACCTAGTGCACCCTGTCCTCTCCCGCACCAAGCTCCATTACCCCATCTCCACCATTCTTGCCCGACTCCATTGACTCCCCATCATTCAGAGGATTCAATTCAAGATCTCCCAACCCACCTGCCCCACCAATGATGGATGAACTTTCAGCCACTCTGGCCCCATCCTCCGGAATTCCAACCTAGAAACCCTCTGCCTAGCCTCCTTGAAGCCCCACCTCAAGACCCTCCTCTTTGATGGTCCCATCGGTCAACCCTCCCCTCTATTTCCCTCTACTCTCCCTCAACCCCAGCTCAGGTCTGAAATACTGACTGTCCAGCGCCTTGGGATGTCCTCCCAATGTTAAAGCTGCTATACAAATGTAATTTTGTTGTCATTGTTGATTGACCCATGGAGATAATTCAAGATGTTCATCCACTGTGAAAAGCATCAATAACAATGTACATTCATATAGCATCTTTCACTACATCTCAAATGCTTCATCAAGCTGATGGGAGCTTCGCTGGAGCTGGAGAGAGCTGAGGAGGATATGGGTTTGGTATGGGTGGGGTGGAAATGACTGAAAGCCTGGTTGGAAAGATAGGTGGAGAGGATGAGATAAGTGCAGGTTATTGTTGTTGTCAGATCGGAGTCAGTGTTTTCCAAAAGTAAGCACTATCTCCCCATTTGCTCACTTTAATCTGTTCGAACACTTCAGCATCTTTGAAAAATTGCTCTTCCTACTCTTTTGTGAATACCGCAATATTATTAACGGGTCCTCCTACTGAAAGATAAAGCCAGGTTTGGATTTTCATTGGATTTCTCTTCATTACCATTGACAATATTCAGATTGCCCATATGTACTAAAGTTCATCAAGCAAGCCTCTGCCAATGTTAAATATATGGTACCTTTGCATTCTCTGTATCAAAAATGCCTTTCTTTAGTGTACGAAACTATACCCACAACAACCTACACTTAGATAGCGCCCTCCATCCAGGGTAGCATATCATAGTACTGTACTTAAAATCAGAACCAGAAATCAAAGATGACAAGGATGTCAAGGTTATTCCTGCACTACTTTTCTTATTTTTCTTTGACCGTTGCTGAGTGTTCTTATTCACCATTTTTACAGCAGACCTTAAAAATTTGTTTCATTCGTAAATTAATCAATGTTTTCTTTCTGCCAGCTTCATTGTTCATAGCAAGAACAAGCAACTCACTATTGATGTAAAAGTAATTAACAAGAAGGAGAACGCGTACAACACCAAAGTAGTTGTTCAGTTTTCCAGCAACTTGTATTTTGCATCTTCTGAATCGGTAAGTGGAACCTTTTATTCATACAGTTTGTTAAAACTTTAAGATTTTTGGTAGTACAGTATTTCTATACAAACAACATGTATTTGGGGAGAAATTCCACATGGGTCTATATTACGCTATTTATGTAGCATTATAGAGTATCAAGCATTTGGTACATTTTGTCAAATTCTTAAATACAGTTTTTGATTTCAGTCAATTTTGTTTAAAACCTCAAAGTTAAGTCTGAATTCAAAAATCTGACAAATTCTGGACTCTCCAATATGCTATATATATATATAGAATAAATGAAATCAGGTGAAATTGTTCCCCAATACTTGTGTACAGTGCATTACATCTATACTACATATATGTTGTACCATTGGAAAATAAAGTACATGTGTGTGATCACACCTGCAATTCCGATACAGTTAGTTCATTCTGATCTTGCATGTCTCCTTAGTTGCTGGACATGATAACAGAAAAGACTAGCAGCCAATTTTCTTGACCTTGTCTTGACCAAGAGATTGTATTAGACACCAAACAACAAGAATCTAAATTTAGTATGGGATATATAAAAAACATTACAAAACGTTGAACAAAATGTTCAGTATACAGTCTTCTGTGGCAATATACATTCTGTTTTTTAATGAAAAGTATTTAAACATTGGAAGTTTAGCCATGATTGCAATACTCAATACTGGATATAATTCCCACTAATAGATGTGTTAGTAACTAGAGAATATAGATATAAATAAGCGCAAGAAAAACAAAAGGAGATTTTAGGAGAATTCTTTTCACAGAAAGTTATTAACCTGAGGAATGCTTTGCCAAGTAAGCTGGTAGACATAAAGTCTTGTGACTCAAGAGGGAAATAGACAGGTACAAAATATAGAGGTTTGAAGAGGTAGAGGAATAAGGAGGGAAGTGGGGTTAAATGAACACTTTGCTCTGTGAGCCAGTGCATTCGATGGGCTGAATGGCCTCTTTTAGCGCCGTAAAGTTTGATGTTTCTGGGTATGCTATTTATTGTGCCCCTGTGATCAAACATTTACCCACAGAACGTAAGAGAAACACTGAAGCAAGTAAGTTATATTGGACCATTCTCATACATCCTAATAGGTACCTTTGCACCATTCACAGGAAAGGCTTTTGTGAGTGTTGTGTCAGCTGAAAAAACATTATTGATCTCCTAAGTAGTTTTGTGCCTATGAGAAATTGTGTTGCACTTGCCATTTATTTTATGTATTCACTTTCCTGCTGGATATTGTTATATCAAACATCTAAAATTATTAAATTAATCATAGATTCATTTTTGTAATACCTTTTTTCTGGAAAATAGCCTGGTGTGACTGAAGTACAGTGTTGGAGTACGGAAAAACAGTTAGTGACCTGTGATGTAGGGCACCCGGTACTGAGGCAAGGAGCTGAGGTAAATATTTTTAAATGTTTTCGGAATAATTGAATGAATTGATGAAATGACAAGGAAATCTGAGATACATATGGGGAGAAATTCCTCTTGGGTCTACAATTCATTGTCAGCCTGGCTCAGTGGGTACGACTGTTACTTCCATTCGCACGGCTCTCACCTCCTCCACCTTCCCAGTCTGCCCCTAAAACTCTCCGAACCTGTGCGCAACCTAGGCATCAGGTTCGACCCTCAACTGTCCTTCCTCCCCCACATCTGGCCACTCACCAGCACCGCCTTCTTCCACCCCCGACGGATCGCCCGTCTCCACCAATATCTCACCCCAAATGCCGCTGAAACCCTGGTCCACGCCTTCGTCTCCTCTCGACTGGACTATTCCAATGCCCTCCTCGCCGGTCTCCCTCCTCCACAATCCACAGAGTCCAGCTCATTCAGAGCTCTGCCGGACGTGTTCTCACCTGCACCAAACTTCGCTCCCCCATTACCCCAGTCCTTGCCAGACTTCACTGGCTGCCTATCCCAGAGAGGATCGACTTCAAGATCCTCACCCTTATCTTCAAATTCCTCCACTCCTCTGCACCCCCCCCCCCCCCCACCCCTATCTCTCTGATCTCCTCTCTCCTAAAACTAGCACCCGTTGCCTTCGCTCCACTGGGTCTGGCCTCCTTCATGTCTCCCGAATCCTCCGCTCCTCGCTCAGCGGCCGTGCTTTCAGCCACTATGCTCCGAGGTGTTGGAATTCCCCTCCTCACTACCTTCGCCTCATCCCCTCTCTTCTCAGCTTCAGGTCCCAGCTGAAGACTTTTCTCTTCGACCGCACCTTTGGTCACCTTTCTACCACTGCCACTGGCTTGGTCCCAGGATCCGCTTTTGTGAAGCGCTCTGAGACGCCTGGAGGACGCTATATAAATCGAAGATGTTGTTGTTGTTGAGTCTGGGAGTTAATAAAGACTAATAGTCAAAAACGTTCAATACACTACATTTATTCTTTATTTTTGCATGTCACTAGGTCTCGTTTCAAATCAATTTTGATTTTAACCTCAAAGAACCAAAGAAAGAAATTGCATTGGATTTCAATGTTGACAGGTATATATGGATTACAAAAAACTATTTCGACAATTCTTGCCACTGGTTTGTATTTCTGCCAATTTTACTGTTTAGAAGTTTCAGAATAATAACTGCAGCTGTTTTATTTTGCAGCGAAAGTGTAGAAATGCAAGAGACTATGAACGACAACAAAGAACGTGTTACTGTTAATGTGCAGTACGACAGTGAAATTCTCTTCTCAAGGTATGGAGTTGAAAACGTACAAAAATAACTTGAGAACTTGATGGCTTTTTCACGACAGCCAAGAGGTGAAGTGGTCACCTGATAGAGGTCTTCAAATTCATGAAGGGACATGGTAGGGTAAATAGTAACAAACTATTTCCATTATTCAGTGAATCAGTAAAGCAAAGGCTCAACTTTAAGACAATCCAAAACAGAATCAAAGCAGATTTTAAGGTGGCAAGTGGGATAAAAAATAAAAAATATTTTTTTTCATGTCAAAGTGTACTTTGAACTATATACTTTCAGAAATAAACTGTTTGGATTGGTGAAATAAACTTATTTCCAAAGAAATATAGGGAATGTGACATATGAAATAAGCACTTCCAGTTTATTTTATTGTTGAATTCTTATTCTTTACCCTATATTTCTTTGGAAATAAGTTTATTTCATCAATCAAAAGTTTATTTCTGAAAGTGTAGAGTTCAAAGCACACTTTGACATGAAAAAAAAAATCTTTTATATTTTTTTTACCCCACTTGCCACCTTAATAGAAAGTGTTTAGAGTATGATATTTGCTACAACTGTTGAAGCATAGAAATTCTTTTAAAAGAAGAGATGCAGCAACCATAAATGGCATTTACATAACGCCTTTCCCATCGAAAGATTGTCCCAACCGGAAGAATGTCCCAACACCACATAGTCAAGAGTTAGCACCCAGACTGGGGGTTAGAATCAAGTGGGGTGGAGGACAAGGCTAGTGAGGGTGGGGCATGGTGGAATAACTAACCAAAGGCATGATCAAAGAGAAAGGTCTTTTGATGGGCCTACAAGGAAATGAGCAATAAATTTCACCCACAATCAATTCACATTACAGTATATTCCGTGAAGCGCCTTGAGATATCTTGAAGATGTGGTTAGGTGCCATATCAGACGCGAGGTTTATTATTACAGTATTATATTTTAGATCTTTGTAGACCTAAATTTTAGGCCTTTGCTTCTCAATCAAAATTGACAAACAAAGACATAAAATTTACAAACCATCCAGGCTTTTATGTCATTGTACACAAACAAATTGTCAAGAAATTACTGGAAAAAAGTAATGTAACTAAATGCTAATATAAATGTGTAGGATGGGGCATTCCACTGTCTCCATGTGAATGTACAGCTTTAAATGTCTGTTTTATATTTGTAGAGACACCAATTTACATTTCTATGAAATTGACTCCCAAAAACAAGCTATCACAACAATATCAACCTTTGATGACATTGGTCCAGCATATGTGATTACACTCAAAGTAAGTACTGTATATGACACCTAAATAAATGGGTTTTTAAATAAATGACAGAAATCCCACTTTAAAATTAAGCCTGTGTTTGCCAAATTCTGTACACTTTGATTTTTTTTAAAATAGAGTAAATCGATGGAGGTAAACAGAATAATACATTCAAGGCCATTCACGGCCTTTCCCCCGCCTATCTCTCCGACCTCTGTCTACCTATCAGCCTGGCCGTCCCCTCCGTTCAGAGGGCTCTGGTCTGCTCCACGTGTCCTGCCCAAACCAGCATACCATTGGTGGCTGGACTTTCAGCCTCTCTTCCCTCACACTCTGGAACTCCATCCCATAATCCCTTCACCTAATTTTGTTGTTGTTGTAATAAAGTAATGGAGTAAACAGGCGGTTTCAAACAACACGTTTAACCAATCTAACCAACAATATTATCTTAACATGATTCAGATCTGTATGAAATAGATGTGTATTCCACACCTTGATTGTTGTATCACAAAATGTATGGTGGATAATGTGATTTGGCAATACAATTAATTTCTGTGTCTTTTTTTTAAATAGGTAACTACTGGATATTTCCCAATCAATTTTGCAATTATTACTGTCGAAATACCAGTTGCAACTATGGAAAACAATCATCTTCTGTATCTCACTGATGTAAAAACAAATCACGTATGTCTTGTTTAACTTAATATTTGATTAACACCTATAAATACCAATATACCAATAACTATTGTATCAACCTCTGTTTGCGAGTGTCTGCCTGTATATTTCCCTGAATGAGTGACTTCTTATTCACTAACACTAACATTTTAAAAAATCAGTCAATATTAGTAATTCCCATTCAAACATTTCTTCTGTGGAAAATATATTTAATGAATTTAAGCAAGTATCCATCTTCCGGAATATTTCAGTGCTCAAACTGACAACATTGCATGTTTTTTCATGAATAATCTGTTTTAATCACAATAATTTTACCATCATAAACAGAAATGTTTCATAGCTTGTTTAGATTTTTCCTTCTCAAAGAAAGATTGTAATCATTCTGTTGGCGGGTAGTGGGGGTCATAACAAAACAAAGTTAAATGTGTAATCCCTACAGAGGTTAATTGACAACATTTTAAGTAGGAATATATTTATAGTGATAGTATGTCCTTTCCAATTGCCTTTTATTAGTATAACATTGTATTTAGTTGTCAGAGGCCTTTTGGTTATATTTATATGGTGAAGAGAAACAGATTTAGCGAGGTATAGTTTAGCAGGATTGACAGACTTACTTTTGTGGTGATGTGGGAGGTAGGCAATAATCAGCCAGGTGTCTGACATGTGGAAACCCATCACCATGGTTAAGAGTATACTAACTAAGCTGGGATTTCCATGAATCCCACCCACACATGAAATCCCAGAGATAGATTGTTGGAATGCACTGCTCACTCTCTCCCTGGAGGGATACATCTTGCTTACCTCATTCTGGAAAGTATAAGTCACAGGTTGGCAAGAGGTGCTTTGGGTACTGCTGGAGTCTAACCAGCTAAACCTGCATAGCTTGACATTGCTGCTTTAAACTGACAGAATTCAAACACTTTTATATGCAATGACCCCTCATCCAAATAGCAACTTTTACTGCTCTAGTATCTGACTTTTATATTTTTCACACCATCTCTGTTGTGAACTTTTTGAGTTTATTCAATTAGTGTCAAATTTTGCACCTTTTTGTGATATTCGCTAATTTGTACTGGGATCAAACTACAAACCTTTAGCAACAGTTTAGGAAAGAAGACAATGACAACTGTGCTGGAGTTGTACCAGCGGTCACAGTGTTGACATAACTTCCACATTCTCCACTGAAGTTCATTAGCAAGACATATTTTAAGGGTGATCAATGGGATTTACTCAACTTCTAAAAATGTATTTGCAGGCAAGCAATTTAATTTGCGAAGTGAAACTTGATAGCTTGAATATTAAACAGCAACCTTACACTGCAGCCTTTTCAGAAGAGAATCTTCGAAAAGTGAAAGATCTGGTGAGTCAATCTAGTTTTAACTAAACAGACAATATTAACCTTACATTTGCTGCAGCACATTTGGAACATCCCAAAGCACTTCACTGCTATACTACCCTTTACACATCGCTTCACAGATATGCTGTGAAGTGTAGTGACCTGTGTATTTTGTGGGTGAACATGGCAGTCAATTTGTGCACCAATTCCCGCACACCGCCATGAAGTGAATGACCAAATGTATAGACCAAGCAGTTATTTCAGATGTGATCTAGTCAACTGAATATTATGTTTGTATTTAGTAGATACATGTTGTTTAAACTGTCTCATTAGAAGATTTTTTCAAATTTTACTCGCTAAGTAAACCCCCAAAAGCCTCTGTTTATCTGCAAGAAATTAATTGTTCACAAACTTTTGTAATTAATTTTGTGAGATCTGTTTCTTTCTGACAGAACTGCGAAACAGCTCAATGTGAGACATTTACGTGCCCTTTTAATAACCTTGAACAGAATAAGCAATATCTGATTAATATCACAACAAGGATCTGGAATAGCACATTCCTCACTGTAAGTACAATATTTTTTAGGTCAGTGGGTTGTTTGACACACAGAATTATACAGCACAGAAGAAGGCCATTCAGCCCATCATGCCTGTGTCGGCTCTTTGAAAAGATCTGTCCAAATCAATCCCACTCCCCCAAGCTCTCACCATAGAAAATATTTTTCCTCACCTACCCTCTAGTTCTTTTCACAGCTATTTTAAATTTGTGTCCTGTGGTTACTGACCCACTAGACAGAGGAAATAGTTTCTCCTTGTTCACCTTACCAAATCCCCTCATAATTTTGAAAACATCTATTAAATCTCCTCTTAACCTTCTCTGCTCCAAAGACAATAATCCTAGCTTCTCCAGCCTCTCCTAGTAACTGATGTCTCTCATTCCTGGTACCACTCTAGTAAATCACCTTTGCACCCCCTTCAACGCCTTGACATTCTTCTTAAAGTGTGGTGCCCAGAACTGAACTCTAGTTGAGGCCTAATCTGTGCCCCCACTTATAAAGTCTAGTACCCTGTATATATATTTTTAACAGCTTTATCTACCTGTCCTGCCACCTTCAAATATTTATTTATATGCCCCCACCAGGTCTATTCTGTCCCTGCATCCCCTTTAAGATTCTACCATCTAGCATAGATAGGCTAGGGGAGTGGGCAGGTAGGTGGCAGATGGAATTTAATGTGGGGAGGTGTGAAATTATTCACCTAGGTAACAAAAATAAAAAAATTGATTATTTTCTAGAGGGGCACAGGTTAGATAGTGTTAGTATTCAAAGGGCTTTGGGTGTAGATTCACTAGGTTAGTTCCTGGGATGAGGGGACTGACCTATGAGGATAGGTTGAATAAACTAGGGCTGTACTCTCTAGAGTACAGAAGAATTAGGGGGGATCTTATTGAAACATATAAGATTCTTAAAGGGATGGATAAAGTAGATACTGAGGGACTGTTTCCCCTCGTAGAAGAATCTATAACCAGGGGTCACAGTCTAAAAGTTAAGGGTCAGCCTTTTAGAATGGAGTTGAAGAAACATTTCTTCACTCAGTGGGTAGTGAATTTATGGAATTCACTACCCAGGAAGGCTGTGGATGCTCAGTCCCTGAACATTTTCAAGGATGAGACTGATAGATTTTTACAAAATAGAGGGATTAGGGGATATGGGGATGGGGCAGGTAATTAGAGTTAGATCAGAAGATCAGCCATGATCTTATTGAATGGCGGGGCAGGCTCAAAGGGCCGAATGGCCTACTCCTGCTCCTAATTCTTATGGTCTTATGGTTTTATATGCTGCTTATCCTCATTCTTCCTTCCAAAATGCATCACTTTGCATTTCTCCACATTAAACTTCATCTGCCATACATTAGTTTATTATTTCTAGTATGCTTACAAGTCTCTGATGTGACACTTTATCAAACGCCTTTTAAAAATCTATAAACTACATCAACTACACTAACTTCATCCATCCATTCCATTATTTCATCCAAAAAACATGATTTGCCTTTAACAAAATCCATGTTGGCTGTCCTTTGTTAACTCATATTTTACTGAGTGAAAATTTATGTTTAGTCCCGGATTATAGTCTCTAGTAGTTTCCCCACTGCTGACATTAGGCTGACTGACCTGTAGTTCCCAGGTTTATCCTTCTGCCCCTTTTTTGTACAGGGAAGTAACATTTGCAACCCTCCAGTCCTCTGGCACTACCCCGATATCCAAGGAGTATTGAAAGATTGTAACCACAAGCTCCACTGTTTCCACCCTTACTTCCCTCAGTAGCCTAGGATTCCTCCCCTCTGGCCCGGGTGACTTATCCACCTTGAGCACCAAAAACCTTTTCAGACCGGAAACCCCTCCCCATGCTTAAGAATAGCCAACCAAACTGAGAGTTCCATGCTTCTCACCTATTTGGATATTCCTGAGATATTTATTAGATGAAGTACAAATAATCAAATCATTACATCACTGATTTTACTTCTGTGTGTAGACAGATCACATATTGAAACGATTTGTGGAAATTATCTGAAAGCCCACGTGTATGTAAATGTTTATGTTGCAGTACAGTGGTTTGTGTATTGTAGAACAGATCTATTTCAAGACCCTCACACTCACCTATAAATCACTTTTGTGCATCAGGACCTCCCTATCTCTCCAATCTGCTCACATCCCATTCCTCCCCTCCCCTAACCCCTGTCGAGCTCATCCCCTGAACTCTCCCCTGCACCATCATCAAGCAAGCCTTCAGCAACCAACTCTACCCAAACCTCTGGAACCTTTTGCTTTAATACCATTGCCTTGTTCCCTCTTTACCCATCCTTATTGATAATTTAATTAATAGCAATATCAATAATTGCAGTAATATGTTTTATTAATAATAACACAAATACTGTTTATTATTAAATGGGGAGTTAAGAAGAAGGTGAACACTGTCAAGATGATTGGAAGCAAAGTCTTTGAAGTTCTCTTATTTGAAGCAAATTGCAAATTTCCTTGTAAATACCATCTAAAACTGACCTCTAACCCTCTGCCGAAAGGCTGATCGCAGATTTAATTCAATGAAACCAGATGATGATCCCTGGTGCCCAACAGGAGGTCAGTGTCCATACAAGTCAGATTCAGACACTCTACATCCCTGTATCTGCAGGATTCACTCTTTAAACACCAATTTGATAATAACACAAAGCAGGCGGCAATCTTCATACATTTACTTGGCTTTTATTTTTAAAAGAAATCCTTTAGATAAGACTGATGTTTTTAACAGAGCTGTGATCTCTCATAATTATTTATTGCAATGGAATGAATGAATCTGAAAAGGCAGTTAATAAATCTCTCCTATTTTCTATAGGCTTCCTTACAATCACTTACACTCACTGCAAATGCAAGAATTCAAACAAACCAACCATCCTTATTGATCATCAGAAACAGCACTCTGACGGTAGGTAGACTATTAATGTCCATTCGAATCCTCGATGTATGCTAAATTTGTTGTTCTCAAGCAGGGAGTCACTACAACTGACATCAGTGTCCTGGGTTAGGAAGGAGTAACCAGGGTTCCCATCTTTAACTAGCGACACTGCTGTGTGGATGCTGAATGAGATCAGAATCAAGCCATTGAATAACCTTCTAACACTCAATTACCAAAGTTCAGACATATTTAATGGCCACTTGGATGATGCGCCTGAGGGCAACCTCATGGAATAAAATTTCAACAAAAGCAAAAATGAATTGAGGAGCAGAAAATTGTTTACCAAAAAAGATTAAAGCAATGACTTGGATGATTTATATGCCCACATTACTAATAACACCATTAAGTCCCGGTTGTTAGTCAATTGGCAGATCGCTTCCAGGGGGTAATGAATACCTAAAAAAAATGTAGTCACTTAATCCACGATTATTTGTGGGACATTGCTCTGGGCAATTGGCTGCCACTTTTCACCCTCACAAAAACCACACCGTCGATCTATTTACAATATATTCCTTGAAGCGCTTTAAGACATCTCAAGTTACAAGATAAGGTGATATACCAAATGCAAGGATTATTATTGAATTATTATATATTATTACTGGAATTAACTAATAATAATAAATTATTATTAAATCTTGAGTAATGAAGAACTAAATCTCACCGTAATATAAAAGATTTTTAATTTATCAAGTAAATAAATCCTTGCATTTCATACCACATTTTTCACACTGCCAGACGTCTCAAAGCACTGAATGGGATTTAATGTAAAGTGTAGTGACTAGGGTCCGTCGATATGGAAATTTTCCCATTTAGTTATATCGATGGGCTCATATCGAGATATACCGAAATATCGATATTCACGGGTTTTTCGTACTGCGCATGCGCACGCATTCGGGGTGCGCGCGCATTCAGGGCCTATCTCCTCAGGAGGTAAATATATTTCTCTCTCTGTGTCTCTCACTCTCTCCATCTCTGTGTTTGTCTGTCTGTGTCTCTGTGTCTCTCTCACATCCCCCCCATCTCTATCTATCTGTATATTATCACATCCACCCCGTCTCTCCCCCCACCCCACCCCCGCCGTCTCTCTCCCCCCCCACCCCCCCAACCATCTCTTTCCCCCTCCCTCCCCGCCGTCACTCTCTCCCTCCCCCCCCAGACATCTCTCTCCCCCCACACCCCCCCAGCCATCTCTCTCCCCCCCCAGCCGTCTCTCTCCCCCTCAGTCCCCCCCAGCCGTTTCTCTCTCCCCCTACCCCTCCCCAGCCATCTCTCTCCCCCCCCCACCAGCCCCCAGCCATCTCTCTCCCCCCCACCACCCCCCCAGCTGTCTCTTTCCCCCCCCCCGAGCCGACTCTCTCTCCCCCACACCCCCCCCAGCCGTCTCTCTCCCCCCCAGCCCCCCCAGCCGTCTCTCTCCCCCCCAACCCCCAGCCGTCTCTCTCCCCCCCCCAACCGTCTCGCTCCCCCCCCACCACCCCCCAGCCATCTCTCTCCCCCCACACCACCCCCCAGCCATCTCTCTCCCCCCCCCCCCCCCCAGCCGTCCCTCTCCCCCTCACCCCCCCCCCCCCAGCCTTCACTTCCCCCCCCCCCCCACCCCTTGCATACCTGTATATTGTATTCGAGGACTATGAATACAATATGGCGGCTTTGCACCTCGGTCTGTGCATTGTGTATAGAGATGAGCATTCTGGGTCTTGTAGTTCAGTGTGCGCGCATTCCGATTTTTTACCTCAATATATCGATTTTCCGGTATATCAATATTTTTGAAATGCCTATATCGGCGTATCGATATGAAAATTATATCAGGTTTTAGCGATATATCGATATATCGCCGGACCCTAGTAGTGACTGTATATTTTTTAGGCAAATGCAGCAGCCAATTTCTGAACAGCAATTTTCCAACAACCGTGATGGAAATGGCCAAATGGCACTCTGAGAATCCTCCTCTTTTTGACAGCCAAATAAGCAGGCAGACAGAAACTCAGTGCAACATTTCATTTTGAGGACTAAGTGTTCAAATGCTATTTTGAAGTAAAATAATAGATGTAATTCTCTGACGAATTACCTTGGTAAACCAATGCATGTTATTCTGAGTGGTACATACTTTATTAATGTGGGAAACAGAGTACAGTAGAAACCCGTTTATCCGTGACTCGATGCAACGGCACTTCCATATAACCAACACGCCAAAAAAAGTCCCCATTCGATAAACCGGAACTTATCCGGAACAATAGCAATGGAGCATTTGTAAATGCATAAATAATAACATAATAACAAAATATTGTATTGGTACTTATTGTTAAAACTACTCTCCTATGCTTTTTACCTTTGCTGGTAGATGCTGCGCTTGAAGCCATGATGCTGCGGTTGAGGTTTATAGTCCAGCGATTCTTTTTAAAATGGAGCACGCCAAGCGGGTGAAAAAAACGGAGCGCATATGACTTTAAAGTCATACTAGTGGCAAGCCAATAACACTAGCCGATAACCCACATTGTCGCGCAGGTGCAGTATTTTGGTTTGCCGCTAGTAGAATCTAGGGCTTCAGTAAAGTCGCGCAACTTTAAAATCGCGCCGCCATGTTTTTTACCCGCTTGGCTCCATTTAAAAAAGAATCACTGGACTGTAAACCTCAATCAGTAAAGGTGAGAAGTGCAAGAGAGTAATTTTAACAATAAGTACCAATATAATATTCTGTTATTATCTGTTATTACTTAGTCTGGTGTGTATGGTGTGTGTTAAAAGAACTTTAAAACATTTTGTAGTGGGTTTTCGGCCGAAGGCCGCCCGAATATCCGGCAGGCGCTTTAACCAGCATCGGCCAGGTCCCGCGGGTGCCGGATAAACGGGCTTCTGCTGTACTTGCCACATTAAAAACAAAGGAATATATAAGTGTCTGGAAAAATACTATTGCTATGCAAAACTGAACATTGTTTTACATCCAATTGATTTATTAAATTGACCCAATTACAGTTTTTTTCTTGCAAGCTTAATAGATTTATAGAACAGGGCTGAGATATAACATAATAATAATCCTTGCATTTGATATAGAGCCTTAACATGTTATTAAGACACCTCAAAGTGCTTCACAGACTACACTGTTAAGTGAATTGATAATAGGCGAAACATCAACAGCAGTCAATTATGCACAGCAGTGTCCCAGACACCCGTAGATCGTTGACCAAATTATAACAGTTATTTTTATTTTGACTTTTAGATTCCACTTACAGTAACCAATCCAGTTGCAAAAAAAGACATTCCTATAGGAGTGATTGTGGGAAGTATGATCGGGGGATTGCTTTTACTTGCAGTATTGATTGCTGCCTTGTGGAAAGTAAGTAACTTCTTTCCTTTCCAGTACTTGTTATTTGGTTCTTAGAGTGGATGTATCTCTAAAGTTTTTATTTTTAAACTTTTCTATTCGGTAAATTATGAATCAACTGTGAGGAAAAGAAGAAGAAAGAAACACATGAAATTGGGCAAATGAAGGAAAAATGCCATCACAATATCGCAGTAACAGGAAAGCTGTTTATAACAATCACACGCCTAAAACAAGATTATAAAAATAATCAATAGAAACATCATACAACATGTAAACTCAAGCTAGACATTGTTGGGAATCATGAGGAGACTTAAATTAAGGAAAACCATACAAGACTTATTCATACCTGACATTGGCGATGGCGTGTGGGATAGAACAGCAAGTTTAAAATCAAAACAAGAAAAATCTTGATTATAATGTCATCAAAGGCATAGTCCAACAAATGGGAATGAGTATTTAGCACAGACAAGTGGATATTACTCGTGGAGAAGGATACAAATATCAAAGGGGGACCATACATTAATCAATGAACACTAAGATAAACAAAGCCAGTACTAACCGAGCAACTTTGTAATTCTCAGTGTGGTGGCATCACTACCTGTGTCCAAATAACTCAAAGGTCATTGTCATGTATAATAACAACAATAAGTTATATTTGTATAGTGCCTTCCAGGTCAGGAGGACGCCCCAAGGTGCTGGTCAGTCAGGGACCCATACCCAAGCTGCTGGTGGGATCAGGAAAGGTGGAAGGCAGGGAGGGTAGAGGTAGGAGGTTGACCACAGGCGAAGAGGTGGGTCCTGAGACTGATCTTGAAGGAGGCAAGAGACGGGTTGAGGCGGAGTGACTGTGGTATGGAGTTCCGGAGGTTGGGACAGAGGGGCTGAAGGCCCGCTCGCCAATGGTGGGGCGGGCAAGATAGGGAACATGAAGCGGGCCAGAGCCCGCTGACCAGAAGGAGCAGATAAGTAGGTAAGGGGTTAGTCGGAGGAAAGAGCAAGGCTGTGGAGGTTTTTGAGGTTAGGAACAGTATCACAAAACATCGCAAGTGCTCAAATAAAATATCTCTGTCACAATCCAATGACAACCACAAGACATAATGCAAAGGATTGAATACAGATATTAAATTAATTAACACAATATCCCCAAGATGGCAGTCCCAATGGCATAATGGATTAAACTATAGTTTACACACCTGGAGCTCACTAGTTTGAATCCCAGTTTTTGCTGAATTGCTGAATGTGGATGCCTATTACAAAGTCAGGGTTCCTACTCTCTATGCTGAACCTTCTAATGGTAGTGTTCATTTGTGCCAGCGTAGTGAGGAGAGATCAAGCTTAACTATAACACTCTACAGTCAAGTGATGTGTTGACACAGACTGCCATGTCCCCACATGTAAATGAACAATGGCCATTTGGGCAGGATAGTGGAAGGCAACAACATGAGGAGGCTGGGGGACCAGAAGTAGAGAGACGTATTTCAATGGGGAAAAAAAATTGGAAAAGTAATCAGACACTGACATTTTTTTTTAACTTAAAATCCCCTCATTTGTGTTTTTGAAGACTGTCCCAAACAATGATTCACAACTGAGCTCTTTATGGCAAGTGACAGTCGATGGTAATTGCTGTGTCTAAACCTATTGAGACTTCATATTTCTTCTGAAAAATTAAATCAGCAATTAAATTTTTTGAATGTTTCATAGCTTGGCTTCTTCAAAAGAAAATACAAGAAACTGCTGAAGGATGAAGAGGAAAACGATAGCCTTGCCAACTCACCTGAAGAATCTTGAGCGATGCTATCTTTACTGTGAATGGATGGCTCCTTGTTCTGTGGGGCGACTTTTGCAAATAATTATTGAACCTGCCTGGAAACAAATGCTGGTACATTTGCACCAGCCCAAACCAAAAAGTGCCATTATATTGGGGGTGGGGGGTGTATTAGTTCTCTACGTTTCAGAAGGGTTAGTTTTGATAGTGTGCTTGAGGCATAAACTTGACAAATGTAACTTAAATGTTCTACATTTCACAAAGTGGTACTTGAATTGAGCAAACAGCAATTTCTAACCGCAAGGGTTAAAAAAAATGGAAATGTTTCATTGATTTCGGGAGCAATATTTTTTCATGGGTATCTCGCTTTTACTACAGCAGCATTAACTATCAAAGACAGAAACTGAAACTTACATTTTTAAATGTTTCAACTGCAATTTAACACAGAGAATAATAATAACAATCCTTGCGTTTAATATAGCGCCTTAACACATCAGGAGGATGTCCCAAGAGTATCCTGCAGGCCGACCATGTCCCGCTAATCCGCCGCCTCACATTTTAGCACGCGCATTTTTGTGTAAAATGCCCCCACTCGGCAACTCTCCACGCCTCCTATCCCACCTTGACCACCTCACAGCTTCCCTCTGTTCCAGCCTTGAAATCTTCCGCCAGGCTCACCGTGGCATTGGCTGTCCAACAGCAGCCACACTGACTGCCCCATTCCCCACCACCGCCGCCAGCCACGCCGGACCCAGACCCGGTGGCTAACCTCATCTGCATCCCCAACCTCCCTGCCAATTAATCCAGTTTCCCCTTCCATCCCACACATCCCTCTACCAATTGCTCCCTCCGCATCAGTCTCCAAAGTGTCCGCTGCCTCTGCAATAAGACCCTGGCCATCAACGATCTCATCCTCAATGAGAACATTAATATCATGGCCCTGACAGAAACCTGGATCACCCCAGGTGACACCTTCCCCCTCACGGAGGCCACAACACCCTGCTGTACCTCCCACCAAGCCCCAACTCCCAACCGCCATGGTAGCCCTCATCTCCAGACACCACTTGCCTTATTCCCTTACTCCTCTGGTTCTTTCCCCTCAATTGAACAGCTCCTCCTCGTCACCCTTCCCATTTCTTCCTCAAAAGTCTCCGTATTTACCAATCCACAAAATCCTCCCCCACCTTCATCTCAGACAAATCTCCACCATCCTAGCTTCCCTCTGCCTCTACTCCGATCGCCTCATCATCCTCAGCGATTTCAACCTTCACTTCACCCCCATCTTGCTCCATCTCCTCAGATTTCTCCTGCCTCCTCTCCTCTCTCAACCTCTCCCTCCAAATCCAATCCTGCCTCCCACGTTCATGGCCACCCGCTTGACCTGGTCATCACACCTCAGTGTCTCAGATGTCACTGTCACTGCCAAGGCCATCTCTGACCACTATTGCATCTCCTTCAACTCCTCTATCCCTCTCCCCATTGACTCCAAACCTACCACCATCTTCTTCGTCCTTCTACTCCAGGATAATCCTGGAGGCAAAGGACAATCCCTAGGCTCCTGTTCTCCATGACAAACTGGCTCCTCCGCCCTCCCCGCCACGCCTCGCAGATCCTTTCTTCCAATTCCCACTGCAAGGAGATGCTGGATTTCCTTGAGTCCAAAATTGGGGGAATCCATTCAGCTCTCACCGCCCTTCCACCTTCCACTCTCTCCCCACCTCCCACATCTGACGCATGTCTGTCTGATTTTGAGTCCTGGACAAGGGACAACTTTCTCTAGTTGAATTTCCACAAGACTGAGGCCCCGCTGATTGGTTCGCATCAGCGCCTCCGCTCCTCGGCCGCTGGCAGCATGAGCATCCAAGGCTGCACTCTTCATCTCTCAAAGTCAGTCAGGAACCTGGCTATCTTGTTTGACCTTGAACTGTCCTGCCTTCCCCACATCGGCACCATGACCAGTATTACCTTTCACCACCTCCGCAACAATGCCAGACTCCACCACTACCTCAGCCCTCAGGCTGCCAAAACCCTTGTCCACGCATTCATCATATCAAGGCTCGACTATGGAAACTCCGTCCTCATCGGCCTTCCTGGCTCTTCCCTTCACAAACTGCAGATCATCTAGAACTCTACAGCTCTTGACCTCCCCCACACCAAGCTCTGTGAGCACATCACTCCCACCCTCATCCGACTCCATTGGCTCCCCATCCCCCAGACAATCGAATTCATGATCCTCATTTGCACTTTCAAGGCCATTCATGGCCTTGCCCCCTCCTATCTGTTTTGCCTGTTGTTTCCCTATGAACCTGCCTATCCCCTCCACTCAGCGTGCTCCGGTCTGCTCCATGTTCCTTACCCAACCCACCCTATCATCGGTTGATGGGCTTTCAGCCTCTCTGCCCCAAATTCTGGAACTCCATCCCACAGTCCCTTTGTCTCGCTTCCTCCCATGCCTCCTTCAAGGCTGGTCTCAAGACCCTCCTCTTCAATTGTGCCTTCTGCTACCCTCCCAACTCTCGCCTTGCCCTCTGAACTCTCTCCCTCCCCTCCCCACCTACCCCGCTCCTCCCGCTTGCTCGGGTTCCAACCTGACTGTTTAGTGCCTTGGGACATCCTCCCAATGTGAAAGGCAATCTATAAATGTAATTTTGTTGTTGTTGTCTTGGATACCTGTATTAATTTAATACTTTTTTCTGTATATTTTGTAAGTCCCAACCTGACTGTTCAGCGCCTAGGGACATCCTGCCGACGTGAAAGTTGCTCTATAAATGTAATTTTGTTGTTGTTGTTGTTGTAAATCATACTTCTTATGGCTACAGTGGAATCCTATTATATTTCTTAACCCAGTGAAAACAGAGATCTCTGTCAAATAGCACATTTAACTACAGATTAGAATTGGTATCATCATTAAGGCTCCCTCAAAAACTGATTCAGGTACATCCTACAACTTTTAGCCCAAATTGTATCCAAGTAGCACCTTATTCACACAGACAATTTAAAAAACTACAGCCACAGAAAGAAATGTTTAAAACAACTTGCAGTTATACAGCACCTTTCACATAAGGTAACGTCTCAGAATGCTTTATTGGGATAGGATTAGACATCAAGCAAGGGAAGAGGGATGGGAAGGTAGCCACGGACACATTCATAGATAGGATTTGAAGTAGTATTTAAAGATACAGAGAGGCAAGTTGAGTGGTAGAGGGAACAAGTTCCAGAGGTTAGTGGCATTGAAACAAGAAGTCTTGGCCACCAATGGCATCATAGAGGGAGTCAGAGATTTAGCTGATCAGAGTGGGGGGGAGATTGGAGATAAGGAGGTGCCAGACAGTGCATGGATCTTTAGGTGAAAATGACAACCTCGAAATGGATCCGCTGGAAATAATAATAATCCTTGCATTTGAAATGGGGTCAGTGGAGGCGACACCACTGTGTGTGTATGTGTGTGTTTGTGTAAATTTAGGGCTGGTGGTATAACTGTTCCTTTTGTTTGTTGGATTAAGGGTTGGGATATTTGTAAAATAAGTCTATTGGAATAGTTTAGATTTAAAAAAATTAGTATGTACTTTAGAATTAAGAGTGCTCTTCAATAAAATAATTGGGGTTTCAAGTCCAGTACTAATTTCTTGTTTCTATTATTATAATGTGACACTTAGATTGAATTTTATGTGCAGTAACATTTCTGCCTTCAACACACCCTTTTTTTTTCTGTATTTGTCCTGAACGTAGTGTGCTTAAAAAGTCACTGCCAAAACCATTGTGAACTCAAGTGTGTTGGAGGTTCAGGTTGTCTAGATGAATGCACTATAAGGTAAGCTATAGTGTACTGCTGAGGACTTTGCTATTTGCACCGATACAACTGTTTTGTTCAATTAAAAAATCTTGGAGTGTTCATTTTCTGTATTAATGCTTTTATTTATTAGGTGGCTTTCTTGCCCAAACTTGTAATACTGGATCTACAAGGGAATTTTGTCATACATTACCTCTTTTTTGTACTTAATATTGCAATTGTGTGATGTGGATTTTTATTAAAATCAAAGTTATGAACAAAGATTTGCTATTCGTAAAGTCTATTATTTAATAATCTTTACAATTGTTATAGCACCTTTCACATCAGGAGGATGTCCCAAAGCATTCAAAAACTCCAATCTCTTTTAAGAGGTACTTGATTGCTTCAATTCTCCTCAAAAACAATCTTGAATGATGTGTGAACGTTTTTCTGAGTTATGTTTCTGATGGCAGCCTCTTTTCAAATAGTGTCATGGGTTCAATAACATCCTAAGGAACAAGCAAATTATAATAATTTGATGCAAGTGCAATTAAGAATAAGAATCCTTGCAAATCATCTGAAGGAAAGCATGTGTAATGTTATTTAATCCACAAAATGCAATATAGATTCACTCAGTCCTTTAATTCAAACTTTACAAGTCAACCTCTTTCACACTCTTTCTCAAATCTGCAACAACAACAATTGAAACTTATAAAGCGCCTTTCACGTCGGGAGGACGTCCCAAGGTGCTGCACAGGAGGCGTGTGACCCGAGCTGGGAGGGGAGTGTTCGGGAAGGGGAACAAAAGGCACGGTCGAAGAGGAAAGTCTTCAAACCAGCCTTGAAAGAGGAAAGGGACGAAACAAGGTGGAGGGATTGGGGGATGGAATTCCACAGGGTGGGAACGGAGAAACTGAAGGCTCGGCCTCCAATGGTGGGGGGGTTTGGGTGGGGGGCTTGGAGCGGGCCAAGTCCTGCTGAACGGAGGGTACGGGTGGGCTTATGGGGGGAGAGTAAATTGGTTAAATAGGGCGGGGCAAGGCTGCGTAAGGCTTTGAAGGTGAGGACAAGGATCTTGAACTCGATCCTCTGGAGGATGGGGAGCCAGTGGAGACGGGCGAGGGTGGGGGTTATGTGGTGCGGGATAGTAAACGGGCTGCAGAGTTTTGGATGACCTGCAGCCTGTGAATGGAGGAGCTGGGGAGGCCAACGAGGAGAGAGTTTCCATAGTCCAGCCGTGAGGTGATGTACGCGTGCACGAGTGTTTCGGCAGCGTGGGGGGTGAGATAGTTGCGGAGCCTGGCAATGTTGCGTAGGTGGAAATTGGCAGTGCCGGTCAAGGCACGGATGTGGGGGAGGAAGGAGAGTTTATGGTCGAACGTGATGCCGAGGTTCCTGACTGGCTTTGTGAGTTGGAGAGTACAGCCTTGGATGTTGAGGCTGGCAGTGCCTGATGTGCGGAGGCGCTGGCTTGAGCTAATCAGGAGGGCCTCGGTCTTGCTCACGTTCAATTGGAGGAAGTTGTCCCTCATCCAGGACTCAATGTCGGACAGACATGCTGTCAGAACATCGATGGTCTGGGGTTTGAGGGATGAGGCGGAAAGGTACAGCTGGGTGTCGTCCGCATACATGTGGAAATTTACCCCATGTTTGCGGATGACATCCCCAGAGGGAGCGTGTAAATGGTGAAAATGGTGCAAGTCACTTTTCCCAGATTTTTTTATACTTTCCCCCATCCATATTCAATTGCCACTTACGTCATGAAAGCAATATGCAACAGCATGTCCAACAATAAATGATTGCTAGACTGTCACCCTAGAAACAAGCAAAGTACTAATGTGCAGCTTTGAATACACAAACGTATGATCCAGAGGCCTGAGTTCTATCAATTAGTTAAGCTGACACCAGCAAGATATACATACAAAAATAGAATATTCACTGTTAGCCATTTAAATGTGGATCAAATTGATTTGTGAGAATATGCAATAGGTAAGAAGGGTTTAACTTGTACATTTGTCCAAACAGAGAAGGTAGAAACGGCTGAGTAAAACAAAAGCTGAGGCCAGTACTCGGTTTGGGTGTGTTCCAAAGTCCAGCTTTGAAGGTGCTTTAAAAATTAAAATGGTTGCACATTGCGCACAGACTGTAAAAGCAGCGAATGTGAATAGTGGTTTATAATAAATATTTTCTTATGGGTCAACATTGAAACTGATTAAAGATAACAAAAATTGTGCATGTAAAGAACACAATTGAGTCACTAGAGGGCACTAAGTACATAGTACATTCAACATTTCACACAAGAATATCATACAGGAATATCTATAAATTCTAGATCAACATTGCACAAGATAGCTATGAAATCTTATTGAAATAATGGAAATGTCCTTGCATTTGTGTGCATTAAAGGTTAAAGTCTGTTTTTAAGTAAAATAGATTCAGAGAATTCTCAATAAAAAAGACATCAAGCTGGTATTTTCTGTTAAAATTTAGTGCTTTGACTAAGAAGGCTACATTTACATGTAGATAAGCAGTATGATATTTCTGTGTATAGTTAAGGCTTCCAAATATCAATTTTAGATTATCGTGCTTCCATAGCAGATAGGTGGATTGTAGAGCAATTCAAGATGGATAGTGAAAAGTCAAATCAGCAAATATCATCAACTGGCATCATAGCATCATAATCCCAAATATCACATCAATTGATCAAAACATAACAATCATAATCCTTATATTTCAATTTGCATCTTATCACATAGAAATGTCTCAAAGCACTTCGGGGAGTTTTTTTTTGTAACTTGTAATTACTGTATTTGGCAGGAAATGTGACAATCGATTTGTGTGTAGTGATGTCCTGCAGAAAGCCATGAAGTGAATGACTAGTTTTATCTGGGGGATTGTTAGCCAGGAAACCAGGAGAAACTTCCTTCTCTTTTAGTCCAATAGTGGCAGGAGATCTTCAACGTCTAACTAAATAAATAGACGGAACCTTGACTTTACGTTTGAGCTGAAAGATGCCATACAACTCAGCACTGTATTAGTGTCAGCCTAGACTATGAGCCCAACGTCCTCATGTGGGGCTTGAACCCGCAAACCTTTGATTGAGAGGCATAAATGCTGCTAATTGTGCCAAGATCATGAAAAGTTTATGTTGAAAGTCATTTTAAGAACAAATGCTACTGAAATCACAAGTGTCTTGAACCAAGTTTGAATTCATACGGCCCTTTACTTCGGCAAAGAGATCATATGTCGGGATCATATTACTTCTGTTAGTTTTGTGCCCAAGAACATTCCTTATTTTCCTTCCAAGTGTAGTCTTCATTGTCATAGATCTCCTAAATCAGAAGTTAACAAGAGAAATTAAAACACATTACAGTCATTGGAGTATAGTTATCTGAAAGCCATGAATTTCACATATGTTAAATTAATTCTTCAGACGTGTCAGAATTAAAAATCCTTTGAGCTTCAACAATTTAATGTTCTTGATTCAATTGAATAATGCAAAGAAAAATGAAAACAATTGGATTGTCCTACTCTCTCCCTAATGCACCATTTTGAGTGGGGATTAAAGAATGGGGAATACCCAACCCTGCAGCTTTTAAAGCGCCAAGCAGCCCTTCAGTATATTTTTATGATTTATGAAACTTTCTTCTTTTAAAATAAAGAGAATAAATAAAATCCTATTGGTAAGCAGGTTTTTCAGTTTAAAAATATTTTTAAGCTGTATGACAGTCGCTTCAGAGAGATAAAATCAGAGCTTGGTAAGAGGAAATCCTTAATTCACTGTCAGCCTTTTCCACCTCACCATCAAACATCTTGTCCAGCTCACACAAGAGAGATGGAATCTTGGGTGAGGAACCTGAGGTACCCATGGACCAGCCCTCAATAAAGGGCACCACATCTTCAGGGGGAGAGGGGGAAACAGATGTACTCAATAGCCTGCACTTGTGTATAGTTGTAAAATAACATCTAGCACACAGAAAGACTAAAACAAAAAAAGACAGGAGACAACTACAACAAAATTACATTTGTGTAGCGCATTTCACGTCGGGAGGATGTCCCAACTAGTGGGACAGATTAGGAATTTGTACCCCGGGGGTGATTCAGAGTGGACCTAAGGTAAACATAAATAGACTTCTTCCACCTGTTGGGTCCACAACAAGGGCCATAAATATACAATAGTCACAATTTTTTTCCAAAGGGGATTTTAAGATGATCTGTAAACAGAGTGTAGTGAGATGTGGAACTCGCTACCCAAACCTGTGGCTAAAGCAGAAACCATCAATGTATTTAACAGAACATTTGATATATCGATGAGAGAGAAAGGAATAGGTGTATGACTATGACCCTGCAAACTTGTCCCCGCCAAATAACCATCGACCTCTCTTTTAAAAGTTGTTATCGAATCGGCCTTCATCACCCCTTTAGGCAATGCATTCCAGATTCGAATAACTCGCTGAGTGAAAACATTTCTCCTCACATTCCCTCTGCTTCTTTCAGAAACTATTTTAAATCTGTGACCTTGAGTCACTGACAGTGGAAATTGTTTTTCCCTGTTTACCCTATTGAATCCCCTCATGATTTTGAAAACCTCTATTAGATGTCCTCGTAACCTTCTCTGCTCCAATGAGAATAATCCTAGCCTCTCCCGCCTTTCCTCATAATCGAAGTCCTTCTTTCCTGGTAAGTGCTCTGAGACGCCGTCAGGTGTGGAGGGCACTATATAAATCCAAGTTGTTGTTGTTGGAACCATCCTGGTAAATCTCCTCTCCACCCTTTCCAATGCCTTAACTTCCTTCCTGAAGTGTGGTACCCACAGTACTCTAACTGAGGCCTAACCAGCATTTTATATAGATTAATCATAACTTCCTGACTTTTGTACTCTATGCCCCTATTTATAAAGCCTAGTATCCCATATACATTTTTAACAGGCTTATCTGCCTGTCCTGCCACCTTCAAAGATTTACTTACATGAACCCCCGGTTTCTCTGTTCCTTCACCATCACCCGCCGCCTTAAGATTGTCCTGTACTATCTAGCCTATATTGCCTCTCCTCATTCTTCCTCCCAAAATGCATCACCTCGCATTTCTCCACATTAAACTTCATCTGCCATGTGTCTGCCATTTTACCATTCTGTTCCAAATCCTCTGCAACTATCCTCTTCACTATTTACTACTTTTCCTAACTTTGTATCATCTGCAAATTTGGAAATTGTACTCCTTATACCCAAGTCCAGATCATTTATATATATATTAATACCACTCCCAGGGGAGCACTACTGTACACTTCCCTCCAATCAGAAAAATAACTGTTCACAACAATTCTCTGCTTTCTGGCTCCCAGCCAGTCTGGATCTGTGCTGCCACTGTCCCTTTAATACCGTGGGCTTCTATTTTCCTTACAAGTCTCTTACGTGGATCTTTGTCGGATTCCTTTTGAAAGTTCATATAAACTATATCAACTGCACTACCTTCATCCACCCTCTCCATTACCTCATCAATAAACTGTATACTTCAGGTTTGTTAGACAAGATTTGCTTTTAACAAATCCATGCTGGCTGTCCTTTAATAAGCCATTTTTTTCTAAGTGAAGATTTATTTTATCCCAGATTACAGTCTTTACAAGTTTCCTCACTGCTGATGTTAGGCTGACTGGCCTGTAGTTCCCAGGTTTGTCCTTCTGCCCATATTTGTACAGGGGAGTAACATTAGCAACCTTCTATTCCTCTGGCACCAACCCTGTGTCTAAAGAAGATTGAAAGATTGTGGCCAGAGCCTCTGCTATTTGCACCCGTACTTCCCTTAGTAACCTAGGATGCATCCCGTCCGTACCGGATGACTTATCTACCTTTAGCACCGTCAACCTTTTTAGTACTTCCTCTCTGTTTAAACTTATCCTATCCAATTCCTCTACCCTCTCCTCCAATACTGTAGGATTGGCTGCATTCTCTTCTTTTGTGAAGACAGATGCAAAGTACTCATTCAGTAAATCAGCCATGCCCTCTGCCTCCACAATAATATTTCCGCCTTGGCCCCCTAATTGGCCGCACCCTACCTTTGATTAATCTTTTATTCTTGATATGCTCGTAAAATACCTTAGGGTTCTCTTTCATGTTACCCGCTAATCTTTTCTCGCATAATCTTTTTGCCCCTCTTATTTCCTTTTTCAGTTCTCCTCTGTACTTCCTATATTCTATTTGGTTATCTTCTGAATTTGGGGCCTGACATTTGTCATAAGCTTCCCTTTTCTGTTTTATTTTAGTCTCAATTTCCTCAGTCACCCAGGGAGATTTGGATGCCCTACGTTTTCCCTTTTGGGGGAAATGTATTTGTTCTGTCCCCAAACTATCTCCTCCTTGAAGACTTCCCATTGCCCTTTAGCTGTTTTACCTGCCAAACTTTCTTTCCAGTTCATCTTGGCCAGGTCCCTTTTTAACTAACTGAAATTAGCCTTCTTCCAGTTGAATATCTTCAACTTTGATTGTTCCTTATCCCCTTCCATAAGCACTCTGAATCTAATGATGTTGTGATCACTATTGTGGAGCTCCTGTGGCTCAGTGGTTAGAGCACTTGTCTTGCAAGCTGGGGAAACCAAGCTGGGGAGACCTGTGTTCGAATCCAGGCAGGTCAGGGCGAAACCTTGGGCAAGTTTCCTTACTCCACACGCCTAATAATAATCCCTCCAAAAAAACACAATAATAAAATTGGTCATTTCAATCAATGACTGTGTGTGGGAAACTGCTGTGCGCAATTGGCTGCCACGATTCGCCCACAAATATATACAGTCAATTCACTTTACAGTATATTCTGTGAAGCGCTTTGGGACGTTGATAAGATGTGGAAAGCGCTATATCAAATGCAAGGATTATTATTATTGCCCAGATGCTCTCCTGCTGAAACCTGTTTCACTTGCCCCACTTCATTCCCCAGAACTAGATCCAGCACTGTTTTCCTTCCTCGTTGGGCTGGAAACATACTGATCAAAAAAGTTGTCCTGTACACATTTCAGGAATCCTTCCCCCTCCTTGTCCTTTATGCTGTTATTTTGTCTATGTTAGAATAATTGAAGTCCCCCATTATCACTGCTCTATTGGCTTTGCAGTCGTTTATCTCCTTCCCACTATTTGGTGGTCTATAGTATACCCCTAACAGCGTAACTGCTCCTTTTTTGTTCCTTCACTCTAACCAGATAGATTCTGTTTTTAGGCCCTCTTGCACCTATAATATATAATAATCCTTGCATTTGATATAACGCTTTTCACATTTTATCAACGTCCCAAAGCGATTCACAGAATATATTGTAAAGTGAATTGACTGTATATTTGTGAGCAAATCGTCCCTTTCCAAGGCTGTAACCGTGTCTTTAATTAATATTGCCACCACCCGCCCCCCATCCTTTTTTCCTTCGCTATCCCTCCTGAATACATTATAGCCAGGAATATTCAGCTCCCATTCCTGCCCTTGTTTGAGCTAAGTCTCTGTTACTGCTGCTACATCATATCCCCCTGCGGCAACTTGAGCCTGCAGCTCACCAATCTTGTTTGTCACACTCCGTGCATTTACAATCCAAGACCGACTTAGCTTGTTCCGCATTTTTCCCCCGTCTTATCCCTCCCTTTTCTCGACTTCTGCTTTTTGCATTCCCTTCCCCTCTAGAAATTAGTTTAAAGCCTCCCCTACAGCACTAGATAAGCTCCCTGCAAGGACATTGGTCCCAATCGTGTTTAGGGCTATATATACACACACATCAACAATAATTTGCAGTAATATATATAAACCTCACTTAAGTCACATCAGTTGGGTCCATACATTTGATATAACTTAAAAGTATGTATTACATCAAACTTGCATTGAATACAAACTCTTGAATGGGACAGATGTATGATTTAAGCTCTTATACGATTTATACAAATTAGACTGTATAGAGTTCTACTGTAGCTGGATTTTTAAAAAGAAATACCTTCTTCCATATTGGTACTGTTGCTTTCAAAGTATCAATACAATATTTCACTGCATCGAGAGAGTCATTTCTGTGAGGCGAAGAAATGGCTATGATTACACTCGCTTCTGTTATAGGAACCACACTGCAGAAAAAGGGAATTCGATTGAAAAAAATAAAAAGCCATTCATTCTAAAGCCCTGAAAACCGTTCTATTTATAAACAAAGCAACCTTCATTCCACCATATTCTCAAAGTGGGAATTCTTGAAAGATCTTAAATAACAATATAAATCCTCACGTTTGACATACTTCTCATATGGGCGTATGTTAGGGTCCGGCGATATATCGATATATCGCTAAAACCCGATATAATTTTCATATTGATACGCCGATATAGGCATTTCAAAAATATCGATATATCGAAAAATCGGTATATCGAGGTAAAAAATCTGAATGCGCGCACACTGAACTACAAGACCCAGAATGCTCATCTCTATACACAATGCAAAGACCAAGGTGCAAAGTCGCCATATTGTATTCATAGTCCTCGAATACAATATATAGGTATGCAAGAGGCGGGGGGGGTGGAGAGACGGCTGGGGGGTGGGGTGGGGTGATGGGGAGAGAGACGGCTGGGGGGGGAAGGGGGAGAGAGATGGCTGGGGGGGTGGAGGGGGAGAGAGACGGCTGGGGGGGAGGGGGAGAGAGACGGCTGGGGGGGGAGGGGGAGAGAGATGGCTGGTGGGGGGAGGGGGAGAGAGACGGCTGGGGGGGGGTGGGTGGGGGAGAGAGACAACGGAGGTGGGGGGTGCGAGAGAGGGACAGCGGCGGGAGGTGAGAGGAATAGCGGTGGGGGGGGGGGGGGGGGGGGGCGGTGGAGAGATGGGCTGGATGTGATAATATACAGATAGATAGAGATGGGGGGATGTGAGAGAGGAGAGGGACACAGACAGAAAAACACAGAGATGAAGACAGTGAGAGACACAGAGAAATATATTTACCTCCTGAGGAGATAGGCCCCGAATGCGCGCGCACCCAGAACGAGCGTGCACCCCGAATGCGCGCGCACCCAGAACGAGCGTGCACCCCGAATGCGCGCTGCGCGCGCATGCGCAATACGAAAAAACTGAAAATATTGATATTTCGGTATATCTCGATGAGCCCATCGATATATCGAAATCGGAAAATTTCCATATTGACGGACCCTAGCGTATGTCTCAAAGAGCTACACTGGATTTACTGCAAAGTATATGTGTAGTTTGTAGGTGAATGTGCCAGCCAATTTATTTACACCAATGACCCACGAGCAGCCATGAAGTGAATGATCAATTTTATCTGGGAGATTATTGGTTAGGATACGGGGAGCAATTCCCTGCTATTTTCGAATAGTGCTACAGTGCCTTGAGACGTCCTCCCGATGTGAAAGGCGCCATACAAATGTAATTTTGTTGTTGTTTTTGAATAGTGCTATGGGATCTTTAACACCCATCTGAATAGGCAAACAGGACCAATTCAACACCACAATTGAAAGACGGCACCTCCAGGCATGTGGAACTCTCCCAGCGCTGTACTGGAGAACCACCCTGGTCTATGTGAGTTCAAATTCGGCTCAAACACACAATCCTCTGACTCAAAGATGAGACTGTTACCAACTGAGCCAGATGTCAGGTGACACTCAATATTCCTTCAATTCCACAAAGATTAACTAATGTGTAATACAGTATATATTCTGGTCTAACTAAAATGGCACATGGAGTTCTTTAAGCATATTGATACCAAATAGAAACACTATTAGAAATACCTACTCCATACCAATGCCTATTCCTCTAGCTCAAACGTAATCTAATGCACAACAGATTAAATGTCAGTAACTTACCCAAGTCTGTGATGGACACTGATGTGCTGAATCATTGGCCATTTATTCCTTATATCCCTGCAAATTTTCTTTATTTCAGCTTCAGCCATCGATGTATAAGCTTCATATTCAAGTTGAACAACTTTCTTTCCTTCAAAATTATTTCTTGTTGTTCCTAATCAATGAAAATATACAGCATTGTATTCAACAATGCAAGTGATGATAGGGTTTATTTTCTTACACCATTATTTATGGATGCACATCCATCTTTGTAAAATAACTCTCACCGTGTACAACTTCAGTGGGATGCTACTTGATTCATCACACATTACTATAATGTCACATTGCTCCTATTGTTTTTATGTAATAGTTTCTACACAGATTGGAACACTCAAATAAGGTCGAATTGTTGGCTAAGATCTTTAAGCGTTCTGGATGCTGCCCTGTGTGAGGGGAGCTGTATACAAAACAAAATTACATTTGTATTGTACCTTTTACAACGGGAGGATGTCCCAAGGTACTGGACAGTCAGGGACAGTCAAAGCACTTGCCTTGCAAGCAAAAGACTTGGATTGGATTCCAGGCAGGGGGAAAGTTTGGGCAAGTTTCCTTAGTCCACATGCCTAATTATAATCCCCAGAAAAAATCCTATAATAAATTTTCAATCCATGACTGTTTGTGGGACAACTGCTGTGCGCAATTGGCTTTTTGTCCACAAGTATACAGTCAATTCACTTTACTGTATATTCTGTTTCTAGAAATGTGAAAAATGCTACATCAAATGCAAGGATTATCATTATTATATTATTATTTTATATAATACTAATATTTATGTAGACTTTTATCTTCGGCCATGCCTTTGGTCACCTCCCCTCACTTTCCAACTCAGAAATCACACCAATGTTAAACATTCCGAGACACTACCCCCATGAAGAGCGCTATATAAATGCAGGTAGTTGTTGCTGGGCTATGCTATATTGCTTTGAAATTTAAGCAAGATACTAGTGTTTATGTATATATATAAATATATATATATACATATCACTAAAATCGAGTGTTCACTTACAATGTCATTAAAAAACATAAGTTGCACAATTGTCTTCTTAACAACATTTAAAAAATGAATCTTGGGGAATGAATCCAGTGCGATGTGCACATGCCCATTTTTTATTGAACTTGTGTGAATAATGATAATAACAATCCTTGCATTTGTTACAGCGTCTTATGACATTGCAGAGGCGTCTCAAAGCACTTCAAAGCACTTCACAGAATATACTTTAAAGTGGGTTGGCTGTGTATTTATGGGTAAAACAAGGCAGCCAAGAGAGTCATAGCACTAATGCAACCACCTCCTCCAAGTGGTATGAGAAGTGAGGCTCCAGCATGATTTGCATTCCACAACTCATATAGCAGCAAGTTACCACTAAACAACAACTTTGATTTATATCACGCCATCCACGCCAGACGGCGTCTCAGAGCGCTTCACAATAACGGATCCTGGGCCCGAGCCATTGGCAGGGGTAAAAAGGTGACCGAAAGCGCAGTCGAAAAGAAAGGTCTTTAGCCGAGACCTGAAACTAGGAAGAGAGTGGGCAAGGCGAAGGGACTGAGGAAGGGAGTTCCAGAGCTTTGGGGCGTAGTGGCTGAAGGCTGAGACCAGAACCGGAGAAGCGAAGGCAACTGGTGCTGTTTTGGGGAGGGAGGAGGTCAGAGAGGTAGGGGGATGCATAGAGGAGTGGAAAGATTTGAAGGCAAAAGTGAGGATCTTGAAATCGATCCTCTCCGGGACAGGGAGCCAGTGAAGTCTGGCAAGGACTGGGGTAATAGGGGAGTGAAGTTTGGTGCAGGTGAGAAGGCGGGTGGCAGAGTTCTGAATAAACTGGATTTTATGGATTGTGGTGGAGGGGAGGCCAGCGAGGAGTGCATTTGCGTAGTCCAGCCCGAGAGGTGACAAAGATGTGGACCAGAGTTTCAGCGGCTTTTGGGGCGAGGTATTGCCGGAGACGGGCAATACGTCAGAAGTGGAAAAACGTGGTGCTGGTGAGGGACCGGATGTGGGGGAGGAAGGACAGTTGGGGGGGTCGAACCTGACGGTTGCGTACTAGTTCGGAGAGTTTTAGGGCAGGTTGGGTAGTAGAGTAGGTGAGAGCTGTGTAATTGAAGACGATGACAAGAGCCAAAGAGTATGGCTTCCGTCTTGTCAACATTCAGCTGCAGGAAATTCGCACTCCTGATTCAGCTCCTGATGTCTGACAGGTAGGCTGACAGAACATCAGGGGACTTAGGGGGGGTCACAAAGTGAAATGGAAAAATAGAGTTGGGTGTCATCCGCATACATGTGGAAGAGTACTCCATGTCTGCGGATGACATCAACAAGAGGGAGCAAAATAGCATCAAGTCTCCATGAATCACCATCAAACACAGAGTGAATTATGGCAAGTGTTGGAAAAGACAAACTGTTTGCAATCATTGGAAAGAACAAGTTTCATGAATCAAATAACCTTTTTATTAGTTCTGCTTTGTCATGGGCTCATTAATAATAAATACTGTACTTGTATTTAATATCGCGCATTATCACATCTTCGAGACATCTCAAAGTGATTCACATGAAAGAGAATCACTTGTGCAATCCTGAAACTGTATAATTTTGGGGACAATATGATGAAGATACCCAAAAGGATCATGAACACCTGGAACAGGTGCCAGGAAAGGTTTTTTTAAAATTCGAAAAAGTGTCTAACCTACATACATACAAAAACATACATACATTCATATATGCATACATAATTAAAAGTATGACTAATTGAATGAGATTCATAATTAGATATTGAGATTGATAAAACATATGATTAATTTGATTGAGCACTTGAGATAATTTACCAAAATTAATTAATTTCTAATCATATTTCCATAGTATGATACTGCACTGCCAGAACCTCTTGCAGAATTAAATCAAGCTTGTAATGTTTCCTAACCATTCTTATCTGAGGACTGTTATACTATAAGCATATTTAAATATTGTTTTTCTAAACCAAAATTTAGTAATGTTTAAAACAGAGTGTAGGTAAAGATTATGTTCCATATCTTTCACTTTTTTTAATTTGGGATTAATTGAATAGAATAAGCATTTGGGTAATAACGATTATTGTAAAGGTGCAGTAGATACATCATGACTCATCATTAATATTAAACAGTGACCAGTGTGTTCACTAATCAACCTAATGAGAACAATCCCTGCCAGAAACATCAGTCAAAATAATTCTGATTGATATAACATGAAACAAAAGTTCAAACTGCAATTTTACTGAATCTAACAGAAACAGAAAATCCACTGACATCTTAAATCGTTCAGTGATGAAACTCAATAGAAAATAAATGTCCAAGACATTTTCCGCACCTCTGCAAGTGGAAGCTGTATTCCAATTTAGTATTTATTGTTACATTCAAAAAGCTACTGTTAATTGTGATTATTATTTTGTATCTCTTGGCACTGAAAATACACAAATCAAATTAACTTGCTTTTGAAGGGTTTACACTACAAACAGAGAAGGAGGATTTCTGCTGATCAAAGTTGTGATAATTAATTGGTTGTTTGGAGCAACGCAACCTAGTTTCAACCAGCAAGTTCTCCAATATTCATAATAAAATATTCATAAACCATAATTGGCACAATTGGCACAATGCACTTGAGCAACTGTGCTGTAATGTGTCCCGATGGAGGACTAGGTGTTAAAGCAAACCCTGTATGATGAATACTTCAGGCTGCGTTTTGATGTCGAAAACAAACTGTTAAGGTAGGATTTGTTTCCTATTTTTAAGAGACTTGGCAGTATATCTGCCCTCATTTAGCCTTGCTACCTACTCAGCTGTGCATTTCCTTTGATAGAAAGTCTTGTAGTGCAACTTGCTGCCTATGTTTGTCTATATATAGATCACTGTTATTCAATTACAAAATATTACAGTTAAACTGTTATTGCACAACAGTCCCAGCTGGTTTTCAATTATTTTGGTCAAATTCATCTTTCTTTTATGCACTACTTTTGGGAGTAATTTCAGAGAAATTAAGTTTCAACTTCAAAGCAAATGTATAAACCTACATGGATCATGAACAATTGCTTTCAAAGAGACAATAAGGCATAGGAGAGAATTCAGAGGAGGTTCATCACGAATAATTCTGTGATTTAAAATTGAGTAACTCTGACTTACGACCGGAGGAGAGACTCATGAAGATGATCTTATTCTCACTAGAAGAAAGATTAAGCCACTGCATGATCCGGGTCTCTAAAATGAAGTGTAGACAGACTGTTTAATTTTAAACTGTAAGCGCAGAAACTACAGACAGTAGGTTTAGAATGCAAAAGGCTCAAGTAGGATTCGAGATCAGCAGAAAATAGATACAGTATGTGTCTCTCATCAAAGGCCATCAGTTGATATGCCTATTAACTCCTTCAACATAAAGCAGGATACGTCTGTGTTTGAGAACTGCACAGGAAAACCACAAATACTCTAAAGGACACAATGGTTTCTGTATTCCTGCGACCAATGTTTGGAGAGTGGGCAGTGTTGTAATCAGAGGGAAGGAACGAGGTTTGAAAACTAGGGGTGGATAAAGAGCAGAACTTATTTTTGGCTGTTTTAGGTTTCATTGAATATTGACACAGCACTTTTCAAAGCAGATGGAAGTAGGTGGGGTGAAGTGCAAGAAAGCATACGGATAAGGCTTGTAGAGTCCGTGAAAGACCAGATAAGGGAAATTTGTCTTGTATCAAACTTTGCAATGTTTGTATGTTACACCTCGCCCTCTGCAACCCCTCCCTCAAAATTCTCCTCGTTTATGGCCCCCCAAAATCCTGCACCACCTTCATCTCCTACATCTCCACCCTCCTAGTTCCCTCTGACTCTGCTTTGATCACCTCATCATCCTCGGCGCCTCAAGTACACTTCACCCCCTCTTGCTCCACCTCCTTGGACTTCTCCTCCCTTAATAATCCTTGCATTTGATATAGCGCTTTTCACATCTTATCGACGTCCCTTCCCTCAACCTCTATCTCCATACCGCCACTCGTGTTCACGACCAACCGCTTGACCTGGTGATTACCCGGGACCTCACACCTATCTCCCCATCCTCTGCCATCAGCACTTGCTGCCTTGACCAGAGCAGTTTCCATGCTGCCCACAATACGGAAACTGCTCTTGTCAAGGTAACAAATGATATCCTGACCGTTAGTGAACAGGGCTCCCTCTGCCTCCTCGTCCTCCTTGACCTATCCTCCGCCTTTGGAACCGTGGACCATTCAATCCTCCTCCACCGCCTCTCCTCACATCTCAACCTTCAAGATTCTGTCCTTGACTGGTTCCGGTCCACATCACTCCCATCCTCACCTGGCTCCATTGGCTTCCCATCCCCCAGAGGAACGATTTCTAGATTCTCATCCTCACTTTCAAGGCGATTCACTGCCTTGCGCCCTCCTATCTCTCTGACCTGCTCCCTATGAACCTGCCCACATCCTCTGTTCAGCAGGTTCTGGTCTGCTCCATGTGCCCCACCTGACCAGCTCTACCATCAGTGGATGGGCTTTCGGTCTCTCTGCCCACACACTCTGGAACTCCATCCCACAGTCCCATCGCCTCGCTTCCTGCCTTGCTTCCTTCAAGGTCAGTGTCAAGACCTTCCTCTTTGATCATGCCTTCTGCCGCCCTCCCAACTCTCTCCCTCCCATCTAACACTCTCCCTCCCCTCCCCCTACCCTGCCCCTCCCCCTTGCTCGATATACCACATTAACTGTAGTACTGCTTATGTTAGAACAGTTTTCCCAACCCCCCAAAAAATATAGTCAATTCACTTTACAGCATATCCTGCGAAACTCTTCGAGACGTCTCAAAGACGCGGTAATGTGCTATATTAAATGGAAGAACTATTATTATTATAGAACTGAGGTTTGATTCTTTTATCCAGCTGCATTGGCTTTGTTTCCTGTCCCTGAGAACATTTTTAAATACGATCCCCTTTGAACCACAAATGTTCCCCACACAAAAATTAACAACAACAATTTACATTATATAGTGGCTGGATTCATGCGAAACATGAATAAATCATCCTTGAAAAGCTGAAATGGTGACTATTACTGTCCTTTAATTAATGCGTTTGATTTTTTTCATGAAATCGAATTTATTTTGTATCTGTTACAAACCTATCCTATTACATTATTTGTGTTTATTGATTTTATATCTGACAAGTATCAACTACTTGTGAGCATAGTAAAATGTTTAAAAATGAAGTAAATAGAATTGTACAGAATGTTAATTGAGGGTGAATTTAATTTAAGGCTGTGGGAATTGTAATCAAACTTTTTAAAAAAAAACTATTTTAGCACATCAAAGGCAAGATTTAATTATAAAAATGGATCACACCTGTGGTGAAATGAAAAACATTTTTTTCCTTCAAGTAGCAAATCCTCTCACAGCTGAATGCATTATGGATTTCCAGTTTACAAAAGGGATTACGCTTAAGAAACAGACATTAAGATGCGTTCCTATTCTGTTCATATTTTCATGCACCATATCATGAGTTTAAAAAGACAATATCGGAGCTGACTGCCACAATCAAAGCGTTTCACCAAACAAAGCACCATCCACAGCTATGTATCGTCCAATGCTGTTTCAGCACGGGAGCACACTATCTAGTTTCTGTGTTTTATTTTCTAAAGTTCTTCACAGAATCCTGCTGCACAGAAACAGCTCATTCTTCCCAGTAAGCATACAAATGCTGCAACATTAAATGCAAGGATTATTATTATTAATATTATTCACCCGTTTGCTTTTCATGCACATCGTAATTTCACTTGTTTCAAAGCTCTACTAATAATTTATGGGTTCTGCTTTGTTTTTGGTCATATAGTTAGTTCACTAGCACTGTGAAATGTTCTGCATTTTGTCCTTCACAGAAGGTCAGCATATGACAGGAAGAGAAGGAGAGACAGATTTTTTTATAGCAGGTATCTCATGACAGGCCACTTCAGAGGAAGGATTTTCTTGCAGGATAATACCAGGATAAATGTTCTGCAGAGAACATTATACACAGAATTTACTTTAGAATTACAGAATAAGCACATGCAGCACTCCTAAAATAAATTCTCATTGACAGGGCGGACATGCTAACAATATACTGGTTACGTATGCAAAGGGTAACTACACTTGTCATCTCTTCAATAATTCAAACCAAGTGTAAGCAAATGCAAACAGTGAATGAAATTTTATATTTTAAGCTTGAAATGTGATCTGAGAATGTATTCAATGGAAATTTGTAAATAAATAATGGATGCTGCTTTAGCACTTACAGAAAAGAGCGATTGTTACAATCCTGGCTTTGAACAGCTGTGATTAAAAACTATTGTTTGCAATGTCAATAATAGCGTGTAACTGCCCCTATTATGTGTGAAAGTATTGCTTAAACACAGCACACATGCGGTGCTGCAATTCACTTCAGAAACTTAAAAAATGTCAGGGCCAGAAGCCTCCAAATGTAAGCTAGGTAGGTCTGAGCTGCTTTCCAAATACGGCCACCTGAAAAACATAGCAACTTGCCAAATACTGTATAAAGTTATTGTACATTTATCTGCATCATTATTGTTGTGCCATCTTGCTCATCATGACAAACCCTGGAGACTAACTATAAACCACCCCCAGCCAGCTGAAGAGTTTCTCATCTATGTCAAATATATCAAATGCAGCTGATTATTTTCAATGAATGGTGGCTGGTTCGTATTTTATGCATTCGCTAAGTAACAATTTAAAATTTAGATTATTAGAATAAAACTAAAAGAACAGAAACAGAAAATAGTATACTGTAGTACGCTATAATTTGTCCAGCTCCAAAAATGCACAGTGATTGCACTATACAACACATTCTGTAGAGTGCTTTGAAACATTCTACTGATGTGAAAGTTATTACAGTACATCAAATGCAAAGATTATTATATCTACTGTATAATATTTGGTTTTGGTCTTCAATAATTTGCAGTTTTCAATTTTGTTCAATTTATGATGAATATGTAGAGGATAAAAACCATCAGGCTTGTCCACAAGATTCAATGAAACAAACATTGCCATGATGCATGCAATGGTTATTAGTTTATTGTTACCATCTCTGTGTTGAACCCCAACACAATTAAATCTAGAATAAGCATCACCAAAGTAAAGGCTGATCTTGGCCTCACCATTATCCACACACATAATTTTTAATCAGGGAGGAAAGCAGGAAGAGAAGGAGGAGTTAATCACTGATTAATATTAGTGAGCACAAACTCAACCTGATAGGTTTCCTCCATAACTCGGGGATTCTGCAGTACTCCACTGCCACCCTGACATAGATCAGCTAACTCGGTAAAAACTAGGGTTCAAACCTGGGACCTTTCTACTGAGCTATGAGCAACAATTAGACAAGCTAGGACACTTCAGTCTTGCGAGAAGATGATTCAAATTGGATCTCATAGAGGTGTACAAAATTTTAAATGGGATTGAAAAAGCAAACCCAGAATAGAGCACAGCCTGTGATTGAGGTGGGGGTAAATTCAGAAAAAATCTACGCAAACACAATTTCCGTGAGCGAATAATGAACCTGTGGAACAGGCTCCCTAGGGAGACGGTCGAAGCAGGAAGTGTTGATTCTTTCAAACACAGATTAGGTAGTTTTCTTCTAGGAAATAACATTATGGCATATTTATTTAGTTCACCTTCCACCCTCTTGGCATTTACATGCACATGCACATATGTCCCAATCTACCTGTATTTTAGTCTTTTTTGGCTAGCATTTCTTATGTTCGCATGTTCTTATGTAGAATAGGCTTTTAGGATTTATCAATAGAGAACAAGAGGACATAGCTTTAGAGTTATTAAAGGCAATTTCAGGACTGAAAAAATGTAACCGGGACATTTTCCTCTATACGGGGAAATCAATGACTGGAACAGGCTGCTAGAAAAGCTGCTGGAGACCAGTACACTTGGCATTAGACACTAGGCAAAAAGCAACTTGAGGTGAAGGGGTGGTAAAGTGGGTGTATAAATGTAAATTGTTGTTGTTGTTCTGGAGGGATGAGATAGAATGGGCCGAAGAACTTTCTTCATCCAGACAGATCTTGTGGTTCCAGGTATGCACTCCATGTATATATTTACCCACTGATCAATCAAGTGGGGAGGCGGGGAGGGGGGGGGGGTGGGGGGGGGGGGTAGAGGTCAGCCAGGCATGACATATGTCCACCATGCTTAAGAGTCTCCAAACCAGACTGAGCGTTCCACATATACACACCATCTAGGCATGGAATGCATGGAAAACCTACTCTCTGCATGGAGGAACTTTTACCCAATTCAGGAGAATTAGGAGAGCCAAGGATAAGTAAGTTCTCCAGAGTTTAACCTGGGCCTTGGGACGTCTGCCCAGTGTGAAAAGCAATATACAAATGTACCTTATTGTTATTGTAGTTGCTGTTAACCAGCTAAAACCTCATGTTTTGAGAGCATTGGCTGCAACTTATCCAGCTTAGACCACCCTAAAACTTTGTTTTGCAGAGTTAAAAGGAGCAGAATGGGAAGAGTGCATGTCCCCTATGACTGCTCCGAGGAAACCCTAGGAAACCTTCCAAGAGGGCAGTCAGTAACACATTAATCACAAACTTGTTCATGATGTTTCTACTGTTCCCATTTACCAACAGGTAGGGGGTAGGACAATTACATTACATCACCACAATCTAGGATGACAGCCAGTCATAGAAAAACTACAATGAGCATGTGACCAACAGACAAGTCAGACTTCATATATTTTTGATGAGATTCAGTTTATATCAAAATAATAATCCTTGCATTTGATATAGCGTTTCGCACAATATATTGTAACGCGAATTGTGGTATATTTGTGAGCGAAACATGGCAGCCAACTACATACCAACTACCGTGTCCCACAAACAGTCGTGGATCGAAAGGTTCTCACAATGTGACCTACATCTGTCGACACATTATTTAAAAAATAAGCTGGTCTCCATTTCAGTGTTTTACAATCTGTCGTATACCATTTCTTCACAAATCGGAGCATTGCCATTTTATTTTGCCAGCTATGCAGTGACTTTAGTTAGTTTTGTTATTAAGAACAACAACAACAAAATTACATTTGTATAGTGCCTTTCACATCAAGAGGACGTCCCAAGGCACTGAAAGAAGAGCATTCAAATCATTAGGTGGAAATACTAATAGCAGCTATGTTTAAATAATAGTAATAACGTTATGTTTGGTAAAGTGAATTGCACGGCAGGAGGATGTTCCAAAGCGCTTCAACTGATCTATGATTATTATCCCAGATTATATTTTTGAAACTAAAATCTAGATGCTGTATCATACAAGTACATCACAGATACCTCTGTAAATCACATAAAATAAATACACCTTTAACTACAACAGGGCAGAGAGCAAATGCCAGTAACGCACATAAATTTACAGCTAAACATCCCAGGATCTCACATTTTGCTTTGTGCAAGATATTAAAATAGTCTCAGAGCTTTTACTGAGCCCCAGTAGTAACTTAGAGAAAGTAGTAAATGGAAAAAGCATCTGAGCATTTAAAGCTGCAAGTTGGAATAAGTGCCAAAGTCAGTCAAGATATTCAACACAAACAACTACAACAAAATTACATTTCTAGAGCGCCTTTCACGTCAGGAGTATTCAAGAACGACTTGGCCACCACTTTTGCAACACGTCACATGATGTGGAGCTGACAATGATAAATATATGCTAAGAAACTTGAATCCCAACATTGATCCTAATTGCAGCTTCCTTTTCCTTCCCCAAGCAGTTAATAAAAAGCTTAGTTTCCCTTTTCTCATTAAATATTTCTGTATCCCTCAACACCTCTTAACTGCAAGCAAAAGACAAATGCTTCTGTCTCTCATACTTTGGAGCTATTTTTTAAAAAAGCAATAAGCCTTGCATTTGATTTAGTCCCTTACCTTACCACCAAGATATCCCAAAGTGCTTCACTCATAAAGTGTAGTAGCCAATGTGGTAGCCAATTTGCAAACCACAATGTTCCACAAACAGCTATGAAGTGAATGACCAATTATATCTATGGCAATGTTGCGCAGGATACCAGGAGAAACTTCCTTCTCTTGGTCAATAGTGTCATGGGGCCTTTACATCTATCTCAGGCAAACAAGACCTTAGTTTCATGTTTCACCCAAAGGCCAATACTTGTACAAAGCAGCACTATCTCTCAGCACTGTATTAGAGCATGGGCCTACAATCCCATTGTGGGGCTTGTACCTAAAACCTTCTGATTCAAGAGGTGAAAGTGCTACCAACTAAAGCTGAAAGTCATTCCAGCGTATTTTTACACATCTGAAAATTCTGTAAGATATTTTTAGAAATGCAAAAATGTGAAAATGTATTTAAAGTAAATGGATAGGAAAAACTGCGGACTTTAAACTTTGTTTACGCCATTGTTTGCTATTGTGTTTGCGAGTAAACCTAGATGAGTTGGTGGCACTCATAACTCTAGGTCAGATAGTTCGGCTTCAAGCCGCACGTCAGGTCTTGGAGCTTACAGTATAGGCCGTCATTCCAGTGCAGGGGTAGAGAAAGAGCTGTATTGTCTGAAATCCCATTGTTCGAATGAGATTTTAAACTAAGTGCCCATCTGTTTGTGCGGGTGAACATGTAAGATGTTCTTAGCACATTCTAACATTCTAAGCGGTCTGAGAAGCTACTCGGCGTAGAGGGCACTATATAAATGCAAGTTGCTGTTGTTGTACAATCCCAAGACACGATTCGAAAAGAGAAAGTAATCCAATAATAATACCAAGTATGTCAGTAGCCACACCAGGCTGGAACTCCAGTTATAGAACTTACCTATAAACAAAGACACAGCTCCACAAGATGGAGATGTTACTGACTCTGAAGCTTCATTGGTGGAAAGCTTCTCAAAGGTCACTTTTATCAAGTCCTTGGGTTCATCTTCACTCTCATGCATGGTCTCTAAAATGAAAGTAAAACTGTGTAAAATACAGCAGACATAACACAAGATCTACCAATCACTCCTCTTTGGACTGCACAGGTGATCTTTACAGGTCTCAATTTGTGCAATTCTGTGCAGTTCCAAGACCCAGCTGAAACACTTCTCCATGAATTTGTTATCTCCTGTTTCAAGTATTCAAATGCCCTCCTCGCCGCTCTCCCCAGTTCCACCATCGACAAAACCCAACTTATCCAAATCTCCGTCGCATGCATTCTGACCTGTACTAAACTCTGAACCCCAGTCATACCAGTTCTAACCAACCTCCACTGGCTCCCCTTTGCCAAACAGATCAAATTCAAGATCCTAGCATTCGTCTTCAGATCCCTTCATGCCTTGGCACCTCCCCAAACCACTACCTGCTGCCTCCAGACTGGCTCTGGCCTTCTGCATGTCCCTCGCACTCCTTGATCAAACTCTGACATTCCACACTTTACAAAGGAAAGTTCCCCTTAACCAACACCTATAATGCAGTGGTGGAGGTGTGCTGCATTGTTGGGAGGTGCCATTCTTTTGATGAGAAGTTAATCCGAGGTCCCGTCTGCCTGTTCTGCTAAACATTAAAGATCCCATGGAAAAGAAAAAGGAATTTCTCCTGGTATCCCACCAAATAAAATTGGTTATTCACTTCAAGGTTGGTTGTGGGACACTGTTGTGCACAAGTTAGCTGTTGTGTTCATCCCACAAAAAACACAACGTCACTGCATTTTACAATGTAAAATGCTTTCGTACATTCTCCTGATTTGAAAAGTATTCGACCAAATGTTAGGTTTATTATTACTATAATACTTGAAAACATTGGCAATTAACTCTTTTTAAAATGTATTACTTACTGCATTCATGTTTTACTCATGTTTTGTTGTTGCAGTGAAGCTACATACAGAACAGTATGGCTCCTTTTAATAGAGACTCCAGGCAACGAGCCAGCAGACGAAAAGGGTATGTCAAACGTCAGGGATCAAATGAATCAATGGACTTGGCTAAGATTAAAGAATCAATCAGGAATTACAACGTGCGCCCGAGTACGATTGATCCTATATTTGAGGAGAAATTGGAAATACCTGCTTACGTATCCCAGGAGCTAGCCCCCACTGAGAGGGGGGATGACTGCAATCTCGTCTCCTGGCTGGAGGAACAGAAATTGATCTCCCAGGAGGATATATTCCTGACGAACTGCAAGAAGGACGTGATCCCTTATGGCGATGAGACTGGACAGGTAAGGAAAATACATGAAATAACAGCACTTCATTATTTTTTAACACACAATATAAAGTAAATATAAGCACTCTTAGATGGCACCCTACGTGAGTGGGAGGGAGGGAATGTGTTATATAAATGCAAGTTGTTGTTGTAGTTGTTATAACTGGATTGTTCTCTACTAACATGAGTCAATAATGCTGAAGGAACAAGGTTTTCCCGAAGGTATGAAAAGTCAATGTAGCAAGATATTTGTCTCATCAAAAAAGTTTATGTTGTGAGGTCAGCAGGATCTGCTTTAAGAATAATAATCTTTCAATTTGATACAGCACCTTTCACTACAGGGTGGGAGTGTCTCAAAACTCTTCACAGGAATTAGTGTACGTATTGTTTGATGGCATTTCTTTTAATATATTTTCATAATTTGAATAAAGTGGCTAATCTCCACCCAGCAATATCCCACAAACAGCCATGTATTTGGGGGATGAAATGGGTGGGGCACTGGGAAAATTCCCTTCTCTTTTCAAATCGTGCCATGGGATCTTTAATATCCACCTGAAAAGGCAGCCAACCTTGTTTTAATATCTCATTTGACAGTACATTCACCAATGCAGCACATCTCCAGCAGTCCACTGGAGTGTCAGATTAGACTATATGAGTTCAAAGTCCTGGACCTTCTAATCCTCTCATTTGTATTTGATATAGCACTTTTCACGTCTTCTAGATGTCTCAAAACACTACTGTAAAGCAAAACGCTGCAGCCAATTGTGCAAAGCAATGTTTCCACAAACAGTCGTGGATTGAAAATGACCAATTTACAATTTGTTTTTCTTGAGGGATTGTTATCAGGCATGTGGAGTAAGGAAACTTGCCCAAGGTTTTGCCCGGTCTGGAATCGAACCTGGGTCTCTCACTTGTAAGGCGAGTGCTCTAACCACTGCGTTACAGGACTGACAAGAGTGCTACAAACAAATCTAGGATGACACGTAAAACTAACATCTTTATTCAACCAGTAATATACAATATGCAGAGAAAATATGTTCAATTCCTTAATTATACAGCAGTTTCTTCTCTTAGTGACAGTAATATGTATTAGAAGTTTAAATAGATTAAATCAGTCGAGATGAAGAAACATATTGAAGGCATTCATTTTCTACCTTGGGTGTTTATGAACTATTTCCTCCCAGAGTTGTAAAGAGGTCAGTTGTTGTGGCACAGAAAGTGTTTCAGAACGAACTCCTGACAACTCAGCACTCCTCGCAAAATAGAGCACTGATACCTATTTTAATTTTAAAAAACACAATTAATGCAAGATACACAGTAGTTTGCAGAGAATATTAAGATACGTTAGAAAATATTTTGATTTACGCAGTACAAAATAATGAGTGAGTACAGGAGGAATGGGTATCCATTAGCACGGAAGCAGAAGTAAAAAGATTTTGGTGCAAGTATAGGCCATTATATTTCCAGTCAATGAAAAACAAACGAAATCATATACAGTAATAGGTTATACTTTAAAAAAAAGACTAAAAGTGAAAGGTGTTATACAAATGTAGTTTTGTTGTTGTTGTTCTAAAAGATGCAATAAGTAAATCTAAGCTATACATCACTAGTGAGGTCATATTTGGAATACTGTACCTCATTTTTGACCTGTCAATTTATAATCAAATGTTAGCAGAGAGAATTTGTTTTAAATACTAGAACCAACTATGTTACTAATGAACCTTTGATGTAGCCTTTCACGTTGAGAGAATGCTATAGGATATACTATATAAAGTGCAGTGACTGTATGTGTTTTTGTGGACCCATCCCTATTCTCCAGCTACCGACCGATCTCCAACCTCCCATTCTTCTCCAAGGCCCTTGAACAAGCAATTGTGTCTCAGCTTCGCTCTTTCCCTTTCCGCCATTCCCTTTTTGATCCCCTACAATCTGGCTTCCGTGCTGTCCACAACAGCCTTGGTCAAAGTCTCTAATGATGTTCTAAATACCTGCAACCGGGGCTCTCTCTGCTTCCTTTTCCTCCTCGACCTCTCCGCTGCCTTTGACACTGTCAACCACTCCATCCTCCTACACCGCTTCTCCTTTCAGCTCAATCTTCACTGACCTGCTCTATATATCGGATGACACCCAACTCTATCTTTTTGCATCCACCCTCGATTCCAGGACCACTGCTGTCCTGACAGACAGCCTATCGGACATCAAATCCTGGATGAGAGCTAACTTTCTACAGTTGACGTCAATAAGACCAAGGCCCTCCTGATTGGCTTGCGGCACAGTCTCCCCTTCAGGCACTGGCAGTATCAATCTCCACATTCCACCTCGCCAAGCCAGTCAGGAACCTAAGAGTCTTGTGCAATCCTCAACTGGCATTTCTCCCCCACATCCTAGCCATGACATGCTCTGCCTTCCCTCACCTCCTCAACATTACCCAACTCCGCCACCACCTCAACACTTAGGATGCTGAAACTCTCATTCATGCCTTCATTACGTCCAGGCTCAACTATGCCAAAGCCCGACTTGTCAGCTCCCCCATTCTTCCCTCCATAAACTGCAGATCATCCAGAATTCTGCAGCCCGTGGCCACCCCCGCACCAGGCTCCGCAAACCTATCACCCTATCTTCGCCCAACTCCACTGGCTTCCCATCCCACTGGCTCAGCAGGTTCCAGCCTGCTCCATGTCTCCCGACCCACCCACCCCATCATCGGTGGGTGAGCCTTCAGCCACTCTGCCCGTAACCTTTGGAATTCCATCCTGGAATCCCTCCACCTCGTCCCCTCCCTAGTCTCCTTCAAGTCCCACCTCAAGACCCTCCTCTTTCACCATGCCATCGGTCAAACCCCCTCCCCCTCAATTTCCTCCACCCTTCTGATCCACGATTCCAGCTCGGGTCCAAAACACAGTGTCCAGCACCTTGGGACATCCTCCCGACATGAAAGGCACTATACAAATGTAATTTTTGTTGTTGTTAATAATAATAATCCTTGCATTTGATATACCATCTTTCATATCTTCTAGACATCTCAAAGCGCTTCACAGAATTTACTGTAAAATGAACTGATTGTATATATGTGGGAAAAACGTGCCAGCCAATTACACACAGCAATGTTCCATTGATTATTGTTTGGCGTGTGGAGTAAGGAAACTTGCCCAACGGATCACCCTGCCTGGAATTGAATTCAGGACTCTGGCTTGTAAGTGCTCTAACCACTGAGCTACAGGACTCCACAGGACTTGGTGTTGAAAGTGCCAGCCAATTTGCACACAGTAACGTACTGTACAACAAACAGCCGAAGAATGAATGACCAATTTTTATTTGGGAGATTGTTGGACATCACACCAGTAGAAACTCCCTTATCTTTTCTGATAGTGCTTGGGATTGTCATTTTCTATCTGAACAGACAGACACCTCATCGGAAAGAATAGACCTCCAACAATGCAGCACACTCCAGCTCCGCAATGAACTGTCATCTTAAACTATATGGATTCCAAATTCTGACATGGGGCTTGAACCCACAACCATCTGACACTGAGACAAGAGTACTACAATTGATCCAGCAAAATTTACAAAACCTTAATGGAAGGTGGTAAGAATCACTTTGACCGAAGTTGGATATAATTCAATGCAGTTCCCAAGAGCAGTTCAGTTTTGAAGGCGTATCCGATCTTATCCTTCTAGAACATACATCTACCTAACCATGCAGCCATCACATCATCAAGCCGGGATGAGTTTCCTGTCCTGGCCTCAAAACAAGCTGGATGCTTTCACAATTTCTGCATTACTTAATTCCATAGTTCATTATGATAGGAGGGATCTGAACCAGATTTTTATCACTCCTCAACAGAGCTACAGTATGGAAACCACCAAAGAGCAATCCAAATAAACACATAGAATTACTATATGACATCACCACGGGACCAAGAGAGAGCTAGTCTCATTACAGTATGTACATCGATTTTACATAGAGCTTCACAAGAATTATGTTGCACGGAAATAAGCCATTCAGCCCAACTGGTCCTAACTCGTGTTTAAACTCCACACAAGCCCTCCTTGGGGAGCTGAACTAGCTCCAAAATGGCCCAATTGGCAACGGAATATCGAAATTGACCTCTCGGTAGTCCGGTTCCTGAGCCAGAGGGGTTCGTAGTATTCTGTTATGAATGCTGCTGAAGACATCTAAGTCCTTCTGGCTCATCAGCAGGATGTGGAAGGGCAGACTTGTCACTGCTGGCAGGAAATCCTTCCACTCGACGGTGATAGGTGTTGGACAGTCAGTGTTTCAGACTCGAGCTGGGGTCGGGATCAGGGAGGGTGGAGGGAAAGGAGGGGATTTGGGGTGATCGATGGCACAGTCAAAAAGGATGGTTTTGAAGCAGGACTTAAAGGAGGATAGGAAGGGGGCAAAGCAGAGAGACTGCGAGATGGAATTCCAGGGGTTAGGGGCAGAGTGCCTGAAGGCTCGTCCGCCGATGATGGGGAGGGTGGGTCAGGGAACATGGAGCAAGCCAGAGCCCGCTGAGCAGAGGGGGCAGGCAGGTTGGTAGGGGGTTAGAAGGTCACAGAGGCAGGTTGGAGCCAGAATATCTACACATTGTAAAAAAGGCTGAGAAGCCTGAACTTTTGTGTGTGTGTCGGGGTGGGGGGGGGGGGGGGAGATGGCCAAAGTCACAGTCAAGTGGTTAAAAAAAAATGGATTTCATATGATGCCTCTTCATCTCATCAAAGTGTCTCTCAAAGCTCTTCACAAGTATTTGTTGGCAAACTATTACTCAAGTTATTTTTAAGCAAATGCAGTGAATGGTTAATTTTACGGAGGAGAATTATTGACAGTCCTGACATTGGGAAAAACTCCTTTTCCTTTTTGAATTGTGCCACGGGATTGTTGAACGTCCATCCTCGGTTTAACCTCCTCCAGAGGACGGCACCTCCAACGAAGCAGCTCGCCCCCAGCACTGCGCTGGAGGGTCAGTCTAAACCACAACGTGAACCTCACAACTTTCCGAATGAAGAGGCGGGGAGCGGTACCGCCTGCGACTGGCAGAGATACATTTTTATGCAGTTTATAGACAACAGGGAGGTTGTCAGGGCTTAGCTACAAGCCAGCAAACATGGAGCTGTTACTGCATCAATCAGGTGATTGACAGCTGGGACTGATTGGCAGGTGGTGAGTGGCGAGAAGCCCTGATTGACAGCTGGTGGGCGGGGCTCAAAGTGCTGATTGACCAGCAGGTGAGCGGGGCGCTGAAGGCTCTGATTGACAGCTGGGGAGGGGGGGGGGGAACTGATGGTGGGCGGGGCCGAAGGTGATGATTGACAGCTGAGGGAGGACACGCTGCTGGCCAGTAAATCACCCGCCTGTCAATCACCCGCCCGGCGCCAGCACAGGGTTCCATCGCTCCCTGCCGTGGCTAAATGCCATTTTCATACGAAATCCCTCTTCAGCACCTAACACGTGTAATATTTACTAATGAAAAAGTACTGTACCTCGGCCGTCATTTAGCTAGTGCGTCTCCACAACTCCCATCCCTTAACACAAGGCGAAGGACTGTGAAAAGAGCTGCAGCGAGGAGAGAGAGACAGAGAGAGATCACAGGTTGTTGCCAGTCAGCTGATTCGGTGCAACAAACTATCGAGTCCGAGTGGTTGCAATGGTTTGCAGTGAATGGGCTGGGGTTGCAAAGGGAAAAAAAAATCACTTTGTTTTCGGTTTGATACCGTCAAGTTAACAATATCTTTTTTTATAAAAAAAACACAAATCCCCGCCAACGCTGCAAATCAAATGCAAGGATTATGATTGTTCTCATCAAATGTAAAACAAGGAATCGAGCGTTTGGATTGCGATTCGGTTCGGAATGTGAAAGACCACAAGGGGAAGTGAAATGTTTTGGGAGGAATTGACCTTTCATCAGAATTTGGGAAGTTGAGATTTGCAGTTTTGATGTGTGGAGTCAAAGTCCTGTAGCTCAGTGGTTAGAGTACTCGCCTCTCGAGCGCGAGATCTGGGTTGGATTCCAAACAGGGCGAAACCTTGGGCAAGTTGTTTTACTCCGCAGGCCTGATAATAATCCCTTGAGAAAAAAATATATAATTTCCATCCACGACTGCCACGTTTCGCCCACAAATATACGGTCAATTCACTTTACAGTATATTCTGTAATATACTGTCTAGAAGACGTGAAAAGCACTATTATGAAATACCAAGTTTGGTATTATAGTCTCAACGAACGTAAATGCAAGGATTCTTATTAAAGTGTTGCTCATAGATTGTGGCGTTTTTACTAGAAGTCTGTTGGTGTTTTGACAGTCATATTAAATACTGTAACATTAAGTAATGTAACATCAAAACAATGTTAAAACCTCCTTCAGATAGTTCAGAGGGAATGTCCAGATATAATCATTTTTGGTCAGAATAGGAAATCTGGCGAGAATCTGGAAGCGATCGCTGCTTAGATAGAAGGAACATGTTTCAAAAACCACTTTAACCAATGCAAAAATACAATTTAAATTTACATTGCACCCTTCATGCATGGTAGAACTTTACAGGAACTGTATCTTTAAACAATAGTAACATTTTATGTCAGTATCAAACTCTACACGTTGATCCCAGTTACAGTATGTATTAGCTGAACCATATTATTATGTTGGAATTTGTGAAGTGAACCCTTAGCAGATGGTTAATAAATGCAGAAATCGGAAATAAACACACAAAACTAGAAACGGAACAAAAGGGCATTGGTATGTCTTTGAAGTTGCTTCCAGCATGATGTTGAAAGAAGCTGTCGGGGAGGATTCAAAGAGAGCTTAGTTCCTGGAAAACTAAGAACAATCTGCACATAATGTACAGTACGAGTCCCGAATCATGACCTCTGCAACTGTTTGTGTGAGAGTAGAAGAGCAGGTGCAACTTCTGAAGTACAATGTAAATTATTCAATGTCTTTTTTTAATTTTGGTCTGTATGAAATACCCCTTTACAAATATAATTTGTGTTGAATATTTGACAACCCCAATGAAAAGTTTTGACCGCAACCTAGCAACAACAACAACTTGAATTTATAAAGTGTCCTCCATGATAGGCCGTGTCTCAGAGCGCTTCACAATGGTGGAGCCCGAGGCCGAGCCAGGTGGAGGGGGAAGGTGAGCGTAAGCACAGTTGAAGTGAAAAGTCTTCAGGCACGATCGAGGAAGAGATGATAATACAACAACAATAATAGCGCAAAACGTGAAATAATGCAGATGCTGGAAATCACGAAAAAAAATCAGAAGTCACTAGGAACACTCAGCAGGACAGGCAGCATCTATGGAGAAAGGAAAGTGAGGCAACATTTCAGGTCCACGACCATATGGAGGACTAAGGAGAAAGGGGGGTAGAGGACAGGGCATGAGTAACAACAACAAAATTACATTTGTCTAGCACCTTCACATCGGGAGGACATCACAAGGCACTCGACTGCCATGTTTCAGACCCAAGCTGGGGTTGGAATTGGGTGGGTGGAGGGAAGGGAAGGGAAGGGAAGGGGAGTGACCGATAGTGGCAGATAGGTTGGTAGGAGGTTAAGAGGTCGTAGAAGTCGGGTGGGGCAAGACCATGGAGAGCAAAGAAGATGAACAGGGTAAAAGTGAAGAACAAAAATCTTCCTTGCCGTGCCTCCCACCTCTCTGTCTTTGAAAACCTCTCCCTCCTAACATGCCCCCCCTTCTGACAAAGGTCTTGGACCCGAAACACTTGTACAGTGTCTTACTTGGCTTTTGAGAAAGGCAAATTGAACTCGTAAGAACAAAAGAATAAATAAAAGTCCTTTTTCCACCCCTTTGCTGTCACCTGTTGCTTGTGCTGATGTCTCATTACTACTAATTATGACATAAGATTCATAACTTTCCATTGTAAGTTTCCACTAAATTTAATATTACAACTTGGATCAACATGCAGAGTTTAATGCAGTACTTGCATAAAATGTTGCCATTATTTCAAGACATCTTTGCATTGGTTAAACTGGCTTTTGAAAACTGCAATATCTGTAACTTTCCTCAAACCTGCTATAGTCTGGATTGATAAGTGAACAATGAAAAATATATTCAACGATAATTATAGGTATGTTACCCTGTATAAAAGTTCATCTTTCTTGATGTGTTACCATGAATTTTCCAGACCCAGAGTTTTATTTAGTATTTTGTGCTCATTTATTCGTGAGTTGAAAGAGAATTAGATAGAGAATGAACAATCAATAGCAGCACAGATATACAACAACAAATCGAATAACAACTTCGATCTATATAGCGCCCTCCATGCCGGACAGCGTCTTCTCAAATATAGCTATTTAAGAAAAAACTTGATAGCTACAAACATATCTGTGGTGGAAAACATCAGGTGATAATACGTGCCTGGTGCAAAATACTGACTGTTCTTTGGAAATATCCATGGTGAAGACGGATAAATGACAAAAGTGTTCTTGTCCAGAGACGAGTAACATGGTAAAGATTAACATATCATGCAGATAATCATATTGGATCTTTCCACATCTTTCAAAGTCATAAATATTTGAGATATAATAGTGATTTCCCTAATTTTAGAAAGTACTGATGCAAGAGCAATACTCCAGTGCAAAGGAAGAAAGTAGTACAGAGTTTTACATGTCTGGGTTGGGAATTAGCACCATATGAGCCAGGTCAGCCTCTCACCTTTGAGTCAGAAGGTTATGGGATCAAGCACAACATCAGGATTTTGAACTAAAAGTCTAGGCTGACACTCCAGCGCATTGTCAGAGGTGCCGCATTTTGAATGAGATGTTTAACTGAAGTCCCCTATGCCTGTTCACATGGATGTTACTATGCTAATGTACAGTATTTAATAATGAGCTGGGTGTTTCTCCCAGTATCCTGACAAACAATTCTCCCAAATAAAATGTGTCATTCAGTTCATGGCTGTTTGTGGCATATTGCTGTGTTCACCATTGGCTTTGTGATTGGCTACAAATGCACAGCTATTGCATCTCACAGTAAAATCCTGTGAAGCACTTGTAAGGTGTCTCAACAATGAATTCATGTGAGTGTTTTGACTGGCACATTTTATCTAGAGTTCCTTGCATGACACTAGGAGCCCTGAATGAATGGACGAGTAGATGAATCGAGGCGTTCAGAAAAACGGCTTCAAATTTACAACTGAATTTAAGAATTTGCCTTTTTTTACTCATTAAGATGCTAAAAAAACATGGTAAGTATAGATGCAGGAGAAATTTCTTCCTCCAGAAGAGGCATTGAAAATAAAACTTTAAACAAACCGAGGTTGGCTAACATAATGGTTCAATCAGATCAGCAAAAACTATTGTAAACAAAAATATAAACCCACTTCAGCATGTTGGACTGAGGGATGTGGTATGCCCTGAACTGGGAAAGAAGCACAGCAAAGTATCTGATCAAGTTGGTCTCATAATTTCCAAGCTCCACATGCAGCCAATGTACACAAAACAAAAATCAGAGAATCACATGTGAATCACATCAATCACCCTTCCGAGTAATCTGTCCAGTTGTTTACTGTCCCACATGTAAAGAAATACTTATTGGTTTCTCCCCCAAACTTGCCCTCCACAAACCTAAGCCTGCGCTTGGAGACAGAACTGTTACAACCAGGAACCAGATGGAGACCTGGAGATATTAATCCTGCAACAGACAGAGGACATATAATTAGGATATCACAAAAAAAGGAACTGGCTAGCCCTGATTTATTGGTTATATAGCCAGATGTTATCTTGCTCATTTATTAGAACTCTAGCTTCTGGATCAATTGTCAGTTCAAACCTTTTTAGGAGGAGGATTTACTTTTGGATTTCCATAAGTCCGAAGATCTACACAATCTAAAAAAAACCTTACCTGTGAGAGCAGAAGCAGATGGGTTGTCTGAGCACTTGTGGACACCGGTCATGGTTTGGAATTGACCTGCAGCTCAGTGGCTAGAGCATTCGACTTACAAGCGAGAGACCTGGGTTCAATTCCAGGCAAAGCAAAATCTTGGGCAAGTTTCCTTACTCCACATGCCTAATAATAATCCCTGGAAAAAAAACGATAATGAATTGGTCATTTCAATCCATGACTGTTTGTGAGACACTGCTATGCGCAATTGGCTGCCACGTTTCGCCTACAAATATAGTCAATCCACTTTACAGTATATTCTGTGAAGTTCTTTGAGACATCTAGAAGACATGAAAACACTATATCAAATGCAACGTTCAGAGGTTCAGCGATCCACTGGTTGATCGAGTTTGACCAGTTGGAGACCCCTGCTCTATTTGGGACTTTGAGATCACAGTACAGTGTACTTAAATGCAGTGCTGGAGGAGTGCTATACTTTTGGAGGTGTCATTTTTTCAGATGAAATGTTAAACAGAGGAGATGTCTGCCTATTCAGGTGGACACAAAAGATCACACAATGCTGTTTGAAAGAATATTCCCCAAAATGTGTTTGTTATTCACTTAATGCTGTGTACAAATTAGATGTTGCATTCACCCACAAATAGCCAGCCACTTCACTTTACAGCAATTATTTGTAAAATGCGATTAAAACATATTTATGTAGATGGGAATCTGAGTTGGAAATGGTGGGGAGAGGAAACAAAAAGCATGATTGAAAAGGTAGATCGGAAGGCAGGTTTTAATAATAATAAAAACAATTATAAGCCTTGCATTCAATGTAGCACTTTTCCCATCTTCTAAACATCTCAAAGCACTTTATTGAATATATTGTAAATGAATTGACTGTACATTTGTGGGCAAAACTTGAAGCTGAAGAAGGAAGGGTAAGATGAAGGTAGAGTTCCAAAGAGTGGGAGCAAATTTTTTGAAAGCTCGACCATCAATGATGGGGTAGATCAGGTAGGGGATGTGAAGGTGTTCACTGATCAGAGAGGATAGCCAGAGCACTGGAGTTGCAAGAGGTCTGGGAGGTAGGATGGATTGGCAGTCATTTAAAATGAGAATAAGGATCTTGAATTTAATCCACTGGGGCATGGGGGTGATAGGTTCACTTATCTTTATAATAATAATCCTCGCATTTGATGTAGTGGCTTATCATTTTGTTGAGAAATCTCAAAGTTTTTTTTAATATGACAGCAATGAAGTCCATTGTCCATGCACTGGGAAACTATTGAACAGCATGAGATTAATCGTGAAATCCTGTAGCTCAGTGGTTAGAGCAGTCACCTTACAAGCGTGAGACCTGTGTTTCGAATCCAGGCGGGCAAGTTTCCTTGCTCCACACGCCTAATGATAATCCATCCAAAAAACAAAATAACAAATTGGTCATTTCAATTCACGACTGTTTGTGGGACACTGCTGTGCGCAATTGGCTGCCGCATTTCGTCCACAGATAAACAGTCAATTTGTTTTACAGTATATTCTGTGAAGCGCTTTGAGACGTCTAGAACATGTGAAAAGTGTTATACCAAATGCAAGGATTATAGGATTATAGGAATCAAACCTGGGTCCTCTTGTTTGCAAGGCTAGCAGCTAACCAGTACATCCCGGGACTCCATTTATTTGAGAAAGGCTATAATTGCTAAAGAAATAACTTACTTTTTTGCAGAGCCTACAACATTTGAAATAACTTTCTAATAATTATTGTGCTTACAAAGCTCTGCCTACCATGCAGTAACTGTTTTTGCAGGCAAACCTGGCAACCATTTTCCACACAGAAAACTCCCACAAACATCCATGAGGTGACGTTTCTGGAAGATTGTTGGACAGGACCTAGGGAGAAATTAAATTCTCTTGTGTAATTCAGTAGTGTCAACTCATCGTTTCTTCACTGTCTAAATGAATGCAAGCAAATGGACCTCAGTTTATCATGTATGGCACCTCCAACACTGAGAACTGAGATGCCAACAAACGTATAGCCAAAGTCCCAGTCTCAATGTGGGGCTTCCATCCACAAACTTCAATAATCCAAAAATGAGATTGCTTCCTACCAATTGATGCCTATCAACTAAATGACATACAGTGTTAGGTTTCCAATTAAACCATCAGGATAGCCCCTCCTAAAGGTGTCCTCCACTGCACCTCAATATATGTGGCCAATTGTAGGTGTATGAAAAGCAGAAATAAACCAGCTCATTTGATCAGATGAACCACCGAAGAACTTTTGAAATTAGTGTAACCTTATGCTGCAATTATACTACCAAGTGTAGCCTAAAAGACACTTAATTCTCAGCAGCAATAAGCCATGTGAATGGGGAAGCTAGATTCAGTTGTGTGTGCAGGAGGAGATGGTTCAGTACACATTGTGTGAAAGGTGACAATAGAAAACAAATCAAAATAAATTCAGCCGTTTCAATTTGAGTAAAATGGCTAAATTTCGCTTTATGTGTTGCAACACGTTTCCTTAGGAATTCATAGGCAAAGTGATTGTGAATATATTGTAGCACGCAAACTGAAGATCTATAATACTATGTCATTAACATAAACCTTCTGTTCCAACATAACCATCTTTCAATTGTGTCCATCACTCCAATATATTTAAAGCACTTGCCACGTGACTTGCACACACTTGAGTGTTATTAAAACAGTAGTGTTTATTCTGACAAAGAATAAACCCAAAACATTGACTCACTTTACTCCATAGATGCTGCCTGATCTGCTGAGTGTTTCCAGCTATTTCTGTTTTTGTTGCAGTATTTTGAGTTATTGTTAGTGTTTGTTTTACCATGTTCAAAATGTCTGGTAGTGAGTTGAAAGAGTAATTCAATCATTTGGTGTTCTGTAGACAGCTTACTGTAACATTTATTTGTATTCCTAGCTTGTAACCCACAACCATGCATGCCGTCTACTCTTCTATATCTGATGCTAATGTACTAGGTAACTGATGATGTTTAATCTTATATCAAACGTTGTTTTTCAGACCTTCTGTGTGATATCCTCAAGATTTAGTGCCCAGTATTTGTCTCGTTTCAACGTCAGCAAGTCTCTCTTTTTGTTTGCTCACACTCATCCACTGAGGAAAATTACCGTTCGTGCAATGACGCATCAATATCCTTTAGTCAAAACGGTTTGTTCTCCGTCCTTCTGCCAAAGTTAGTTTGTAATTGATAAGTTACATAACAGAAAACCATCAAACTCTATACAGAAGAATTGCTTAATGGTTTACTGCTGTGTTGCTGAGAAGCAATCCAGTAACATTAATGTGTTGAAAGTTGTGCCATTGCAAAATACAAACTTCTCTTTCAATTATTTAAGTCCTCTTCCATAGTAAATTTAATTGGTTTTATCTCCAGTGAGTACTCAGATAGCCAAGGTTACACCAAGCCGCATGTGGAAAATGGAGTGAGTTGAATAGGGGTGAAGGATGAAAGATGGAAATAGAGTGTTTTGATGAAGTGCAACAAAAGGTAGCATTATCACCTCTAGTATCACAATAATCCTGTTAAATAAACCCTCATTGGTGTCACAATGTTTCTAGCAATATATCATTTTAAAACAATCAAGCATTTACCATAGAAAATCAGATAAAGGAAATGCTAGCATATAAATTACTCTATGTCATTGAGTTGGTTTTGTTTAAATGCAGCATGTGCCTAATACTATATAATATACACATTTATAACATGAAGTTTGGAATCCTCATTTTCCTTAACAGATCTTTACAATTTTCAATTTTGTGATCATTGGAACAATCTTTGTGAATATGTTACTACTGGCGTTAAATAAAAATTTTGTTTTGATAGAGTAAGTATACTTAATATGTATTGCATCGTACATTGCATTTGTATACCATATTAAATATTATATATAGTACATTCATACATTCTTTTAAAAGAAGAAAATACTTTACCAGTCATGTATTTGATAACATTTCTTCTGCTTTGAATCATTAATTCAAGCTCTGCTTCGCTCTTTCATCTCATTTCCCCCATGAGCCCCTCCACAGCAAGGAAACTGCCTTAGTCGAGGTCATAAATGATATCTTGACTATTTGCTCCTTGTGCCTCCTCATCCTCCTCAACGTATCCGTCGCTGTCGATCCTCCTCCACCACCTCTCCTCCTCCCTCAACCTACAAGATTCTATCCTTGACTGGTTGAGGTCTTACCTTTCACACCGTCTCCACTTTGTGTCTGCCAACAGCTTTTCCTCCATCCCCTGCACCGTCTCATGCAGTGTTCCTCAGGGCTCTGTCCTTGGTCCCCTCCTCTTCACCCTCTATATACTCTCTCCCTTGGTGACATCATCCACAGACATGGGGTAAATTTCCCCATGTACACAGGTGACACCCATCTCTATCTCTCCACTTCCACCCTCAACTCCCAGGACTACCAGCGTCATGACTGTCTGCCTATCTGACATCGAGTCCTGGACAATTAACAACTTTCTCCCTTGAAACCCTTGTCCATGCATTCGTCACATCAAGGCTTGATTATGGAAACTTCCTCCACGTTGGCCTTCCTGGCTCTTCCCTTTACAAGTTGCAGATCATCCAGAACTCTACAGCTCGCGTCCTCTCCCACGCTAAGCTCAGCGACTACATCACTCCCACCCTCGCCCAGCTCCATTGGTTCCCCAACCCACAGAGTATCACATTCAAGATCCTCGTCCTCACTATCAAGGCACGGCTTTGCCCCCTTCCCCAACCTCTCTGGCCTACTGTCCCTTACGAACCTTCCTACCCACTCCGTTCAACGAGCTCCGACTGTTCCATTTCCCCCGCCCGACCCACCTTACCATCGGCGGATGAGCTTTCAGCCTCTCTGCCCCCACAGTATGGAACTCCATTCCACAGTCCCTTCGCTTCACTTCCTCCCTTGCCGGCTGGTCTCAAGATCCTCCTCTTCGATCATGCCTTCTGCCACTCTCCCTACTCTCCACCTCTTCTGCTCCCCACCCTGCCACTCCCCCTTGTACGGGTCCCGACCCCTGACTGTTCAGCTCCTTGGGACGTCCTCCCGATGTGAAAGGAACTCTACAAATGTAATTTTGTTATTTCTTGTTTTATATCCTTTATATATATTAATGGTTAATAAAGTAAAAGACATGTTATTTTTTAAAGTTTACATATTTAAAGGGACGAATTGTAAAGTTATTACTCGGTATTTGTGCTGCTGAAGTGAGAAAGGCATCATTGGATCACCAATGTCCACAGGCGATTCTAACTTCACTTGCAATAAGTATAACAATCTGAATTTTAACAATTAGTCACCCTGCCCTCCCTGCCCTACTGATCCCAAACCCCAACTCGGATCAAATCCTTGACTGTCCAGGCTTTGGGACGTCCACCTGACGTGAAAGGCGCTGTACAAATGTAATATGTCGTTCATGAATCACTCATTGTATTGCTACCTTGAAATGTGCTACCAGGCAAGGATCAGGTATGTATTTCTTATAATGAAAGCAAGGTTGCATTATAGTAACCTGATATTTATGTATCACAACACTTGATGCCATGTAGTGAAGTGCCATGATAGTCCTCTATTTAATCTGCTTTGTGTATCAACTAGGAAGGCTAATGGCATGTTGCCGTTCATTGCAAAAGGGATAGAATACAAGAGTAGGGAAGTCTTGCTGCAATTGTATAGGGCCTTGGTGAGACCGCACCCAGAATATTGTGTGCTGTTTTGCTCTCCTTATTTAAGAAAGGACATACGTACTTCCCTTAGATGGGATGTAGCGTAGATTCACTAGGTTAGTTCCAGGGATGAGGGGGGTTGACCTATGAGGGTAGGCTGAGTAAACTAGTCCTATATTCTCTAGAATATAGAAGAATTAGAGGTGATCTTATAGAAACCTATTAGATTGTTCAGGGGAATGACAGAGTACACAGTGTGAAACTGTTTCCCCATGTAGGAGAATCTATAACTAGGGGGTCACAGTCTTAAGATTAATGGTCAGCCTTTTTGAACAGAGTTGAGGAAGCACTTCTTCACTCAGAGGGTAGTGAATTTATGGAATTCTCTACCCTAGAAGGCTGTAGATGCTCAGACCTCAAACATATTGAAGAATGAGATTGATAGATTTATAATGGATAGAGGGATTAAGGGATATGGAGAGAAGGTGGGCAGATGGAATTGGATTAGAAGATCAGCCATGATCTTATTGAATGCTGGGGCAAGCTCGAGGGGCGGAATGGCCTACTCCTGCTCCTAATTCCTATCCTGCACTGAAAGACCACTCTTTTTACAACAGTATTTATAAACCTTATCAAAAACAGAAGTTACTGGGGACAGTCAGCAGGTGAGGTAGAATCAATAGATGATGCCTGACCTGGTGAGTGTTCCCAAAAACAATCTGTTTTTGTTTCAGATTTCCAGCATCTGCAGTATTTTGTGTTTTGTTTATAAACCTTAAAATTTACCACTGTTGCAGGCATCTCACACAGAGTTGTCAATACTGGGCAAATCGCATGTCAAAAGTTTTCAGCAGAAGGCCAGCCATGTACTTATATGCCAACCGACCTGCCACATACTCTCCCGGCACCTTCTCATTTAAACTTTGAGAGAGTTTTGCAATAGATTTTAGGACGTATCAAAGCTACAGTTTAAAGGAGTAAATGTCTCTCTGGGATTTCCCTACACTGGAAAAGGGAAAGCTCGTTGTGGATCTTATTGAAATGATCTCCTCCAATCTTCCGTAAGTGAGGGATTCCACCCGGGTCTAAACATAATCAATGAATGTACTATTTCAGAGGTGTCAGAATTTGGCAAATTGTTGGATTCAGTCTGAACTGTTATTCATAAAATATTTTTGCAATTGGATTGCAAAAATAATGTTTTCTTTACACTGTTGTTAATTATGAACTGTCTCAGAAGCATCAGCTTCCTGTGAATTGTCATGCTCGATTTGAATTTTTCATTGTCTGAATACTGTCTTTATCTCCTTATTTTAGTTACATCTTTACATTTATATATACAGTTGAAGTAATTATTAAGGTACTTGCCCGAGGCTTTGCTCTACACACATTTTCTTACCTCCGGAATGCCTGGAACTGGTTGGACTTCACAGTAATCCTATTGGCGTGAGTCACATTTTCCTGTTCTTTCTTGTCTGTTCTGTTAGTTTTTAATTGATGTGTGAAGGTTTTACAAAGTGATCAACCATGATAGATGTCACAAGCAATAAATGTCCCATAAAATATCATGACCATTTTATTTATTTATGGTTTGGGGGTGAGCACACCAGGAGAAACTCCCTTCTGTTCTGGAATTATGCTGTGGGATCTTTAAGGTCCACCCGAATGCCAGATTGAACCTCAGTTCAACCTTTTATCCAAAGGGTGACATTTCTGACAATGCAGTGCTCCCCCAGCACTGTATTCAAGTATAAATAATAAAATAATCTTTGCATTTGAGAGAGCACCTTTTATGTCTGAAGGGCATCTCAAAGCACTTCACGGGACTAACTGCAAAGTGAGTTGACTGCATTTTTGTGGGCAAATTCGTCAGCCAATTTTGAGCACAGTGCGAGAAATTCCATTACCTTTTCAAGTAGCGCCAAGGGATCTTTAACATCCATCTTAACAGGTAGATGGGACGGGACCTGGTCTGATGTCTCACCTGAAGGACAGCATCTCCAACAATGTGGTGGGCTCCCCCCAGCACCACATTGGAGTGTCCATTTTTCAGTGCCTTGGGACGTCCTTCCGACATGAAAGGCGGTCTATAAATGTAATTTTGTTGTTGTTATGTAAAGAAATCCTGTTAGAAACTGTCACAAATTATACCACATTATCTAACCGAGGATTAATCATGTCGACTGAAAAAAATCAGAGAAAATTCTTACTGTAACTCATAATTTTTTTCAAAAAAATCTTTTGCAGGTATCTGACGCTGGCTTTTCCTCAAATTCCCGGATTATCTGCATTAAGAGCATTTCGAGCTCTAAAGATGATCGCTATTTTACCTGGTGAGAATATGCCAACATTGGGATCGAACAGTAGCAAGGAAATCACTCCAAGTTGCTAACAGGGAATTTTGCAGGCAACCCACCCCAAAAAGTACTGATAGGATTTCAGAGCAAGGAACCCATTTTTCAGCTATGACTTAGGCCAGTTGTTGGCACAATTCCCCATTGCTTGACTGAGTCACTATTAATAAAACCTATAACTGCTTCTTTGTTACCCACAGTGTGTAGCAGTGCACATCACAGGTGTTTATTTTAACACCATAACAGGGTGATATAGGCGGGAGACATGGAGCAGACTGGAACCCGCTGAACAGAGTGGGTGGACAGGTTGGTAGGGAGTCAGCAGATAGGAGGGGCAAGGCCGTGGATTGCTTGGAAAGTGAGGATGAGTATCTTGAACTCAATCCTCTGGGGGATGGGGAGCCAATGGAGCTAGGCGGGGGTGAGAGTGATGAGGTCGCGAAGCATGGTGCGGGAGAGAACACGAGCTGCAGAGTTCTGGATGATCATTATACTGTATGTGGAAATTGGCACTGAGCAAGTTCTCTTTAGATATCCTTGGATGTTGGTGTTTTTATTAATCTGGTGATATCAAATGTCTGAGTTCAATTAACATCTACAGTCTGAGCTGTAATTAAAGATTTTGACTCTTCTACTCCCCCAAAAGGTTTCAAACTGTGAGTGCACCTACTATAGTATCTTAATTATTTTCCCAGAAAGTGTATGTATATAATAGTATATAATGTGTAATAAATATTATAATGTGTATAACAGACACAATTGTATAACAAAACTATTTTATTAAGTAAGATTTTATTAAATAACTATTTTATTAAGTAATGTCTTTTGGTTTTGTACTATTAACTGAGTTAATCTTAAAGCACTAAAATGAAAAATTAGCAGTAAGATTTCATTAACCAGATCACGTGAAGTCTATAATCAGCTCTGCTAAAAGATCAGGATAACCAATAGAAACTGTTCTCTGGAGTAGGGTCCACCGATAAGGAAATTTTCCAATTTCAATATATCGATGGGCTCATATCGAGATATACCGATATATCGATATTTTCGGGGTTTTCGTACTGCGCATGTGCGCGAGTTGCGAGGTGCGCGCGCATTCGGGGCCTATCTCCTCATGAGGTAAATATCTTTCTCTCTCTCTGTATCTCTCACACTCACTCTCTCCATCTCTGTGTTTTTCTGTCTGTGTCTCTGTGTCTCTGTGTCTCTCTCCTCTCTCACATCCCCCTCCCATATCTGTCTGTCTGTCTGTCTGTCTGTCTGTCTGTCTGTCTGTCTGTCTGTCTGTCTGTCTGTCTGTCTATTATCACATCCCCCCGTCTCCCCCGCCCCCCCCCCCCACCGTCTCTCCTCCCCCCCGTCTCTCCCCCACCCCCATCTCTCCCCCCTCCACCCCATCTCTCCCCCCCCGTCTCTCTCCCCCCCCCCGTCTCTCTTCCCCCCCATCTCTCCCCCCCGTCTCTCTCCCCGTCTTTCCCCCCCCCCACGCCGTCTCTCCCCCACCCCCCACTGTCTCTCCCCCGCCCCCACCGTCTCTCTCCCCCCCCGCCATCTCTCCCACCCTCCCCCCCCACCCCTTCTATACCCGTATGTTGTATTCGAGGACTATGAATACAATATGGCGGCTTGCACCTCGGTCTGTGCATTGCGTATAGAGATGAGCATTCTGGGTCTTGTAGTTCAGTGCGTGCGCATTTTGATTTTTTCGATGTATCGATATTTTTTAAATGCCTATATCAGCATATCAATATGAAAATTCTATCAGATATAACCGATATATCGATATATCGCCGGACCCTACTATGGAGTGTTGCATCATTTCCCTTTCTGGTCACTTATGATTTTCTCTCATGTTGACCAAACTTTCTGGTTTACCAATAACATTGGAAGTGTAAATTCTTCCTTTCACCTCACTCTCTCCCTTGCCTCCTCCAATGATCATCTCAAGACCCTGCTTCCTACCCCTGCTCTTTCTTCCCTCTCCCATCCTGATCCCAACCCCAAGCTGGGATGCAAATCCTTGACTGTCCAGGACCTTAGGATGTCCTCCCAATGTGAAAGGCACAACACCAATGTAATTTGTTGTTGTATTGTCTTCCACCACTAATTCCTTACATCTTACAAATAGTTCACCCGTATGTTGCTTCAACAGACTTTTCCATTTCATAAATTCTGATAGCACAAACTTTCTTTTTATATAAGAAAGATTAAATGGACTTTGGTGAAGTCTCTTTCAATGATGTACTGTACTGTAAATTTGAGGACCAATAAGGCAATCAATATGCATATAGTAATATCCCGCAAACAGACACAAAGCGAAGGATCCATTTTATCTGTGGATGTTGATGGTCAACACACTTAGAAAAAGGCACTTGTCTTCAAATAGTGCCTTGGGATGTTTAACATCCTTCTGACCTTGACCTTGCCAGGACCTTGGCTTATCTTCTCATCTGAAGGGTGAGAGTAGGTAGTTAGAATGGCTTGTCACTCTAAAAAGCCTTTCTCTAACTTCTTTCACTTCTTTCAATCATCTCAACTTCTCCATTTCACTTTCGCTGAACTTTCTCAATTGATTCTCTCTCGGACGTTGAACACTTGTTTCAAAGCAGAATTTTTCTGAAGTTTTAAATGTCCTATCTCATCTTGAAACTCACAAAAACTTTAAAGCAAACTTTAAGAGACAATGATTAAACAAAACCTTGATCCTTTGTGCACCTAAAAATTGGCACTTTATCTAGGCCAAGCCACATTCCAACATGAAATGTACCACCCCTTCTGTATTTATCTCATGGAATGCAGGATTATCTTATTCTCAACTGAAATTCCTTTGTTCCATTGCTGTTAAACAGTTTGTAGACTTTGTTACATTCACTGGTCGGTGTTTTGTCTTGTCTGATTTGGCCCAGGGAGATCTCTTTATTGTCATTTATTTCCCTTGTTCTCTCATGTTAACTTTCCCACAAATCTTTGCAGGCTTATTCTTGCCTAACTTTAACCCTTTCTTCACCAGCTTCCTTTATAATTCCAACAAAAGATAACTTCAATAACTTTTTATAAGTGTACCTGCAGGTCATCCAGAACTCTGAAGCTCGTGTCCTCTCCCACATCAGGCTCTGTGACCATATCACCCCCACTCTCATCCGGCTCCTCTTGCTTCCCATCCCATAGAATTAAAAATCCTCATCCTCACACTCAAGGTCCTGCACGGCCTTCCGCCTTCCTACCTTTATGACCTGCTAATCCCATATCAACCTGTTCACTCGCTACTCCAACCTGCTCCACATCACCCTGGCGGTTAAGCCTTCAGCCTCTCTGTCCCCACTTTGTGGAACCCCATCCCACTTTGGATGAGAAGGGAACGTTTACTATGTAAATGGTATTAATTCATTTTGTTTAATATAGAATGGGTTATATATGCAAAGGTGAAAGCCAATTCCACCAGCAATGTCCTGCAAATATCAGTGAAAATGGAAATCAAATTAATTTAATATGAAACTGGTTATTTTTATAAAAATTCTACGATTAAGATAGTATTACATAAAAAATAGGAAACTGCTTAGCAGATTCTTCCTGTGCTATGTATGTTTCATTGCAACACCTTCAGATGTCCTCTCGATGTGAAAGGCACTATATAAATGCAATTTGCTATTGTTGTTGGAACATAAATGTAAGTCCAGTAAAAAATGATCTTCTTTTAGTCACACCTTGTACCCAAGAGATCAGTGGGGGGGTTTTAAATTATAGTGCAAAATCTAGACCGTTTCAGCCAATTTTCTATTGACATGTTGTAATACTGACAGTAAATTAACAGTGAGTATACTCATGATATGTAAATATGTATTAACACCTCAGAAGTACTGAAGATGGGTAATTCAGTGTTTAGGGTCCATTATTATTTAGATTATAAAAACATGACATCCCTTTCTGAACTTTGTCCATTGTAAATGTAAAATGCATTTCTCTGTTTCTACAGGACTAAAGACCATCATTGGTGCTATATTCAAATCTGCCAGACTGCTGATGGAAGTCCTCCTTCTCATGCTGTTTGTGCTATTGATCATTGCATTGTTTGGTCTTCAGATTTTCAAAGGAGTGTTGAAACACAAGTGCGTTAAAAATCTAGCGAATGGGATTAATATTACTGATGAAGAATGGTACAATTTTATTCAAAACCAAAGTAAGTGAATTACCATGTATTTTGTATTGCAATTTAATTTCCTAGTTTGGAAGGATTATTATTACTTTAGGATAATTTTATTACGATACATGTAATTGAGTAACACTAGGTAACGGTAGATAACACTGGTTATTTTTTGTTGCAAATTTCTCTCCCCCGAAGGCAGTAATTTTACATATGACATCTAGTAACTAATAAGTGCTGTGGGCTATTTGATCAGAGGGGTATGGTCCCCAACCTCCTCACTCTCCACCCGTCCTGCTCCCAATGACCAGCGTGAGTGTGGATCCCTGAATGTCCAGAACCTTGGGTCAGCCTCCTGAGGTGAAAGGCAGAAAACAAATGTAATTTGTTGTTGTTGGATTTATCAGGTCACTTTGATCCTGTCCTTATAAACCATCAACATGGTGGGGGAGGGGAAGTGGAGGGAGAGCGATAATATCAATTAGAAGTGAGAACCCTATCTATATAGACTGGGCATGAGGCCAATTGTGGCACCACGACTGCAGGACAGGTGGATGTCAGTACCTGTACAGGCTAGAATTTCAAAGCTAGAACTTCCTATGGAACAACGGGTATTGCCATTACTCATCAGGTTTATGAAATGTTGACCAATGTCATATATTATGTGAAGTGTAATATCACTTCACATAATTCACTTCACCTAAGTGTAATTTCCCTGGGAAACAGGGAAAGGTAAATAGGGAAAGTTACTTAAAAAAATCAAGACCACTTTATTTTTCTGAAAATAAATTGTTGAACACAGAGTATTTTTACCCACTTACAACAATCTACCATACATATTTCTACAGCGAACTGGCTGGTGATTGAAGATGTTGATACTATGGTTTGTGGAAATGGAACAGGCACTGGGTGAGTATTTTGTCACCAGTACATAAGCTTTGGAAACTATAAACCATTGAGCAAGATTATTATTTAAAAACACTGTGACAAATAATAAAGCCAACCAATTATGCTAAATGAAATAGACTTAGACGAGGATCTTGAACTTGATCTCAGAGACTTGAGGAGCTAGTGAAGACAGACAAGGATAGGGATGAAAGGCTCATGAAGCTTAGTTTGAGAGAGAACATGAGCTGCAAAGTTCTGAATAATCTGCAGTTTGTGGAGCACCAAGTTGAGAAGTCCAGTAAAGAGCATAGCAAACCTGGATATAATAAAAGCATGGATAAGGTTCACGGTGGCCCAAGTGGAGACGTAGTGGTGGAGGTAGGCAGTGTTGCAGAGGTGGGGAAAGCTGAATGGATCAAGACATGGATGTGAAATTCAAAGGACAGTGTAGAGCTGAACCAGGCAACAGTTAGTGCCTGTTCTGCACTAACTCCATGAGTTGGAGTTTGAATCCATGTAGACTGATGCTGTTAGCACCCAAGGATAGCAGCCCAAATGTTATCTTAAAATCTTATATCACAGCAAAAACTTCCATTCTTTCAATGAGCAAATGGTTGATAATTCCCCCTTCCCCAGGTTGAGGATCCCACTCACGACCCTTTCAATTTTAGTCGGGCGCAAGTCTGGCCGGTGTGAGTGTTCGATATTAATTGTACTGTGACTAACTTGGTTTTACTTCAACATTCTTACTTTGAAAGGTAACCTATTAAGTTTCATACTCGCCTGCTCCTGCATTGGCTTCTTGGTCAGCCTACTACAGTACTATGGTCTCTTTGACCAGTGAAGGTGGAAATGCCATGTGCTATGAGCCACTCTAATGTGAGGTTAACGCCCAAGAATCACAGTAATTTTTGTGTCTGTGCTGAAACTAAAGTGCTTATTGTTTGTCTTAGTTTTGAGTTCCCATATATGTTAGTGTGTTTTGCTGTAAATGGACCTGGGTCATCCCTATAGAGAAAAGGCATATAATAGTAATGTATCAGAGCAGATTTGTTGCAACATTATTTAATAATAATAATCCTTGCATTTGATATAGCGCTTTCCATATTTTATCAACGTCCCAAAGCATTTGGTGTGTGATGTGCATGAAATGTCAAACTGTTAATGTGTAACACAAATGCATGCCATTAACACAATTAACGTTGTGCCCTTTTCTAAAATATTGTAAATAATAATGGGGAGAAAATACTGTAAAATAAATTGACTGTATATTTATGTTTACACGACAGCCAATTTCAGACAGCAGTGTCCCACAAACAGTTGTGGATTGAAATGACCAATTTATTATAGTTATTTTTCTTGAGGTATTATTATCAGGCGTGTGGAGTAAGGAAACTTGCCCAAGGTTGCTCCCTGCCTGGAATCGAACCCAGGTCTCTCCCTTGTAAAGCAAGTGATCCACAAATGGAATGGAATGTACACTCTCTCCCTGAAAGGCCACACTTTGCTAACCTAATACCAGAAAGTTTTAAACACAAGTTGGCAACAGTCAAAGTTTGGGGACCCAATCTTGAGACTACATTAATCTAATTTTCAATACATTTAATTATATTTTGAACTGTTCAGTAGGTTTGACACTGTTATCTTACTTTGTGGATCATTCCAAACATTTCTAACTTCTATAAGTAACTTTGTGATTGCCAATACAGAGTTACTTTTACTAATTTCCATTTACATTCTCCATATCTGATTTCTTACTATTGATAAAAGCCAGAATTAATAGATAGAGGCACAAGACAGTCACTGGGATAGGGATTCTTCCCACTCAGCTCCTAGTAACCCTTCAAGCTAAAGTGCTAATGGGTAGGGTGGTCCTAGCTGAACAAGCAGCAGGAAGCTGACTAGACAATGCCTCAATAGTGAACAATGTAGTTTTAGCTGGATGATCTCCAGCAGAACCCAAAAGCACACTCTGAGTTAGGTACAAAGGATACATATCCCCAAGCAGATAGCACGCATTTCATTCCAGACACAGGGAAACTTCCATGTATCAATGGTGTACATATGTGGATGTACTCTCGGTTTGATTGGATATTCTTGGTGATGGGTTTTTACATGTCAGATACCCAGCTGACCAAAACTAAAATAGTAGATGCTAAACTTTCTGACTCTCCACAATAATGTTGAAAATGTGATAAGAAATCAGCTGTACCTTACCAACTTCAGCTGTTGTGGCTTTCTTCTGGTTGCATTCCTGAATGCTGAACGCAATCCTCTACTTGATGTTTTCCCTCATATTGTTGAAATGTTTTCAAACCTCCTGCCAGGATCTGTGTTTTCATGTGGAAATTTTATTCAGCCACCTCGCAACCTTCCTCAAGAAGTTCTTCCTTGTGTACGTTAGGCGAACATGTGCCTCTTCCAAACAATACTGACCTACTGACCATGGCCTCCTACACAATCAGACCATCTCTTGTTCTGTAAATATGGACTTCCTGCTTTTTTTGGTGCCATTGTTGGTTATTTTATGATCAGCTCTGCTGGTGTAATTCCTGCCCCTGTAACTAATAGGGTCAAGTGCCTCATTTCATGTTTGTTTAGGTGTTTCACTGTGGTTGCTGAAGCTGATTGGGTGTCTAAGTGTACAGCAAGTGGTAAACAGATGCTATTTATCATGATTTGCAGGATCGTGTCTAGTCAATAAGTGAAGGGTTTGCTTAAACTGTCCAATGTGCCATTACACCCATAGGGTACCAAGGTCAAGGTACCATATCCTTCATTCTTTCAGAAATGCATAAATAAAATAAATACACTATGGCTAAATTCAAATTGGAGTTATGTTAGTGATTGCTCCCTCCCAAAGATGCGCAAGTGAGATTGAGATGCCGATGCTAAAATACAGCAATTTAATACGCAGCAAAAAAAATTAAGTCTTTAACACATGCTAAGACTTTAAGTAGATGTAGCAATATTGTTATTAACCAATGATAGAAAATTCCAATCTAAAAATGTAATGAAGCAATCATTAGTTTTAGCATTTGAGATGCCCCATATCTCCTGTTATTAATCCAGGATGCTGACCCAATGATCTCTAACTAGAGAGATCAGTAACACTGATGTTGCACTGTAATAACTCATTTCAGCCTCACTGGCCATGATCAGCTTTGTTAATAATAATAATCCTTATACTCCACTTGAGTTTTACCACTGTGCCCTGAATCTCTGGAACTCCCTGCCTCAATCCTTCTTTCCCCATCTTCAAATCATATATCTTTAATATAATTTGAATGCAAAATTGGCTCTTTAAACAACATTTTTTTTAAAGTTCCACAGTTGTCTTTTGGACATAAAGCATTCAAATGGACCTTGAGAAATTAATCAAATGTGATGTGCACATGCTCAGTTTTGCTATTCTATATGCTCCCTCTGGGCAATGTCATCCGCAGACACTGGGTGAACTTCCACATGTACACGATGACACATAAATCTACTTTGCCTCCTCTAGTAGCAACTCCAGATACACCGATGTTCTATCAGCTTGTCTGGCAGACATCAAGGCCTGGATGAGTATAAACTTCCTGCAGCTGAACATGGACAAGACAGAAGCCATACTTCTTGACTCCTGTCAATGTCTTCTCTCCTGTGGTTCTCAACCTCCCTGGGCTCTCCCTCAGACTCACCGAACCAATGCACAATTTAGGCATCCAGTTCAATCCCCAGCTGTCCTTCATTCCTCCCTCACAGCTGTCCTTCATTCCTCCCTCACCACCATTTTCTTCCACCTCCGCCACATTGCCTGCCTCCAACCGTATTTTACCCCAAATGCAGTCGAAACCCGTGTGCATGTGTTTGTCACCTCCCACTTGGAGTACTCCAACACACTCCTCGCTGGTCTCCCCAGCTCCACCATCTAAGAGGTCCAGCTGATTCAAAATTCTGTGTCCCACATAGTGACCTGCATCAAACTCCATACCTACATCACACCAGTTCTGGCCAGGCTCCACTGTCTCCCCATCAGCGAACGGATCAACTTCAAGATCCTCACACATTTGTTCAATTCCACTCACTCCCTGGCAGCTCCCTACCTCTCCAATCTCCTCCCTCTCCAAACCACAATCCGGAGCCTCTGCTCGACTGGCACCCGGAATGAAGCTTGCAATATAAGTGCAAGTTGTTATTGTTGTTGTATTGCAGCATGTGTGAATAATAAGAACAATAATCCTTCATTCAATATTGTGCCTTACCATGTCATTGTCTGTCTCTGCATTCCCCACAACATGGTCCAACTCTGTCACTGCCTAACCCCTCAGGCCAGCGAAACCCCTCATATATACATTCGTCACCTCAAGGCTCGACTTCGGAAACGTGCTGCTTGTCGGCCTCCCCAACTCTTCCCTCCACAAGCTGCAGATCACCCAGGACTCTACAGCTCACGTCCTCTCCAACACCAGGCTCTGTAGTTCCATTGGCTCCCCATCCATCAGAGAATAGAATTCAAAAGCCTCATTCTTACTTTCAAGGCCTTCCACGCCCTTGTCCCATCCCACATCTCTAACCTGCTAACCCCCTATCAATCTGTCCACTCCCTCCATTCAGCAGGCCTGCTCCTTGTCTCTCAAGTGACCTACCCTATCATTGCCAGCTGGACTTTCAGCCTCTCTGTCCCCAAGCTCTGAAACTCCATCCCACAATCCCTTTGTATTACTCCCTCCCTCACCTCCTTCAAGGTACAACTCAAGACCCTACTTTTTGATTGTGCCTTCAGCTTGGGATGTTCCCACGATGTGAAAGGCACTTTACAACTGTCATTTTGTTTTTGTGTTGTTGTTGTTGTTGAGGTGCCTCGAAGAGCTTCACAAAATTTTACTGTAAAATGTAGTGACTATATTCTGTGGGCAAAATATGGCAGCCAATTGCACAAACAGCCGTTTGAATGACCCAAGTTTTTTATTTGGAGGGATTACTTCCCCCGGAAAGCTATCCGCCCATTGACTAACAACTGTATTCTTACTTACTGCTGAATAAACAGAGGTGTGTGGAGTAAGAAAACTTGCCTAGGTTTCACTTGCCTAGGTTTCGTCTGCCAGGAATCAAACCCAGCACTTTTCGCTCCTTCACTAATATTAACACTTTTGTTTACAGGAGGTGTCCCACAAACTTTACGTGTCTCCCTGGTATAGGACACAATCCAAACAACGGATATACAAACTTTGATAATATTGGATGGGCATTAATTACAGCCTTTCAGCTCATCACACTCGACTACTGGGAAAACACATATAACTTGGTATGTATTCCAATAAGAAATCTGTGACCAGAAGAGTAGCCAGTTGTAGTATTCTTTCATATAAACAACATAGTTTTCTCAATAATTTAAAACCTGCTGTCATCTTGGCTCAGTTGATGGCAGTCTCACATCTGGGTCAGAAGGTTATGTGTTCAAACGCCTCTTCTGTGCAACGCTTGCTGAGTGATGTTTTGACAGGGGTGTCAACAATCATGGGTAAAAAATATACATGAAGCAATATAATACTGTAAATAGTCAAACTTATTATTGAACCAAACTAAAAAGCAAGGATCCGAAAATTATAGAAGTTACAGCACAAGCCATTCAGTTCATTAGCTTCCGTTAGTGCTATTCCTCAATTGCAATTAAATACTCTTATCCTAATTCCCTACTCTTTCCCCTATAAAACATTATTATTTTTCAAATATTTATACGAATCCTCTATTAAATATCCGTAGCCCCAATTTGAAGTAAAACATGACATAGTCTAACAATCCTCTGAGTGAACACATTTGTTCTAACTTCCCCTTTAATGTTTCCAATGACATTTGTGACCTAATGTCCCCTTGTTACCAATTCACCAACAGTTCATTCAGCAGTAATATCCACTAAGACCCTTTGAAGACCTTTTTTGGATCTCCTCTTAAACTCTATTTCAACGAAAACAGCTCCAGTGACTGCAGCTCAAGTCTCACTGATTATCAACAATAATTGTAGCTGTATAATTATATTAAAGGTTACTTTTAGTCACCGGGCAATAGACCAGGAATTTTGCATAGTAGCATTGGGGCCCAAAAAGCAGTGGTTTGTGACAAGATTCACACATTATGACTCAATCTCACTGTGTGGGAATCCTGATGGTAGCCTGCCGTATATCACAGCCGACTCGCTGGAACCCTTCAATCTGCTTCACTTGCTTTGGAAAGGGGCTCCTGCAAGTCCAACATGATAAATTGGGGTCACCAGCAGCATTCCCCATTAATAATGCTCAGTGATGAATAACGAATCCCATTGCAAAACAGAACTTTTCTAATGCCAATACTTAATAACCTTGCAATTGATATAGAATAGACTTTTGTACGACAATGCTAATCCTTGCATTTGTATAGCTGACATCGAAACATCTCGTACTGCTTCAGCAACAAGAACAACTTGTATTTAGATTGCATCTTTCAGGCAGGATAGCATCTTAGAGTGCTTCATGGACATTATTGCAAAGTGTAGTAACTGTGTATTTCTAGATGAACATAGGAGTTAATTTACACATAACAACAACCACAAAAGATAAGTAAATGATCAATTTTGTAACTGCAGGTTTGATGGTTAAAACACCAGGGGAAACTACCTTGTCTTTTAAAATAGTACAATGGGACCTGAAAGATGAATCTGAACAGACTCCTCTAGCACTACATTAAAGTGTCAGCAAGGTTTGGGACCCCAAATTATTGATGGGGGTCTCAAAGTCTTAAACCCACAACCTTCTGACCCAGTGCTATCAACCCAGTCAGGTATTTTAAGTCTCACTGTTTTGCTTAGCAGTTAGATTCATTCACAAATTTTCTGAAATGTGTTTCAGGTCCTCCGTGCCAGTGGAGCATATTACATTATATTCTTCATCGTCGTGGTCATGTTCGGTGCTCACTACATAGTGAACCTAGTGCTGGCGGTAGTGGCGGCCTCCTATGAAAAGGAAGCGAAGAGAAAGCAAGAAGCAAAGGAAGAAGAAGAAAGGATTTTGGAATTGCGACGTAAGAAAGAAATGATGGTAAGGTCTAGCAGCAGATTAGAAGTTAGTCATATGGTTTTCCGGTGGTCTATTTGCAACATATGCGCTTTTATAAAATATAATAAGAATCATAATAATCCTTACATATGGACGTATGCACTGGCAGAACATTTTAAACATATCAATTGACGCAAATTTTTATTGTTCTATTATAGCTGTGCTACAATAACAACAAATGATATTTGTATACAGTAGTGCCTTTCATATTGGATGGATGTCCCAAGGCATTTGTACCCAAGTCAAGGTTTTGTGTCCGACCTGAGGTGGTGGAATATAGGTTCAGCCCCACAACTCTCTCCATAGTGAGAGTTGATCTGATCTATTAAATAGAGAGTCGCTCTGAGCTATTGAGAGAAGTAGAGAGAAGACTGGGAGGGAGAGAAAATCAGCAGGTATCTCCAGACATTTCACTCTTTTCAAATATCATAGCCAAATTTCAGAAGGATTCCAGGATTTGCATGTTATTATTGCTGGGAATGGTTGGCCTGTTCACCTACCTATTATTGTTTACCCTGTCTTTGTGTATCCTGAGTGGAAACCAAAAGCAGGCAGAAAATGACGTCAAACAAAAATAATGAAACAAAAATAATGAATTGTTAAATTTATTCTTATCCATTTATTCTTATCCATTCTTATGCATAGAATCATACAGCACAGAAGGAAGTCATTCGGCCCATCATGTCTGTGCCGGCTCTTTGAAAAGAGCTGTCCAAATCAATCCCACTCCCCCTCTCCCCCCATAGCCCTGCAACACTGTTCACCACAAATAACTATCTACTTCTCTCTTAAAAGTTGTTATCGAATTGCCTTCTACCACACTTTCAAGCAATGCATTCCAGATCTGAACAACTCACTGGGTGAAAACGATTCTCCTCACGTACCCTCTGTTTCCTTTAACAACTATTTTAAATCGGTGTCCTCGGGTTATCGACCCACTCGCCAGTGGAAAAAGTTTCTTCTTGTTCACTCGATCAAATCCACTGATAATTCTGCCCATAATTTCGAAAATATCTATTAAGTCTCCTCTTAACCTTTTCTGCTCCAAGGAGCCTCTACTGATAACTGAAGTCTGTCATTGGCTGGTACCATCCTGGTAAATCTACTTTGCACCCTTTCCAATGCCTTGACATGTCTTTCCTAATGTGTGCTCCAGCTGAGGCCTAACCAGTGTTTCATAAATGTCCATCATAACTTACTGACTTTTAAATTCTAAGCCCATATTTATAAAGCCTAGTATCCCGTATGCTTTTTAAAAAAAAAAACTGCTTTAACCGCCTGCCACCTTCAAACATGTAGTTATATGAACCCCCAGGTCTCTTTGTTCCTTTATCCCCTTTAAGATTCTACCATCTACCTTATATTGCCTCTCCTTATTTATCCTCCCCAAATGCATTGCTTTGCGTTTCTCCTCATTAAACTTCATCTGCCATGTGTCTGCCCATTTTACCAATCTTTTTAGTACCTCCTCTCGATTTACTTTGCTCCCCCATTACCCCAGTCCTTGCCAGACTTCAGTGGCTCCCTATCCCAGAGAGGATTGACTTCAAGATCCTCACCTGCACCCCCTACCTCTCTGACCTCCTCTCTCCTCAAACCAGCACTCCTTGCCTTCGCTCCACTGCGTCTGGCCTCCTCCATGTCCCCCGAATCCTCTGCTCCACCCTCGGTGGCTGTGCCTTCAGCCTCTACGCCCCGAGGCTCTGGAATCCCCTTCCTCACTACCTTCGCCTCGCCCCCTCTCTTCTCAGCTTCAGGTCCCAGCTGAAGACCTTTCTCTTTGACCGCGCCTTTCGTCACCTTTCTACCCCTGCCCTTGGCTTGGTCTTGGGATCCGCTATTGTGAAGGGCTCTGAGGCGCTGTCCGGCGCGGAGGGCACTGTATAAATCAAATTTGTTGTTGTTGTTACTCTTATCTTATTCAATTTCTCTACCCTCTCCTCTGATATTGTGGCATTGACTGCATCCTCTTCCTTTCTGAAGACACATGCAAAGTACTCATTCAGTACATCAGCCGAATCCTCTGGCGCCACGTTCTGAAGTGTTTGATCCATGAACTCTTCAGCCTCCGGAATGCCTTGTAGTGACTTCAGTCCCTCGTCAAGTTCAGAAACTCTGATCTCAAGCAGCCGGAGGCACTTCCTTCACACATATTTTTCCAGGGCACACAAAGCATTCTGGCGTTCCCACATGGCAAACATTGTGCGTGCAACCAGTCTCAGCTGTTCTGCCATATTCCCAGACATGTTTTATATTGCTTTAATATATCTATATTATAATTATTTTATATTTTATAATTATGCACCTCTTTCTCTGCACCAAAATCCCACTCTCACCAAATTCCCTAACATAATTTTCACTCTGTCTCACTCAGTTCCACCTCACTCAGTTCCCTCTTCACCCTACTGGGCTCTCTGCTCTGCTCAAGTGGGGCACTCCCACGTCATTCCCTTTACACATCTCATATGAACACAAGCTGATTAAGAAACAAAAACTGCAGAATAGCCACTAGATGGCAGTAAAGGAGCTTTTGTTTTACCTTGTCCAGTTATTGTAGGTCTGTTCCTCACCATGTGTAAATCATGTGTAAAACCAGCTGTTATGCTGCATGTGCAAATACATATGTAAGCAGGTATAACATGTGTAAGCATTTTATACTTTGTTCAATGTTCTTTTCTAGCAAAAGAAAAAGAGCAATCTGAATCCAAGAGACAAATTTCGTCTGTATGGGAAACGGTTAAGTATGGGTTTCTCCGTGGAGTCTGTAGCATCATGGGCAACAGAAATATCCCAAATCAGTGAGTTCAGCTTCATATTTCTGTATATTATTCATTCCTACTTGGGTTTTGGCATCTGTATCATGTATGTGGCTGTCTGTGGAAAAGCAACATGATTAAATCTGGCATTCGTAGAATGCATTGCCCTCTCAGGAGCTCGTCAAAGCAGAATAGAATCAATGAAAAAAATCCTTACATTTGAAATTGGATTTTTCATGTCGAGACAATATCTTAAAGTACCTCGCAGGATAACTGTAGAGTGGAGTGTGTATTTTGTGGTCAGTGGGTATGTTTAAAAAGGAGATAATGGAATAAAAAGATAAACAGGCCCAACAAGCTGAATGGCTTGCCTTCTGTTCCTATGTTTCTATGTCTTCAGCACTTTACCTTAAAACAACAAGAATAATATACAGTCGCACTTTTCATCTATGGAGAATATCTCAACTCTTCACCAAAGTCAGAGAGGAAGCCCAAGGTGGGAGGGAGCTCTGGTCAGTGGTGAATGTGTCTGAAGCTGCAGTCAAAGAGATATCTTTAGAAAGAGTGGGGGAAAGCCATTCAGAGGGATTTTGGGAAAGAGCTACTCAGCACAGGAGCAAAGTCTGGTAGCTCATTCCTCCCTTTGTGGCAAGGGGCAGGCTAGAGTTGGCTGGAGAACAGGGTTAGAAGGAGATTGCTGCGGTCAGTTGTCAGGATAGGAAAGCAGTGGAGCCAGGTTAGTGTGAGGGTGATGGGTTTGTGGGAAGAATGCTTTCAATGTTAAAGAAAACTCTATAACAGGAACATTATCTAGATGTTTTGAATCTGATAGAAGTGACACTTGAAGAGACGTAAAACCATCACCCATAGCTGTAAGGATTACTGAAGCAGTGACCCAATGGGTAAATCAACAGTGTTAGGTGATACTGAGACAGTGTTGGGTGTCTGAGACATGTAGACCAGGTAAGTACCCGAATTAGTAATTAACTGTCTGATCTCAGCCAGGGTATGGAGGGGGTATTGCTGGAAGCATCAATATTCCTGTGCGGGCAAAATTGAGGCATTGTCTCCACTTCAACTCATTATCCAGTGCCCTTCCAGGTAAATGTAAGTGTGATGTTATCAGGTGTGGACAGAATTAGCCTTAACTGTGATCCCCATTTGTCATTGAATAACCTTGTTGCATTTTACTATTGTTATTATTTTCAATAGTAAACCATTTTGTGGCAGCATGTGTTCTCCACAGGATGTATTACTGCACACACAAAGGAGGGGAGAAACTTGGAGGAGGGTGAGGATGGGAACAAAGCAATCTGTAAAATTATAGGTTTCTACTAAAATGATATTGCAACACAAATATACAGTTAATTTTCCTTCTTCCTGCCCCAACCCCTCCCCCCCTGCTCTTGTCCCTACCTTCTCGACGTGAAATGCGCTATATAACTGTAAGTTTTGGTTGGTTGGTTGGTTGGTTGATTGATTGATTGATTGATTGAAGTATATTTGTTTTTGTGGGCTGGGAGAGCATATTAGGTTTGAACCCTGTTAAAGATGAATACAAATCTGTGGCACAAATCAAGCCAAAGCAACAATTTTTCAGTACGTTAACATCTTTTTCTTGCAGATGAAGATGGAGAGGAATATAAAAAGAGAAACTCCAAATGGAATATCTTGAAAAGAAGATTAACCAAAAAATTTTGCTCCTGGATCTGTTGCCCAGCTTTTATAAAAATCCAGGAGTATCTGGTGATATTTGTGTCGCACTCGCTTTTTGAAGGCGTTATTACAATCTGCATCCTAATAAATACTCTCTTGCTGTCAATCGACTACTATAAGGCACCTTACTCTAACGCACTAGAAAAAGGGAACACTGTAAGTAAAGTACAATGTAATAAGATACTCTATTATCTTGTCTATTCGATAAACATTGATCTCTGCAGTTCAATTAACAAGATACTTCAGCCTATTATCAGCCACACTTCACTATAACGCAACTGTCAGCAAACGTCACTGTCTCACCAAAAGGGAATAAAACTTGCCCTGTCTTGAGGTTTAAATTGCAACCTGATGACCTCAACTTATTATCTCCTTTTGTGCCATGTTTATATTTCAAGGTTCTCTGCAGTGCAGTATAAATCAGAGTTAGGTCAGTGAAAATTGCCCTGGTGCTTTGATCCTGAGACTACCTTATGGCGCAGCTTTGATTTGCACCCACTAAATTGCACCACAATGAATTCATACTAACTCTACTCCCAGTGGTCCCTTGAAATGTCTTAGATAGTTACCCAAGAATTTTTAATTTTCACTGACATTTTCATGCTTTGATAGGATGTCATTAACATTAAAAACCTGATATCAGAATTCACAGTTTTACTTCCAGTGATATAATAGATGGGACATTATGTAGCACTATCCAGCCTATGTTATCCAACTTGTTAATGGAAAGAGGTATGAACAGGGTCAGAATAACTTTCTTTCATCAGCTGCTGACACTGAGAGGGAGATGCTCTTCTAATTATACCAATAATAATAATCACCATTGCATTTGATACAGCGCTTTTCACGTCTTCTAGACAACACCACAACAACAACAAAAAATTACATCATTAGAGTGCCTTTCGCATCGGGAGGAATTCCCAAGGCGCTACTTTAGATGTCTCAAAGCGCTTCACAGAATATACTGTAAGGTGAATTGACTATACTGTATATGTGGATGAAACGCAGCAGCCAATTGCGCATAGCAGTGGCTCTGTTCAATCCAAACAATTGTGGATTGAAATGAGGGATTATTATTAGGCTCGTGGCGTAAGGAAACTTGCCGAAGGTCTCCCTCTGTCTAGAACTGAACCCAAGTCTCTCGCTTGTAAGGCAAGCGCTCTAATCACTGAGCTGCAGGACCTCCCTCTGTAGATATTGTGAAACAAAACATGTTTTCCATCATAGGTTTGTTTAGAAAGCATATGTTTAAAGAAAAAGACCAGTGTTTAATATCACAGAATGTAAAAAAAACATTTCTGTAAATAGGAAGACCTGAAAAAATAGAAAATCCTAAACTTTTATTGTTTTTGGATGGGGTTTCAGAATGATAGTGAGGTTCACAAAGCTCTCTAACATAACTGGATACAGATGTGTAAATATATTTTATCAGAAAAAAATTATAATGGTATTTCTCAAATCATTTTATCCTCTGTATGGGGAAATATATCACTTTCTCAGAACATTTTGTATTACAATTTGTTTCTGGAATTTTGGAAAATGTTTCTTGCACTTTTTAAAGAAACAGCTTTCAGGTTTGTTTTAAAATCAGGGACACCCCCCAAAAAAATGATTTCAACTAAATTTAAGGTTCTTTTAACTAAGATTATTTATGGCACATTTTCATTCTTCATATAAAGTCATTTTTTCACTGAGTGAAATCCAAGCTATAGAGTGAGAACTTTTACTCACTTTAGCATTTTTTCAGTAACTTGACCTTGTGACAGATGTGATATAATGTCGTATCAATCATCTGATCCTTTAATTCAAAACGTTTTGCATCATTTTCAAGAAGGAGAAGAAGTCAGATTTCTCAAATAATATTTCTCATAGTTCAGTGAACATGGGCATAAAGCTTAAATCTCTCGGTTCTTGATTCATATCAAATACATTTAAGGTCATGGGAATTTTGGGAACAGGAAAGGGCCATGAAGCTCCAACCATCCTCTCTTTTTTGGTCCTCAACGCCATCTACCTACCTTCTCACACAAACCCCTCAATCCTCTCTCAGGAAATGTGTCGAGATACCTTAGGAACAAATTGGAAACAGAGGAGGCCAGTCAGTCCCTTAAGCCTGTTCTATAGTTTAAATTTAATTTCAAAGCCATTCCCCACTACCAAGAAACAATTCTTCATGTACTTAGCATTTAGTAAGTAAGGGTTATAAATGAGAACAATAGTCCTTCCATTTCAAGTTTGGAAAATGTCTTAAAGCGTTGCAGAGGGTGTGCTGTGAAGTGTGGCCTTGTATTTTGTAGACAAACATGACAGCCAATGTTTTATGTGCGACAATATCCCACAAACATCCATGAAGTGAATGACCAATTTTTATTTGGTCATTATTAGCCAGGCCACTGGGAGAATCTCAACTCACTTCCCTTTTCGAATTGCTCAAAGTCCCCAAATTCCTGTCTCAGAATAGGAGTGCTACCGGTTGAGCCAGGCTGACACCTAAATTTCATATTTCACTGGTTCACAGTAATTACAATAACGAGGTGCTGAGATTATTGTGTGTAACAAAAACAATTTTGTAATTAATTCTCTCATTTTATATTTCATCCAATGCAGGTTTTGTCAATCATATTTATAATTGAAGCTATTTTAAAAATAACAGCACTAAATCCTCTACCATATGTGCAAAATGGATGGAATGCTTTCGATTTTATCATTGTTCTTCTGACCTGCTTGGAATGGGCGCTTTCCACAATAAATATTCCAACACTCAAACTCTCTATGATACGATCACTGAGAATGGTAAGTCCTTAGTATTTTTTTGTATAAAGCTTTTATACATTTGTTCTGGTATGAATCCAATGCTTTTTGCTGCTGGACAGTATTTAAATATAGATAGATGCCAATCATTTGAAACCAGATTGCAAATGTTTTATTGAAATACAATATGTTTAAAAAAAAGGAACCAGTAATGGTTTCAAGACAGATTTGGACAAGTGCCTGGAAATGAAAAGTATTAGATGATGTTGTCAGATTATGCAGTTGATGCATTGAAGGAATTTGTTGGGAAGTTAGCTGGGTAGGCTGAATAATCTATTCATGCCTGCAATTGTAAATAAATATAGGGTGAATCTTGCAATGGGTGATGTAATAGATTATTTTCTAGAGGGGGAGAAGTTAGATAGTGTTAGTATTCAAAGGGATTTGGGTGTCCTTGTACACCAGTCCCAAAAAGTTAGTTCGCAGGTACAGCAAGCAACTAAGAAGGCGAACGGCATGCTAGCGTTCATTTCAAAATGTTTAGAGTATAAGAGTAGGGAAGTCTTGTTGCAACTGTATAGGGCTCTGGTGATACCGCACCTAGAGTATTGTGTGCAGTTTTGGTCTCCTTATTTAAAAAAGGACATTCTTGCCTTAGAGGGGGTGCAGCGTAGATTCACTAGGTTAGTTCCTGGGATGAGGGAACTGACCTATGAGGATAGGTTGAATAAACTAGGGCTGTATTCTCTAGAGCACAGAAGAATTAGGGGGGATCTTATTGAAACATATAAGATTGTTAAAGGGCTAGATAAAGTAGGCACTGAGGCACTGTTTCCCCTGGTAGGAGAATCTATAACCAGGGGTCACAGTCTTAAAATTAAGGGTCAGCCTTTTAGAACAGAGTTGAGGAAACATTTCTTCACTCAGAGGTTAGTGAATTTATGGAATTCACTACCTCAGAAGGCTGTGGATGCTCAGTCCCTGAACATTTTCAAAGCTGAGACTGATAGATTTTTTTTTAAATAGAGGGATTAGGGGATATGGGGCAGGTAATTAGAGTTAGGTGAGAAGATCAGCCATGATCTTATTGAATGGCGGAGCAGGCTCGAAGGGCCTACTCCTGCTCCATTTCTTATGTTCTTATGTTCTTAATTATCATCATCAAACAAAGCAGCACTGGAGCTAGCCAATATTTATGTCAGGTGTAATCCCTCAATTTCTGCATTGGTTGGACCTGAAGCAGTTATAAAAGATAGGGACTCTTAACTCATTGTAATATTTGAATGTCACTTTGGGGAATAACTTGATTATAATGTGAAGTCCACACAGCATTTGAGACAGAGACCCATTGATATCTCAGTTATCATAAGGTCGTTAAACTGATTATCCATGTTAATTGCACATTAACTTGGGGAGATAAACAAAAAATGAAAATTATTGATGATGATAAACTTTTTTTCAAAATGTTACAATAATATACAAAAATGTAGCTATATTCCAAGGAAATCCCAAGGAGGGCATATATGAGGGAGAGGGGAAAAGATCTAAAAGAGAGGACAATATAGGTTTAAAGGAGAGAGGAATGGGATGGGTGGAGGCTCATATGGAGAACAGTGATTAGTTGGGCTAAATAACCTGTTCTGTGTCATATCATATGTGACTGAAGAAAGTCTGTATAGTTTCCTGAACATGCAAGGAAACGGGCTCCTATGAAGCCAGCATTTCAGTAAACTCCAGTTTTCTAGTCAAATTGTTGCTAGTGACTTCAGAACTTCATTTTGGAAAAGAGGAAAAGTAGATGGCCATTCATCCCATCAAGACTGTTTCATCAGTTTTTTAGATTTGGACAGATCTTTTAATCCCAATGCAATGCGCTTTCACCATACCACTGAATACCTCTGCTACCCAATTATATGTTTAACTTGCCTATAAACATGCCTATTGATTCAGGTTCTATATCGTTCTGAGGCCGAGCATCCCACATCTTCACCACCGTCTGTGAGAAAAAATGCTTTCTGACCTCAGTTTTAACTATCTGATTTTAGTTCTAATTTTAAGGCTATGTTCCCTTTTAATAAGAAGCATACAATGTATCTAAGTCATTTTCTCATTGTGAAATTATTGTATAACCGTACCAACTCTGTCTAACTAAACCCCTGCAGAATCAGTGAAGATGTTTAATAGTGAAGCAGTTACTTGGGAAGCAGGGGATATTAAGAGCGATTCTGAAAGATAGGGAAAGGGGATTTAAAAATCTGCTGTGAACTAATAATCAGACTGAACTGGCTGAATGGTCTCCTCCTGTTCTGATGTTCCAAATTATATTGGTACATATCAGTGAAAAAATCAATTAAAAATGCCAAGAACCATGTTTAATTGCTTTCTAAAGTCATTGTGGGTTGATTTTTGATAAAGTTGAGAACAGCATGACCTGGGAACAAGGCTGAAAGTTACATACAGTATCTGGCGAAAGAGCAAACAGTGCTTTAGTCAAAATTCAAAGTTTAAATTATCCTTTTTTGCAATGATGGATATTCAAATCAAATGTTGTACTTTTTATTTGGGGCATTCATTTGCTTTTGCTAATAAAATTCAGTGCTATGTAACTTCTACCAAGTTGTCTTGATCATAAATTGGAACAGCAGGTTGGGGTGACTGGAGGAGTGGGGGTGGGGGAGGGAATGTGGGGAAGATTCCACTTTGAAACGTTAATGCCATTTTTATGAAGCATTAATAACACACTAGCTTCAAGAGGTCTTTTTGTTACTTTTAAAGTATCCTCGATATTGCTATGGAAAAAGGGGGTCTTGGAAAACATAGAACTAAATCTCAGTATGAAACTTTTCACATCTAGCAATTTGACAATTAGATGCAGTCGCCATGTATGGGCTGATTAATTTATTCCTTACTGGAGATAAATTAGCAGCACATTAAAGTTTGGTGCAATGGATGTACAGTATATGGATTTGCTGAAAATGCACCTCCAGCACTGTTCTCATTGACACCACCAGCAAAGCTGGGGGTCAATAAGATACTAGTTTCTCTGAAGTTATGCACCTCTTTAACTAACAGCTGACTCCCATCATCCATCCATAAGACTCAACTTAATTGACATCACCAGTGGGAATGGTTTCAGGGAGTCTGGTTAAGTTACAACTGAGTACCTTCAATGTGATCAACATCAAATATGTTACTAAGATATCAGTGTTACTTTGCTAAGTTACTGAATTATCATTGTCCGTTTTAAGAATTGCAAAAAATTGACTCTCAAGTTAAGACTAACCAAAGATTTTCTGGTATTCTACATAATCCTACTTTTTAAGACAGTTGTTTGAATTTAAAGATGATGAATAATTTCAGTTTTCCTCGGGATCCTCTTAAGATTCACATTATTCTAAATGTTTTATTTTGTCTTTGTCAACAGCTTAGAGTCTTCAAACTGGCGAAGAATTGGAGAACACTGAACGTACTGATTACCATTATATTCAAATCAATGAGAGAGATGGGAAATTTGACAGTTATAGTTATCATTGTTCTTTATATTTTCACTGTAATCGGAATGCAACTTGTTGGACATGATTATGCGCATCCAGTAAGTGCGTTATAAAAAATCCACATTTTACCGTAAATGGTCTAACCTTTGGTCCTCTATCTCAGGTTCCTTGGCCTCACTCCCTCTTTCACCACCTGTGAAACCCATCTTTAGACCCATCTTTCCAACCACATTTAGTTATTCTTCCCATTTCTCCTGCTCTACCTCCCACCACCTGAGCTTGAGTAAGTTGTGTGAAGTGCTTTGAGATGTTGTTGGAACTCTTGTGTAAATGTATCCAGCACATTAACATTATTTGTTACAAATTTATTTGTTGTAAGATTGAAAAGGAACTGGACCCTTATGGTATGATTTGCCAATATATTGTACATACAATGTTTCCTCTCCAACAAGTGCTTTGATTTTTTTGTGCTGCATGAGGGCAGTGCCACCTTAATCAGACAAATGTGATAAAATCACAGCCACAATTTCAGCTTCACAGTATGATCCGAGCACAAAGAAAATTGATTAACTTTTTTTAGCATTCGTTACAAGCATATTATGATCCAAAGTTTATAGCACAGAAGACAGAGTCCATTCATCCTATCATGTCTGTGCTGGTACTGGCTGCTCAATGGAGTTATCTTCGCCAATCCCACTGCCCTGCTCTTTTCCCCACATCCTTTAGTATTATTTTTCCTCAAGTTCTGTTTTAAATTATGTTACCAGCCTCAATGACCAGTCAAGGTGAGGTGTTCAAAATTCTGACAATTCTTTGTGAAATTAAGTATTATCTACTCCCCACGCCTTTTCTTCTTCTGGTAATCCTTGTATGACAATTTTTTGTTGAAAATGTAGGCCACCGTTAGTTTTTTCTACTTTTCTCCCCATTGCCATGTGTCTCTCAGCTCCTGGTCTGGCTTCCTCTTCCTGACATCCAGCTCCATGTGCACTAGTTGCCCCGTGGCATTCTACCCAAGTGCCCATTGTGGGCCTTTACAGTGCTGTTAGCAGATTGCTTGATTGTAGAGGACATTACAACGAAGTTTAACCTTTCCCCCCAAAAGATCATGACTATCTTCCTTTGGTGGTGGTGGGGTGAGGGGTGGGGGAGGGGTGCGGAGAGGGTTGTACGCAGGGTCTCTTTGGAACTGATCAGGCAAAGGGATGTTAGAATTGAGCCGACACTCGATAGTGGTCTCCGAAGTCCAATTCCTGAGTCAAGCGAGTCCACATTATCCCAGGACACTGATGACAGTGCAGCCAGGATGGCTAATTGTCAGGACTTGGAAGGGCAGACCAATCACTGGGCAACTAGGACTCTACACATTCAGCTCTCATTGACGCTGCAACCAAAGACCTAATGGGTAGGATGGATCTAGCTAGACAAGCAGCAGGAAAGCTTACCAGGTGACCTTGTGATAAATACCTTTTTTGCAATTTCCATGCATAGGTGGATGTATGGAACACTTGTTTAGTTTGGTTTTGTCCTCTCTCCCTTGGAAAGCCTGGGCCAATTTAATCTTCCTGAATAGCTCTGCTTGAGACCAGAAAACTCAGAAAGGTTCATTTAACAGTAATATTTAACAGGAAACAGACCTCCATTAAATTATTTGATAATATGTTTAATATTTCTAATGAAACAAATGCTTTGATATTTTCCATGCAATGCATGACTTCTCACTTAACCATCAGTGAAAATAGTCTCTCTTTGTTTACTGATCAAAACCTGTATTAAATATAATCCTTAATCCCCTTTGCTTGAGTTCCATTTTTTTTGTCTTTTGTTATCCCATGTTTCCATGTGACATTATATTGTGTTATTATAGGAAGCATTTTCTGGCAATGAAATACCAAGATGGAATTTTACGGGATTTTACAACTCCTTTATCATGGTGTTTCGGATCTTATGTGGTGAATGGATAGAACCATTATATGACTGTATGCGTTGCTCAAAGATGTATTTTTGCGTCCCATTGTTCTTACTCACGTACATAGCTGGGAATTTTTTGGTAAGACATTCTGAAAAATATTAATGTGTGGTGTGTGCCATATAACTGATAAAATATCATATTTACAGTTTAGTCTGAAATCTAACTTAAACCTAAATATAACTTAATTCCAACAATGTATTAATCTACTAAACAGAAGGATTTTTTCGATAAGAATATTTGACTGTAGATTTTTGCTTTATTGTGTGTTAATTGACTCAGTGGTACCAAAACTGCATGAGTCAGACATCTTGCTGACCCCCCAAAAATAAATGTTCTGTTTTATAAATAGTTTCAAAATCTTATTTTTCAACCGCAAATATGTGGCAGACAAGATTATTTACTCCATATATGTCTGACTACACAACAGTAGGGAACCCGGTTGTTGGTCAATTGGCGTATCACTTTTCTGAGGTAATAATCCCTTTAAAAAAATTATTATTATTTGGTCACTCAAAGTATGATTGTTTTGGGACACTGCTGTTTGCAATTGGCTGCCACATTTCACCCACAAAATATATAGTCAATCCACTTTACAATACTGTATATTCTTTGAAGCGCTTTGAGATGCCTCAAATACATGATAAGGTACTATATCAATGCAAGGATTATTATTATTACAGCAGCTAGTGCAGCAATGTATTTAACATGTCCTGTATACTTTTTATTCTTCAGGTGTTAAACTTGTTCTTGGCTTTGCTGCTTAATTTTTTTTCTGGAGATACACTGACAGCAAATGCAACGGAAGAAGAGCCCTCTCAAGTGAAACAAATGTTTAAGAATTTTTGTCTTGTATTGTCATGTCGAAAATCAACATTGGTGGGCAAAATACAACCAGATGAGAAAAATAACTCCTCAGATGCGGGCAATGCACCACTTGCCGATTGCACTACAGGTCCACAGAAATGCACTACCAGTAAGAGCAATGTTTTATATACCAGTGTTTTACCACTTTAGCACAAATAAGATTCTACAGTTTTAAATTTTGATCAGTTTCCTTGGGGGTAATAGAAGGAATGCCATATGTTCAAATATATTTCTGATCATTGTGAACACATTACGAACTAGCTGTGTCTCCGTTTGTAGTTTTGTATCATTTAAATCTTTCCTTGTATGCTTGCTTTTTCCCATAGCTGCAGACAATGAGCTAAAATCTTCAAGCACTGTTGAACCAACAGCTTTGCCAACATTTTCCCATGGCCGTGTATACCCTCCGTTAGGGGAGGTTAAGGGTGACGTCCCTACTGTTAGTGCACTGTGTGATCCAGCAGGCGGTGCTCGGAAGTATGAAAATGGTTCAGCTGTTGTGATGGTAATATAAAATTGCATGAAAAATATCTAGTATACAGATTTATGGTATAATTTTATGGTGACCTGTGGTTAAATTGATTTATTTTAAACCATTGAGAAATATAGAGTCAATTAACTTTACAGGTTATGCTACAAAGCTGTTTGAGACGTCTTGAAGACGTGATAAGGTGCAAGGATCATTATATTATTATTATTATTCATAGATTCATAGATTCATAGAATTTTACGGCACAAAAGGAGGCCATTTGGCCCATCTAGTCTGTGCCGGCTCTTTGAAAAGAGTGATTCAATCCCACTGCCCTGTCCGCTCCCCATAGCCTAATAGACCTGTTCTCCCTAAATAAAGATCTAATTCCCTTTTAAAAGTTGTTATCGAATCAGCCTCCACCAACTTTTCAGGCAATGCATTCCAGATTCGAACAACTCACTGAGTGAAAAAATTTCTCCTCAGCTCCCCAGCTTATCTAGGGTCCGGCAATATATCGATATATCGCTAAAACCCGATATCATTTTCATATCGATACGCCAATATAGGCATTTCAAAAATATCGATATATCGATAAATCAGAATGCGCGCACACTTAACTACAAGACCCAGAATGCTCATCTCTACACACAATGCACAGACCAAGGTGCAAAGCCACCATATTGTACTCATAGTCCTCGAATACAATATATAGGTATGCAAGGGGTGAGGGGGGGGGGAGAGACGGCTGGGTGGGGGGGTGAGGGGGAGCGAGACGGCTGACGGTGGGGGAGGGGGAGAGAGACGGCTGGGGGTGGGGGGAGGGGGAGAGAGATGGCTGGGGGAGGGGAGGGGGAGAGAGACGGCTGGGGTGAGGAGGGGGAGAGAGACGGCTGGGGGGAGGGGGAGAGAGATGGCTGGGGGGGAGGGGGAGGAGAGAGACGACGGGGGTGGTGGTGGGAGAGAGGGACGGCAGTGGTGGGGGAGGAGAGTGGGATGGGGGGGAGGGGAAAGAGACGGGGTGGATGTGACAATATACAGATAGATAGAGATGGGGGGATGTGAGAGAGGAGAGAGACACAGAGACACAGACAGAAAAACACAGAGATGGAGAGAGTGAGAGACACAGAGTGAGAAAGATATTTACCTCCTGAGGAGATAAGCCCCGAATGCGCGCACCCGGAACGCGCGCGCACCCTGAATGCGCGCACACTCCGAATGCGGGCGCTGCGTGCGCATGCGCAGTATGAAAAACCTGAAAATATCGATATTTCAGTATATCTTGATATGAGCCCATCGATATATCTAAATTGGAAAATTTCTATATCGACAGACCCTATTATTATCTTAGTGGTGACAGATATAGACTAGTATGGATAATTCACATATTCACGAGCCAGAATGTGCAAGTGAACAAATATTTAACTCAACTGGTTTGCAACGATCACAAATTAGACTAAATTATGGAGGAGATAAGAAGGAACTTAACCCTAAAGCTCAAACTGCTAAACCGGACCCTATGAGTACTTAAAACTGACATTGGGAATTTAAAAGTGTTCCATTCACATTGTAAACTAAGAGATAATTGACTCACATTTTGTTACTCAGTTTAATAATTTTGAAAGAGATGGTTTGTGATCTCATCCATGAATTTAGAGATTGTTTCTTCATAATTTGAGATAGATATGTATATAGAATTAGGTAGATTGATGCAGCACATACATTTTTTGCCCAATTGGTCCATGCCATGAGGTGGTGTAATTCATAATTCCATTCTTACCTTAGCTGGAGACTTTGGAGGAAGTGCAGCAGGAAATAGAAGCAGAAACTCAAGGAAAAATCAGCCCACAGACATCAGGAAATGTGAATGAAGAACCCAGTGGTGAAACTCACAAAGCAAATGATGATAAAGATGTCATATCGATTGAAGACGAAGCGAACGAGGAGAAAATGAAAAATGAAAAAATCATGGACCCCTGCATGCCAGTTATTTGCACTGAAAAGTGCAACTGTTGTGATTCACTTACTACAACATTTGTGGGAAAGGTGTTTCTGGGAGTGAGGAATCTAATGTTCACAGTGGTGAATAATCGTGTGTTTGATGCGGCCGTCCTTTTTGTCATACTTCTCAGCACAGTAACACTGGTAAGTAATATGTTCAAGCAAAAGTCTTTGTGGCTTCCCAACACTTATAGCCACAACAACAACTTGGATTTATATATGGGGCGAAACTTTAGTTTCCTTGCTCCATACACCTCTGTTTACCTAGCAGGAACCCAGTTGTTAGTAGTTTTTGTGGAGTGCTTTTCAGGGATAATAATAGTACCCCTTTAATAAAACAGTCCCAAAACCATTTGTGGGACATTGCTCTGCACAATGGTCTACTGTGTTTCACCCAGAAAATAGATAATCAATTCACTTTACAATGCGTTCTGGGAAACGCTTTGAGAACTCCATCCCAGAGTCATCTGAGTCAAGCCCTTCCCAACCCTCACCCACACATTTAAAGTCTGCCTTAAGACCTTATTCGTTTGACTACATTTTTGCCCCCCTCTTTCCTACCCTCCTCAGCTCTAGCTCCCAGTCAGTTGCATGAAGCATTTTGAGATGTGATTCTGATGTGAAAGATACTATATAAATGCAAAGTGTTGTTATTTTTATTATTATACCATAATGGTATTTATCTGAATGAAACTGCCGGTGCTGTGTACATACATGTTGATATTATTTTAGAAATTAAATTTAATTTCCTGCCACTTAACACATTATTATCCAGCATCACAATCTGACTTTAATTTGCAAGCTATTACTTAATCTTGAACCTCTTCCTAACCCTGAAGCAATGTAATAATGAATACACTATTCCCAACATTAGTTATTGCTTTGCTCTGGAACGGGCCCCAAAATTTCCATTTCTCCCTTGTCCTTAGCGAGTGCAATAAACTGCCAGGCTCAATTAGCATCACTTTTGTCTCTGTGTCAGAAAGTTGTGGGTTCAATCCCATCATCAGAACTTTGAGGTCATAGTCTAGGCTGATACTCTACTACGATATTCTACCACCAGTGAAGCTTGTATTGTTGTTGGTGCTGTCCTTCAAATGAGACATTGACCGAGGTTCTATCTGACCGCTCAGGTGGGCTTGTTAGATCCAGTGTTAAATATCGTGGAAGTATTTGAAAAGAACAGCATAGGAGTTTCACCAGTGTCCTGGCCAGCAATTCTCCAGGTTAAAAGACAATCACTTCATTGCTGACTGTGAGACATTACCACATGCATATCAGCAATCACATTTACCTACAAGATGTAGTCACCACACTCACTTTGAGATGTTTTCATAAGTGATAAGGAACTATATCGAGCATCATCATTATTTATTAGTTCAAAATACATTTTAATTTTGTACTTTAATGATAATAATCCTTGCATTTGAAATAGCGTTTTTCACTTCTACTTGACATCTCAAAGTGCTTCGCAGAATATACAGTAAAATGAATTGACTGTCTATTCTATGCACAAAACACAGCAGCGATTGGGCACAGAAGTAACCGAGAAACAGTCGTGGAATGAGCGACCAAACTATTATTGTTTAAGGAACATGTCAGAGAATGTCCACTTAAATATAGCATTTTAGTGACCAGAATTTGACAAATTCTTAAATACAGGCTTAATTTTGAGGCTGAAGTCCTTTTAAGAACCACAGAAAACTGGTTTCAAAGTTAAGATTGAATTCAACAATATGCCATGTTCTGTGTGTGCTAAATTGCTTTATGAAAAGAGTAAATGTAGAACTAGGTGTAACTTCTTCCCCCATAATGTATTTAGTAACACTACAATTTGGACTGTTGATTCTATGAATATGTTCACCCTTATCACAAGTTCAGCAAAAAAGATGGTGTGGATTCATAACTCTCTGATGAGTGGTGGTGAACAATTTAGATTCAATCTGCTTTGCACAGAGAGTGGTGAATATGAGGAATGGATTATCCAGGGAGGCAGATTGATGGAGGCAGATTTTGTCAACAAATTCAAGAGAATTAGATAATTATTTGGCGAAGAAATCTACCAAAGGCAATGTGAGATTGAGTAGGTTTTTTTTTTAACTGTCCAGATGCACCAGTCCTGCACATTCCTATGTTCTTATGTAAATCTGGAACAGGCAACATACGACCGGAGGACAAAATAGTAACAGTCTGAGAAGCAATTCATTATTCCAAAAGAAAGAAACAAAATATTCTGTATTTGTAAGTTTAAAAGGATCCATTTCACTTCCCTTTTCTCGGCCTCCCAATCTTAAAGCCATGGTTGAAGCAGAATTAATAATGCATCAACAACTTGCAATTATTGTTGTTGTATTATTAACAATAGTAATAAACAAGGCGAGCAGGATGCTCAGCTATATTGCCAAATTAGTTCAGTCCAGATCCCAGAAGTCATACTCAAGCTGTACAGTGTACTGAACGGTCAGGCTGCATTTAGAGTATGACACGGTCACTGTGACATAAAGGCAGTGAAGAGGAGAGCAGTGAGGCTGAGCTCCAATCAATCAATCAAATGAATATATATTTTTTTAAATCAAACAAAACTTACATTTATATAGCTCCTTTCACATTAATAGGATGTCCCAAGGCGCTGTACAGTTAGGTAAGGACAAGAGCAGGTGGGGAGGGGTCGGGGCTGGATGAAGAAGAGAACGAAAATTGACTGTATTTTTGTGGGCAAAACGCAGCAGCCAAATTGCGCACAGCAGTGTCCCACAAACAGTCATGGAAGTGGGGCCAGGAGAGAAAGCGGGAAAAGAGGGTAAGGGGGAATAGGGAGGGAAAGGCAGGTGGAGTTAAAATCAGTTAGAAATGGGGAGAAAGGGAGGTAAGAGAGAAGAGGGAGGGAAAGGGGAAAATGAGCCTCAAAAAACAATTAGACAAGTTAGGGATCTTCAGTCTTGAAAGGAGATATCTCAGAGAGGACCTGATAGAGGGTATAACATTTTAAATGGGACTGATAAAGCAAATTCAGAACAATACTGTCAGATGCACCAAGTTAGCAGACCTAGAGGAATTGGGATGAGAGTTACAAAGTTACAAAGGCAATTTCAGGACAGACACCAGGAAGTATTTGTTTACCAGTAGGGTAATTAATGACTGGAACAGGTAATCAGGAAGGTCGGCTGAGGTAGGACCTGTTACCATCCTGTGGTGGTAAGATGAATAAAACAACAACAACAAATAACATTTGGACGTCGCAAGACACTGAACATTAAGGAATTTGGACCTGAGCAGAGGTTTAGATCATGGGGGTGGAGGGCAGGAAGGATAGGGTGCAGGAGGGTGGCCAAGTGTGCGGTCAAGTGGAAAGATTTTGAGATATGCTTTGAAGGAGGCAAGGAAGGGAGCAAGACGAAGGGACTTGGGGATGGAGTTCCAAATGGTGGGCTAGAGAAGCTGAAGGCCTGACCACTGATAACAACAGCAATTTGCATTTTATATAGTGCCCATAACTTGGGCCAGCACCTCAGGATGCTTAATATTGTGGAAGGAATATTGTGGAAATCAATTGGACCGAGGGTGCTTCTTCATCTAATCCTCTCCTTGGAACTGAGACTGAGTTCTTTCAAAAACATGGCATGGATTCAGTGGGACAAATGGCCTGCTTGTGGTGTCAATTGTAAGAATTTTTTGACTGACAGAGCTGGCTGGAGGACAAGCACCCTGCTCCCAGCCCTTGATTATGTTCTCTGAGACGCTACCATGCATGAAATGCACTACATAAATACAAATTATTGCTGGTGTTAATTATTGTTAACATAGCCAGTAAATGTCAGCCATTTGGAGCTACCACAGAGCATTCCTTTCAATTTATCTTTCCTTTCAATGTGACAACCCCATTGTTTCACATAGGCTCTCAGGGTGCAGCTTAGGTTGGCAATTCACTATATAGGGAACTGTGGCTGCTGTAGTCTCTCTATTGTACTCTATTGGAGTTCGGACATGTTAAATCATCTCACTCTAAATTTATTATTTTGTCCACAAAATATACAGTCAACCTACTTTACAAATCATTCTGTGAAGCGCTTTGAAATGTCTCAACAACGTAATAAGGCGCTATATCAAGTGCTAGGATTATTCTTATTACTGTATTACTAACAGAAAAAGTGTAGTGAGAGTATTTACCAAAATTGACCGCAGAATGTATATGTATGAAGGCTTCACTCCAGATCAAACAATGAGGTAATTAAAGCACCTGGCTTTTCCTTTGCAAGCAGGATTACATCTAAAATGAGACTCAATGTGACCTTTGTTTCATGATAGAAATCAAATTATACATGTGCAATCAATGCTGCACACACATCAAAGATGGATCTCATGTTGGTACTAGATCAAACAGACATCAGAAATATATTGTGGGCAGATTGATAGCTGAATCAATGAGTATATTGTGTATAGCTCCATGTGTGTTCTTTCTTCCCCACCTCCACTCGTGAAAGCACTAAATCTTGCTGGTCTGCAATTTGCAAACAAATCAGTAGTCTTTCATTATCTCACCCTTGTGCCACTTGTCAGATGCTAACTGAAAATGGAGTGTTCCAAGGGTTATTATTATTATAATAATTATCACTTATTATTAATAATACAATAATAATCCTTGCATTTGGTATATCCTTTTTCCAGTGGAGAGGATGTCCCACAGCACTTCACCATGGAGTGACAGCGTATTTGAAGACAAATGCAGCAAGGCACAGTTGTGCAGTTAATTTGCACACAGTAATGTCTCACAAAGAGCCATGAAATAAATGTTGACTAGGACATGAAGAGAATACGCCTTTTGCTTTCAAGTAGTGTCATGGGATCTTTAACATTCACCTGAGGCAGATATGAACTCAGTTTAACATCTCATGTGAAGGATACAACCAACAATGTAATACATCCTCATCAATGCATTGAAGTGTCAGTTTGGACTATTATGAGTTAAAAGTCCTGATGTAGGGCTTAAACCCACAACCTTCTGAATCAGAGGCAAGAGTGGTACCTACTGAGCCAGGCTGACATAGATTTGACTGTGGAAACTAATCAGCTAAACCTGCTCTTAATAGGCCAGGGAAGAATGGGGGGTTGGAGGGGTGGGGGAGAGCGGGTGGGGGACTGCCAATAGCAACAAGAAGCAGGAACACAATTTGATTTCTTCCCTTTTCTTAACTCAAGGACATTGAGGCCAATTGTAGAGCCTCATCTGTTGGCCCAGTTGAGATCAGCCAACTCAGCACATCTCAAACCTACAACCATCTGGTCTGAATGACTTATTGTTGCACCGAGTGCTTTAATCAACTCTGCCAAAAAGAAAGCAAATCACAAACCACAGTTAGAAGATGTGCACAGCTCCACTTTTTGCTTAGCACTGCTTCCAAGGAGCTCATAGCACAACTAAAATGTTTCTGTTCGCAAATGGTTTTGCAAAAACTTGTCAAATGTTCTTTTCCTTTTAATCCATTTCAATGTTTTGTTCTTCCTTATGAAATACTTTGCTCATTTTTTATTTATAATATCCTCCTTTTCCCCTATAAATGGTGAGATAATAAATGGCCATTCACCGAAAGCCTGCCTGAATGATCAGACTGAAGTTCAAGACGTTTGGTCATATTTCCTACATTTCTCAATGGGATTTCTTAATTGTAGACTTTATGTGATAAACCAGGATTACATCATGCCAACTTGAGAGAACCCAGTTCCAAAAATAGATCAAGTTGTACTCACCAGAGTTGCTATGTTCAGAGGTTCTGGACATCTGGATTCCTTGGAAATATGGAAATTGCATTAAGAAATACACAAGATTGACCCAAACATATATCTAAGCAGAGTTCAACTTGTAGATCTAATCTTTTAATGAAGTATTGCACTTTGAGACATTTTTGCCTTGCCGCCCATAATTGGGCGGCAAGTCAAAAAATTGACTTATTTTAAAACATACTATATTACTAATATACTAAATAGTAACAGAATATTGTATAGCTACTTATCAATAAAGATTTCAGCACACGGTAAAAAATTGGTAAAAACCTCAAAGTTCATAAGTTTAATAAGTGCACATGCACAAAAATTGAGCATACTCGCGATTGCTGGAATGGGGAATTGCCTCGGGAGGGGGTCGAGCGATCCGGTTAATCGGGTCACGGATAAACGGCTTTTACTGTTGCTTAACCAAGGACCAAGTGTAAAACATATTCCAAATCAGTGTAAAACAAGCAAAAATATAAAAATTCGGCCCGCATCTATATGAAAATGTGATTGTCACACAGTTGACAATTTTTCGGATGACTTATTTTTTTCTCTCTCTTCTAGACCTTAGATGATAAGTATTCCCGTACTAATGTGAAGATCCAATTAGCACTGCAAAATCTGGATTATTTTTATACCGTCTTTTTCAACATGGAAATGGTTTTTAAGGTATTAGGCCTCGGTTTAACAAATTATTTCACAAACGTCTGGACATTACTGGACTTCTTTCTTGTTGTGGTGAGTACATGTTTTTTATATTTGGTGTAACTTTTTTCAGAGAAAAAGGTGCTTGCCTCTTCACGGATGTTACAGATCGCTTTTTATGCCAAGTGTAACTACTTAGATCGTGTTTCTTAAACTTAGAACAGTCAGCTCATGCACGTGTGAACCATTTCCCAATAACAGAGTTCAGATGCTGGTTGTTTGGTTGAGGGGAATTTATTCAGTGCTTAAATGGTATTGTATTTGTTAGCAGATGTAAACTGTGTAATATCTGTTTGAAGTAGCAAATTGTCCTAGGAAGCACCTGATATACATTTATGGATCAGCATTATAGCCACAACAGTGCACTGTCTCATTCAAGACAGATGTTTAACTCTATTGTAAACATAACTATTGTGAAGTCCATTTAAATTATTTTGATCAAGAACATCCTACATAAGAGCATTTTTCTTCTTTAATTACTTAATTCTTTGCAGCCTCCCCACTCTTGTTTTATCTATTTTGCCCCTCCTTTGATCCCAACCATTTTGCACTCTTCCCAAGATGAGAGAGCAAGCTGACATGAAGCTTGTTTCCAATTATTTGGAGGGGAATGGCAGTCACAAATGGAGGATTTGTTTTTTCCTCCCTGTGGAGGAGGGCCTGATCTCTCTCTAAAAACCCAAACAAGGTCAAGTATTCACAGTGTGGGAGGACACAGTAGCAACCTCCCTTTTGCCACAACATGATACAGTGCAATGGCACAGCAATTTAGTATCCCAACCAATGTACTGTACCACCATGCTGACAGCAACAAGGCTGTTTATTTTATATATGTTATAGTTTATGTAAAATCAGCATGCTTAACTGTTGGCTAAACATAAAGACATTTTCCTCACTTCCTGATACTAATCAGCAGAAAGTGATGACTTTATTACTAATCGTACTAATCCGAAATTATTCAATTTCGGATTAGTACTTTACCTTGATGTGATGTAGCAATATAGTCTATACTAGGGTCCGGCAATATATCGACATATCGGTTATATTGATATAATGTTCATATCGATATGCTGATATCGGAATTAAAAATATATTAATATATCGAAAAATTCTATATGAAAAAGAATATTGATATATCACAGATATCAGTATATCGTGTCTGGTGATATATAGATATATCGGTATATATCAGTATGATGCAGACTTTTTCAACTTACCTTGTCGATATCTGAATGCGTGCGCACACCGGAATGCGCGCGCACCTCTGAATGCGCGTGCATGCGCAGGACAAAAAAAATTGCGATATCGATATATCGGTATATATCAATATGGGCAAACCGATATATCGATATCAGAAAATTTCGATATCGATGGACCCTAGTCTATACCCCGTTGTACCGGTCTCCAAAGCCTTGCACGAGCCACATTATGCTAAAATTTGTACACTAGGCTATATGTTTCACTGTCACAAGCCGTGACACCTTTTGATCAAGTTTCGTTGTTCCTGCCACTTGCCTGAGGACTCAAATTTGAGTTTAAAACGAGAATAAATATCAATACAATGATGTCAAAGCAGAAAGATTGACGTCAATTTAAGAATGTGAAAATATAATGTAAAGCTACCAACCTCTAGAAATAGCAGAAGCTATTTGAAAAGAAATATGGGAACCAGCCTGGAATTGACAATAAAAATGAATAAACTGCACAAAATTACATTACACTGGCATGGAGCATCAAATAAATGTAAGGTTGGACCATCATGTACAGAGGATTCTTTGTTTTAAATCTTTACAACTAACATCTTTAAATCTTTTAAATCTTTACAAATAACAAATATCATTATAAAGAGATCACCACCTGGGTGGCTCCTGATACAATATCACATTTAAACAACTTGTGAAACCAAAGATATGAAATGCCTGCAACTTCTACATTATTCAACCAGATAAACTTATTGATTGAGTGTCATATCACCCTGTGACTCATCTGCTACCTGATTCCATCTGCATAATTGAGGCTTCTTTATAAATATTTACAGATTCAATGAGAGGGAGTGCGCTCAATCCCTATGAATCATCCTCATACAATACAATCATCATTTGAATAACATTTCTTTAATATTATTGACTTCTTTGGTATTTCACTTTTATAAGTTTTTTTCCACATCTTCAAATAGTTTCCTTCTATTCTCCACCCTCCCTCCCTCCCACCCACCCAAAAAAAACAAGCACAGGACATTCCTGCAGTTGAGATAGGCAACCTTCTTTCTAGTTTCTATCAGGTTTGCCAAAAACCATCTTCTAGGAGATGTAATGGTAACTGGAAGGCAAATTACCGATCCCATGAAAAATGACCCTCTTTCACTCAATGTTCCCCTGCACGAAAACTTCCTCCTCATCGGTCTTCCCAGCTCTTCCCTTCACAAGCTGCAGATCATCCAAAACTCTGCAGCTCATATCCTCTCCCGCACTAGGCTCCGCGACCCATCACTCCCAGCCTCGCCCAGCTTCATTGGCTACCCATCCCCCAGAGGATCGAATTCAAGATCCTCGTCCTCACTTTCAAGTCCATCGACAGCCTTGCCCCTTCCTACCTCTCCGACCTGCTGACTCCCTACCAACCTGCCGACCCCTCCGTTCAGCGGGCTCCAGTCTGCTCCACGTCTCCCTTCCGACACACCCTTCCATCGGTGGCTGGGCTTTCAGCCTCTCAGCCCTCACGCCTTGGAAGTGCTCTCGACATGAAAGGTGCTCTGTAAATGTAATTTTGTTGTTGTTATTGTAAGTAATAAAGTGGGAAGCTTCTTAAAAAGTGATCCACTCACACCAATGCATGATGCTGCATTCAGTTGTCCAAACTTGCATTTTGAATTTATTGTACTTAACCAAACATCAAGAGAAAAATATTTTATCTTTCATAGATCTTACAGAAAAATTTAAGATCCCTAAATTTGCTGTTTTTTTTATATTTCACAGTTTCATTCAGATACCCATAATGATGGATAACTAAGCCTTCACAGTATGAAACTAGCTTTGCAATCAAATGGATAGGATAGTGGTGCATAAAAGCATTTATAAAGTAGAGACAGCCTACAGTAATCACATCTTTAGAACAATATTGCTCAGAGCCAGCACTGTATCACATTGATGTCATTACCCAATAATATTGATGCCATTCACATTGGGGTGACAAATCGGGTATGTAGTGTTTTTGTAACTGATATTATTATTATATCCTAACTTTATTTTTCACCCCATTAATTTAAAATTTCCCAACACTCTCCAGAAATTGATAGACACTGAGTTCAAAATCTACGTGGTCAGATTTTTAGACAAAATAAACAAAATACAAAGACATTTCACTTTACATTAAAATCCTATGAAGCTTTTAATGGTTCTCTATAACTGGGTTACTATTATATTTCAAAAATAATGGAAGTATATTTAACAGGTAGGACATGATTTCTAAATGCTTTGCACGTTTACATCCAAAAAGTTCATATGGAAAGTTTTTTTGCTGTGGTTTATTTTGAACAGCAAAGTAGCCTTGTGTTTGCAAAACATGCATTCGCATTACAGCTTAATACTTTGCACGAATACCAGCGAGAAACAAGACGTCCAATTATTTTGCACATCTTTTGCTTCTGTTATTTCAGTTTTCTTATCAATCTTCCCATGGAATTAATTTGTGCAACCTGCTCTCATTTTCATTGTTTTGTGTTTTTCTCTTCTAGATAGGGTGGCTCAGCATGTTAGGAAACAGTATACAAGCCTTCAAATCACTGCGATCCCTCAGGACATTACGTGCTTTGAGGCCTCTGCGAGCTATATCTCGTTGGGAAGGAATGAGGGTTGGTAATTATTTTATTTTGGTCAATGCAGTGGCTGTACATCTTTTTAACAGTCTGAGTGCTGGGAAACAGTAAGTCACTGGTACTTTCCTTCTGTCTCCATGATTTGAGTACAACCTGAATCAATGGGATGAAAATATCTCTCTCATTCATCCATTAATTCTCCAATGATTCTTGGTGGACAGGGGCATCAGAGGCCTGAAATTCCTCATGGTCTGGACTTTAAGGACAATGCCTCAACATTTCAGATTGTGCAATATTTCAGATTGTGCAATATTTTGAAAAATACTTAATTTTAAGTCTTAATTCGGAAGTCAGTTTTCCGCAGATCTTTTCAAGCATGTCAGCTTCCAAGTTAAGATTTAACAATGTTCCTAAATCTTGTACCAATCTTAAATTTTAAGACAATGGACTTAAGGGTAATGTTAGACCTCTGATGCTCAACCTGTTGATAAAATCTACTGACCTGAGCAGTTTAGGACACAAATTTCCATCAGGCATTCATACTCCCAATCGCAATACATTGTCTGAGCTTTGGAGGATAATCTCCTCAGTACTTCTCTTTGAGCCATTTCAACTTAGTTCATAATATGTTTAAGTCCACAACTAAACATTCCACAGAATGTAGCATTATTTAGTGCTAATTGGGTTAAACTCAGGGAAGCTGTGATGCTTAATGATTCAGGGGATGCAAATATCAAACCAGTAGAGTGATTAATATCAAGCCAGTAGGGTGATTAATATCAAACCAGACCAATAATTTGGTCAATCAACCTCAACTGTTATTAAATGGAAGGATTATTATTGAAACCTTCCTGTGGTTTGAATTAGAGCACCCATTTAAGTAGTGTAGAAAGGGGAATAATCAGCAACTTGTCATTGTTGTCTCCTACTTAAGAGTGTTCGATCATGACACTGAGTGCAAAAAGGTGTATAGAACTGGCATTCTTTACTTTGAATAGTGAAAAGGGGTTATTTGTAAATTGTGGACTTGTGGAATTCATTATTGAAATTAACATTACAATTATTAAACCTAGGAGCAAATTATAAGTTAAGTGTCATTAGGTTGCAATCACACCTACAAAAATACACAGTCACTACACTTTATAGTGAATCTTGAGAAGTGCTTTGGGATGTCCTCCCAAAGCCCTATATCAAATGCACAACATGTTGTATTTATTATTTCCTGGGCCTTTACTTTAGAAGCAACATTCCAATACACTTAACTTCCAATTCCTACTCACTGTGATTACTGGGGTTACACTGGCTGTTGAGGTGGCTGTATTCCTCTCTGCTTTACTGTAATTTGATGAAAGTTTTATTTTTCTTTCTTACACTGTTTAATTTGGAGGTATTTCATTTCAAAGAACAGGACAGGAAGATCACACGGGCAGTGTGTGTATTTTTGCAGGACTTCTAATGTTTTTCTCCATTTTCCCTCTCAGGTCATTGACTTTCTATGTGTTTATATATAATATTATATGGCTTAACGCAAAAGGATAGAGTGTAACTAGAGTCAATTGTAACAGAACAGATGTCTCTCAAATTTGATCCAGGTGGCTTCTGCAAGCGCAGAAACCTTGGAAAAAGCCTAAGTCAGAAATTTCCCATAACCTACATATGCTTGAGCAGCTTTGGTTGAACAAATGGTATTTCTACATTACAGGCAGCCTGTTCCTAACATAGGTTTTGCACAATATACCTAGTAAGGATTCTAGGTATATCTAGACTCTTTCAATCTCCTGAGGGAAATTTCGGAAGAAATACTCCTTCAAAAATAATCCTTCAGATTACTTTTACATCTCTACTACTTACATCGGCTTTGATCCTATCCACAGTTGTTTCTGTTGCTCAGTGGCTACAGCACTTGTCTCGCAAGCGAGAGGACCTGGGTTTGATTCCGGTCAGGTTCCTTACTCCACACACCTCTGTTTAACTAGCAGTGAATAGAAACCCAGTTGTTAGTCAATTGGCGGATCGCTTTTCCATGGGTAATAAATTCTTAAAAGAACAATAATTTGATCACTCACTCCACAACTGTTTGTGGGACACTGCTGTGCACAATTGGCTGTGGCGTTTCGCCCATAAAATATGTTGTCAATTCACTTTACAGTATATTCTGTGAAGTGCTTTGAGATGTCTTGAAGATGTGATAAGATGCTATATGAAATGCAACAATGATTATTTTATTATTATTATTGCAAAGAACATCTCCCACCATTGGCTTCCTCTCTACTTTTTGCCCCCACTCCCTCACACTCACCAACTCACTACCCCCAGTATAACACACCATTTATCATGTGCCATGAGACATTTCATCATCTCAGTCCACTTGCTTCAATTATGTTCCCAACTAAATATCTATCAAACTCCTTTTCAAATGAGTTAATCAGCTCAGCATAAACTGCTCAGGGAATAGGAATTATTTCATTCAGGGTGTTGAACTTACTGTATAAAATATAAAGCAGATCTTGATCATTTTAATCCCATTTCCCTACTCTTTCTCCATAACCCTCTATACCCTTCCTAAATATTTTTTCATCTCCCTTACAAACATTCAATCAATTAAACACGTTTGGTCTTCTAGGGCATTGCTTTCAGTATTTCCATGGCCCTTTCTGTAAATAAATGTTTACTTTTTAAGAACTGCAGAAAATCACCAACAAAATTAAGATTCAATTTGAGAAATTTCCCAAATCGTGTGTGATTTAGGTTAAGAAAGAGCTAAAACCATGAGGAGTTTGGAGCCTCTGATCTTTGTTTATTGGGATCTGACTGTGCCCCCTTCTTGTCAATAGACTCAACATTTGCTGCTCTCCACCCAGATTAGCCAATTTACGTTTCCATGAATACTTGAAGTAGATGAGACTAGACGCTAGCCAAATCTTGAGAAAGGTTTTGTGAGCAAAATCACTTGTGTCAATGAGGCCCGTATTTTTTTCTCTGAGTTCCAGGTTTTGAAGATGTTTAACTTTCTGGGGCTTAATCTTGATTCGGCTGATAGTGTTGTTGCACTTCAAAGGGACATTTGGTTGCTGACCTTGGATTTAAGACAACTTTTCAATCAATATATCTGCCTTTTGTCCTGTTCTACAATATGACCAGCATGAGACAGTATTGGGCTGACTATCCTGCCAATTAAGCTTCCCTCACTGTGAGTGAGTGGCTGCCCCCGCCCACATTTATCACAATAGATTGCCCGGGGTCAATAACTCACCAGGTGGGGATTCATGAGCACAAGCCTGTATTCTACCATTGCAAAGCGCACATTGGTGATCAGGCATGCTGTGCCATCTTACTATCCATCAGTTTGTTGGGAATGTTTCATTTGATTCCCCACTGATTATACTTGGGATCTTATCTGCAGGGCTGTCCTATGATGTAAATCAATCTGATTGCTGTTTGTGACTTGCTAATGTAGACCATTGTAAGATATAATATGAAGGAAATCTTCGTAATCGGGGGGAAATTGAGGGGAAATAACCCTTCAAATAGAGGATTATATATCACATTCACTGCAGATGCAATCAATCTGAATTCAGAGTGAAGTCTCAATTAAAAAAGGCAGTGAGGTGCCAAATTCGCTGCTTTCCAAACATCCCATGTTTCACCATATTTTCCTATTTCAATTCTTCTCATTCCTTTTGGCACTGCATACCACGCCCCAGACTTCCTTTTCCCTAAAGCCCTAGAAAATTTGCAGTTGTTACAACTTACAACTTGAATTGAGACATCCTTCTCGTGTGAAAGACGTTATACCAAATGCAAACATTATTACTGTATTAGAATCAGGCCGAAATATACAGTACAGTACTATACTACTGTATCATGCTTACCTCAACACATGAGCACATGTGCACTTCGACCACAAGAGGGAACTGGTGCAGAGGCATACTGGAAAATTAATAGGGATTAAAGGCAGATAGGGGAAATTGTGCATGTAATGAGATGTCTATCAACAGAGATAAATTCTCACTAAATTCAGAATTTGCAGTGACTTTTGCCCAATACTTAGTGGTTTGGGGCTGAATAACACCTCTGTCTTCTGGAGCAGCTTGGCTTCCTACCATACCTTGTCTGCACTAAATTAACACTATGATTATTTTGAAAAAACAAAATGTACAAGGACATAACATTTTTGAATTTTAGCCATGAAAACCACGTTTTCCTTCTCCCGGTTTTAGGAAATATCTTTCGGGGGAAACAAAATTGGCAAGATAGAAAAAATAAAAAATAACTAATTTTGTACAATTTCCTTTTTTTAAAAAAACATATTTGTTTTGACAGCATCATTTAATTCCGCTATACTGGGGGGGGGGGAGATAGTGGCAAATAAGAGACAGTTATCACTAAATATATCTGTGCAAAACCTCCAGTAGGATGTGCTGTAAAAATATTATTTGTTTTGTAGTATATCCAAAAATCAAGGATAATATTTCTCTTGTAGCTCAGTTCGCTTCTTTTCTAGAAGCACACATTAAGTGCACAATGTCTCTCTATTTGAAAGCAAAAGGAATGTCTCATTCAAATGTTTCAATCTTAGAGTTAGGAATAGGCATTAAAGAATGTATTTTAAAAAACAGTTTTGACACCTAAGGTCACCACCCAGAAGGACTTTGTTGTTCTCAGTTCTTATGCCTGCAATCTATATTCACTTATAAAAGGGACATCACTGCCATTTACTGTTAGTGATGCACAACCAAAACAATAACAACAAAATTACTTGTACAGTGCCTTTCATGTTAGGAGGACATCCCAAGGCACTGGACTGTCAGTGTTTCAGACCCGAGCTGGGGTCAGGATCGGGGAGGGTGGAGTTAAATTGGAGAAGGGAGGTGACCGATAGTACAGTCAAAGAGGAGGGTCTTAAGGCGGGACTTGAAAGAGGATAGGGAGAGGGTGAGGTGGAGGAATTGCGGAAAGGAATTCCAAAGTTTGGGGGCAGAGTGGTTGAAGGTTCGCCCACTGGGGTGGGTGGGTCGGGGGCGTGGAACAAGCCGCAGCACGTTGAGTGGAAGGAACGGATAGGTTGGTAGGGGGTTAGGAGGTCATAGAGGTGGAGGTGGGCAGGCCATGAACCCAGGTAGCAAGCCCATATGGGCCCCATATGAGACAAATTGGGTTGATCCATGCCCATATGGGCCCCACATAGGCTTGCTACCTGGGAAGGGCTTTGAAGGTGAGGACCAGGATCTTGAATTGAATCCCCTTTGTGGTAGGAAGCCAGTGGGGTTGGGTGAGGATGGGTAGTGATAGGTTCGCGGAGCCTGGTGTGGGAGAGGACATAGGCTATAAAGTTCTGGATGATCTGCAGCCTATGGAGGGAGGAATTGGGGAGGCAGACAAACAGGGCATTTGCATAGTTGAGCCTGGATGTAATGAAGGCACAAATGAGAGTTTCAGCAGCCTGAGGGGTTGAGGTAGTGGCAGAGTCGGGTAATGATGCAGTGGTGAGGGAAGCATGTGTGGGACATAAACAAACTCTAGTTTGTAGATGCATAAGAAACAATTTTTTAATTTGAGGAGAATAGGATTCTATAAAAATGTTTTTTTACGTATAGAAGTTCATCTTTAAAAAAAATTATCTCAAACCCAGCTCTGGGAACAGGCATTAAAGAATGTATAAAATCCAGATGTAAACATCGCTGTAGCAAATGTTCTGCCAAATAATGTCTTCCTGGGAAAACAATCTTTCAAAAAAATGTAAACTATAAGAAAAAAAACAGCCTTGGGACATGAAGTAATGAAGTTCTATCTTTGTTGGCTCCATAAACTATTTTGAATTTGAACATCTGATTTGTGGATGTTTTGCTCTGAGGGAAAAAGTTGGAAGTTTATAACACTCCAGGGGCCCCTTAAGTGTGGAAATAAAAATGATGTTCATGCTAGTTTCATGACAATGGACAACTGCCATCAGCTGCCAGAAATTATTTTTTGTGGTTGAAAAAAAAACATTGAATCCCTCAAAGTCAAAGTTTAGCCGACTCACATGCAGGTTGTTCTCTATCGTGGTATAAACCTAGCCTCAACCCTTTGCCTCCTTCAAGGCCCGACTCAAGACCCTCCTTTTTGACCGTGCCTTCAGCCCTCCTACCTCTCTGCCCTCTGTCATCCCAACCCTGTCCCCTACACCGTGCTCAGGTCCTGACTCCCGACTATTCAGTGCCTTGGGATGTCCTCGCGATGTGAATGGCACTCCACAAATGTAATTTTAATGTTGTAAAAATCACATTACACAGAAAGTAAAGACATTCTGTATCGAGAGTAGAGAATTTGTCAGATGGAGTAGGCAAGGTTTCTTTGGAAATTATATGCTTTTGACTAAAGTAATACAAGGATTGGGAATTTACAGATTGCTGTGGTACAACACAACTTGGCATTGCTTTCTACACTACTCTGTGTTGTTTTGTCGCTGTCACAGTAAATAACATAAAATAAGTTATATTATATTGTTATTTGATTACTACACAATTCCACATACTTTGGGGCAGGAGGCATATGAAGTTAATCAAGGTCATTCAATGTAATTTAATAATAAGGAATGCAACATTTTCCACTCTTTGCACTCAAATTCAACATTAAACACTCCCAGGTCAGGTATAGCACAGGACAAACAGTAAAGCTCCCTCTAGACTGCTATATCTTAGAAGTTATTTCTCTCCTGATATTCTCAAGTATCCTGACTCCTGATTTTTCTAGAAAAAAATTCCTGATTTGTGATTTAACGTCAATTGAAATCTGGCTACAAAATTGCAAACTTGAGATGCACCAAAATTGCATCTCAGAAGTAAAGTACAGAGCCTTGGGACGTCCTCCCGACGTGAAAGTCGCTCTATAAATGTAATTTTGTTGTATTTTGTTGTACAGCACCAGTGCATCACTACGATATCCCAAACCAGATGTTCTTGTGCACCCTCTGAGTGAGATTTGATGACAAAGTAGAGTTTTTATTGTACAGTAGTTACTGCCATGATAAGGACTCACACTCACTACAATTAAGGTTGAACTATCTAAACCATTTCATAGTAGAGTCTTAAAGAGATGAGAGGGAGGGGGTTTTCATTCCCTCAGTCTGAGCTGTATTGAATCTGGGTTACAGAGATCAATTTCTCATCATTTTTATTTATTGTTAACCTCAAACACAAGGAAACATTGTAATTTTTGTGATGATATTCAAAAGCCCTGTAAATTAAAATAATTTCCTGCTTTAAATAAATCAACGAACATAGATTCCCTCAGATTTGTTGTTGTTGTTGTTCTGATGATAAGTGACTCTTGAAATACAAATTTATGGTTCTCTATCTTATGATAATCAATCTGATGCACATTTGCAACATTTTCCTTTTTGTTTCAAGCATTGACAGTTTTTAAATCAAAATTATGCTTAAATCTGACTGTTCAGTCAATAACAACAAACAACAAAATTACATTTGTATAGAGCCTTTCACATCAGGAGGACGTGCCAATGAGCTGGACAGTCAGTGTTTTGGACCCGAGCTGTGGTTGGGATCGGGGAGGGTGGAGGGAAGGGAGTGGAAGGAGGGTGATTGGTGACACGGTCGAAGAGAAGGGTCTTGAGGTGGGACTTGAAGGAGACTAGGGAGGGGGCGAGGCGGAGGGATTGCAGGATGGAATTCCAAACATTGTGGGGTAGAGTTGATGAAGGCTCACCTGCTGATGGTGGGGCAGGTGGGTCGAGGGACATGGAGCAGGCCAGAGCCCACTGAGCGGAGGGAGTGTTAGGAGGTCGCAGAGGTAGGGTGGGGACTATGGAGGGCTTTAAAGGTGATGACCAGGATCTTGAATTGAATCCCCTGAGTGATGAGGATCCAGTGGAGTCGGGTAAGAATGGGGGTGATAGGGTCACGGCACTTGGTGCGGGTGTCAAAGATCTTGGGTCAGAGGGCTCAAACCACGGATAAAATGGTTATTCACTTCATGGCTGTTTGTGGGACATTGATGTATACAATTTGGCTACTGCATCCACCTGCAAAATACAATGGTGTAAATACACTTTACAGTGAATCCTTTAGTACTTTCAGACGTCTTTCCAACTTGAAAGGTTCTATATCAAATGCAAGGATTTTGTATTTTATTCATTGGTGTTAACAATTTAGATTTGCAAATTGATCGTGAAAACTAAATAAAATAAAATTAATATTAAATAAAAATGTAATGTATAATTAAAGAAACTAAATGAAATCAAAACATAGTTCCTACCTGTGTTTCATAGTGAATGTTCCTGCTGGTAACAGCCCTGAGAACAGAGACAAGCAGCTCAGCAGCCACACCAGCAGGAACATGGTAGTACTGCAATATTAGAGCAACATGTTAAGATGTACCTAAAAGTATTCACATGAGGAACAACAAATGTGTCAATGTATTTTTCTATAGATGTACTATTGCTGTTGATCTGTCAGATATGTAATCTCACTGCTAAAGTAAAACAGATATAATTGTCCTGTCAACTTATACAATATTTTACCTATGTTAAACATGTATTTAATATTTGTGAAACATAGCTATAATATAATATATAATATAATATATTGTACATACTTTTTTAAAATTTAAAAATTCAGAGTTAATATCATATTTACTTTAACCACATAATGACTGATGTGTAGCTCGAGCTAAATACAGTATTAGAATCACTTCCACTGTTCCATTCATGGTAACTCTGAAGAATCAGAATTTGTTGCAAATGAATCTGTTTTCATTGTGCCTTGTAATAGTGAGTCTGCAATTTAAGTAGATGCTTTCTTTTGTCTTACAGCTTGTTGTTAATGCTTTGGTTGCTTCGATCCCATCCATTTCTAATGTCATGTTAGTGTGTCTCGTATTCTGGCTGATATTTGGCATTGTTGGTGTTCAGATATTTGGTGGAATGTTTTTTCGATGTGTGGATGAAAACAATGAACGCCTTCCTGTTGCTGTTGTAAATAATCGAACTGAATGTGAAACATACAAGGATCTGGGATACCAATGGGTCAACTCCGAGATTAATTTTGATAATGTATTGACTGCTTACATGGCTCTCCTGCAGGTGGTAAGTAAGCAGTAAAGTATTTATTGATAGACTGCAATATTGTTTGGGCAGATTAATTCTATGCTGATTGCAATATATTTTTAAATATTATTTCAGAATACTTTTGTACTCAGCAGAAATATGTATACATTATGAATGTGCACCAAGAATGCTATCATGAAGCGAAGGGAATAGAGGGGGATAGAGAGAAGAGATGGGTGGAAACTCATGTGGAATATAAACCCAGGCACAGATTGTTTAGGCTGAATGGCTTGTTTCAATGCTGTCTATGTGCTTCTATGGAACCACTATGATAACCGCAAGCGTTCTTATAGTCTTAAACGGTTTAGAAATGTATACTCCTCATTTTGATAGTGATTCTATTCTAAGTGTAATTAATGGAATATATTTAGAAGAAAACTGTAAACCTTATTGTCAAAACTTTTCATTATCAGTGCATTGTATCATACGTGGGGTTTTATTCATTGCATTAAATGAACAGCATTGTACATGAACAGCTGCATATCAATGGTGTTTTTAGACGTGCTATTCTGCCCCCTTAGTAAAGGAGAGCAACTTAAATACCATTGGAATTTATATCCCAGATTTTGTGGTAGTGGTATAAAATAGCAGAGAAAGGAAATCTTCTATTATTACAGTAACGAGAATAAAATGGCAAGCTACATCTTTCAACAATTTACTTGTAATTAAGAAATATTTATCACAGTTGTTCTGGTGCTTGAAAAATGTGCACTTTTTTAGAGCCTATGATTAAATTAATCATGAACTCAGTATTAAATCTGCCTCAGAAACAAACACTAAGTTTCAGTTGTCAGGTCATCCTTTTATTACTTCCATCAGTTTTCCATCACGATAATTGTTTAGCATTTGGCCTTTCTCATAAGTAGGATTATTCTGCATCCAATTCTGGACCAGGCAATCAGGCTTTGAGCACACTGAAGAAATTTCAAAATGTGAACCAGATACCGATTTTAATTTCATAGACTTTGCCATGTTTTAAATCATCCCTGGCAGCCACTTTGAGTCATGCTATCAAAGGACCGGATTCCGCCAGTGTCTCCTATTGAACTTTGCAAATGGTGTTAAATCTGGCTTCAAATCAAGACGTCAACAGAAATTGTAAAAACAACCAAAGGGCACTACAGTTAGTAACTGGTCATGTTAGAGCTGTGTTATATTTTAATGGGTGTTTGCAAAGAGATTTCCTTTTTAAATGTATCTGAAATCGTAGTGGGAGGTTTTACTGCGTGTCCCCAACACTTACCCACAATATATAGCAAAATGGGAATTGCTGTGATAACCCTGGAAGCAAAAACAAATGACTACACAATGCTTCGATCCGAGAAATAACTAGTTCGAATGCGTCAGTTTGCCTCAGTTGGTAGCGACCGCCTCTGGGTCAGGAGGTTAGAAGATCGTGGGTCAATAGCCACATTGAGACTTTGAGCTCACAGTCTAGACTGACCCTCCAGTGCTGCATTGTCAAATGAGATATTGAACCGAGGTCCTGTCTCTCCACTCAAGTGATTGCTAACGACTCCCTGACACTGCTCAAACAGCAAAGAGAGTTTTCACTTTGGTCCTTTTAAAGCTTCACAAAGCTACATGGCATACAATGGTTTATACAGGGATAAAAAAAATTGCGTTGGAGGTCCTATTGCCACAGGCCATGCAGCAATGATGTCAGGTAGAGGACTTTTGGGCCCTAGAATGGGGTATAAACAAGAAACAAGGTAAGCAGATTGCTAAATTGCCATATGAATTGAATTCAGCGAGCAAGCTATACAATGCTCTGGTTTAAACCACACCTAGAGCATTGTGTAGGATGCTGGTCTTTGTGACTAAAATGGGCTGCCCAGGACCTAGAAACAAAGGAGAGCAACAAACATGATCCCTTAGAATTACAATTCAATACTAAATTACATTTGTATAGCCTCTTTCATGTCAGGAGAATGTCCAAAGGCACTGGACAGTAGGGGATTTGGACCTGAGCTGGGGGTCAGGATTGGGGAGAGTGGAGGGCACGGAGAGTAGGAGGGTGGTCGAAGGCTCGGTCGAAGAGGAGGGTATTGAGAGGCATCTTAAAGGAGGCGAGGGAGAGAATAAGGCAAAGGGAATGTGGGATGGAATTCCATAGGGTGGTGACAAAAAGGCTGAAAGCCCGACCCCCAATGGAATGGAGGGCCTTGAAGTCGAGGATGGAGATTTTGAACTCTTGGAGATGGGAAGACAGTGCGAGGATGGGGGTCATGGAGCCTGGTGTGGGAGAGGACAGGAGCTGCAGACTTCTGGATAAACTGCTGCTTGTGGAGGGAAGAGTTGGGAAGGCCAACAATCAGGAATTCAAATCATATGGCTGAGAAACGTTTCATTTGTACCTGTCCTGTGATCTGTGAATATTACAATTTAGTTCTCAGAGAGTCATTTTATCTCAGATAAGAGTCATAGTAATTCCTTCAAAAATAAGTAAATTGGTCATTCAATCCTCGACAATTGGCTACCCCGTTTCACCCACAAAATATACAGTCAATTCAATTTACAGTATATTCTGTGAAGCACTTTGAGAAGTCTCCAAAACAAGATAAAGCGCTATATTCAATATAAGGATTATTATTATATATTATTTTTAATTTGATTGTTAATGTTACTGAAGATATATATGTGAATGATACCATTTTCTGTTGGCTTTATCTATGTACAGGCAACATTTGAAGGCTGGTTGGAAATCATGGCCAATGCTGCTGATACTCGAGGGGTATGTTCACAATTCTGTTTGTATTTAGTGGGAAACCATTAACCCCACAGGAGCTTCAAGCTCTAGGTTCTTACAACAACTTAAGATCATTGCTATGAAGCATTACATATTGGGGTGCAAAATGCCTTATGGACTGTGAGAATTATTACTGATAATAATTATCATATCACATAGCAATTTCTTTTCTTTCACCCTTAGTATTAGATTTTAAAATAATCTCAGCGATAAATTAAAATGTATTATTACTTCTAAACACCTAGAACAAATGAATATATTTGCAGTTCTTATTTTAAAGCAGAATGTCAGTTCATGGGAGGCAATCTAAACATAAATCACAGAATGTATCTTCTCTTATTTTTGTGTTTTTCCCCTCCCAAGAACTTCATCTTCTGGGCCTGAAATCCCACCTAGTTTTAGCATGTAAAACCAATTGTTTTAAGTTTGATGGAAATAGATGGATTATAGAAAATTCCTACATTGAGTTTTATTTTTTGGGGGGGGCAGTTTTCAAGTTTTTAAAAAATGATCTTCCAAATAGATTTTAATTTAAAATAATCAAATTTTAAATTAGTTAATTACCCACAGTTATTCATAATCTTAAATTTTAAGACAAAATATTCGTCTTCCCCCCCACACCCCATCCACCACCACCACAACCACCTCCTCCCTATGGCTTCCACCTCAAGCCAGGACTGTCCCACCCTCTTGGAAAAGGAACGCTTCAAGGCATGGTCATTATTAAACTTCTATTCTAATGCAATACAATACAAAGTACATTTGTATAGCGCCTTTCATGTTGGGAAGATGTCCCTAGATTATGGATGATGTGGGACTCAGAGAAACCTGATCTCCCTGAGTCACACACCACCCATAATCGTTGTTACTGAAAGTTGCATTAGAATATCGTCTGTGATACAATACAGTGATTTTAAAATAGAAACACAAATTACAAATATGTTAGCAATAATCTGCACTACAAAGGCTCCTCGATAGATTGTCGGTAAATTTACTAAATATCAGAGAGTTAAACACACTCACCCACCACCATGATTAGTACATTTTTTGATGAACACAAAATAAGCCCCAAGTTAGATCATCTTAATGCCTAGCATGAAAGAATCAGTAAAGTGGATACACTTTACTGTAAAAATATTTGGTAAATATTTGTAAAATAAATTGTAAAAATACACTTTACAAATAGGCACCTTCTGACTAATAATCGATAAATGTGTAAGTGAAACAGATCAGGTCCTGACTTGGACTCTCCACAAATAAAACCATGATAATTTTTTGATTGCACGAACTTACTTATCGGTTTGTAAATTCAGAGGAAAATTGCTCATTTTGAAAATGTATTGTCTATTTTGGTTTCACGAACTTACTTATCGGTTTGTAAATTCAGAGGAAAATTGCTCATTTTGAAAATGTATTGTCTATTTTGGTTTCACTTCTTAAAATAGAAATGTTCATATTTATACCAGACTGTGATACTATTGTATTGTCTTTGACAGATCGACCTTCAGCCTGAAATGGGTGCAAATCCTTATAGTCTCTTCTACTTTGTTGCTTTTATAGTCATTGGAACATTTTTCACTTTGAATCTTTTCATTGGTATAATTATTGACAATTTCAACACCATGCATAAAAGGGTGAGTTTTTGAAAGTAATATTAATCTTGGTTAAATTATCCCTTCATTTGGATCAGTTGGTAAAGTCTTGCCTCAGGTTCAGAAAGAAGGTTGTGAGTTTGAACTCTGCACCAGAGCTTGAGCTATTAACCTAAGTTGATATTGGAATGAATGACTAGGCGAGCAATGCTATTTCAGAGATTATGAATTTTGTTAAACTAAGATTTAATGTGCCTGTTTAAAGATGGATATTAAAAAGCACATGACATACAATACAAAATAACATTGGTAAAGTGCCTTTCACATAAGGAGGATGTCTCAAGGTACTGGACAGTCAGAATCCTGAACCTTGGGACAAACCCAAACAGCGGGGGGTGGGTTCAGGGATGGGCGAAGGCAGAGGGGGTAGGATGGTGGCGAAAGGCACAGTCGAAGAGGAGAGCCTTGGGCATGCCTTGAAGGAGGCAAAAGAGGGAGTGAGGCAAAAGGAATGTGGGATACAATTCCAAAGGGTGGGCTAAAGTAAACATAATTTAATACAAGGAAGATTTGTCCAGTGCGCCAGCCAACAATCCTCAAGAATAAATTTATATTTCTTGGAATTTACTGACACAAATATAGTCTGATGCCATTACTATGCACTTCATCATAGCACGACCGGACTGTGGAACAGTGGTAGCATTCTTACCTTCCAGTCAGAAGATTGTGGGTTCAAACCCCAGATTAGGACTTTGAGCTCACAGACTAGATGAATACACCAACACAGTGCTGGGTGTGCTCTGCATTGTCAGGGATACCATCCTTTGAATGAAAGGTTAAACCAAGGCCCCATCTGCCTGTTGAGATGGGCATTAAAAACCCATGGCACTATTCTAAAAGAGAAGGAAGGGAGTTTCTCCTGTGTCTTGGCCAACAATTCCCCAGATAAAATTGTTCATTAATTTCATGGCTTTTTTGTGGGAAATTGTATGCAAATTGGTTGACGCTTTCACCCACAAATCACACTATCAATACACTTTATAGTAAATCCAGTGATGTTGAGCAGACATCATCATAAATATTAATAATAATCCTTGCATTTGATATACTCTTTTTCATGTTAAGTGAATGACTCAAAGTGCTTTACAAGACTTACTATAAAGTCAAGTGACTATTTTGTAGATGAACACAGCAGCCAATTTGCCCACAGACAGCCATAAAGTGAATAATCAATTTTATCTGGAGAATTACTGGCAAAGATATTGGGAGAAATTAACTTATGTTTGAAAGCAATGCCATGAGAACTTTACCATGCCCCTGATTGGGGGGATTGGGAGCTCAGTTTAACATCTCATCTGAATAACAATAAAATTATATTTTACATCAGGAGGATGTCCCATGGTGCTGAAGGATGTCACCTCCAATATGCAGCACTCCTCCAGTACTTGATTGTGTGGTCAACCTGCCTTAGACTACATGAGTCCAAAATCCCATATTGGGGCTTGAACCCACAATCTTATGACTCAGAGGTGGGTCAGGCCATTTCCTAAGTATAGGTAGTATTTTATCCAAGGGATTGTGGATTGGTGTATTGCCACTACCACCACCCAGAATCCATTATTCCTTATTTTATATTGTAATTTAGGGGTGATGAGCACTTTACATACAAACATTGATTCAAACTATTCCCGCCTCCGACTTAATGTGGTGATACAGAATGGGGCCTGATACAACAATACGTATGGCTGGAGCATCATTCTACACTGAGCTAAGAAAACAAACAAAATAATACATACGCATACGACTTGCTTGTGGTAGATAATGTAATCAGGTCCATCATCCCTTTTTTCCCAAAGTAAACTCAAATGTGGTCCTCCGGAGATTAGGTCCAGTGATTAAAATGTAAGTCTTAGTTAGCTGAGGCACCTCGTCTGCATACTTTCCTCATTGTTTGCTTATTTATGTTGTAATTGGGAATTGGGTCCAATGGTGGATTGTCACATATGATACAGTAATTGATAGCAGGCCTACACTTCTCTGTCTGTGATATTCTCGTGGGGAGTACTGATAAACCAAAGAAAACAGAACAGAAACAGCAAGTCCTACAGATCGCAGACAATGCTTTGTAAGAATGCTGTAATCTCAGATGAAATCTGTGGTGCAACGTGCAGAGATTTTGTCTTGAGTTTTTTTTCATTTCTGAATTTGCTTTTGCTTTTGTTGCAGTCACGAAAAGAAGGAGCGTTAGTCACGCTTCTCACTGAAGATCAGAGAAGATTTTATAGCACGCTCAAACGTCTTTCTCAAGCCAAACCAACTAAGAAAATTCCTGCTCCTACGGTATGCTTTGATAATGCAACTCGGCTTAATAAAAATATTCAGATTCTGCATTTATGATACAGAGAACAGGATCATTATCAAGTAATAAAACGCTAATAAAATGTCATTTTTGCTACATCACAAACATTTTTCAAACGTTTGCCCTCAACCTCAACTAAATTATATTAATTAATTCTTGCATTTGATAAAACATCTTCTAGACGTCTCAAAGTGCTTCACAGAATACACTGTAAAGTGAATCGACTGTGTATTTGTTCAACACATTGTTGAGAATTTGAAACTGTTTCTTTTGTCATTTGTAATTTGGCAGGATTTGCAGTAGCAGAACAAGATTGACTGTAGTTTTAGTGCGTGCACCGAGTTCTTCTAAATATTGCCAAATGCTATTAATTTTCTAATGTTATTAAAGAGAATTAAATTGATTTCTTTGTTAGAACTAAAAAGGGTGTACTCAGTCTGGTGGACCTTCAAAAGTTACATTTTTAAACTTCATTTGAAATTAGCTGTGGTAAAACTGGTTTTACACTGAAGCCAATATCATTGATTTACATCAACTGTACAGTGCAGAAACAGGTCATTCAATCTAACCAGTCCATGCTGGCGTTTATTATACTCCACATGAGTCTCCACCCACTCCTTCCTCACTCCCATGCCCAGATTCCCAGAGCTTTTATTCCCCTCTCCCTGGTATGCATTGTGTATATAGTTTTCTGTTAAGCGTATCTATACTATCTGCTTCAATCACCACTTCAGGCAGCGAGTTCCATATTCTCATTATCTTTTGCGTGAAGAAGGTCTTCCTAAATACTCATTTAAATTCTCAGCACCTTGGGAGGTCCTCCCGTTGTGAAAGACGCTATAAAAAATGTAATTCTGTTGTTGTAAATTCCCTAGTCACTATCTTTTACTTGTGTCTTATTATTAATAATAATCCTTGCATTTGATATAGCGCTTTTCATGTCCTCTAAATGTCTCAAAGTTCTTCACAAAATATACTGTGAAGTGAATTGAATGTATATTAGTGGGCGAAATGTGGCAGCCAATTCTGCACAGCAGTGTCCCACAAACAATCGTGGATTCAAGTGATCAACATATTATTGTTTTATTTTCTTGAGGAATTATTATCAGGCATGTGGAGTAAATAAACTTGCCCAAAGTTTTGCCCTGGCGGGAATCAAACCCAGATTTCTCACTTGTGAGGCAAGTGCTCTAAACACTAAGCTACAGGACTCCACTAATTCATGATTATTACCTTATCGTCGTATTATTATTTATTATTCAATTGATGGACTCACTGAAAGGTAAAACAGCCTATTTATGCTAACCTTATTGTCCCATTTATGATTCTAAACATCTCATTCAGATCCCTTCGTAAACGTATCTTCTCCATTAAAGAAAAATGCCAAATCTACCCAGTTGATCCTGATAGCAGGTGTTTATACTTTAACTTCACTCTGAAGCACCCGCTGGAGCTCATTTTGGAAGCAGATTCCATTGGCACTAGTTGGCACAGGATAAATGGGGAATTATAAGTAGGTTACTTGCTGTTCATTTGGTTCTAATTGTGTTTTGGGAACCTCTGTATCACAAATAAAATTTTATTGAGAAACCTAATTGACTTGCTAAAACCTAAATTCCAGGACACCATCAACATTGTAAAACTTACAGTTCTATTTAAATATACATTTGGGAACCAAGCAACAACAACAATGACAAAGTTTTGCCAACAAAATATATGGTCAATTCACTTTGCTGTATATTCTGAAGATGTGATTAGGTGCTATATCAAATGTAAGGATTATTATTATTTACATTGATATAGCACATTTTATGTCAGGCGGGTGTCCCTAGGTGCTGGATAGACCAGAGTTTGTATCGAAGCTGGGGGTAGGAACCAAAGGGGAGTAGAAGGTTGGGGGGTGGGGGAGATATAACCAAAGGTATGAAGAAGAATAACATCTTTACGCAGACTCTGAAGGAGGTGGATGGGTTGGGGTGGGGGAGAAGGGGCGAACCAAATGGTTTCCAAGGTGGAGTTCCAGAGAGTGGGGGCAGAGTGGCTGGAAGCCTGACTACCAATGTTGGGGTAGATAGAACAGGTGACATGCAGGCCAGTGTCCCAAGGTATAGATTTCTACACCTGACCACATCAAGGATGAAATTGGAGCTTTTACTCAGTAAAAAATTAAAAATGATGAAGGAATTCAATTTTAGCACAAATCAGTTACCAGTCCATTTACAGTAAAAGCTTGTAATTCAGTCCAGAGTACACTAGTATCAATATCAAGTGGACACACTCCACAGCAATCTCTTTGGCTGGCAAAACTAAAAAGAATCTGTTATACTTCCTTAACAACTGGTGGATGTTTTGTGAACTCTTCAGAGGAATCTTTCAAACACAGATTGCAAGGGGGAAAAAACACCTGGTACATATGAATAAAGTATTGTTTTCAAAGTAGTTACTTGTAAATTTTTTATTACTTTTTTGTTTTTCAATTCTTGGTTACAAAAGCAACATTACATTGAAACGGAAATTTCAGTACAAACAGAATTAAATTACTCAAGCATTGCATCTTTTTTCCCCTGGAAAAATAATACGGGATAGCAATTTACTCTATTAAAGTTGCATTCCAGAGTGCATAACCTGTGGCAAATTATTGAAATCAGTTTTCACTTTAAAGTTAAAAGAACTTACAGAAACTAGCATTAAAATTAAAGACTATTTAAGAATTTCACTATTTCTGGTCTCTAAAGTTACACGTTAATAGAATAAATCTAGACTCAGCTGGATTGTTTTTCCCAGGAATGCCTCAGATATGCATTATTTAGTAAATTATAATATGTAAACCAAAAAAGTGGTACCAAATATAAAATAATATGTGACACAATGTTTTATATAATGAATATTAACCTCAATGTTATGATTAGATTGTGCTACCTATTGATAAATGCCAAACAAGTTAGACAAATTACCAATAATTTAATAAGACTTAACTTATATTATGTATATCAAAGTGGTACTACTTTAAAAGGCTAACTAAAGTCAATTAAAGTTTCCATCATTGACGTGTAGACGCATGAGGTCATGGAAAGGTCAAGCTAGCTAACTCATTTTTAATCCACAATTTCCCTGAATAATGTTTGAATTCTAATTTATTATGACATTTTCCGTTTCAGGGAATTTTATAGTTCTTTGCATGTCATATGATAATAATCAAATGTTTAGACATTTTCAACTTGAAGGGTTTTTAATTGGCCTCTTTAAAAGTGTTTCATTCTTATCATGATGGTACATTTTGTAACAATTGTTGTAGATTTGTATTGCTTTGCAAATATGTGAATATTATTATACTGTAAAGTTTTACAGGTCTTGGTTGGAGGTTCTTATGACCTTAACTGTTTGTGCAATTATCCAATGTCCATTTATGTTGTGAGGTTAAAGCAGTGTGAGATGGTCTCTCACAGATTTTTTTTCATTTTGGGATTGTGTTCCTTACACTTAAGTTGAATAGAAGAGGTAACTTAACCAGTCAAACTGGCCCATTAGCATTCCCAACCAAAGTCTATCTTATGTTGTTGAAAGTGGTATATGAAAATATTCCCACTTTAACCATGACGCTCCTATAAGAGAAATAAGTTTGCAAACCAAAGCAATTAGCACATTATCTCTCCACCCCCCTACCCCCCACCACCCATGCATCTTCACAGTGTTGTTTCACTCTGTTTCACTTCTCTGTGTCCTTCCAATGACACCTGAAGTAGATCTGTTCTCATCAATCTCTTCCATCGATGTTGTTTATTGAGGGGAAAATTATCTTTTTTGGCAATTAGTATGCCGGCTCCATGTAAGACCATTGCTAGTGTTTATCAACCGGCCTAGTTTTAGCATTTGAACTCCTTTATGAAGCTTTGTGCGGCACGGGATCTTGAGAGCAGCAATAGCCATTGGAAACATCCTGTTCTGCGTTCCTAATGAGTATTATATTCAGTGTCTGCTGGAAAATACACAGGATGCGTTCACTGATACCCACATCCTTAAACACTTACTTATATCTACACCTGGAGACACCTCTGCTACTGCTGATCCCACCGCTTTCAGAAAGAGCTTGTTCATTAACCTCCTCTGGACTTCCCCAGAGATGTATGTTTGAATTAGTTGAAAATGTCCCCAATTCAAAGATTTCAACTGTATCTTTTTTTAAATAAGAATAAAATATGCAGCCCCCCACTCCCCCCCCACCAAGACCTCACTTGTGAGTTGGTGGGTAGCTATGTTGATATTATCACAGCTGAAAAATTGATCTGCTGCGAAAGGGGAAGGGGACCAATTAAGGCAACTCTTTCAAATTATTTAGCTGAAACAGATGTTCAATTCGACAACACAGCTGGTGTTTCTTAACACAATATGTTTAGGGGAACCCTAGAGCAATCATTCAGTGATAAGACTGATGGTGGGTGGCCTACTTGTACCATTCAGTCAACTGCCTCAGCTGGGACTATTCCATACAGGACTTTAAAATGCTCTACTTATACAGTGCTTACAGTGTCAATCTCGTCAAACGAACAATAAACCCATGGTATACAACAGTTCCAAATGAAGTATTGTAACTGGTTTTAAACCTCTTCCTGAATGCACTTCCACAAGGGGTTTCAGGGATGAATCAATACAAATGGTTGTAGTATTTATCCTGTTTTACTGCAGCCGATGCAAAAGGAACTTGTAAACAACAACAAAAAATGGTTTCAATATTGTTAGAGTTGTTTGAGCTATCACGTCCAATAATCTTTTATAAAGTACTGTATCAAGTTTTGAACAGCAGGCAATGATTCCTCTGTGCTAGTGCTTAATTGTAGAATTCAACTTTCCTTGAGCTCAGTGCCAGGCAAAGTAATTTGGAGAATGCAGTATTATTCAATTTTTCAACTCCAGATTGGGAGTAAATTATTAGATTTTAACACAGCAAGTTGTTTGGATCTGGAAAGCACTGCCTGAAAATGTAGAGCAGCAGATTCGATAACAACTTTCAAAAGAAATACAGTAGATAGATATTTGAGGAGGAGAAATTTGTAAGTCTATGGGGAGAGCGCGGGGGAGCAGGATTAATTTGGACAGCTATTTCAAAGAGCCGGCACGGGCATGAGGAGTCAAATGGCCTCCTTCTGTTCTATATAATTCAATAATTCAATGATTCTATGATTACTTCAACTGCTCGGTTCATCCTCCCAATGTGGAAAGTGCTATATAAATGCAGATTTGTAAATTTATTGTTGTTTTATGTGATGCCACATCATAGCAGATCATAGCAAATGTGACAACAAATATCTGGTGCCACTTTGTGGATGATATCAATGTGCACAGCATCAACTGATTCATATATAGATGTTTAATAAAATAGAAATGAAAGTATCATTGAAAATGATTAAATTCCTAGGTTGTTACAATCGTAAATTATTAGATTGTAAATTATTATGCACCATAAAATTACAAAGTACAGAACAATTGTGATAAAAATGTGTACTGTATACTTAACAGAACATAGAATAAACATTACAAAGAATTTTAATTGTATTGTCTATGTGATTACCCTGACATAATTTACTGTATAATGAATTTATGTAGATTATATTTTAGTTGGATTGTAATTGTTAGTTTAGGACATGGTTTGACCTTAAACAGATTTTAGGAAGATTGAGAGCTAGAAAGATTGTGGAAAAAAAGACTTCAATGATGTTCCTTTACTAATTGTTTTTATTTCTTTTCAACAGAATAAAGTATCTTTTCAGTTCTACAAGCTAGTGAGCCATAAAGGTTTTGAGCCTTGCACCATTGGCCTGATAACCTTGAACGTCTTGGTAATGGCATGTGATCATTATGGGCAGACGAAAACATTTGCCACTGTTTTAAATTGGTTCAACATTATCTTCACAGCTTTATTTACACTTGAAGCAGCTGTAAAACTTACAGGACAACGGCTATACTACTACACTCAAGCCTGGAATATCTTTGATTTTATAGTTGTTGTTCTTTCCATTGCAGGTAACTCGTATGTTTACTGTTATACTTTTTTTCTTTGATAATTATTTTTTCTTAAGAGGGAAAATTTATTCAAAGAGCTCAAGGTGGGTGTCTGACACCTGTCAAAACCCATCACATTGTTTAAGAGTATCCAAACCAGACTGAAAATCTCATATATTGTTAACCACCTACACATGGAAAGGAATCAAAAGTACACTCTCTCCCCAGAGAGACATACCATTGTTGCTTAATTCCTAAGAGTATTGGCATAGGTTGGCCAAGGCTATGTGATCCCAGAGTGTGTGCATTGAGGTACTTCTGGATTAACCAGTGAAAACCTCACAACCTGATATTGAAAGCACTATTCTGGCAGGCCACTACTGTTTGTCCAGCTATGACCACCCTATCCATTAAAATATTGGCTTGTAGGGTTAACAGGAGCTGAGTGGGAAGAATCACAGTTCCCACCGGAATATCCCTGAAACCATGTCAGCTGAGTCAACCAAGGAACAAAATAGATCCATTCATGAACTTGGCATCGAGTTGTATCTTTCTGCTCAAGTATATAAAGAATGAGGGGATTGTTTGCTTTTTAAAACTGTTAATCATTTTTTGCATAGCTTTTTAAAAATAATTTTTACATTAATATCAAATGACTTAATCATTAGCCATTAGACATATAGGGACATCATTGCAACTGCAGTATTTTAATGTGATTGATAAGGACAATTGGAAGCATAACACAGAGACAATGGGCTGAATGGTATCTTTCTGTTCTGAAAATGTATACATTTCTATGATATCATTTGACACACCTGCAGTAAGGTGCATGTCAACTTATTTTCAATTAGATCAGATTTTGATACATAATAATATTCCTTGCATTTGATATAGCGCCTTATCACGCCTTCAGTAACTCTCAATTTTGGTAATTACCAAAGTTCAGAATATACTGAACTTTGCAGAATATACTATAAAGTGAATTGACTATATTTTTTGTGGGGAAAATGTTATTTCACAAGTAGGCACAGATATTTATGAAAACAAGGTTAATTTTGCTATTCTTGGGATATTGAGTCTATTGGTATTTTTAACTCAAAGGTGGAGTCAAAGTAGAAAATACATTATACTGAATTATGATATCTGTGGTTTTAATTTGGAGTAAATAATTTGCAATATTTGTGTACCTGTGGAAATGTGACTTCAATTTAAATGATGAACCAGCATCACACCTTCCAAAAGGAAAAACTTGCATAGTCGAGCCAGGATGCTATGAATGAGGATCTCGGTGGCCTGTGGTGTGAGACAATGGCAGAGCCAGCAATGTTGTGGAGATGGGATATATCATCTTAGAATCCCAACGTTATGTTTAATCCCACAATCTTCTGACTCAGAATTGAGAGGGGTACCACTGCGACAAGCAGATATCGTCCACTTCCTCCTCCAAACAAGCAAACAGAATATGCAGACCCAAGGGTTCTTTCTAAAGACTCCGCAGGAATATCTTTGCAAAACAAGGTAAGAAGTCAATTTGTATCCCCAGTACAAAAATGACTTCTTCTTTGCTGTTAATACAGTAATTGAGAGCATAGATTTTTGGTGAAAGAAAAACACTTTTTTGTTCTCATACATTGTCCTAAAATGAAGAGACGATACTGAGATTTGAAGAATGTTTTTATTTAATTTGAATCTGGAGACCAGTTTCACAATTGGGACTCAATTTAAGACTTTTCTAAAACTACCCAGTCCTAAATGTTAGGTAATGGTCTTAAGGCTACACCCTGAGAAATATCAGACTTCCAGTTGCATAATAATTGGTTAATAACTGTTGCTGAAGGAACTCCAACTGCTAGACTAATCTATCACTATTGTTGCACAAATGCAGTTACCACTCACTAAAGACTCCATAAAGACAATGGTAAACCACAAAGCACAAAGAACTCCTGATTATTCAAGTCTAAGATGTACTCAGCACTAATAGGATTCTTGTTATTATCACAGCAGTCACCAATAATCTCTGTAAAACAATGGAACAGTTTGATACATGTGGCTTTCATAAATTAATGAAATGCAAATCTTAAGAAGCTAATTTCTTCAGTCACTACAGTTAATATGGAACAGTGGGATTTTTAACAAACGATAATCACATCTGCAATAAAGTTGGATTGTGCTGAAGATCAGATCTGCCAGCATTGTGTACTGTTTCATAGAACTAGAAATAAAACCACCGATAAGAAATTATTACAATTTTGCTGGAGGAACTTGACAACTGAGGCTGTTAAAATACCACTGCAACTTTGGAATTTCTGTTGGGACTGATGGAAAGATATCAATATATGGAAAATTAAGGATCTAGTAGATCAGCTTTCATCATTTGAATGTTGAAGATTGATAAGATTCTACAACAACAAAATTACATTTGCATAGCGCCTTTCACATCAAGAGGACATCCCAAGGCACTGGACAGACAGTATTTTGGACCCAAGCAGGAGGTCAGGATTTGGGAGTGTGGAGGGCAAGGGGAAGGAGGTTAATCAAAAGCATGGTTGAAAAGAGGGCCTTAAAGTGGATCTTGAAGGAGGCATGGTGAGGTGGAGGGACTGAACGATGGAGTCCCAGAGGCTGGGGGCTGAAAGCCAGCCCACCAGTGGACAAGGCAGGGGACATGAAGTAGGCTGGAGCCCACTGAGCGGAGGGAACAGATAGGTTGGTAGGGGTTTAGGAGGTTGCAAAAATAGAGGGGAGCGAGGTCATGGAATGCTTTGAAGATGTGGATCAGGATCTTGAATTGTATCCTCTGTGTAATGGGAGCCAGGGGAGACAGGCTTCAAAATGAGAAGGGATTTTCTTCTATTGTCTTGGCCGACAATACCCCAGTAAATACTTTATAACTGTTTGTTATACCATTGCTGTGCACAGAATATTTGTCTGCAGCATTTGCCTGTCAATACAGTAAATCCTGTGAAGCGCTTTGAAATATCTTGATGATGTGATAAGGCACCCTATCTAATTCAATAATAATATCTAAGGTAAGGATTATTATTATCATAAAAATGTGTATTTAAAAGATGGTCAATTAAATATTCCCAAGCTTTTGAGTAGCGCTCAACATCTTAAATGTCAACGCAGGGGGATTATTTCTTTAGCATTTCTATATGAAGGACATCTGTGTGCAAGATGGCTGAATCTTCATGAATAATAGACTTAGTGGAGAAATCCTGAAGGATGTAAACATGCTGACAGATCTTTTGAACAAACACAGTTGTTAGCTAATAGGAAAGCCTGCTAAGCAGGACATAATAGACAATATATGTTGCAACCCAACAGGCTTGTTGTACTGCATGAGAGGGTCATTGTAAATTTGTGATTCTATCAATTTTTTCATCCTGACTTGATCAGAACTTAACTTTGAAAAAGAAACTCATCAGCACAAATACCATTACCATCGAAAGGATTAGTTGTATTCCCAAAAGGAACTTATGAATGAATCCGTGTGTCCGGTTCCAATGCACATAAGAATGATATCTTGGCTTAAGATTGTAGCGCAGCGGTCAGAGCACTCGCCTTGCGAGTGAAAGACCCGGGTTCAATTCCAGGCAGGGCGAAACTTTGGGCAAGTTTCCTTACTCCACACACCTCATAATCATCCCTCAAAAAAAATTGGTTGTTTCAATGCATGACTGTTTGTGGGACACTGCTGTGTGCGATTGGCTGCCCACAAAATATATAGCCAATTCACTTTCCAGTGTATCCTGTGAAGCGCTTTGAGACGTCTAGAAGACGTGAAAAGCACTCTATCAAATGCAAGGATTATTATTAGTATTAAAATATCTTTCCATTGTCAAAATCAGGGTAGAAGTATGAGCTGATTGCAGTAACTTAAGGGAAGAAAGGATATTGCATAAAATCAGCATTTACCACAAGAAGTGATGAGAAGGGTACAATCTAATTTTTTTTGAAACATAGTTATTGAGCAACGTTAAATTTGATGAGAAAGTTATGTAAATGTACCATTTTAGTGATGGATTGGGAATATCATTTGTATTGATTAATTGTCGTGGCATCATTTAGATCAGGTAATATTAATAGTTCTAATACACAGTAGTTTAAAACGCATTGCTCCTTTTTTTTAACAAAAAGGCAATTAATTGGCTGTTAAATTCAAGGAGAATCGCAGTGTTGAATGTGAGCCTTAAACGATGTCCACGAGTAACGTTGACTCTGCATTGTCTTCATGTCTTTAGGAATTTTACTGGACTCCACCGCGTCCAAAAAGCAAGCTGTCTCTCCAACAATTTTACGAGTGTTTCGTATCGTGAGGCTGGCTCGCTTACTGAGGCTGGTCAGGTCCTTAAAGGGGATTCGAAAACTACTCTTCACATTGGTCATATCCATCCCGGCGCTTTTCAACATCGGGCTGCTGCTGGGGCTCGTTATGTTCATCTATGCCATCCTGGGGATGAACTTGTTCCGCGATCTGATTCGCGAACCCCCGATCAACGACTTGGTCAACTTCGAGACGTTTGGGAACAGTATGATGCTGCTGTTCAGGCTGACCACGGCCGCCGCCTGGAACGAGGTGCTGCAAGTCATGGTCCACTCCAAGGAACAGCGGCCCTTCGTCGCCATCATTTACATGACCTCGTACATCTTGTGCGCGAACATCGTCATCATCAACATGTACGTGGCTGTGATTTTGGAAAACTTTCACGAAGCCCAAGAGCAGGAGATCTCCGGAGTGACCGACGAAGATGTCGACATGTTTTACGAAGTCTGGAGCAACTACGATCCCAACGCGACTCAGTTCATCAGCTATGACCAGCTATCCGACTTCCTAAACGATCTGAAGCAACCTCTACAGATACCCAAACCCAATGCAGTCAAAATAGCCGCTCTCAACCTGCCTTTGGTGGACAACAACAACCTGCATTGCCTGGACATCCTCAAGTCTCTCACCTCGGTGGTGATTGGCAACATAGTGGAGACCGGGCCCTTGATGAAGCTCAGTGAGAAAACCATGACCAAAGCAATGAAACAGTTTCCACTTCGAAGTACAATGAAAACCACTTCGACTACTCTCATGATACGCAAGGAAATCAAGGCTGCCCTGACTATACAGAAAGCTTTCAGGAGGTGGCAAGTGCGTCGATTCCACACGACAGCCAAAAAGAAATATGAAGTATCTCACAGCTCCTTGAGGAGGTCGCTGCGTAGCCTGAAGTTGAGCAGACCTAACTCGCCCCTCACATGATTTTAATGGGTGATGTTTTCTGGTTGTGGAAACATGTACTGTTCAGTGGTTCACCACAAGCTTCATCTTGGGTGTCTTTATGGTGACACTAGACAAGACCTTTTGAGGATGGGGAGGTGTGTGTGTGTGTGGAGTGGGGGTGGGGAGTGGGGGGGTGGGGGGTTGAATAGGTTCCCTTTTGAATTGTATTGGTCCAACATTTTTACATCAGATTTCTTTTGTAATGGTTCCGTCATTGTCATTGATGTTATTTATTAATGGGAGCACTTCGGTTTATTCGGGAATACCTATCTATCTGTGGGTTTTTTGGCGAAAGGTTGTGGAGTCAGGAGGGAGGGAGGGAGGGAATGGTGAGCTATGACTATTTGGGAGTGTGGTTTGAGTGATAGAATATGTTAAGGCGGATAATCAAGAAATGACGTTTAATATCTCCCAGTTGCCGTTACATGGGATGATTTGCAAACCAGTGATTTTAAACCGTGCCTGTAAACGTCTAATATGCTTACAGTGGTAGTGATCAAACACACATATGAACATGGCATAACTTGTCCCGGGTTTGTATGTACTCTGCTTTTATATTTAACAAAAAAAACACATGGTTTGTCTGCGTTTGCCACCGCCTTGGGATGTCTTCCCAACGTGAAAGGCGCTTCACAAATGTAAATTTGTTGTTGTATTGGCGATCTATTCTTTGTTGACTCACAGCGTTGAGGCAGTAAGCAGATCGAAATGTAGACATTTTCCCAATGCAGTTAAGAGAGGAGGAACGAGGTTTGGGTGTACAGTATAATATTGAGTGACAACTGCTTTCATACCGTTCAAAGTGTCTCCTGGCAATCCAATTCACTGTTTAAGTTTACACTTTTTCAAATGCTCAGTTGGTTCCTAATTGCCTTTTTCACAGGTGTCACCAGCGCCCGTCCTTGAACCTCCAAACTATGATGTTTGTAAACTTTGAATCACAGCAGACTAAACAACAATAAAGGCTTTAGAGTATTTGCACAATCATGTGTCACGGTAGATAGATTTCTTGTGATTATTAGACTTTTAAAGCAAATTGAGAGAAGCATATTGGAACTGAGTGTCTGAATCTCTTAAAACTATTCTCGCAGATACAGGCAGATGAATTTGTTTAGATTCTTCATGGTATTTTGTGTGTTGGGGATTTTCTCCACTTCAATCTGACAAAATGTACCCACAAAATGTTATTTTTCAAAATTATTAGTGATATTTAAAAAAAAAGTGCTTAGAATCTAATAGAGATCCAGAAAATATTTATTCGATGTTATGATTAGAGCCATCGTTTGATTGTTTAGGCTAGATGTATGATGTAAGTATATGACATTATGATAGAAGTTGATAGGAACAGAAATAAGAACTAAACTGAGTTCCAAATATGTATTGCTATTTATTGAGACATCAATGTAGAACATACAAAAGATCATTAACGATTAGAAACGCTATGCCTCTGACAACAGTCAATTTGTGATTGTTTTCAAGATAACGGTGATGTTATCAGTTCACTTCCATGATCAAATTAGTTTCATAACTACTTTGAAACCAAAGTAATGCGTGTACAATATAAGATATTGTAAGACTCCCTGCGGTTGTTTGTATGTCGAGAAATTATTCTATTTATGTACTAATCACAAATGGACTAAATAAATAGATTGAGTAGGTGCTGAACACTTTTAGTTTGTGTTGTTTAAAGGTGAACATTTTCTATGTATGAGACATTCTTGGCACACAGTTGCGTAAATGCTTCTGAACTCTTTTATAGATGGACTGCTGTCAAACGTATTGATGCGACTTTATATCATTGACAGTGTCTTGCATGTAATGAACAGGAAACCGTGTGACTTGTGAGACCACATCCCTCTCTTTCCCTATAACACACCAGTGTGTCTACACACAAGCATTTAGTTAAGCATTTCCAATGTGGAAAGTGGACTCTGTTATGTTCTGTTGTTTGTAAAATAGAAGGATCCGTGAAATAAATTGTTTGACTACACATCACATAAAATAGCAAAATGATATCCAAACTTCATATATATATATATTTATATATATCCTGAATATTACAGTGACATTTTCAATGATGTTTTCAACAACTCAGATTCCTAAGTTTTTTTTTGTGATTCCCAAATGAACGATAACGCCTGTATCTAACTAATGGACAAGCACAGCGAGTGTTTTTGAGATGTTTCATATTTCCGAAAGCCACACGTGAAGTTCGCATACCTGTTAGCGCAAACTGATACAAAAATAAATCAGAGATTTCGATTCCACTGTGAGTTTATCCTGTGTGTATGCGCACCGAATAAATAATACGTGTCTGAGTGTGTGTGTGTGTGAATGTGTCTGTGTGTGTGTGTGATTGGTTCTATTGGTCTCCATAAGTGCAATAGCCTCAAGTGAAACGTGCTGTTTATTCTCAAGGAGGAGGGAGGAGGAGGAGGGAGAATTGACAGGGATACAGTGTGTTGAAGCTGGAGTGAGTGCTCAGCGGTGCTGCTCCTTATCGGATTGCGCGGCTGGTTTGGTGAGAAGCTTTTTCAGATGAGAGACAAGTGCGAACCGACGCCTTTGGAGTTTTTAAAGCTTATTTATTTATTCATTCATTCATTCATTCATTCATTCATTCATTCTGCCAATCACTCCCGCACGATTTCGCCATGATTTGAACGCGTTGTCCCACTTTACTTGTACGCTCCCCTTTTTAGATCCATTGGCGTTTCCTTATTCTTATATAGATATATATATATATATGAAAAAAAACTTTCAGTGTCATTTTACGTGGTTCCCTCCGTGTGCGTCTCGCTTCACGCAGGTTCGCACAGTTGTTCGTGAAATCAACCAAACAGTCTACATGTATTTGGTCACTTATCTCGTTATCCGCTCCCTTGGTGAGTGTGTGTGAGTGTGTGTGTGTTTCCACGGTCAATACGCGACTTTAAAATACTAACATGAAGCAAATCTGCCTGTATCTATTAATGATAGTCCACCTGAAACATGGAATTAAACCAACTAAAGGCGCAATATTCTACTGATAAGATGCTAAAGAAAATTTAGTGTTGGTATTGCTTATTAATACCGGTATCGTATATACAATAGGCAGTAAAATAACACCCCCTAACGGACAATCGGGCTCATTCATTTAATATTCAGCAAATGCGAGAATATTTAGCATTTAAATTGTTATTTAGACCTCACGATGAAAGCTTGTGGATGTAAGTTAACTCTATGAGTAAGCTGGACTTCAACCTGTAGACTTTACTTTAGAAAATAAGAAGAAATAACTGAATTCCAGGATCATTTGATCAAATCGTTTGATAAATAACGCTGTCTAGTTCCCAGCTAGTATCAAAGCAGATTTTGTCTGTACAATAAAAATATAACTGATACTGAGCTCTGCCTCACCACACAAAGTTAAATGCCTAAGCTATTGTATCAAATACATCTGTTTGGAAATAATATGGAGTTGTGCATTAACAATAGTTTGTATATCATCAGATTATTTCCCCGTTCAAGCAATTTAAATGTTTTGTTCGTATTCGTATGAAATACATATTTTTTAAAACATTGTTTGGACGGATTGGCTATTGATATTACGAAATATGCCAGCGGTCAGGAATAGTTTTTTTTCACATAAAATCCGTTAGTTTTCCTACAATAATCGCAGTTGTCCAAACCAAATGCATACAACGTTTGGCCTGCAGAGGTCTCGCTTTTGTTTTCCTCAGACTGTTCTCTAATCCTAGACTTCAGTCTTTCGTCTCCTCCTCTGTCTCAGTTTATTTCTCTGTTTGTGTCCTCTCTCTCTCTCTCTGTCTCTCTCTCACTCACTCTCTCTCCATTTTTGTTTCTTCTTCGTTATTGTTCCTGTCTCCTGAGACTCTCTCTCTCTCTCTCTCTCTCTTTCTCTCTTTTTGGAGCCTTCCCTCCTTCTTTTTTTGATAAGGACGTGTAAACTCTATGGGATCTGTTGCCCAGATTTTCACATTCCCCCCTCGCGTCACTCCCATCAAGCTAATCTTTATTTATTCCCCCCCTCGAGTTCCTATCGTATTATTCTTTCCCCTGGCCGGCAGCTGCCTCTCCTTTCACACATCTTCAGACATCTCAAATTCATACTTAATCCAGCCCCCCCCCCCCCCCCCCCCCCCTGGTCGCAATAGGTTGAGTTTCTATAGGTTCTTCATGCGCCTTGATAGCAACTGTGTCGTTTTTCTCTTCATATATTTCTGTACTGTAATAGCTGTTCGCCAGGTGTATTAACGCAGTGTCTGAAACTTCTGTTTTGTCAGCTGTCCTTGCTTTTATTATGGAAACTAATCGCTATAGTGACGCCAAAACAGGACACGAGTTCAATATGTACATGTGTGTTTGATAGATATTTTTTTTTGCCAAGATCAATGCTTAATTGAATGAGCGAAAAGGTGAACGATAATGTCTGTGTACAACCCAGATAGTGCGGAATGAACAACATGAATGCGTTCTCGATTACTCCGGGGTTTTATATATATATATATATATATATATATATATATGTTTTTTTTAAAAAACTAGAATTGTTTTGTGATATATCAAGCTGTAGGTTTGACTGATCATTCTGTCACCCTGAGGTTTCATTGAAGAAAACGTATCGGATGGAAATTGGTTCACACGTACAGTATTATACAGTCTTCACTATCCCGAGGTGTCACATTCAAACGCAGGTCTATTTTCCATCCGATATAAGTTGCTCGACAATATTTCACTGTTCAGGCTCCGAAGATTGAAAAGTCACGAAAATAAAATCGATTGAGAATTAGCCACGGACCGAAATCACTGTGCAGACCTCTGAGTTAGCTGCAGTTACCTCTCTTTAATCGTTAGGGGGCCGTATATCTTTTTATATCAATCAGATCGCAAACAGCAATAAGTTCTGGGGAAGAGAAACACACCAGATAAGAACAGATAGATTTCACGAAACTACATTACTCTGAATGGCCGGAGCTCAGAGGCGATTTCCCTGGGGCGAGAGGGCATCACACTTGGCTTTTTTTCTTGCTTTAATCGCACAAATGTCTATTTTGAACTGTGTTTTGGGCGGAAGATTACAGCCAGACACAGACTGAAACACCCAAACAACTGTCTGCTAAAATTAGACCGGCTGCATTTCTGGCTTTTATCATTAAAGGGAACCTTGAGAGCCTATTGTGATAAGTTTTTTATTAAAAGATCACCACCACCACCATCACATCCCACAGCTGGTGGAAACCGTCTGTTATCACTGAGTTATTTCCAGTGAAATCGCCACGAGTATCTGAACTACCCCCCCCCCCCCCCCCCCTCCCGCTTTATGCTTTCTGAGTATTAGGGGTTGTAGACTAACTTGGATTCCTGAAGCTGTATCTGTGTTGGATGGGGATACGGAATAAACCACACAATAGTGTCAAAAAGAGGGACGCACACACACACATACAATTAAAGAAGGGGGGGGGTGTTTCTTGTGAAATTGATGGGATAGATAGTACATGTTCACTCTCCCCCCAAAAAGTGGCTTCATTGAGCAATACAGTACTTTACTGTACTGTACTAAAGTACGACTTACGATGTCCTAATCTCTTTCATGGAGAGAGAGAGAGAGAGTATCACAGACCGGCTGTGGCGCTTCACAGACAAGCAAAGTCCACTCCAGTAATAGACGTGTCACTTTGCCAGATCTAGGCATTAACTCTAACTGTTTTCAAATCCCCCCCCACCCCTTCCACAGAGTGTCTGGGTGCGAATACAGTGTAACGCACTGCGGTTACTCTGATTATTCGCTGAGAACACTTGCCTTTTTCTAATATATATACGTGTGTGTGTGTGTGTGTGTGTGTAGCCAACACTCCCCTAGACTGTGGGAAACTGAGCGTAAGGTGCAAAACATGATCGCCACACGCGGCTGTTTCCTTCAGATTAAAATCCAACCTGTAAACTCCCCAAATCTGGCCACAGGTCAACATGGTTCGGCGGCGAAAGGTGAGTCTCGCCAAGTGACCTGTGTTACAATTCAGAACTATTTGGAGTTTCACATTGAGTTGGTTGAGACGGTTTAATAATTGTCCTCGGATTCTACATATCTGCCCGTGTACCTCACTAGAATGCAAAATATTTACAAACTGGGCGGTTCCTTTTCTTTTAAAACACCGAGAAAATCAGTTGGTTTTTAACTGCGACTTTAATGCTTCCGACGACTTAATAACCAAAATAAAATCCAGGCGTAGGGCAACGCACGACTTGTGTGTGTGTGTTTAAATAAAATGGTATTAAGGACACTTCCATACATCACACTGTACGTGTCTAAGCAAAAAAAACACGAGCAATCTGATCAATTTCACAGCAAACCGAGACCTTAAAAGGAAGATTTGGCGTGGATGGCGTATCGGGGTGTTTTGGGGGGAGCAGTTGTGGTTTTTTATTGACTGAAAAATGCGTGTCCGCGAGAGAGAGAAAAAAAGTTTAGGGAAGGCGGTGAAATATCACCTGATTAAGTTTCCATATCCACCTTAACTTTTTTCGATCACTTCCTCCTCCCCCATCCTGCCAAACACAGTACCATCAGTACCGCCCACCAAACACACCAGCCAAGACCCCTTTCCGCCAAAATATTTAAGACAGACTGCATTCACAGATTGACGTTCATTCAACACAGAGATCAGGACTTGACCAGTGCTCTCAGATCACTACTCACTTGCTTGTCTGTCTGTCTGTCTGTCTGTCTTGCGGTGAAAACTGACAGTGGTTAACGATGCTGAGGATGCTGGATAACAGAGCCACGTCGCTCACTCTTTTACTTTTCATCGTCCTGTGCTTCACCAACGTTGACCATGGAGTTCAGGGTGAGTTTAAAGACACCTTTTTGTTCCTTTTGAAGGATTGTGTGATGTGTACATTGGGAGCAATGGCTCTTATTCACATGTCGCCCTACTTTTCCCCCCCTCCCCCTTACCCCCCCCCCCCCACCCCCACCCCACGGTTTGTCTCCCTTGTTTTAGACGATATTACAAACACACACACTCTCTCTCTCTCTCACTTTTCGAGATGAGCTGAACTGTAAGCACATTATGGAATTTTAAAAAAGTTTTCTGTGTGCCATTCGATGCAGCCAGTTGCATTTTCAATACTATAACACGTGTTTATGTCCCGTCCCCGTCCCCCATCCCCAAAATTTCACGAGAACTTTATTCCGCAGACTGTAGTCAGGTTAACGATCGCGTTACCTGTCTTTGGCTGTTACGCAGGCACTCAGAGAACACGAATATATCTGTGTATCTGTGTGGCGATCAGCTGGTGTTACACCTTCCAGTGAAGTGAGTCGTGTCTTTTTTTCTGAAAAAAAAGTCAACCACGTTCACGCAGAATCGATTCGCGACACGAATCCGGTGTCGAGTCGAGCTGGATGAAGCTAAAATCATGTCGCGATTTCACGCGATTCGAGCAATCCAGGTTTACAAGCCGCTGCGAGTATCTGATGGGAGTTTGGGAACGATTTAGGACAGCGCCCCGTTTTAATGATAGGGATTGAATAAAAGTGTCCCAGTTGTGTGTGTGTGTGTGTGCAGTGCGCGGTATTCGCGGTGTCTGTGCCTGTGTGTGGATAAGAGACTCTCCAGCAGAGGCAGCAGAGATCAAGAATCCGAAAAATAGCGAATGTTTCTATTCCTGATCGCCATGTGAGTGAGTGAGTGGATGGCAAAGTCAACCGGACGGTGCCTGCCAGAGAACTGCAGCTGAAAGCTTCATGTTGTTTAACCCAGACGCTGTCAGCCACAGTATAACGTCTCCCTATCTCCCCCCCTCACTCCCCCCAAAAAACAGGTTATGCTCATCTGATAAGTATCTCGCCAGTCACTTCAGCTCAGCTCTGAGTCTCACTGTAATGGGTCCACTTTCCTTTACTGAAATCGGTGCTGTATTTTTCTCTCTCTCTCCCTCTCCTCCTCCTCCCCCGTCCCCGCACACACACCTTTTTTTTTGGGGGGGGGGGGGGGGGGCAGCGGGCGGGCGGGGGTGAGGTTCAGCTCCACAGTTCTCGCTCCGAGCCTTACGCACTGTATACACGCGATCAAATACCATCGTTTGCAAACCCAAACCAGCCCTCGGATTTCACACGAAGCGATGAACTGAACAAGCCGCGATAGTATTGACAACAGCCAGCGGTTGGTGAGCAAAGGGAGAGATTTCCAACTCTTCACAATCACTGACACTCGTTTCTGCAAACTGTGTGTGTGTGTGTGGGTGGGTGTGTGTGTGTCTGGGTGGGGGGGGGGGGGGTGTGTGTCTGTGTGTGTGTGTGTGTGTCTGGGTGGGAGGGGGGATGTGTGTGTCTGGGTGGGGGTGTGTGTGTGTGTGTCTGGGTGTGTGTGTGTGTCTGGGTGTGTGTGTGTGTCTGGGTGTGTGTGTCTGGGTGGGGGTGGGTGTGTGTGTCTGTGTGTGTGGGGGGGGGGGGTGTCTGTGTGTGTGTGTGGGGGGGGTTGTGTGTCTGGGTGTGTGTGTGTGGGGGTGGTGTGTGTCTGTGTGTGTGTGTGTGTGGGTGTGTCTGGGTGGGTGTGTGTGTGTGTGGGGGGGTGGGGGGGTGAGTTGAGACAAGCCACTCTGGTAGCGTCAATACAAAGTGCACGTGTTGTGTCTGGAGCAGTGAAACTGACACTGTGTGTTGTGTGTGTTGTGTGTGTGTGTATTGCAGCTGGGAACTGCTGGCTGCAGCAAGCCAAGAACGGCAAATGCCAAGTCCTCTACATGACTCGGGTGAGCCGGGAGGAGTGCTGTAAGAGCGGGAGGCTGGGCACGGCGTGGACCGAAGACGATGTGCCGTCCAGCACACTGTTCAGATGGATCATCTTCAACGGCGGGGCGCCTGGGTGCATGCCATGCAAAGGTACCACGAACAGCCTCCATTCACACACACACACACACCGAGACTCTCCTCCTCCCCTCCCTCTCCCTCACTCCCCCCCCCCCCCCCCCCCCTCCCTCTCTCTCCATCGACACTCAAATTGTCTGCATTTACGGGCTCTCTGATACACTGGTCTCCCCTGTTTTCTTTCCCTGGGTCGTGGCTACTTTCTGATGTAATTTAGGCGGGTGGGAAGCCACGGTATATATATATATATATCTATATACATATCTTCTTTTTTAAATATATATTTTTTAAACAAACAGGTTCAATAAAGATATCGGTTAATTGTGCGCTCCCCCCCCCCCCCCCCCCCACTCACCCTAAACACAGAGAGGAAATCTCAGATACACTATTTAGAAACACAACGATGTGTAGCTATATTATACCATTGAATCCAGGCCACGGGAGGGGTGCGTTTTAAGACGTCGCTAACACTTGTTGTGGGTCGCTCTGTGAAGGAGTTAGTTATTTTTCCTGAAGGTATTAACTCGTGGGTGGGGGATTTGTCTCTCTCTCTGTCTCTCTCTCTCTCTCTGTCTCTCACACACACAATTTAGAAACTTGTGACAATGTGGACTGTGGTCTGGGTAAACGGTGCAAGATGAACAAGAAGAACAAGCCCCGGTGTGTCTGCGCGCCCGACTGTTCCAACGTTACTTGGAAGGGCTCGGTGTGTGGGACCGATGCGAAGACCTACAAGGACGAGTGCGCCCTCCTCAAGGCGAGGTGCAAGGGTCACCCCGAGCTGGAAGTCCAGTACCAGGGCAAATGCAAAAGTACGTGGCCAACAAGGTGATAGGGAAACGAAATGCAATCGTGAATACGCGATCACTTTTCGCTGGAGACGCGGGGCTGGGGGCACTGGCTAATCTGTGCGCATTTCAACCATCCAGTCACTCGGTGTAACTGTTTCCTTCCAAACCCCACCGATAGATAAACAGGCAGATAGACGCGGTGGCGAGTCCGGAGTGTCGCGGAATCCATTTGTCCTTTTCCTCCCGCCACTTCAGCAAGCGCTCGCCGTGTTAAATCCTCTACGGTTTTTACTTTGAAACAAAAATATTCCCGTTGACTGGGGGTGGAGCGCACGCGGGTGTCAGCTGACCACGTCGCCTTGTCCTCCCCGGGAAGTAATATGAAGTGGACGACGTGTTTTTTTTGCTCTAACACATGCTCTATGTGAAACCGTTATACTGTGTATGCTTCCCACGGACCATCACTATACTGTGTGTGTGTATGTGTGTGTGCAGTCTGTATGTGGTTGGCCGCTTGCGGCAGGTGGCTTGTCTCACTGTATACAGACTGATGTTCTGTGTTGGCTTTGGCCCCCAGAGACCTGCAGGGACGTGCTGTGTCCGGGCAGCTCGGTGTGTGTGGTGGATCAGACGAACAGCGCTTACTGTGTGATGTGTAACCCGAGGATCTGCCCCGAACCCAGCAGCCCTGAGCAGTATCTGTGCGGCAACGATGGGATCACGTACGCCAGCGCCTGCCATCTCAGGCGGGCCACATGTCTGTTGGGCAGATCCATTGGCGTGGCCTACGAAGGGGCATGTATAAGTAAGTAGCTCTAAGGACCTCACAAAGTGGAGGACGCATAGCGTTAGGCAGACACACACCACTGTGGGAGGGCTCGTCTGCCCACACAACCCCGTGTGCAATAGAGGACACTACAGTTAAACCAAACGCTTGGGAATAGATAGTCAACATTATACAAAATATATTATTTCAAATGCATTGAAAGCCACAGCGCTGTCCGAATAACACCAAACAATGTACTTCGCCCTCATTCGATGGCCATATTTATTCCACGTAAAAATATATATTTTATCGAAAAAAGAAAAAAAGATTCTGATCGTGTCAGATTATGGGATCTCGGGAACAAAAAGGCTGCGTTGGAATCGATTATACCTGGCATTTGACAATTTGGGGATATTAAAATGATTTCCAAGGCTTTCAATTTTTCAGATTTACGCATCAACTTAAAGCTTTTTTTTAAACACATTAACAGTATCTGTGGTCAACATAGTTGAAAGCATAATTAAGAGAATAAGAGAAGGATAGATTTTTGCCAATCAAGTATTTACGATCCGGCCTTTTAAACATTAAATGTCAATAGAAGCTCAATATAGACCAGAGGTTCACTGACTTATCCCAATACTTTTATAATTAGAATGCAATTTGAATGCATGGTTTGGAAGCTCAATCTTTATAGTATGGTTTTATCCAGTGCAATAGATTGCATTAGTTGATCTAAAGGAAGCGCAGGAAGTCAGGAAAAGATAAAGAGATAAGAATATGGCTCATTGTCTTCAATTTGGATAATACATGACATTTTAGTACTTTCCAGTATTGTGGATACTCCTATATGAGGCTGATGCTTCTATCGACAACTTAAACCAGAGGATAGGTACTGTCATGAAAATGGACAACTTTTAATGTTTTAATGTCAGAGCTAGCGGAAAAGAATACATACTTTTAAAAAAATCCTTTTAGTGCCTTGATGATATTTGAATTCAGCCACAATGTACAGTACTTGATCCCCGAAGCAACTTTTGTTTTGAATTATTTCTGCAAACTTATTCCTTTTTATAGGCAATCGGCTGCTACCGGAATGAATGAATTGTAACCATTTTAAAGTTTTAAAAAAATTACTATCCTTCTCAACGACATCAAATTACATTTTTAGAGCACCTTTCACGTCAGCGGGATATCCCAAGGCTTTGCTTTCAAATGTGTCCTTTTATCTTTTCCAGAAGCAAAGTCATGTGAAGACATCCAATGCAGCTCCGGGAAGAAGTGTCTGTGGGATGCACGATTAGGCAGAGGTCGCTGTGCTATGTGCGAAGTGTGTCAGGGCGGACGCTCGGATGAGCCAGTCTGTGCCACTGACAACACCACCTATCCCAATGAGTGTGCAATGAAAAATTCCGCCTGCATCTCTGGCACCATACTGGAGATCAAACACGCCGGATCATGCAATTGTAAGTACATTTTGACACCCAAATTATTTAAGGCTCACATTTTATCTCATTCCTCACAAGATTCCTAAATTTACCAACCGTCTCCCAACGGTTAGGAGTCAGGGAAAGCAAACTGCTACCATACATAAAGTGGTGAACTTGTATTTCTTTAAGGAGAGGTTGGTTGCAAAGAGAAAGTACCATTTCAATGAACCAAATGGGAAACTTTGTGAGGCATTCATGTACACCTAGTTTATTTGGAATTCCATTGTGTACCTGCTGGATAAAAAATGTCTTAACACAACATAACCACAACTGGAACAAACAAGGCAGGAAAAGTTATTGTTATTATACAATTTTTACATTTGTAGATTTATTTTCGATTTATAATTTGCAATATTTTACGCAGACATGTAATATATTGCATACTTTATTTACTAAAAGCAGTAGTATGGGTACAAAGATTTTCTTTCATATAACTTTTTTTCAGAAATTTAATTTGTAAATCCCATATGTTTGATTTCTCCTAGGCCAGGGGATTCTGTAGATGTTACAGTATATTGCTTCTGAATTGAACACAGAATGTAATTCCATATCACATAGTACTCAGATTTTTCTAATGAGGAGTTACAGATCTGCACCTGATTTGATTCTAAATCTAAATAAGACGTTTAAATGTGATAAATATCATGAGAGGTTTCTTGAGGAACATAATGGTTTGAAAAGGCTGATAAATGTAAAGGTCAAATGATTTTAAGAAGTGAATATTTTCTGGGATTAAAATGCCTTTGGGGTAATAGATTAACACAATCAAATATTTAATTTGAACCTGAAGTGATCACTGACAATCTTTAAAAGACCCTTTGTAATTATGTTTAACCATTAAAACTATTAAAAGTAGACAACAGGGCTTTAATAGCAGTGATAAATGTAAAGGTCAAATACAATAGTAATATTAGAACACAAGAACACTTTTCTTTATGTGATTACAGGAATCTGCCCAAATGCCTGACCATTGATTCTTCAGAACTCACTTCAGTAATGGTATTCTATAAAATTATTTCATAATAGCAAATGTCACAAACTCCATTCTCAGGTCACAATAAAAAAGATTATTGTGGCTGTTCAGAAAGAGCTTTGAAACATGCACTGAGGTTCTGCGCTGTTGTGATCCTTATTTATACCACAGCTACCATATATTCCCCCATAGCCATAACTGAAGAAGACGAAGATGAAGACGATGATCAAGAAAATAACACCTTTCCTAAAGCTTCGTTTCTGATCTGGTAAATTCTCCACCTGTTGGAAGAGGAAGGATTCACTGTACTTATCTGTAAATATGTTTTACGCTTATTTATTTTGAAGAAGTATACATAGTTGAGTCCCGTAGATTTTTATTTATACTGTCATGTTTTTATAATTTATACATAAAATTGGTTAACTATACCTGTTTTGAAGAAATATATTCATCAGAAGAGCAGTGTTATCGTTAATTTATTGTGACGTATGATGTCTGTAAAGTACACCTTTTTCCTGCAACCTGTAAATTGCATTCCTATAGCTGTAAATGTGCCTTGTCATTTTGGTTTTGTTACTACAATTTTTAGCTGTATCACCTGCATGTTTTTCCCTGTATATTTATTTATTGGAATATGTTACACACTGATGTAAATAAGGCTTCAGATATTGTTTACAGCGTGTCATATAACTGACCAAATGTGCCATTTTTGGAACTTGTTGTCAACTGGAAATGTTTTGCAGCTGTGGTAATACTATAATTTTATGACCGTTTGTATCTCAATAGCTTCAGTAGTCGTGTCTGTAAAGGTGGTAACATAATGCTAACAATTCAGGTTTTTCATTTTGCTAAAGAAAAATGTTGCGAATGCAATTTTATATTTTCGAACATGACAGTTTTAAATTCATCTAAATATATAGTTTTGTACTTTTTTCTATCATGTAAATGTGCAGTGTATATAAAAAGTAATAATGTGGATTTGTAAATACATAATGAATAAAACAATAAAAAGCCATAGGAATTTCCATTTTACACTGTTCCCCTGTCTGAATAACCCTGCCACAAGAAATAAAGTTCTGGAATGGAATACAAGGGTATCTTGGTTTTCTATAAACACAACATTTTGATGAAAATTTTCTATCCTCCCTTTAATAAGTTACAATGCCAATAGACACAGCGAGAAACATAGCAAAACGCATGGACAATCTGAAAGGATGAGAGGTTTGCACATACAGTACCTATATGTCTGATTTTGAACATCTTGTTGATGTTTCTTCTTTCAACATCTTTAGGACCAATTTTCTTCTAATGGATCATAAATGATTACATAAATACTATACAACCATTCCCAAGTAATTTGATCATAAATAAAAGCAGTGTTTGCGTTTCAGATTTCTCTTATCTACCCATACATCTTTGGCACACCCATGACCAGCTGTACAGCATGTCTTCTAGACATCTCAAAGCACTTCACAGAATACACTATAAAATTAATTAACTGTACACTTGTGGGCAAACTGCGTCAGTCAATTGCGCACAGCAGTGTCCTACAAACAGTTGTGGATTGAAAATGTGGTTGAATACATGGTGTTGCGAGTTGTTATGTTTTACAAAAGTACGTAGTAACTGTTCAGACATATTCTATGATACATTTCCTTAGTACTTCTTGAACGCGATCCCCTTAGCAGACAGTACATTTGCTAGAACAAATGGAGATTTGCTCATTATAAGCACAAAACAACAAAGGTCAGTGAATGTACTGCCAAACAGAGAATAACTCAGAATTGTGACTTTTGTTGGGACTCAGAATCTGGTACTTAGAACATTATATTAGTCAGCCAGCGCTGAGATAGACATATAAATGACACATGTCTTCATTTGCACATATCTATATTCATCCAATTGAAAATAGTCACTTGGTTTTCCTTCACAATAATAATGAAAATAGATATGGTGTCATTTGTCATCATTTATATAAGATACATAATTTGGTTTAAACCTCTATGAGGATTAAAACATATCTCTATTGTTAAACACACACTTCCGAACAATTCTTAACTTGTTTGTCCATCTTACAAAACAGAGTTGAAACTTGGAATCACTTCACATCCTAGCCTGTTTCGTGCTGGGAAGGCTAATTCTATGTGGAAATAGAACAAGAACACATAGCATTTTCAAAGGTGACCAACAACAACAACTTGCATTGATATAGCGCCCTCCATGCTGGACAACGTCCCAGAGTGTTTAACAATGGTGGAGACCACATGCATCTGAGGTTGCTTATATTCAGCTTGCATGCCAACGAGGACGGTTAAAACAATTTTATAAGAATCCTTGCCTTCGGTACAACAAACAAACAAAACTTACATTTATATAGCGCCTTTCACGTCGAGAGGACGTCCCAAGGTACAGTGCATTATCACAATGGCGAGATGTCTCAAAGTACTTAACAGGATATTCCTGATGTATTTGTAGGCAAAAGCGGCGGCCAATTTGCACGCAAGGTCCCACAAATAACCATTGGTCAGTGACTGACTGGTTTTGCGTGTGCGTGAAGGGAAAGTTTTGCTTTTACCTGGTGCACATCATTCTTCATGTGCCCAGTGGATTGAATGAAATAGTGCAACCGAAGACTGTGGTAGTTGAAGGGGCAAGCATACGTTCGGATTCTCAGAGGATTTAACACAAAAACATGTGCGTCTTGGTGCACGGCGAAGGCAATACTAATAATAATAACAAGGGGGAATGCAAGTTTCCTTACGCCGCACGCCTAATAATAATCCCTCAAAAAAAAACACAATAATAAAAGTGGTCATTTCAATCCACAACGGTTATGTGGATGTGCGCAATCAGCTGCCGCGTTTCCCCCACAAATATACCGTCAATTCACTTTACAGTATATTCTGTGAAGCGCTTTGAGACGTCCAGAAGACGGGAAAAGCGCTACATCAAATACAAGGATTATTTTGTTATTATTAAATTGCTGTGTGTGTGTATTGTGTGGTGTGTGTGTGTGTGTGTGTGTATACTGTGTGTGTGTGTGTATTGTGTGGTGTGTGTGTGTATACAGTGCGTGTGTGTGTGAGTAGTGCGTGAAGGTGGAAGCACCTTGTACCTGGGAACCAGCAGCCAGGAGGGGAGCTGCGCACGCGTAGTTGGGCCTGGCGCGCATTGCACGCCGGTGGGAAAAGATGGCGGCCTCAATGTCAGCGGCTGTGAAGCGGCTCCGTCTCCTGACACCTCTGAGCCGGGCCTGGACACCGACCCCGCCGTGTCCCTCCAGGTAAAGCCCGCCCGCCCGCCCGCAGCCTTTCTATCTTTCGTTTCAAATTTATTTAATCTTGTTATCTGTGAGGAGGAGGAGGAGGAAAGTCAAGAGAGTTTTCCCTTTGCCTGTGAGTGGCCAAGGGAAGCGTTTTCGTGGTGACACTCAGGCCCTGAGATGTGCGTGTGTGTGTGTGTGTATACGTAGGTGGGTGTGTGTGAGAGGGGTGGGTGTGTGTGAGAGGGGTGGGTGGGTGTGTGTGTGAGGGGGTATATGTGTGTTCTTGGGTGGGGGTATATATGTGTGTGTGTGTGTGAGTGAGTGGGAGGGGGAGGTGGGTGTCGGTGGGGGAGGTGGATATATGTATGTGTAATGTGTGTGTGTATGTGGGTGAGGGGTGGGTATATATGTGGTGGGGGTGGGGGTAGATTTATATGTGTATATGGGTGTTTGAGGGTGTTGTGAAGGAGGGTATGTGTGTGTGTGTGAGCTGAATGGTGACTTTTCTGTAAGCAAATGGTTACTGGACAGCGGTAACTGTGGTAAGTGGTGACTTTTCCTTGGGAAGCAGCCGCCTCAGCCACAGGGACTTTGCCCGGGTTTGGGCCCAGGCGGGAATGTCCCATCACCTTGTGATTTGTACCAGTCAGCAGCTTGACAGCAAACGACAGGCGGGCAAGCAGACCAATGACCTTGCTCCACAAAGTGACCGTCAATAACTTCGCTCCCCAGTGTGGTCCTCCGCCGGGCCCATCGTGGCACCAGGCGCTGGGTGTCCCGGAGCAGCCACCCCAACTGTCCCATCATCCACTCTCTCCGCCCAAACCTCCTCAAGGAAGACACTACTTCCCTCTCTGTCATACGTACCCTCCCCACTTCCCCTCCCTCCTCTCTCCCCCTACCCACCTCTCCTACACATCCTCTCCGCACCACTCTCCTCCCCCCTCCAGCAAACCCATCCGCCCTGCTCTCCAGAATGTCCGCTCCCTTTCCAACAAAGCTCTCACTATCTATGACCTCATCCTGGATGAGAACATCGATATTCTTGGGCTTATGGAAACTTGTCTCTCCCCCAATGACCCCGTGCCTCTAGTTCAAGGCCTCCCCTCCAGGCTACACCTTCCACCACACCCCCCGCCCCAACCAACGTGGCGGCGGGGTGGCCATCATCTCCAACATCTCCCCTGGTCTCTCCCCCTATTCCTCTGGCTATTTCCCGTCCTTCGAGCACCTCATGCTCTACCATCATTCTCTTTCCTTACAAATCCTTCTACTCTATCGTCCTCCTAAACCCCCTGGCTCTTTCCTCTCCGATATTTCCACTCTCCGCTCCTCCCTGTGTCTCTGCTCTGAACGTCTGCTCATCACGGGCGACTTCAACCTTGACCTAAACTCCCCCTGCACCACCTCTTCTGATTTCACTGCCCTCCTCTCCTCCCTAACCCTCACCCTCCACATTGATTTTCCGACCCACAACCGTGGCCACGCTTTTGACCTCATTATCACCCATGGCCTTGACATTTCCGAACTCAACATCTCGGACCACTTTTTTCCCTCCTTCTCCTCTTCCATCCCTCTCTCCTCCACCAAGCCCTCAACTATACTTTTCCGCCCTTGGAAAAGTCTCCCCCCTGAGACCCTCACAGAGGCCCTCACATCCTTCGACCTCCTACCCCTCTGGTCTTACACCCACAGTGATCCTGAAGTAGCTGTCCAGCTGCTCCAAGATCGCCTCTCTTCCACTTTCAACTCTCTTGTCCCCAGGTCTATCTCGAAACCCACCCGCTCCCCTTGGTACAACACTGATTTCCGCTCCCTAAAAACACAAACTCAGCTGCTCGAGCGCAGGTGGCAGAAAACCGGCCTCCCGGTTCACCACCAACTGTGGCTTGAGCATCTCCACAGCTACCGCCGTTCTTTGTGTCGAGCAACAAAAACGGCTTACTATTCCAACATCATCCTGGAGGCAAATGACAATCCCAAAGTCCTCTTTTCCACCACCCACCACCTCCTCCGTGCATCCCCTCAGGCCTCCTCAATCTTCACTTCAAATGTGAAGTGCGAGGAGGTCATGGACTTCTTTTCTTCAAAAATCCAAAATATCCACCTGTCAGCATCATCCTCCTGCCTCTCGTCACCCTCTACCACCCACATCCCATCCCCCTCACCCTCGCCGTCATCAACCCCTACCTCGACCCCTTTCCTACACTCCTTCTCCCCAGTCTCTCTTTCCTCTCTTTCACGCACTCTCACCTCCTTGAAGCCAACCACCTGCTGCCTCGACCCCATCCCCACCAACCTACTGCTCACCCAGCTTGCCCTCCTCTGCCCACTGCTGGCTGATATCATCAACCAGTCCCTCTGCACGGGATCAGTCCCTGCCCCCTTCAAAACTGCTGCCATCACCACCCTCCTTAAGAAACCTTCACTAGATCCTTCAAACCCTAGCCACTACTGCCCTATTTCTAACCTGCCCTTCCTTTCAAAAGCACTGGAACGCGTTGTTGCCAACCAACTCCGCGCCCACTTCTCCTCCCACTCCCTCTTCGAACCCCTCCAGTCCAGTTTCCGCCCTGGCCACAGTACAGAGACTGCGCTTGTGAAAGTCACAAACAACGTTCTCTCTATCTGTGACCAGGGCTCCCTCTGTCTCCTTATCCTCCTGGACCTATCCTCTGTGTTCGACACAGTCGACCACACCATCTTCCTCCACCACCTGTTCTCTGTCATGCACCTCAGTGGGACTACACTCGCCTAGTTCGAGTCCTACCTCACAGACCGCCAGCAGTACATCTCCACAAATGGCTTTTCCTCCCGCTCTTACCCAGTTACCTGCGGGGTACCCCAGGGGTCCATCCGTGCCCCCCTCCTCTTCCTCAACTATATGCTCCCTCTTGGGGGATGTTATCCACAGACATGGGGCACACTTCCACATGTATGCGGATGACACCCAACTCTCTTTCTCCACTTCACGACCCCCAGTCCTCTGATGTCAGACATCAGGAGCTGGATGAGTGCAAATTTCTTGCAGCTGAATGTTGACAAGACGGAGGCCATTCTCTTTGGCTCTCATCAACGTCTCCATTCACATGACTCTCACCTTCTCCACCTTCCCGGTCTCCCCCTGAAACTCTCCGAACCTGTGCGCAACCTTGGCGTCAGGTTCAATCCCCAACTGTCCTTCCTCCCCCACATCTGGTCCCTCACCAGCACCGCCTTCTTCCACCTCCGACAGATTGCCCGTCTCCGGCAATACCTCACCCCAAAAGCCGCTGGTCCACGCCTTCGTCACCTCACAACTGGACTATTCAAATGCCCTCCTCGCCGGTCTCCCCTCCACCACAATCCATAAAATCCAACTCATCCAAAACTCTGCCGCCCACATACTCACCCTCACCAAACTTCGCTCCCCCATTACCCCAGTCCTTGCCAGACTTCACTGGCTCCCTATCCCCGAGAGGATCGACTTCAAGATCCTCACCCTTGTTTTCAAATCCCTCCACTCCTCTGCACCCCCCTACCTCTCTGACCTGCTCTCTCCTCAAACCAGCTCCTGTTGCCTTCGCTCCACCGGGTCTGGCCTCCTCTGTGTCCCCCAAATCCTCAGCTCCACCCTCGCCGTCCGGGCCTTCAACCACTATGCCCCAAGGCTCTGGAATTCCCTCCCTCACTACCTTCGTCTTGCCCCCTCTTTTCTCAGTTTCAGGTCCCAGCTGAAGATCTTTCTCTTCGACCGCGCCTTTCGTCACCTTTCTACCCCTGCCCCGGCTTGGTCCCAGGATCCGCTATTGTGAAGCGCTCTTGAGATGCCGTCCGGCATGGAGGACGCTATATAAATTGAAGTTGTTGTTGTTATCATCAATGATATTACTTTCCATTCGTCTTTCTGTCGCCACTCCATCCCGGCTTCCTTCCGACTCACTGCCTCACTCATTGCCTCACTCATTCAAGGTCCATCTCAAGATCTACCTGTTTGACCATGCTTTTGATCATCTTTCCCCTCCCAAGTTCGGGTGTCCAGCCAGTGCTGGCCTCCTAACATGTAAATTTGCATGGTATTATGAATAACATTTTGCTCCACAATGCGATCACTACAGTGTTATCGTAAATATCTTTATTCCGCTATGTGATTATGAATAGTTACTCCACCATGTAATAATAATCCTTGCATTTGATATGGAGCCTTATGATATCGTTCAGACATCTTATAGCACATCACAGAATAAACTCTTGAGTGGATTCACTGTGTATTTTGTGGACGAAACTCAGCAGCCAATTGCTCAAAGCAACGTCCCACACACAGTCATGGATTGAGTGACCAAATCTTTTTTGAAGATTTATTAATGCCGGAAAGCAATCTGCCAACAAACGGGTTCCTAATTATTGCTGGGTAAATAAAGGAGTAAGAAAAATTGCTTAGGTTTTGCCAGCTCTGGAATCGAACCCAGTTCCACTCGCTTGCAAGGCGTGAACACTAACCACAAAAGCGCTTCATAGAATATACTGTAAAGTGAATTGACTGTATATTTGTGGGTGAAATGCGGCACACAATAGTGTCACACAAACAATCGTGGATTGAGTGACCAAATTATTTTTTTCATGAATTATTATCAAGTGTGTGGAGTAAGGAAACTTGCCCAAGGTTTCGCCCAGAAATTTTAACCTAACCTATTTTGTTATTGTAATCCTGTACATTGCACCAGCAGGTCCCTTTGTTTCTTGACTTCTTTGAGAATTTCACAATTTAGGGTGTATTTCCATTTATACTCTTCTAAAATATTCTAGTGCACATTTATACATAATAAAGAGATTTATAGAGTGGATTATCACTTTGAAACATAAGTAACGTGACTACTCTTCAGACAACTATTTCAAGATTGCACAAATGCCGACAAAGTGAATGACAACACTGATAATGTAGCGTTTCCCCAATTTTGTAGCGTTTTCCCTTGTAAACAGGAAGACTAGTTATTAAGCAAAAAAAGGGTTAATATTTCAGTATATGTTTCTACATCAGAAAACGTTTACTTATTTGCATTTCTGAGGTGAATCAAACACATTCTAAGGAAACTTGCCCAACATTTTACCCTACCAGCAATCAAACCCATGTCGCTTACTTGCGAGACGAGTGTTCTAACCACTGAGTTACAGGACTTCACAATATAGCTTTTGAAGTAAACATAATCTTTTCCACAGCAAATGTTGATGCATGATTTTCAAATGAGTACTCTACTCTGAATAGTTGACCAAAGAAGAATGAAACAGATTATAAATAAATCAAGTTACCAATTATTGCTAAACTACGGCAATAATTGGCTGCATATTGGCTGCATATTTGCCCACAATTAATCCACTTTACAGTGTCAAGCACTTTGAGACATCTGAATGACATAAGGCGCTATATTGTTGTTGTATATCAAATACAAGGATTATTATGCATATGAATATGATCTTTCATTGCAGGCCAATTTTTTAAACACAAATTATAAATGTTAAATTATAGTAGGATTTGTTGTGACGAATATAGATCTAATCACTCATAATCATTTTTGTTGTATTCAAAATAAAGTTTGTTTTCATTTTTTTTGTTGGGGTCAGTCAGAGACAGACAGAGGCCCCATCAACATGCCTATGAGTATCCCGACCAGCCTGAGAGTTTCACATGCTCTTGGAAATTTCATGTTGTCTGGAATGAAATGCCATTCCTAGACAGGAACATCCTGCTTGCCTAATCCCAGAATTTATTAAGCAGAAGCTTGGGCATTCAAGAGTGTATGTTGGGGTTCTCTGGGAGGGCAGTTTAACCTATTGTGTCACTATTGTGACACAACTAAAATTGTGTAGCTTGCCATTGTGAACATAGTCTGCATGTTTCATACGCCCATTCCAGCTACTCATGTGGTGACAAGGGTTAACAGGCACCAAGTGGGAAGAATCCCTGTCTCAAGTGACTGATCCGGCCTCTCCAAGTCTTATAGACAGAGCCGGGTTGGCCTGGTATGTCATCTTAGAACCAACTCAGCCTCATAGAGTCTTCTTCGCTTACTCCCAAACATACTCCACCTCCGGAGATTAGTAAATTGTTTTTCGTATAGCAGTCATTTGTAAGTTTGCCTATTAATGTTTTTAATTTGCTTTCAAGATTTTTTTCAGTTTACTTCAAAACATTTTCTTTAGAAACCAATAGATATTTTTGCATGTGATCACCAAATGGCCAAATTTAGTGTGGCCACCTAGAAGTACAAGAATGTTATGTCTTTTTATTTGAACATTGGTCCCAATCAAATAGTAGATGGTGTTATTTTTTCCTGGCAGAATGTCGGTGATCATTATCAGCATGAGCAATACCATTATCTATTCATAAGTTTCCATTATGTTTTGCAATGAAGATAATATATGCAGGTACTGTAGATGGGTTCCTGTGTAATTAATCTATCTATCTATCTATCTATCTATCTATCTATCTATCTATCTATCTATCTATCTATCTATCTATCTATCTATCTATCTATCTATCTATCTATCTATCTATCTATCTATCTATCTATCTATCTATCTATCTATCTATCTATCTATCTATCTATCTATCTATCTATCTATCTATATAAAAACCTTAGGTATGTTTCTGCAATTGTAACAATGAACGTTTAAAAGGAAAACAAAAACCAGTACAGCTTAAAAAAACAAGCTGATTAAAGCGCAGTGATTTAAAGTGATCACTGCGCACCCTTTGATTAAAGCACACCCTTTTTTTTGTAAACAACAAATACATTATTTTTAAAAGTTTCAAAATATATGAATAAACGTGTTCAAAAACACGTTTCGAAAACACTAGGCCGCGTTACGTGGGGGTATAGCTAGTTCTATTGTATATCATTAATTAAATATTCAAGAATATATTATAATTAATGTAGCAGTAGAAAGTTAAACGCACTGCATGCCCCAAAAATTGCGAAGGGGTGACCATGCCTGTAATGTTAGATTTACTCATTACTAATTTAGAGAACCAGACCTATTTCTTGTCTTCAGTTTGATTGTGATATTATGTAATGATGAGCATCAGTAGGCGTATGTTTTGTGATCTTGAGTTACGCAATTTGTAAGCATGCAGCTGGATATTTTGGAAAACAAACTGTAAAGTTAAAACAACATACAGCATTATTCGTGGGAGTTTAGTGGTAGGGAAGAATTTTTAAAAAAACTTCCTGTTGTGTTCTTTACAAACATGTCAATATTTACATTTAAATAAATATTTTCACCTACCAAAGTAGTGTACTCCCCAAAACTTTCATACGACTGCCTTATTTGTCGTTACTGTAATAATTCAGTGATATTAAAAATAGTTAACTGAAAAATGTATCGGCTAAAACAACTTAAATTGTTTAATTCCTGACCTTCTTCATCCATTATCTTAGATTATGAATATTATCAGCCTATAAAATCGTGGAAGGTAAATGTTTTAATGTGTCCAAACTTGTTCTCATTGACATCCAGATGGCACCCACTGCTTTGTCCTGGTAAACTGGTTTTAACTAGCTTAATTCTAGATATACATTCACGAACACTTTGGGACTCCAACGCATAGCTTCTTCCAGCCTTCATCGGTGTTCTCTGGGCAGGGATAAAAGGGTGGTGGTGTTCTTCCTACTTCTCACCCCCCCCCCCCCCCCCCCCCCCGCCACTACTATTCACTACATTCAGGGAGAGAGTAGACACTTCAGAGCTGGCCTGTTGAACTATGCATCTGTGGGTTTTGCGTAACTCAAGATTCTAAACCAGGGATTTCATGCAAATCAGATATACCAAATGCCTCTATAAAATGCCTTCTATTGAAACATCTCAAATGGAGATCCTGTTCATCTGTGACCAGTGCTTCATCTGTCTCCTCGACCTCTCTGCTGCCTTCCAACACCGTGGACCACTCAATCTTCCTCCATTGCCTCTTCTCTCAGTTCAACCTTCAAGGTTCTGTCCTTGACTGGTTCAGGTCTTATTATAAACACATTTTCCAGTTTGTCTCTGCTAATGGTTTCTCTTCCAGCCCCCGCACCGTTTCATGTCGTGTTCCTCAGGGCTCTGTCCTAGGTCCCCTCTTGAACCTGTAAATGCTCTCTCTTGGTGACATCATCTGCAGACATGCGGATGACACCCAACTATCTCTCTACCTCCACCCTCAATTCCAGCACAACTGGTGTGTTGACAGATTGCCCGTCAGACATCAAGTCCTGAATGAGAGAGAACTTTCTATGGCTGAACATCAGCAAGATCGAGGCCCTCCTGATTGGCTCATGCCAGCGCCTCTGCACCTCATGCATTGGCAGCATCAGCATCCCTTGGATGCACACTCCACGCCACCAAGTCAGTCGGAAACCTGGGCATCTTTTTCTACCCTCAACTGCCCTTTCTCCCCCATATCCATGTCATGACCAGCACTGTCTTCCACCACCTCTGCAATATCATCAATGCCTCACCTCCCAGGGGACCAAAACCCTCATAAATGCATTTGTCAGCCCAAGGCTTGATTATGAAAACTCCCTTCTTGTCAGCCTCCCCAACTCGTCCCTCCACAAGCTGCAGATCACCCAAAACTCTGCAGCTCGCGTCCTCTCTCACACCTAGCTCTGTTACCCTATCACCCTCGCCTGACTCCACTGGCTCCCCATCCCTCAGAGGATAGAATTTGAAATTGTCATCCACTCTCTCTGTTCAGCAGGCTCCTGCCTGTTCCTTGTCTCCCGCTCTACAATCGGCAGTCAGGCTTTGAGCCTCTCAGCTCCCACCATTTAGAATGCCATTCCACAGTCTCTTCGCCTTGCTCCCTCCTTTACCTCCTTCAAGGTCCGACTCAAGACCCTCCTTTTCGACAGTGCCTTCAGCCGCCTTCGTACCTCGCTGCCCTCGCTCATCCCAACTCTGGCCCTTCCCCCCATACTATAATTGAGTCCTGTAGCTCAGTGGTTAGAGCACTTGCCTTACAAGCGTGAGATCTGTGTTTCGAATCTAGGCAGGACAAAATCTTGGGCAACTTTCCGTACTCCACATGTCTAATGATAATCCATCCAAAAAAACCTATAATAAAAAATTTATCATTTCAATCTACGACTGTTTGTGGGACACTGCTCTGCGCAATTGGCTGCCGTGTTTCGCCCACAAAAGAAATACAGTCAATTCACTTTACAGTATATTCTGTGAAGCACTTTGAGACGTCTAGAAGATGTGAAAAGTACTACATCAAATGCAAGGATTATTATTATTACAGATTGTCTGGGCTGTTTCTCTGCAGGTTTTGGTGGGGCAATTTTTAGAATTAAACTAATTTTAAAACTTTGTTTCATATATATTTTTCGTGAGATTTGGTTTGTTTTACCTGGGTCTGGTGTCTTGATTCTGTTGAACTGACAGCTAAACATTGTACATCCAAGAATTCGCAAAGCGTCTTATAAATTCACAGACACTGCTGACTGTGGCTGCACATCACTAGCGATTTACCCCTTAGGGCCCTCCTTGCTTACTTATGTCCTTTACTGCCCTTTGGTGCTTGACTACTGACTTGCATGCCATTGTAGTAGATATTATGTGGTAAAAGTCCTTTATGGGTAGTTAACACAGAATTGCTGAAAGCGCTGTGGAGTTAAACTCTGCATCACTGGTTCTGATTCAGCCAAAACATACCTCAGGGTGGTGACAACTGTTAGGCTAATACTAAAATATTTTAATACTAAAAGTATCATCTATTTCTTACAGACCACTATAGGTCTTGTGACTGATTACCTAATTATTTGATGTACTGTACTTAACTACCAAAATATGTAATATAGAGATGTTAAACATTATAAGCATTAATTAATTAAAAATTATAAGCATTCAAAGTACTGTAATTGTTTAAAAACAATTTTCTATATTAGTCTAATATTGAGATACATGGTTATGTACTATCATATTGAAAATTGTCATATTGTGATTCAGTAGGTGTACCTTCTCTATCTTTTTATGTACAGAATGTTTCTTACCTTATGGCTGATAATTTTATTATAGAAATAACTTGATTAGAATTTGAGGACAAATTCTGTGTTGTACTGGAATAAATCACTTTCACATCAAAATGCATTGACTCATAATTGCCACAATTTAGTATTCAGTTATACTGCATTTGTGTTAGAACATATGTTTAAGATGATCACACAAAAAATGAAAGCGGAGGTTGGTAAATATGTTTTGTTACTCAGAGATTTGTTGGAATATCATAAACCAGGTTGAAGCAGGGTCCAGAAATTCAAAAGGAATTTTGACAAATGCTTAAAATACAGCCCCCACACTCTGGAACTCCATCCCACAGTCCCGTCACCTCGCTTTCTCCCTTGCTTCTTCAAGGCCCTCCTCTTCGATCGTGCCTTCTACCGCCCTCTCAACTCTCTCCCTCCCTTCCTAACTCTCTTCCTCCTAACTCTCTCCCTCCCCTACCCTATCCCTCCCCCTTGCTCGGGTCCTGACCTGACTGTTCAGCGCCTTGGGACGACCTCCCGACGTGAAAGGCGCTCTAAAAATGTAATTTTGTTGTTGTAAAAGAGGACTATTAGACTGTTTATGGAGTGGAATTAGTGGCTCATGTGGAGAAAAGCACCAGATTTGATGGCCGAAAGCCCCGATTCTGTGCGACTTGTCTGCAGAACAGAAGCAATGCTTTTGGCCATCATGTCTGGTATAATTACAAAGAATCAAATCGAATATACAGCAGAGAAATACACCATTTGGCCCAAATAGTCTATGCAAGAATTTATGCTCCACATGAGCTTCTCCTGCACTTCCTCAACTCAGCCTGTCAGCATAACCTTCTATCATTTTCTCCCTCATGTTCTTATCTAGCTTCCCATTAAATGCATTTTTGCTATTCACTTCAAATACTCTTTGTGGTAGCAAGTCCAAATTCCCACCACTCGCTGGGTAAAGAAATTTCTACTGACTTCCCTATTTGATTTGTTTGTGCCCATTTTATATTTATGACCCCTGGTTTTGATTTCTTCCACAAGTGGAAACATCTTCTCTATGTCTACCCTGTCAAAACCGTTTTCAAAGATGTGTATCAGGCCACCCCTCATCCTTCTCTTTTTAAGAGAAAAGAGTCCAATCTTGTTCAGCCTTTCCTGATAGGTACAAGCTCGCAGTTCCTGTATCTTTTATTTGTAAATCTCCAGTGCACTACCTCCTTTCTATAATATGAGACTAGAACTGTACACAGTATTCTGAAGTGTTGCTCTCGCCGAGGTTCAATATGTTTGCATAACTTCCCTGCTTTTCATTTCTATCCCTATAGAAATGAACCCCAACGCTTGATTTGCTTTTTTTATGGCCTTGTTAACTTGCCTTGCTACTTTTAGCGATTTGTGTATCTGCACCCCTAGAACCCTTTGCTCCTCTACCTCATTTAGATTCTTATTCTCTAGGCAGTATGTGACCTATGAAAATGTACCACCTCACACTTATTCATAATTGTCAGATGGTGGACTGTTAGAGTGAGACTGTACCTCAGCGTTAGACTGTATCTCAGTGTTAGCCTCAGTGCCTTGGGACGTCCTCCCGACGTAAAAGGCACTCTAAAAATTTAATTTTGTTGTTGTAATAATTTCAGTATTTGTCCCTGTATGCATTGATACTGTCAATTCTGGTTTGAAAAATGATCCAAAATAGTAAATTGATAACTTTTCACTCCGAGGGAAAAGGGTTCATGACAAGTATCCAGAGTGGTAAGTTAGGCATATGTATAAATATTAAATAAATATAGCCCAGATATTCATAGCATGATTACTTTAGTGGTGGTGACAAGTTAAAGCAAAGTAGTTATCAAGACTTTAGACATGTATTTGACATGGAAAATTGTGTTTTAAATATTGACGGATCTATGTCACCTTTCATTGATTTGGACCTTCCTACAATCATGCTTTGGATTCACTTTATTCACTGTAAGTTGCACTTTGCAGATGGACTTAGCAGATTGACTTCATAGCTGTTTGTGAAATCATGCTGTGTGCAAACCTTTGCTGCATTTCTATTTGCTGTGAATTGCTTCTGTTCATATGATGAAGCATTATAAAAATGCAAGTTTTGTCTTTCGTCTTTCCTTGGGATGTGTTCACTTAAAAAATAAGTGCTTTACATGGGTGTCAACATCCAAAAAAAATGTAATGATTAAATGACATGTAATTTTGCTGTACCGAGCTTTTCCTTTTGATATACATGATGTAGACAGTGTTGTGCTTGACCTCAAATTGTAGAAGGATCCCCGCATGGCAAATCAACACATTGGCTACTGGTGTCTCTGCTTCTTCTGTAAGGCAATATTTTACTGCATTAAAAGCATTGGCATTAGTATTATTCAAGTTCATTCATTTTAGTTCATTCAAGTTTCAGCTTGAGTTTTTCTCATTGTGAAGCTGACTTCTTGCCAAGTCTGGGATTTCTCGGTCGATTATCACGTGTTAAGATTTTCAACATTGTCTTCAGAATGTATCATAAATGAAAAGCAAAATAGAAGGCTACTCACCATAGTAACTACAGATAAAACTAATCCTGACCTAGACCTGTGTTCTTGGATCCATCCTTATATAGGGCACCATTTTCCAGACTCTGTGGTCAGCAGTTGGCAAGGAATAGAAGTGGTTGGTTTTACATTTTAAACCAAAGTTTCTTTCCCGGATATTGATTATTGCATGTCCACTTCAATGCCAATTATACAGTAATTAATTGGCGGTGAGAGTTTGCTGGTTACATTACTATATTAAAAATTCTAGAGAGATCCATAATTTCTGAAGCATTCTTTCCATTCAAAAAATGTTTAACCACAAGAACATACCTGGAGCATTGCTACCTTACATTGTGAAAACAAAATAGTATTACATATTTTACTGGATAATTTGAGCTTTCTTTGGTAATTGTATTAAACGACCGTCAAGTAAGGAAAGGTATTATTATGCTATCTTTGAGCCACATTAAGCTTTGATAAATCAAGTATTAGACTATGCTAGACACTTTCCAAAAGCTTTGTTTGTATGTCTTAAAGCTGCCTGCATGTGCAGCGGTACTTGTCTGTTCGTGACAAGCCAGCTGCATTCGCACACTTCAGTACAGTCCTTGCCACTGGCAGTCTATGACAGAAAGCCTGCAGGCTGATGTAAAGTGCAGCCTGTTGTGAACTGCTGAATGGTACTCTGCCAAGAACTCAGCAGATAGACTTAAATGGGGAGAAAAAGGATTGACGTGCTTTTTTTCCCCCCCTGTCTCTCCTATTATATTGTGAGACTAATATTATTAACTTGTTTATGTAAGATGGGCCAGTGTATGTCATGTAGTTGTTTGAAATGGTTTCCACTTTTTTGTCTCGCACCGCAGGTCATTGAGCACTTCCACATGGCGGTTGGCAGAGTCCCCTGTTCAGGACAGGCAACTCATCACAGTTGATGAAAAATTGGTAAGATTTTTATATTGCTTACTGTATTTGGTGCCTGGAGGCCATGTCTGATCACAGGAATTTTGTATACTTCTTGGAAAGTATGCAGTGGATTGTGGTCAAGTCTTTAAGGGCATCTTTTGCTGTAGCTTTGATGCCAGTATTGAGACGACAAAAAAATTAAAACTTCACTTTTAGTAATCCCTAGAATATCCTTATTATGAGTATACAAATAAAACATTATTGCCACAATAGAGCTACTCCTGCGGAAATTGTTGCAAAAAAGCTTCTGATGTTTCAATACTTGCCAGAACTCCCATTTTTATTTTTCAGTTCAGTGGGCTTTTTCAATGGAAAGGTAACGTAATAGATTGCCTGCAGGAGTAAGTAAACACCATCTAACTTAATAAATGATAATAATAAACCTTGCATTTGATATAGTACCTTATGTCATCAGTGTCTTAATGCAGGATTTTACTGTAAAGTTTGGTAGTGACAGTGTATTGTAGTTTCGCCCACAAAATACACTTTACAATATATTCTGTGAAGTACATTGTACTTCAATTGTACAAAAGTCACTATTTTACTATTGTTACTATTTAAAAAGTGAAGAATTTTAAATGTTACTATTTAAAAAGTGAAGGATATTTCTCCCTTGATCTGGCCAACAGTTCCACAAATAATATTGTTCATTCATCACTGTTTGTGGGGCATTGCTGTACAGAAATTGGCTGCCACATTTGCCTTCCACTTGGTGGAAATTCTATGAAGCACTTTAAGAAATATGAAAAGCAAGGATTATTATTACTTCATCTCTCAGCACATTAGTTCAGAGGGCTGAAATTCTGAAAAGGATGATTTGTATCCTGATGACCATATGCGTTCAATCTCACGGGACACATAGAAGTTTGAGGAATGATGAACATCAGCAAGGTAACAGTATTTTCTAAATAAGTGGCTGGGGAGAATTTCAGGAAAAATTAAACGTAAATGGAAACAAATTTTATTGAATGGAAACATTTAGTTTGCATTTTAATAAAATTTGCAATGCTCTGCAGTTTTAAATTTTTTATACCTGGATATAAAAAAAGACAGATGGTGGCATATACAGTATATCAAAAATCTGATATATGCATTTAGGAGTGGAAGCAATGGAGGGTTTTGAAGGTGAGTACCAGGATCTTGATTTCAATACTCTGAGTGATGGAAAGCCGGTGGAGTCGAGGATAGGGGTGATAGGTTTGCAGAGCCTGATACGGGAGAGGACACAGACTGCAGAGTTCTGGATGATCTACAGCCTATGGAGGAAGGAATTGGGAAGGCCAACAAGCATAGTCGAGCCTGGATGAAATTTAAGACATGAATGAAAGCTTCAGCAATGTGAGGAGTGAGGTAGTGGCAGAGTCGAGCAATGTTGCAGACATGAAGGCAGAGAGAGTCATGGCATGGATGAGGGGGAGAAAAGACAGTTTAGAATCAAACAAAACATCTAGGTTCCTGACCGGCTTGGTAAGCATCAGGTTGATAGAGGTTGATGCTGCCGGTGTTTGAGGTGTGAAAGCGCTAGCACGAGTCATTCAGGTAGTCCTCAGGTTTGTTGACATTCCAGTATAGAAGGTTAGCTCTCATCCAGAACTTAATATCTGACAAGCAGTCTGTCAGGATATCAGTGGTCCTGAAATCGTTGGTGGAGGCAGAAAGATAGAATTGGGTGTCATCCGCATACAAATGGAAGTTGACCCCATGTCTGCAAATGATGTCACTAAGATGCAGCATATAGATGTTGAAAAGGAGAGGACTAAGGACAGATCCCTGGGGGACACTACATGTGCTGGGACTGAAGGAGAAGATGTTAGTGGCGACAAAGAGGAGACAGTGGGAGAGGGAAGATTTGAATCAGGCAAATTTGCGATGATTTAGCTGAGAGGAGAGGCGGTAGGAGGATGGAGTGGTCGACAGTGTTGAAGGCAGCAGAGAGGTCGAGGAGGACAAGGAAGTAGAGAGAGCACTGGTCGCGGATGATTAGAATGTCATTGGAGACTTTGACCAGGGCATTCCCATGCTGCACGGAAGCCAGATTAGAGGGTTTCAAAGGGGGAATGTTGAGAAAGAAAAGCGAGAAGCTGGGATGCAACGACTCATTCCAGTGCCTTAGAAAAGAATGGGAGATTAGACATGAGCCAATAGCTGGGGAGTAGGGATGGGTCCAGGGAAGATTTTTTCAGGATGGGGGTGATGACAGTTCTTTTTAGTGGGGTGGGAACAGTGCCAGTGGATAAGGAGAGGTTAATGATATGGTTAAGAGAGGAGACAGGAGATGGAGCTGGTTGGTGAGGAGAGAAGTGGGGATGGTGGAGTTCATTTTAGAGATGATGGTGATGAGGGAGGAGGAAGAGATAAGGTCGATGGTGTATAGTGGAGGATGGATGGGAACTGGTCATGAGGGGAGGTGATGAGGGCCTAGCTGTGGATCAGGTAGAGGTAGTTGAACAGATCCCCTCGATTTTGGATTCAAGAAGTCCAACGTCTCTTCACAGTTGGAATTGGAGGAGAGGATGGGCAAGGCATGGGAAGGTGGACAGAGGAGGCGGTTAGCGGTGGAGAAGAGAAGCCTGGGGTTATCCTTAGTCTCCAAGATTAATTTGGAGTAAAAGTAAGACTTGGTAGAGGCGAGGGTGGAGCAGTAGGTCTTGGTGTGTCCAGTCAAATCTGCCAATGGACTGTTAGTTGGGATTTGGTCCATATGAGTTTGACCGCTCACACTTATGCCTCGAGGGAATGGAAATGGCTGATGTACTGATGTACTATAGCTCAATGCTAACTCGCCTCGCATGTGAGAGACCTGGATTCAATTCCTGGCAGGACAAAACCTTGGGCAAGTTTCCTTACTCTACATGCCTGCTAATAATTCCTCAAGAAAATAAAACAATAATAATTTGGTCACATCAATCCATAACTGTGTGTGGGACACTAGTAAATGGAATTGGCTGTCACGTTATGTCCACAAAATGTACAGTCATTCACTGTAGTATATTTTGTGAAGTGCTTTTGAGACATCTAGCAAACTGTATATAACATGCAAGGATTAGAATTGTTATTAAGGTATTATAACCAGGGGGATTTACGGGAGTATGAAGCGGTGAGGGGTCAAGGGTGTCAAGGATGGAGAAGATGGAGTTGTAGAGAAAAGAGAGCCAAGTGGGTAGTCCGCGAGGGCCGGAGGAAGACAGTTTTAAGCACAACAATATCCCTTAAACAGCCATGAAGTGAATGACTAATTTTATTTAAGCAAGAACACACCCTTTTCTTTTCAAACAGTACCATGGGACCTTTGAAGCCCACCTGAACAGGTAGACAAGTCCTTGGTTTAATGTCTCATCCAAAGGACAGCACTTCCAAATAGATTTTAATTTTTAAAAGTGCAACAAAAAAAGTTTTTTTTAATTGCTATGTTCCCAACATTTTATCAAATCTGTGAATTATTGTTTGACCATTAATGAGAAATTATACAAATGGGTTCAACATGGAAAAATATATCCTCGTTTTCTTCTGATGGTTATTCGAAAAACGTTTGAAGCAAATACCCTACATGATCCATAAATTGTTGACTTTAGCTCACTGTTGGAAACAAAAGTACTGAAAGTCAGCAAACAAGCTCTTAGACTTGCAAAATGAACATAGTAATGGATTAAAGCTGTTTTTTGCTGTTTAATAATCTATAAAATACCACAGATGTACTGTGGTACACAGTGGGATAGGAGGAATGTGTTTTTTAAAGCTCCTTAAGTGTGTAATTTTCATTCTTGCTGTTGGAAAACACTCATAAAAATGTAACTCCTGAAACAGAAAACTGAAATCCCATGTAGCATTTAAGATGGGTTGATTTTTATTTCAAGAAAATTCTCACATTATATTCGATTTTTATAGCAGTGTCCATTGATTGATTGTGTAGCCTCAGACACCTTGTAGATTTTATTTCTGGTTAGAATTATGCCACATATCTTCGGCCCAGAGTCAGTTAATTAGTGGGAATTATAATATATGCATGGTTTAAAACATGGACGAATAAGAGAGATTGAGGTGTGCAATCTCTATCCAAATGAAAATTCCAGTGATTGTATTTTTTTTAATGAATACTTCCAAGTAGCAAGTTGCTTGAATTTGGAATGATCTGCCTGAAAGGGTAGTGAAGTCCGATTCGATAGCAGCTTTTAAGAGAGAACTAGATAGGTATCTGGGGAAGATGGGTTTGCAGGGTTATGGGGAGAAAGCTGGTGATTGGGGTTAATGAAAGTGATGTGCTCGGTCAAAGAGCCGGCACAGACTCGAAGGGCCGAATGGCCTCCTTCTGTGCCGTAACATTCTATGATTCTATGATATGATTCTAAGTATCTCCATGTCTTCCCCAAGTATTAGCTGGTTCCTTAGAAGGAAATCACAGTAATTCTCCTAAGTTAAGTGGAGTCCTGTAGCTCAGTGGTTAGAGCACTTGCCTTACAAGCAAGAGACCTGAGTTCGATTCCAGGGAGGGTGAAATCTTGGACAAATTTCCTTACTCCCCACTCCTGATAATATTCCCTCAAAAAAAGTCATTTCAATCCACAACTGTTTGTGGGACACCTCTGTGCGCAGTTGGCTGCCGTGTTTCGCCCACATGTATACAGTCAATTCACTTCACAGTATATTCTACGAAGCTCTTTCAGATGACTAGAACACATGAAAAGCACTATATCAAATGCAAGGATTATTATTATTATTATTATTATTAAGAAACTGCATTGTTAGGTGTGCCACAAACCAGGAGGAGAAAGGAAAGATGGTGGGTGACTTGTTGACTCCTGTAAATGACTCACTAAACCTTGCAGTGCTCTTTCATCTGATTAATCTGATATTTTTGTTCTATAAGACGTGTAAGTCATAGCCAAATATGAAGAATGTTTTTGTAAAGACCTACACGTGCACTAACACATTACATCTATGTAAAAATTGCATGTGCGGTCGGATGCACAGAAATATTTTTAACTCCAGTGTCAGTTTGGTTCAGCTGGTAACACCCTCCTTTTCTCAGTCAGATAGTTGTGCTATCAAATTCATTCTTGAAGATGAATTGAAGTACAATTTATCTACTTTGTTGGGTCATGTGGAGATTAAAGGTTCCATAGCAATATTTCTAAGAGTATTAAGTTTCCTTACCCTTCATTAAAATCCACCGGAACATTCACCTACAAAATATGTAGTCACAACATTTTATAGTAATTCGTGTGAAGTGCTTTGAGATGTTCTCCCAACACGAAAGACACCAAATGCAAGGGCTATTGGTTATTACATGGGTCATCGCTGTCTGTATACAAACACAATAAATTGCATTCATGTAGTGCCTTTTCTGTTGGGAGGACGCCCCAGGCGCTGGACAGTCAAGGGTTTTGCACTCAAGCTGGAGGTTGGATTCCAGAGGGTAGGACTCAAGATGAGTGGGTGTGGGTAGAAGGCACTGTCAAAGTGGAAGGTTGTGAGATGGACGGTGAAGAAAGTGAGGGAAAGAGTGAGGTGAAGACTCGCCTCAAGATCGAATTCCAGGGAGTGGGGAAAGAAAGACTGATGGTGGATGGATAAGTGCCTCAGTGGCCTGAGGGTACTGGTGGAAATGGGCAATGTTGTGGAGGCGGGGATAAGATGAACAGATTAAGCCAGGATATGGGGTTCAAAGTACAGTTAAAAGTCGAGCAAGACTTCTGCATTGGATCGTGAGATGGAGAGTGCATCCATATATAGTGATACTGTCAGCACCTGAGATGAGCGTACACTGACTGGAACCAAACAGGAGAATCTCCGTCTTGTGGACATTCAACTGGAGATAGTTAGTTCTAATCCAGGACATGATGTCTGACAAGCAGTTTGGTCAGGATAGCAGTGGTCATCTGCATATATTTAGAAGTTAATCTCATGCTTGGGGATGAAATCATGTAAATATTAAAGAGGAGAGCCCTGAGGAATGCCACACATGACGGTGCAGGGGCGAGAGAGGAAGCTACTGGTGGATAGGAAAATAGGTCAGTTAATCTGTGTCAACTGTACCCCACAGTCTTTTTAATAAGATAAATCCTTGCATTTGATATAATGTGTATAATATTGAGAAGATCTCAAAAGAGTTTCACCAAATTTCTGTGATTTTTCTATGCAATAATATGCAGAAGTGACAGCAATTTGTGCACAGCAACTGTTGACTGGAACAAGTTGCCAGAAAGTGTGATTATTGCCAGGCTTGTGGATTCGTGTTTTTTTTTTAAAAAAACTTCACTGTGATGAGAGAACAATAAGGTTGGTATTCTGGAAGGATGAGATCAATGAAACATAGGGACATACCCTCAGGCTACTGAGTCACTTATCCATTCTTATTCTTCATCTGAATAAATCTTATAATAACTATCTTCAGATTTTTCAAGTTTTTAAAATGTTCATTGTTGTCAGTGGCATGATGAGTTATTAACAGATGGAGCACTGCAAACAGATTGCTGGCACCCAGAAACATAAAATTCCTCCACGTACTCGCAACTCCTTGATCATCACAGATCATTTGGCAGCATTGGTTTCAAAAGGATTTATAGAATTATGGGTATTCCCAATTGAGAAAGAGGCAATTTGAACCAAAGTAGTATAAGATGGTATGTTATGTTTTATGTAAGAATCCAATGCATTATATTGGATAAAATCAGGGTGAAGGTGGGAATGAGTCAATTCAGGGATTTTAAGGGTGTAAGAATAGAAATCATTAAAAGCTAATTTGCAGGTCCAGAAAACAGACAGAAACATTAATGGGATGCTAAACTGTATTAATAATCCTTGCATTTGATATCACATCACATCACATCTTCGAGACATCTCAAAGCACTTCATAGAATATACTGTAAAAAGTGAATTGACTGTATATGCTGTGGACAAAACGAGGTAGCCAATTGCGCACAGCGGTGTACCACAAACAGTAGTGGATTGAAGTGACCCAATTTATTAATTTTTAAAAGTATTCCCAGAAAAGCGATCCGTCAATCTACTAACAACTGGGTTATTACCTAGTGCTAGGTAAACAGAGTATGAGTAAAGGAAATGTGCCCAACGATTTGCCCTACTGGGAATTGAACTTGGATCTCTTGTTTGCAAGGCAAGTGCTCTAATCACTGAGCTACAAGGTTCTGGAACATAAAAATGAAGAGAATTACTACATTTATGTAGAATGATGCTCAGACCTCATTTGGAGTATTGTATCCAATTTTGGGCACCTAACCTATGGAAGAATATGATGATATTAAATTATTATAATTATTATTGTATCAGAAGGCATCCTAATGCTAAGGAAGTTAAAAAGGTTGGTGTGATTCAAGTTATAAAATGAGTGTAAATTACAAGCTAATTAAGGGATGAATCTTAAGTCTGGTAGAGGAATTCGGTTCAGTTCCAACAACAAAATTACATTTGTAGTGTGCTTTTTATGTTGAGAGAACATCCCAAGGCACTGAACAATCAGGTTAGGACCTGAACGCGGGGTGAGGGACACACAAGGATCTTGAATTCTACCCTTTGAGGGATGGGGAGCAAGTGGAGCCGGCTGAGGATAGGGGTAATGAGGTCACGGAGCCAGGCATGGGAGAGGACACAAGCTGCAGAGTTTTCAATGATCTGCAGTTTGTGGAGGGAATAGTTGGGGAGGCCAACAAGGAGGGAGTTTCCGTAGTTGAGCCTTGAGGTAACGACAACAACAACAACAAGATTACACGTCAGGAGGAAGTCACAAGGCGCTGGATAGTAAATGTTTCAGACCCGAGCTGGGGTCGGGAACGGGCAAGGTGGAGGGAAAGGAGGAGATTTGGGGTAACTGATGGGACCATCGAAGAGGAGAGTCTTGAGGCGGGACTTGAAGGAGACCAAGGAGGGGGCGAGGCAGAGGGGCTCCGGGATGGAGTTCCAGAGGTTAGGGGCAGAGTGGCTGAAGGCTCGCCTGCTGATGGTGGGGGGTGTTGGTTGGGGGACATGGAGCAGGCCAGAGCCTGCTGAGCGGAGGCGGCGGGCAGGATGGTAGGGGGTTAGGAGGTGATAGGTAGGTGAGGCGAGGCCATGGAGGGCTTTGATGTGAGGACCAAGATCTTGAATTGAATCCTCTGGGTGATGGGGAGCCAATAGAGTTGGGTGAGAATGGGGAGATGGGATCACGACGCTTGGAGCAGTAGAGGACAGGCGTCACAAAGTTCTGGATTATCTGCAGCCTAGGTGGAAGGAGTTAGGAAGGCTGACAAGCGGCGCATTGGCATAGTCAGCCTCGATGTAATGAAGGCATAAATGAGGGTTTCAGCGGCCTGAGGGGTGAACTAGTGGCAGAGTCGAGCAATATTGTGGTGCTGCCGGAAGGCAGAGCGGGTCATGGCATGGATGTGGGGTAGGAAAGACAGTTGAGGATCGAACAAGACACCTAGATTCCTGACTGCAAATGCACGTATGAGGGTTTCAGCACCCTGAGGGGTGAGGCACTGGCAGAGTCGGGCAAGGTTGTGGAGGTGGTGAAAGGCAGTGCTGGTCGTGGCATGTATATGGGGGAGAAAGAAAAGAAGTGAGTTCAGAAGACATTTCTTCACACAAACAGTACGGAAGTATGTGCATGCATAAATCATTGAGCTGTTTAAAAGGGAAGTGGATAGTTACTTGGGAAGTAATGCCATGAAGGGATTTGGAGAAAGGGAGAGGAGGTGGGATTAAAAAATAATGGGTGATCTAATAAAATGGTGGAATGATCTACTCATATTACAGCATTTAAATTGCAGGTACGTTTTATCATAGCTGAGAGAATTGTTTAGTATGCTTCACCGGCAGGCATATTACAGTAAAAAACCAGTCCATCCGTGACCCGATCAACTGTATGACCGTATAACTTCCGTATAACCGGCACCTCAATAAAAAAAGTCCCCATTCAAATAACCGGATATTATCCGGCACAATCGCGGTAGCGCATTTAATGAGTCGATTGTTGCACGAGAGTACAGTACGGTTAGTTCTGAATGCTGTCGGTAGTGGCAATTCCGTTTTTTCTTCTTAAAGCCGCACTGTTGGTTTTTCCTCTCCTCTCCTTTTTCTCTCTCTCCCTCTTTTTCTTTCTCTCTCTCCCCCTCCTTCCTTCCTCTCTATTTCTCCCTCTCTCTTTCTATCTCTTCTCCTTTCTTTCCCTCTCTCTCTTGACGGATACTATGTATTACCTGTGTATCCTGACTGTATTGTGGTTTTAGACACTGTTTTCATGGGGGGTGAGGTGGGAGAAGAAGAGAGAGGCAGGGGGAGACAGGGTGGGGGGAAGAGAGGGAAAGTGGGAGGGAGAGAGAGGTGGGGGAGAGTTGATTAATTTAGATGGAAAATTAGAAGAGTGGAGGGGGTTGGGTTTGGAGCCATTGAGATGCCAGATTGACTGAGTGTGTGTGTGAAAGGGGAAGGAGGGAGGGAGGGAGAGAGAGAGAAAAAAAAGGAAAAACTGACAGTGCCGCTTTACAAGGAAAAAACTCTTCCATCCACCATTGTAGAAATTTCTTTGCGATTGTCTGCTGTGTTTATAGACTTAATTGATATTTATTGCTTTATTCGTAAGTATCCATACAATATTCTGTTATTATTTAGTCTATTATTAATATGGTATGTTTAAAATAAACTGTTTTTTTGTGTTGGGTTTTCGGTGTCGATATTCGACCGAATATCCGGCATGCCGTTTAACCGGCCACCTGCCTCTGTTTGACTAGCGGTATGGAAGCACGGTGTTATTTGTTACGTTATGGTTAATTGTATGATTTGTCTTGAATTTTTCACCTGAACTCAACTCAATGAACTGCAGACTGTAGTTAATATGCCAAGAGAAGATTCTGAAGAAAATCTGTTTCACATCAGCATTACATCTGTCAATTTGGCCGGTATAGAAGAATTGGTCAATATTGAAAAGGAATTCTGGGATCCCAAATCACCCAAGCTGTTGAGCACTCAACAAGTGCTGTGAATGATTATTATTCCACGGGCATTGCCAGGATGAGTCCTGTAATTCAGTGGTTAAAGTGCTCACTTTACAAGCTTGAGACCTGGGTTCGATTCCAAGCAGGTCAAAATCTTGGGCAAGTTTCCCTACTCCACATGCCTAATAATAATCCCTCAAAAAAAAGAATTTGGTCACTTAATCCACGACTGTTTGGGGGACACTGCTGTGCGCAATTGGCTGCCACGTTTCTCCCACATATATACAGTCAATTTACTCTACAGTATGAAGAGTACTGTGAAGCGCTTTGAGATGTCTAAAGCGCTACACCAAATGCAAGGATTATTATTATAAATTTGTTGGATTCCTATAAACTAAATTGCTGAATTATATTTTGTCCATGTGAATATAGTGGTTGAAATCATAAATTTCTAATATTTAAAGCACATTGGAAATATAATTTTCATTACAGAAAACTGGTTAAGAATGCCAAATATTTTAATTCTTTTATATCACAATCTATAAACTTTTCAGTAATAATGCTATGTACCATTAATTTTAGCCATAGATTTGGGTACAACAACCAAAAAAATTACACTTGTGCAGACCCTTTCATATTGGGAGCTGGATAATCAATGTTTCGGACTCAAGCTGGGGTCGAAGAGGAGGGTCTTGAAGAAGACAAGGGAAGAGGAGAGATGGTGGGAGTGCGGGATGAAGATCCAGAGTGGGCAGAGTGGCAGAGGGCCCACTCGCCAATGGTGCAGGGTGAGGCGGGAGAGGTGAAGCAGGCTGGAGCTCGCTGAGTGGAGGGAACAATCACGTTGGTAGGGGGTTAGAAGGTTGCAGAGGTACGGGAATGGAAGGCCATGAAAGGTTTTGAAGGCGAGGACCAGAATCGTGAACTATATCCTCTTGTGTCATAGGAAGCCAACGGAGTCGGGCGAGAATGGGGGTGATAGGGTTACGGAGACTGATGCGGGAAAGAACATGGTTCTGGATGATCTGCAGCAGCCTATGGAGGGAGAAGTTGGGGAGGCCGACAAGCAGGGAATTTGCGTAGTCGAGCCTGGCTGTTGTGAATGCTTGTATGAGGGTCTCGGTGGCCTACGGACTGAAACAGTGACACAGCTGGGTGATATAGCGAAGGTGGGGGAACGGCAAACTGGGACATGGAATAACTTGATTAATTAATGGACAATTCACGGAATAGCTTTAAACATTATTGCGTTTGATAATTTTTTTCAGTATTGATTTTTTTAATACAATATTGCTTTTTTGATTAGATAATTTTTGCTATTTTGGAAACTTGTGAAGGGATTTTTTTTAAACGTCAGTGGAAACTAGCAGGACTCTGCCTCTAGTACTTGCTGTAGCTTGCTGCTGTAAGTAATTATTGTTTGATTAAGCATGTTGAGCTGTTAGCTAGCATGCCGGTCTGTGAAAGATCCAATGCTATATACAGAATGTCTGCAGGCAAATGGTTACCCAGCAAAGCAAAAATTGTTCTGGGAGATGTTTTTTTTACATAGGTTATACAGTAATTGGAATATCTAGCAAAATTCTATGAAGCGTTTCTATTTGTAAGGCATTTTGAGATGGCGGAAAAGTACTTTTTTTCAATATAAAATAGTGATACCCAGAAGAGAAATCAGTATGTGCTCATAATTTTACAGGGTTGTCTAAGCAAAGCTAGTCTTGCATGTTCTTGTGTATCAATTTGCTGCTCTATACAAATATATAATGTATTAAGAAATCAATTTTAATCTCCAGCCTATTGTAGGATTATTAAATATTTCAAATATTTTAAGAGTATAATCACTCACATTGCATTAAGTAAGTTTTTAAGAGAAAAATTCTCGATAATAATGCATTTGTTATAGTGTGTGTCACATCAGTAAAACTTTCCAAAGCACCTCCACAGAATGTATATTGTAAAGTGTAGTGACTGTGTATTTTGTGGGTGAAGTTGGCAGCCAATTTGCATCCAGCAATATCCTACATCAGCCATGGGTATATGTCCAATTTTATTTGAAAGATTGTTGGACAGGACACCAGCAGAAATTCCTTTCTCTTTTTGAATAGTATCGAATGGACCTCAGTTTAATATCCCATCCAAAGGATGGCATCTCAGAGAATGCAACACATCCCCAGCATCGGGGTATCAGTTTAAACTGTGAGAGTTCAAGTCCCGCCATAGGATTTGAACCTACAACCTTTTGACTCAGAGGCGAGGTGCTACCACTGCACGGCTGACACACCCAGCCTTCCAAATAAAATTAGCCAATCACTGCATGGATATGTATTGTTATATGCAAATCGACTGCCTGGTTCACCCACAAAAATGCCACTTCCCAACACTTTAGTTAGCCTTGGCAGCACTTCATTTTCCTGATGTGAAAGGATATTTATAGTAAAACCTTTGTTATCGGCACCCTCGGGACCTGACCGGTGCCGATTAATCAAATCTGCCAGATATTCGAGTGGCAAGTTGCCGAAAATCCAACGATTTTTAAAAAACTTATTTTAAAACATACCATATTAATAATAGACTAAATAGTAACAGAATTTTGTATGGATACTTACCAATAAAGCATTCCAGCACACTCAGTAAAATGATCGGTAAACAAGCATTCCAGCGTTCGGTAGGTTTAATAAGTGCGCATACGCAAAGTGAGCATACCGCGAGTGTCCCGGATGGCTACGGTATGAGATCCGGTTGCTGGAATGGTGGAATGTATTGGGAGATCCCAGTTGGTTGAGTATGCCGGTTGGTTGGGTACTGGATAAACAAGGTTTTACTGTACCAGAAAACTGAGTAGCTAAAATAAAATAACAGATATTCCAAATGCTCAGGTTGCACATATAAAATATACATAGCACTAACGTTCGGACTTTTAGGAACAAAATATTGATTGAAATTAAAATGCTTAAATATATCAATACAAGTTTAAAACATTGTTAAGTCAAGAGGCAACAAAGTTACTCAATTCATTATTGCATGTAAGCTTGTGACGCAAATATAATTTCCCAGAAAAAATAAGAGTGGGTAGTTTTGATAAATAAAAATCCCACACAGCTCTGTTTTATGTTTGACATTCAAACACACCAACTAAAATCCTACAAATGATGTCTCAAGATACATTCTTGCCAAGTTCTTGGTCATTCCACATAATCTGTGTCATACCCTGTGGAAGGGAAGATTGATAGTGTTAAATTGAACAATTTTTTATTTTTTTCATGCAATTTCAGTACCTGCTTCTAGCACATTACTTGTTGCTCTCTCAAACACACTTCTCTGACAGACTTGCACGTGCAGTTTCCTGAGCGATTGGATACAGTTGATGAAATGTTTCATGACCTGTAAAGTAATGTGGATGACCTCGGGTCATCATGGATCAAGAGCACTCGAACTTCCATCAACTTTTTTTGCTTGGGATTGAATCATATCCATGTATAAAAAGCAAAAATCTGTCAGAGGTGATAAAATCATTTCACAAATAATATTTGAAATAAAAAGGAGATTTTCAAAATTATGTTGTACCACCCTGTTTTAGGCAACTTGCCAACTCTCACCACATCAGCAGTATAGTGCCTGAAACATCTCACAAATAAGTAAGAGATGAATGACCAATGATTTTTCACCTCCACAATATTGCCACTACCTCACCCCTCAGGCCACTGAAACCCTCATTCACATCTTCATCACATCCCAACTCGACTAAGCCGAAGGCCTGCTTGTCGGCCTTCCCAATTCCTCCCTCGATAGGCTGCAGATAATCCAGAACTCTGAAGCCCGTATCCTCTACCGCTCCAAGCTTCATGATCCCATCTGCCCCATCCTCGCCTGACTACGTTGACTCCCCTTCACCCAGCGGATTCAATTCAAGATCCTGGTCCTCATATTCAAATCCCTCCATGCCTTCTCGTCCCATCCTACCTCTGTGACCTCCTAACCCACTACCAACCTGTCCACCCCGCTCAGCCGGCTCCAGCCTGCTCCACGCCCCCCGCCCCACCATTGGCGGATGAGCCTTCAGCCACTCTGCCCCCTCTGGAACTCCATCCCGCAATCCCTTCGCATCACCCCCTCCTTAGCCTCCTTCAAGTCCCGCCTCAAGACCCTCCTCTTCGACAGTCCCATCGGTCACCCCAAATCCCTTTCTCTCCACCCTGCCTGACCCTAGCTTGGATCTGAAACAATAACTGTCCAGCGCCTCTGTACATCCTCTTGCTGTGAATGATGCTATACGAGTGTAATTTTGTTGTTGTTGTTTTGGTGAATTTTAATGCTCTGTCCATGTTGTGCCATGTGAGATAGTTAATGTCTATTTAAACTATCTGATTCTTATGAATTGCCTTTTGAACTGTGAAGCGATTACCAATTCATCCCTCCCCAGCATCCTCTCAAGCACCTCTGTTCCTTTTAACCAATGTATGAATTTTGAATTTCTTCTTAACTGTATTGATGCTATCTGCTTCAACCATGGTTTCCTGCAGTGAGTTAAAAATTCTCACCACCCTCTGTGTAAAGAAGTTCCTCCTAAACCCTTTCTTAGAATCATTCGTGGATATCTTATATTTTTGTTCCCCTTGTAATGGACTCATCAACAAGTGGAAACAATCCATTTATGTTCACCTCAACAAATCCCTTCATAATTTTATTTTCTATAACTTCGATCAATTCCCTTCTCAATCATCTCATTTCCAGGACAAACTGTCCAGTCTTTCCTGATAGTTGTATGCCTCTCATCCCCGGTACCATACTCATAAATTAAGTCTCTCAATTTCCTAGTATCCTAATATCCTAAGATTTACACCTGAAAAGCAATTTTAAAAATTTGGTCATTTCAATCCACGACTGTTTGTGGGACACTGCTGTGCACAATTGGCTGCCACAGATACAAACAGTCAATTCACTTTACAGTATATTCTGTGAAGCACTTTGAGATGTCTAAAAGATGTAAAATGTGCTATATCAAATGCAAGGATTATTATTATTATCATCCTCGTGTCTTGAATATACACAGCTATTGAATATACAATTAGCTGCTGTGTTTCACCCAAAAAATGTATAGTCAATTCAAATTACAGTATATGAAGCGTTTTGAGACATATTAAAGATGTGTTAAGGCAGCAAATACCCTGGTAATCCCGACTGTGTGTGCTGTAGAGGAATCCCATTGACTGGAGAAGTGCAATACAATACAGCCTTCCAGATGGGTTCATGAGTGTGGATAGTATTAAAGTGTAGCTTTAACTGTAGCAACGTACTCCATCCAGATTTATTTCAGTAAAACAAATGTTGGCTTTCCCATTGAATGCGTCACAAAGTGATAGTAACAAATATTATAACCAAATGCCGCATGTTGAAGCTTTCTGATATGACTTTGATTGATGAGATATATGGTCATGAGCTACCCTTGTGAAAATTTGCAAAATAAAATCATAGCAAAATTTTTTATATTGTAATATCTTCTATAGAGCGGGCATACAGGAAGCAATATATCACTTTTTAAAGTGAATGTTGTAGATTTTTTCAATGCGCAGTCGGAATGTATAATCCTTTGATTTACTGCTAATAATCCTTGCATTTGATTATTATCCTTCACAGTGTTCACAATGTTCACTATTGGGCATAAGAATTGTGATTGCAAAGTTTGTATTTTCAAAATGTCTTAATTATGAACAAAATAGACATCATTGTGGAGTTGTGTAGCTCAGTGTTTTGAGCACTCGCCTTGCAAGCGATTCCAGACAGGACGAACCATTGAATGGCTGATAATAAACCCTCCAGAAAACACAACAGTAATAAATTGGTCATTACAAACCACAATTGTTTCTGGGACACTGTGCATTTTGCCCACAGTTATACAGTCAATTCACTTTACAGTATATTCTGTGAAACGCTTTAAAATGTCTAGAAGATGTGAAAAGCGCTTTATCAAATGCAAGGATTATTATAATCTTGTGAAGCACATTGGGACGTCTCAATGTCGTGACATGGCACCATATCAAATGCAAGGATTATTATTTATTGTTAGCTAGGATTGTTGAATAGGTAGACAAAACCATAATTTAACATCTCATCTAATGGGCAGCACCTCAAACAATGCAAAACAACTCCCAGCACTGCTTTTGGAGTGTCAACCCAGATTATATGAGTATAAGTCCCGAGATAGGGTCTTCACACCTTGGCTCTGATCACCCTGAGCGTACTTTCTGAAATTAGATAAGTAGGGTGCATATTCCCAGGAATATAGTGCCAAGTGCAGGGAACCTTCCGCATGTAGGTTGCATGTATTTGTGGAACTCTCAATCTGGTTTGAATATTATTAAGTACTGTATATTAATGGGTTTCCGCATATGCCAGACACCTAGTTGACCAAACAAATTTGATGTGAAAGCTACTTGGCTACAAAACACATATCTATCTGGCAGAAGTTCTTCTAAACTTCTTGCTTAACTCGCCTTGTTACAATCTTGAATTTGTGCCTTCTTGTCCTCAAATCCCCTACCAATGGAAACTTTTTTTTGCATGTGTCAAAACACCCGGCTAACCAAAAAAAGTGGAAAGACTGCCTGCCTCTGTCCATACCTTGCCGAAATCCTCATGCATGCGTTTCCAGGCTGGACTCTTCTAATGCCCTCCTTGCTGGTCTCCACCATACACAGAATTCAATGAATTAAAAACGACATCGCCCAGATACTCACCCGTGCACAATTCCTTACCCCCATCACACCAAACCTTGCCAGACTTCATCAGCTCCAAATTACTGAAAGGATTGATTTCAAGATCCTCTCATTTGTTTTCAAATCCCTTCATGTCTTCGTACCTCCCCACCTATCAGATCTGCTTACCCACCACCTGCTGCCTCCGCTAAGATGTCTCCGTCCTCCTGTTAATCCCTCATCCCTTCCCCTCCACTCTTGGTGGCCGTTCTTTCGGTCACTATGTCCGAAACTCGGTAGCTCTCTCCATCAATCCTACCACCTTGCCCCTTCCCTCCCTTTTTTCAAATCCCATTTAAAACTTTTCTTCTTGATCGTCACTTTCCCGCCTCCATCTCCATGACTCGGTGTCAGACTTCGCCACTGTCAAGTGCTCCAGAACACTACCCCATGGTATATGGGGTATACCATGGGGTGCTATATAAATGCAAGTTGTTGGATTAAGTAGACTTGGTGTAAATGGAGATTTGGAAGGAACTATAATTTCCTGCTGTGAATGAGTACAGGTCCCTGCTTAACGTCGCCTCGGTTAACGTTTTTTTTATGTTATCTTGTTGATACATTGGGAATATATACCGTATATCTCTGCGTATAAGGCGCACTTTTTTTCAGGTCGGAAGATCTCGAAAATGGGGGGTGCGCCCTATACGCAGATACAAGCAATTTTGAGCCTCGGAGATACAGTAAACAGGAGAGGCAGCCGGCGCACTGTCAGCCAGGGCTTGGTCAGTGTCCGGCGGGGGTTGGGAGGAGCGGGTGACGGGGCTTCGGCCTCGGCCGCCCGGGCAGCGGCAGCAGCAGCGGACTTCAGTGCTGTGCTTACCTTCTGCCGAACCCAGTCTGCCTGTCTCACTCCCTGCCGCTCTCCCTCCCTCCCTCCCTCCCTCCCTCCCTCCCTCCCTCCCTCCCTCCCTCCCTCCCTCCCTCCCTCCCTCCCTCCCTCCCTCCCTCCCTCCCTCCCTCCCTCCCTGCCTGCGTGCCGGCCTGCCTCTCTCCCTCTCTCTCTCCCGGGCTGCCGGCCTGCCTCTCTCCCTCTCTCTCTCCCGGGCTGCCGACCTGCCTCTCTCTCTCCCGGGCTGCCGACCTGCCTCTCTCCCTCTCTCCCTCTTTCTCTCCCGGGCTGCCGACCTGCCGCTCTCCCTCTCTCCCTCCCTCCCTCCCGGGCTGCCGACCTGCCACTCTCCCTCTCTCTCTCCCGGGCTGCCGACCTGCCGCTCTCCCTCCCTCCCTCCCTCCCTGCCTGCCTGCCTCTCTCTCTCCCAGGCTGCCGGCCTGCCGCTCTCCCTCCCTCTCTCCCTCCCTGGCTGCCTGCCTGCCTCTCTCCCTACCTACCTGTCTCTCCTCCCTTCTGCCGGAAATATCATTGAAAATGCTTCCGGTTTTTTTCACCAAGAAAAGGTCAAAAACGGGGGGTGCGCCTTATATGCGGAGATATACGGTACTCATTTAACATTGCGACGTTCACTATTACGTTGTTCGCCAGTGGGTGGAAAGGGGCACGATGGCACTAGGACCTGGAATTGAGCCAGGCCAGCAGCGAGTGAGTGAGACAGGCAGCAGGTGAGTGAGCCGGGCAGGCAGTCGGGGAGCGAATATAATTTTTTTTAGAAAATTTTGATGAGAAATATCCAAAAGAACCTAACTCCAGTTTTTACATTCATTCTTATAGGAAAAAATGTATTCACTTAATGTCATTTCATTTAAAGTCACACTTTGCAAGAACCAAACTACGATGTTAAGCGGGGTTTCCTGTGATACCCTGCCTGCAGGAATGATGAAGCTTTGTTTAACGCCATCATGCTGGCATTTTTATGCACCTAAAGTAAGACGACTGTTAGATTTTCTGTAATTTACACCAGATTTAGTAAAAAACAAAAATGGCAAAATCCAATTTAGAAAATTGAGACGTTTCAAAGCACTTCATGGAATATATTGTAAAATTGATTGGCTGTATTTTGTGAGTGAAACACACAATAATTTGGGAGCATTGTGGTCTTTTCATTTCATTTAATCAGTCCTTTCAGTAAAGAAGTTATGAGGTGTTTCCAATAATTACAGTAGAGATTTATAATCCCATTAAGTATATTTGTCCGTTGCATTCATATAAGATATTATATTCTGGAAAGAACTTTCAAAAAAATGTACTGTTGATTGAAGTTGAATAGCATCTGGGGACCTTTTGGATACTCTCAACTCATTTTATGTTTATGCCAAGGTACATTTTCTCCCAAGACGAATAAAACTGAGAAAAATGAGGAGACATTTGCCTTATTGTAAAATCAGATCAGATTAATGCTTCACTGCTTGCCAGTAAACAGTTTCTAGTCAGCCAGAGAAATACAGTTTTATATTTCGCTACATTTGAACTCGACTGGGTTAGATTTTTCTGACAATTTTTTTAAAATGGGCTAGGTAAGTGGCGAGGCAGAGGGATTGCGGGATACAATTCCAGAGGTTAGGGGCAGAGTGGCTTATCCGCCAGTAGTGGGGAGGAGAACATAGAGCAGGCCAGAGCCAACTGAGCAGAGAGACCAGGCAGGTTGGTAGGGGGTTGCAGAGGTAGGGTGGGCCAAGGTGAAAGGCTTTAAGGGTGAGGATCAGCATCTTGAATTTAATCCTCTGGGTGATGGAGAGCCAATGGATTCGAGCGAGAATTGGGAGATGGGATCATGGAGCTTGGTTCGGGAGAGGACGCTGGCTGCAGAGTTCTGGATGATCTGCAGCCTTTGGAGGGAGGAGTTAGGAAGGCTGACAAGTAGGGCGTTGGCATAATCGAGCCTGGACGTAATGAATGAGGGTTTCAGTGGCCTGAAAGGTGAGGTAGTGGCAGAGTCAGGCTGAGGAAGGCAGAGTGGGTCACAATTAGTTTAGAAAGATTCAAACCTGAAATGGAGATGACTAAAACAGTAAATGTAAATTTCAACATGCAGTAAGACTTTTGATGGATACTTTATATTAGCTTTATTCTGGTAGTGTATTTAGCAAAGAATTATGTTTTGAAAATTTATCCTTTTGCTAGACTTTTAGTTTACCACAAAAAAATTGAAGAAAACGAGATTTTCCAGAACAATTTATATGGAAAATCAGTGGGTTTTTCTTGTTTGGGAAGCTTGGTGTAATTTTAACTGATTGGTTAATTTCAATGTCATAATATGCTTATTCATAGAATATCATAAGGTGTAGGCCACAAATTTAGTTTTGCACAACTTCCCTGAGCTTGTTGTCTTAATAGAGAATAGTAAAATATCTTTGGGATTTTAGTTGTTTAACAGTCATTTTTGAGAATCAGATTTTAATATCCACCTGGGCTACAAACCATGGATTCATTACATTGCACATAAAAGCAAGGAAATTATTGTCTGCTTCACCCCAAATATTGAATAGGCCTTTGAGGAAATTTATTTCTGAGTGCTCCGTCACACTATACAATACAAAATTACATTTGTAAAGCACCTTTCACGTCGGGAGGACGTCCCAAGGCACTGAACATTCTTGGATTAGGAGAGATATCCAGGACAAGAGATATCAGAACATAGAAAGGAGCAGAGAAAGTACACACATGTGATTGCAGGAATGAAATCTTGTTATAGTAGTTTAAACATTGGGTTTGTTTCTATTAGGGTGCAGAGGGTGAAGAGAATATCTTGAAGAGTCCTTCAAAATTCTGAAAGTATTTTGAACATATGTCAGATATTTTTTGGTTCAAATATTTACATATCAAATATTGTATAATTGAGGAAAAACACATAGAAAAATTAATCTTAAAGAAGCACTAGGGGAACTGCTTGTGTTTGGAAGGTTACAACTTAATTATCTTGAAGGAACAGAAACATTCCAAATACATACTAGAATTAGAGGGAACAAATCATCAGATGGTCAACACATGTTTTTGTTTGCAGAGATTACCTTGGAGATTTTAATGTATTTATAGAAAAGTACAACTGGATGTTACTGTTGAGTTTGTAAAATACTGCCTGTGGTGCGCCTGAACAGAGCAGGAATGTACTTAACTACCTTTTGAATAATGTATAAATGAAAATATAGTATTCTCAATTGTCTATATATGCGCTTTTGGCCTTCAGGATATACATCATAATCAAGAAAGCAGAGAATGGTAAATCTACGACTTTGCCAGGATTATAAATTCACATCCTGCTCATCTGCGGGCAAAATAGAGAATAGAGAGACTGTGTATATATAAAAAAGTATAAAACACCAAAGTTAAAATGTGGACAGTTTTAGAGGTATAAAAATCAATGTAGCCCACACTGAATAAAGCAGTTTGTTAGTACAAATGGGGCCCTGGTCCACACCTTTCCCCATGGGGAGCAGAGTAAAAATATTTGGGATACAAATACAGAAATATGAGACCCACAGGATGCATCAGTGTATAATCCTCTCCCTGTGGGGAGTGGATGCAAACTTCGTGTAATGAGAGTGGTGGACAGCGCAAGAGCAGCCTCCCAGTTTCTGGGCTTAGCCCCAATTGGTTGAGATTGAACAAAAACAGTGTGTTCCTCCAGTGTTTGGGTTCCAACAGAGGTACAATCCTCTTCATACTTCAGTATTTGACTGGATAAAGCAATTTGGCGGTAGAGAAAGAGTAACAAAGGAAATAGTCAGAGAGGGCAAAGAAGTCAGCTTGGGATGCTGGACTGAAACAATGCTGCAAGCAGGCTTCTGCAGTGCAAACGATGCCAGGAAGAAAACTTGACTTGGCTAACAGTATCCCAGCAGCTTAAACAATAAAATTGTTCATTTCAACAGCTAAATGACTCCGGATGCTGGGTTTGGAATGAGAACAAAGTATTTAATCTTCATGATTTAATTTTTTTACTTGAGCAATTATTTTTCAGCCAAAAAGAAATTGAATATGGTAGGGATTTACTATTTACTTTCCAAACTTTGGTACAAAATTATTTAACTATTTATGCTTTCAAGAGATCTTTTTAAACTCCACCCAAAATTTGCTTCCGCCTTCTCATTCCACTCTTGCAGTGTCACTTCATGGCAGTTCACCAGGTTTGAGCCTTGAGATTTGGCCATGTCGGAAGGAATCATCACAGGTATTTCCAATCCTGCCCATAGATCACTGACTGGTAATCAGGCATGGGAACCCTGTCCACATTTTGCCCTGCATAATCCTTGCATTTTTGATACTAGCACTTTTCACATCTTCTAGGCGTCTCAAAGAACTTCCACAGAATACACTAAAGTGTACATTTGTAGGTGAAACGTGACAGCCAATTGCACACAGCAGTGTCCCACAAACAGTCATGGATTGAGTTACCAAATTATTATTGGGTTTTTTCTTGAGGGTTTATCATCCCCAGAAATGCAATCCGCCAATCGACTAACAACCGGATTCCTATTTACTGCTAGGTAAAACAGAGGCTTGTGAGATAAGGAAACTTGCCCAACGTTTCTTCCTATCAGGAATCGAACTTAGGTCTCTCACTTGCGAGGTGAGAGCTCTAACCACTGAGCTAAGGACTCTACAGGATTATCTACGTGATAATCAATAATTCTCATTCCCCATCCCGACTGCTACATCAATATCATTATACCACAATGAATGGAGACAGAGCAGGCTATACCTTAGCAAGGCTAAATCTGTAGTGCTCTTGCCTCTGAGCCAGAACAACAACTACTATTTTTATTTATATACCGTAGTATCCTTCACACAGGATAGTATCTTAAAGCATACTATCCTGTGTGAAGGATCCTGCACAAGGTTGTGAGTTCAGATCTCATATTAGAGTACACATAGGGCCAGTGGTTCTCAAACTATTTCTTCTGGTGGACCCCCTTTTTGAACCGGGGAGAAAAAGAAAGGGAGGGAAAGAGCGTGCACATGTCTGATTGGCCACCCTCCCGCCCTTACTGTCCTCCCTGTGAGCAGTAGTCTAGTCACACCATCTGTGGGCCCAATGTTCACTCAAACAAGGACCAGCATGTGCTCCACACATGCTGGTGCACACGCTCCCACTCTTGCCCCTCCCGAGAGGGCCTCCCAAGAGGGCTAGGGAATTGCTGTGGCTGCACAAATCATAGGTGGCTGCATTTGGGAAACATGGTCTAGGCTGACACTCAGATGCGATGCTGGATGGTCACTGCATTGTCTGAAATAAACACAAAATACTGCAGATGCTGGAAATCTGAAAAATAACAGAGATCGCTGGGAACGTGCTGCAGGTCAGGCAGCATTTATGGAGAAAGGAAAGTGGGACAACTTTTCAGGTCTATGACCCTTGGTCAGAACCTTGACTCACTTTCCTTTCTCCATAGATGCTGCCTGACCTGCTGAGCGTTCCCAGGGATCTGTTTTTCTTACTGCTTTGTCTGAGGTGCTTATCTTAGCATGAGACATTAAACTTTTGCTCCATCTGCCTGTTCAGATCAATGTTAAAAATCTTGTAATACTATTTGAAAGTGAAGGAAGGTTCTTCCAGTGTCCTGGCTAATCATTCCTCAGGTAATCTGGTCAGTCACTTGATGTTTTTTTATGGGAAGCTTTATGATTATTAATAATAATAATCCTTCCATTTGATATAATGGTTTTCACGTCTTCTAGAAGTCTCAAAGCGCTTTACAGAAAATAGTGCTTTAGTGTCCAAATTGGTTGTCATGTTCATTTACAAATGCACAGTCAATACATTTTGTAATAAATCCCATGAAACACTTTGAGAGAATTTGTTAATGTAATCATGCTATATTCAATGCAGTGATTATTATTATCAACACACATTTATATGTGATTTATCTATGTAAACTCCTTTATATATGAGATATAATAGTATTCATTCCCACATATTAAAGAGTCCTGAGCCAAATTGACAGGTTCTGGAATTCCAAGTTGCTCGGAATCTATTTAACAGATCTTATTTCTTAAGGTGATTGTTAATTACTGAACAGATGTAAAGCAGAATTTGTGCTAATTTGCTAGGCTGTGTTTGCGCAAGATTCAATGTGAAACATGCAGTATAAATAAATTGGAGTTCAGCTGCAACAAACCATGTTGGACCCTCATTGCTAACACCACCTAAAGAAAGTAGTTTCAAGAATAATTTGATTTACTCATGAAGCCTAAGCATAGCAGATGTGAATTGATGCTAACTGGTCTGTCCCAGAGTACTTTACAATAAATGCAGGCTTAGTAAGCGGTGTTTACCAGAATTTATCCGTAACATTGAACACTGTTAGAAGGTGCTTTGTTATAACACAAGTTTATTTATGTTGTGATATCATAGAAAATGAGAGATGGTAAATAGCTGCAAGAAATTCCTGAAAATGTTAACAGATTGCAGTAGGTTGATTACCTTTAAAAGTAGGATTGTAATGAGATGCTTGTAGCCAGTATTGTATAGTGTTTATGCTAACAAGCGCTGTTGAAAATGCACTAATTATCAAATACTGTGGTGTCGTGTTTCACTTTTTGTGTGTAATTAGCACCTGAACACCCCCAAGCACTGTGCTAAATTTCAGCAATACCAAATGGGAAATAATTATTTCATATATGAAAAGTAGTGCAGAAGTAGGAAAATAGCATAGAAAGTCTGGAGTTTTGTTTCCCCTAGCGCCAAATACATTTGCATTAGCTTAAAATCTTTTGAAAATTGGGTTCTTTTAGTCCACAAAGACATTTGCATTTCTGTGTGTGCTTTAAAAATCCTTTTGAATGATTTCCAACCTTCTCTGTTCCTCTTTTTATAGGGGGATTTTCATGCACATTGCTCTTATTCCTGATCTCATTTAAAAACTATAACACGTGTATTATTCACATGGACTTCAATTCATTGGATGCTGAAGTAGCAAATTTATGTCAGAATTGAAAATTTTGAAGGATAACCATTCAGAGGATTATCAGAACGGTAGGATGATTTGTCTAATGATACAGCATTACACATGTATAAATCCAGTGACACTTAAGAAATGTGCCTCTTGTACTCCCTCTTTCCCATTTCAACTGAAATGTTTTCAATGATTTACGCAATCTCCAGTACTAAATTCTAACTTGCACCAGATACATTTCATGCTCACTCTGTCTTGTGTTTCAGCAGTATTCTTTTTTTCGAAAGAAGTACCGGTTAACATTCAAGACAACCTAATTTGGGGGTTTTGAGACCACTTTTGATGATTTGAGAATGTTCCAGTGGAGTGCTGGAGTAACACAGTTGGATTAGTCATTTCCCCTCTTGGACTTTGCATCAATCTTGCTTAAATTGAAGGATTGATAGTCTCCTCTCACCGTGAATCTCACATGAATTGAATTTAGCCACTTTACATCCAGTTCTTAATGAGTATGAATCTACAGCAAGAAATGTCATACAATTGGAGACTAAATTTGAATTTTCATTCAAAATGTATATTTCACCCACAAATATACAGTCAATTCACTTAACAGTATATTCTGTGAAGCACTTTGAGACGTCTAGAAGACGTATCAAACGCACAAATTATTATTATAAAAATACCTGGTGTAGGGAATTGGTATGATTCACTGGTACAATTGGTAGTGCTTTTATTAAATTTCAGCTAATGTTTTTTTCTTTGGGCAGAGGAAATTTTATTGTGCATCGGGACAGAAAAAAATCTTTTATTTCTCTAACGCTTTGTACCTCAAAACTATACGCTTTGTAGTAACTGTATTTGATTGACCTTTGAAAAATATTCCAGATTATACTGTCTAGCCCATATCATAGCTAATCTGGGACTGCTTTATGCAGATCTTGTTTTCTTTAATCTTCCAGATATTTTTTCCCGACCCTACTAATCCTAACAACGTGTGATGTGAAGCTTGAATAGTGTGTCCACTGCATGTCCTGGTAGTTGTTTCAAGAAAGGAAATCTGTTTTCTGAGTCTTGACACCTCTTAATTTATGTATGTAACATTATCCAAATTAAAATAAATGCTTTGATTTTTTTTCTCATTAAGTACAGTCACCTAAACCTGATTATACCAATGTATTCTTTGAATTATTTTAGAATATTGATTTTAATCCCCAAATTCATTGATTTCCAAAAGGATATACTGTATAAATAATAATGTTTACATTGATATAGTACCCATTCATATTGGGAGGACCTCCCCAAGGCACTTCACAGGATATCCTGTAAATATCAATGACTGTATTTTGTAGACAAACATGGCAGCCAATTTGTGAATGTCCCACAAACAGACATAAACAATTGTCAATAAACAATTTTATTTGGGGGATCGATGACCAATACACAGAGAGAAATTCTCTTCTCTTTTGAAATAGTGCCATGTGATCTGTAACATGTATCTGAACGGGAAGATGGAGCCTCAGTTTTATATCTCATCTGAATGACGGTACCTGTAAATCCAACAGTGGAGCACACTCCCAACAATGTATTGAAGCATTATCCCTGATTTGGAACTCAACTACAAACCTTTCTGACTGAGGGAATTATTCTTCCATTTGAGTCAAGCTCCAGATTGTGTCAGTCTGAGTTTTGTTTTTGAAAATCGGGTTGCTTCTAAATTAATGGTTTCTCTCTGACAAGTTTATTTTTAGGTTGTAACTTTTGTACCTGGTACATTTGTAATTGGATTCATTTAAGAAGAATTCTGCTTAAACAACTTTGAGAATTATTTTGAGTTTATTGACCTATGAGTGTGACTAGTATACACTTTCAGTATTCATATTCATGCAGTAGATTCCTTGCTTTTATAAATGTGCATCAGCAGAATTGATTACATCAGTCTGATAAATCATAATGCGTATGCTTTTATGCAAGTTCTGTATACCGCAGGAACTACAAAATTGGTCGTTGTTTTTTCAAATTCTGCATGCTGTTTACATACACAACATGACTCAAACAATCCTTTTTCTTGTGGTGGGTTTGTTAGCACATCAAGTTATTGGCAGGAAAAAACTGAAAATAAGAAATGGTTGAAAATGCGTCCTGACCCTATCTGTCAACTACATGTGGGAATTGCTGAGGGATAACCGGAAATAATTACCAACAGTCTGGTGGCGTTTTTGTGATTTTATGAATGCAGAAACTATTTATTCAATTTTAATTTAAGGGAGAAGATGCCCAAAAAGAGGTCTCGACAGCAGCTGCAGTCTCTCAGTGTTGCCTTAATTTACCACAGACACAACTGTCACAAACAAAACTTTTAAACTTGATATATAGCTGCGATAGCGAGCAGCCTTTTGTGTAGAGTGCACATAGAAGACCTCTTTTATACAAATCAACTGGCAGATGACAGACAATGATGAAAATTTGATTCTTTGAAGTTGTAATGGTCATTGAAATGTGTGAAATTCTGGTATTGAATAGAAAGCAGCTAGCACAGCACACAGTCTTGGGTGGCTGGTGGGAGCTTGCTGGGAGGTTTGTCTGTGTTTGGTCGCAGACTTCCCTTGCTTGTTTGCCACATACATAAGAATAGATCTTCCAAATTGCTTAAAATGATTCTAAATGCTGTAGGTAAGATATTACACTAAACTGTTCTCTTAAGATAACTACCTTGTATTCTGCTTTTGACTGGACAATATATAACCGGTGTTAGGTAGATCTCGTTTGTAGAAACTAGGAGTTTTTTTTAATCTCCATTTAGGTGTGTGGTATTTCAAACAGTTTTCTTAGCTCTGCACATATTAAAAAGACTTAACGACTGTATCATGACCATACATAGTTAAAAAACAAATGTGGCTTTTACCAAGTACCCTAACCTCAAAATAAAAACATTTTTAAATGTTATTTCTAAAACATTTTAATTCCTGTGCAGGGGCACTTTCATCTTCATTGACTATTGAGTATACGTTTATGATATGTTACTGGTTCTGTTCTTCTTAGCTCCCATGAAGGCATATTTTCAAAACCAGCTGTCTTGTGACTTAATAGTTGATATTGTTATTAATCACAAAGACCATAAACCTATTTCTTACTGTTGACCTTTAAAATTAGATGACTTACAAAACTTTGTTTCTCTTCACTGTAATTTTTTTAAACCATGGAATTTGCACCGGAACCGGAGCTTTTCTGTTTTAACTCATTAACCCTTTTTCTTCACTAGACTTTCCTTTCACCAAAGCACAGAATTGAACAGAATGAACTTTGGGTGAGGGCATAGGGTTAAATGATCCAATGGTCCTTTAAAGAATGCTTCAGTTGCTTGTCAAAGGATCGATGCTGGAAATTCAACAAAGAGTAGGTGCAATACATTTCTGGTGTAATGGGAAGAGTCGAATCAGCTATGTTTCAGAACTGATCACTGACCCACGCCACCCTTCCATCTTTGAAATGCTCTAGTATAGGATCTGGCAGATTTTCACATTGTACATACAAGTCCTATTAGCAGGAATTAAGGTCATTGAGTTCATTCAAATTGAAGTTGCTTTACTTTTTTTTAAATGTTTGCGCATTAAAGCAGTGCTGGAAGGCTTTTATTTTGCCATTCGTAAGGCTAGTTCAGTTTGTTCAAAAACACATTGTTAAACTCTATCTGATTTGATCTCTAATTTGTGACTGTGTGTATCCATGACCCATTGGAAAATAATCTATTAAGTTAAAAGCCTTTGATAGCTATGTGGAAGCACATTATATTTAACCAAGATCATAAACAAACAAATAAATAATGCCCAATATGCAGTTTCAGTTTGTTATTAAAGCACAGCTGGTTGTCCAATCTGTGCTTTAATGCATTTTAAAATGTTGCATGTTAAACATTCTGGGATTTTTCAATGTGTCAAGAAACATGGGGGAACAAGCCAAGGGTGATTTGCTCTCACAATGTTTATATTACAGTAGGTGTTAATTGTGTTGCTTCTGAAACTACCCTTTCCATGTTGTGTCAAAAGTACAAATGCCACTTCTTAACCTCCTTCCCACCCTCCAGTTTATATTACATATATGAATGGGAATCACTGCCAAACTATATCAATTTACCACGCAACATGCAGCATAAAGGCTAATGGACTGGCTTTAGTTTTCCCAAAACTAAGGGTGAACAAGTATTCCGAAAATTCTAAAATTTTAAGGTGATCTTGCAATAGCAAGTTGCTACAGAGCATTCCAAATCAACATGATCTCCTGCAGAGTGATGTGATATAAGTTTGCATGAAAGATTTTTAAAATGCATTTCTGACCTCTGATATAATAATAATATTTGCATTTGTTATACTGTAGTACTTTCTGACATTGGAAGGACGTCTCAGACCTCTTCAAAGGATTTACTGTGAATTTGAGTCACTGTATTTGTAAACAAACGTAATTTATTTGTACCTAGATATTATATGACAAGGAATCGAAGTAGAGAAATGTTAAGGAGGCAGGATATGTGGTCTCAGTGTAAGTTAGTTTCTTCAATTTTGAAAATATTTAATCTTGCTGTGTTATTGAGATCTAATGATGTGCAGAACTACAAGTCAGTTCAACTCCAGAAAATACCACTAACTTCACTTACCACTAACTCTTTCTCTTCCAGCATATTATTTTAGCCATGGTACTCATTTTATTAACCTCAAAAGGCTGAAGGGCTGAATGATCCCATTCAAGTCTAGTCCCAAGTACAGTGCACAACCATCTGAGCTTCCAATGATGTTCCTTTAAAACATTGTGACCCATGGAACCAATTTCAATCATTCCTATAAATTATTTTTGGCAATTGTCAAAAGTATCTTATGCAGTAACCAAAGACTGGAATTAATTATCCATTTTTTACAGAGAAAACCAAATACAGTAAAAGCCTGTTTATCCGGCACCCGCAGAACCTGGCCAATGTCGGTTAAAGTGCCTGCCGGATATTCGGGTGGCCCGCGATCAAAAACCCACTGCAAAATAATTTAAGTTCTTTTAACATACACCATACACACCAGACTAAATAATAACAGAATATTGTATTGGTACTTATTGTTAAAACTACTCTCTTACGCTTCTCACCTTTACTGATTGAGGTTTACAGTCCAGCGATTCTTTTTTTAAATGGAGGACGCCAAACAGGCGAAAAAAACGGCAGCGTGATTTTAAAGTCGCGCGACTTTACTAGCAGCAAGCCTATAGCCTAGACTCTACTAGCGGCAAACCGAAATACTGCACCTGCGTGACAATGTGGATCATCGGCTAGTGTTATTGGCTTGCCACTAGTATGGCTTTAAGATCGAGTTCCGTTTTTTTCACCCGCTTGGCGTGCTCCATTTTAAAACGAATTGCTGGACTATAAATCTCAAGCGCACCATCATGACTTCAAGCGCAGTATCTACTTAGTAAAGGTGAGAAGCGCAAGAGAATAGTTTTAACAATAAGTACCAATACAACATTCTATTATTATGTTATTATTTATGCATTTACAAATGCTCCATTGCTATTGTTCCGGATAAGTTCCGGTTTATCGAATGGGGACTTTTTTGGGGCGTGCTGGTTCATCGAGGCACGGATAAACGGGCTTCTACTGTAATATTACTGTATTGCGTATATCATGCACTTCACCGCTTACAGAAAGATATATTTTCATGAATATTTGGAGAAAAATAACAATGCTGTTTATGCTGTCATATGTATTTGTAAGAAAGTATTAGTGATGTCGGGCTTTAAATATTTTTTATAAAGACAAGTGTTGTATATGTTCATGTCTCCCACTAAACATTAAAATGTTAACAAATGTGTTCATAATCTGATATTTTAAAAACAGTTTATAAAGCAAGAGGCAGCTATGAACAAGGTCTACAGTATTTAACTGACTATGTCACAAACATTTACGTGACGGATTGTTTTTCAGTCAGCCGGGTGTCTTGACGCATGCGGAAACCCATCACTGTACTTATGTATAAACAAAACGTGCTGAGAGCTCCACGCATGCCACCGTCACATGAAACGTTCCACATCTGGAATAAAATGTGGACTGTCTCCCTGGAGAGATACACCCTGGACACCTAGTTGCAGAGAGCATTAGATATTGGTTGGTTAGAGCATAGAAGTGATGGAAAATAGTAATAAAATACTTGACATTTAGTTTACTTCCACATTGAAGGAAATCCTGAAATTTGAACTCTAATTCAGGAATAATTCTTTTTAGATTTTACCACATTATCTAATATACAAGCTTTAGAGCTTGACATACTCTTATATGTAGAAAAGTTTACAAGATATAGTAATAATCCTTATATTTAGTATAGCACCTGAACAAGCGGATAGGACCTCAGTTTAACATCTGCTTCAGAGTCTCAGCTTAAACAATATGAGTTCCACGACCCAACAACTTTTACCTTGCATCTGGCAACGCTGTTCCAAAAAAAAGGAAGTTTCTCTTGGTGTCCTGGCCCCTGAACAATCCTCCACACAAGGCTGGTCATTACTTCATGGCATTTTGTGGGATATTGCTGTGTGGGGATTGGTTGATGTTACCCTACAATACACAGACTTTACACTTAACAGTAAATCCTGTAAGCGCTTTGAGACATCTTAATATCAACAGCATATCAAACACAATACTTATATTTTTAAAAATGCATTGTATTCAAAGGGCTATAGTCAACCATGGCATCCTCCTCCACCACCTCTCCTCCCTCATCTACCTTATTGGGACTGTACTCGCATGTTTCGCGTCCTACTTAGCAACTGCCTCCATTCCATCTCAGCAGTTGATTTCTCCTCCCGCCCCCGCTCGGTCACCTACAGAGTGCCCTGTTCCTCCATCCTTGACACTCTTCTTTTCCTTATCTGTACGTTCCCTTTGGACGATATCATCCGCAGACAAGGGGTAAACTTCCACATGTATGTGGATGACACTCAAATTTACTTTGCCTCCTCCACTACCAACTACAGGTCTGCCGATGATCTATCAGCTTGTGTGGCAGACATCTTGGCTTGGATGAGTGTAAACCTCCTGCAGCTGAACATGGACAAGACGGAAGCCATTCTCCTTGGTTCCCGTCAACCTCTTCACTCGTGTGGTTCTAAACTCCTCAAACTCCCTGGGGTCTTTCTCAGGCTCCCCAAACCGGTGTGCAATCTAGGCATCCAGTTTGACCTCCAGCTGTCCTTCCTCCCCACATCTAGTACCTGAGCAGGACCACCTTCTTCCACCTCTGCCACATTGCCAGCCTGTGACGGTACCTTACTCCAAATGCAGCTGAAACTCTTGTGCATGAGTTTGTCACCTCTCGCTTGGATTACTCCAATGCAATCCTCGTTGATCTCCCCAGCTGCACCATCCAAAAGATCCAGCTGATTCAGAATTCTGCAGCCCACATACTGATCCGGAGCAAACTCAGTACAAACATTTCATCAGTTCTACTCGCTCCACCCTTTTCAAGTCCCACCTGAAAACTTTCCTCTTCGACTGTGTTTACAGCAGCCTCCCCCACACCATCCCTGACTCAGTCAGGCTCCGACACTGTTAAGCGCTCTTGAGACGCTACCCAGAGTGGAGGGCACTGTATGAGTGCAACTTGTTTGTTGTACAATATGGGTGCATTTGATATTGTGCTTTATCCCATCTTCGAGACGTCTCAAAGTGCTGCACAGAATATAGTGTAAAGGCTGTATATTTTGTGGGCAAATTATACTGTGTACTAACCAATGTTCCTCCCCATCATATGATTTCATTACTAGTTGTGCTAGGTTGCTGACCAATTTCTGGATTTCGTTAGCTATAAGGAAACCACATTATAGTGCATACATCAAGATATCACTGCCTTGTTTAGAGCACAAGCCTAGCACGGTACACTGATTCATGGGTTTCCCATGCTAAACACTGGCCAAATTGTGGGTTGTCAGGTTGTTACTGATGTCAATTCATGAGCTCTGCACATGTGATCCAAGCTCAGGAAGTGACAATCAATGGTGCTTTATACTCATACACAACACTCAGAAAGTGACAGTGACCTGTCAATCTGGAAGTGAACCTTATTTATGTCTTGCTTAATATGGTTGGTGAGCCATTACATCTAGCTGACGACGCTATTCCGAGGTTTCCCTGTAACAGCCACTGTGCTCCAAAGCAACTCATGCTATGAAATGTTTTGAGACTTTGTGCTGGATCAATTGCATGTATTTTACATGTTTTAGTACAGTAGAGGATTTTTTAACAATTATTTTGAACTGGTGAACTAATGTAACATCATCGACTGTGCTTATCATCGACTGTGCTTATCGATATACTGTTAATGTCTAAACATACTGACTGCTTCTTATCTACAGACCAGTGTGTTTGAGTGAAGATGAAATATTTTTACAGTGAAAAAATTAAATAATCACAAGAGAAACTTTGTTTCTGTCAGTCAGCAGTTATTGCACAGGTTCACTGACAGTGAGTGACTGGTGAAAGGAGATCTTAATGCTGGGCTCCTCAAGTGTCTCTGCGGTTGAGAGTAATGAGATAGTGGTGAAAACAGGATGGCTTTTGGGAATTCACTCTTTTGGGAATTCACTCTTTTGACCTAACGTTGAAATATCCAGTAAAATCCAGGAAGAGGAATCCTTTGCATTCTGAGGTACCTTACTTCATTAAGGTTGTTTTTCCAGCTGCCAGATAGTGAGCTAAATATGAGGAGAGCCCATAATGGTAATAAACTTTAGTAAATTTTAATTTTAAAAATGTGCACTTTTAATTGGGAAGATAATTGAGAATGGTCACTAAGAGAATGGAAAGTTTAAGATATGTTTTCTGTCACAACAAAATGAAAGCTGCATCTGCAAAATATTGTCATTTCAAAGCGTATTTGGGGATAAAAATGAATATGGTTCTGTGTGAAAGCTAGTTATATTTAACAGTCTACGTACTTCATTGCTGTGGTTATGACAGCTAGGAAAGAAGTCCCTTCACTCCTTATGTTACCGAGATATAGAGTAAGCAGCTGGATGTATAATGCCCATTCCGTTTCATTGTTTTCAGCTAAAGCTGGAAATTCCTCACAATCCCACAGGTTTGCATGTATGAGTATTTTTGTTGTCAACAAGCCAATTGTTTGACAACTCTCCTTTGTTAATGTTTCTTTTTAAAGAAAAGAATGATGTTGCAAGGATGTTTTTCTGCCCTTGTGGTGGGACCAGATCTTTAAACATTAAACAAGTCTGACCATGTTACCAGACCATTCTGACAGCTTTGAGTGGACGAAGCCCAGTTGCACCTGCTGTGTTTTTAACCTTGGATAGTTTCAAGCATAATTTTTCTGCAGTTTGCAAGAATTTAAGTCTTGCCTTTTGAAAGGAGGTTAGATCTCAAAATTGTTGATCACCAACAGGAAGTTGCAATAAATGCGAATCAATTAATAGGATACAAATATCATGTTTGAGATCCCATTAATTGCTTCCTATGTAGTGGGAAACCAAGCAACAGGACATCAACTGATGACAAAAGAGACACATTTTGCCTTCCGAAAGACCCCAAAAGATTTGTGATGAAATATGTTGGGGTACAGCTGGAGAGCAATACCATTTAGAAAAGGAAGGGTTGTGGATAGAGAAAAGGCGTTGAGAAAAAACGGATGAAGTGTAGGCAGCCTTGAATAAAATGGCAACAACAATTTTCTGTGGAGTCCTGCATCTTAGTAATTAGATGCATTTTACCTAGGTTCTATTCTAGGGAGGGCAAAACGTTGGGCAAATTGTCTTGCTCCACATGCTTCTGTTTGCTGAGTAGTAAGTAGGAATCCGGTTGTTAGTCGATCGGTGGATAGCTTTTCCAGGAGAAATAATCCCTTTTTAAAAAGTAATAATTTGGTCACTCAATCCATGAATGTTTATGCAGACATTGCTGTGCACAATTGGCTGCTGCGTTTAGCACATTAATTTATAAAGTCAATTCACTTAACAGTATATGTTGTGAAACACTCTTAAGACGTCTCGAAAACATGATAAGGCGCTATATCAAATGCAAGGATTATTGTTTTAACAGCCAGAGTTTGGGGACTGCCATATGTGCAATGGTAAGGTCATGTGATATCTATCACCAGGCTAGTCTTGATAGCTGAATGCACGCTAGAAAACAGCATTTCTTGTGTTTTCAGCGCGCTTTCCAACAATTGAAGCTATTTCTGCAGAAACAGGCAGGAAAAGAGATTTCCGTGAAAGAAAGACAAAATATTACGTAGTGGGGAATAAAAAGAGATAGAAACCTCGGTGCTTAGTCAGGCCGGGCTTTACAGTTCTAAATTCTGCCTTGCAAAATATTTTTGTCCAGGGAGCATACGTTTTTCTTGGCAATTGAATCACACAGCATGTCAAGTTCTTAGTTTAATTCTCTCTCTGTCTCCTGGGATTCTGTAATGATCTTAGAAGATTGCATCCCAATTGACTAATAAATCTAATTACATGCTCAGTTGGTAGCACTCTGCTCTGAGTCAGAGGTTGTGGGTTCAAGTCCACATCGAGACTTTGAACTCGTGTGCAAGGATGACACTCCAATCCAGTCTATGGGGGCACGCATTGATGGAGGTTCTGACCCTTGGGTGAGACATTAAACCAAGGTCCTGTCTGCCTGATAAAGTGGATGATTAAACACACAATCACCACACTTTACTGAGCATCCCGTGAAGCTCTTTGAGAAATCTCAATGATTTGATAAGGCACAATATCAAAAATAACACTTATGTTTTTTGATGAGGTTTTTGTAAGACACTGCTTAATGGAAGTATTTGGTAACCTGTGTAATTTTTAGGAAAATGCATGACATGGAGCCGTATAGCTCAACGGCTAGAGCACTCATCTCCAAGCGAGAGGGCTGGGTTCGGTTTCCAGCTAGGCAAAACCTTGGGCGTTTCCTTACTCCACTCGTCTACAATCCCTCAAGAAAAAAAAATCATAAATTGGTCTCTTCAGTTCACGACTGTTTGTGGGATGCTGTTGGGTGCAATTGGCTACCGCGTTTCGTCCACAAATATGCAGTCAATTCACTTTATATTCTTTGAATTGCTTTGAGACATATAGAAGCTGTGAAAAGTGCAACATCAAATCAAGGTTTTGATAATTTTATGACCTAAATCGGTTTTAAATGCATTATCATATCTTACGTGTATTGTATGTAGTGCAATGAAAATGATGCATCATTCTTTCTTCTGAAATAGAAAAGGTTTACTCAAAGCGTTTTGATCAACATAGTTTATTGAATTCACGAAAATCTAGCAAGGAACAGTAAAAATACAATCAGGAAAGAAAGCTGCTTCAGTTTTAGTGCGCTAAAGCAGCTAAATATATGTTGTTGTAACTAGTCTTTAACCATTCTAATTATTGATCCAAGTTATCCCAGGCTGCAGCCTTGAGATGGACCAGATGGACCAAAGAAAGCAGTGTATCAGGAGTGGGTAGTTTTGATAGACATTGTAAAATTAGTCCATACGAGGTGTAATAAACTGAAGTGTTAAACATGGTTAGACGACACCATAAGAATTTTTGTTTTCCATGGCTATAAAGCTGCCAATTAGTTATCATTCACATGGGTCAAATAACCTTGGTGCTTAACTCTAATTGTGAAATCATTATTCAAAGAAAATCGTTTCAAAGTGCTATTGTCATCAAGTAGTTTAATATTGCACCCCATCTAGAATTGTTTTGAAACTTGGCTGTGAATAAAGAATCAAATAAAATGTCAATAACAGTGTAAAATGTAGTTTCTCAAGCTTTATTTCTCCACAACTCAGTCGCACATTTCTGAACACATGGCAGAGGGGATTCTGTAAATCAAATACAACAATAACAAATTGCATTTATATAGGCTTTTCACTTTGAGAGGACATCCCAAGGCGCTGAAACTATTCAAATGGCCAATTTTAAGTAGGGATGAGTTCCGCTTTGATATGCCGATTCAAGTTTTTGTTGGCTTTCGAATGTGTTGCAGTTTGTGTATGTTTAATTCAGCCGCATAGTAAAAATCTGTTTTTTTTCATACTGAATATAATGCACAATATGCTATAAGGAAATCTCAAAACTACAAGTTAGTAATCAGGAATGTAGCCTGTCATTTTTTTTGCTATGCAATAGGCTAAAAAAAATGTTCCACCTTCAAAATTTCATCTTGAATCCTATTAGTTTTTAAAACATCACATATTTTGGAATAAAGGTCTATGATTATATTAAATTATTTAAGTTTTAACTAGATTGAAGTGCAAAAACACATGCTCAAATAGTTTTTTTAAAACAAGTTGATTTGGGAGATTTGAAAACCTGTTTTTCTGGATGGTGTCTGGACTTGGAAGAATGAGGTGATCACAATGGAGTGTTGTAATGCATTTAAAAACTCTGTGAAATCAGCTTGTCTAGACTGACTGAGCCTACAGGGAATAGGAATATTTAGAGCTTCTTTGCCCTTTAGGTGTCAAGTATGTGATAGATGCCAAGCTTTTTTTTCTCCTAGCTTTGGCAATAGCTCAGCTATTCTGCAGTACCCTACATGCCTTTAGCAAGCAGAAACAATGAATGCAAGTTAAGATGGTTTAGTCTTCAAAGTGGCCTCAAATCGACTGTTCTAACAGCTGATTGTCAAATTGCCAACTTCAGTCTGCTGAATTCATCAATAAAGGATTTTCATTTGTTAGAAGATATGGAAACTTCTAGTTTCGATGAATCATTGTTTCTAATTGCATAAAATTTTGCCCACAAAATAGACAATTAATTTTATAATATATTCTGTGAAGTGCTTTGAGATATCTCAACGACATAATAATGCGCTATATCAAATGTAAGAATTATTATTATCAAAATATCTAACTACAGGTTAACTTTTAGCTTTGTGATCTGATGGCAATATATTTTTGTGTTTCGGGTATATAAATTATAGCCTTAACTGCTGGAGATGTCTCTTTCTCACAAATTCCATTTAATTATTTGTAACTAGTGGAGGAACACTGGATGGTGGAACAAAGCATCTTCCACAGCACATCTGAACAAATGTGTTGTAATATTTTATTTAAATTCTTAAGCATCAGCAACCTAATCTGCTTAAAATACAAAAGGGTTGCACTTGGTACGGTTTCATAGCTGGTATAATAGTTAAGTGTGGTGTATTACAATACAGTCTACATTTGTAAAGCACCGTTCACTTCAGAGGATCTCTCAAAGCTCTTATTATAGTATGTTCATTACATATTGCTGATTTAACTTTAAATTAACATTACATGTTAACATTAACGCTGGGTAACGCTGTTGCAGTATTTCATGCCATGTCTGTAATTTTATTAAAACTGCACATACTGGTTAGAAACACAATTTTTTGCTCAGTGTAAATTAAAATACAATGGTTAGAAGTATAGATAACAGAAATTGCTCCCACAATAATATTTGACCTGGACTTGTCCATTGATGGTTTATCAGTCAACTGCAGGAAATGTGACCATTTCAGTATTCAATAAAGCAAACATTTTATTTTATGCCAAGCCCTGTCCAATCAACAAATTGATATTATGGGACAAATTTAATAAAACAGTCTTCCTCAGACAACACAGACATTGTACGGCTGCCTATGAAATCCCCTCACCCATTCCTCCGCATTTTTGACCTCAGCTATCCTATTATGGAGAGAGTGAGAGACTGCAAGCTAGCTGCTTACTAGGAGGAGGTATGATTTCAACGCCAAATTATCACCGGAGCATTTTATATGCTTCTTCACAGGTGGCTATGGGCAACATTGTCAATGGCCTGAGAGCAGGACACCTGCCCAATCTGTTGTGTGCAGGAGATAGATAACCTGAGGAAGATAAGATCAACAACAACCTACAACAACTTCGATCAGTATGGGATGGGGGTGCGAGAGGAATCTGTGTCTTCATCAAAAGATATACCTTCAGAGATTCTTTACAGTTTGTTTTATGATGGCCAGTGGATTTCATCATTTGTCAAATTACATCACATCAATCATCTATCCTCATTCTATTGTAATTCAACATTGTTAGATGTTCACATTTAATAAAATTTAGTTAATTGCTTAGTGCAACAAGATACTGTTATCACTGTATTCTTAGTGACAAGTTATGATTATGATACAACTGTACTCAAAAAGTAATAATCCTTGCATTTGATATAGCACTTTTCACGTTTTCTAGAAGTCTCAAAGCACTTCACAGAATATACTGTCACTACAGAAGTACAGTTAGATGAACTATCCTGGTTGAAATTAATCTATAAACTTGTGTTAGCATTGGAAACAGCTGCTTCCAGTTTGCTATATTCCTCCACAAGTGCTCAGGCATCCTGTTTACAGTTTTGCTTTATGACATGAGAGTAACTTATGCAAACTGCTGAATAACACCCATTGAGTAAGACGGTTTGTAGCATGTTATAGCACAGTACATGTCTGAATTTTGAAATGTGGGGCCTAGCAACATCCATTTGAATGTACTGTCTGCTAGATTAACTGGCATTGTAATTTGTTTTTTAAATCATGGACTCAGTCGTTCCTGTTTATTTCATGCAAAAACTGCTCAGCGTGATTGTAAAGCGATTATAAAGTGCCTTGGGACGTCCTCCCGATGTGAAAGGCGCTTTATAAGTTTAGGTTGTTGTTGTTGTTGTTGAACTAGGTAAATTTTTGTATTCATTCAGTCCTCTTTTCTGCTTTGTAGAAACCAATCTCGTCAGTTTGGAGCATTCAAGAGAGCTTTAGTAAATTTAAAAACATGTAAAGATAAACCAAAAGAGTCAGATGAGCATCTATCTTGTCATTTCTTATTGTACTTCAGATGAATATTTTTATGCAATATGATTTGGAATATTTGGATTTGCATATTGATGCCATGTTTAAAAAATCCTTAAAAGACTTGTGGATTTACATCAGGCATATAAACCAACATTCAAAGGGATAGAACAATTGTATGGGTGCAGTGTAATCCTGGATATGCCAAATGAAGTTGGGAAAATAGTGAAACAACCAGCATGTGACTGACACCATTGATCAGCTATGTGTACATCATAAAGATCCAAATGCAGTGGCCTTGTTATAACATGATAATTGGGATCTGTAAAATCTACACTGTAAAGACGCATTACAGCTCGCTTCAATGTTTATATCCACACAGCTTTTTTTAAATATATATATTTATTTATAAATATATTTTGGTAGAACAGAAATCCAAAACAAAAACAAAGTCCAATATCTTCTTTTCCATTTTTTGTTTCCCACGATACAAAAAAATTCTGTTGTTTATGGTATACATTTCTTCACTGCACACAGGTTGTGCACACATTTTTTGGGACGTTCTCTTCAAAAACAGTCGGGAGTCGTCCCTCTGTACAACACATCCATGTGCGCGACCGCACACACACTGATAAGGCGCACTTGTTGCATTGGGAAGGTGCCCCAATGTGCACGATACATGCACGTTTGTTGAACCTACATTTTCTGACCGCTCTTTGGTTACACATCGAACATACTTCTGTACCTTCATTTTTGTTCTGAGACGCAATCCACAACTTGGATTTCAGTCCATTTTGGGTGCGCTCATGTGAGCAATTTGCACAGGAGCATCTCTTGCCTGGGTCAGGCCCTATCTGGCTTTTGCTGCGATTGAGACAAGCTTCGGCGTGTCATCTAAGTACATAGTCCCTGATCCTAATGTAAGTGGGTTTGAGGCAGGGCCTCACCGTCCCCACGTTCTATCAGAAGAGCCCCTGGTTTCAGGAGTGCCAAAGAGCTTCCTTTACCGAGTTTGTGATCCTCCAGGCATACTCAATGTGGGATTTGCTGTGAGTGCCCGGGAAGAGGCCATACAGCACCGAGTGCCATCACAGCAGGTCCTCGGGGACGAACCCCAGAGTATCCATACATAACAGTCAAGTGTTTATTGATTGTTCCCTGTTTGCCAGCTAGTTGCTTTGCTTAAAAAAAGGCCAACTTTCAGGTCATGATTATTATTATTATTATCTAGTATTCTAGTCACTGCAGACGTCACTGTTTGCTGTGGATGCACAAAGTGATACCAGTGGAAACCTGATCGCTGGGGAGCAGGACAGCTGTGCACATGTGCAGCGGATGGGGTTCACTTTGCAACTATGAAGTGTGTTACAACAGGACTGCACTCTATTAAACTTCAGTCCTGTGTGAATGTGAATCTGACTTATTTTTATATTTTCATCTGAGTTAGAAATCTGGATCAGAATTCAACTCCATTTTACCTACTCAGAAATTTAGATTGAAAGTCTGGAGTTGTGGCTAAATGGACTTGAAATGTATGAATGGTAGAATTTGAGGCATCTAGGAAACCAGCGATCACAAAAGATCAATTTTTAATGAAGAGGGTGTAATTTTAGAAATAAACTGAGAAAATACAAAAAACTATAACACAAAAGCATCAACCTATTCATTCCATCACATGCAGGAAAAATCTCAACAGCTACTCAACGTGATCCAAATGCATGTGCCTCCCAGCGAATGTCATAGACCAGCATTGGAGAAAGCCTAAAGCAAGTCTGCTGTCTGCCTCCTTAACTGCAGAAACTGCATAACATAAAGAAATTTGTAAAGTGGAAGAAATGGGGATGATGAGATAAGTGGTCAGATAACTTGGTGTTACAAATGCATTAGAAATGTGAAAAATTGCAAAAGGAATTACAGTAGTAAGCGTTTTCTTTTCTTGCATTAAGTAGACCAGTGAGAAATATATTTTTTCATATATTGAAGATGATAAATTAGATCTAAAATGCATCTTCCGGAGCTGCTGATGAAAGGTTAGTGTGGAGTCCTGTAGCTCAGTGGTTAGAGCACTTATCTTACAAGCATGAGACCTGTGTTCGAATCCAGGCAGGGCGAAACCTTGGGCAAGTTTCCTCACTCCACACACCTAATAATATACCTAAAAAAAAACGATAATAGAATTGGTCATTTCAATCCACGACTATTTGTGGACATTGCTGAGCACAATTGGCTGCCACGTTTCGCCCACAAAAAAATACAGTCAATTCACTTTACAATACATTCTGTGAAGTGCATTGAGACCTCTAGAAGACATGAAAAGCGTTAGGTATATCAAATGCAAGGATTATTATTATTAAAAAGGTAAACAGAAATATGTTGATGGAAGAAATGTGATTTATAGCAGACAGATGGAAACAACATTTTCTTCTCTGATCATTGTCCTTCACTGTATCACATTCTAGGTTATTTTTGTTTGTTTTTAAATTGTTTATATGCTAAATTAATGAAAAAGGTAATACAGTACTAGCTTATATCATATAGCCTATATGACTCGGATATTATTCACTCACATCATATAGCCTATATGATATGGGAACAATGCATCTTTCAGTATGTAGATTGAATCTTCTATGAAAGTGATCGTTTATCGGTGATGTTGTTGCTTGTCTGTTTTCCATTGAGATTGATAGGAGAGACTTCTCCTTGTTTCACAGTCTAGAAGTAATCAATGGACAACAACTTTGATTTATATAGCACCCTCCACGCCAGACGGCATCTCAGAGCGCTTCAAAAGCGTTACAACATATTATAGATTTCAAAAGCGGACAACATATTATACCACATAAGTTCTGTGGACACAGAGTTTTTCACTGCAGTGGGATTGCTTTTCATTTGTTTCCTGATGGGTATCAACCTGGATCAGTCGGTTGTACCCTTACCTTTGACTCTTACCTTTGACTCTGACATTGTTGGCTCATTGCATTGAGACTTCAGTACGTAGTTTAGATTGACATATCTGCATTGGAGATGTGATTCTTTGGATGACATGTTAATCAATTTTTTTAAAATCCTTGCATTTGATAATAGCACCCATTCATGATGGAAGGACATCTCATAGCGCTTCACAGGATTTCCTGTAAAGTGTGGTTATCTTATTTTGTAAGTGAATGTGCAGCAATTTGTGCACAGCAATATACCACAAGAGGCCATAAAGCAAAATTTAATTTGAGGAATCAATAGCCAGGACACGGGGAAAAACTCCCTTCTCTTTTGAGTATTTTAATTGAGATACTTAATTTCCACCTGAACAGGCAGATGGTACCTCAGTTTAATGTCTTAACTGAAGGCTGCACCTCCTAAGAGTACAACACACCCAGGCTGGACTGTCAGATGATGTAAATAAATATCCTGGATATACTATTTTCAATTAATATTGCAGATAATGCTATAGTATTTTCATATTGCACTTGACATAAAGCAAACCCTATTAATCCAAACCTATGTTCAGTGTTTGCATGCCAATGTGAGACAGCACAGAAGAGATGATTTACTTGTCTGTTGCTTAGCATTGATATAAATGTACCCTTAATCCACCGCAACAAATGTCACTACCATCTGGTCTGAGCAATCAAATTAGCAACAAAGGCTTCTGCTGGAATAGGGAAAGGGTCGCATATCTTTTAACTCATTTATTTAATGAGTCTACAAGTGGTGAAGTAGAGCCTTGGGTGTTAACTGTCATCCAACTCTTTGGACATGTTAAAGCATGCATGTATATAATAATCCTTGCATTTGATATAGTGCTTTTATCATGTCTTCAAGACATCTCAAAGTCCTTCACAGAATATACCATAAAGTGAATTGACTGTATATTTTGTGGGTGAAACGCAACAGACAATTATGTACAGCAGTATCTCAACCATTTGGGAGTTGAGTGATCAACTTATTATTTTAATTTTTTGAAGGAGTTTTTTACCCCTGGAAAAGCAATCCGCCAATTGACTGACAACTGATTTCCTTCTTACTCTTAGGAAAGCAGAGGTATATGTGGAGTAAGGAAACTTGCCCAACGTTTGCCTTGCCTTGCTTGCGAGGCGAATGCTCTAACCACTGAGCTACAGGACTCCACACACACATATATACAAACATTTATGTATATGTCAGCGTGCAGGTTGTGCACTTAATACAACTCTGCATCAATCACCATGGAGAATGATGATTGGCAAAATGGTTCCACTATCTAGTCAATATTAACAGTATTATTCCCGCATCTTTGCATATTTGTTGTAACGAAAACATAGATGGACGCTGTATTTTGTAACGTGTATACAAACAATGGGGAATGATGATAAATAAAAGAAAGAAATTTACATCATTGTTTATCTCCAATGTCTGAGCATTTCTCTGAATTAAAGCAGGGGTGCGTCCACAGTTTTTTTTATTTGGAACGAGTACAGCACCTGACTACCATGACGTCACAATACCATGATGGTTATCACATTACTGTGTGCCTCGAGCAAAATATTTTACAGTGACCGGTGATATTGCTGTCAATAATGTAGTTTCAGTTTGCAGGGTGGAATTTCATGCACTCGGTTACAATTCTGGTTAAATTTACAAGGAATGTACAGTAAAAGCCCGTTTATCCGTGACCCAATCAACCGTAACTTCCGTATAACCAGCACCTCAAAAAAGGTCCGCTTTCTATTAACCAGAATTTATCCGGGCACAATGCTTTCTTTTAAAAATATATATATTTTTTGTGTTTTCGGCCGAATATCTGGCACGCCCTTTAACTGGCATTGGCCAGGTCTCGAGGATGCCAGATAAACGGGTTTTTACTGCACTTGTTTTATTGGCTCTAAAACTCAGCCACATTTCAGTTATACGACAGGCTTGATATCACTTGATGTATTTTTTCTATTTTGTACATTGTTACCTCCAGTCGTGCATCCTCTTGCACAAATAGTTGCCACATTTGACTACAAAAACTGTCACCATATTTGATAGTACAGTACTGTATTAACTTTTCAAGTGCTTTGAACTATTTCTATGAAAAGTCTTTGTTTTGATCTTACAATAGCTTACTCTAAACTGTACTAACTGACCTATTAGGTGCGAATAAATGCTGCTCCGCTTATACACTTTATCTTCCATGCTCCTTCCCTCTCTTGAAAGATACGTCTCAAAATGTACCTCTTTGACCATGCTTCCAATTTATCTGACCCCTCTCAACCCCATCTCCAATCAGAGATTGGCTACCTCAAATATCTCTAAACTCTGCATTAGTATACACTCTGATCAGCTTCAGTTGCTTAACGCTGTTCCTTAATGTCTTCAAGCTGCAAGGGTTGATTTACATTTGTGAACCTGTGTAAGCAATGACACAAATGTTTTATTAAAAATATGCATAGTTATTAATTCAACATCAGTAATAGTTATAAGTAATTAAAAGAATCACAATAATGCTTACATCACAATAACGCTTACACATTGACAAATAGTTCACAATGATTTAAGTTAAACAACAACAAAAATTAACTTTACACAAACCAAATGCTGCAGTAGATATAGAGTAGCAATGTCCAACTTAAAGTCCATCTTAATCCAAATATAAGACCATCAAAAGGTATCCAAGTATTGTTGTATGGCTTCCAGTTTGATATGCAGAAGTATCCTAAAGTATCCATGGAACGCCCAAATTCTACTATGGCACGTCCAATTCGATCCCTTCAATTCTTTCTTCTAGTTATCAATTCGTTTTCCTAATTCTCTTCCGAATCGATCTCCCTTTATACAGTTCATTAGGTGACCTTTCACCTATTGTCTTTTGCAAGATGGTTCCTTTGTTAAAAACAAACGCAACACAACTGCCTCTCCAGCTGCAGACCATTTTTCCATGAGTGAATTACTGATAGGGCCTGAAAACAGTTTGTTGTTTATAAAGAGGCTTTTGTTTCTTCTGCATAGCTAGTCAGAACTAGCTCCATCATATATGATTAATCATTTGTCTCAAATATACATGTAGATATACCGCTAATATAATTCGAGATATTATTTAACACATTAATTACAGAATCTTACAAAGCTACCTGTGTTGCTCATGCCAATCAGAAATTCATCCATTAGATACTACTGTGTTTCTGAATTGGTATCTACGATATGTGGCTATCAAACTCGGCAGTTGTTTCACCAGCACCAACTGCAGCACCTTTTTCTGTTTAATAATAATAATAAATAAGAACAATAATGCTTACATTTGATGTAACTCCTTAACACGTCATTGAGATGTTTCAAAGCTCTTCGCAGAATACATTGTAAAGTGGATTTACTGTATTTTGTGGGAGAAACATGGCAGGCACACAGTAGGGTCCGACAAACCCTCGTGGATTGTGCAACCACTTTTTTTTGGAAGGACTCTTTCCCCTGGAAACCAACAATCGGGTTCCAACTGTTAGATAAATAGAGGCATGTGGAGTATGGAAACTTGCCTAAGGTTTTGCTCTGCTTGAGAATCGAACTCAAGTCCTCTCGCTTGCGAGACAAGTGCACGAAAAACTGTGCTACGGGATTTCTTATATGTTGCTCCAGAGGCCAGATTTCTCTGTACGTAAAACTATCAATCAAACCTAATGTTTCAATATTTTTATCTGTGATGTTAGATGAAGCTGTCACTTGGACAAGCAAGAAAATAATGTTTTGCTGTAGATATTCAGATGTTATAAGAGCATCAAAGTACAATACTAAAATCATTCAAAGTTTTAAGAAAACAGAACCACCTTAATTTTTGGGACAGGATCATGGCAACTCTACTCACTGTAGTACGTCAAGTATTTATAGGGGCAGACAAGTTTGTTGTGCGTCATACTAATTGTTTTAACTCTCTCGTTAAATCTGCTTCTCTAGTGGGTGGCCAAGAATTTCTCTTTTTCCCAACTCCGAATCATGCTGCAACTGGTGAGGGTGAATATAACATCTGTCTTAGTCTTACAGTGGTATATATACACGGACAGTGCCCCCAGCACATATTATATTAGGACATCCATTGATGTCCTTATCTTTTATTTCAGATAATTCCAGACTGACTAAGGAGAGCATCTGGGAAACAGATGGGCACAGAGACTTTATCTCCCCAGGAACCTCAGTGATATATCTATAGACTGGAGCTGAAAACCGTCAATTTATATATCCCTCCCCATTGCAGTAGCAGTTCAGCAACATAGTAATGACTACTGTATTAGGAGGGAAAGAGGAGTTAGATCTTCCATTTTGAACAACGCCTTTTAGAAGTTGTGAAGTTTAAAATGTACCTTTTAATTTCTGAGATAATGGAGAACTCTATTGTTGTCTCAAGATGCTGGTAATAGCATTAGCTCATAGTATTGAAAAAACATGTGTGCAACCTCTTAATACTTTAGAAAATCAAATGATAATCATAATTTCTCTGAATTCACATAAACCCTTTCGCTCATTTTTCCCCACTGAAGTTCAGCCAGCCTCTGATTGAAACGTTACTGTTCCAGGTGGAAGGAGATATAGGTAACTTTCCCAAGAGGTTTGAAAAAAATTCCATCTCAAAAAATGATCATCCCTTCTTAATTTTTGTACTGTACGATTTTATAGATTTTCTCTTTCATCACCCTTCCCTTTCCCTCCTGTGAAATTGCCTTCATAGAACATATGGTTAATTACTAGAGATGAGTTAACAGCTCAATAGATAGATAGATCGATATTCATTTTGCCAACAAAATATACAATCATTTCACTTTGCAGTATATTCTGTAAAATGTTTTGAGATATCTCAATGACATGATAAAGCACTGTATCAAAAGCAAGGATTAATACTATTATCTTACCATATCATATATGGAAGGGATCTTTCAGGGAAATTCTCAATTTCATCATTTACTAGTGGTGTCACCCTCTCGCTTCATAACATTTGATCTATGATGGTAGGTCAAATGATGAAGCTAGCTGAAAAGGGCTACATTCTCTTCAAATAAATGCTTGGCTCTGAACCGAGCAATCTTGGAATATTTGGTGGTAGGGTGGGAATTCTCAAGAAAGCTTAGTTCTACATGTTTATGTCATCAACATTGATTCTATAGAAAACCTACAGCTGATGAATCATTCTTTGATAGGTTACAGAGAAACCTCATCTCTTGCTACTAGATTCAGTACAGTTCAAAGCATACAAGTATGGACTTAAGAATGTCTAACCTCTTACATCAAAAAGATGAGCCTAGGCTAACCTCCTGTTTAAATAACAAACATAAGAACTGCTGCAAATCAACATCCTTTGCCACTCTAACATGTCCTCACAGAAATAATAATAATCCTTGCATTATGTCTTTCTTGACGACTCAAAACATTTCACAAGAATTTACTGTGAATTGTTAGTGGCTATACATTTGTGGGCAAGCACAGTATCCAATTTATGCACAAGTGTCCCACAAACAGCCATGCAGTGACAGGTCCATTTAAAAACATCTAATTTGTAGTTTTTTGGTGAGAATACAGGGAGAAACTCCCTTGGGATCATTAATGTCCACCTGAACAGGCAGGCAGCCTCAATTTAACACGCTTCCTAAAAGACAAATGTAGTCCCCTGCAGTACATCACTGTAGTGTCGCCTTAGACTGTGTCTGAGTTGGGTGTCGAAGCCACAAATGGCTGACTCAGCAATGAGTGTGCTATCAATTGAGTAAGGAAATACAGTAGAAGCCTGTTTATCCATGATTCGATGAACCGGCACTTCCATATAACCGGCACGCCAAAAAAAGGTCCCCATTCGATAAACCAGAACTTATCCGGAATAATAGTAGTGGAGCATTTGTAAATGCAAAAATAATAACATAATAACAGAACATTGTATTGCTACTTATTGTTAAAACTACTCTCTTGTGCTTCTCACCTTTACCAGTGGATGCTGCGCTTGAAACCATGATGCTGCGGTTGAGGTTTATAGTCCAGCGATTCTTTTTAAAATGGAGCAAGCCAAGCGGGTGAAAATAACGGAGCATGACTTTAAAGCCATAGTAGCGGCAAGCCGATAACGCTAGCCGATAACCCACATTGTCGCGCAGGTGCAGTATTTCGGTTTGCTGCTAGTAGAGTCTAGGGCTATCTGGGACTATCGGCTTGCCGCTCGTAAAGTCACGTGACTTTAAAATCGCGCTGTCGTTTTTTTCACCCGCTTGGCGTCCTCCATTTAAAAAAGAATCGCTGGACTGTAAACTTCAATCAGTAAAGGTGAGAAGCGCAAGAGAGTAGTTTTAACAATAAGTACCAATACAATATTCTGTTATTATCTATTATTATTTAGTCTGGTGTGTATGGTGTTTGTTAAAAATAACTTTAATTTTTGGGGGGGTGGGTTTTCGGCCACGGGCAGCCCGAATATCTGGCAGGCACTTTAACCGGCATTGGCCAGGTCCCGCGGGTGCCGGATAAACAGACTTCTACTGTACCTAGTTTGGCATATTAATCATTCTTCACAATATGCAATCTCCTGGATCTCTTAAATAAATACAGTACCGATTAATCAGTTGGAAAGGAATGGGCTACAGGAAAATAGTGGCTCGCCCATTTTGCCCCAGTTAATTTTCTCCAAACATTTATATTCTCCCAGCATTCATTAAGGCCTGCTTGGCCTATCCTTATATCAGTTGTCCACATACACGCTATTGTTATACCACTTAATGTATGAAAGAAAACACATACCTGTATGATTGCCAATCTAATAACTTTGATTTCAGCTGGAACATTCTGTGAACTCTATACCTTAATTGCTAATAGTTAAACCTGATCTGGCATCAGGCTAAACTATATTCTGGGTTTCTTCTATAAATTGGCATTGGTGTTTCATCAAGACAAAGATTATCAGACACCCACAACTGGTGTACAATGCAGGCTGCATTGTGTACAAGATTTAAAGTAAATCTGCGATTAGGATTCAGTGTTTTGCCAGCCAGCAAACATAATGCTGGAAAAGTTTTATCACAAAAAGGTTCAGTGCTGACTTCTACAGAAATAAAAACAATTTTGCATGGTACCATGCTGGGTGTAAGATGCTGTGTATTTGCAAAACCTCAAAAGTGTGGGGATTATGTTTTTGAAAGTGTTGCAAACATCTAACTGTTGAATTCTACTATAAATTCAATTGAATCACTTAATAGTTTTCTGCATGTGCAAATTGAATCTACCATGGGAAAATAGTTTTTTTGTATAATTCATGTCTTTATTTTATATAAAACGAAAAGGGGTAGAGTTTCATTCATTCAATCCTTCTGACACTTTGCAAATATGAGAACAAGAAAAAATAGGATGGCACAAGAGATGTAGGGAAGAAAGGAATAAGGAAATCAAAAGTATTGAACAAGATAAAAGAAACTTGGAAGAAAGGGGAAAATGTTAAGATTGGTAAAGTGATGCATCGTGAAATGCTTGGGAAAATACACAAATATTTTTCAGCAGGGATTATTTTTAGAGGGAGGAATTGAGATACTGTTAACAATGAAATTATTCAGTTTATTTCAAGAAAGTGTCATACGACATTTACATCTGTAAATCTTTGGCACAGAGCAATGTGATCTGTGTTTCACATGTATAATGTTGATTCATTCATTCCCTACAACCAATCTGAAATGTATTCAGAAAACTAAGTTGCCAGGTTTTTTTTAATGAAGAAATCCTGTGGGATGCCTATTGTAATGGTGCAATAAAATTATTTTGTCAGTATAACGAATATTTTTCTGCTGATCAAGTGGACTACTAATTATTGAATCTACTAACATTTTGCTTTTTGAAACAATAGACCATGGATGTGCACAGTAGCCTTTTTATGTGGGAGAAGTAAGTTACAGGAAATCCAGTCCATTATTTGCATCCTATGAAAACAAATCGTTGGGTCAGCTTGTCAATGAAGGAAGAATGACTAAGTGGTTAGTGGAATGTATCCCCCGTTGCTACCAACTGGCAGAGAGAGATTTCCCTTGGGAAGGTTAAAGGCCATTCAACAGGAGCTGAAGCAACTATGTGGGTTAACTTTAAGCCTGTTGCTTTAGAAGATCTATGCAAAGCTGCCATGTGGAGTAATCCTCACATATTCATCATATAATGAGGTTCCTAGCTGCATGCAATTTGGAAGTGATGTTCTGGGTCTATGCAATGGTTCTCAGTCAGACATGTGTACCCACCCTGTTAACTGGAAGAAGTAGACACTTGCTACTGAGGGCAGTGTGGTCCAGCTTACCCTTGTGAGTGAGGTGCCCTAGGTTAATTTAGTCATAGTCATTTTCAAATGGGTGGAGGAATGGATGGTGGGGGGAGACAATTGAGGATCAAAGACTAATAATCACCAACCGTTCAGTTGTCAGTTCCTTTTTGGTGATCTCTGCATGCTGAACAACCTTTCAACTATTGGGCAATCTGCACTTAGATTTCTCTTGTTCAAAGATTTTACAAATTATTCAGGACAATGAGGTCTATTTTACAGCAACTTCTTCTTTAATAAGGAAACAAAGTGGAGCTTGGAACTATGTCATTAAAGTCATGGAAATGGTACGAAAGTGAGTTTTGCCCAGAATAGAATTCCCATAAATTGATGCATCATACTAATATTAGCCTTATAAAATAATTCTGTTAAATTCATTACATATTTTGTCCATGGGATAAAATAATTTAGATAATGTACTGATTTTTTTTTATTGATATGTAAACAAAGAGTTTATAACTATATATTATAACCACTTCACTTTGTGACCCCCAGTCCCCCGATGTTCTGTCAGCCTGCCTTTCAGACATCAGGGGCTGGATGAGCACAAATTTCTTGCAGCTGAATGTTGACAAGACAGAGGCCATACTCCTTGGTTCTCATCAACGTTTCCATTTGCACGGCTCTCACCTCCTCCACCTTCCCGGCCAGCCCCTAAAACTCTCCGAACCTGTGCGCAACCTTGGCATCAGGTTCGACCCCCAACTGTCCTTCCTCCCTCACATCCAGTCCGTCACCAGCACTGCCTTCTATCACCTCCGACGGATCGCCCGTCTCCGGCAATACCTCACCTTAAAAGCCGCCAAAACCTTGGTCCACGCCTTTGTCACCTCTCGGCTGGACTATTGCAACGCCCTCCTCACCGGTCTCCCCTCCACCACAATCCACAAAATCCAGTTTATCCAAAACTCTGCCGCCCGCATACTCACCCGCTCTAAGCTTCGCTCCCCCATTACCCCAATCCTTGCCAGACTTCACTGGCTCCCTATCCCAGAGAGGATCGACTTCAAGATCCTCACCCTTGTTTTCAAATCTCTCCAGTCCTCTGCACCCCCTTATCTGTCTGATCTCCTCTCCCCCCAACCCAGCACCCGCTGCCTTCGCTCCTCTGGGTCTGGCCTCCTCCATGTCCCCCGAATCCTCCGCTCCACCCTCGGCGGCCATGCGTTTAGCCACTACGCCCCAAGGCTATGGAACTCCCTTCCTCACTCGCTTCGCCTAGCCCCCTCTCTTCCCAGTTTCAGGTCACAGTTGAAGACCTTTCTCTTCGACCGAGCTTTCGGTCACCTTCCTGCCCCTGCCCCTGGCTCGGTCCCGGGATCCGCTACTGTGAAGCGCTCTGAGATGCCGTCGGGCGTGGAGGATGCTACATAAATCGAAGTTGTTGTTGTTATATACAGTACCTCCATTTAAATAGGGTTTAATTCTTCGTGGAAAACTTCTTTTAGATTTTCATTACAATGGAATAATGTGTGGCATCATTATGAGGAATATAATGCCGGCTGACTCCATTTATTGTATTGAAGTTTACACAGTGCTAACACAGCCTCACCTGTTGATCTTATAGGAGGCTATTATGTTCTTGCATCCAGCAGTTTTGATACTAATTTATTACAAGCATTGAAGCAAAGGCTAATACAGTAAAAGCCCGTTTATCCGGGATTTGGCCAATGCCGGTTAAAGCGTGTGCCAGATATTCAGCCGAAAACGAAAAAAACTATGTATTTTTCCGGATAAATTCCAGTTAATCGAATGCGGACCTTTTTTTTGCGGTGCTGGTTATACAGAAGTTACGGTTGATCGGGTCACGGATTAACCGGCCTGTACTCTGTGTACAGAAATTTTGTGCACAGCAATGATAGATTTATCTAAAATAAATTAACCAGGACATTCAGATAAAGGAGGCTTATGACAAATGTCAGGTCCAAAATTCAGAAGACAACCAAATAGAATATAGGAAGTACAGAGGAGAACTGAAAAAGGAAGTAAGAAGGGCAAAAAGATTATAATAGAAAAGATTAGTGGGTAACATTAGAGGGAACCGTAATATATTTTACAAGCATATCAAGAATAAAGGTTAGTCAAAGATAGGGTGGGGCCAATTAGGGACCAAGGCGGAAATCTTATTGTGGAGGCAGAGGGCATGGCTGATCTACTGAATGAACACTTTGCATCTGTCTTCACAAAAGAAGAGGATGCAGCCAATGCCACAGTATTAAAGGAGAGGGTAGAGGAATTGGATAAGATAAATACTAAAAAGGTTGACAGTGCTCAAGGTAGATAAGGTAGATGACTGCTGAACGCAATTTGCTGCCGCGTTTCACCTACAAATATACACTCAATTCACTTTACAGTATATTCTGTGAAGTGCTTTGAAAGTCTAGAAGGCATGAAAAGTGCTATATCAAATGCAAGGATTATTATTACAGTAAAAGCCCGTTTATCCGTGACCGATCAACTATAACTTCCGTATAACCGGCACCGCAAAACAAAAGAGCCGCATTCGATTAACTAAAATTTATCTGGCACAATGCATTATTTTTTGGGGGGAATTTTTTAACGATTATTTTTTGGTGTTTTCGGCCGAATATCCGGCACGTGCTTTAATCGGCATTGGCCAGGTCCCGAGGGTGCTGGATAAACAGGGTTTTACTGTAATACTATGTCACCTGGTCTGGACAGGATGCATCCTAAGTTACTAATAGATGGGCTCTGGCCACAATCTTTCGATCTTCCTTGGACACAGGGGTGGTGCCAGAGGACTGGAGGTTTGCTAATGTTACTCCCCTGTACAAAAAGAGGCAGAAGGACAAACCTGGGAACTATCAGCCATTCAGCCTAACATCAGTAGTTGGGAAACTTCTAGAGACTATAATCCGGGACAAAATAAATCTTCACTTAGAAAAATATGGGTTAATAAAGGATAGCCAGCATGGATTTGTTAAAAGCAAATCTTGTCTAACAAACCTTATAAGAGTTTTTGGATTAGGTAACGGTGAGGTTGGATGAAGGTAGTGCAGTTGATATAGATTCATAGATTCATAGAATTTTACGGCACAAAAGGAGGCCATTCGGCCCTTCTAGTCTGTGCCAGCTCTTTGAAAAGGGCGATTCAATCCCACTGCCCTAGATATAGTTTATATGGACTTTAAAAAGGCATTTGACCATAAAGTGCCACATAAGAGACTTCTAAGGAAAATAGAAGCCCACGGTATTAAAGGAATGGTAGCAACATAGATCCAGATCTGGCTGGGAGCCAGAAAGCAGTTTTTGTTGTGAACGGTTGATTTTCTGACTGGAGGGAAGTGTACAGTGGCATTCCTCAGGCATTGGTATTGGGACCACTGCTCTTTTTATTATATATAAATTATCTGGAAATGGGTATAGGGAGTACAATTACCATGTTTGCAGATGATACAAAGTTAGGAAGAGTAATAAATAGTGAGGAGGATAGTAGCAGACTGCAAGAGGACATAGACAAAATGGTAAAATGGGTAGACATGTGGCAGATTAAGTTTAATGTGGAGAAATGTGAGGTGATGAATTTTGGGCCGAAGAAAGAGAGGCGGTATAGGCTAGATAGTGCAATCTTAAGGGGGGTGAAGGAACAGAGACCTGGGGGTTCATGTAAGTAAATCTTTGAAGGAGGCAGTACAGGTAGATAAGGTTGTGAATAAAGCATACAGGATACTAGACTTTATAAATAGGGGCATAGAGTACAAAAGTCAGGAAGTTATGATTAACCTGTATGTATAAAACACTGTTAACCAGTATGTATAAAACTGTTCAGTTCTGGGCATCACACTTCAGGAAGGATGTCGAGGCATTGGAAAGGGTACAGAGGAGATTTACCAGGATGGTGCCAGGAATGAGGGAGTTTGGTTATGAGGAAAGGCTGGAGAGGCTAGGATTATTCTCATTGGAGCAAAGAAGGTTACGAGGAGACCTGATAGAGGTTTTCAAAATCATGAGGGGATTCGATAGCTGTTTCCACTGGTGGGTGACTCGAGGTCACAGATTTAAAATAGTTTCTAAAAGAAGCAGAGGGGAGGTGAAGAGAAATGTTTTCATGCAGCGAGTTGTTCGAATCTGGAATACATTGCCTGAAAGTGTGGTGAAGGCCAATTCGATAGCAACTTTTAAAAGAGAGATGGATGGTTATTTGGGTAACCAAATAAGTTTACGGGGATACGGGGAAAAAGCCTGCGAGTAGGATTGACTTCGAATAACTATTTTCTTATAGAAAGTCAATGCAAGTGCACATTGAATAGTAGATTTCGAACACTACTCTGAACAACATGTTGCATACAGTACTTTATTTAGAACCTGATTTACATGGTGAACCAGTGAGTTATACCAGCGAGTGGAATTTGTGCTGTAGGGTACATTGAGGTTTTCAAAGCATATTCTTGAAGTGATTATTAAATAAGTTATCCTCCCTCTGCTTGAAGACAAATGCCTCATCGGTTCAATATATTGTAAGAATTTAATGGATATGAAATAAACTTATTTTGTTCTGTTTGTAACCTAGGATATCACTCCATTGACGGGAGTTCCAGAAGACCATATAAAAACACGAAAGGTCCGTATTTTTGTTTCAGCGCGAAATGCAATGCAGTCTGGTGTGAACAACACAAAAAAGTGGAAAATCGAGTTTGACACAAGGGAGCGTTGGGAGAACCCACTTATGGGTTGGGCATCCTCGTGAGTTTTATTTATAACAAATAATTACGTTGAAATAAGTAGACATTCTGAAGTCCAATTGAACTGTCGAAATATGTATTCTCGGAAATCAGCTGCTGTTAATAAAATACTGTATGCATGTTTGTAACTTGTGTATAGACACATTTAACATTGTAAATCATCAAATAACATATCCCTAATCTACAGAAAACGGAAAAATCATCAAATCAATGCCCCTTACTCAAAACTAAATTAGAGTATTTCATGCGAACATACATAACAATTTCCACTCATTCAACATTTTCTCACACTTAACTCTGGTTTTCAGCACCTGTTACTTGTGGGAACATTGGAATAAGCTAATTGTTTCCCCAAAAAATACCAGTACATCACAGAAAATATGTATAACTTTGATTAAAAGAAAATACAGGGTGACCATAAAGTTGTGATAGCTATCCTTGTTAGCTTAAAAAAATCATAATTTATTTGAGACTTATTAGACATTGTAATGCTATTGCAACCTTTTGGCACCCTGTATTATCCTTGTTTATGTTTTTGAAACATTGTTTCTTTTGGCTTAGAAATTTAAATGTTACTTTTTGAACAGTCTTGCATTTAAATTATCATTCTTTCACACGAATAATATGACTGATGCTATTTGGGATGTTTTTGAAACAACTTAAAATGGTTATTTAGAAAATTATAGTACACATATCCCTATAATTATATATTGTTATGTTGGATTTTACTTTTGTTTTAAATATATTATAACTTTTTAGGGATCAATGCAAATACTAACGATAAAAAACAATTTGTTGTGAAACTATTTTGAAATCAAGTCAAGATCGAGTACATTAGAATACACAAGTATTGGCATATTATTTAATTACTATTTGGATAACCATTCAAGTGCCTGGTTTTGACTAAGTTGTGAAGGAGCCATGTGGTGAGCAGAACAGATGTGAGGAGTTTCCCCACTGGGATGAATGGAAAGTCAGCAAGTGAATTATTTAGGACTTTTTGCATAAGCCTCCTAGTGGCCAGTTATAGAACAGCTTTGACGCAGATGACACACTGTAGATCTATCCCTTTGCCAGCAAAACAGTGGCTGCCACAGATATTCTTAAAGATGGAAAAGAATGATACATAGTTTTTTTTTAAATCAGGTGGTATAGGTCTAATTGAAGATGGATTTCCTTTTATTTATTAAAAGTTAAATGTATTCAATATATCTTCAATAGCAACACTTTCAGAATTGCATTTCTCAATTTATGGATCTGCAACAATAGTGGTTGTTTCTGTATTTAATTTTTTAAAAGTTATTAGATTAATTTACATCAGATTAGATGGGAGAAAAGAGGAGCATGAGAGTGGGGGAGGGGAGGGTGAGGGGATTAAAATGGGAGGAGACTCATGTAGAGTAAAAACACTGGCACAAATAATTGGTCTGAATGGCCTGCCTCTGTATTATAGCCCAGCTATCTAATTACAGCAACTTGCATTTATATAGCACCCTCCACACAGGGTAATGTCTCAGAGCGCTTAACAGTGGCAAAGCCTGACTTTGAGCCAGGGGGAGAAGATGACGGTATGAAAAAGAAGGTTTTCAGCCGGAAAAGGGGAAGGTTATGAGGATTATGAGCAGGTATTCAGTATAGACGGACAGGGATGCGAGGATAGAGGAGATATCAGTGAGGAAGGAGCCAAGAGATTTTGGGAATCAACTAGAATGATTTTGAGGGAGGAAGGATAGTAGAGGTTGAGGTACTCAAAGGAGAAGAAGCAGCCAGAGGAATAGGGAGATAGACTAAGGGAAACTGGGGAAATGAGGGCGACCCTATATACATGTTGGTTTGGGCTGGGGATGTGGTGCAATGTGTTGCCAGGAGGGGAGGCTTCAATGAGGGGGCAGAGTCCCCAGGGGAGAGCTAGGTTTCTGTAAACCCAAGAATATCAATGTACTCATCAGGATGAGTTCATGGATAGTGAGGGCTTTATTGGAGCGGAAGCGGATATTATCGAGGGAAATGTGGATAGGTTTGGTGGTGGTGGTGGGGGTGCTGGGGCGGGGGGGAGGGGGTTGGAGAAGAGAGTGGTACATAGGGGATTTGGGGTTGTTGGGAAGAAATGACCGTGGAGTTTGAGGAAGGGAGAGAGTTGAAGAGGGTATGGATGAGAGAGGGGTAGGGGGTGTTTGCCTTTTAAAGGAGGTTGAAGCAGAGAGTGCCGGAAGGTAATGGTGGTGTTTAGGAGACAGAGAAGGCGAGGAGAGGAGTGGGAGAGTGTCATAGTGGGAGTAGCAGAGTGTGTCGGTGTAGGAACAGGAATATTTTCAGAAAGCCTACCTCACTCACCCTGCTTTCATCAAGCAAACCTTCGCCTGTAGCCTCAGCTTGTGCTGCTCGCGTCTGCTGTCACTTATATAATTATATAATATAGTAGATTATTTCACATTATACAAATGAAACCTGAACATTAAAACCATTCTGTAACGTGTCAATTTTTGTTTTAATTTTAGGGCAGATCCGTTGTCAAATATGGTTGTGAGTTTTTCTACCAAGGAGGATGCAGTTGCCTTTGTGGAGAAAAATGGTATTTTTTTTGCATACATTTCTGGACAAATAGCCATGGAATTGCATGCTAGAACTTCTTAAATGCTATAGAGTTCTGATAGCATATTTGTAATTAAAATGTCATAATATGTCATAAAATGTTATAAAATGTCTTAATATAACATTTTAAAAAATAGTTTTCAAAAGTTTCATGTATGGAGTAATAATCAAAATTGACCAATTGTATTTAATTTCATGTGTTAATGTTTTGTTCGATACTCAATTCTGTTTTAAACCTTTTATCTTGACTGATCAAGGCTGATTTTCTCCACCTCTGTAACATTACTCATCTCTGACATTACTTTACCCCTCCACAAACCCAAACCCTTTGGCAACCTCTAAAAACTTTTGCCCACATTACTATCAAATGCCTCCATGCCTTGCCCAACCCTACCTCTGGGATCTCCTGTGACTACTCCCACAACTATTCCTGCTCCACCCCACCGTCTGCTTTCAAAACCCAGCCTTCCTACCTCCCTCCCAGTTCAGCTTTGTAGAACGGCTTTGTAAAATGCTTAAAAATGATCTCTGCCCAAAATAAACTATATCAGTACAAATTAATATTGTTGTAGTTAGGCATCATTGTTAAATTAATTAGTACATTACTAAGAGTCAAGATTGATTGAAAACGAGTACAACAAATATACTTGTGTGATGTTGATTTCAAATCTTGTCTTTTTTCTTTACAAATTCTTTACAATATCTAATATCCTTGTATTTTAATGCAAATTCTTGCTTTTTAAAAAAAAAATGTGTTCCTGTAATTATAAATAATACCCTTAATGTACATAATTTGCAATGGGGTGCAAAATCGTAATTTTCAAAAATGCAAAGGGTGCAGTAAATTTCAACACATTATAACAAGAAATGTTAATTTTAGTCAAGAGTATATTGTATAAGCGTTTGTATAAAATGTAAATTTAATATGTAGGATTCTGTTTTCAAAAAATCTACACATTTATTAATATGCTTTTATTTATTACCCCCCCCACCAACAGGTTGGAGTTATGAAATAATGGAAAAGAGGGTCCCAAAGCCAAATGTGAAGTCCTATGGTGCAAACTACTCTTGGAACAAAAGGACCAGGGTGTCAACAAAATAAACTGCACTCTCCCAGCTGTTGGTCTAGCTAAGAATAAACTCATGTTGTATTACCCCAATAATACATGTTGTATTTATAGTCAAGTGACTCTTAATCTCAGAATAAATGTGACCTTTAACCAATTATATTTGTATGTCGCTTCTTTTGATGTCTAATTTATGATTTCTATGATGATTTTATGAGGTTTTAATCTCTCTTGTGTGTGTTTGACACCACATACTGTTCCATCTCTAAATAAATCATATATTCTCAGGGACGTGTTGCCTCTGCTCAGTTGGTGTATGTGTCTTCAATTGTCCCAATGCGAACTGCTTCATATCTCCTCAAAGAGCAACCAGCGCTGAAACTTCCTATTGTGAGAGTTGCTCCCTAGCAGGTCTAGACCACAGACGACAACAACAACAACAATTTACATTTATAGAGCGCCTTTCACGTCGGGAGGACATCCCAAGGCGCTGAACAGGAGGCGTGTGACCCGAGCTGGGAGGGGAGTGTTTGGGAAGGGGTGAAACACGAAGGGGAGGTAAAAGAGTTCGGGGTGGAACAAAAGGCACGATCGAAGAGGAAAGTCTTCAAACCGGCCTTGAAAGAGGAAAGGGAAGAGACGAAAAGGAGGGATTGAGGGATGGCATTCCATAAGGTGGGAGCGGAGAAACTGAAGGCCCGGCCTCCGATGGTGGGGCGGTTCGGGCGGGGGGCTTGGAGCAGGCCAAGTCCTGTTGAACGGAGGGTCCGGGTGGGCGTGTAGGGGGAGAGTAGATCGGTTAAGTAGGATGGGGCAAGGCCGTGTAAGGCCTTGTAGGTGAGGACGAGGATCTTAAACTCGATCCTCTGGAGGATGGGGAGCCAGTGGAGACGGGCGAGGGTGGGGGTTATGTGGTCACGGAGGCGGGTGCGGGATAGTACACGGGCTGCAGAGTTTTGGATGGCCTGCAGCCTGTGAATGGAGGAACTGGGGAGGCCGACTAGGAGAGAATTTCCGTAGTCCAGCCGTGAGGTGATGTATGCGTGCACGAGTGTTTCGGCAGCGCGGGGGGTAAGATGATTACGGAGCCTGGCAATGTTGCGCAGATGGAAATAGGCGGTGCCGGTCAAGGCGCGGATGTGGGGGAGGAAGGAAAGTTTTTGATCGAACATGATGCCGAGGTTCCTGATTGGCTTTGTGAGGTGGAAAGTGCAACCTTGGATATTGAGGCTGGCAGCGCCTGATGTGCGGAGGCGCTGGCTTGAGCCAATCAGGAGGGCCTCGGTCTTATTCACGTTCAATTGATGACGTCACCCAGAGGGAGCGTGTAAAGGGTGAAAAGGAGGGGACCGAGGACAGAGCCCTGAGAGACAACCCTAATTCAGTGGTAATTGTGTGGCCCAGTGATCATACAATCTGACCTTGCCTGATTTAGATGAAAGGTCTTAATTTACAGTAAAAGCTGTGTTATCCGGCACCCTCGGGGCCTGACCATTGCCAGTTAATTAAATATGCTGGATATTCGAGCAGCAAGTTGATGAAAATCCTACACAAAAAATTTACTTATTTTAAAACATACCATATTAATAATAGACTAAATAATAACAGAATATTTTATGGATACTTACCAATAAAGCATTCCAGGACACCCAGTAAAATGATCGGTAAAAAAGCATTCCAGTGTTCGGTAAGTTTAATAAATGCGCATGCTTGCGCAAAGTGATACCGTGAGTGTCCCGGATGGCTATGGTATGAGGTCCAGTTGCTGGAATGGTGAATTGTATTGGGAGATACCGGTTGTTGATCGTTCCAGTTGGTTGGCTGCCGGATAACCAAGAATTTACTGTATTTTGTTTCACTTCCTAAAATATTCTGCTGGTGACCCAACTGAAAGTAAAACAACACAGATCTACTATTCAAATGCAAGTACAGTACCTGTATTGGGTAACGTTGTATTTGAGTCACAACCAACTGATCGTGAAATGTGTTACCGTCAGGTAACCAAACCAATATTCTTTTGTTTCACATACAATACTGTACACAGTAGAGCATTGCTTGGGAAAGGGTTGGAAATTACAAACCAGTTACTCAACGAAAAAAGATAAGATTAGCTGACATACTTAAAGATGACGCATTGAATTATACAGGATATCAAAACCTTCATGCATCTTCATTGGATTACACTTATGAATTAATTAATGCATTTTTCTTCTGCTTTGAAACATGCATCACCACTCATCCCTATTCTCTCCTCATGGGTTTCTTTCATCATTGCTATTCTGTCTCTTGGCTTCCATTCCCTTGACTGACTGTCAATGAATGTGTGGGTCTAACCAAAGCCTGACATACAGTACATTATGTACCTTTCAATCAAAGTCAGGCATCTATTGATGCCTATTCAATCCTTCTCACGCCATTTTAATTGTACAGAAATGTTATTTTCATAGTACAATTGTATACTTAACTACTGTCTACTGAACTAGTTGAAACATGTTTACGCCACAGCAAGGTTGTTGGTTTGCCCTTTCGTACCTTAAATGGAGTATTTGGATTTATTCATGGAATCCTGTAGCTTGGTGGTGAGAACTCTCACCTTGCATGTGAGAGGCCTGGGTTTGATTCCCATCGGGCGAAATGTTAGGCATGTTTCCTGACACCACATGCCTCTGTTTACCTAGCAGTAACTAGGAACCCACTTATTAGTCAATTGGCGGATCACTTTTCCGGGGTTAAACCTTAAAAAAAAAGTCCACGACTTCGTCGGACACCACTGTGCTCAATTCTGTGTTTTGTCCACAAAATATACAGTCAACTCACATTACAACTGGTCTTCACCTTTAAAGCCCTCCACGGCTTTGCCCCACCCTATCTCTGCAACCTCCTAAACCTCTACCAACCTGCCCACCCCCTCCACTCAGTGGGCTCCAGCCTGCTGCTCCATGTCCCCCGACCCACCTGCCCCACCATTAGCGAGCGAGCCTAATGCCCCAAACTCTGCAATTCCATCCGGCAATCCCACTGCCTCGCCCTCTCCCTGGCCTCCTTCAAGTCCCGCCTCTTCGACAGTCCCATCGGTCACCTTGATTGACGGATCTCTCCAACCCACTCCTTTCCCTCCACTATCCCCGATCCCAACCCCAGCTTGCGTCTGAAACACTGACTGTCCAGCACCTTGAGATGTCCTCCCTACGTGAAAGGCGCTGTACAAATGTAATTTTATTGCTGTTTACAATATATTCTATGAAGAGTTTTAAGAAGTATCAAAGATAGAATAATGCGCTATATCAAACGCAAGGATTATTATATTATTTTGTACTCGTGCCATCAGACTTGATTTGCTGAGATATCTTCCCATAAAGGTTTCCTATGTTGTCACACTTATTGCTGTTTCCAATTTACTATGAAGATGGGTCTTCGTGACTTAAATTTGAGAGGTTATTGTACATTAAATCACAATGTAAAATTACATTTTGTATCACGATAACTACATGAATATAATGTTAGATATTTTGAAATATGGAGCAGGCATCTCATTTTTTCTCAAATAATAGAATTTATTTCATTCAATCTTTGCTTTCTTCCACAAACTGCAGGTGTATAAACTCAACATTTTATGTTATCTAGTCTTTAAACTCTTCCCTCCTATACTCTTTTACCTTGTCTTCAATATGGATCTTTTTTCCTTCATCTATATTTCACTATTTAAAACATGAAAGGCATGGTGCAATAAACACTCGTGGAGTTCAGTAGCTCAGTGGATAGAGCACTTGTCTTACAAGTGTGAGACCTGTGTTTTGAATCCAGGCAGGTCAGGGAAAACTCTTGGGCAAGTTTCATTACTCTACATGCCTAACAAAAATCTGTCCAAACAAAAGCTATAATAAAATGGTCATTTCAATCCATGACGTTTGTGGGACACTGCTGTGTGCAATTGGCTGCCGCATTTCACCCACAAATATACAGTCTATTCACTTTACAGTATATTCAGTGAAGTGCTTTGAAATATGTAGAACAGTGGTTCTCAACCAGGGGTACATGTACCCCAAGGGGTACAAAATTACTTCCAGGGGGTGCAGGTGGCAGTCTATTGATTTATTTAGCTCTTATTTAGCGTTTTATGGCCTTCCAAATTGTATGTTATTCCCCTCGTTGTGTATGTGCTAGTTATTTTGTCATATAAGAAAAGCTTGGTCATAAAATGCAAGTGGAATGAGGGGTGTGGTGTGTTTGTATGTGGGGCTCCTCAATAATGTTGAAAATTAACAAGGGGTACATAACTGAAAAAGGTTGAGAACCACTGGTCTAGAAGAAGTGAAAAGCGCTATACCAAATGCAAGGATTATTAAGGATTATCATTAACTGTGATTCTATTATGTTCTGATAGTAAATTATTAAGAGTTGACCAAACCCGTACCTTTCATTTCATAAAACATAAAATATTGCAGATTTTGGAAATCATCCTTTCATTTCATAACTTGTATTGGGTTTGAATCCAGGTTTCAGAATCGAAAGGACAATGTGCATGCTTTTCCCACCCATTTCTGTTCTTAAATACTTTGGAACGGAAATATTTTTGATTGTAGAACTTTTTATTACTATAATTGATCAAAGCATGCAATCAGGTAAACTGAGTAAATCCCTGGGATGTGTCATAGTCAGTATATCTAATGGGGGTTTTCTCACTCCTATGATTTCTACATTCCCTGTTACACATTAATTGTTTTACATTCCCTGTTACACAATAAATGCTTTTTTGGTATGACCACTATCTGGTTTTGATAAGTGTCCCAATGTGTGAGGTTGAGGTTGAGGTACAAAACATGAACCTACAGGGTCTTTGGTCTTTTCAAACAGTAAATAACGTAGGAATTCGCCAGCTATCGTCTAATTGAGATTAAATCCAATTTAAAATTCATAATCAAATATAAAGACTTTTGATTGTCAATAGGGATGAGTTATTTCCCCCTACTCAGTGAGTCAATGACTGGAAGGCATAGCAAAGAGGGAAATTAGGAGGGCTTGTTTCTTTTACAGATGTGGTTATTGAGACAGAATCCGTACAACCTTTCAGGAGACTATATATATGGGGGTACAGGGAAAAGTCAGGTTAATAATGTGATTGATTGGTTGCTTCTTTAAAGACCAAGGATACTTTGAGTAGAATGACCAGACAACGTCTGTGCTACAGATTTCCATTGTTCAACAGTGTACAGTATACAGTACAGTTCACTGGATCTAATGTCCCCCAATAGATACACCCTCCCTCCCCCCTTTCGGGAAAAATGCCACAGATCAGATACCTGACCTGACCCAATAAAAACCCACAGGAATACATTTCTGCCACACTCGCCTGCTCCTGCTGAGTGTGCATCAGTTTCATTGTGGGTTTTTTTCTTTCGTCTTCTTCCTTCATCCACACCCACATTCACGACGCATGACTCAAGGTTTGTATTAGCTATTTCAGTGATAAAAAAAAATTATTCGTGGGGGGAAGCAAAACTTAATTTACCTGACCACATTTCACTGAACTCAGGTTTGAGCAGCAAACGCCCTTGTTCCTACACGAATGCCAAATATAGCAGAGATTTCACTGTATTTTGGGTGACTTAACCGGTTTGGGTCACTCTGTCATCAAGTGGCAGCCACTTCAGGTCCACGTTACTCACAATTACACAGCTCTTTACTGTGGAAACACTGATTAACACGGATCAGACGAAATAAATGTTACAATGACATTTTTTTTGAGGGTGGGGTGGGGAGGAGTTTGCAAAAGACTGGAATATTGAGGAATGCTCAGATCAATGGCTTTCCATTTGATTTCCTCTCTTTTTTTCTAGCGTGTGTTTCAAATAAATCTGCTCTAATTCCTCCCACCCTCCTACAGGGCGTGAAATTCACTGTGTCTGTGTGCCTTTTGGTTGTTGGGCTTTGATTTTACACACACACACACACACACACATTTGGGTGTTATTTGCAGAACCCATTTTGCATCCATCTTTCATTGAGACTTTTGTGCAAGTCAGCAAACTGGGGAAATGGATACTCATTCATTCATTCATTCACAGGTGAAATACTGCACCATTATTTTAATATAAACCCACATGTCTGCGGTAGTCAATGATTGCAGAGGAAATGCAGAGAAGTGGGAATTATGAGTGATTTCAAATGGCAATAATAAGTCCTTATCAAAGCTAATTATATATTTTTTCAAAAAGGGTAGGGTTTTACCCCCTCAGCAGCACAGAAGGATGATGTCTGGAATTATTGGAGTCTATAACCTTAGTCATAACGGAAACATGTTTCGACATATCGAGGACGATAGGCTTCTTGATATCAAAGGACACTTTCCACCACATTTGGAGAATATTTGCCTCATGTGATGACATTAACAAACAATAGGATATAAGTCACCTTTCAGACAGACGTTCAGATGGGCCAGATATCGTTTTTACAGCAGCAGCAACTGCACCAGTTCATGAAACCCGTGGGACAGTGAGTGGGATCCGTCTAAAACCAAACACCGTCAGTTATTTATCAAGTCCCTTCCTTTCCTCGTTCCTTGCTCCCAGTCTGACTGCCTCCTGCACTGGAGTAGATGGGTTGTGTTTTGTGGTAACAAAGCATCACTTGAAGTGAAGAAAAGAGTGTCTCCAGGCACATTATTTTGATCATATTTGGGGGGGAGGGTTGAGGGTTGAGGGTGGGGGGGGTAACTTAACTTTCCAGGTAATTATGCTCTGGCACAGATTGCTGGGTGTATCAGAATATAACTGTGTCTGGATTCGTTCCCTGTTCACCCTGGGTGACTGACTGACTGACTGAGTGACTGCTGGCTGTTCTGTGAAAACCCAAAATGTTTGGTTCAGCACTTTCCTGGGTGGTGGTGGTGGGGGGGGGGGGGGGGGGGGGGTAGGGGGATGTTGGGGATGTGTGTGTCTGGGGGTTGTGTGTGTGCTGTGTGGGGGTTTGAAGTGTCATTATTATGATGATGATGAGTGTGTCTACCTGTTAGCCTAAGTCTCTGGGGGGCGATTGTGATTTGCTCAGGATCTGGCCAGACGTGTATTGTTTGAGGTGGAGAGTGGAGGTGACAGATCCATAAAAAACACACAGAGGTTCTCACGAGAGAGACACAGCTAAGAGAAGCATGCGTGGCATGCCACTTAATGTGAGCTCAGATCTGTTCAAAGGCTCAGGGTTTTTGATGCTTTCGTTTCCCTCCTGTTCTCAGGGAAGATGGACCCCCTCCCCCCCCCCCCACACACACACACATATATATACCCCACCCACAAAAAAAAACCCTCTCCAGGGAGTTAGGGGCTGATACACTTGCTGATTCTCTGCTATTTACCAAATAATCCTCTATCCCTTTCTAAACTTTCCACTTCACCTCTTCCCCCCCCCCCCCCCCCCACCGCCTTCACTCTCTCACTACTCTTTATCTATCTATCTATCTATCTATCTATCTATCTATCTATCTATCTATCTATCTATCTATCTATCTATCTATCTATCTATCTATCTATCTATCTCTCTCTCTCTCTCTCTCTCTCTCTCTCTCTCTCTCTCTCTCTATCTATCTATCTATCTATCTATCTATCTATCTATCTATCTATCTATCTATCTATCTATCTATCTATCTATCTATCTATCTATCTATCTATCTATCTATCTATCTATCTATCTATCTATCTATCTATCTATCTATCTATCTATCTATCTATCTATCTATCTCTCTCTCTCTCTCTCTCTCTCTCTATCTATCTATCTATCTATCTATCTGTATGTGTGTATATCCAATATTGCCTAGTTTTGTTATTGTTTTTCTTATTCTTGTTGTAGTTTGGCTTAATCACTGGTCTATGTGAGTGCATGTAACACAGACTTGCAGGCAATTTTTTTTTGCCTTGGTCAGAGACTCACAAACTAATTGGTTGGAAAGCTGTGAAAAGCAGGGGAGAAAAAAAACACACAGGAGCGATCAAAAGTAAGGTTGTGAAGCAATGGGGTGGAGAACTGAATGGTGTGGCAGAGAAATTCACTCTCCCCTCGCTTGTTTGAAGGCGATCGGAGTTGGCAGAAATGAAAAGCAAGAAGATTAATGGATTGAAGAGGGTTCCCTGGCTGGCAACTTCTCCTCTGGTTTCAGTACTTGCTGGGTGGGCTAAATGGTCTGCGATGTCACTTGGTACTTAATCTTGTGTATCTGAAACACTCTGACGTGCTTGCGAGAGCCTGGCTAGGTCGGTATAGACATCAATTGATAAGACAGATAAAAGGAAACTGCACTGAATTACCGTTTAATGCCTCTATAGTACTTCACGGCTACAAAATAATTAGTACCCCCATCAAACTTGGCCCTCCCCTCGTTTTTTTTTCCCCTCTCACTTTCTCTCCCTCCACCCGCTTTATTTTTTTTGAAAAAACACACTCACAAAATGCCTTGCTTGTAATAAGACATATCTTTTGTTCTGTGAGTCCCACTCAAACGTCCCGTTCCATTGGCATCATCATCAAAAAGTATGTGAGAAGGTGCTAAGTTTTATTATACAAAAGGACTCCAAAAAGAGTCTGGAAATATTCCCCTCCCCCCTCCCCCCCACCAACACTCTTAAGTGGAGTCTCTCTCTGTATAACGTGTAAGTCGTGTTGTCTCTTAGCAGGTGAGTGACATTGAATGATAAACTCTGATCTAGGAATCCACATTGCATCAGTATTTCAAAGATGCACTAATTAGTGCCTCATAATTGTATTAACTCCAGTGTCCAATAGGGATACTATTAATTACAAACACCTCCAGCCTAATTTACTTTATGTGTTGAGCTTACTAAATAATGGATTGATATTGGAGATTCCGCATCCGTGGTTTCTATTCTTTTGGTAGTTTCCATCGAGATCTACTCCCAACATTTAAACTCCACTGTTCCACTATTTAAGATTGTTCTTAAAAGAAACAGAGGGGAGTTGAGGAGAATTTTTTTTCACGCAGTGAGTTCTTCAGATCTGGAATACATTGCCTGAAAGGGAGATAGAAGCCGATTCGATAACAACTTTTAAGAGAGAAGTAGATAGTTATTTGGGGAGGACAGGTTTGCGGGGCTATAGAGAGAGAGAGAGAGCAGGGGAGTGGGATTGATTTGGACAGCTCTTTACAAAGAGCTGGCACAAACATGATGGTCTCAATGGCCTCCTTCTGTGTGATTCTATGAGTCTATGATCAGTAAACACTATCCCTGAGTGCAGAAAGAAGTGGGTTTGTAACAATTGAAACAAGGTTTCCTTCACATTAATGTATTGGTGCGATTTTGGCTCAGTAGAGCTAGCTGAGTGCCCAGGAAGTTAGGTTTTTAAGCAATGCATCACATGGGAAACCCTTTCTTAAACAAGTCAAACAGCGTGTAACCAGAACAATCTTTACTCATCGGATTGGCAAATAATGTGTAGCAGATGCGCTCAGAGCATTTACCCGGCAAAACTGTTATATGGAAAATCTGTGCGTCATCTTGATTATTATTTAATATTGGAATAAAAATCTGTCCCAAGTAGTAGATTAATTTACAATTGATAGTTAATGAGAGAATAAGACTAATATATGTATCATAGTGTGTATATAAATATTAGCCTTATTCTCTTTCACGTATACGTAAATATATATTCTAGATGTTATTCATCCTGCCATACTTGAAAACAGAGGCGATGGTCAGTTAATTATATAATAATAATACTTATTAGCGCTTTCCACATCTTATCGACGTCTCAAAGCGCCTCACAGAATACAACAACATCCCAAAGGTAGGGATCAGAGCAGCGGGGGAGGGGTCAGGTTAGGGAGAAAGAGAATAGGAAAATTGACTGTATATTTGTGGGGGAATTAACGTGAGAAGTTAAACCTTTGAAATGTTTAGACATTTCATTGAAAACAAAGTTCACGTCCTGACGTCAGGCTCCCCCTTTTTCCAGACTTCACCAAACACAACCGATACAAGGAAACGTCTACTTACAGCCTTGCTCCCGGGGGTAGGCAGGGCTCTCACACGTCCATCACTCTCATAACTCTGTGATTATACTGTGTGCCATCTACTGATTTTTGTAACGTTTTGTAAACATTATTGGCTCTTAAACTGCAATGACATTTAACTGTACCACTCATGTGAGTTTTCCTACAAAGTTACAGGAGGTGAATCCAACTATGTATGGTTACATGTGCTGGAATGGGGGCATATGCAAGTAATAAATACAATAATTTTTATACATTTCATAATAATTATCATTATTACAGTAATAATCCTTACATTTTCACGTTGAGAAATTGTCTGGAAGCGGTTCATGGGACTGTAAATCTTTGTAGGCAATACTATTTCTAGGCCCAGAACAGAATATGAGTGATACACCAGATTGCGAATCATTAACATATTATGTCATTGACATATTCCAATAAGTAAGAGACCAATAAGTAAACTTTCAAGTGGGTAAAAATTTTGCTTTGTACTTAAGGAACAACATTAAGACTTATTAACAGCTACCGGAGGTTCAGGAAAATGAAGTCAAATGTGTTAAACTTCCTGTCATTGTTGGATTATTTAATGTTGATTTGAATAATTGTTTCCAAACTCAAGATTGCACTCGGAAAAATCTTGGGGATACGGTTAAGACATTGCCTGAAAGTGTGCCTCACTTGCTGGAGAGCAGACCAAACAGCCGATTGTTTTACCAGGGGTATTACTCATCAATAGCTCAGTGCTGACAAGTTATGGCTGGCTGAGCTGGTGAAAGTCAAATTAATGTTGGCAGTCAATTTGGCAGGTAAAGCTGTGGCCAGATGTAATTAGGTTTAGGATCTAGAGTTATCCACGCGGAGCAGGGATTTTGTAGCTGTAACAAGGGGCATTGTAACTGAAAACCGCTGGTATGTGTTATTTTGTGCGGGTTCGAGTATGTATTTTGCAGTTAACAGGAAGGAAAACAGATTGCTACTACCTCTTGCCTTTGGAGATTGACAAATTTGGAGGTGTTAAAGGGATGGTATCCATTTGTTTGCCACACATACACTGTCAAATTATGGAAAGTGGATGATTTATTTTGAATGCGGATTTTTCAGCTCAAATCCCACCATCTCCTCTGGGAGCACTAGTTGGTAGCTGAGCTAGTTACATTCATTTTACGTCTCTCTTTGAGGAACCTCGTGTATCTGAAATCATATCAGAATATTCCTTAGAAATTCTGAAACGTTTGTGAAGATGTTTGTTTGTGAAGATGTTTGTTTGTGAAGGAATGGGGCTGCCATTCCTTTGTACTCCCCTGTGTCTAACCTCCTCTTTCCTCACAGCAGTACCCGCTGCCTCTGCTCTATTGGATCTGGCCTACACCTTGTTTCCAAAATCCTCCATTCCACTATCGGCAGCCAGGCCTTCAGCCACTAACTCCCTCACTCATCCCCTTCATCTCACCCCCTCCTTCCCCATCTTCAGGTCACTCCTGAAGACCTTCCTATTTGACCGTGCCTACGATTACCTAGTCCTAGCCCCTAGCTTGACCTCAGGCTCCACTATTGTTATGCATTCTGAGATCTGCCCGGTGTGGAGAGCACTATATAAATGCAAATTGTTGGTGTTGTTGTTGAAGAGGATGAATAAATAACCCTATCCATCTACTTGGTTACATACACATTGTGGCTTCTTTCTGTTGGAACAATTTTGAGCTTGATGTTATATGTCAGGACAATACTGCTTACATTACAATGAGCGTGTGTTTATTTTTTGTCTACTTGGGACATTATTTAAAATGTGCACGTGACGATTCAGTTTTAATAGATCTGTTTTGAAGCCAAGGTTCCAGTGAAAACTAATGTTTTATTAATTTGGTTAATTTGGGTTCTCAATATAAACTTTTATAGCATATTCTTCCCAAAGACGTCTTGTCCGGATTGTTTATAAAGAGCGCTGAAGTTATGTTCCAATGATGGATTATCTTTGGCTGCTGCTCAGTATTACATAAGCACCATCTTTTCTCTGTCGATTGACTTGCATTTATAAGATGTGTCAAATATCGTGTTGAAGCAAAACAATACGCGGGTGTCAAGGGACGATTGCAAAAATAACAGAGAATGAGTTTTCAACAAAGTACCTGTAAACAAAAAAACCTGAAGTATTTTTCTTCAAAACCTGCTTTCCGATTATATTTCTCAAATTCAGTTAAAGCAGAATTGAAAAAAATGTATTCACTAACATAGGGCAAGTAGTGCTTTGAAAATGTTTGCAGTAGAAAAGTTTTCTGTATAATATACAATAATAATAATATTCCTTGCATTTGATACAGCTCCTTATCATGTCTTCTAGATGTCTCAAAGCGCAGTATATACTGCAAAGTGAATTGACTGTCTAGTTGTGTGCAAAATGCAGCAGCCAATTGTGCACAACTGTGTCCCACAAACGGTCATGGATTGAAATGAACAACTTTTTTTTGAGGGATTATTATCAGGCGTGTGGAGTAAGGAAACTTGCTCAAAGTTTCGCCCTGCCTAGAATCGAACCCAGGTCTCTCGCTTGTAAGGCACGTGCTCTAACCATTGAGCTACAGGACTACACAATATATCCCAATCTAAGAGCTGTTGACAGTGAAATTACTTGTTTCTAATGGAATCCCATTTTTGACATCTCCTTGGCATGTTTTGTTGCAATGACATGTTATCACAAGTGTACAGAAATTGCTTTGACGGCATAATAACCCAAACATTTGCATAGCCAGGATGTGTTTTGGGGGAACAAAGTTATTTCCTAAAGCGAATGTAAAAATGGGAATACTGCGGTTTTCTAAATTAAATGACAAATGTATTAACTGTGACAAGATTACAAGTCATGCACATTGCAAATTTCTCCTCATTGTGACAGTTCTCAGTTATCTGCAGCAAATCTGAAATAAATGACAGAGTTAAAAAAAAGGGGTTGAAAGTGCAGTTGAGTGTCCATAGCAAGTGTTTGAGGGTTCAATGGTTAATATCACAGGGGAAAGGATTACATGATTGAATGTCTCTTCTCATTCCTTTTATTCTTATGCAAACAATTAAACTAGAACTTTGCTTGAATAAAACACCACCCATCAATGATTACATTCGCTTGCTTCCATGTGCAGTTTGTTGCAGCTTCATTTGGAGATCCCAATGAAAGAAGAATGTAAACAAGTTTAATCTGACATTGTTGATTCCTGTGTTGGAAATAAATGACTTTGCGCAGCCATGTCTTGTCAGTTTGTATGTTGCATGTTGTAGTTTATGCTTTCAACACGGAATGGTTTATTGTTTTCAGTCTTTCCAGGAAACTTTAAGCACCACAAATGACAGTATGTCCAGTGGAAACAATTGACAGAGGACATCAGCCTGCTGTTGAAGAGGGTCTGACTTTCCCAGTTACTGTTTCCCTTGCCAAGATCAACATAAGTGTACTTCTTATAAATATGTTTGGAGAAATTCAATCAACTTTTCTCTTACAACTGTTATTGCTGAGATTTTGGTGCGTTTGTGGTAGAGGAGCCTCCAAAACATTGATGTGAAGTTTTGATAACTTGAAGGGACAGTTCTCTTTGCTGGCCCAACTCATATTACTATGGCATTAGCTTCGTGTTGGGGGGAGAGGGAAGTCAAAGCAAATTAAATGAAAAATGAGAAAATCTGTGCAACCCAGGTTTCAACTACTATGTAGGCTCTCCCCAGCAAAAGGGCCACCCAATATGTTAAGCTCAGTGTTGAAGTACAAACACTCTTTTCCACCTTCACTTGTTTTTCAGTTTTTAACATTCACAATATAATTACAAGATCTGAGGAAACAAAACGGTTCAATTATAGCTGTTGGTATTTCTGTTCAGATGTTGCGATATCAAATAGAAATGTTCAACAGTGCTTTTAATGCAATGTACACAGAAGTCAACTACTTGCTTATAAAACTGAGCTTTCAGAACAAGTCAGCTACTCCAGAAAAATTAGTATTACGGTTACATTTTGATAGATCTAATATATTGTGGATCAAAGGTTAAGACTGCATCTTCTTTAAATCATCACCAATTATCTTAACTGTTCCATGCTGGTCAACTAGAGTAACCCAGCATGTGTGGCCACTATAGGCTTCTCTGCTACGTCAACAAGGATAGTTGGCAATACTTCTCACAGAGGTTTGTTAGCAATTTAATCACTCACTGAGCCTACAATTTATTGTTAGCATGTTATTATACTTTTACATGCAACCAAAACCATGTAAGTATATGAACTGAAACTGCCTTTTGTTACAACAGCTGGATCTATTTGAAAGTGCATGTTAACAATAAGACCACCCGTCGGAAAATAATTGATTTCCTTCGATCTGGTAACGGGAGCAGATCTGGTAACAAAACCTCAGTGGAAATTATTCAATACCAGCGGACCATTTAAAAAAATCATTAAATAAATAATTTCATAATATTTTTCTTTTGATTTAGAAAATTTTACTTATTAATTTTAATAGCAGCATGTGGAACTTATTGTGGCAGCGTGCATGTCTGTCTACTGATGGGACAAATCTGATTGGGATGAAACCCCTCAATGGACTTTTTCATGTAAATTATACTATTGAATTGAAATATGATTGAAGCTAATTGTGTTAAATACAATGCATTGCAGTGTGTTCAATATTGTATACATTTGTAGCATAATATTTCCCATAAAAATAATTTGAATTATAACACTGAATACATTTTGTTTTCCACTCATTTTATATGTGGTGATGAATCATCTTTTTAACAATATTTTCAATTAAGATAATATTATGTAATGAGTTGAAAGATTGCTTAACGAATGCTGCCTCTGCAGCTCACCTTTTTCGGGCAAATTAATCTTTAGGCCATAAAAGTCTTTTGTGATGCTACCTCAAGTGAAGAGCATTATATTAATGCAAATTGTTGTTGTTTTAAAAAATTAATCCTGTCTATGAAATTAGCATTTAATCCCACCTCAATCTGATGTCTTCAAAGGCTTGATGATGATACTGATTGTTTGTGGTACCACGTGTTTTTGGTGAAATGGTGAAAGTCCTGTTTGTTTAGCCCGTCTCAAGGGTTTTCTCCCAACCTTTTCATTCTCCAGGTAATTTAGTCATTCATCTCACATGAAGTCCTACGGCGTATTGGTTAGAGGACACTCGTCACAAGCAAAAAGACCAGGGTTCGATTCTAGGGCAGTGGGAAACCTTAAGCAAATTTGCTTCCTCCACACACATCTGTTTACCTAATAGTAAGTAGGAATCCGGTTGTTAGTCGATTGGTGGACCACTTTCCTGGTGTGATAATGGTCACTCAATCCACGACTGTTTTCAGGACATTGATGTGCACAATTGGCTACCAGTCAATTCACTTTACAGTATATTGTGTGAAGCACTTTAAGACACTTCAACAATGTGATAATGCACCATATAAAATGCAAAGATTATTACATTAATTATTATGTCTCTTTCCTTTGTGCATAATAGTTTCCAACACAAAATCACCACACTCAACAATAATTACTGTAAATGCTTTGAGATATTTTAATAGACAAAATGCTACAAGATAACGAGCACTAACATTCATGTTATAATAATAATATAATAATAATAATCCTTGCATTTGATATAGCGCTTTCCACATTTTATCAACGTCACAAAGCGCTTCACAGAATATACTGTAAAGTGAATTGACTGTATATATTTGTGGGCAAATCGTGGCAGCCATATGCACACAGCAGTGTCCCACACACAATCGTGGATTGAAATGACCAATTTTATTATTGTGGTTTTTTTTGGAGGGATTATTATTAGGCGTGTGGAGTAAGGAAACTTGCCCAAGGTTTCGCCCTGACCTGCCTGGATTCGAACACAGATCTCCCCAGCTTGGTCTCCCCAGCTTGCAAGACAAGTGCTCTAACCACTGAGCAACAGGAGCTCCACAAATAGCAAATGTTACATATTCTGACAAAATATGACTGGATTTATCAGTTACAGAGGTGTGTACTAAACTGGCCCCATCTTGTACAGCACCACTAACGCCCCCCACCCCCTCCCCCATAATAATCTAAACAGGCTTAAGGTGTCAAATCCTACATCCAGTGGCATTTATTGGAGCTGTACTGAAGAGATAGGCCTCATTTACTAATCCGGTGTTTTGAATAGAGTATTTCAAAACATGTTTAGGAGATATCTTGGCAATGTAGTGATTGTCTGAGTGCCATGGACCTTTTTGATTGCTGCTGGATTAATATCAACAATATAGGATCAGCACCAAATTTATTTGGCCTTTATCCCTCTAGTATTGGCAAAGAGAGTTATAAGACCATTGGCAGGCTCTCTCCTCCCCTTCATCAGTTGAGTAGGTTTCTTTGTCAATACACACAGCTTCATGTGAACATATGATAAGCGGGGTTAGAAGGTTAGAGGGTCTATTATTTAAGCACACTGGCGTCTGATTCCTCAATACAAATTGATATATACCAGCAGCAAACAATGCAGAATTATTTTACTCAGAATTCTGCAATCACTGTCCACATTCAGATGGTTAAATGTTTCACATTACATTACTCAAATGTCTGTCAATTGTATCATACCATTATACAACAACTGAGGCTATATTCAGGCATACCATTGTAGGCAGGACAAAAGGGCCGAGGTTTAGTGTTATGAAGATAATTCTGGGAAGAACATAAGGAAGTATTTCTTTCCAACAATGGCAATCAAAAGCACAATCTTGTTACCTGGAATGGTGTTAGAGACTGAGCTACTCTTCAGAGAGTTTATTGTTGTATTAGGAACCTGGTAGAATGAGTAAAATATGTCAAACAACAACAACAAAATTACATTTATAGAGTGCCTTTCACATCGGGAGGATGTCCCAAGGAGCTGAAGAGTTAGGGGTCAGGATCTGAGTAAGGGGGAGGGACAAGGTGTGGGGGAGGGTCTTGAGCCCGGTCTTGAAGGAGGCAAAAGGGAGGAAGCGAGGCGAAAGGACTGTGGAATGGAGTTCCAGAGTGTAGGGGCGGAGAGACTCAAAGCCTGGCCACCGATAGTAGGGTGGATAGAGCAGGGGACATGGAGCAGACCGGAGCCCGCTGAATGGAGAGGGCGGGCAGGTTGATAGGGAGTCAGTAGGTCAGAGAAATAGGAGGGGGCAAGGCCATGAATGGCCTTGAAAGTAAGGATGAGAATCTTGAATTCGATTCTCTGGGGCATGGGGAGCCCATGGAGCCAGGCGAGAGTGGGAGTGATGTGGCCATGGAGTTTAGTTTAGTGGAGTTTAATCTGCAGCTTGTGAAGGGAAGAGCCGGAAAGGCTGACGAGGAGGAAGTTTCCATAGTCGAGCCTTCATGTGACGAATGTATACAAATATACAGTCGGCTTTCCTGCTCTCCTTCCCCTTGTCCCGACCCCTCCCTCATGCCATCTTTCCCCCTTTTTTCTCCTCATCCCACTTCCATGACTGTAAGTTTTGATTGATTGATTGATTGATTGATTGATTGAATGCATGGACAAGGATTTCGGCAGCCTATGGGTGAGGCAGTGGTGGAGTCTGGCAATGTTATGGAAGGCAGTGCTGGTCATGGCACAGGTGGACAGTTCAGAGTCAAATAAGATTAAACATCAAAGAGTCTTCTTCGTTGGTACCTCTTGTGCAAGATTAAGTTCACTAAAGATGTTGGAGGCTATTACATGCTGTGTAAAAATCATGCGTAAATACATTTTCATTTTAGTAAATTTAGGTGGTAGATGTCTGCTTTACATTTTTCTCCAGTAAAGGCAAACAGTGGGAATCAGAAGCTCAATCGAAAGGGAAACAGCGACATGAAGGGACAACTCTAAGCGCTTTGCAGAATATACTCCAAAGTGGATTGACTATATTATGTGGATGAAACACAGTAGCCAATTTTGTGCACAGCAGCGTCCCAAAAACAGTTGTGGATTGAGTAACCAAATTATTATTTATTTTCTGGAAGGATTATTACCCCTGAAAAATGATCAACTAATTGACACGTGGTAGGTGATTGCTATAACCAATATGCTACAGGACTCCTTATACTCAAATAAAGCAATAACAATCCTTTAAGTGATCTGTAAGTAGTTGAGGAAGAAAGTATGTCTGCGAGTAACAGGACAAGAGAAGTTCAACCCTACAAAAGTGCAGAAAACGACTGGTGAGACCATATTAAGAGTATCACTAATGGCAGCTTAATAGATCAAATGAACGGAAGTTATGGTTGATCGGGTCATGGATAAACAGGCTTTTACTGTACTAATAATCCTTGCTTTTGATATAGCACTTTTCACATTTTCTAGACATCTCAAAGCGCTTACTGTAAAGTGAATTGACTGAATATATATGTGGGCAAAACACGGCAGCCAATTGCACATAGCAGCGTCCCACAAAGAGTTGTGGATTGAAATGATCAAATTATTATTGTTTATAATATATAATAATATAGAATATATAATATTGCTTGCATTTGATATAGCAGATTATCAAGATGAAGCCTATTTCCCATCTCTAAATAGATTTGGATAGCCATTTGTATTGTCAAATTTACACCAATTAATCCAGACTTGGAGCATTATTGTATATGATAATAGATTCAATACAATGGACATAGGCTGCTAATATAAAACAAGAGCATATTAACCGCTCAATAATTTTGCTTTCCAATCATTCATACAAATTTGTTAAAGATAACATGGTGAGCACTAACAGGCACTAGTTCCTAGTCCTGTGGCATATTGGTTAAAGCACTCGTATCAAAGTGTAAGGACCCCGGTTCAATTCCTGGGTAGGGCAAAACCTTAGGCAAGTTTCCTTACTCCACATGCCTGTTTAGCCAGTAGTAAGTAGGAACCCAGTTAGTTGACCGGAAAACCACTTTCCAGGGGTAATACTCCATTGAAATAAGGGATGAGGCAGTGGCGGAGTGTGGAAGTGGTGGAAGGCGGTGCTCAATCCATGACTGTTTGTAGTACATTGATGTGAGTAATTAGCTGCTGCATTTCGCCCACAAAATAATAATAATAACCCTTGCATTTGATATAACGTCTTATCGTGTCTTCGAGATGTCTCAAAGCATTTCACAGAATATACTGTAAAGTGAATTGGCTGCATATTATGTGGGCGAAATGTAGCTACCAATTGCACACAACAATCTCCTAAAAACAGTCATGAATTGAGTGACCGATTTATTATTATTTTTTGAAGGAATTATTGCCCACAGTGAGGAAACTTGCCTAACGTTTCGCCCTGCCGGGAATTGAACCCAGGTCTCTTGATTGAGAGGCAAGTGCTCTAACCACTGAGCTACAGCTCTCAAATTATATAGTTAATTCACTTTACATTATATTCTGTAAATTCTTCTTATTTATTATAGTAGGAACACAGCAGTATAATGGCACCTCATACCAGAAAATAACAACATCAAAATCTACAATAAAATTACATTTGTTTAGCGTCTTTCACGTCAAGAGGACATCCCAAGATGTCCTCTTGAAAAAGTGTGTTGTAATATACAATACATCTCCTGCGGGGAAACCATATTTGCCGCATGTAGGAACAGAGTTCTCATGGGTTTGAGAAAGTGCAATTTATATTCCACATTTTTAAATTCAGTAAAAGGTAGCATTTATGCAATCATTTATGACAATCCTAATTAGTCCTCAACTGGTTGGTGCTCAAATGGATTGCTTGCACGGAATGTTTCAGTTTAGCAGTAAATTTCAGCAAGTCCATTGAGATGTGTTTAGAATTAGGGATTGAAACTGATAGGTGAGTCTATTGGGTTATTCTTATTTGAACATGGACAAGACAGAAGGTTCCTTTGCTCCCTTTCCTCGTTCAAGACCTTCCTCTTCGACCGTGCCTTCTGCTGCCCTCCTAACTCTCCTCCCTTTCCTAATCTCTGTCCCCCTGCCCCTGCTTGGGTCCTGACCTAGCTGTTCAGTGCCTTGGGATGTCCAAAGACATGAAAGGCGCTCTATAAATGTAATTTTGTTGTTTGTTGTTGTTCATGTTTGCAGTTCTGAACTCCTTAATTCTTGTTTGGTCTGCCATGTCTGACACATGCAGAAACCCACCAATGTGCTTCAGAGTATCCAAACCAAACTGAGAATTCCATGTATCCCACCTACACATAGAAATTCCACAGATAAATTGTTGGAATGGAATGCCTGCTCTCTTCCTGGAGGGATGCTTTATGCTTACCTGCTTCGGATAAATATTAGGCATAGGTTGTCAAGAGCCTCTTAGCTTTCCCTGCCTATACCTCAGACTCACTGAATCTGTAAACTATCTTGGGAGTCAGGTATGGTCCCTACTCTTCCTTCTCACCCCACATCTGGTCCCTGCTCAGGACTGCCATCATCCAGCCATCTCCGCCACATCCCATACCTTCACCCCATCATACCTCAAACGCTGCTAAAACTCATCCTCACCTTGCGCCGTTCTCTTTACTCCCTTTGAATTCCCTATTTTTTTCTTTCTGCTCATACCCCACGCCTCCATCCGCCACTTTTGCTCAGTTGCATTGGGAGAAAAGACATTCCATACGTCTCTTTTATTTTCTGTCGGATACACAATTGGCAGTCGTGCTTTCAGCCACTGTGCCTTGAATTTCAAGATTGCTTCAATCTTTCCTGATTTATCCCCTCTTTAGCTATCTTCAAATCACACTGAAGACTTTCCTCTTCAACATGCCTTCAGGCACATCTCCTCCGTTTCTGGCTCAGTATCAAGCCACACTGCTGACGTGCTATTAAGCGCTCTGAGACACTACCCTGCATGGATGCAGCCATATAAGAGCAAGTTGTTGTTGTTATGTGTTCGGATATGGGGATAAGGCGGCCAGGTGGAGTTAGATTAAAAGATCAGCCATGATCTTATTGAATGGCAGGGCAGCCTCAAGGGGACAAATGGAACTACTCCTGCTCCTTATTCTTATGCTCTTATGAGATGTTATTTGCTTGAAGACACTATATAAATGCAAGTTGCTGTCAATCTCTTTCCAGCAACAAATTAAAGAACCCAAACAGCATAGATCTCGCTACAAGCCAACTGCAGCCATCTCACTACAGATATGGTCTAAGTCATTGAGAGAACCTAAAGTGTAAATACTGTAAATAGTAATAATGAAAATGGGAAGATATCAGAAAAAATAGGGAAGTATTAAGATGTCATTTTTAAATATCAAATTACACCAGAATAATTATATGGTTACCACAGTTCTTTCATATCGGCTGCTTTACCTGAATCTGAACCCTTGTCAAAGATGAGCAACAGATTGGAAAGGTATCTCAGCTGTTGAGCAAGTCTGCAAATTGGCTGACATTCAGTGTGTGAAATAGTATGCCTTGGTCGATTTATGCCTGCTGAAATAATGATGGGTTAAACAAGCCCACCTCAGGAATTATTTTATATTGATGCCAATTCAGATAACAATCAGCATAGCAGATGGGCTCTATCTGATATACTGTATATATAAAATTACCATGTTCATCCAATTCCTCAACATGGATTTATGCTCAAAGTTCTCCACTGGATAATTGGCAGAGTATCTTTCTATATCAGGCAACCTTAGCTTCTGAGTAGGAGATCCCAATGCCTTGGCACATCAGACTGGATTGAGACCAATAAACCTATCCACTTAGGAGAACATTAAAGACATTAGCTTGGACAGAATTTAAACTTGGGCCAGGCAGAGAGCAGTGTTCCATGTATTGCACCATACAATTCCCCAGATGATCATCTGTTTTATATTGCTTTTTAAAAAATCATTGCTTGTTTTATTAAAACATTAACCAACTATTGACTTTCCTCCGGGGAGGCGGTGTTGGGGTGGGGGGGGGGGGGGGGAGGTAGGGGGGAAGGGGGGTCTTTTTTGGAGCTGAATTGGTTCCAAGATGATATGCCTGGCAACGGAATGTCAGAATTGAGCCAGCCCTTTGTAGTGGTCTTGGCAGTTCAGTTCTGAGTCAGGTGGGTCTATAATATCTCAGGGCACTACCAATGTCAACACAGTCACTCTGGCTCATTGGCAGGAACAGGAAGGGTAGACTAATCACTTGGTGCAGGGAGTCATCCCACAGCTCCTATTTACCCTCCAAGCCAAAACCTAATGGTTTGGCCTGGTCCTAGCAGGACAAGCAATGGGAAAGCTTGCCAGACAGTGATATTAGTCGCAAGCTTTGCAGCCTTAGCTGGCTAGACTCCAGCAGTATCCCAATGGGCACTCTAGGGTCCCAAAGCCCAGGGTCTTGCCAACCTGCACCAAATACTTTCTGGAATTAGGTAATGCCTCCAGGGAGAGGGTGCACATTCCTTCTAACAAATTATTTCCATGTGCAGGTGGGTTGCATGGAATTCACAGCTTGCTTTAGATAATAATAATAATCCTTGCATTTAATATAGCACTTTCACATTGTCTAGACGCCTCAAAGCGCTTCATAGCATATATTGTAAAGTAAATTGACTGTATATTTGTGGGTGAAATCCTCAGTATAATCATAGCATAGTGATGGGTTTCCGCATGCGTCAGACACACGGCTGATCCAAAAAAATCAATAAACATCTTGCCCGTGGCATTCACTCAAAAATATATTTTATAATGTGTTATATTGCTTCAATAGTACTTTAGTCTTAATTACTAATCTGAATGTTCACCCACTTAAATTGTTATTACAATGAAATACATTATAATTTAAAATATTCCATGACTAACATTGAACGTTTACCAGTTATATTTAAAAAAGTCACAAATTAGATTAAAGTTTGAACTACAGTCAAAATAAACTCAACAAAACAAAAACTATGCAATGTTTGTTTGGCCAAAATTTACTGCCAAGACCTAGCATTGAATACAAAGACATTAGTAGCTAAAAGATAGATAATCGGCAAAAATAATGTAAAGCTCATGTGCATAATCTCTGTGCAATGACATTAAACAACAGTTTCTAACAGGGTGGAGACGAAGGATTAAAACCGTCACAGAACAATTTGCTTGGGAGAGTTCCTTGTCCATTTCAGTTTGGGTGATTTACAAATCCAAACAATGTGCCTGCTTGTAAGTAACACTCAATGAATTCTCACAAGGAACTCATAATAAAAAAAATTAGTTCACCATTTTTTTCTTCCCTCAAAAGCAAATAGGTTCTCTTCACTGGCGATATTACCTTCTACATCATGAGCAATTTCCCATCTAACTAAACCAATAACAGCTAAAATATTAACTGCACATATAGACTGAGTTGGACAGTGACACAAATGGTCTGTTATGCTGAAAAGACGAAGTAAGAAAAATGTTGAGAATTAAGTCACCTTTCCCTAGGAGGGTTGAAGCTATGGATATTAATTTTTGGCAATTGGCTTTAATTTGTGCTGGAAGTTCAAATGATAAAAATAACTAAAACTTGGTGGATAAGAAAAAAATCCTCCTCTTACTTGTCATTACTGAGGCTTTCTAAGCAAGAAGGTTGTGGGTTTGAGCTTCATGTTAGAACTTTGGATACACTCCAATACAGTGCTGGCGTTAGGGGTACTGCATTGTTTGTGGTGCTGTCCTTTGGATGACATGTTAAACTGAAGATGCATCTGTCTGTTCAGGTTGATGATCCAATCCTGTCCATCCCATCCTGATGGCCCGGCCAACGATCTCCGAGATAAAATAGATCATTCACTTCATGCCTGTTTGTGGGACGTTGCTCGTGCACAAATTGGCTGCTGCATTTGTCTACAAGTCATTACATTTTACAATAATCTTGTGGCCATTTTAATGATGAGGTAATGTGCTTTATCAACTGCAAGCAATATTGTTATTTTTATTATTGTACAGCCTATATCTATACAATAATGAAATATTATAGTCCTGTTTGGTAGATTGACTCTGGAGCTCTGGGATTTAGGACAGTTCAAAGCCAAGTATATTAACGGACTGCGAGTGAGTGGCTTGCCAGAAGTTAGAGTCTGTCCTCTTCGCAACACTGAAAAGTATTGGCAGGCTGTACTACACACAGTACAACATTTTCTAGCTTAAAGTCAGACAATAGCATTGCTCTGGTACACCTCAGCATTCTGTGTGACTCAAAAGGGCACATATGTATAGTGATGACTTCATGCATCAATTCTTCCTGTGGAATTCTATAAGATAGTGTTGGCACTTGAAACTCTCTCAGTGAAAAGCCTCTTGACATGTTCTGCCATTGATGGTGCACATTCTGCCTTAAGTGACTCGATGCAATGCGTTTCGGTGCTGTGTTTCACAGAATTTGAACATGCTATTGAAGGTATCCTCTTGTTCTGCCTGCCACTGAAAAACAGAAACAAGAAGTTTTCAATGAACTGCTCACCATTGTAAAAGTATACAAACACATAAAGCTCAGCAGTGTCAAGAACATTGGTGGATTAATAAATTGCAAGGGCAGAGTATTCACACTTCATTCACACTTGCGGCAACTGGTTATACCCTTTGAATATCCGGTTGAACAGCTGTGATGTGCTACAGAGGGATTTGTGAAACTTCTTGAATGATTTGTTTTTTTTAATGGTGAGAAACATACATTCCTTTGCAATCTCTGAGTTTGTGAATGGATTCTTGCACTCTGATGGTTTGAATGATGGACTGTCGTATCCAGCTGGAGGAAATACCATTTTTGCATGTGTCAAACACAATGTGTTTGACACATGCAAGTGCCACTTTACATTTCCACTTTGGACAACAGTCTGACTATAGATACAACCGCGCACAGCTTTGTCCCATAAACAGTCGTGGATTGAGTGATCAAATTATTATTATTTTTTGAAGGGATTATTATCCCCGGAAAAGCAATCCGCTAATCGACTTAACTACCGAGTTCCTACTGAATGCTAGGTAAACAGAGGCTTGTGGAATAAGGAAACGTGCCCAATGTTGCCCAATTCCCTTCCTGGGAATCAAACCCAGGTGACTCTCGCTTGTTTGTGAGGTGGGTACTCTAACCACTCCTACCATATCAATATGGTCGGTGGACCATGGTTGACGAAAAGTAGTTCCGATGTGTATAACTTGAATTTTTAGTTCTGGATTCCTAGTAAGAAATACACAGTCCATCCGCCTCGCCCTCTCCGTTGCCTCCTTCAATACCTGTCTCAAGAACCTCCTCTTCAACTGTGCCTTCAGTCACCCTCCTACCCCTACCCTCCCTGACCTCCACACCTCCTGATCCCAATCACCAGCTTGGATACGGATGCCTGAATGTTCAACACATTGGAACGTCCTTCTGACATGTAAGGCGATATACAAATGTAAGTTGTTGGTGTTGTTGACATTGACTTCCTGCAAGTCATCATCAGGGGCTGGAGATCATAGTAGCTGCCTATGCTCCACTCTGAGAAAAATCAGTTTGGGTTATGCCATTCTCCTCATAAGCTTAGAATAAACATATGAGAACACCTCAGGCATAAAAGACTAATGTGTTGGAACATGTGGTTTAAATGCCTGACTATTAATTGCCTAAACAACCACTTTTGATCATGCTCAAAAGCTCCAGAGAATGGGTTCAGGAGAAGCCGTGGGTTGGTTGCCACTTCTGGAAGCAGTGGGTGAAGGTTGTTCCGGCACATCTGGAACTGCAACCTGAGAAGGAGGATCTCTGGGGTTTTTCTTCTCACTGAACTGTCTCTATTGCTTGCTGCATAGGCAGAGCCATTAATATCTGTAGTCACGTGGCCAGGAAAGATTATACGCGACCAACCGGTGTAACATTGTGGTGCTAAGTTGAAGAGTAAAGTGTCTGCCTGGAAAATGTAAAACTGTTACCAGATGTGTAAGCATGTTTTCTTATAGGTGCTTGATTGCGTGTAAAGCAGCAACGGCCAATTCACTACCGGCAGGGACAAGATGGCTAGACAAGCTCTGTACACAACAGACAAAATCGAAAAGTATAAAATACACATGGGGCCATGTGAGGCAAGAAAGCTGGAGCACAGAATGGTTGGACGAGGGACAAGTTTCTTATAACATGCACATAGTGCCAAACACTTTGTTCTTTCACTGATATACACTCTGGGTCTAACTCTCATTGTCTTTATCAAAAATATTTTTTTCCAGTGCTTCCCTGACTGTTCAGCACTTTGGGACATCCTCCCAACGTGAAAGGCGCTATATAAGTGCAATTTTGTTTGTTTGTTTGTTATCTCTGGAACTCTTTGCCTCAATCCCTTTGCCTTGCTCCCCCTCACTTAACCCATTTTCAGATCGCACCTGAAGTCTTTCCTTTTTGACCTTACAGTGAGCTCCACTCTCTCTCCAGCACGGCATCAAACTCCGCCACTGTTAGTGTTCCGAGACACTACCCCATGTCAAAGTAGTAACAACAACAACAACTTCGATTTATATAGTGCCCTCCATGCCGAACGTCATCTGACTACAAGTTGTTGTATTTGCCTTTTGATGTCTACTATTTAATATTTTTCATTCTTTTTCTTCCTTTTCATTTTTTATTGACACTTTCCATGAGCTTGGCTTCTTTTACCTTTCATTTTTTCTTTTCAGCACCTTAGGAAATCATCCTGACGTGAAAGGCACTATATAAGTGCAACTTGTTGTTGTTACTATTTGTTTTCACTTCACTTTTCTTTGTAATTGCCCAGGAAGTCTCTGCTTTTAAATTTTCTGACCTTCTTACCTCTGGTTCTTTTTCGTATTTGTCCTTGAGCTCTCAAAACAAAAGAGAAAACCAACTGAGAATACCTCTCTCTTCTCATTTTATCTCTATTTTGTCTTGATTTCGACCACGCTTACGGTCACCTTCTCCCTCCCCCTGGTTCAGCCTTGGGTTCCAACATTGTTAAGCGCTTGGAGACACCACTCGGTGTGGAGGACACTATATAAATACAACTAGTTGTTGTTATTCCGACTCCAGTAACCCTCACGATAGCTCTATAGCTCTATCATCGATAGAGAGCACTTCATGTGATATAGGTCTGTGTAAACTCTGCCTTCTATAGACTCAATAGAACTCGGCCTTGCAAGAGAGAAGAAAGTCAGAGTGACAACAAAGAAAATTAATCTGAGATCTGGACACAGGGAGCAGAAGGCCACAAATCAAAGAGTGTGAGTACAGGCCTGCGATCTGCAGTCTGAGGATAGCAGTTGGAGCTTGTTCACAGTGCCTCGTTAATTGCTTTTACATTCCCACTAATTCTCTCCTCTACTTTCAAAAAGGCAAAGACATTTTATTGCCTTGCCATTCCAAGGGCCCTTGGCACCTTCCAGTAACTCACCTAAGTGACCACTTGCCCTTTGTGAGCTTTGAATGTAAGTGTAAGTAAGAACAGGACCATGGGAGCCAATCTTATCCTTATGAGTTAGGATAATAATCCCTCAAGAAAAAAAAATTGCTCATTTTCAATCCATGACAGTTTGTGGGACACTGCTGTGTGCAATTGACGGCCTCGTTTTCGTCGACAAATACACAGTCAATTCAATTTATAGTACAGTATATTCTGTGAAGCGCTTTGAGATGTCTAGAAGAAGTGAAAAGCGCTATATCAAATGCAAGGATTATTTATTGTCATAAGGCATCTACAAGCACAAGCTTGCATACAAATTTGTGTCTGTACAAACACACGCACACACATACATATACATACACACCCACACACACTTACATACACACACACTTTACAGAAGTCACTAATGAAGAGTGGAAAGCATGATTGTCTGTTTAGTGTAACTCTACTGTTATTATGTCTGCTGTGATCAGCTAATTCACCACAGGCTGAAGATTGAATTATTCATTTTCACACAGGTTTTCAACTTAGCTGCCTGGGAAGTCTTTCAGGCATCTTTAAAAGAAACCGATTGAGAGTCCCTCAGATAGGAATAGCAGGGAGCTGATATCAGCTGATGTCAGCTGTACCAGGAAAACACTGAGGATTCTCCCTGCCAAGGAGCAACAACAACAACAACATTATGTTTGTAGAGCATCTTTGACTTCAGAAGGACATCCCCAGACGTTGAACAGTCAATGAACATGGAATATTTGAGGGCTGTGCATAGACATGGCCTGGTATAGATACTGTCATTAATAACACCAATGTGGTACCACCAATGTGGTAGTTCATGGTTCAGTGAGGTGAAGCTTGCCATATTTCTTCCTATTATCTTCAGTAATTTTTTTGGAAAAAGAATCCTTGTAACTTGTGTTTAAATTTGGAGGCACTTTTATTTAGCCTCTTCTTATATGCTAACAACCACTGGTTCCTATCAATATCTGGCTTTTAACTTAAGCAATAGAGAGTTACTAATCCTGTTTGTTACAGGGCAGGACTGTATTCCATATTGTACATTGTCAAACTGTTTGGTTAGTCACTTTCATTAAATGGCTGGCAATTGTTCTCACAGGTAAAATGCTTACATAACAGAATGAAAACAACGCCACGATCAAGTAAGTATTCACATTTCATGATCAAGTCATTTCATTGTAATATAATGCTCGTAACATTCAATTAATGTTACAATGAGCTACTGTATTAACAACGATATTCACTGATGTAGCATAATATTGTTATACAGTGCTTTGGTGTTCAGGAGGACAGTACAGTATATATTAAATAGTCCATTTGATAATAAGCTTGTTGCCTCTGTCTTTGTTCAGCATTTGTGAACCAATCATGTAATCTTCTGAACTTGGATATATTTAGCCCACAAAATATACAGACAATTCACTTTACAGTAAATTATTTGAAGCACTTTGAAACATCGCGAAGATGTGAAAAGGTGTTCTATCAAATGCAAGGATTATATTTCATATGAATAAAAATTGCTTAATTGACTTCTCATATACTTTCAGTGAAAATTAAAGTAGTAGTAACAGACTCACTTGCCTTTCTGAGACTCGGGAAACTGTTCTCTATTTATTGATAAATTTACTTATCATGGAGGCTAACCAGAGATAACCTCCAGTTTTCTCTATTCATGAAGTGTTAGCTGCAGGATTTGCAAAGGATGGTGAAAATCTTGGAATGGAACCATGTAAATTTACAGCACAGAAGGAGGTCATTTTATTCCTCACACCAGAGCCGGCTCTCTGAAAGAACTACAATATACATTTATTCTAAATTTCCTGCCTTTTCTCCATCCATTCCTATATTTATAGAACCAAGGACATACTGTTGAGGCAGAGATGCACATCACAACAGATCTTCATCACATCAACCAGCAGGATCTCTGTTCCACACAATGTCCATCTAGGAGAACAGTGTGACAAGATGCACCTTCGGTTTCTTAAAGGATTCAATCGTTTGTAAACCTTGTATTTCCAACCTTCAGACTGGTAGATCATCACAAACAGTTGTCAAATGTAGATCGTCTCAAGCAACTGCTATTTTATATAGAGATTGCACATGTTTAAGAGGAGTTGGGCAGTTCTCCTGACATGAAAGGCGCTAATGTAATTTGTTGTTGTTGCTTGCTCAAGAGTGCAAGGTCTATTCACTATTATTGCGATAGTAATATTGAATTATGTGATGGGAGTTTAACTATATTACTTCGATGTTACTTTGTGGGTAATTGCTGTGTTCAAATAATAATAATCCTTGCACTTGATTTAGTACTTTTCACGTCTACTAGACGTCTCAAAGCACTTCACAGAATATACTGTAGTGTAAAGTGAATTGATCGTATTATGTACAGTATGTGGGCGAAATGCGGCAGTCAATTACGCACAGCAGTGTCCCGCAAACAGTCGTGGATTGATACGACCAATTTATTATTGGGGGTTTTTTGGAGGCATTATTATTAGGTGTGCGGAGTAAGGAAACTTGCCCAAGGTTTTGTCCCGCTAGGTCTCTCGCTTGTTAGGGGAGTGCTCTAGCCACTGAGCGACAGGACTCCACATTGATTGCCGTGTTTGCCTATAAAAATACCATCACTACACTCTCCTGTAAGATCCTGTGAAACTCTTTGAGATGATTTCACGCTACCACAAATGCAAGGACAATTCTTATTACAGCGTCAAAACAAATTTATGAGAATAAATAATTCTCTACAAATGTTGTGGAGGCAGAAGGGAGGAATGTCTTGAATTAATATATATTGCGTGATTCATTTATTCATTAATACAATATTTACTTCTAAAATGAGCAGAATTAATTATCTTTGAAATGAATGATTTAAAGTCACAGGAATAAAAGGGTCATGCATAATTAATGTTACATCTATTCACTTGGTGCAGAAGAGCAAACTCGTTTCAACAGACAGTGAAGGGCCAACAAGGGCACGGGTCAGGTCTGGGTCAAGCTGAGCTGTCTAGAGGATGGAAAATCCAGAATTGGGGTGCAGTTAGTGAGGAGCCACCTGGATAACAGAAGCACTTGAGTAAACACCAGAACCAGTTACCATGGAGTCTTGTAGCTCAGTAGTTAGAGCACTCGCCTTACAAATGTGAGACCTGTGTTTCGAATCCAGGCAGATCAGGGCAAAACCGTGGGCAAGTTTCCTTACTCCACACGCTTAACAATAATCAGTCAAAAAAAAACATCTATAATAAATTGGTCATTTCAATCGACGACTGTTTGTGGGACACTGCTGTGCGCAATTGGCTGCCGCGATTCGTCCACAAATAAATGGTTAATTCACTTTACAATATATTCTGTGAAACGCTTTGAGACATCTAGAAGACGTGAAAAGCGCTACATCAATTGCAAGGATTCTTATTATTATAAAAATGCACAGAGGTGTAACCACAATTGTAGTTTCACATCCTCCTGATGTGAAAGGCGCTCTATAAATGTAATTTTGTTGTTGTTGTAAAAAAAACAGAAAAATCATCACTGAATCAAATTCAGTGGGGAGGCTGGAGTATCAGCAGTTCAGAATTTACGGGGGTGAGCCAGGCCAGGAGAAGGGAGAACCGAGGGGACCTATCAAGCAAAAGGAGTTGAAATGAATAGGTTGGATAAGAACATTAGGCAGTTTTGTCACTCATTAATAGCAAATGGAACAAAGAGATCCAAGGTGAATCCGGTGTTAAATAGCTGTCCTGTGCAGCACAAGGATAAATAAGTAAATGTTTAACCAATTATCACGTAGCAAGTGGATTTATTTCGTGGCAACGTTTTCCCTTCAGAAGGTAAACAGACAATTGTTTAATTAATTGTTTAATTGTTTAATCCACTGGTGATAGAGATTCGTGGGCACACGTTGCATTCCAGAATCTCTTTTCCAACTTGGTCTTTGTCTGAGAACTTCTCATTAGAGTATTAGTAGGCTATCTGACTGCAAAGGCATTACAGCTGAGCCATACCCTACAATGTTATCAAATGTAGCCACTGCACTTTACAGTAGCTCTTTTACATTTTTAAGCTCTTTTGAGACGTCCTCCAGGCATGAAAGGTGCAATTGCATACAGAAATATATAGTCAATTCACTTGATAGTATATTCTGTGAAGCACTTTGAGATGTCTTGTGTTCAAATCCATTGATTCCATGGCACCTCATTACCGCTCTGACCCACTCACTCCACAATCCACCACCCATGCCTCCGCTCAACTAGCACCAGCCTTCTGCTTGTCCCTCGCACCCTTCGCTCTAATATTGGAGGTCGCGCTTTCAGCCATTACAGCGCAAAGTTCAGTAACAATCCTTCCGCCTTGCCCCTTCTCTCCCCCTTTTCAAGTCCCGCCTGAAAATCTTCCTTTTCAGCCATGCTTCCAGGCAGCTTCATTGTTAAGCGCTGCAAGACGTTACAAAGTTGTTATTGTTGTTGTGTGACAACGTGTGATAAGGTGGTATATTAAACGCAAGACTGATTATTATCATGTCCTCTCCATGCATATTTACCTTTTGAAAAGTAACTCTGATTGATTGTTTATCCCAAGGGTGCTCAAGCCAACTCAAGCCAGCTGTCTGAGCTCAGCACGTACAGGATCAGACCAGGGATTGAAGCTACAGCCTTCTTTATGGTACACCTAAAAGAGCTTGGATCATAAATGCGGTGAACAGTGATTACACTGTTTACTCATGCAAGGTAATACCCCACTGCCATTACAATACCTGTAATAACACAAAGACAACACATTATTTTTAGTTTAATTTTAAAGTAATTTGAACAGAACATGCTGACCACACAAAAAAGTATCACAGGAACACATAAATGAGACCAGAAAAAGTAGTAAAATAAAAGTTGATCTCTTGATATTGTGTCTGAATGCCTGTGTGTTAACGGTGATAGCTAATTTGGATCATAAATACCATGAACAGCAATTACTTAGCTTTATTAAGTTATTGTTATTGAGAATAATAACAAAATTACACTTGTGCAGCGCCTTTCATGTCAGGAGGACGGCCCAAGGCGATGGACAATCATTGTTTCAGACCCGAGCTGCGGTTGGGGACAGGGAGGGTGGAGGGAAAGGGGGGGATTTGGGGCGACTGATGGGACCGTCGAAGAGAAAAGTCTTGAGGGAGGGGGCAAGGCGGAGGGACTGCAGGATGGAGTTCCACAGGTTAGGGGCAGACAGAGTGGCTGAAGTCTCGTCCGCCAATGGTGGGGAGAATGGGTTGGGGGACATGGAGCAGGTTGGAGGCTGCTGAGCGGAGGGGGCAGGTAGGTTAGTAAGGGGTTAGAGGTCACTGAGGTAGGGTGAGGAGAGCTTTGAATGTGAGGACCAGGATCTTGAATTGAGTCTTCTGGGTGATGGGGAGCCAATGGAATTGGGCGAGAATGGGGAGATACAATCATGAAGCTTGGAGCAGACATGGGCAGCAGAGTTCTGGATTATCTGTGAGAAAGGTAGGAGTCGAACCTGGCGAGGGCAGGTCGTGAAGATTGAGCTGGGAGGAGAAGTGATGTAGGAGGATGGAGTGATCGATAGTGTCGAAGGCAGCAGAGAGATCAAGGAGGACAAAGAGGCATACAGAGAACCTTAATCACAAATGTTTAAAATGTTGTTGGAGAGTTTGACCAGGGCTGTCTCCATGCTAAGGTAGTTATGGAAGTTGGATTATAGGGGTTCAAGGAGGGAATAGTGAGAGAGAAAGGAGCGAAGCTGAGAAGCAATGACTCGTTCCAGGGTCTTAGAGAGGAAGGGGAGGTTGGAGATGGGGCGGTAGCTGGAGAGTGGGGATGGGTCCAGTGAAGCTTTTTTCAGGATGGGAGTGATGACAGCTGTTTTTATAGAGGGTGGGAACAGTGCCAGTGGATAGGGAGAGGTTGATGATGTCAGTTAGGTGGGGGCTAGGAGGTGGAGCTGGGAGATGAGGAGAGAGGTGGGGATGTGGTGGAGATGTGGTGGAGGGTGGTGGGTTTCATTTTCCAGATGAGAATAGAGAGGGCAAAGGAGAGATAGGATCAAAGTTGTGTAATGGGGTGGTGATAGTGGTGTGTATCCTGAGGGAAAGGTAATGGGGGGGGAAGTGGGGTAGTGATGGATGGGATAGAGGTGGCTGAACTGATCCCCTCAATTTTAGATTCGAGGAAGTCCAGCATCTCCTTGCAGTTGGAGTGAGAGGATAGGAAGGGTGAGGCTTGGGAGGGTGGACGGAGGAGTAGTGAAGGATAATATAGATTAAGCAACATGGAAGCGTTAAAGATAACAGTTATGAATGGCTAAGACGATACAGAATCTGAATTACTACAACAACAAAATTACATTTGTGGAGCACCTTTCACGTTGGGAGGACATCCCAACGCTTTGAACAGTCAGGAGTCAGGACCCGGGATGGTGGGGACAGGATTGGGATGAGGGAGGGGCAGAGAGATAGGTGGGCGAATGAAGGCACTGTTGAAGAGGGCATTAGTACTACTATTTTATATAGTACTTTCTTTGTCAAGCCAAAATGTCTCAAGTGTTTCACATTTGAAGTGCAGTAACTTCTGCTATATAGGCAAAAGTGACAGCACTAATGTCCCACAAACAGCAATCAGATAAATATTCACTTGATCATAGTGATGGCCGGGGTCGTGCTAGAATAGTCTTGTGTATTAATGGTACGTCAACAGGAGACTGACATGTTTTTTACATTATGGTGTTAACAGAAAACAGTTATAACAAGTGTTTCAATTTGGGAAAGTGGCCAGTGCCTTGCATTCATATGTTGACCTTTCATCTCTAGGGTCTCAGTTATAATGCAGGTCAGACTGATGAGATGAAAGTTTTCTGTGTTCAGGCCCTATGTGAAATGAGTCTGAACCCAGTTCCTAGCGGGTGTTAAGTCCACAGTAACGAGTGGCCATATTTCAGCACTAATTGGTACTAAATTTCAGGACTCAAAGGCCTTAAGGATGACTGTTGAGGGAAGTGAAATTGTCACACTTGTGCTTTGAGGTGAGGGTCAAGGCACAACACAAAGGGAGAGCAGAGGAACATCGCTTTACATCTGCCCCAACTATACCAAATTATAAATATTTATTTTCGTCCCCTTCCTCCAGTATATTAAAAATATGAATTATATGGGCCCTGAGTTTCCGAGTCGCACTTCTGAAATATCCTGCGGGCCTCTAGCCCTCCTCCCCCTCCCCTTCCGCCTTCCACAAATCGAATGAGGAAAATTGTACACCACAAAAGGTCTGAACTGGCTCTGAACTCAAAATAAACATAACTCTCTCGAAACACAGGGAAAGAGGGAAATACAAAATGCCACAGTGATAACATCTGGTTGTAAATAAAATGTATGTTGTTCTTTTATGTCATGATGAATAATGGTTCTTTGGTCTAAATTGATGCTTCAATGCGCTAGGGATCTATTCCATTGTTGAAAATGGCATCCTTCAGATGAGACGTTAGCCCTCTCCGTCTCTTGCAGGTTGATGTTAAAGATCCCATGGAGATATTTGAAAAGCAAAGAGAGATTCTCCCTGTGCAACAAATCCGCCGATTAAAATGGATCACTCACTCCATGGCTGTTTGTGGGACATTGTTATGCACAAACTGGTTGCAGTATTTTGCCCATAAAATACACTGTCAATCCACTTTACACTATATCCTGTGATGACTCCAGGAAGTCATCTTCCTGGAGCTCAGTGGTTAGAGCAATTGGCTCGCAAGCGAGAGACCTGGTTTGATTCCCGGCAGGGCGAAACCTTGGGCAAGCTTCCTTACTCCACATGCCTAATCCCTAAAAAACCAATAATAAAATGATTGTAAAATAAATTGCTATATCAAATGCAAGGATAATTATTATTTTTATTATTTTATTATGGTTAATCCAAGACAAAAAAAAAGCTTGCTGAAAATACATTCATCTTTCTGGTCTATAACACAAGGTGAAATTGTTACTGTATCTTGTCATTGTCTCAGTCAAACAGCTTTCAATCATCTTTTCCTTCCTCAAACACCCCTTGACTCAAACCCACAGTTTGGGTGCCCATCCAGGATTGCTAAGCACTTCGAAATATTCTCCTGATATGAAAGGTACTGTACAAATATAAAATATATTTGATTTGTGGGAATGTTCCCTACTTAGTTGTGGCATGTTTATTTGTTCATTATAAGGAATTGACTGCTGCGTTTTCCCACAAAACAAGACGTCACTAAACTTATGAGTTTATCCTGTAAAGTGCTTTGGGATGTTTTCCTGATGTAATCGGCTGTAAGCCAAACGCAAGAATTTTTATTTTTGTAATAGCTAATATTTTGCAGAAAATTTGTGCCATTTGATGTGAATTGATATAAAGTTAATCAGGGGGTGAGTTTTAAATTGCAATCTCTGGGTACAACAGCAACAACAACTTTGATGTATATAGCGCCCTCCACGCCAGATGGCGTCTCAGAGCGCTTCAAACAGAGAGTACAGAGAGTAACAAATATATGATGCATTGTTTGTATGTACCAATTCACATTTTCAAAGCTCTTTTATTATTTTTATTTTTTAATAAAGAGAACATAACTAAACAGTAATGATAACCCAGTGCTGAAAGGGTACCATTGCGGTTCCGTTATTCGCACATGTAACTTTACAAATCAATAAACAAGTAAATGTGTAACAGACTGGCTGCCTGCATGAATACAATTATTGTAATTGAGAACTTATTTTGTACAAATTCCTTTCTGCCATTCTATACATCAATGATTGTTTGCTGTTCGTTCGCAAACAAAAGAAAACTTTAGATGGTTATGCATCTTTTATGCACAAAGTTCACCAGTTTTACTCTATTTCCCTCCTCCGTTCAGCAGCACAGAAGGATGGCTGTACAGTGTACTAAGGATGTAATTACAGTGTGATTTTAAAATATGATTTTTTTTAAAAAAAATTGGTACAATGGTATTTTTGCTTGAGGAGGAGGTTGATAATTAAACATTGGTAAGAAAAATGAAAGTGGGACAAAGGTTCATAGAAAATTGTTATGATGTGTCTGTGATGAACTGATTAACGCCAGTTAAGTATACATTGCCCACAAAATATACGGTCAATTCACTTTACAGTAAACTCGGTGCTTTGAGACATCTTGAAGACTTGATAAGGCACTATAAAACTGCAGGGATTACAGTGATTCAACAACAACTTGCACTTACACATCATGCAGGATCATAGAAACTGTTCAAGAGGTTGATTTTTAGGTGGTTTGAAGACAGATGGAGAGAGGTGAGATGGAGTAGTGGAGCCAAAGAGTTCCAGAGGGTGGGATGTAGGAGCAAAGGCTCATCTGCTAATAGTGAATTGGAGCAAATGGGAGATGTGCAGTCTTCAAGGCTTGTCAAAGCGCTTCACAGAAGATAATGTAATGTGAATTGACTGCATTTTGTGGGCAATAAGATAAGGGAATTTCTTCTAGAATGGGCTGAAAGATCCTTCTTCATCCAAACCTCTTTTGTGATCCATGTCAAGAATGGTGAGAGGGATCCACATATAAAACCAACTCACCACAGATGTGTGGTGGAACAGGTCGACTAGGTTGAGAAAGGAGATCTTCGAATGGTAGCCAATACAAATAATCCAGTTGAATTTACAATCCAAAGTAATCATACTTTTCTACTTCAGCTGTAACTCATTTGAGGCATTTGTGTCACAATCTAGGTCATCTCACAATACTTTCACCACTTGAGAACTTTGTATAGTGTTCCTTTATCCCCCATTAAGTCTTACTCTGGGCTTTAAAGATGTGAATCTAGGAGGAACCAATGCAGGAAATGCTGGGACTGGTTTCCCACATACAATAGATGTGGTTGGTCAATGTACCAAAAGGGGAATTTGAAAGTCTGTTGTTTAGACTGAGGACAGTAAACCTGTTTCACATGAAATACATAATTGGACCTTGTCCATACCTGAAACCTCAGTCCTGTGCAGATTTATAGCTTTGAGAAATCTTGTAATGAGTAGCCTTGAGGATTCAGGTTATATCCTCTCTCCCATGGGGGTGGGAGGTTAGACGTAACATCTGTGTCTTTGTTCCACTTCAGGGTTAAGGTCCCAGTCTGCAAGTCAACACAGCTTGCAATTCTTAAGACTCCTGGCACTAACATGGAACACAGTGATCACATTTAGCATCAGCCAGGGCATCCCATACACTCACAAGATTGGCACACTTCTTGAGACGCTTGATTTTGGAATTGCTTTCACCTAACGCTTGCCAAGAGTCACAGGTTAGCAACTACAAAGGAAAGTGTGCAAACAAAAAAAGTGCTATCTAACTCTAGAATCAATGTGTGCCAGTTTCCTTGTTTGACCTTTCTTGTTCTTTTATATTATCAGAAGTCAGTCATTGTGTTTACGAAACAGAACTTTTACTCGCATGACTAGCACAACTCCTTTCTCTATAGTTCTGAAGATACCTGGTGGTTAGGGTGGTTGCTCAACAAATATTCCGGATGGGGTTGTTGAAGGAGTCTATTTCTCAACTTGCCCTCAACTGCTGAATTTGCCCACACCAGAAGACGAATGAATTACAGCTGTACATGACATCTGCTTTCATTCCATGTCCTTCTAGTCTCCAACAAGAAATCTACTGGACAGTAAACAAATTGAGCTCTAATAGAGCATCCTTGTGAAAAAATGGAGATCTGTACATAAGACAATTTGGATTTTGTAGATCCAATTGAAAGAGGAAGCTAAATATGTTATAGTTCTCTAGAAATGGTGACTTATCTTTGAGAAGAGATTGCACAATAGATCACAAGCAAAATAAGGATGAAGAACTCTTTGGCCAATTTTATCTTATCCTTCCAGACTACTCACCCTAGTGTTTCCTTTGTACATCATCAAGTTATTTCCCAAATTAATCCAGAGTACTGGCCTCTAATCTTCCTTCTTAGTAACCTGCAATTGTTTTCTTCCAAATGTTAATTATTTGGGACAGCAGGAATACTTTCTGGTATATCTTGAAATTACCTTTCACAAGCCTAGACCCTGAGATAGAGTGGCAGTTAGATACAAAAAGTGGCAAAATGAAGAGGATGCATATAATAATAATAATAATAATCCTTGCATTTGATATAGCGCTTTCCACATCTTATCAACGTCCCAAAGCACTTCACAGAATATACTGTAAAGTGAATTGACTGTATATATTTGTGGGCGAATCGCGGCAGCCAATTGCGCACAGTCATGGATTGAAATGACCAATTTTATTATTGTGGTTTTTTGGAGGGATTATTATTAGGCTTGTGGAGTAAGGTCTCCCCAGCTTGGTCTCCCCAGCTTGCAAGACAAGTGCTCTAACCACTGAGCCACAGGAGCTCCACATACAGTACTACAATTCTTTGTTGCAACTAATTAAATCCAGTGCGATATATGTCAAAATATTTTTGCTGGCGATTTAATCCACAGCATACAATCAATTTGCTTTACAGTATATTCTGTGAAGCATCTTGAGACATCTTACAAAGTCATAAGGCTCTATGGCAAATGCAAGGATCATTATTATTTGACATTTCAAATTTAAGTCTTAAACTTTATCGTGTTTCAACCTAACTGCTGGCTTTGGAGAAAGTGAATGACTTCTAATGGAACCTGAACACCCCTTAGCAACTGCAACGAGTGGTGCAGAGATTCACCTCTAAATGGGTGGTCTTGGTAACAGACGCCCCTGCATGAAATCTACGTCTATGTCTGCACTTCACATCTTCAATGTAATCCATCAACACAGGCTGTCTGGGTAACAAAGCATCTGCTCAGTAGATGAATATAGCATTTGAGCAATGTCTGATTTGCAAATAATTCCAAATAATATGTTTTTAAACACAACAGTTTGAAACTCCAAAACACCTCTTTTGAAGCCAGTGGAACTTGGCACAATGATGTGTGTTAAAAATGAAATGAGTTCTGGTGGTTAACTCAGATCTTTTCAATCTAACGATGGAAGTGGAGGATAATTTGAGATGCGATTTGAGAAGAGATTCAAGTGCACATGTGGGTAGATGTAATTGAGATTTTGCAAAACTGAATCAGTAACATATAGCTGTTGTTAGTGGTGAAGTTGTCCTTTATTTGGACAGAATATGGGAGTGCACAATCTTAGTTTTTAAACTGTTGAGTTAAAATCCAATTTGTCAAATTGTGAACACAGAACTAGAGACTATTAGGTGAAAAAGTGACATACTTGATTTGATAACTATATTGAATGCTATGAAATCTTGCCTTTTTCCTCCTATTTTGTTTAGAATGAATGCACTCCAGGGCATATTTTGAAATTAGATTTAGTTAAATATTACATTAATGTGGAACAATATTCCAGCTAAACAGTTGATGCTGTGTCACTTTCTTCAAAAACAAACCAGGTAATTGCCTGGGTATGGATGGGATAATAGAGTAGGTATCACAACAAAATCATAGTTCTTTGTACCACTATCAATCTGGACAGCGTATCTGCTAGTGTTTCCGCACTGAAGTAGAATCATAAAATGTTACAAAACAGAAACCGATCATTCTACCCATCAAGTCTACACTGGTTTCCACAATGCCTAATCGCTCTGCTTCTGCCCCAGGCTTCTCAATATACACTTTAAGTAACTAATTAATCTTTAATAAATTTATGGATTTCACTTAACTATTGCTTTGCAGCACAGAATCTAAGATTTCAACCATCCTCGTTGTAAAGATTTTTCTAGCCGCCTGCCTTTAAGTCTTTTTTATGATCGTTTGAAATGTGTCTTCTTCGTTAAGCTGGTTACCTGAGATTTTCTTTATCCAATGGGAAAGGCAAATAAAATTTAGTCCAGACAAATATGAGGTTATACATTTTGGGAGGAAGAATAAGATCAAGTCTAGGTGTGATGGTAAAATATCAAAAGGAGTGGAAGAGCAAAAAGGTCTCAATAGCGTTTTGATTGTTCAGCGCCTTGGAACGTCCTCCCAACATGAAAGGCGCTCTATAAATGTAATTTTGTTGTTGTAATATATATATTATAAATCAAATGTGGGAAGGCAGATGGACAAAGGTATGAAAAAAACTAATGGACTCTTAGATTTTATAAAGAGGGGTATAAAATATGAAAGCAAAGCAATGCTAAACTTACATAAATCATTAGTTAGGACCAGTTTGAATATTGGGTCTTCCCATGTTTCAGTCCTCCTGACGTGAAAGGCGCTTTTCAAGTGTTAAGCCGGCACAGGCATGATGGGCTTAATTCCCACCTTCTATGGTTCTACAATTTACACTGTTGTTACAAAATAGGAGCCTTATTGAGCTGCTTAACATACTGAGAAGACTTGATGCTAACACTGGGTACTCCAAATTAAAAAGTGTCCATTTTCTTTTTGCACGAACATCCCTCATCTTCGTAAACCAAGGCAGAGGAGGGAGGCAGAGTCTGATTGAAAATGAAAGTATGTTTTTTCATTTGCTAAATTGCAATGAAGTCCGCTGCCACCAGGAGATAGAATCTGTTCCAAACCCAGGCTAGAATGTGGAGGTGAGCCATAAGTCTGCATTAACTTGTTTCTTTATTTATCAAAGCTATGCACCAGTCAAAATGTTTTAAAAATTACAAACTTATTTTCATAAACTTGTTGAAAATGTTTCAAACAAAGCCAAAAGCAACAAACTTCACCCTACATTAAAGATTTGTAACTGCAGATTTCACTTCATCTCGATAACAACAATAAACAAAACAGGATTCCCTGTAGGTTTTTCATGAGAATAACACCTCTGTAACCTAACTTTACTCTGAGGAGTGTTTTTACATTCGTTACTTTATCAATTAAGTTGAAATAATGTGCATGATGTCAAGAGATCAAGATACATACATTTTATTTGATATTAATATGCACATTATACGCACGTTTTAATTCTATTAAGACAATACCACAACCTGTGAGAGATGTTTCTTTTACTCAGGCCAGGTGAAGATGGCCTTTCATTCTGTGCTGAACATACATATTTCAATAATACCTTTTCGGAAACTTTTGTTTTGTTTAGTGCATTGTAAGGCATAGAACAAAAAAAAATATTGTATTCATGCAGCAAAGTAAAAATTGCCAATCTTACAGGCAGCTGCGGTTTTGTTTGGCAGGTCAAACACTGCTTCAATCACCTAAGCAAAACAGCTTTAGTTTCCAATTGAAATGCATATGTTATGTGCACATTTTAACCATTTAACTACTAAAATGGTCAAATTTATTCACAGATTATGATACTTTCATTACTTTCCTCCAACATTTGTTCTCATGTATGTGTTCTTTTAAGAATTGTGTTTTTGAAACTACGAATCATAGCTTACTGTGAAAGCTTTATATCTGCCAACAATGAACAACTAAAACTGGGAAAACTATTGAGAGGCTGAGAAATATACAACAACAACAACAATTTACATTTATATAGCGCCTTTCACGTCGGGAGGACGTCCCAAGGCGCTAAACAAGAGGCGTGTGACCCGAGCTGGGAGGGGAGTGTTTGGGAAGGGGTGAAACACGAAGGGGAGGTAAAAGAGTTCGGGGTGGAACAAAAGGCACGATCGAAGAGGAAAGTCTTCAAATCGGCCTTGAAAGAGGAAAGGGAAGAGGCGAAACGGAGGGATTGAGGGATGGCATTCCATAAGGTGGGAGCAGAGAAACTGAAGGCCCGGCCTCCGATGGTGGGGCGGTTCGGGCGGGGGGCTTGGAGCAGGCCAAGTCCTGTTGAACGGAGGGTCCGGGTGGGCGTGTAGGGGGAGAGTAGATCGGCTAGGTAGGATGGGGCAAGGCCGTGCAAGGCCTTGTAGGTGAGGACGAGGATCTTAAACTCGATCCTCTGGAGGATGGGGAGCCAGTGGAGACGGGCGAGGGTGGGGGTTATGTGGTCACGGAGGCGGGTGCAGGATAGTACACGGGCTGCAGAGTTTTGGATGGCCTGCAGCCTATGAATGGAGGAACTGGGGAGGCCGATTAGGAGAGAATTTCCGTAATCCAGCCGTGAGGTGATGTACGCGTGCACGAGTGTTTCGGCAGCGCGGGGGATAAGATAGTTGCGGAGCCTGGCAATGTTGCGCAGATGGAAAAAGGCGGTGCCAGTCAAGGCGCGGATGTGGGGGAGGAAGGAAAGTTTTTGTTCGAACATGATGCCGAGGTTCCTGATTGGCTTTGTGAGGTGGAGAGTACAGTCTTGGATGTTGAGGCTGGCAGCGCCCGATGTGCGGAGGCGCTGGCTTGAGCCAATCAGGAGGGCCTCGGTCTTATTCACGTTCAATTGCAAAAAGTTGTCCCTCGTCCACGATTCGATGTCGGACATGCTGTCAGAACATCGATCGTCTGTGGGTTGAGGGATGAGGCAGAAAGGTACAACTGGGTGTCATCCGCATACATGTGGAAATTTACCCCATGTCTGCGGATGACGTCGCCCAGGGGGAGCGTGTAAATGGTGAAAAGGAGGGGAGCGAGGACAGAGCCCTGAGGGATGCCGTGGGAAACTGTGCGGGGGTTTGAAGAATAGCCATTGGAAGAAACAAAATGTAAACGATGGGTCAAATAAGAGTGGAACCAGTCAAGGACTGTGCCTTGAAGGTTGAGGTGGGAGGAAAGACATTGGAGGAGGATGGTGTGATCGACTGTGTCGAACGCAGCAGACAGGTCAAGGAGGACGAGGAGGCAGAGGGAGCCCTGGTCACAGGCGGTTAGGATGTCATTTGTGACCTTAACCAGGGCAGTTTCTGTGCTGTGGATAGGGCGAAAACCTGATTGGAGGGGTTCAAGAAGTGAGTGATTTGAAAGGAAAGAGCGGAGCTGGGAGGCAACCACTCTTTCAAGGACCTTGGATAGAAATACAGAAGAAACAGCTCATTTGTGTTCTAATTCGATGTGTGCGATCCATGTTCTGTCTATTAGGATCTTTACAGTAGTGTCACTAAATTGTTAGGCGTTCTGTAACCAACTGTGAGGAAAATATTCAGCAGAAATAAGTTTGGGATTTTCCTTTGGACCTGGATAAGCCAATCCTCAAACAACGCCTGAGAATATAGGGCGAGAATCTCCCAAGCAAAACTGCAAATCTTACTACATGTCAAAACTAGCTGATATACCCAGACATTTCACCTGTGGGATACTTTTTGTGAACACTCTCTTTATATTTGTATTTTGCTGCAGAACAGAATATTACTTTGCATCAACATTAGGTTTCAAGTAGGTGAGTTAATAATATTTTGAAAATACATTCAGATTTACAGCTTCTGTGAGCAGAGCACAGATTAAAAAAGCAATACTTTTGTAATAATAATCCTTGCATTTGATATAGCACTTAATCACACCCTTGGGACGTCTCAAAGCGCTTCACAAGATATACTGTAAAATGGATTGACTGTACTTTATGGGTAAATGCATACAGTAATACACAGTTCTACAATGAACTGCATGTGTACATTTCCTTATTCATGCTCTTCAGCTCTCAGTTAAATGAAAAGCCTGTAATATTATCTTTCCACATTACTTTTAAATGTGAAAAAGACCATTTCTAGTGGAGATTAAGCTGAAACCAATCCCTTCTATTCAGGAGTAACCTTTATTGTCATTGATGGACAGTGGAAATCAGAGAGCAGCCTCTTTGACTTACTTGGCTATAATGGTTAGTCAACTGCTAAATACAGTGGCTGTATTTCCAGTACAAAGAGGCTATGTGCCAGATAATCTACCAATATATATTATTGCCCGTAATAAAGGTACAAAGTTTAGAAATACGAATGATTTTACTATTACAAAAAAGCAACTGCAAACTACTTAGTATATAAAAAATTCCAAATGTTCTATAAATAAAATGAAATACAGCAAGCCTTGTGTAAAACATCAACAATATACTGTATCACAGTTACACGGGACAGCTTTACAATGTGCACTACAAGACACTTGTGACAAATAAACACCGATGGGGGTGTGGGGGGGAGAAAAAAAGGGATGTGAAAATAAGTATCTGAGGACACAGTTGGAAATTCTTGAGCTACGAGCAGAGAGACCAGGTGACCGTGGCTGGTCGGACAGAGGGATGATGATGGTAGACAGGGAGGAACCAGGCCGACAGTTGGAAGGCATTAGGCGTCAGACAGAGGCTTGTCAGGAACAGCTGTTGTTGGGTATTGATTGATAGTGTTTTCATTCTGCCCACTGAAGAGTTGCAGACAGTCCCAGGTTTGAGAAGTGCCAAGACTGGCGCATACGTACACAACACACGACAAAGTAATTTGACAGATGGCACGAATTGACATCTACCACAGGATCTTCAGTACTTCAATTTTCTTTTAACTCTTTCAAGTACTGGGACATGAAAATAACACATGGATTAAAAGAAGTTGAATTTAAATTTAAAACAAAATTAGCACTGTTGGTCTTTGTCTAAGTTGTATTCACAGGTCACAGAGTGTTAAACATTTCCAATGTTTCCAAGCATAGTGTATAAACAAATAAGAAGCACAACATTATGACCCGATCAGTTTCTACCTATAAAATCAGCTACTAAAAAAAAAGATGCAATTTTTCATTCGGAAAAAATAAGATAAATCCTCAAATTCAACACATCTCATGCTATTGTTATCAATGGACATATCCATCAGTGTTTCAATAACAAAGTCTGTAGCTTGCTGCCAGTCACAGTAGTGCTCAATAATTGCAGTAAGTGTTTGCAAAAAACTGTTAATGTAAAGATTCCAACAATAACAACAACAATATTACATTTGTATAGCGCATTTCATAAATCACCATACTTTTGCTCTATTAAGCAGAACCTTTCTGAAATTGTCTGGTGACATTTCAAAGCTTTAACAGAATGGATATAGTACTTTACACCCAAAAGCACATTGCGTAAATGCCAGATAAGGCCTTAGACTGGAGTTTACACCATCAAGGCGTTCATTTCTATCCAGATGATTTACAAATGCACAAACCCAGAGCTTGCTGGCCTGGGTTCCTTAGATCAAGTATGTGCATTAATAAACATACAATAATAAGTACAAGAATCCACATCCAGACATCATTGTAGTTAAATCTGACAGCATATTGATTTGTTCACCAGCACATACCAGAACTGTATCACCGATCAACATAGTTTTACAAACCTGTCACCATTAACGCAAGATAAATGATTTCCATCTACTGAAGAATCATTCATTTACAATAAAAATGACAAAAGCAGAGGCAGAAATTGGGGCCTAACCAGTTCAGTACTGTCTGCTGATTCCAATTGAAATCTACTTCATTTTTTCAGTTGATGTGGGACAAGTTAGTTGTTATGCTTCAAAGAAAAGGATTTTTTCTTGATATGTGGGTATTGGATTATACGAACACAAATTGTACATCATCTTATTTAAATGAATATTCTGTTAACGTTGCTCTAATGGTACAAAGTTTACAGTACAAGTATGCAAAGAGTTGGAGAAAGTTTCCATTCAATGTTTGAATTCAACAGCTTTCAGCACATATTTCATATTCTTGCTGAAATGTTCTCATGTTCGTTCTCTTCAAGCAAGTTAATGAACCGATTGAAGCCATCTTTTACTGTATCCATGTTATCTGTAGAGCAAGGCTGCAGAATCCATCGCTGTCCTCTTGCAAGTGGTTCCAGTTCAAAGTACTTTTTGATCTGTCAAGAAAAGGAACATTCTTAGCAATACATGAACAAATCGGGAGTTGTGAATGGGTGAATTACAATTACGCAGAGACTGACCCAGAACTGGGAGTGAATTACAAGGCTTTAGTTCAAAGCAAACGTTACTGACGTCATACAGTACAGAGGTCATGAGAAGGCTGAGCTTTTCTTACAGCTGACATTAGGCCACAAGTGTAGTATTACAACAGCAAATTGCTAAATATGGTGGGCTGCTGGAAATGTGAGGGATAAATATTGTACAAAGCATTCTATTAAAGTCCTGAAACATTATTGATTTCAGATTCAGTATGTTTATGGCAGAAAAGGTTGCCGGTTATCATGCATTTATATCTATACAGCACAATACAAATTTCAGCTAATATAGTGACTTTTCATGTCTGAAAGACATCTCAAAAAGCTTGAAACTAATGAACCAGGTTGACTGGTCTATCGGCTTCAGAATGCCACAGGAACTACAATTAAAGCTGCTTTGGTTGAATATCAATCTATACAGTAGGTATCCCTACCTATTTCCATCAGCTCATCATATTAATTGGATGGGTTTGCAGTATGCGACACCAACAACAACAACTTGAATTTATACAGCGCCCTCACACAGCGCAGCGTCCCAGAATACTTGCTCCAGGACATTGTTAATGAAAGAATAGCTCACGGTACGACTTAGAGGACTGGAGCAGTTACTGAGTGGGGGTGGGGGGGCGAGAATTCTTCCCATTCTGCTCCTGTTAACACAGCAAGCCGAAGACCTAATGGACAGGGTGGTCCCAGACGAACAAGAAGCTTGCCAGACAGTGCTTTCAATTGCTAGCTATGTGGTTTTAGCTGTTTAAACTCCAGCAGTACCTCACTGCACACTCTGGGGTCTGAGAGCCTTGGCTATTCAGCCTGCACCTAATACTCTCGGAATTAGCAAAGCAGGAAGTGTCCCTCTGGGGAGAAATTGCGCATTCCATTCCGAACATGGGAAATTGCACGTGTAGGTGGCATACATGGAACTCCCAGTCTGGTTTGGGTAACTCCAAACTAAAGCACAGTGATGGGTTTCTTCACGTGTCTGACCACCGGCCGACCAAAATATAAATTGATGGCTCAATGCAGACATTCGTAAAGTCAATTTCTGGAACATCTCTAAATACAGTCGCGCTATTGGGCTTTGACCACAACATTCACTTGCCTGAAGATTACAACATTTGGGTGCTTCCAAGCATTAGCTGGCCAGAAAGCAAAACGGCTGACTCCAGAGTCAGCAGGTTGCTGACGTTCTCACTTCCAGCCTGCAGTTCGCAGGAACTGATGTCGCAGCAACCGCAGGATCTGGAAGTCAACCATTTTGGTTTCCTTCACACAAGTCAAACGGCACCAACATGAAGCACCGATAGATAGTTGTTCTGTTCACATGATTAGTGAATGCAGGAGGTCTGGCTGGCAATTGTGCCCCTTTATGATCTTGCTGTGTTATAATGGGGCTCTACTGATCAACAAACAATGTGAATGCAGCTATATAAGGATGTAGAATTTTCTCAAGACAATATTACTATAAACCCACACACTGTTGTATATTTTGTGCTTAATCACTTAAAATGTTAGTTTTCACGACCGTACGCTTTACTATGTGATGACGTTATTTAGTTGGGATAAGGACCAATACATTGGTTGTGCCAGAAATGATGTAAGAAGTTCATCAAACTAGAAAGCATTTTCCTACTGAAACATTCAGTTGTGCTCATTAACTAGAGTACTCACTTAATTAAGTATGGCATTGACAAACAGTCAAGAATAGAGAATGTACAAGCAAATTTAATTCAGGAAAACTGATGTGTACCTGAAAACAAAGAGGAATGTTTAGAAATACCAGAAATGTCTAGTCTGATATCTGATGTCTAGCTTATTTAACCATTTAACTGCTGGAAAAAAGAAATAAACACTTTATTTTAAATGTTCATTAAATCCATGTTTGAATAAGCTTGTGATCAAGCTGGTATGTTGTTGATAACAGTGCGGAAAAGATTCAGTAAGAGCCAGCAAAAATAAATTAATTTGAAGGATTAATTTGTTCTTCCTTTTTTCCCCCCAGCTCATATGCTATTAGCAGTTCTTTGACAATGCTGTTCCCTTCAGCTACCTGGACTGGCACTCGAGTGTGTCAATGATGATTTTCCTGCCACATTTCACTTGTCCTAACGGGAAAAGGCCACATCCCCGATTGGTATTTTACGTATCAGCATCACAGAGGCCAGGATCTCGAAAAGTGGGAGAAATTAACCTCATCTCAATTCCAAATACCATAGTTAGTTGATGCATCACTGTGCCAGATCACTGCTATATCATTTTAGAATAATTTCTGTATACTGTGTACAGAAAGTGCAGTCTTTTCAGAAATAGAAAAAAAGCAATTCACTAGCTATATTTCCTCTTTGTGAGTTTCCTACTGTCATTTGTCCAAACATTTTTACAAGTGCATGGGGCACAATTTGCTGCTGCTCTGGGTCAACGAAATATAAACAAATGTATTTGAGAAAGTTAGCACCAGATAAGCTATCACAATACTACGAATGCTTGCATGAATATGCTCTTTTCATTTTCTACATTTGTTGGTTTTAAACATAGGTTGTGTGACTGGAAATATACTCTGCTGAAACAAGGTTTGCCAAGAACATGCAAGAAACAAAAGTGCTTTTCTCTTTTTTAAAAAAAAACCACACCAAACTTTAGTAATCAAGGGACTATTCAGGCTGAGGAGGCCATATATAATATACTACACAATAATATTCTGTCACATCATTTCACACAGCAGATCAAATCTTAGTAAACATATGGAAATAGTCGATTACATCTTGTAATTGCTGCAACAAACAAGTCTGACACGTGTTTTGGGTTAGCTGCGTGTTTTGTTCTCTAATTGAAAACTCGAAAAGTTCAGTTTGCCATCTGGATAGTATATATGGAAAATAAACAGCTGGCAGTGGGCTACAAGGCTGCAACATGCTTCAGGGATTTTGATAACGTCATAAACCGCAAGAGGAACATTCAAAGAGTTTACATATGAACCCAAGAGCATGTTACAGCCTTGATCTGCTCCCAAACATAATAGAGTAACCGAAAAGTCGTGATAACTACCCTTTTTAAAAAAAATCAATAAATATTATCATTTCTTTAAGAATTATTAGACATCGTAATGGTATCATGGCTTTTTGGTCACCCTGTATATACAACTATTGATTCAGAGTTTTCCCATTGGAGTTTTAGCTTGTGTTAGTGCGACCAGCAGTCTCCATTCTGTTTAATAAAGATCCCTGTATTTGACTAGGGCTTCTGATTTTGGGGGTTTATTAATTCAGATTTTTTAGGATTTAATTTAAGCAAATTTTGCGTGGTTATAAATCAGAGATTTTCAGGGCTTTTGTTAATGTATGAGAAGACACCCCTGCACACACACACACACACACACACACAGGAGAGAGGCCCCTCATTCACGCAGTGCCTCACACTTTCACATACAAGCAATTCACCAGACACCACTGTGTGCACACACAGGGGAGAGAGGTATAGGCAACAACAACAACAACATTACATTTATAGAGCGCCTTTCACGTCAGGAGAACGTCCCAAGCCGCTGAACAGTTAGGTCAGGACCCGACTGGGGGGGAAGGGTCGGGGTAGGGGCAGGGGGAAGGAGAGTAGGAAGGGTGGGGGGCAACACATGCACAAATCAGGTCACCGCTCAGAGTGAGAGACACAGAAAACCTCCCGTCGGCGATGAATAACCATAATCTGATATTTGTTGGATAAACACCAATTCCATTTTTGTTAATATCACGGTTGTTAAGGACACTATATAAATGTAATATTGTTGTTTACTGGTTATAACTGAAAATCAGAAACCCTACATTTCATATAGTTCCTCATCATGTTGTTGAGAAGTCTGAAAGCATTTCACAGCATTTACTGTAAAGTCCACTATCAAGTAGGTGATTATGGCAGCCAACTGCGCACAGCCATGTCCCATAAACAGCCATGAAGTGAATGACCCATTTTATTTGGGAATTGATGGCCTGGATGCCGGAGAAACTGTTTTCTCTTTTAGAATACAGTACAACCTCGATAGTCCGACATTCCAAAAGCCGGCAAATCCCTAAAACTGGCAAGATTTCAAAATACATACAGTATTCAATTTTTTCAGATTGTCCGCCAAATCGCCCGAAGTTCGAAACAACTGCTTGTAGTTCCCGACATAGCCGCTCTGTCATCTGGCGCTGTGGGGGGAGCTCGGCCATTGTTTGGCTTCAGTTCTGTGTTTACAGCACACGTGGTGTATGGAGGGGGGCTTCCCCAGCCATTTCTAGGCAGGTTTCTAAATACAGACAAACTTCGAAATCCGGGAGATGAGTGGGCCCAACCGTGCCAGATTATCGAGGTTTTTCTGTAGTGCCACAGGATCTTTAACATTCAATGAACAGACAGACAGTGATATTTTGTTAGCTCATTAGTTAGAGCACTCTCCTTACAAGCGAGAAACCTAGCAGAGCGAAACCTCGGGCAAGTTTCCTTACTCCACATGCCTGATAATCCCTCACCCCCAAAAAATTGGTCATTTTTCAATCCACAACTGTCTGTGGGACACTGCTGTACGCAATTGGCTGTCATGTTTCGGCCACATATATAGTCAATTCACTTTACAGTACATTCTGTGAAGCACTTTGAGATGTCTTGACGACATGAAAAGTGCTACATAAAGTGCTGTATCATATGCAAGGATTATTATTATTATCTTGTGAAGCACTTTGAGATGATTTAAAAATGCAGGGATTATTATTACTGATGTTCATTATCAAGCATTTATTTGTGGAAAAACATTGCACTAGGAACATTAGAACAGGAGTAGGCCATTCAGCCACTCAAGCCTGTTCTGCCATTCTATAAAATCATGGCTAATCTGTAACCCAATTCCTATTACCTGCCCTTGCCCCCATATCCTTCAATATGCTTACCTAACAAATAGCAGTGTGGACTCTGAAAATATTTTAAAATAAGCAGTTGTGGGTTAACAATTTTGCTTATCTTTATGTCTGGCCGCCACCTCCGTTCAGCAGGGTTTTGGTCTGCTCCATGTCCCCTGCCCAACCTACCCTACCATCGGTAGATGGACTTTCAGCCTCTCTGCCCTCACACTCTGGAACTCTATCCCACAGTCCCTTCGACTTGCTTCCTCCCTTGCCTCCTTCAAGGCCGGTCTCAAGACTCCTCTTCAATCGTGCTTTCTGCTGCCCTCCCAACTCTCTTCCCCCACTCCTAAATCTCTCCCTCCCTCCCGTTCTCCCTACCCTGCCCCCTCCCCCCCATTCAGGTCCCGACCTGACTGTTGAGCGCCTTGGGACGTCCCCCCGATGTGAAAGGCGCTCTATAAATGTAATTTTGTTATTGTTATCTGAGCTGGAAGCACCGTATGAGATCAGGTAATAAGGCGAGGATGTTAGGACTTCTTTGTTCCAACAGTGGCAATTGCTAGCCGTAAACCACAACTGAAACAATCTGCACACATTGTATAAACAGGGCTTTCTTATTTTACAACTTATTGTTGGTTTCCCAAATAGTTCAATTCCACTAATCTGAATTTAATGGGACACTTTACACCTTTTACAGGCCCAGTAATCCTGAGGCAGTGTTAAAATTCTCACACTTCTTCCTTCATGGCTCAGTAAATGTATTCAGTCAATAACCAATCAAGAAACTTGCAGGTTTAATCCCCAGTCTACAGAATTGGCTAATGTCAGACAGGATGCTAGGATTCAGCTCAATTTCCTTGTGTTATAGGATACCTAAAAATTTGAAAATTTTAAAGGGAAATTCTTGAAATGTGTGTGTCGCGCGGTTTAGCTTGAAGTAAAACAGGAGACTGACAACAGAGTTGTTTTAACCCAGGGCAAACAAAGTTCTTATCTTATAGGATGTTACCAGGGATGAGTGGATACAGCGAAGATTGGACACGTTGGAACTTTTCTTTCTGGAGATGAGATGATTGAGAGGAGACCTGATAGAGGTGATTAGAATTGTGACAGGACTGATACGGTGGACTTCAATAGGCTGTCATTTAACAAGCACCAGCATGATATCCATGATAGCATTGTTACTACAGCTCAATCAAGCACAGCTCTATCCATTGAGCAATGATTCCACCAGTTGGAAGTGTGGAGTGTGAGCAGACCACAGCGGTTGTAAATGAAGAGTAGAAATCTGCAGTTAGCAAAAGTATCTATAAAATGACATACCAACTATAGTTTGAACAACTTCTAAACAATTTTGGCACGATCAATTTTGAGTGATCTACATAGTTAGCATACAGCCTGCAAACTTTCACTGAACCATTTTATGTCCTTATTCTGATTGGTAAACAGGATGAACTTGAGCTATGAGGAATAATTTTAGGTAACAACAAACAAACAAAATTACGTTTATAGAGCGCCTTTCACATTAGGAGGATGTCCCAAGGCCCTGATAGGATTCTAGGTAAGATAGGACCCTTCAGTCTTGAAAAGCCACATTGCAGATGGGATCTTGTTCAAACATGTGCAATGATCGACGTGATGAAAAAAATATAACACATGAATGTCACATATTAATAAGCCTTATTTCATGCAATGTAATCAGTACATTAAAGTGGAAAGTTTCTATTCTCGTCTATGCATTAAAATCAAGTCAACAGACTATATTTGTACTGGAATAAAAAACCTCGACCAGTTGATGAATGGCTTGGGAAAAAGATCCTAAAATTGACAATGGCTCTGCTCTTAAAGGTACACCTTGCGTGCATTAGTTTCTAAAACATTTTAAAACGATCTACTCAATGTGTACAGGCCTCTTTGCATTGTTCTTCTCAGCTTGGAGATAACTGTCTCTCCACGTGTACACAACCACCTGACCTCCAAACGGCACTGTTTTTACCCCCATGTGTTCGTGGGCCGCCTGAATGGAGATAGAGCACCGTCTTTGTCACATTCTGATATGCAGTGTTGAGGCATAAAAACTTGCTCTCACCTAGCCTGAGTTGCAGTCACTCCCCTCCCCCAGCAGTATTGCATTGCTTTCAATCATTAAGAGGGTGTGTGGGAAACTCGGCTAGACAAATTTGTATCATGTTTCCGCATCTCAGTCTAGAAACTGCAGTGAATATGGTGTCCCAGTCAGCGCTGTCATAGTTTGATCTATACTGTGATACATGTATAAATTCCATTTCATCTCAAATAGGCTGCATTATACATACACTAAAATTCCGAAATAACCCTCGTTCTATGAAGGTTTAACTGCATCAATAATCAGCAATATAGGCTATGCTCTTTTATACATGAAAATTCAATTCACAATTTTGGATTTGCACACAGGGATTTAAAAAAAGGAAATAGGACCTGTCAGCTTAAGTAAAGAACATAGACCAGACGACAGTCTATTGTCTTTTGCCGCAAGGAACAGTCTACTTTAATGTGTCTGTCTGTTAAAAATTGCATTTGACCACAAGAACTATTGTAAACACTGAATTCTTCCTCAAGGCAAGAAGCATTAGGTTAGTACACAGAACAGAACAGACAGGGCCATTATTCAATAAATCCATTAGAAAGAAGAGACATTTTGCTTTTATTTAATCAAATTGAACTATAAGGGGAGTGTAAGTTAGAAAAATTGTATTCTCTGTATATCAAGAACTTTAGACCAGACTTTCATGACTGCAACAATTGAACCATATCAAATCAAGATGACTGCAGCCATTAAGTTGAGTATTGCTTAGTGCTGAAGGGCAGACATTTCTGGAATGAAGGATCTAAACTTTTAAATAGCATTTTTTTTATTACTTACAATCTTATTAAGCATCACCCAGTATGTGGGATTTATATCCTTATATCCTGATTCATTTCCTCCCTTTTTAACGGAGTAATTTAAGTATTTTTTACAGTCAACACTTGATTGAGTTTGTCATGTTGCCCTCCAATTCCATCTTTGCCACAACAATCAGAATTTACTATCATCCATTTGCACCTTAATATATTGATGCACTGTAGGTTTCAAGATCATCCAAACATTTCTACAATACTTTTAAATTAAAAGAACAAATCTTGTAAATGCAAATATTCCACGATATCAAATCTGAAGTGCTACTGTTTAGAAGTAATATAGTTTTTGAGCTTTTAGTGAAAGGATTTTTTTTCGTCTAAATTTATATTGAAATGCAAGGTCATACAGTACTTTGTTCTAATCCCACCAATGTGCTATTACAGTAATGGCAAAGCATACCTATCACTAATAAACGCTACTGATATATTGATTACTCAGTATCTAAGCATAGCCGTGGCATGTTTTATTGCTTTTGGTTATGTCTACAGCAAGACATTACCTCATCCAGCTGCTGGTAAAACTGCTTTTACACAAACTGCGCACGGAAAGTAATTTTGATAATGCAGATTTTGCAACAGAATGAAAAATACAGGTTTCAAATGTGGCACATAAATCCATCTGCCAAGGAAAACACAACATCTATCAAAAAAAAAGTGAATGCCTTTTCAGCAATTTTGTAAAATAATGTGAGAAAAAGTATTTCCTTTTGGAAACCCACTTAAAAAAATGACAAATGCCAATGGATTGCAATCTGGAGCATAATAAAACGTACAATATACATATATCAAGGGCAGTCAAAGGGTGAAAATCACAATATAAAGTATCGGAGGCAACCAATTATGATGTCTGAAGCTCCCTTGTAAAACTAGCAGTTTCTTGTAAAATGTATGCTAGACATAATATTAAAAGTCATCAAAACAGTTTCTGAGAATATTTGCTGTAGGATGTAGTCACTAACCCTTGAAATTTCTATCTCTACGATAACTACAGGCAATCCTGTTAGCACGCAGTTGTCTGGGTCCGATATCGCAGGTTTATAATACAGTATAGAAAAATATTTATGACTTCCAAATTGTCAGTGAGATGCCAATGTCTCTTTCTATGTGCTACAAATGTGGGTTATGTGTAGGAAATGCCGTTGACTTCACTTTGCAAAGGAGATGAGGTCTGCACCTAACTCAGTATGGTCCAAGAGGCGGACCACGGGCCACATCCAGCCCAGCGGGATATTTTAACCCAGCCGGAGTCCGTTTCCAACATTCCAACATTCCAACTTTCGCTCCCTCCCTCCTTGACGAATGTCCTCCCATGACAGGGCAAGAGCCGGCAGTTTGGAGGACACAGTTGCTGTTAGCGCAATCTATTCCAGAGCTGAGGGGAAAAGCAAGGGTGTCGCCTTAGCCACCATGTCGTTCACAAACCTCAGCTCCTGCCGCTTGCAGATAGTGACCCGCAAAGCTGATAGTGATAGAAAGGTATTGAAAGGGGGAGGGGGAGTGATTTGAGAGAGTAGAGAGATTGACATAGTGTACAAGAGTGAGAAGAGAGTGTGTTTGTGTGTGTTTGTGTGTGTGTGTATGAGAGAGAGAGTGTGTGTGAAACAAGAGAGAATGTGAGTGAGAGGTGAAGGAGAAGAAAGGGAGAGATTGAGAGTGTGTGTGAGAGGGATAGAGGAAATATGAGGGAGTGGGGAGATAGAAACTGAGAGAGACTAAGTAATTGAAAGAGGGAGAGAGTGAATGAAAGAGAGAGGAGAGTGACTGAGAGAGAGCATGAGGGCAGAGGATGACAGCAAGAAACAAAAAGAACGAGATAACAGAGAGATGGAGAGAAGTGAGGGCAGCATTTCGTAGTTCACTATCAAGCGGAGCATCTCTCGGCTGAGGACAGAGACTGAGTGGTTCCATGCAGTTTCCTCACAGAAAGTTCTCCCCAAGTGAAAAACTTCTCCATGTCCAATTTCACCCTATCTCTGCGTTCTTAAGACCTGGCCAGTCCGTTTACAGAACAACCACCAACTTGCTTCATGTCCCCCCACCCTACCTGCAACACCATCGGTATTTTGCTCACGCTCTCCCTGGAGTTCTATTCCTGGAGTCCCCGACTCGCTCCCCACTCCCCTCTTTCAAGCCACGTCAATAAAACCTACTCATTGACCATGCTATGGAGTCCTGTAACTCAGTGGTTAAGAGCCGTACAAGCGTGAGACCTGTTTCCAATCCAGTCAGGTCAGGTCAGGATGAAACCGTGGGCAAGTTTCCTTATTCCACATGCCTAATAATAACCCTTCAAAGAAAAAAATGATGAAATTGGTCATTTCAATCCACGATTGTTTGTGGGACACTGCTGTGCGCAATTGGCTGCCACGTTTCACCCACAAATATACAGTCAATTCACTTTACAGTATATTCTGTGAAGCGCTTTGACATTAAAAGACGTGAAAAGTGTCATATCAAATGCAAGGATTATTATTATTATTTTGGTAATCTTTTCCCCTCCCCTCCCTACCTCCCTTCTTGGGCTAAGACATTTCTCTTGAGCTAAGGGAACTCACCACGTTGTAAACCGACAGGTGTAAAATCCATGTGCTCCCACGTAGCACATTGGGCGCACTACCAAGTTTCTGTTTTTTTTAAACTTGAATTGCATTCCCTGCCTTATATGGTAGCCAGTACAATCTATTCATTATCAACAGTATTACCAGGTTCAACTACAAAATACTCCACACCTTACAGTAATTCCTATAAAGTGCTTTGAGATGTTCTCCTGATGTAAAAGGTGCTATATTCAATGCAAGGATTTATAAATGAAAGGCACATAGAAATGTAAATTTGCATTGTACAGTATTGTAATGATTATTAATTATTGTGGACCTCTGATGTGTATATACTCAGTTTAAATTATAATTAAGATTCCTTACCAACATCAGACCATAGGGTATATTAAGTCACCTGTCCAGGCACTGCCTGCTTAGTAATAGTATCAGTCCAAGAATAAAGTACAAGCTCACACTTAGAAGATGGGATATAAACAGACAGTTTATATTCAACAACTTTACTCAGAGAGTGGTAAATATGTGAAACAGACGATTTAGAAAGGTGGAAGAGATAGATTGTGTCAGCAAATTCAAGAGGGAATTGAATAAAGGAAAACTATTAAGGGATAAATTGCTGTATGTGGTTTTAAACTTTAAAGGATCACAATGTACTTTTCTAATGTTATGTTCCTGGACAAAACAAGAACATTTTTCTTCACATGAAACTACAGTATACTGTATAAGCATAAGTTGAGTCATATGCGAGAACTGCCAAATGAGACAGTTCAAAGCCAGCAGTATCTACTGAAGTGGTTTTTTCCCACTGTTGCAAAAGGAAAACCCAAAACCAACTCAGGAATGCTTATGTGCAAGTATAATCTTCTAAACAATGTAAACTGGTTAGTGACAGCAACTTGATTTCAACACTAGCAATTAACAGTACGTTTCCAATCTTTAAGTGTAGTTTGCTATTAATTTTCTGAGTTACACTATGATTGTTCGCTATACACCTGGAAACATCACAGAGAGACCTGCAAGCAACAACAACAAAAAATAGTCATTGTTTCAGACCCGAGCTGGCTGGGACAGGGAGGGTGGAGGGAAAGAGGGGGGATTTGGAATTACCAACATCAGACACATAAGAGTATATGAAGCCACCTGTCCAGACACTGCCTGCACAAACAATATCAGAATTATTTTCCAAATAAAGAGAGTTAATCTATTACTACCCTTTGAAAACAAGAACAACAAAATAACAAAATTACACTTGCATAGGGCTTTTCACGTCGGGAAGACGTCTCAAGGCATTGGACAGTCAATATTTCACATCCGAGCTAGACTCGGTATCGGGGAGGGTGGAGGGAGAGGGGGGGGATTTGGGGTGACCGATGGGACCGTCGAAAAGGAGGGTCTTGAGGCAGGACTTGAAGGAGGCTAGGGAAGGGCCAAGGCGGAGGGACTGCGGGATAGAATTTCAGAGATTAGGGGCTGAAAGGCAAGATGATGGTATCCAGGGTTTCGCTATTAACAGAGCAAAGAACATGGTAAAACTGAATTTCTGTAACACACCACACATAAAACCTGATTTTTACACCACTTTATTTTGCACAGAAAAACGTGCCTCTCAACAATAACAACTTGTATTTATACAGCTCCCTCCATGTAGCGTGTCGTCTCAGGGTGCTTAGCAATGATGGAACCCAATGACAAACTCGGTGACCATAGGCATGGTCGAAGAAGATACAACCTGAAAATGGGAAAAGAGGGGGCAAGCATTCCACAAATACAAAGGCAGACAAACAATGTATGGATTCTCTATGCTACTGTTATTAGACTATAGGAGGCCTGTAGCTCAGTGGTTTAGAACACTTCCCTCACAAGCAAAATACCTGGATTCGATTCCTGGAAGGGCAAAACCTTCTGAACGTTTCCTTACTCCACACGCCTGATAATAATCCCTCAAAGAAAAAAATTGTAACAAAATTGGTCACTTCTATCCACGACTGTTTGTGGGACACTGTTGTGTGGAAATGGCCGCCGCATTTTGCCTGTAAATATAGTCAATTCACTTTACAGTATTTTCTATGAAGCGCTTTGAGAAATCTAGAAGACATGAAAAGTCCTACAACAAATGCAAGGATTATTATTATCAAAGATCGAGCATGATTGGGGTGACCTGCTGTGTTCCTTGAGGGAAGAGGGAGCAGGAATAGAACCAAGGTAGCACATTTTGCCATTTCCTCATAAGAATTATCGCAATCATCAATAAATGTGGTCAAGGTCAAGTGACCTATAACTGTGTACTTTTTTTTTAAAAATCAACCACTGAGCCATTATTCATGAGTTTATTTCCCCTAAGTCTCAGAATGAATTCAGGAATAGCCTTCAATAACTGCATTTTGAATCACCTGTTTCGACATTTTGGGATTAAACTGTTGTACTGTATATGGATTACGAGACCTATTGCAGAAATCAGGCAACAGGGCTCACTATTACCATTGCTGAAACACGCATTCAGCCCAAAGCTACATACTAGCTGAGAAGCAAGTAGGTTTATTCAGTTTACTACAAATGTTTATGTATAATATGGGAAATTTATTTTAGAAAATTACTTCATGGTAGATCTAGCTTGATTTTAAAGTTATTAACACTTGACAGGTAATACGTACCTGATTTTATTAGTTTCAACAAGAACCTGGCAAAGCTTCTGACCTTTAAAAACCTTTCTCTTTTCAACATGTTCACCCGGGGACTGTGCACATAGCTGTAACAGAGGTGTTTCAGCATGTCGCTACCTGTAGAAAGATCTGCAGTTTCCTAACAGAAACTGCGTGCGTATCCAATGCCGACAGGTGTAACTGTGCACCACCCTAAAGAAGCTTGCAATGCTGTCTGTGGCCATCACAGTCAAACAATTCATGATGATGAAATAATGATGAAATATCATTATCATGATGGTAGCATACCATCATATGCTACCAACATTTTTTCACTGCACGAGTAAGTCAGACTCATACACTAAATGATAAATCCTGCATTTTTTTTTCCAGAAACTGCAACTGAGATTTCCAAATAATGAACAATACTTTTGAAACATCATAATTTAAAATACGTTGAGCAGTATCAAGATACTATAATGAACACGTTTAACAAATTGACTCTACTAAATAAATATCTAAATTGGTCATTGAAATATTCATGTTTTAATAATCTGGCCATCGCAAGAAAAATGTAGTCTCACAAATGTTTGTTGGGGCACTGTTTATAGATTCATAGATTCATAGAATTTTACGGCACAAAAGGAGGCCATTCGGCCCATCTAGTCTGTGCCGGCTCTTTGAAAAGAGCGATTCAATTCCACTGCCCTGCCCGCTCCCCATAGCCTAATAGACCTGTTCTCCCTAAATAAAGATCTAATTCCCTTTTAAAAGTTGTTATCGAATCAGCCTCCACCGCCTTTTCAGGCAATGCATTCCAGATTCGAACAACTCGCTGAGTGAAAAAATTTCTCCTCAGCTCCCCTCTACTTCGCCTTGAAACTATTTTAAATCTGTGTCCACGAGTCATAGATTCGCCCACGAGTGGAAATAGTTTTTCTCTATTTGCCCTGTCGAAACCCCTCATGATCTTATAAACCTCTATTAGGTCTCCCCTCAATCTTCTCTGCTCCAGAGAGAATAACCCTAGCCTATCTAGCCTCTCCTCATAGCTGAAGTCCCTCAATCCTGGCACCATCCTAGTAAATCTTCTTTGTACCCTTTCCAATGTCTTCACATCCTTTCTGTAGTGTGGTGACCAGAATTGAACACAGTATTCCAGCTGAGGCCTCACTTATAGAGGTTAGTCAGCACTTCCTGACATTTGTACTCTATACCCCTATTTATAAAGCCTAGTATCCCATATGCCTTCTTAACAGCCTTGTCTACCTGTCCTGTCACCTTCAACGAGTCACTAACACAAATCCCCAGGTCTCTCTGTTCCTTCACACCATTTAAAATTGTACTATCTAGCCTATATTGCCTCCCTTCATTTCTTCTCCCAAAATGCATCACCTCACACTTCTCTGTATTAAACTTCATCTGCCATGTGTCTGCCCACTTTACCAATTTGTCTATATCCTCTTGCAGATGGCTACTCCTCACTATTTACTATTCTCCCTAACTTAGTGTCATCTGCAAACTTGGAAACTGTACTCCGTACACCCAAGTCCAGATCATTGATGTAGATTACAAACAGCAATGGTCCCAAAACTGATCCCTATGGCACACCACTGCTCACTTCCCTCCATTCTGAAAAACAGCCGCTCACTACAACTCTCTGCTTTGTGTCTCGCAGCCAGTTGTGGATCCACGCTGCCACTGTCCCTTTTACGCCATGGGCCTTTAATTTCCTAATAAGTCTCTCATGTGGCACTTTGTCAAATGCCTTTTGAAAGTCCATGTAAACTACACCAACTGCGCTACCATTATCCACCCATTCTGTTACCTCATCAAAAAATTCTATCAGATTTGTAAGGCAAGATTTGCCTTTAACAAATCCATGTTGACTGTCCTTTATTAGCCTATATCTTTCTAAGTGAAGATCTACCTTGTCCCTGATTATGGACTCTAGAAGTTTGCCCACTACCGACGTTAGACTGACTGGTCTGTAGTTACCAGGCTTGTCCTTCTGCCCCTTTTTATACAAGGGAGTAACATTAGCTATCCTCCAGTCCTCTGTACACTACAGTACACTCTGTTGTGTGTACTGTATTTGGCTTTAGTGTTTCTTCCATAAAAACACAGTCAATCCACTTTATAATATATTCTGTGAAGCGCTTAGAGATGTCTCAACGATGTGATAAGGCAAGGATCCCAGGTAGCAAGCCCATATGGGACCCATAGGGGCCAATTTGGGTTTATCCATGCCCATGGCAAGGATTATTATTATCCCTGTTTTGCATACTTTGGAGTCTGCTTCGAGGGAATAATCTAGATAACAAGCATTCATTTGCAATGGCTTGCCATTTTTGAAAAAATTGTTTGGCTTCTGATCATAGCCATAATTTCCTTGATATTTGCAGATGTGGTATTGCTTGCTTCAATGCTGATTCTCAGAAAATCCCACTATTCTGCAGCACAGAAAGATAGGGAGTCAAGGCTGAAGAATGAAGCATCACATTTATGAACCTGTACATGGAATTTGTACAAAGATGGCAGTCTCTTGTTCATAAACTTTTGTTAAAAGGAAAATATCCTTAGATTGGGGAATACTTTTATTTAATTAATGCTTTAGAAGGACTTCGCCCTGAAAATATTCCTAATAAAAGAAAACGAAAAGTAATACAGTATATATTTTTCTAAGCGAGACAAACTTTTATTAAGATGTATCACACCTACCACCAAGAGATGGGTTTACGCAATGATGTTTACATTGTGGGGATTTACAAATATCGGATCTTGCACATGTCTGGAAGTATCTCACTTTGTCTCTTAAATTCTGTTTGGATGCCAATTTCAGGTTAATCTTTTGCTGGTTATCTTTATACTTTAGCCACAATCTGCCTTTAAAGACATCACAAGATTAGTTTGGATGAAGAAGGCCCTTCAGAGTATCTGATCTCACGTTTCCAGAATACCCACCCTACCGTCCTTCCATCTTCAACAAGCTATTATTTTTAAGAATATGTTCAGCATCCTGACTTGGCAGCCTGTCCCAATCATTAATTAGCTTCTGCTTAATGAACAACTTTTGTTCTGCATGCATGCAGAATCCAATATTTCTGAGTGTGTTTCACAAATTCTGCAAAATTAGGTTACAAAGCTACATTATTTTCTTTTGTAAAAAAAATCAAAATGGACACAAAGACTTTTCAAGCCTTCTTATATACTTGCAATGCATTCAAGAAAGAACATACAAAATCATTGAATGTTCTTACTACTATGTCATAGGTTTGAGATTCAAACCATTTAAAGATTCTGCAAAGTTTCTTCCTGCTGTGCTAGATACACTGAGCAAACTGCTCAATTCTTTTTCCAACTTTACATCCTATATTACTGATCCTCAAAACAATAGTGACCAGACCATACGTGGTGCTAAAAAACTTGCTTTTCCTTAGCTTTCAAGTTAATTTGTTCAAATATCCGTCGCAATGCTCTCATTTTCTTTCTCATATTAATCGCTTGGCCACAAAGCATAGTGCAGTAAAAGTAGTTTCTTCACCCTATATGATTAATGAATGTTGTGAATGCACAGATGTCTGTAGAACTCCTCTGGTTAATGGCCTGTCCATTATCATTCCTTTTCCAATTTATTGCTTTCCACTGTGAATCCAATATTTAAATCCAATTATTTTATTTAGCATTAATTCAATGAGCTATAATCTACATTTAAGACTCATTATGAGGTAATTATTCAATGGTTTCTGTGTATATAAAAAATACATCCACTGGATTGATCTCATTCATTCTCAAAGAATTTTGGTATAATTTGAGAGGCATGGTTAATTTTGTTCAGTGTGTGTTGTTTGTTCCTTGATAGTATCTGTGCCAGTCACCTGAACACTGATAACAAGCTGCAAAATGTGCAGGAGAATTCTCCACACCATCAGTGTTAGGTTAGCTGATCATTAATCTCTCTGTTCGCATCACATTTCTTTGCTCTGGATACCACAAGTCTTCTTGCAGCTCTGGGTTACAGCTTGTTTATTTATGGAACCCAAGTTATTAGTCAGAACTTCATTTAATTCTTCACTTGTTTTAGTATATACGTACTTGTACACTTTTTTTTAGTTCTTCCAATCACATTAGATTCTGTAGTTGAAATGACTAGATCTAAAATTTAAAGACTCCTGTGAATAATTAATTTAACACATCTGCCATTTCCTCATCATCTGTAATATTTCACTCGACTTAGTGTTTAAAGGACTTATCTGGTCCTTTACCCGCTATCTACTATGTACATAACAAAAAACAATTATTGGATTTATTGTGCTGCTATCAATGATATCACATTCTATACCCTCTTATCTCTAATACTGATTATAGTTATCCTCATTGAATTGTGCACCTCTCAGCCCTCACCACCATAAGATACCTTGTATCTGTTAAAATATTTATGCTTAGGCTTTAGGTTATTTTTTAACCTCTTTATGTGATCTTTCTAAGTTTCTTGTTACAGTGCATATCACCTGGATACCAAATATATCTTCATTCATTTGCTTGAAAAATTCAGTCACTACCTTTTGCAGTAATCCTATGAAGCACTTTGAGATGTTATCCTGATCCGAAAGTTGCTTGTATCGAATGCAAGGATGATTTACTATTATTATATTTAGAAATGATGAAAGCTGGAAAGAGTAAATCTAAGTAAATTTGATGTTAAGGCAGTACTCGTAAAATGTAAATGTAGCATTCATATTCAGTATAAAAAGGGGAAAAGTGGAAGCTGGTCAAAACTTTATGAAACTTGCTGAGAAATTCAATGGTATCTTGAAAAAGCAGGCTACAACAAATTTATACCAGGGGTTCTCAAACTTTGTTACAGTGAGCCCCTCTGAGCTAAAAAAAAATTGCATTTACCCATAACTTACCAAGACAATACAAAGAAGTGAAAATCCTATTTTTTTTCAAGAATATAATAAATATTTTCAAAGACTTTAACCAATATAATTATAAGTATAAGTGTTAAAAGTATTCATTTTATTTTCTTTCATGATATCTCATGGATCTTTTCTCAAATAGTACAAGCAGCAGCTAAAACAAAACTACACAATCAAATTTTTTTAATTGATTACATCAGTTTTACATCCACCAGTCCTACCGTTGTCAAGGAGATTGTTGTGGTGAGAATAATTGTCGTGGGATTTGGTTGTTGGAAAAAGCATTGCACAATGTTTGTTGGTAATACAACAACAATGGCTTGCTTTTATACAGTGTCTCTCATGCAGGGTAGCGTCCCAGAGCACTGGTCATGGGATTTGGTTGTCACTCTTGCCAGGATTTGGTTGTTGGGAAGATTGTAGTCATGGGGTTGGTTGTTGTAGTGTTTGGTTGTTGGGCGGCTATACTGGGTCACCGGGCCAGTCCCATGTAACCGGGACTGTTGGGAGCTATCCATCTAATGCCTCCACAGTAGTACGCTCGGGCCTTCCCAGGGAGCCACAGCCCATAGTTTGAGAACCAATGGTCTATATGTAGAACCTAGGAATGTGTTATCTCCATGCAACAGACTGACCTTGATGTGATAGACTTGATCACCGGGTTTGTTGGCTATCAGCTCAGTAGTCAATCTTTGTGTCTCCCAATTCTGCTCTGAGCCTGCCATTACATGTATGCAACCAGTGAACACTCATACATATTTGACCAATTATAGCAAAGCACAGTCTCAATTCTATAAACTGTGTCTATTCCAGAACTTTGCTGATCACATCCTCTCCTGCACAAGGCTCCTCAAATCCAACACCCTCGTTGTCACTTGGCACAACTGTCTTCTCTCAACCAGATCGAATTCAAGATCCTTATTCTCACTTTCAAATGCCTCCATGGCCTCGCCCACCCAAAATCCACAACAATATTTTTCAAAAGGAGTGAAACAAATTGGAAGTTAGAAGCCACCTTGACCAAGCAATGAAACAGCAGCTTTTTGTTGTTTAACCTTAACCCAAGATTAAATTCCATAAAAATAAACCAATGAACATATTGGAAACATTGCCTCATTAGCAATAATGCAGGAATGCTACTGTGAAAATTAAATGATTGAAGCACCATAGACACAGCTTGAAATTGTGGTTGCTGGGATATGATGCAAACAAAGTAAATACTTCCAGCTTCTACAGTTTAGTTGCACAAACATGCAAATCAATATTAGCCAATGGACAACCTGTAGGCTGAAAATGTTTAACCCAAGGATTGTTTTCTTGTACCTAAAGTGGTAATTAGTTGTTGACATATTGACTGATGGCTTTACAATTGCAAATGTTTAATGTGACACATTTCTCTCATCTCCCTTTAAAGATGATGAGAATGGAAACAATCACAAGCTCTCCGAATTCAACCTTTTATCCTAGTTCATTTATTGAAAAAGAACCTTCTCTGAATTTTGTGGTTAGCTATGGCCCTTAGATCACTCCAGCCCAGAAAAAAACATGAATGACAGACTGCACTTTTAATGCTAACCGCTCAATGCTAAGGGATGAATATTCTACAAATCCTACAACAAACAATAAGTAATAGAGGAACTAATTCAAGTCAGAAAAGGGCATTCCAAACACAGTGACATTTTTTTCAATATGAAATATAAACTTAATGCTCTTCACCAACTTCCAGTGAACCATGTTTTTATTGAGTGTCAAATGCATCAATTTACAAACCAATCCTAGTTAATCAATCCTGTGAATTGTTACTTAACTAGAATTGGTGGAAACTGAGAGGCCTTTATTATAACTACATTTCAAAGCAATCGTGTTTTGTGAACACGTTTTGTCAAACACTTTTGTGTTTTCAAGGAAAAAGAGCCAAAAAACGCTGTGCACCTTTAAATTGCATTGACATTATTCTCAAGTGCTGCATTGAAACATCGTGCTCAAGGGAAATAACAATGGGCAACAATTGCAGTAAAACTAGAGGTTTACTGTAACCACTAGAGTTTTACTATTTGCATTAATTTGGTTCTGAAATAGTGACTTTTTCTTTGCATTGATTTGATGCGGAACTCACAATGAACGAACGTCAGAGACTGGGGTAGAAGTCATTGTTTGTAAACAAACAAGTATTCCTAACCAGTTGCTTGAAATCGCTGCCCCTTAAGGTAGATTTGTTTTTGTTACTTAAAATGGAAAGTAATGACTGCGGGAGATTTAAATGAATGAAGATACGACATTTCAACAAATGGAAGGACAACTTGCATCTTTTGAAAGTGCTGAAAATGTAAATCCATTTACTTTGTTTCACATTACATTTTATGAATGAGAATATTTACAATATCAACCTCCTACAGTGCAATTTCATTTGTTCAGATTACACATGGTTTGGCACTCATCAAGTGAACAAATTAGTTTGTCAACCCCGTACTCTATTAACTTCCAAATTCATTGTTCGAGCTGTTTGGAGTATAATTTCCTGATAAAACTAAAAGTCAATATATGACCTACACTTGAATTATGGTTGTTGGTTCCACAATAAACTCACAGTTAAAAAGTTACTTCAACCCAGACAAGTCAATATTATCTAAACTTCTGACCTCCACTGTCTGCATAGTTGCAGACCAGCACAAACCTAGAGCTGTGAACTATTCTGTGCTATCTAATAACCAGAAACACACATAACACTATGTAGCTAACACCTCGTAAGAGTCTTAATGCTGTTCGTTTGGAGAAACCAAAATAATAAGAAACTGATTGTTCACCTCTTATGCAAGCTTTATGTGAATAACAACAAATATGGAACTAAGAATTGCTTCAAGGGAACATTAGATTCGTGCCAATGCCTGACATTTTTTATTGTGCAAATCAATAATTAATTAAAATCTACAGTGCCATGACAGCAGAACACTGCATGCTGCTGTTTTTATTGAGACCAAAAAAAACATAATTACATAAATGAAAAAGGACCCATAAAAAAAATCCTATTTCAAAGTATTATTTTAAAGACATTTCATCTTCTGAGATCATTAGAGACTCTATTTGAAATGACATTATTCCTTCAGTGGAATGCATCATTCAAAACATGATCTGAAAACAACTTAACAGCATCTCATTTCATATGCTGGCAAAGCTGCACTTCGTGTTTTTGGTGAAATTTAAGTCTTTTGTTTTACTTAATCATAATACAGATTATGCAACCTAAATACTCAAGAAAAAACCCAATAATAATTTGTTTAATCTATCCGTTTGTTGGACGCTGCTGTGTGCAATTGGATGCATGTTTCGCCCACAAATATACAATCAATTCACTTCACAGTATATTCTGTGAAGTGCTTTGAGACGTCTAGAAGATGTGAAAAGCACAGTGGAGCTCCTGTGGCTCAGTGTTTAGAGCACTTGTCTTGCAAGCTGGGGAAACCAAGCTGGGGAGACCTGTGTTCGAATCCAGGCAGGTCAGGGCGAAACCTTGGGCAAGTTTCCTTACTCCACATGCCTAATAATAATCCCTCCAAAAAAAACCACAATAATAAAATTGGTCATTTCAATCCACGACTGTGTGGGGGACACTGCTGTGCGCAATTGGCTGCCGCGATTCACCCACAAATATATACAGTCAATTCACTTTACAGTATATTCTGTGAAGCGCTTTGGGACGTTGATAAAATGTGGAAAGCGCTATATCAAATGCAAGGATTATTATTATTATTATTATTACTATGTCAAAATGCAAGGATTATTATTATTAAACAGACAGGAATTTATGACCAAGAATGTCGAGCTATGCAGGTAGACTAGCAGCCTTGGTTGAAGCACTGCAAACAAATCACAGCAACTCAAAAATCATTCCCCAAATTATATAATCCACATACACACACATTTTAAGGACAGACAAGTCTCAGTGACCTGCATCTGACACTGAATGTCAAATCACTTGCGAAACCAGGTCAATGTAGGGAGTAGGGGAGTAATGTTTGACGGTCTTGTTCTGCTAATGTAGACTCCTAGCCTGGTTAAAAAGAGAAGAATTACTCCCTTTCCATTAACTGTTTTAAAAAGTTTAAACAGCTCTAATAGAATATCCAAGTAAAAAATATCCTACGCTACAAAACATGCTTCTAGACTAGACCTTGAATTCTGATCGCATGTGAATCACTCTGAAACATCTCGTAGTGTATTACGAGTAATTATAAAACACCTCAGCCTTTGCAGCTAGCAAGGTCCCACAATCAACCATGAGATGAATAAATCGAGACGATGAATCAATCCAACAGCAATGGAAATCATAATAATCTTTGCATTTGATATAGTACCTACAGTTTTGAAATGTGTCAGGAACTCCTCATTCTTTATGAAGAGTTATGGGCATTTAATTTACACCGAAAAACAAAAGCAGGGGCTAGGTTTAATGTCTCATCCTAAGGAATACACACCATGATACAGGTTCCCTTAATAAGCACTGGAATATCAGACTACTCTCGACCGTGATCTCAAATTAAAAGAAAAATATATACTTTTAAAAGTCATAAATCATCTGGTTACCCTTAACCTTTGAGTGCTATATTGTGGTGTTATCCTCTTTGCAATGTGGTATTTTGAAAGCCTCAGGGAAGTGCCAACTCTTTTCCTCTCAGCAGGACAACATGTTAAGGTTAACTTGTGCTCTATAAATGCACATTAACTGCAACATTTTTCACTCAGGACAGATGTTTATTGTTCTAATATCCCAAAATGTGGAAAGTTATAGAACGCAGTGATACCATCAGATTAAGAAGAGAAGCAATGACATCCCTGGGTCATGAAGAAAGAACAACAAATTTCCAAGTGAGACATCATACCATGAGAAATGAATAGACAAGTCAGGGTTTTTCAGCCTTGAAATGAGACATCATAGAGGGGACAATATAGAACTATAATGTTCTAAATTGTATTCAGAAATTAAACTCTTAACAATACTTTCACTTACATTAAGATAGCAGACCAAAAGGGCACAGATTCAGAAGAGTTACCAGGACATGTATCTTTACGATGCCTGTTTGGGAGTTTAAATGGAGATAAGTTGTGTTGCAGCACCTTCAAATAGCCAGGGAGAAATATTTTTCTAAATGATTGTTGCAGTAAAATGAGACAAGCTAGAAACTGACAACAGGTACTTTCAGATGTTCGACTGCAACAGGTTAGTATGAAGGATGGTTGAGTTAAGAAAGATGGATGGAATGGAACTTTCTATTCATAATCCTTACATTTGGTACAGCACGTTTCAAGTTGGGAGAACATCTCAAACTGCTTTGAAGCGTCCTCCCAACATGAAAAGTTCTGTACCAAATGTAAGGATTACTATTATTATTTACATTGCACTGTGAATACAAACTTGTATTCCATTCCAATCTAAAGTCACAGGTAGTTTCTTTGCGAGTTCTTAACTTAGAAGAATACTAGAGCTTCAGGTGAAGAAGGCTCTTTGGCCATTTGATCTCATCATACTCACCGTAACATCCGTTTTTTTTAAAAAAAATGTCCCAAATCTAAAATATCACTGAAATTGTGGTGGATCATGAGCTACTTTCCTGAGGAATACGTATTTTATGTATTTGAGTAAAACAAAGAGTTTAATGAAAGGAATTATCTGAAAGTACCTGTTGTCAATTCCTAGCTTGTCTCATTTTACTGCAACAATCATTCAGAAAAATATTTCTCCCTGGCTATTTGGACGTGACGCAACACAACTTATTTAAACTCCCAAACAGGCATTTTCTTACAATGGATGGCCAAGACCCAGGGTGAGAGGTGAGAGGCATTGCCATTTAGCTGTAACTGCACTGTATGGAGCTGAGTCAAAGCACTGGTAATGTTAGTTTGAACCATCACCCTAATGTTCCAATGCTACAACTCTTGATTGGTTTCAACTGGAATGAACAAGCAGTCCCCTTTTCAGGATTAATAATAATCCTTGCATTTAATGTAGCACTTTATCAGGCCTTCTAGACGTCTCAAAGCGCTTCACTGAGTATACGGCAAAGTGAATAAACTGTATATTTTGTGGGTGCAACAAGGCAGCTAATTGCATATAGCAGTGTCCCACAAACAATTGTAGATTGAGTGACCAAATTATTATCATTTTTTTTAAGGGACTATTACTCCTGGAAAAGCAATCTGCTAGAGTTAAGAGGACAAGAGTTCATCAGCTACATCTTACCACAACAGTGATAAAAAATGCAACTGCAGAAAACTAAAATCAACGTCGGCCTCGTGGAACACTAGATCACATCTGCACTGAAGGCAATTTAAGATTTGCAGAACATTTATTTAAAAAAATTCTAATGACATATTTCAAATACCCTTTAAAATATACAGGGATAATAATAATAATAATAATCCTTTTATTTGATATAGCTAGGCGCCTTATTATGCATTTGAGATGTTTCAAGGATACTCACCAGTAATTGAAATCTTTTCCTCTCAATTGTCCAGTGTAACTCTCCTGTTGCCGAAAACTGCCCCCAACTGATTTCTGAATACAATACAACCATGTTGGATACTTGTTCTCACGTAATTGTAAATGGTATGTTGGGAACAAGATGGGGGAAGAAAGTTACATTGATATCTGGATCAGAGGTAGCAATCTATATTTACTGATGAGTTAGCACCTTAACCCTTCCAGTCAAATATAATTTCCTAGAAGTTTTAAAGTTCTCATAACTTCTAGGACCTTTTTCATACAGCTAGTTAGGATGTACAGACAAAGGTTGGTCATTAGGTGGATGATCCTACACTCATCTCTAACCTCCTGTCACCATTCTGTCTTTCCTGACTTCCCTTTACTTGTCATTACCAGTGCAGGGTCGCTTCTCTGAACTTTCCTCATTTATTTCAAGCTTCAAATGTCTTACACATTCTTCCTGCACCTTACACCGTCACTGAACAAAAAAAAAATCAATGCACATTCTCCAGTCCAACCCAATTCTTTCCCAGGACCTCAAGACTGAGGAAGTACTTAGCCCTTAGTCTTTCCTTCCTTTTAAAGGCTTTTAAAAAACAGACTTGGTACAAAATCGGTACTCCTTAGATTATCTGCTATACGCTTTTCAACAATGTTCAAGTACTGCATTATTGGCCTTGACCCTTCTCTGGGTTACTTAATGGAAAAAAAAACCTTGCAATCAGCAAAACATTCTCTCTTGTGCTAAATCATGAAAAGCAACACAATATTAAGCGTTGCAGGCTGAGGGGGGTTCCTTCAGTCATCAAAGCATCTTTTTCTTTGACCTTGCCTTAAATGTTGACAAAATGTGAAGCTGTAGTTAGCACGAAAACACTGCTTGTAAATGGTCTCAAGTGGAGGTCTTTACAGTTGGCGGCTGGATAGATTTCTTGCAGCTGAAGTAAATCTTGAAGCTAGTTTTGATATAAGTTAAAACATTTCAATAAACAATTGGAACAATTCAGATATTCTGAAAAAAATTAGTTGTGGACCAGTGGCCCAGATGGGTTTTGGACAACAAATATTCTTGTTTCTGTATAAAACATAGGAGTGAGAGGATTAAATAAATACATAAATAGGCAAATAAAAACAATATGGCACAAGACGGAATGTGGTTCTTAGAGAGACAGGCTTTCCACAGATTTTTTAAAATCCTAGCTGGTCTTGCTGGTCAAACTCAAAGTATTTCAAGGATGATGAACAAAGTAAAACTAAAGCTTCTGAAATAGAATCTTCAGTTGTTCAGTGGTGAATTAATTCAAATTAATCTTGAATCACCTATTAAACTAATAAATAAACCCTAGAGATTGTTTTTTACTGTAAGCAGCTTAGCATTCTCAAAAAAGGAAACCAAAGAAACAGCCAGAAGGGCTCTAAGAACATCCAAAATGTTGGTTTAAGTACTATTAAATCTTTTACATAATAGCTTCCTTTGAACCTTGCGACCCATTTTATCACCTATAATGCCGATGAAATGCTTCCTAAATACACAAGAGAAATCATACAAGTTGAGCTTGCATATAATTATTACTGTGTAAAATCACATTTTGACATTGAAATTAAACTCCACATATACCAAAAATGCAGAATAGATCAAAAGCATAATTCTCAACAACAAACATCACTTGTTGATCTTGATTTGGGTTCTGGGAGGATTCACATGTTGTCCTCTCAACATGAAAGGCCCTATAAATGTAATTTGTATTGTATTGCTGAGTGCTGCTGCTCATATCACAAATGAAAGAATGCATCATAAGATAGTGTACAAATATCAAATAACAATTCCAAGTTTCTATAAAAATCAACTCAAATCCAAATTGATACAAATCAATAATTTTAATAGTCACCCGTATATTCTGCTTTACCAGTTGTAAAGTCTAAGGATGTGAGGTTGTAGGGTCAAACCCATGCTGGGATTTTGTGGTCATAGTCTAGGTTGACACTTCAATGTAGTGCTGAGGGAGCCTTCTCTGTCTGCATTGTTAAAGGTGCATATTGTCAGAGTTCTTTGGATGAGACATTAAGCTAAGGTCATGTCTGTCTGATCAGGTGGGTGTTAAAGATCCCATGGTACTAGTCAAAAAGAGAAAGAAGTTTTCCCAGGATCAGTTAGACAAAATGGTTATTTGCATCGTGCCTGTTTGTAGTACGTAGTAGCTGTGTACAAACTGGCTGCCATATTTGCCTACAAATATACAGTGATTGCACTCTATAAAAACAGTGTGAAGCAACATGAGACATTTGAGGCATTTTATAGGCACTTTATCAAATGCAAGTATTTATTTTCCCATGGACACTTCAAAACATTGCATTCACAGGTGGGCCCAAAAATATAGGGAAATATCATGGCAGGAGGGCTGAAGCGATCTCCTCGTATGTGGGCTCAATATTTCGGATGATTTGGGTCTAGGGTGCACAGGGTTTAACCTAGGCAATTATGTCAGTGATTGCCTTTCTGATCTATTTGTTATTCAGAATTATTGTGGGAGCACAGCATGAACATGTGGAAAAGTGCATCTTCTTAACAATAGAGAAGACTATTATTTGTGGAGTTTGTGTGAGCCAGGATAAGTTTAGTGGAGTCGGTATACTAGAATTCCTTTTGCATTATCTAGTAACTTAGATCTTGTTCCCAGGTCTCACTCAGGCTTTCTCGGTTATCTTTTGGCTTGGAGGAAGATACATGACCGACAATGGCATTGTGCCTACTGGAGTTTTACACTTTGTGGAAAGAAAGAGAGAGGGAGAGAGGTCTGGGGGTGGGAATGAGAGGAAACTTACTTTGGATGGATTTAGCTATGCATTGATGAGCTATGTAGATGGTTCCTGCTTTGAAGATTGGCTCTTAGTATTACTGTAGTACTGTAGTTCCTAAATTGGATATCATCCAGACACTGGAGGGTATTCCTGATATGGAGATAGCTGGAAGAGGTCAGGTTGTACAAAGTGAAATACTGTATAACCGACCAGTCATTAAAAGATAGCAATCAATCCATCGTGGAGGAGATGATTTGGCATGGGATGTCCCCTTGAACGAAGAAGAGGTTTACAATGTGATTGATGCAAGTGATTCTCCTTGTGCTCCTTTACACTAAAGTACAGACCAGGCCTAATATACTCAAGGTTATCTTTAGTGCTCTGTGATTTTGATTGGAAGATTCACAACAAGATTCTTGATTATGCATCAGCCATAGCTAGAGTTGTAATTGACGGGCAAGCATCAAGCAATGATAATTTGGAGCCATGCCAGACTACCCAGTGAGTCCCATTTCTGGAGAATTAACATATTTTAACCTATGTAAAGCTCAAGTGAACGGTAGGGACATCCAGATAATCCTCAAATAGAAAGAAATCAAAGAGCACAGGCCAGACTGGGTCAAAATCTCATCCGCATTGCAAAAAATTATACTGGACACAATGGCACGGACTCTGTGTCAAAGGTGGAGTTCTTTGCAGACGGTGGGAATCTGTTGCTGAAAATCAGACAAACAATCTAGCAAATGGTGGTGCCCTAAGGCACAAAGGGGAAATGATTGATCAAGTGCATGATTTGTTCACAGGCAGGCACCTAGGCATCTCAGAGACCTTGCCAAAAATGTAGCAGCACTATTACTGGACTGCGCATCAATGAAATGTAACCTGATATTGCAAGGCTATAAATGTGTGTCAAGGAAAGAGCCACAAAAGACATTGTAAATATTCCTATAGTTTACCGCTTGGAAGTGTTGATGATAAAGAGCAACCACAGATATTCTAGGCTCAACTTCTGCTTGAAGGACATTTTACATAGTGATAATTTAAGTCTGTTTCACTTATTTATCGCAAGGCATCCACAGGTGAAAACATTAACAGTCCCAGTGGAAGTCCCAGTGGGAATGAATACCCCCAATTGGGAGTCTCAGACACTACTGTATATGGTCACTCAAGGACCCATGAGATTTAATGTAGAATCTGGAACCAGTAGTTGGCACTGCATGCAGGCCATAAGCCAGAGCTTATTGAGATAGGCTAACTGTTAGTGATAGTTACTTCACTATTTGACACACAAAAGGAAAATTTAAATAAATGCCTTTCCAGAGGTAATCAGGAAAGCCACAGCTAGCAATCTGAACACCTCCAATTTGGAAGTCAACAGAAGGATCTGGTGCTGATGCGTAAAGGAGAAAAATGAAGGAAACAGGGTAGACAGAAATATTATTATGCATGGCAGGAACTAGGGTGTTCCTATGATACAAAATCTAGGAGTGTTGAATAAATGAAGAAAGACTGAATATTAGTTTTCTTTTACTCATACTTAAAAGTATTGCAAAAACAACAAAAAAAAATTACACTTGTATGGCCTCTTTCACATCAGGAGGACGACCCAAGGCGCATAATATACTCAGAGGCTGTAATGGATTTAAATACAACAGTGAAAATATAGCGGAATCTAAGATTTCATTCAACTAAGGAACAGATCGATTAAACCTTCATCCAAAATGACTCCTACCAGCGCCAATGCTTTCACCTATGGACCCCTTACGATAAATAAGTGAACTAGACTTCAATTACCAATATGTAAAATGTCCTTCCAGCACCTTGGGACGTCCTCCCAAAGTGAAAGGCACTCTATAAATGTAATTTTGTTGTACGAAGTTGTATGACTATTCATTGTTATCTTGCGTTTAAATCTGCCATTGTTGAGCGCTCTGAGATAAAGAGCACTATATAAATGCAAGTTATTGCTGTTCCACTGACATCCACGTTGAGCCATATCTGCTCCTCATTCTCCCACTCTCAATAGTAGAATCCATTATAATATGGCATTATCTTCAACATTTAAAATGAAAAACAATTCAATATATATAGTACTGGTCTCCAGAGCACATAAGTATTCAAACAGTTACATTTAAAGGGACAGATACAGGCCACTTGGATTCACCGTAGACCAAGATATATAATATATTTTTACACACTATATATATTATTATAAACAAGATCCTCATTAGAGCCAAAATAATCTGCGTTGGTTTAAATGGGTTGTGCCAGTTTGATTTTATAGATATCAATAAAAAAAGTGTGAGAAATACATTCTAAACATCCAAATATAGGTTGATGCATTATCCTGTAATCTGGGAACCAATAGTTTAATAATTCAACAAATGAAATGGGTAGAAAACAAATATGTATAATGGTTGAGAATGTCAATTTAATAATGATTTTAAATTATTGACAGTATCAAAACTTTCATGAAACCATCTTATAAATACTTTTTTAAAAATCTCTTGTTGAGCGATTTCCTGCACTTGTTACTTCAATAAGGGTGAAAAAACAAATGCATTCAATCACCAGAATCACAAGGAAATAACACATACAATGCACTGCTATGTCCTTATCACTATTTAAAGTCTGTCACACTCTTAGGTTCTGGAAAGCCTTTATATTAGAAATTTGTGGTTTCAAAATGAATTGAAATGCAGTCAGGAATGGCTTAGCTAAATAAATTCGAGGGGAGAAAAAATTCAGATAGTCTTTATTCTGTCCTCAGACAGCACCAGGAGGTGGTCTGAGAACACAACTGGCAAGAGAATGCATCACCTTCTAAAAGGATAAAGGGGGAAAAAAGAGAAAAGGAGATGTGACAGAAAAGTTGCCGCCTGGGACCTAATGCCCAGATGCAGCCTCGGAAAGTTTCCTGTGAATGCATTTGAATGCACTGTGATCTGGGAAAAGGCTTCAAATGAGATTGTAACCCAAACTGTATTCAACTGAAACATTTCAGTTGATCAACTCACTACGTCTTCCTCTCATGATTTATAATGGACACTAAACAAAAGGCAGCAGGCATTTTCTCAATCTGTAGCTTCTTCTCGGTTACGTGTTAAAGCTTGGTGTAAAAAACAGTGCGATTGGAACAGATCAATTTTTATTCTTCACTCCAAAAGAGGTTTAAGCTATTTTTGTTCACCTATTTATTACTGGGTAATGTCTATGTCTTTTTGGAAAGAAAATTCAACTTAACAATGCCACTACCATTGGTCACTCTTTTGCCCTTTACATAAAAATCCTGAAACATTTTTAATAAGCCTCTGATTTTAAAAAAATTTAATGTGGGAGGAGGTAGGAAGTGGCTGGAGCTGGAAAGAAAAAAAACATTCTGTGAATGTGAGAAGAAATTGGACAATATATTAGCCCACGCTCCATAATTGTAATAGAAGTGTAGTAATGGACATACTGTGATTACTGCCTACAAAACAGCAACACGTATTTAAGAAAAAGATTGAGAAAACATCTGTCAAATATATGCTATTTAGCCATTTAATATTCTGGGTGGTGATTGAAACAAATCATTTGCGCCGTATGGTTTACATAGTTACTGATAACTGGGGCAATGAAGGTCATTTATAGAATCCTGTCTTGAGCTATTTCGAACTGACAAGTGCTCATGTTATTCCACGCGACATTTCTTACACTAACACTAACAGGATGTTTAACTTCCCCAAAAAAGACCCTGAGATCATCTGTGCCTTTACATGCATGACATAAGCCAACTTAAATTTCATGCAAGTAACCTAGATGTAAATATTGCCAAGATTATCTATCTGTTTATCCTTTTTTTAAAAAGGCTGAATGCAAACTATTTATATCAAATGGACTAAAGTTTGCTCATGTGCAATGTAAAGCCACTCTGTTGATCATACGTAAGTTAATTTGTTCAACGCTACAAATTGCTACCAGGGATAAATGGCATTGTATAAATGCAAGTTGTTGTTGTTGATCTGGTTATCAGAAATAAGGTGCACAGATAAGTTATTTGCTCATTTAAACCAGTCGACTTAATGGGCAATTCACACTGAATCACTCTGAGAATTGGGAATCTATGTCACACGTATCCACCGTAGCCATAAGACAAATTTTTGTTAGTTCATAATTATTCTTGGATGGCTGAATGAACCCCTCATAAAATATTTAATGATAGATCCAGATGTGTTCCTGAATATTTGAACCTTTATAATAACAATAATAATCCTTGGTTTTGATGTAGCACTTTTCACATCTTCTAGACATCTCAAAGCACTTCACAGAATGTACTGTAAAGTGAATCAACTGTATATTTGTGGGCAAAACACGGTAGCCAATTGCGCACAGCAGTGTCCCACACACAATTGTAGATGAAAGTGACCAATTTATTTTGTTTTGTTATGGGATTATTATCAGGCGTGTGGAGTAAGAAAACTTGCCCAAGGTTTTGACCTCCCTGGAATTGAACCCGGGTCTCTCGCTTGTGAGGAATCTAGCCAGTTTGTGCCAGAAGTGTGCAAAACATCCAATAACTGGAGGGCCACCATGTAAGCAAACTTGCTCTTCAGTGAGGCACTTTATAATAGGGTCACCCTGTGGTTTTTAAGGACACATAAGCCCAGCTCAGCCCGACAACAATATGGTGATTGCTCCTCGGTTACAAGAGAATAAAACATTACAATTTAATTTGTATGTAAATAATATTGGAATGACATGCACGTAACCTTAATGCTGTATTATATAGCATTGGTTGTTATGGGAAGACTTCCTGTAAAGTAAGATGATATCCTTTGTTTTTAACCTGCTGCAATGTTGGCCAACGTAAAATTGCATTTAAAAAAAATCTGTAATTGGTTAGATCACGCAATTAAAATGTGTTTTAAGTATATCCCTATTCCCTACTGCCCATTCAGCCAACCCGGTGAATCACGTTTTTGACGTTCTCCCAGTGTGAAATGTGGTTTATAAACGTAAGTTGTATTGTGATGTATTGTATTTCAGGAATCTGTTTAAAGTTACCAGGTAGTTAAAATAAGCTCAATTTGCTACCCAGTAATTCTTGCTTACACTTGCATTGTTATAGTGTCTCGTCACACTGAATCGTGGATGTGGGTAACACCTTTCTGAACCAGACAAGAATGCTACTAACTGAGCCAAGTTGATGCAATATAGAAAGGTCTATTGCTTAATCATTTAGCTGCAGACAGCACAATGCCCTCCCAACCTAAGAGAATACCAGTCTGAATCTCATTTGACATTTTAATTCACTTTTCCTCTGCAGGGAACATATGGTTGGGTGGAGAACAGACATAGTTTCCAATCCTAAATTGCTTTTGACTTGTATATAAATAAGCAGTCAAACAACAAGCACACATAGAAATTCAAAATCAATTTTTTTTTCTAATATTTAATCTATTTTTTCAATCCTGTTTGTACTGTATCATGAAAAATGTCTGGTGTCAGCTACAGATAAAATGACCCTGGTTAGAAAACCTATAGGCATCTTCTGTCAAAAGCTGTAACTATATAGAACTGCCTGGATTCTCTGAAATATAAAATATTCAAGTTTACAGAAATGTAATATATTACCTCAGTTATGAGGGTAATTCATGTTTTCTGCCTTATCTCCCTGCCCCACTTTGAGGTGACCAAAATCTGAAACTCACTGATGAATGGCCATCACCAAATAGGGCAAAAAATTAGACAGACTATTTATTGTTCTTTATAGAAAGCTTTACCTATGGTACTCAGAAAATGAAATAGAATAAAACATTTGGTAATTCAATCAACAATATATTGAACTCATGTCATAGACAAATTATTTAATCACCAGGAAGATCATTCTTCCTTAATGAACGCATTCGGTTAAACACCATAAGTATATTGTTTGAATAAAGAGATGCTTGGCTCAAAAACAAATTAAAATTTGTTTGCTGAGTGGATACTTTTCAAAATGTCAAAATTCAAATTACAGATATTATAAGTATAATATGCAATTAACTCGACCAAGTATTCGCCCACAAATATACAGTCAATTAACTTTACAGTATATTATGTGATGCTCTTTGAGACGTCCAGAAGACATGAAATACGCTATACCAAATGCAAGGATTATTATTATATATTAAGTACAGTATTCAAAGTACTATTCGATCCATAGCCAAGTTAGTTGACATTCCAACTACAGTACATCACAAAAGAGTCAAAGGTATCGAAACACGGAAACTATTGTTGAACTGCTCTGCAATTAGAAACTCAGTAATTAACTCGCCAGTCGTGAAGGCCACTCCTCGCAACTGAATGTTATTGAGCAATTCTCAAGCAATTAAATAGTTGTTCCCACATTCTGAAGGTAATACCAGGTAACAGGGTGTGTTTTCAAATCATGGAGGTTTCATTGTGGGTTTTAGAGAATCAACAAACAATTGGGATTCCCTGTTAGTCATTAGCATAAATCATAACTTGAAATCTTAATTTTAAAAGATTTTCCATTACAGAGTTCCTTTATCTGGGAAGCACTCTGGGACGCTACCCCACATGAAGGGTGTTATATAAACGCAAGTTGTTGTTGTTATCCATTCAGAATATCCTTATACATGTATTTCATTGGCACTAAAAATATCCCATGAATGATATTTCTCCACCTCACCAAGCTCCAATGTGTCTTCTTTTAATTTACACATTGAAATCAACATTGGCAGACTCAGCAATAACACCTTGAAAACAACAACTTGGGTTTACATTGCACCCCTGACGCAGGGTAGTGGTCCCATAGTATGCACACAGAACATATTTTACAAACATTCTCAACATATTCATCAATATGTAGAAAACCTCATCGCCCAAAGCTAAAACAACCTTCTTTGTCTATTCTTATAGCACTTTTAAGGTACGAAGCTGTGACACTAGTCAAACAAATTAACTTTTCTCAAGGTTTGTTTGAATAAATTTAGCCCACAGTTTAACATTCTTTTATTATTTTGCATACTTCCTCTGCATTTAGATGAAATGTCAGTTAGTCAACTGTCTCCAAATGGTAATTTATATCTTCCACATCTTTTGGCTATATCTTCAGAACTTCAGACCCCTACCACACTTTACAGCTGCTTGTCTCCCATATGTTGCCTATGATGATTTTAGTTATAACTCTGAACAGGTTAAATTTTATGCTAAAATCAAGTAACAAATGGGAGTAGCAACAAGTGAACGTGGGCATATTTTACAGGTGGTACACGGGTGATCTGGAGATTTTGCAGTCATTTCTGACAGGTGCTCATTAACCTAGATTTGTAATACAGTACTATATAACAATGGTTGTCAACATACCATCACCCACACAATCTTCATAGACTACGCTTTTGATGGTGCAGCACTGTTACAGGCATTTTGAACAGTTCCTGTTCCTACCCCGAGATCCAGCTCCACGCTGGTCAAAATCCCAGCGCCCAACAGGAGATTAAAAAGACAGAGGAAACGGGAGAATATGAAATATACCTGCTGCTTGAGTTCCTCCAAACTGCACTCATGCAAGCCAGAGTAACCCCCACTCCCATCATCAACAAACTATTCTGAGCATGAACCATGTACCACCACTGTCTCAGTATATTTCACTATGTTAATATATATAATAAAATACACTGAAAGCCCATTTATCTGGCACCCGATCAACCGTAACTTCCGCATAACTGGCATCACAAAAACAAGGTCCGTATTCGATTAACTGTATCTTCTGGGATCTACTTTTAAAGTTCCCATAAGTCAATGTAAAATACCTCTGATTACCAGACAGGGTCCCCGCTTGGTTAAAGAAACCTGTTAGAAACCTGTTCAGCATGTTTTAGATTTTATTGTACCAAACTATACTCCTGCAAGACAATTGATATGATGCCTTATCAAGTCTTCTAGACGTCTCAAAGTGCTTCATGTAATATAATACTGTAGTGAATTGACTATATGTTTATGTGTTTTTGTGGGCGAAACACGACAGTCAATTGCACACAGTGGTGTCCCTAAAATATTTATGGATTGAGTAACCAACTAATTATTTTTTTTGAAAAGGGATTACTATCCCCAGAAAAGTGATCTGCCAATCGAGTAACAACTGGGTTACTACTTACTGCTGGGTAAACAGAGGCTCGTGGGGTAAGGAAACATAGCCAACGTTTCGTTCTGCCCGGGAATCAAACCCAGGTCCTCTCGCTTGCAAGGCAAATGCTCTAACCAATAAGCTTCAGGACAAATGGTATATAAAAGCCTGTATAAAATTCTGAAATACAATAAAGGGGAAAAAGGCAGATGAAATTGAGAACCGGACTGACACCACAATGATCCAAGAACAATCGTTGCGTGAACACATATTTACAGTTTACCAGTTATTGCTGGAACCAAGTCAATTGATTCAGATTGCTAGAGAACAACATGCTTATCCTGGTATTTATAAATTGAACTCCATTTAACCAGCTTTAGAATGAGGTTACACATAATTCGGCTGTGTTCCTAGAAAGTCAATCATAAGAATAATTGATTTCAGAATTGGACAAAAAATGACAACTTATAAAAAAAAAACCCTGAGGTTCCCAATGGCAATGTGGAATAGATTCAGGGACACAGAATGATTTATGGTTCAATACTTGGTCTGTGCAGTTAACAGTAAGATACAGATTCTCTCCTTCATGTACATTAATTTCACTCTACCCCTGTTTGTGGGACACTGCTGTATGCAACTGGCTACTGTGTTTCGCCCACACATATGCAATCAATTCACTTTATAGTACAATAAAAGCCCATTTTTCCGTGACCCGATCAACCGTAACTTCCGTATAACCGGTACTTCAAAAAAATCCCCATTCGAATAACCGGATCTTATCCAGCGCAATCTCGGCGGCACATTTTTTTCTTTCGTATCGATATTTCGGAATGCTGCCAATAGTGCCTTAAAGTGGCGCTGCCATTTTTTTCCTTCATGTCATGTAGAATTTATCGATAGACTGTACACCTGTACCCCAGCATCACAGCTTCAAACCAGGCATCTACCAGCAAAGGTGATTTTTAAGTGAATTTTTAGGTGAATAATAAAGGTCTATTATTATCTGTTATTATTTAGTGTATTATTAATATAGTATGTGTTAAAATAGGTTGTTTTTTTTTGTGTTGGATATTCGACCGACTATCCGACATTGGCCAGGTCCCGAGGATGCTGGATAAACAGGCTTTTACTGTATATTCTGTAGAGCTCTTTGAGACATCTAGAAGACGTGAAAAGTACGATATCATATGCAAGGGTAATTAGTATTATTATTAAATATGATGTATATTATATTAATTTTTGCTGAAAACATTCAGTACAGCAAACTGTTCAGCCACAAATAAATGATTGTGATTAATACAGTACTTTTGCTGCAAAGATACACATTTTTTTGCTCAACATTCACCATATATCCTCACTCAATATTGAAGTGGGTTGTCTTAGAGAAACATGAATGCACCAGCAAAAAGATAAATCAAAATATAAATTTAAAAATGATCACCTGTGTGATTTTTCTGCTCAACACCTAGAAATTCACCTTTTATAAAATATTGTTTATATTAAACAAACCAAATACTGTACAACAACAAATATAAAAGTTGAAAAATACATGTTAGAGAAATAACAACGACATGCATTTATATAGCGTCCTCCACGCCAGATGGCGTCTCAGAGCACTTCACAATAGTGGAGCCTGGGGCCAAGCCGGAGGGAGGGGGAAAGTGACCGTAAGAACAGTCGAATAGAAAGGTCTTCAGGAGCGACCTGAAAATGGAAAAGGGGGTGAGGCGAAGGGATTGAGGGAGGGAATAAATATATACAGTAAAAGCTTGTTTATCCAGCACCCAACCAACCAGAACGCTCAACCCCAACCGGTACCTCCCAATAAAATTCATCATTCCAGCAAACGGATCTCATACAGGAGCCATCCGGGACACTCGCGAGTATGCTCACTTTGTGCATGTGTGCAATGTGTGCGCATGTCCACTTATTAAACTTAACGAACGCTGGAATTTTTATTTTACCGATCATTTTACTGAGTGTGCTGGAATGCTTTATTGGTAAGTATCCATACAATATTCTGTTATTATTTAGTCTATTATTAATATGGTATGTTTTAAAATAAGTGAATTTTTGTAACAGGATTTTCGGCAACTTGCCGCTAGATTATCCGGCATATTTAATTAAACTATTCAGGTCCCAAGTCAGGTCCCAAGGTCCCGGAAAACAAGCTTTTACTGTATTTATCTGTTATCTGTTTAATTACAAAGCATTTGCATATCACCTCATTTGTGAAAGTACTTCCAGTATTTGTTGAATTACTAATCTAAAAATTACTTTACTTTTCCTTGAAGATTTCTTCTAGGTCATAATAGGATTAAGTGTTCCGAGACACTACCAGCGAGAAGGGCTCTGAATAAATACGTTGTCGTTGTTGAATAGTCATCATAGCAGTAAAAACTCTAGCATCTTCTAGCAAAAAAACCATCAGGTTTCAACTTTTAAAGATTCATTTGGCACGGAAAATAAGTCTTTAATGCCAAAACAAAAATCTATCAACTCTAAACATTGTCAGTTATCACTAGCTGCCAGCCTTTTCAAACACAGACAGATTTAGACTTGCTGCCGAAACAAATCTCAACCAATTGGTAGGTAAAGCTTTAGGAAAGAAAGTCAAAACAATGCTGCATGTTTCAAAGGCCACTTTGATTTGTGTCAGATCATAGGAAGCATTCTTTTTATACAGATTTCAACCTTTCATGCATTTACGTTTTCCGTGACCTCAATTTCTTCCAAGAGAAAGAGAAAAATTATCAGTAAATGAAGTATATTTGCACATTGAAATGAGGCAGGTAGACTTCAACCAAGGTCCAAAATACATTACGTTTTGCCAGCTGCTACATTTGTGCGTTGCAGTTAAAAATATTGGAATAAAAGTAAGTTATGTGCAATATCTATTTAATATAGTTTATTCAGTTCTTCAATAATTATTTTGCATCCTCCGTCCCTCCTACCATACATCATTCCACTGTGATGAAGGTAGGTGAACTGCTTCTATTTATTGAAAAATGACACTCATAATCAGTCGAAAGAGGGTGCACCAGAGCAGTCCAGATTGAACACGCTTTCTCTCTCTCTGTCAGGTGGGTTTTAAACTGCTCAGAAAGACTGTACCAAGTCTTGTCTAAGCTGGTCTGAAATAGTTTCAGTGCCAAATTCTTTGGGATATTATTTAAACATCTCTAATGATATTCAGGTGCAAGCCTCAAGGCATTATTGTGTTTGACTTGCATTTAACGATTTGCTAAAGGGTGGATGAATTAAATGTGCTTATATAAGGCTGTGCCTTGGTTACCAATATGACTGGTTACAGCATCTTACTGATGTGCACTTTGGAATAACCTTGCTTACATTGTGTCTATTTTAGTGCTGAAATACTGTATATAAAAGTAAATGATTGCTAACTAAACACATTATGAAGTAAAGATAACTTATATGTACAAATATCTCAACCACTTTCATAACTAAAATCTACATTACTGGTACTTATTCTTTCATATGAACATGTTTAATGTAAACATGGTTAACTTCATTGCATTTTTCACGAAAATCTCGTTCAACAGTTTTGGGGTTGAACGAGTTTCAGCACAAGGGTCGAGGTTTCCCTTACATTTCCAAGCAATAATAGAACTAAAACATCTTCTTTAAGCATTAAACCATTACTCAATTTCCTCTATCTATCTACTATATTACCAAACTGCAAGACAAATAATATACAGTAAAAAGAACCAAATAGAAAAATGCTGTTTCAACATTTAACAAGTTTCTAAAAATGCGCTAATTTCTTTTCCTCATGTTTGCAACTTCCTACAAAGGTATGCCTCATTCCCCTCCTGCGTTCATACACCTTCTGTCACTAATAGGCCCTGTGTGTACTCTGTGCCCTTGCCAATACTACTTCTGGCTGTAATCATAGTGAAGATGCTGCCAGAAAAATGTGATTTCCCTCCAGGGAGATGCCTGATCTCCACTTGGCATCTCTCCAGTCAACAATGTACAGATCAGAAATTCAATGGGATAGGGAATCAAACAGCCTATAATTGCCCATTATTTTCCACCAACCTAAGAATACAGATAGCACACAGTATGTTACGGAGGAAATGTAAATAGACTGGACTAGAAAATGTAAATGTAATTCTAGATTTTATATATAAGGCTTTAAATGCAACAGGAAAGGGATTACTTTGTATAAATCTGGGTTACCTGCAGTGGATGTATTGGTTTAGAGCAACTCATAATATAAATGAATCTTGCATTTTATAGCTCCTGTACTGTTAGTGGAGGGGGGGAGGGGGTGATAAAATTATGAATTGTTTTATCAGGGTAAATAGACAAAGGCTGTTTACACTAACTGATGAATCAATCAAGGGGGAGTTTTGCCAGTGTCCTGGCCAACAACCCCCTACCTCTACCTCCCAAATAATAATAATAATAATATAATAAAAATAATAACAGTGGTCATTCACTGTGTAGATCATTGTTCTGTGCAACTCGGCTCCTACATTCAAATCCCTTGCATTTAACGATTTGCTAAAGGGTGGATGAATTAAATGTGCTTATATAATCCCTTGTTTTCAAATCCCTCCACTCCTCTGCACCCCACTATCTCTCTGATCTTCTCTCCCCACAACCCAGCACCCGCTGCCTTCGTTCCTCTGGGTCTGGCCTCCTCCATGTCCCCTGAGTCCTCCGCTCCACCCTCGGCGGCCGTGCCTTTAGCCACTATGCCCCGAGGCTCTGGAACTCCCTTCCTCACTCGCTTCGCCCCCTCTCTTCCCAGTTTCAGGTCACAGTTGAAGACCTTTCTATTCGACCGAGCTTTTGGTCACCTTCCTGCCCCTGCTCCTGGCTCGGTCCCGGGACCCGTTACTGTGAAGCGCTCTGAGACGCCTTCTGGCGTGGAGGGCGCTATATAAATCGAAGCTGTTGTTGTTGTTGTTGTTGTTACATTCATCTACAAAATGCAGTCACCCTACTTTATATTATATTTGAGAGGTGCCATATCAAAATGCAACTTTAATTAGCAACAGGAGAACATAAAGTATTGTAAATTTTGTGCACTAGATTGAACATACGTGGATATTGCACATAACGTACAAAAGTAACTTCCATCATAAGCTTTGCATTTGGTATAGCACCTTTCATATTGGGAGTAGGTATCAAAGCACTTCACAGGATATCCCATAAATGTGAGTGATTGTTTGTTTCGTGGACATCTGTAGCAGTCAATTTGTGCAAGTGAAGATCCCACAAACAGCGTGAATGAGTAAATTTATTTGACATTGTTGGCCGACATTAGAAGAAATTTCTTGTGTTTTTCCGATGGGATGTTTTATGTTCATCTCAACAGGCAGTCATTGGGATCTTGGTTTAAAGTCTCATCCGAAGGATGGCACCTAACAATACAGCACACTCCCAGCACTACATTAGAATCTCAGCCAAGGCAAAATTATTAACTTGTTAAATTTCTAAATGCTAGAAATGAAAAGATCCAAGAGAAAAAGTGGAAGATTTTATCCCATTCTAATGCAACTATTGTTTCAAATCATAGTTTAACACTGAATAAGAAAGACATAACTTTTATGTTTTTGATTCACCAATTTTTTAAATACAAAAATGCAGTGGGGGCAACCATTTAATCCACTTTCAGTGTGGTATTCAAAAGGTGCATCAGATGTACAATGGGACACTGATGTGTGCATTTGGCTACTGTGTTTCGCCCACAAATATAAGTCAATCCACTTTACAGTATATTCTGTAAAGTGCTTTAAGACGTCTGGAAGACATGAAATGCGCTATATCAAATAAGGACTATTTACACAGCAAGGTTGTGAAGAGAAAGATAATCCTTGCTTTGACTGTAACTCTCAGACTTCTTTTGGGTGAAATTAAAGCAGCACTCAGGTTACCCAGTAAAATTACATGACCTAGCTTATAGCTTACTTTGGTTAGGAATCATAATTATACCGATTTCCGAAGCTCAACAGTGGTAGAAATGTTTTTTTTAAATCTTTAAAATAGGAGTAGGATTTAATTAGTTCCTCAATTAAATCAGCAGACAATAGCTATGAGGAAAATATGCTCATCCTTCCTCTCTGGAAAGAAGACTGAAAAGTAACTCCACAGAAAGATTTTAAATTATGAGTGGTTTACAAAATGTGGTCGATGACATTTTCTATGGTGTTCAAAATCAGAACAAAGCAAATAAGAATCAACCAAATAATCTGCTGAGACTTGCTGCCTCATCAACACGAGAAGGAGCATGTTGGTGTGACAGTATAGGTCAGTTAGCATGTGTACAATTGGCATAGAGGAGGAGGGCAGAAAACTGAAGGGGAAAGAAATACAAAATCCTCTACTCTCCAACCCTATTAAGTGTCACTATGTTTGTCGTGCTTTTAAAAAACACCCCAAGAAGGTGATTGTTTACACGATGCAGAGCAAATGTCCAATACCTATAGCAAATCCAGTTATTTTGTACTGTTAGTTTGTTCTGGTAGATCAGGTGAATATTAAAGACTTTATGCTCCTTTTTAAAAAAAAAAGCCAAGACTTCTCCCAGTGCCCTCCCTCATCCAAACATACAAAGAACTGATTAATTGGTCATTCATCTCATTGTTATTTGTGGGATGTTGCTGGCGCAAATTAGCTGTCATTTCTCTACATAATAAGTCTCTACATTTCAAAGTAATCCATTGTGTGAAGCCCTTTGAGATATTTGAACACAGGGTGCTATATCAAACGCAAGTAGCATTATCTATTTATGCCCTGACAATGACATCTTGCACGATAGTACCTTTTTGTTCTCAAATTAGTTACGTCTATTGCATTTAAGTGAATATTGGCATGCAAGTTCTAATTTGGATTATGAATGTCGATAAGACTCTTGTTTTTTTTAAATCATTCACCTTTTGCTTCAGAACCCAGGTCAGCAACTTCCATCTCAGTTGCTTCCAATCCAAAGGAAGGAAAGCAGCTGTGATGTTAACCAAAACAATTCCCAAATCCTATGCTCGTCACTTGGGTTAGCTTGTCTGGGCAAGTTGGTTCCCCCCCTCCAATGGCCTTCATTGACCTTTTTATTTTGCCCAATTTTCCTTTTGTACTATGCCGGACATTGTTAAAACGCTTCCAGCAGTCTTTCCATGACCTTTTCACCTAGGAGATTGCCTTTAGCTTTTGAGCTGTATCCTCCCAGGAATTTTCTCTCTCTCTCTGCAGGCTTTGGAATTCTTCACATTTGCCAGAAACCCTCTTCTTATTTTGAAGTCTTCCTCAATTAGGAGTCTACTTCTGTACCCAGGAATAGTTTGGTTCTCACTGTGCGCTTTGAGCCAGGCTGCAGGTTTTTTTTCTTTTCAGATTAACTTTATTGCACCCCGTCCATCATTCCCATGACATTATCCATGAAACTATGAATTGATTGGCCAGTGCAATGTCATGCCTGAGCATTTTTTCTAACCATGTCTGCATTCAAATTGGAGCAAACTATTCCAATTTGAGTTGGGGTGGGTGAAGATATACATATTTTCAATAAATATTCAACTGACAGGGAGATAAAAAAATTCCGAACACAATTAAAACAAAAATAAAGACGAAAAAATGCACCGTAGTTATGTACCTGTTGTGACTTTATGAATTAACTTTTTAAAAATACTAATGCTGCAGAAATTTTTCATTTATTCTGTGAAATTCAAATCAAAAAGTTATCAAATACTACTGTATTGTATTATCCGAAGAATTCAACATGCCAATCAAGTTCTCTACAAAGACCAGTAAGTTTTTTTTAAAAAGTCACACTCATTGTAGTTTTGTATTTTCAGTACTACCCAAACAACAGATTTATTAATCTTCTGCGTGAAAGTTGTAAGAAAACAGCCACTTACATGGGTTCATTCAACACAGCTGCATGTCAGTCTGCTAACACATCTATAAATTTCAAACGTGCCAATACCTACGTTTATTGCCTTGTTTGGAACCCAGATCTTTTCACTGAGAGACATACTAAAGCTGTGTAGTAATTATTTTCTTACATCCATCTATTTTAATATGCACACAGAATAGCACACAGATGCTAACTGAGAAAGCTTGCAAGTTTCTCAGAAACTACCACCCTTCTTAATCATTTCTGAACTTCTCACGCCTCTTAAAAAAAAACTGGTGACAACTGCATTGATGTGCCCTAACAGGTCTTGTGTTCTGTGTCAACCTAATTCCAAGTTGTCACATTCTAAAATTGGAGAGTTCATAGATCAAATGCCCAGCCTTATGTTTACAAAGACTGCAACAGGAACTGCCGGGGTGATCAAAAGGGCAAAATTCTGTCTTGCAGCTACACCCAAAGTGCAGAGTCTGATTGCCATTGACAATTTCAAGATAAATTATGTAGTCAGGTGAATATAATTTGAGAGAAACGTTTATACTGTTTGGAAGATGAATATGAGCTGCTATAAACCAATGCAAACATTTTTCACAAATGTTAAACGCTTGAGCTCTCAATACACTGTAGTAATCTCAACATGGCAAAAATCACAGGAAAGATTACCTACTTTATTGAATCTTTGTTCTTTGAAATTGTGGCATCTACAACATTGCTGGGTGATGGTACCACCATACAAAGAGAGAATAAAGATTGCAATGGTGAGAACTCTTTCAGATGTTGTGACACTACTCACCCATCACCTGTTAAGTGATACAAAAGGAGAGATGCCGTATGATGCTTCAATTACCCACATTCAATAGACGGGATGCCTGGATTAGAAGATTACAAAAAACCCTACTATATTTTTTCTTTATATTAGGCAATCTCCCCCAAACCACTAACCATTTTGTGGTTGGCCAACCAAATCAATTCCTTATTGAATCTTTCTTTATTTGTGGTCGTTGCAATTGGGTATTGTGGCTTGGTAGCTACTAGAAACAAGGTATTGATATGGCCTGGACTTGCCTGGACTGGTGCGGGTGTTTGAGTGGAGTCTTGTTGCTCAGTGGTTAGAACACTCGCTTTACAAGTGAGAGACCTGGGTTCAATTCCAGGCAGATCCAGGTGAAACCTTGGACAAGTTTCCTTACTCCACACGCCTAATAATAAACCCACAAAAGTATAAAATAATAATAAATTGGTCATTTCAATCCACAATTGTTTGTGAGACACTGCTATATGCAATTGGCTGCCGAATTTCGCCCACATATATACAGTCAATTCACTTTGCAGTATATTCTGTGAAGCGCTTTGAGACGTCTAGAAGACGTGAAAAGTGCTGTATCAAATGCAAGGATTATTTAAAAATGTCAGCGCCTTGGGAGTTCTCCCGACATGAAAGTCTATCTATAAATGTAATTTAGTTGTTGCTGTTTGAAGAGTCCAAGACACTCCAAGAAGTCGATTGTGATTGCCTGGTTGGAGACCCTCGCACTACAGTATAGTGTCTACAAATATAATAATAATGTAATAATAATCCTTGCATTTGATATAGCGCTTTTCCTTTCTTATCGACATCCCAAAGCGCTTTACAGAATATACTATAAAGTGAATTGACTGTATATTTGTGGGTGAATCGCAGCATCCAATTGTGCACAGCAGTGTCCCACAAACAGTCGTGGATTGAAATGACCAATTTTATTATTGTGGGGGGTTTTTTGGACGGATTATTATTAGGCGTGTGGAATAAGGAAACTTGCCCAAGGATTCGCCCTGACCTGCCTGGATTTGAACACAGGTCACCCCAGCTTGGTCTCCCCAGCTTGCAAGACAAGTGCTCTAACCACTAAGCCACAGGAGCTCCACTACTGTACAATTCACAATACTTCATAGTAATTACTTGTGAAATACTTCAACACACATTAGTGCTTTAAGTATTATTTTAAAGGTAAGGTTCACAATACTATTCCAAGACACCAATGAATCTTAAAAGCCAACCTTCACCCAGAAAAAACAAATCCCTATTTCTTTATTCGTGGAACAAGTTACTGGAGTTTTGTTGATCCAGAGACAGAGACATACTAACTACCAAGTTTCAGAGTCTGCAACCACCTCCAAGATGAAGTTACACTTTTTTAAAGCTCTATCTAGGCTATTCATAAGACATATGGGTCCAATTATTGTGAAGTTGATCTCCCTGGCTGTAGAGTAATACATCTATGATCAGTGTTATCTGAGGGAGCTGAACAGCATACTCCAGAGGCTATTCTCTGCTTAACCAGAGGCTATTCTCTGCTTAACCAGAGGCTATTCTCTGCTTAATTCCACCACCTTAGATCCATAGTACTGTAAATAGTGTCAGGAGACATTGCATTATTAATTCTTTTGCCACCAAAATTTATTATAGCACAAGCAACCAATTCATGGTTAACAGGAGTGAGCATCAAAAATCCCTACCTCCAGTGACCTGTGCCTTCGAGTCCTAACAGTGAGCCAGCTATCTGGTCTGTCATCAGCAGTGCCCTGGAGTACTGTGGACCTGCCTGGCTCAGTAACCAGATTAGAGACAGCCACAGAGGATTGACGTTATTCCAACATTCTGTTGCCAAGAATATCACCCTACAGCCAAGGAAATACAGCACATCACCCTCCCGCCAAACAACCCCCACCCCACCCTCTCAACAAGAACAACAAAATTACAAAATACTGCAGATGCTCGAAATCTGAAACAAATACAAAAAAAAGTCACTGGGAACACTCAGCAGGTCAGGCAGCATCTGTGGAGAAAGGAAAAGTGAGTCAACGTTTCAGGTCCATGGCCCTTCGTCAGAACTGATGAAGGGTCATGGACCCCAAAGAGGAACCCACCAGGAAAAACTTCTCTATTCAAATCAGGTTGAAGGACGGCACTTCGAACACTTCAGCATTCCCTCAACTCTGCCTGGACTGTGAGTGCAAAGTCCCAATGTGGGGCTTGAACCTACAACCTTCTGACTCAGAGGCAACAGTGCTGTCAACTGAGCTAGGCTGATTAGAATTTGATATCAAGTAAAATACTGTAGTTCCTAAAATCTGTTCTTGTCAGAAAATTTAAACAGTTATCCAAAGATTCTGAATGACTCAGACCCATCTGGGCATTGTGATCTGGTGTAACTACTGTATCAATATATAGAATCTTACTGTATTGTATTTATTTGTGCCAAGATAATAATAATCCTTGCATTTGATACAGCGCCTTCCCCTATGAGTGAAATGCAGCAGCCAAAGGCGGACAGCGGTGTCCCACAAACATTTGTGGATTTAAGTGACCAATTATTTTTTAACAAAATTTTTTGAAGGAATTATTATCCCTACAAAAGCAACCCAACAATCGACCAACAAACAGTTTCCTACTTACAGCAAGATATTTATTTCCTTCCTTTACAGCTGAAATAATCTGTCTTTTAATTTTTTTTCTCACCTTTTCTTTTTCAACTTTTCTCTCTTTCTCCCCTCAAACAAGGTATGGTTCACTGCACTACAACAATAACAACAACAAAATTGCACTTATATAGTGCCTTTCACGTCGGGAGGATGTCCCAAAGCACTGAACAGTCAGGTCGGGATCCGAGCGGAGGTGGGGGAGGGTTGGGGTAGGGGGAAGGGGAAGGAGAGTGGGAGAGGGGGAAGAGTTAGTGGGGCAGCCGAAGGCGCGGTCGAAGAGGAAGGTTGTACTACACTAAACTTTTGCAGCCCACAGACTGATGACAAAATGTCATCAGCAGCATGGAGACCATGACTCAGGCACCCTCCATTCCTGGAAGAGGATTCATAGGAAATAGGAGAAAAAAATTGAGTTGATGGGGAAAGAGAGGAGGATAAATGCTCAGTTTTCATTACCAGATGCAACTTTGCATCTGGTAATAGGAACAAAACCACATCCTCAGACAACATTTCATAATGACCTTCCTCATGCTGTAACAGAGACATCTTTAATAGTTGCTGGTTTCCTGATCATCATTAAATTGGTTTTATAACCAGAGGCACATAATACAAAAGTAAGGAGCTAATGGTGAACTCATTCCAAGCCTTTAGTTTGACCGCAGTTGGAGCATTGCGCACATTTTTGGGCTCCGTATTATAGGAAGGGCAGCATGGTTTCACCAAGATGCTACTAGTTATGAGGGATTTGAGAAGTTAGGGCTTTCTTCATTAGAACTCAAAAAGTTAAAGGGTCATCTGTTAATGGTCTTAAAAGAAATAGAAGGGAGATTAGAAAAACTTTCTTAACGTACAATCTGATTGAAAAATTGAATTCTGTACTTTAAATTACATTTGAAGTAGAGTACATAAATAAAATTAGATTGATAACAATAATACTTGCATTAATATGCCTTTCATGTCAGGAGAATATACCAAAGCTTTACAGGAATTACTGTGAAATGGAGTGACTGTGTATTTGTAGAAAAATTCAGCAGTCAATTTGAGCCCAGCAATGTCCCACAAACAGCCATAAAATTAATGACCCATTTGGGGATGGGGTGGAGTGTTGTTGTCCAGGACTGGGAGAAGCTCTCTTCACATTTTCAAATAGTGTCATGGGATTCTTCATGTCTACTGGGACAGGCAGACAGAACCTCGGTTTAACTTCTCACCTGATGGACAGCACCTCCAACAATGCAGCCCCCGGCCCCCACACCCAACTTCATTGGAGTGTCAACATACACCATGTGATTTGAAGACCCAACATGGGTCTTCATTGAACTTCCAACTTTCTGACTCGGGCGGTGAGAGTGCTACCACTAAGCCAGGCTTGCTCACCCCCACCCCCCCCCCCCCACACACACACACACACCCCACACACACACACACTAGCTTGCACTGGTAGACAAGGAATATTAAAGCTAGATGACCTATTTCTGTACTAGATTTGACAATCTATAATATTTGCTATGCCAATGCTTCAAAACGTTCATCTTGATCATAGCTGAAGACCTTTCTCTTCGACTGCGCCTTTGGTCACCTTTCTACCCCTGTCCCTGGCTCAGTCCCAGGATCCGCTACTGTGAAGCGCTCTGAGAAGCTGTCCAGCGTTGGAGGGCGCTATGTAAATTGAAGTTGTTGTTATTAAGAATAATATTCCTTGTGTTTGATATTGTGCTTTTCATGTCAACTAGACGTCTCAAAGCGCTTCACAGAATTTACTGTAAAGTGAATTGACTATACAGTATTTGTGGGCAAAACACGGCAGCCAATTACACACAGCAGTGTCCCGCAAACAGTCATGGATTGAAGTGACCAATTTATTATTGTTTGTTTTTGAGGGATTATTACTAGGCGCGTGGAGTAAGAAAACTTGTCCACAGGTTGGGACATTCCCTGCCGGGAATCAAACCCAGGTCTTTCCCTTGTGAGGCAAGTGTTCTAACCACTAAGCTTCAGGACCCCTATAGAATGAAGTTCAACAAGAACATGTTTTTATATAGCATGCTTCATGTATGGTGGTGTTTGAGCGCTAACAGAGCTCTTTCTAACTCAATTCAAACTTTTTAATTGTAGAATGCACCAGACTTCCATTTCCATTTCAAAGAGCTTTAAATCAAACAGTGAAGACATCAGCAGAAATATACACTTTTCCGTGGCCCCTTCCATCTATTAATAACTATTAGTAAGACAGATTAATTTTGTGTGGATGTATTGGCAGCCTAGTATCCACAAAATATTTGTTGCTGGATGATATCACATTTAATCCACTGACATTGAGCATAGGGTATTTAGTTGGGTGAATGTCATTTTTGTTTTGTTCGGCTAGGTGTTTGACACAAGCAGTCAATATCAACTGCACCACAAGAATAATAATAATCCTTGCATTTGACGCTTTTCACGTGTTCTAAACATCTCAAACCGCTTCACAGAATATACTGTAAAGTGAATTGACTATATATTTGTGGGCGAAACGTGGCAGCCAATTGTGCACAGCAGTGTCCCACAAACAATTGTGGATTGAGTGACGGAAATCGAATATTGTTTTTTTGGGAGGAGATTATTATCAGGCGTATAGAGTAAAGAAACTTGCCAAAGGTTTCGCCCTATCGGGAATCGAAGCCAGGTCTCTCACTTGCTGGGAGAATGCTCTAACCACAGAGCTACAGGACTCCACAAGTAAGCACACGTGTTCAGACTATAGTTTCAGGTTTTACATTTCATCAGGTGTTGAATCAATCAATTCCTTATTTAATATCAGAAAACTTGAAGGAATTTCGGTAAGAATCTTTGATTTCTGGGACAGATAGATAGGTTTTTTGTAACCCTCCCTCCCTGCCCTTCACGATCCCGACCCCTAGCTCGGGTCCAAAACACTGATTGTCCAGCACTGATATGCCCTCCCAACATAAAAGGCGCTATACAAATGTAATTTTGTTATCACTGCTGTTTTTAAAAATAATTATGATCAAATTGATTACATTTTCTGTAATGGTTCTTGGATGTGAACACTTTAAAGTCGTTTTTAATTTATTTTCAACTGAAAGAGACTAACTTTTTTGTTTCAAAAAAAGTATAAAACACTTGTATTTGATGAAATAAAAATTCCAAAAGTAAAATTTTAATCCTGGAAGCTTCATTCATAATGTAACAGCAACCAATGATGCATTACAAATGACAGCAAGGGATCACAGTTGTGTCAATGCAATAAATAAAGGAAGATCTCAAAAGCATCCGAGCTTGAGCTGCTCATTACACTCTATCATTATATTTTGAATCATCATCCTGTATCATTATCTTTTGTATCATAATGCTGTATCATTACATGTTGTACCATTAAGGCTATATCATTATATTTTGTACGATTATTGTCTGCACAAAAACTCCTGGTCCAAAATTCAGCTTTGGAATATTTTTTTTTGATAATTGTTTCTATAGTATAATACTTGCATTTAGCCAATGTTTGCAGAATTCCTCACTGTACAGATAGATCATGGCCCTTGCTTTTCTAATTTTCAACAGGATAGTTAAACCACTTGACCTCTGAGGACTGCAGGTGTGCTTTTTTTTAATGCTAAATACTGTAATATGAAATATATGCTGAGTTGGTCATTTGCAAAAAAAAAAGGATGACACCCTTTATATTTTAAAAGTCACTAGACCAGAAATTCTTTCACTCTGAAACAGTGACTGTACATGCCTTGGGACGTCTTCCTGATGTGAAAGGCGCTATATAACTGTAATTTTGTTGTTGCTGTTGATAAATGAACAATTCAGAGGGAATGGTTTGTTTCAGGGAGAAAAGTTAGACACAAGAAAGAAGGAATTCCTTCTCCTTGATAAAAAGAACCAAGGACAAAGTAAGGTAGAAATGATGAGACAATAAAAGTTCTGCTCAACAGAAAAATAGAAAATTGAAAAATAAAGGTTTCCTCACATCTTCAAAAAGTAGAGCATAACAACCTCCCTCCCCCACATCTATCCATCATGTCAGATTTGGTTTAGAAGATAATAATAATTATCTTTGCATTTGATATACTGCTTTTTCATGTCTTCTAGACGTCTCAAAACGTTTCACAGAATATACTGTAAAGTGAATTCACTGTATATGTGTGGGCACAATGTGGCAGCCAATTGTGCACAGCAGTGTAACAAACAATCGTGGATTGAAGTGACCAAATTAGTATTGTTTTTTGAGGGATTATTATTGGGCATGTGGAGTAAAGAAACTTGGCCAAGGTTTTGCCCTGGTCTCTTGCTTGTAAGTCGAATGCTCTAACCACCGAGCCACAGGACTCTACATATAAGATGTGGGCCAAGCACAGTTCTCTCATGTTGGCTCTATCACCCTTAAACAGCGCACTTGGCTAAACTTGGTTCTCATGAGTTAGTGACCTGATACGTTCACCATAAATTATTTTCCTGCAAATTTCATTTGGCTTCCAAAAGTCAGTTCAGTTTGGCATTCCCTTTCATATATGTTAGAAACTAAATCAAAATGCTCAGAGGTCAAATAGTCAGGTTCAAATGTTAATGCTTTAAAATAGTAGAAATTAATGCAACCGATCAAGGAAAGTTTTTAAAACAAATTACCATGTGGAAAGTACAGTTAATTGCTTACAGATTAGAAGTAAATATTCACGGCTTGCATGCAGTTGGTGCCAGAATATCTTGCCAATCCCTTAGGTTGATTCTCCATATTATTATCTGCAATTATTGATGTTTTGGTAGAACCAAGATGAGTAAAAGTGGAGGCACTGACAGTTTTGCGCTAATCCTCCTGTCGCCTCAATTTATGGAGCTCTGCCCATAGCACAGTGTGTTTATATGACTATATCACGCATCACAAGGCATGCCATCCTGCAAACATACGTGCATGGAACAACTCAAGAAATGGAGAGCAGCAGCAGAAAGGCTAGGAGCCAGTCAGCTCCTTCATGTTTGTCGCTCTTCCCACTTCTGCAGGTCTGATGTAAATGCAGTTGAGCTTGCAGTTAATATTGTATAGGAGTTGTACAGGTTGCTTGTGGCTGGCAGCACAACATTTAGCTAATAACCAGTCATGCTGACAACATCTGAACCCACTGCAGAAAATTATAGTAAATTGTGCCAATCATATGCACGGCACCTTGTTTCACTTTAACATTGACGAAGAAGAAGAAAAGAAGAAGAAATCGAAGGAAGAAACACACAAGATAAATAAGTCATTAATTCTTATGTTTAGTACAGTGGCTTTCATGTCGGGAAAACATCTTAGAATCATCTTGAAGTGCTTCAAAGAATATACTGTAAAGTGGAGTGACGATGTGATTTGGGCAAATATGATAGACAATTTGCAGAAGGTAAACAGCCATGAAGTGAGAGATTTTATTGGGGAATTGTTGACCTGGTCTGTAGGAGAAATTATCTCCTCTTTTTGTATAGGATGAAAGCTTTAGCTTCGGATGAGTTTTTATCTGTTTTGAATTTTTAATCAGATAAGGTTTTACTTATCTGCTTATTTAAAGATGTTTAAAAATCGAGGACACCGATTTAAAACAGTTGTTAAAAGAAACAAAGGGGAGGTGAGGAGAAATGTTTTCACCCAGTGAGTTTGGATCTGGAACGCATTGCCTGAAAGAACAGTAGAAGCCGATTCGATAAATAACAACTTTTAAGAGAGAAGTAGATAGTTATTTAGTGAGGTGAAGTTTTCAGGGCTTTGGGGAGAGTGCGGGGGAGTGGGATTCATTTGGACAGCTCGTTTCAAATAGCTGGCACAGACATAATGGGCTGAATGGTGCCCTTCTGTGCTGCAAAATTCTATGATTTTTTGAGTGTCCAGAGACGTGATAGGAAGTTTAAGTGTTAATGCTTTAGAAATTCAGACACATCCATCTTAATCAGTCTAATTCAGGAGGAATTCTGTATTTAGATTATCCATTTTAGTCAGAGATATTTTTCAATTAAATGGCTGCTCAAAACCCTGTAAAAATTCTTGATTTCACCACATCATCTGACACACGCTCGCTCGAAGCACAACAAACATTCCTTAAGCGTTACTAGGAACATTTAATTTTGTCAACCACGTGTAGGAAATTATTCCAACTTCTGGAAGTGTAATTAAGAAAACATAAGACCAGTGCAAGACTCCGAAAGTTAATGTAATGAAAATTATACTCACTAAATATCATTGGGATTTGTGAGGAAGAGGAAGTTTTAAGTGCTATATAATGAGGATCAAAAGAGATTCTCTCACTTTGAGTCATAGTGCAGGGATCTAATGGTAGATGTAAGATGAGAATCCAGCATCGTTAAACTGTTCATCTGCTGCTTGTCTAATTGATGCTCATATCAAATTATATTCTAGACTTAGTTACACAATATGGGCAAGACACTGCCTGAGATGCTTCAAACCTCATTTAGTTTATGTAATCGAACAACATGTTTTCTATTATGGTTTTCGTGTTTCAGGCAAAATTCCACATTTGTCAAGGGTAAATGATATTGGGAATGACCTGATGTGGCAATTCGTCATATAAAAATATTGTAAAAGGGGCCCACCATGTAACTAAGCATCTTGATGCTAGAGCGCAGGCTTCAGCTGTTTCAATTGAAATATGTATGTTGTTGGCATTAATATGTAGCTTTAAACGCCAACTGTAGAGACATCAACTGTGGTATTTAATCCCTTTCAAAATGCATATTGCATGACAGGATAATCCCCAATAATATACCCATCAACTCAATGTCACTTATACCTATTCCCCCTGTGCCAAGTACGCATACACAGACAGAATGGTAATATCCTCACAAATCATATCCTAATCAGCCATTCACACTTATAGGCATAGTCTCGGATAGTTTCCAAATTTTATTTTTAGCAAAAGTACAAAAGGTTTACCTCGCGAAATGCAGAAACCCATCTGATTGGCTGATCGCTCTCTGTGGGTAATAATCTCTTTAAAATATTTGGTCACTCTCAACTGTTTGTGGGACACTGCTGTGTGCAATTGGCTGCCATGTTTCCCTCACAAAATATATAGTCAGTACACTTCACGGTATACTCAATGTCAGATATTGCAAGACATCAACTACAAAGATTATTATTATAAAATGGGTATGATATCTAAATATTAGCACATTCATAATGGGTAAATCAGATCTTGTAAAACGTGCGATTATTCATTTGAAGAAACAAGTCTGTGTCTATTTAATACTATACAACAGCCCAAAGCCAAAATCAGATGTGTGACTGCTTGACAAAAGTCAAATGCGACATGCCACTACTGATACGTCTGTCTTATCCAAATGCTGGCACCTGTGCCCCTCTACGGAGTTAAACCAGTTCAAATCGGGGTCTTACCTTCCTCAAAGTCTCAACCCTCCCCATACATTTTAGAGCCAAAACAAATGTTATTTGGAAATGAAACGTACATGAACTTTAGTCCTCCCTATTTAAAATTCCTGTGCAATTCCTGTTAATTAGGTTTTCAACAGACTGTCGCCCATGCATATTTGGCAACCTGAAGGTTCATTTGATCTCACCAGTGTTTTTCCTTTCCCTACAGCGGAAATGGAGAAGAGAGTGGTGATCATAAATCCAGTGAACAATTTTCCTCCTGGTAGTTTAAAACTTTAGCGCCTGACTTAGTTATAACAACTCATTGTAGTGGAATTCTATTTATAATGTACATTAATGACCTGCACTAGAGCATAAAATGCTTATAATAATAATCTTGCATTTGATATAGCCCATTATCACATCTTTGAGACATCTCAAAGCGCATCACAGAATATACTGTAAAGTGAATTGACTGTATAATTTATAGGCAAAACTCAGCAGCCAATTGTGCATAGTCGGTTCCCACAAACAGGTGTGGATTGAGTGACCAATTCATTATTATTTTTAGGGGATTATTACCCCCGGAAAAGCAAACAAAACGGATTTCTACTTTACCCAAAGCTGGATAAACAGAGGCATGTGAAGCAAGGAAATATCCCCAACATTTTGCCCTGCCAGGAATCAAACTCAGGTCCTCTTGCTTGAGAGGTGAGTACTCTAACTAGTATATTATGGAACTCCACAGTTTGTTAGTGTAGTGGAGGTTATCCAGCATACTTCCACCATGCACGTGTAGAAGTCCCATTCGGCAACAGAAGCCAGAAGTAACGCCAGCAGCATCCTGACATAATGGAAGCAGGACCAACGGCCATTTAATTTCATGGACACATTATACAGGCGGGGTTTCATTTTATGGACACAAATCACCATATTATAATGGACTTGGACTGTAGTAATTCCTTGCCCGAGTGGTTGACGGTAGACAATTGACTGTAGAAGACAAGAGTTTTCATCACAGCTTGTTTCACACCGCAACACTCATACATTATAGACATTTTTGTAGACATTATTTACAGCTTTAAATAAAAGTGCCAGCATTAAATCAATCATTTTAAAACAGCCTTTGGTACACTCTGTATATGTCCAAGCTTCGAGTATTTGACTTGTTTACAGGAGCGGAGAACCGAAGACATGTGCTATGCAGATGAGAAAAAATGGTTTTTTTAGAAAAAGTTAGAACTTAATAAAAAACAGGCTAAATAATAGCATGAACTGCATGAGATAAATTAACCTTATTGTTCCTATCTTCTTATGTAGTAAGAAGATATAAATGGCTGCATCAGTCATGCATATACTTGCCCAAACTAATTCGCCATTGAATACATATTCTTGCTTCACAAATTAGCACATATTTATTCTATATGTCATATTAGGTATGCATTTCTATCAGAAGAAATGCCCCCCTCCCCCTAAAAAAGGTACATTTAATTGACATTAGTAACAATAAAACAGATTATCTCTTTATTACAAAGTTAAATTTATGTACCAATTCATAGATGAAGGCAAAGTGACTACAAATTCTAGACCATTGGACATAAAATTGAGGACATGAGTAAATCATTGAGAGCTTTGTTTCTTACCCAGCTTTGCACAGTACAGCACATTGCCACAGAGTGCCATTAAAAGTGAGTGGATTTTACTTAATTGATAAAATTCAAACACATTACGCCACTGTCTAATCGTTTATATGCAACGTTTATTTTGTTTCCATCAGTAATAAAACATTTGCATTTGATATAGTGCCCTTCAAGAGGTTGTCCCAGAAGTATTTCACTTAATGTAGTGTAATGTATAGTGACTAGGCATTTTGTAGTCTCCCAGCCAATCTACTCTCAGCAATGTCCCACAAACAGCCATGAAATCATTGTTGGCCAGAACACAGGGAAAAACTCCCTTCTCTTTTCAAGTCGTGCCATAAGTCTTTTTACGTCAACCTGAACAGGCAGAAAGGACCTTGGTTTAGCTTTTCATCTAAATCATGGCACCTCCAACAATCCAATGGAGCCGCAATAGACAGATGTGGAGTGGAAAAGGTCTGCTTTATAATTCCTGCTTCACATCACATTAAATAATGAACAATTCCACAGCTTTGCCCATGTTAGTCAGCCAACTCTCTGCTCACTAGACTTCCCAAGTCTTCCCTTCACAAGCTGCAGAACTCGGCAGGTTGTGTCCTCACCTGCACTCAACCAACCCCACTGTCTCCCTGTCTCCCAGATGATTAATTTTAAGATCCTCGTCCTCATTTTTAGATCCCTCCACAGTTTTGCCCCATCCTAACTCTTGACCTTCTTAAATCCTGCCAACACGCTCGCTCCCTCCACTAGGCAATCCAGAATTCTCCAAACTGCCCAACCCACTTCAAGATGTTTCTCAAGACCTTCCTCATTGACCCCATGTTTGGTCATTTTCCTCCCCCTCCCCTTCGCCACCCTTGGCCCCCTCCCCCTCGAATTCAACGTCTAGCTTCTGCAAACCCTCAACTGTTCAGCGTCTTGGGACTTCCTCCCGACAGGAAAGTTGCCTCATAAATCCAATTTGTTGTTGTGATACTGCTGCAATGACAGAGACGCCAACCTTTAGATGAGACATTAAACTAAGTCCCTTCTGCCTGGTCAGATGGATATTGATTATTCCAATGGCACTATTTGAAATAGAAAGACATTTCAACCAGTGTCATGGGAAACAATCGGCAAATAAAATTGATTACCGGTACTCAGTCTGTGGGATATTGTTGAGAACAAGGAATGGATGAAGGCTCATGTGGTGTATATAAATCAAGCCTCACTGTTTCTGTGCTGTACATTCTTTCTAAATCTTTCACTTAGGAAAGCAAAAAGGCAACTTCAGGTCAGTCAGCAGAAGAATTTCTTCACTGAGAGGGTAAATAAAGTTACCAGAATGGATGATTGATATCAGGACAATAACAACAACAACTTTGATTTGTATAGCGCTCTTCATGACGGATGGTGTCTCAGAGCGCTTTAGAACGTCGGTAATAGGAGATTATTGGTGGAGGGGGATTTCTGCAAGCATGAGATCAAATAAGATGAAGAGCATTCTTCATCCGAACTCCTTGTGTAAGTGTTTCATACCAACACAACTAAACATGGAAATCTACAGTGCAGAAGATGCAGGAGCCACAGTAGAAGATGAAGGACTTTCCCAATAAAATCCCTAATTTTATGACTGTTTGTAGGATAGGACATTACCTTGTGCAAATTGCTTCTCCAATGAAAACAACTTCTCCAATCTCTCCTCATAACTACAGCCCATTATCCCCGGAATAATTCTTGTAAACCTCCGCTGCACTTCGATCATCTTTCCTGAGCATTTTCCAGGACAAAATGTTTCTGGGATAATTGCGTACATCACTGCCCCACAGTCTCATGGACTGAAGTGACCAATTTATTATCTCTTACCAAATACAGTAGAACTTCACTAATCCGATCATTCACGTGACTAGGCAAAAGTCACTGCTTACTTAGAGAAGTGACGCGATTACTAAAACAGGTCGGTTGATTCAGGTTGCTGATGTAATGTTAAGGGCATTGGCAATGGGCAAGGGTGATGAACATTCCAACACCCATACTTTGCAATCTCATTAAAATAAAGGCATTGTCACACTTAAAACACATCTGAGGTTTCATTGTTTAAAGTTCACATGAGAAGTTAAAACCACATGAAATGTTAATTTCTTGAAGCAAAAATCCAGTGTTGTTTGCCCTACTGCTGATTTAATCTACATTACCAGTGAATCAGCATTAGTGAGAAAGATATTTGATGTTGTTGGTTGTTCTTCCTGTTCCTTCACCTGTGTGTCCTGTTCCTTAGTGTCCTGGTCCCTGGTAGAAACTCCTCCACAAGATGCCCCTCCGTCAGTCATTCAAGTTCTTAGTGCACAGCATACCACTATTGATGGTTACATACTCCTTGGCACAAGGAAGGATTGTCTGGCCTCGCCAACAACTGGGAAAGTGACAAATAATCATCAGGGTCCTCCTCCACAGGCTCATCCACACTAAAGCCATCCTTGGCCAAAGCACTTCTGTACTGTTGATCTATGCACCATCTATGCACCAGCAGTCAACCATGTTGACTGCTGAATTATTTCAGGTGACTGCATAAAGAACATTGATGGATTTGGCAGCCTACACAGCTTTGGCCACCTCTCTGAGAACCGTGTATAGTAGACTCCTCCTGTAGTGCATCTTGGCATTAATAATCCTTGCATTTAACATAGAACTTTTCTTGTGGGTCCAGTCGCACATGCGTGGCATAGGGAGTGTTGGCATTGAGGAAGCAGTGCTGGGGGGAAATCGAACGCGGCCTCATCTGAGCTCTACTGGCCAATTCTTGGTAAGTGCTGTAAGCAAGCCACCACAAAAGGAATTGTCCGTACGCGAGAGTGAACTTAATCAAAACCAGTGAGGGCAAAAGCCATAGATGGGTGTGATCTTGGCAGAACGCAAGTTGGAAGCATTCTCAAAAGGAAGGCTGAATACATGACAGCTTTTGGAGCAAATCAAAATGTGTGTGTTTGATCTCTCAGTATGAGGACATTGATTGAACTGACATGGGAGTGGTTCCAGCGTGCTTGTGGTCTCAACATGCCTGTGTCTGGCCCTATGATACAGGAGAAAGTAATCAGCTTTGCAGCATCACTTGGCAAGACTGGCTTCAAGGCATCAAATGGCTGGCTTGGCCATTTCAAGTCCAGACACAACATTGGGCCTGAAATTGTGTCTGGGTAAAAGGATGATGTTGAACCTGCTATTGTTGACAAATGGAATGAGAAACTCGCTGAAATTACAGCTGGCTACGCACCCAAGGACATACTTAACATACATGAATCTGGTGTTGTTTTCAGGGCTCTCCCTGACAGGCGCCTTTCAGTTTGTGTTGATGGCCCACTAGCAGGAAGAAATCTAAACAGCGCGTCACCATGTACTTGACAATCAACCCGGGGGAAGATTTTGAACGGACAGTTGTGATAGGGAAGGCTGCACAGCCCCCATGCATGCCTTTAGGAATTTGAACATTAAAATTCAGCTTCCCGTCACATGGGAATAAAAGGCATGACCAGTGCCATTTTTACAGATTGGCTTCAAACCTTCAATAGAAAGATGCAGGCACAAGCCATGAAGTATGGAGGAGTTCAATGCCAGTAATCACCAGTACGTATTCTCAGAGCTCTTGCCAACATGTGCCTGATTTGGAGGAAACCCAGTTGAGTACAACTAATTCAAATGAACTGCAACACGAAATCACTTTAAATTATATCACTTAAAAATAAAATAATGTGAAGCGCTTTGAGACTTCGAAAAGATGTGAAAAGCGCTATATCAAATGCAAGGATTATTATTATATTCCATATAATCACAGTTACACCCATCTGTTAAAAGGGCATGTAGTACAACCTACAGCTGGATTCTGAATCACATCTGTGATCATTTTCTCATTATGCTAGTTATTTTTTGGCTTTGACTTTATTCTTAAAAGGTTGTTTAACTGTATAAATGGTTATTCTTTTGCATTTTAGTTGTTTGATGTATAATCAAAAACAAAACTTTCAAAATGCTTAAACATTTATATAAAATTACCTAAGTTTGGAAGAGGGGTTGGTGGGGGGAACCTTTACAAGTATAGAAACTATGAGGAACCCTTTTCTTTTCCTAAATCACACTGCTGCATCTTATGCTTCACAGCACACCCATATTCTTTCTCAATAGCAATATCCTATTGTACATATAGGTGACATCTAATTTGGATAAATCAACATCGAAACTTAAGGGAAAGGTTTGAAGCGATTAGCAGAGTGGCTAATAAGATCCTGAATCAACACATTTGCATTCGGTTCTATTAACTCTGCTCAAAAACAGTACAGGTTTGATGGGTTCTTTTGGGCCCTGAATTTATTTATGCTAACCTTGTCTTTGTGAAATGTTCTGAGACATTATACTTTGTGACACGTAATATAAATTCAGGTTGCTATTGTCTGACACTTCTAGAAAATGATCCCCAAATGTTTTGGGCTTTAAATTTATTTTTACCATATTGATCGCAGTGGATGCAAATAAAATGGACTTTGAATGAAATGAAAGACTACAAATTACCCCAGCAGGGAATCCATGAGAAAGGTAATTGGTTCATCAGTTCATCAACTCAATCTTGTTTTTGGGGGCTTTCCTCTACCAAGCAGAACACTAGATCCCAATCTACTCTTATTGTGATGGTTAATATTACAGTATATAACAAATAAAATAACAAAAATGATCAAGATTAATATTCCAGCCCAGTCAATTCTATTACTAAGACTTTACAATTAAACCATAGGTTAAGACAAATCCAGTCACACACCTCTCATTCCATTTTAAGACTACACCAATAACTTAATATAGCATTAATATAGTGCCGTTCTCACCGGAAGGAGCGTTTACTAATTGCAAAAGCAGATTTATGTGGCAGGTGAGTTTACTTGATTTTAAAAAATCTCAAGCAGGGCAAAGGTTTTATAGCACATCACAATGATTGAAGGGTTGCAGGTCAGTTTGCAGACGATAGTTTAATATCGGCTTGGCCAATTCAGAGCTGTGGAACAATTAGTTCTCTAAACAGAAATTGAATTTGGAAAAATTAGCATTCAAATCCCACAGCTCACGTGAAGAGAGCATTAATTCCAGGCTTGAAAGAACAAACTTGGCCACCCAGTCCACTTCAGCAATGTAAATCTAATTAAGAAATACAGTATACATTAAAATGTCCCTTGTCTCTCGAATCCTTCGCTCCACTATTGACGGCCGTGCCTTCAGTCACTGTGCCCTGAAACTCTGGAATTCCCTCCCTCAATCCCTTTGCCTCACCCACTCCTTTTCCATTTTCAGGTCGCGCCTGAAGACCTTTCTATTCGACCACGCCTATGGTCACCTACTCCCCCCCCCCACTGGCTTGGCCACGGGCTCCGCTATTGTAAAACTCTCTGAGACACCGTCTGGCATGGAGGGCACTACATAAATGCAGGTTGTTGTTGTACTTATCAAAATGAGATCATGACATCCATTTTCTTGGATTGAAACAATATTTCTGTAGGTTTAAATGATTAAAGATTTCCAGAGACTATCTTTTGTAAAGTTGTACATAATTTATTTTTTATTATACATCTACACAAATATACTTGAAACTTGGGCAGCTGTTTGCCAAATTCATTATGCTGTGGACACAGAATGTAATGGCAACAAATTTAGTTGATTATCTTGCTCGTGGGCATTCATTCATATTTCAACATGCATCGGTGTTGGAGCATCTGCAAGTCTATACAGCAAATGTGAAACTGAAAAATTGAAGGATTATATATACTTGCACAATCTGTATGTACAAAAATATTCTCCATAGGGAGCTATTAATCTTACCAAAGGTGTAATGAAATAAAAGCATGCCTGTGCAGCAAAGAATTTGATACAAGTTTCTAATCTTTTACATAATTTGGTTATCAAAATACTGGTATTGTATACACATGGCAGATACCTTACAGGCCCTGACACAATCTCTGAAAGCCTTAGGCTGGCTTTGCTTTGATAAACTAGTTTATAGTTTTTTTAAAATCTTTCCTAAGTCAATAGTGGTAGACAACTTAAACTGCCCCCTAGCATAAAAAGGTGTAGGTCCAGACAGTTATATAGTTCTTTCTACATAAATGCAGGCATGTTTTTCCAGAAAGTTATTTTTCTGGTTCTGGATCAGCTTCAAATATGTGACAAAACGAAATCAAATGCTTAATTGGTTAACATATCCTCTTCATGGCAGTGTAATTTTTTGGACCCTAAGGCACTGTCTAGCATTAGGAATTAGGAATACACAGGTAATGTGTTCTAGGTTGTTAAATTTCCATCATCAGCACCAGCAGAGCTTTACTACGGCATATTAAGGTCCTATAACAAAGACAATCAAAAAGGACACATGTATCAAGTCTTCAATCCTGGTGGCTATTGAAACTACTAAAAGGTTACAGGGAGAAACTGTATTGAGGTACAAAGGCACGTTTTGAGCAAGTCTCAGATTTCCCGTAGCCCAATATATTTACATTTACATTACATTTCTCAAATGGAATTTCTTCACTTATTTTAATGGACAGACAAAATCCTTTAAACATCTTGTCACTTCAACAATTGTCTAAAATATATGACAAAGAATGTCCAGTGAACGATTCAGCTGCATTCAATGCTTCTCTTCTCTCCCTTATTTGATTTAATGCAACAGTTAATAGATTGTTCAAATATAAATAGGAACAGTAAATTAAATACCATGCACTCATGCATGTCAGGTACTTTCCATATGAACTCTGTTTCCATGTTGAATTTAATCAAGTCCACTTGGTTTTAATTCTTGAATGGATGGCAAATGTTGCTGTGACACATGCTTTGAACCGCCCTCAACACTCAGACAATAAGTGCAACAAAGCCCGGGCAAAAATGACTGAAACATAAAGTCTAATCAAAATGTTGCCATCAAAGATTTTAACTATGAATCTGCACGATTAACCTTCTCCAGTCTGGTTTCTGCCAATTAAGCTATTCAGTATTAAGCAGCAGCAGTGGAAGACAAAAATCCCATTTCCAAATCACCAGTCACAAGCAGCATGTATTGTGTCTTGATCATGTGCATTCCAGACGTAGGCTGACCTATTGTCATGCCAATCCAGACTAAAATCTGGGTTTCCCCCAAAGTACACCACACCTCCATTATAAGACTCTCATTTACAAGGCTACTGGTTAATGAAACTGTCAACTCGGCACACACATCATTATTAAAGGCAAAATGCTTGAAAACACATTAGGAGTAATGTTTTAAACAGCCTTTTGGTTTACAACTCTTCACATAAATAAAATTGAATGCCTCCTCCCCCAGCCCACCAAAAGAACAATTTGTCTGGATATTCTCAGATAGTTTCCATGCCATTAACTCATTTCCACATCAAGGAAACACAAATACCGTAGTATACTACAATTCCACATTTGGGAATGGAGATTCAAATTTAAAGAATCTGTCAAATTTGTCTCATATTGTCTTCAATATATCTCCAATTTAACATGCCAGGCCATTAAGGATTTAGATTTTAGCGCCTCAGGAATTCCTCCCAATGTGAAAGGCGCTCTATAAATGTCATTTTGTTGTTGATGTAGATTATATTAGAAAGTAGGCCGCAATCGTACCTGTTTTATAACTAACTGATCTCTTTAATAACTTTAAAAAGTAAAATGCATTGTGCACTGATCTATGCATGTGCAAATGTGTATGTACAGAGCTCTCCTTCCCTTGGAGCAATTCCGGAACTGGAGCGAATCTGAACAGGTATCATAATGATGATGTTGGCTCTGAATCCCTCTATTACAAGCACTGGATCGGATTGATGCCTGATTATAATACAGCATAAGTGCTCCCAGAAACTCCAGTGTGCATGTCGTAGCCTCGCGCAAACATTAAAAATACATAACTAGAAGGTAGCAAATCTCTGACTCATGTTCACAAAGGCTTTAAAAACAGCTGTTAGCTGGCATTGAGCTGACATTTGCTTGTATCACAAAGTGTTCATTTAAATAGGCTACAACAAAACGTGGACAAAGCCCCTATTACTGGGCCACCTTACTGGTAGACCTTCCTGCTCTTGGGTCAGTAGGCTCGATAATTACCAGCAAGGCCTTGACACTGAGTAAAACCCCTGCTTTCATCTATTACAGATGATCTCTTGAAAGCCTCATTATAACATTTACTTGTACTAATTAACAGAGATCAGAGTCAATTAGCTTTTAACAAGCTGCCCATCACACCACATGGCACCCATTTTTAAGTGATGTTCTGCGACAGCATCCTAGATAAACGGACATGCATGACACAAATAAAAGTAATCTCTGTTTTGAACTTCAAAGATCATGTCTAGAGCAAGGAAAAATTCCAACCTACTAATTAAGTATAATACAGATAGAACGTTAAAGAAAAATAATACTCAACAATAATGGGCAGAATAAGTTGCGATCTGCTAGTTAAACTGCTTATTCCTCATAATTATTGAATGCTATTCCCCAAAACATACACGTCTCATTAGTTAAATATATGCTGAATTTTAGACCATTAAATAATTACTGCGATCAGTTCATTAAAACCATGACAGTAGTCACATATATATGAAGGCAATAATACGTTAGCAAATTATGTATAGTTTTTCCAGGTTTACCTAAAAATTTATATTCTCAGTGAACAAAGCATGTATGCAGTTTGGAAGTAGGTGAGTCAGATGTGAACCCACATTGTACAGTTATGCAGTATACAGAGTAGTCAATTGGATGCTCCTAAACATACACAGCTTATGTCTGCTTTGAACTACAAACATTTGAGTGGTGTTCGTGTCTGAATTCCACAAGATGAAGACCCAAGAAGCAGGCGTAGGGTATGAAGGGAAAGAAAGCAAAACGAAAGAAATCGTTCAATAAAGTAGGAAGAAAGTGAGTCAGAATTGCAAGAAATATAAACAAACATTCACAGAAACACTCAATTAGAGGCAATTTCTGAATCAAAAAAATATTGGTACAGTATACCAAAATCAAACTTACATGGAAAATACAACAATTAGGCTTCAGTCTAGTGTATTCATTACAAAAACTGTTCATTTCATATTTCATTACAGTATTAGACTTGAGTTTTAAATTACTTTAATAGCTACCTTCCAATATAAATCTGCCATTCAAATTTATTAAGGCGTATCAGGATCATTCCAATTTCCCTAATAACTTTAATGCCCAGAATCTCAGTATTGAGAGACTCCACTGAAAGTACTGAACAGCAGGGGTTGGTGGGAAAGGTTGAGCTCACAGCACCTCACTTATGTATCACTAGATAATGCAAATAACAGAGCTATATACAGGGTAGATATAACACAGCATTTTAATTACCATTGTGAAAAATTATTAATTTTGGAATAAAGAATATTGAAAATTGTTGCTATTTATAAACAGATCCGATCAGATTTTTCAATGAACTGAAACACAAATTATAGTCCAATTCTGGTCAATATAAATCATTACTGGATACATGTTATAACTTCCTCTTTCCTCTTATCCAGGCAGGTCAGGGCGAAACTTTGGACAAGTTTCCTCACTCCACATGCCTAATAATAATCCCTCGAATAAAACAATAACTAATTGTCATTTCAACCACGACTGTTTGTGGGACACGACTGTGCGCAATTGGCTGCTCCTTTTCGCCCACAAATATACAGTCAATTCACTTTACACTATATTCTGTGATGCACTTTGAGACATCTAGAAGATGTGAAAAGCGCGATATCAAATGCTAGGATTATTATTATATTATTATGTTATGAAGCAAAATTTAAATCTGCAACGAGATGTGTTGATTTTGTTCTCAGAAACTATACAGTATTACAATTTAGGATAATATTGAATCGATATTACAATAAAAAGGCTTTGGTTAATTTTGTCATTTTGAAAATTCTCCTAAAATATTATTCTAGTTTTGCAATTTTTTTTAATAAAGAACAAATCAATATAAAAATGATGCATAAATATATTCAGATCATGGGCAACAGCAAATTACAACAAGCATTTCAGAGAGTGAAGTGCTGAGTGAAAACTCAAAGAGACAGGTGATATTGCAGAGGTGAAGGAAACAACCACGTTCATTTATATATCACCCTTTACACAGGATGGCATCCCAGAGCATTAAGGGAGTTGTATGTAAGTGGAGCCTGGTGAGGATTGAGGTAATGGGTGTGTAGTGTTTGGTGTCCACATCCTCACGAAGTGAAAGGTGCTATACAAATGTAATTTTATTTTTGTTGTTGTTGTGGTTGATCATTTGAATAGTGGAGTTTTGCATGAGTTAGGCATTGTGGATACCAGAACTTGGGAGACCACTGAGAAAAGTGTTTGAGAAATCAAGGTGGGAGACGACCAAAGATGTGGGTGAGGGTTTCAGTAGCATAAGGAAAGAAGTCTTGGTCAATTACAGGCTTAATGGAGATCTGAGAATTATGCACTCCAAGATACTATCCTGCATGAAGGGCACTATTTCAATGCAAGTTGTTGTTGATGAAGTAAATACCGGTACCAAGAATGTGAGCTTTCTGTGCTGAGCACCATGAGAAGTTGATACAGTCAAGTCAGAGGTGAGGAGATGTCGGGGGTGGGGGGTTATCGAAGGTCAAACAGAATGGCTTTGGTTATGTCAACATTCAGCTAAATAAAGTCTGTCAGGACAGCTGAGCTTTCTTTATACCAGACATTTCTTCCCTGCATTTTCGCCTGTAATCCGAAGAGTAAAGACATGAAAAGTATGGAAACAATTAAAAAGTTTTGCTTAATCGGAAATACAACAGTTGCACCTGGTCGAAACTGTATGCCTTGTTAACTTGTACGCCGTTTCTGAAATGGACCTCATACATTGGAAATTTCTTGCTTTGCAATACTTAATTATATCCCAAGGGAAGATGAATGTATTCCTGCCAATTCGGTTTCATACACCCTGCAATATTTACATCTCCCAACATACACAGATCTGTAGACAATGATCAGGTCATATATGCAATGCAGAGTCACAAATACTATATTATAAAAAATATCCTTAGCGTTAGTGTCTTATGAGAAAAAACGAGTGTTTCTCCGAGAGAAGCACAATTTATAGGCAAGATGTATTTATTCTTTCTACCCTGCACCTGAAAGAGGATCAATATAAACAAAATGGTGTTCTGCACATGTGCATGAATAGGTGAACATCTTGTAAAATAGGCAAAATCCTTTCAATAGGCCCAATTCTCTTCAAAAACAAGATTATAATTTCAATCCTCATTAAAATTTATGATCATTCTTTAAAATAATCTTAATTTGTAGAGCCATTTCCATACTTGAAATTATGATTGTTGTTAGAAATACAACTACATTCCATCATCTTATGTTACCGATGTCACTGTAATATTTATGAAAGCATGGTGTAGATTTTATGAATATTGAACCAATAATTTTTTAGATAGAATCAATATCATTCATTATGAATATGAACAAATTAAAATTTTACTTAGGTCTCCAAATAATCAGTGTGACTGGTTTGAAAGCAACCTGAATAGCAACGTGATGTAATATATCTGTCTTCCAACTTTACATTTTAATAGACTTCTTTTCAAACACGTATCTCTCCCACTCACAAGGTATTTTATGGTTGGTCAAGTCTCAGTGTCAATAGGAGTTGTTGTTTGGGTGAGAAATCACCTCACGGAGTTGGAAGAGACTCTTGGAATTCAGACTCAAATATTGCTTTAATCCACGAGAAAGAGCAGTTTCCTTGGTCCCCATAAAATGTAACATTCTTAAAAACAAAAATCAGACAAAGAAGCTGTTTTCCAAATGAATACTAGGGTCCGGCGATATATCGATATATCGCTAAAACCCGATATACTTTTCATATTGATACGCTGATGTAGACATTTCAAAAATATCGATATATCGAAAAGTCGATATATCGAGGTAAAAAAATCGGGATGCGCGCACACTGAACTACAAGACCCAGAATGCTCATCTCTATACACAATGCACAGACCGAGGTGCAAAGCCGCCATATTGTATTCACAGTCCTCGAATACAATATACAGGTATGCAAGGGCTGGGGGGTGAGAGAGACGGCTGGGGGGGGGGGGGGGGTGGGGGGGGTGAGGGAGAGATAGACTGCTGGGGGGGTTGGGGGAGAGAGACGGCTGGGGGAAGAGGGGGAGAGAGACGGCTGGGGGGGGGGAGAGGGGGAGAGGGGGAGAGGGGGAGAGAGATGGCTGGGGGGAGGGGGAGAGAGACGGCTGGTGGGAGGGGGAGAGAGACGGCTGGGGGGGGGGAGAGGGGGAGAGAGACGGCTGGGGGGGGGGGGAGAGAGACGGCTGGGGGAAGGGGGAGAGAGACGGCTGGGGGGAGGGGGAGAGAGACGGCTGGGGGGAGAGAGATGGCTGGGGGGGGAGAGAGACGGCTGGGGTGGGGGAGGGAGAAAGAGACGGCTGGGGTGGTGGTGGGGGAGAGAGACGACAGGGGTGGGGGGTGCGAGAGAGGGACGGCGGGGGGAGAGACGGGGTGGATGTGATAATATACAGATAGATAGAGATGGGGGGGATGTGAGAGAGGAGAGAGGGAGAGAGATACAGAGACACACAGACAGAAAAACACAGAGATGGAGAGAGTGAGACACACAGAGAGAGAAAGATATTTACCTCCTGAGAAGATAGGCCCCGAATACGCATGCACCCGGAATGCGCGTGCACCCGGAAGGCGCTCGCACTCCAAAAGCGTGCGCACTCCGAATGCGTGCGCTGCGCGCACATGCGCAGTACGAAAAACCCGAAAATATCGATATTTCGGTATGAGCCCATATGAGCCCATCGATATATTCAATCGGAAAATTTCCATATCGACGGACCCTAATGAATACATATTAAAGAGTACACTACACTCTCCCAAAGGGACCAAACCGAATAATAATCACTTAGTACTTGTACAAATTATCAAGGGAAAGAACAAAAGTTTATAAGTTTCATAAATTGTTCAGCCATGAAGTCGAGTCTATTGGTCAAAACAGAACTCTTACAGTATTAGATAGAGCAATTCATAATGCTTCTTTAATAGTGCAATATTTTACATAATGTGGGCTTGGAGAATGACCTGAATAATTTTGCAAATAATTGGCTGTGCAGTTTATTTAACTAATCAGAACTGAGCAATGAAATATTGTAGAGCTGAACTAGAATTATTGCTGACACAAGTATTCTGAGAATTAAATTGTTTGGGGGATTGTAGTCAACAACAGTACAGGGTCAACCATCTACCAAATGATTAGAAATATTCTCCTAAAACTATATATTGTATAGGGGCCAATTTTGCAGGACATTTAATATTAGTGTTTCTATTAGCACTCCAAGATGCAACCCAGCACGAAAGGTGCTTTATAAATGAAGTTGTTGTTGTTACATCCAGTTATGCACATCCCAGACTTGCTCTTGCCCCCAAGCTCATCCCCCCCCCCACCCCACACCAATGCTATTCTCAAAATGCAAAAGCTATGAAGTTAAAAAGTTAATGTCAAATTCTGTGGTATTTTCCGTGTGGTTTTTTTGGTCAGCTCACACATGCCAAAACCCATCATGGTTTAACAGCATCCAAACGAAGCTTAGATTTCCATGCACACTCTCTCTCGGGAGGGACACATCCTGCTTACTTAATTCCAGAAAGTATTAGGCATAGGTTGGCAAGAGTCAAGGCTTGGGAATCCCAGAGTGTGCCCCAGAGTGTGCATTAGGGGGGTACTGCTGGAGTCTAACCAGCTGAAGCTGCATGTCGGGACTTGGAACTCTATATAGTCTATGCTAATGTTTCAGTGCTATTCTTTGGATGAGACATTAAACCAATGCTTATCCCAGTGATTTTGAAGATTCCAGGACAGTATTTGAAAAGTGAATGGAGTTTCTCCGAGTGTCCTGGCCAAACCCCCCAAAATAATTTGGGTTACTGATTCCACGTCTATGGGTGGGATACAGCTTTATGGCTTCTGCATTTTCCCCACAAAATTCAGTCACACCATTTTGCAGATTAGAATATTCTTAATATGACTGCCAATCAGTGGGTGTAAACAATGCAATACCACATCCCATTTTTCAGTGGCATGACACACGACATGTCACGCGACTGCCAGCTCGGTGGAAGGTAAACTGGATGGACCTTGGTCTGCTGTCGCCTAGCAAACTCTTATGTTCTTGCGTTCATCATTAAATAGTCAGATAACGTTTCAACAATAGAAGGTCAATGTACACATTACTCCTGAATTTGCAGGTCACAGAGTAACAGAGTCAATTGTGACTAAAACAATAATAGCAAAGATGGGGAACACAGACACAAACTTGTGCCAGGGTTTCTCATCATCATTATTGCAAGGTATGAATACAGATATGGTGATTCTGGTTCAGTGATCAAGGTCCATCTCATTTAACTAATTTTAATTCAAGCAGCAAGGTGACATAATGGATAACTATAACCATGTATATCAGCTCAGTATATAGAGATTTATGTATCCGATCATTACTGAAGCAAAGCTTAAAACAACAGCAACTAGCCTACTAAGTCTCGGATCAATAATTACTGGTCACTTGGCCTCTGCCCTAAGCTGATTTGCCAATTTCAATGAGCTAGATCAATGGAATGTAACATTTTCCTTTGTATTTTAAGCAATTTAGGCCTATTACGTGTCCGTTTTTAGGTTTCCTTCACCACCTCCCAAACTGACAACGCCATTCAGGTTAAAATCTGCCACTGTGCAAGAAATATTTGTGATCAAATAAATATTTTCTTTCAGAAGGATTTCCAAATGATAGTGCGATCTGAATCAAGGAGAAGCAGAAAACAAACATCTTGCAACTTTCTACAAAGTACAAAGTGCTCTGAACAGTAGCATCTAATTTGTGGTAATTAACAGGAGTCTTTAATAAAGAATTAGTCTCGCAAGTGGGGCCCCCTTCCGATAACCAAAAGTCATACCAACTTCCGGAGTAGAGTTCCCATAGTTCAATGGGAATTCTAATAGATACTATGAATAAAATGTCAGTACATCTCTTCTTCCCTTTACCAATTTTCTACAGTTCTCTCATGAAGCCAGTAACTTATATTACTGACCAAATACAACACAAAAATAAAAAAATTAAGATAGCCTTTTTCCAATGCACTCCTCATAAGCAAGGACTAAAAATGATACAAAACTCACAAATGGGGATCTCTTCTGCTAACCAAAAGTATGTCACACAGAACTGTACTGCCCTACTTTCACTCCTAACAGGCTCCGAATGCACATCTCCAAGTTCTTGCCAGGCTCCAATGGCTTTGTGTTACAAAATTTAATCCTTTCAAGATCCTCACCCTCACTTTCAAATCTCTTCATGCCCTGGCACCTCCCTAGCTCTTCGATCTGTTCACATTCCACTCCCCACAGCCTTCACTCGCCTTGCTCCGGTCTTCTGTATGCCCTTTGTCTCCTCCTCTCCACAGACACTGTGTCCCGAATCTCTGGAACTCCTAGCCTCAATCTCTCCATCTTGCCCTCTCTTTGCATGGCTTCAAATCACTCCGAAAGGCTTTCCTTTTTGACTGCTGTCAGTCATCTACCCTCTCTTTCCAGATCGACATCAGACCACCCAGCTGTTAAGTACTCCAAGAAATTCCCTAAGTAAAGGGAACTATCTGAATATTTTTTGTCATTTTTGTCAGAACAAGTTTGGGTAGTTAATAACGTGTGTTTAGAAATGTTGAAAATTTGTTATGCAAAGAGTTTAAAACTAGGAGCTTCACAGGAAAACAATATACATATCCTCAGCCTCTTTTTCAATAGACTCAATGATGCAATTGAATGCTTATGAGAAACTCCAAGAGAGATAAATGGACACATTTTAATACTAATAATAATACTGTACTTTCATTTGGTATAATACCTTATCTTGTCTTTGAGACGTCTCAAAGCGCTTCACAGATTATACCGTTAAGTGAGGTGACTGTATATTTTGTGGGTGAAATGCAGCAGCCAATTGGGCGCAGCAGTATCTCACAAACAGGTGTGGATTGAGTGACCAAATTATCATTTTTGGGGGAGGATTAGTACCCCCCCAGAAAAACGATCCACCAATTGGCTAACAATCGGGTTTCTACATACAGCTAGGTAAACAGAGATGTGAAGAAACTTGCCCAAGGTTTCACCCAGCCCGGAATCAAATCCAGGTCCTCTCTCTTGCAAGGCGTGCTCTAATTTTCTAGTTTGACCTTGCACCTTTCTACAACCTTCAGCTGTGCACAAAGTTGCTTTATGTTTCACACAGATGTGCAATAAATCTGAGTTTGAAATGTATGGATATGAAGAACAATTGTAATTTGCAGAGAATGTTCTTACTGCATCCACAGACAGCATTTAAAATTACAAAATAAATATGCAAATAGGAATATGTCTGTGAAAGATATGGGTATTCCTGTGTGAGGATTAACTAGGTAAAATACTACAGTATTAAAGGTCTGTAAACAACAGAGGTGCTGTTAGCAATTTAAAAATAATTATCTGACAAAAACCAATAGCTCAGATTATTGTAAGACTCTGACTCTGGAGCTTTCTGAAAAAAACTGCAGTTTGCTGATAAAACATGTACTATCCAGAAAATGTGTGAACAGGTTTGTGGATTCTGGTTAATATTTTAACCCTTTTGTCATTCACTCTCTCAGTTATCTTTCTCTGCCATGTGTGCTGTCCACAATCCCTGCTCCAACTACCCAAATCAAGCATCCTTACTGTATGGGGGATTCACGCGTGAGCATTATTCTCTCCCTGTTATAATCAATAGGAAAGGGGGAAGAGGAAGGGGAGGCAAAGGATTCTGTAGATTATTAAGATTATCTTATTGTAACTTCATAATTTAAGGTGACAAGATCATAATTTCCAACCGTTTATTTCAATAAATAATTTGCTATGATGTATTCTAACATGCTCCACCCATTAGATGTGCTACATCAAACAAATGAACAGAATACATAGAGAAATGTTCCAAGAAAAATAATTTTGCTGAATTTCTGACTGTAACCAGGTACATAACAGACAAGAAAAAAAGCCTTTTCTCAAATAGACTGAATTACTGTAATGATTTTACACATACTTGAAAGTGAATGATTGCCACTTTATCATTTTCGCTCAACACACTAGCCATTTGAAAGACTTAACTCAGCAGAAATAAACACACACATCAATCTAATTCTCCACAGTCAGCATCAGAAATTGATCTCACGCAAATGCGATTTCACCCCATTTAATCTCCAAAACATTTCACCTTCACCAAATCAGTTTCATGTAAATGACATCATACTTTGAGACAAAGTACAATAATACAGCGTATGAGGATGTAATAGAATTCTATATCAACAAATTGTCTCTTAAGGTCCTCGTGGATGCATTAGTTGAAAGTTCAAACGACGATTCTAGTTGCAGATTAAAAGGATAAATCCAAATTGGTATGGAACTCAATTCAGTCCAATCGTTCTTCTCCATCCCACTCTCTGCCACCCATCCCACTTCCATCTCCTTCCATCCCTGGAAAAAAAATCACCCTACTCCCTCTCCGGTGCCCTCAAGCTATCTGAACTCCCTCTGGCCCTCTTCCCGCAGTGACCATACCTCCCTGGTCTCCCTCCTCCACAACTCCCTCACCAATATCCTTGACACCCTTCACCATCACCTCCTGCACTGCACATTCACGACTCCCGCAAGTGACCCAACACCCTGGCTCCCTCAAGTCACGGGTACATGCCACCGACTCTCCTCCACCCAAAATGGTTTTGCTCCCTGATACCCAAAACCATCTGCCACTCTCCCCGCTCGCCCTGGTACCAGTACCACAATGGCCTCCGCGCCATCGAATTTTATGCAAGTTTCCTTACTCAACACGCCTGTTTACCCAGCAGTAAGTAGGAACCCGTTTGTTAGTTGATTTGGGGATCAGTTTTCCGTGGGTGACAATCCCTATAAAGAAGAAATAATGATTTGATTCCTCAATCTACAATTGCTTTTGGGACACTATTGTGTGCAATTGGCTATCACTTTCACCTACAAAATATACAGTCAATTGACTTTACAGTATATTCTATGAAACGCTTTGAGACGTCTTGAAAAACTTGATATCAAATGCAAGGGTTATTATTACATTGTACATTTTTTCCTATAAGTACTGTTCACATCCTTGCACACCCTAGTTATTACATATTTGTGCCTGTAATCTTGATGTCTCATAATTAACTGGAAAATTCTGTTCAGTAATACAGTAATCCAATGTTTGAATTTCCAGTTAAGGGTTTGCTGCCTAATTCCTACACCTCGAACAAAATATACAATACATTAAGCCATGTGCTTGATAATATAAACAATTTATAATGTGACAAAAATAATTTTAGTTTGCTTTATTTAGAAACATTGACCTATTGAATTATGCATGATAACCCTACTTTTATAATATCTGCAATAATAATCCTTGCATTTGATATAGTGATTTTCACGTCTTCTAGACATCTCAAAGCACTTCACAGAATATACTGTAAAGTGAATTGACTAGACTTATGAGCGAAATGCGGCAGCCAATTGTGCACTGCAGTGTCCCACAAACAATCATGGATTTACATGACCAATGCCTTTTTTTTTCTTGTGAGATTATTATTATCAGGCATGCGGGGTAAGGAAATTCGCCCACGATTTTGCTTTGCTAGGAATCAAACCCAGGTCTCCCGCTTGTAAGGCGAGTATTCCAACCACCGAACTACAAGGAGTTGTACCTGAAAGGTGCTGCATAATTGCAAAATTGTTGACACTTGTTGTCAAATCCAATAATGAACTGACCTTTCACAATCACACAAAAAGCAATTTGTATCTGAATGCAGTTTAAATGAAGCTATTATAATTTCAGAGTTGAAACATGCGCAATTCAGATCTCTCATGTCTGTGTTCTGAGTAAATGGATAAGTACATAGTTAGGGTTTGTTTTTTGAATGTCAGGCAGTAGCCATAATCTTAATCCAGCACCTGATCGATTATATGTTGGCGCTGAATGAGTATTAGGAAAGAAATCTCAGTAGACACAACAGTTAATACATATTAACCTTGGATATAGTAATACTTTGTAAAGCATACACAGTCACTGTTACATAGAGTAATCTTGTGTTGTAAAGATAAATGGTTATTATTATAATGAAACAATTTTCTGATAAGGTTCCCCCATTTCAATGTGTGAATTCAAAGCGCAAGTTCAAATTCCAACACTTCTTGACTTGTGGCAGAACACTGGAAAGAAAACATTTTTGGAAATTGCACTTCAACAATTTCCTTCTCAAAGTGTAAACTGGGAAGATAATTAAATAGAAGCGCATTTTGCATTTATTTATTTATTATTTTCTAGGCTTGCATTTATTTATTAATTTATTTTTGACTGATAAGACATTGTAATAGTATCACGACGTTTTGGGTCACCCTGTATATTACTCAAACCATTGTGTCAAGGGCTGACTTGAAGAAAATAATCTATCTTAAATTGTGTTTAATTAAATTGTGCTGAAATTTCAGGAAATCTGACTTTTTTTAAAAAAAATCCCATCTGTGTGACTTTATGATGCATATACTAAAACACGTTATCTAATGCTATAATTTAGTTAAGCTTTTAACCGTGTTTTGTATCAGTGAAATAGAGAATTTTTTAAAAGAATCAAAACCTGATGTTTTTGAAGTTATTTGGTTAGCTCACATCCAAGTGCAAACTCATATCCCAAATTCTGCGAGACAAGTCAGACAAAATATGAAGTGTGACAGCCCACTACAGATGTTTCACAGCAGGCCTATAACAGTCTGCACAGCAGGATTTTTTTTATATACAAACCTAATTGAACAGAGAAGGCAGGTCTCTGGAGTGGTTAGCAAAATCCAGTCAGGAGCTGTTAATAGCTTTATTACACTCATATTTCTTAATGAACCTTCCACAGCATTTTAAAAAACTGATCAGGATAAAGAAAAAACGAAAACTCTCAAGGACAAAATGTAAGATATTGAGTTCATAGTGGACAAGTAGAAGTATAACAAATCCCACACCACTGCTGGTAGATCAGGATTCAAAAGGAGTTGAAATAGTGAAAGCAAAATAGGGTGAGGGGAGGAAAGGTTACAAAAGGAGAGAAGAAAGTAGAGAAAGAAAAAAAAGCACAAAAGAAAGCCATATGTAGAAAAGGAATTAAAAAAGAAAGAATTTAGTAAAACAAGTTAAAAAGAAAACAAAAGGCAACGGAACAAAGAATAGTTTGACACAAAGACAATTAATATAGGGAAAAGGGAAGGAAAATTGAAAATTGTCCCCAGTCTATCCTTGACAAACATTCCAACGACATGGACTGAAAGCCACTATAGCTAGCTAACCTTGGTCAAATGTTGTTGTATTACCACTAGTGCATGTATCATGTGTTGGCATATTGAAAAAAAAAGCCCTGATTGCATTATTTTAGTTATCTGTGAACTATTTCAGTGAAGGGTTCACATATGTTTGTCAGAGTGTGCAAACTTCAACCAGCAGAGGGTGTGCTCCATTGAATCCATAATCACCATGTAATGCTAGGTTTTGTGTTCAGTTTTCATTCTCTGATCAACTTCTCATCACTGAATCAAACATTGGTGGTAAATGGTAGTTTAAAACCAACAAGCAGATGTAAAAATAAATTCTGTATTCCGTTCAAAGAATATAACAGGTCTTTCAGGTTATTTATCATTTGAAGGAATTTATTCAATAATTTATTTTGAACTATTCTACAAAATAATTAAATTGAGCAAGGTGCAATGCAACAAAAATAATTGTGTGAGCTCTTTAAAAGGTAAACATTTCATGTAATAAACAAAATGGAAGAAGCACAGAATCCTTCATTTCAAAATAAAAATATTCTCCTTAAAACAATTTTAAAAAATCTTTACATTTAATATAGTGCTTCTTACATTGGGAGGACATCTCTATCCGAACTGACTGGCTCCAGTTCTTTATTTCTTTGGTCAGCCAGTTGTTTGACACATGAGAAAACCCATCAGCATGTTTAAGAATAAGCTGATGCTCTCTACCAAGAGGGCAGGAATGTGTAAAAGCAAGACAATAATTTTTTGCAGTAGCCCATTGGAAAACATTTGGTGCCTTGTCACTGTGGCAGTTGAATTGCCAAATTAATTGTAGGAGATAATGCAATTCCTATTATTCCGTGAGCTTTAGGCTTTTCAACATAAATGCAGCTCCAGAGTTATTTTTCCCTCAAATGAATACATTGAGAAGGAAATCTAACTAAAAAATTCAGATTCTGAAGTTCTAAACGGAACCCATGACTTGTCTCAGATTTTCGGGATGGCACGTTATAAAAACAATCATATTTTGTTAACTTCAAGTATCTTTTATCAAATATATATTTTTGGTCACATGCAGAAACTCAATTCTGGAAAGTATTAGGCACAGGTTGGCAAGAACCAAGACTTGGAGATCCTGGAGTGTGTATTTAGGTTGGACATCCTAGAGTGTGTATTTAGGAGTCTAACTAGCTAACACTGCATAACTTGCCATTGATATTGCTGTAGGACAAGCTTTCCAGCTGTTTGTCTGGATAGGACCACCCTACCAATTAGGGCTTTGGCTTGCAGCTCCTGCCGATGAGCCATTGCTGGCTGTGCTGTCATCAGCAGTGCCCTGGAACACTGCAGAAACCCACCTGGCTCAGAAACCAGACTAACAAGACCGCCACAGATGGTCAGCTCTATTCCGACATTCCATTGTCATCTTCGACCCAGTTCAGCTCCAAAGATACCCTGCTTACTTATCAAATAACTCGTAACACTTTGTGTCAAAATCACATAAAACATTTTTATAATGAAAAGGCACTTTCACACCAAAGTACTAATTGCTACCTAAATGCAGGGACAATCTAGTTGCCTCTGGCACTTCAATCTTTTCTGTAAGTCACCCATACCTATATCCTCCCCAATACAGTAGTTTCCCTTCTTCCTACAGAGAACTTATCTCGCTCCCTAGATATAACTACTAACTGTGTGTGGCAGGAAACTGAAGAACTAGAATCCAGACCTAATTACTCTGGGGCTTACCTTCTCAATGCATTAATCTCCTGGAACATTATTATGTGCCTCTAATATTGAAAATAGACTGAAGATTAAACATAGCTTTCTGCTTCATACAGTCTACAAATCTTCCTACTTTAAAGATCATGCAAAATATGGAAGGCAAGGATAACATCAAGGAAATCTGAGATGAAGTAGAAAGCTACAATTAGTTACCAAGGATTCATTAATTAAACAAGTAAGATGACAAGAGGAGATAGATAATTGCAATGCATACTTAATTTGTTCATACTTAACTTGGATCTATCAGGCAAGTTGTTAAATTGCATTTATATAGATCCTTTCACATTAGGTGGATGTCCAGGACAATTGATAGTTGAGGGTTTGAACCTTTTCAAGGCCTTGCCCCCTCCTACCTCTTTAACCTACTGACTCCCTATCAACCTGTCCACTCCCTCCGTTCAGCCTGCTCCATGTCTCTCACCTGACCCGCCCTACCATTGGCAGCCAAGCTTTCAGTCTCTCTGCCCCCAACCTTTGTAACTCCATCCACAATCCCTCCACCTTGCTCCCTCCCTTACCTCCTTCAAGACCCCCCTTTTCGACCACGCCTTCAGCCTCCCACCTACCTATCTAGAGTGCCTTGGGATGTCCTCCCAACGTGAAAGGCGCTATACAAGTATAATTTATTGTTTGTTTCCCTCCCTCATCACAACCCTGCACCACCATGCTCAGGGAGTCTTGACTTCCAACTGTTCAGCGTTTGATGTAAAAGGCGCACTTGATGTAAAAGGTGCTTCACAAATGTAATTTTGTTATTGTTGTTGTTGTTGTTCCATCTGGAGGTTGGATTTGGGAGGTATGGGGGCCAAGAGGGCAAGGGAGAAAAATGACCGGAGCATGATAACAGAGGAAAGTTGGACCTTGAAGAAAGAGGCGAAGGCAAATCTGAAATGAAGTTCCAGAGAGTGGGGTCAGATAAACTGAAAGCTTATTGCCAGTGGGGGAGCAAGCCAGTGGACATGAAGCAGGATAGTGCCGTCCAAGTGGAGGGAGCAGGTTAGGTTTAAGAAGATGATCGATCGCAGGGTAGGGTGGGACAAGACTACAGAATGAATTAAAAATAAGGCTCTTCAACTCAATTCTCTCAGGGAAGGGATCCAATGAACTGGGCGAGGATGAGGGCGATAGACTCCCAGAGCCCTTGTGATGGAGAGGACATTAGCTGCAGAGTCCTGGAAAGTCTGCAGCTTGGGGAGGGAAAAATTGGGAAGTCCAGCAAGCAACATGAATACGAGTATTGGTGTCCGAGGGGAAAAATAGTGGCGGAAGCAGGAAAAGATGCAGATGTGGGGGAAGCTGAACAGGTCATGTAATGGATGTGGGGTACAGTTGAGAATCAAATAAAACACTGAGGTTCCACACTATGTTCATGAAGTGGAGTGTGCATCTTCGTTGATTGATGCTATCAGTGCCAAGGGTGAGAAGTCACTGACATGAGCCAAGTAGGAAAGCTTCTGTCTTGTTGATATTGAACTGGAGAAAATTAGACATCACCCAGGACTTAATGTCCGACAGGCAATCAGTCAGAACAACAGTTGTCCGGGAATCGATGGTGGAAACGGAAAGATAGTTAAGTGTCACCTGCCTGCTTGTGGAAGTTAACCTCATGCCTGTGGATAACACTGCCATGTGGGAACATGTAGATATTAAAAAGGAGAGAAGCGAGAACAGAGCCGTGAGGAACACTGCATGTGTAGACGCAAGGACAGGCGGGGAAAGGGAAACTGTTGGCTGATACAAAATGGAGATGTTGGGATGGGTATGAATGAAACTAGGAAAGGACAGAACTATGAAGATGAGCTAAGAGGAAAGGCTGTGTAGAAGGATAGATAATATAATAAACACGTTTTCATGTGCAATGCAATGAACCATGTGTGAATGTGTACAGAGTGAATTACAGATGTCCTAATGTAATTAACAAACAACCACTTTTGTTGGTTAACTGTAAAATTGAGAACACCTATAATTCCCTTGTCCACATCATGTGCACCTAACCTGACTTTACAGGAATTCTTATGATCTGAAAATCTCACTGATAATCCTTTTCACTAACATTTTACCCTATCTTATAACCCCATCCCTGATTCACCTCAAAATCCTATCAAATTCCATTTTTAAACTGCCTACAATATCCATCTTTCTGTTCCACCAACTCTCATTTATGAGCTGGAGATAAACAATGTTGTGTTATGGACACGACCCAGTGAGTTATCCTGAATAAGGCATTGCATGGAGCAAGTCACTAGACTTCTGTTTTTTTGCCATTTCAACTTTTCTTCCCACTCGGTCTGACCTCTCTATCCATGGTCTCCTATGCAGTTCCTAGGCAGCTCCTAACACAGCGCAAGGTTCAAGGAATTTATCTTATTTATCTGTTAAGGATCTTACAGCCCTCTGATCTCAATATTGATTTCAAAAATTTCAAATCATAACAGCTCACTTTCCTCCTCCTACTACCCATCTTCTGTGACCATTACTTCATTACTATCACCCGCCCCCAGACACACCTTTTCTCTCTCTGGTCTGCCTGTTCCGTTACAATTCCCCTACTCTTTGTTTTGCATTAACACTCATTCTCTTGAGTTTTGTTGCAAACCACCCCCCCCCCTTTGTTTTACACCTTGCCAACCATTATCTCCTGTCCTCCACCACATTTTCTCTTTTGTCTTCCTTACCCTGCTTCCCCCTCTGTTAGTCCTTAAAAACCTCTCCCTCCCAACATGCCCCAGTTCTGATGAAGGGTTGTGCATATGAAATGTTTACTCGCTTTCCTTTCTCCACAGATGCTGCCTGACCCACTGAGTGTTCCCAGCGATTTCTTTTCTTGTTTCAGACTTCCAGCATCTGGAGTATTTTGCATTTTGTCTATACCATTTGGGATTCTTTGGTGTTCAGTCAGAAGGTGAAGAAGGGGGAACACAGCTTTGGGTTCATCCTATCCCTGATGGCCGAATGGGGAGGTAAGGTACTTGTGTCGTGGTTGCTGTGCTTCTGTCCAAACACTGCTAAACTATTGGTTGGGATATGTAAGGTGGAATCCCAATCCTTATTGCCAACCAGTGACCCTGCTAGAAAGTGGATGTCAAGAAAGGAAAGGGTCAGCTTTGATATCCCTCGTGGTAAAATAGCATGATACTCGCTGTCTAGACAACACATCAAAAACTGTGGCTGGACAAGGTACTGAAGGGCTGCAAGCACCCATGCAATTGAGCCCCAGCATGTCATCACCTCCAGGAGCTGAGAGGAGGCGGGAATGGAAAAGCTCCGAACTACAGCTCTGTGGTCTGAAATTTCTGATGTGATATAATCTTAATCGGATTTTTGTTTGCTCCCAATGTGTAAACACAAGAATATTTATTTTGTAATCATGTAAGATTTACTTACACCCAACCACAGCATGTGGGAAGACACACAAGTCAAATTAGTAAGCCTTCCCTTGAGTGCATGCAGCTCCTTTGATCGAAAAATTAAATTTAAACTTGCCTTTGATATTTATTTTTTTCTAATACTCTTTTGGCCATCTAGTATTATTAGTAAGTGATCATAGCAATTACCCTGTTCCTGCAATCAATTTTTAGAGCACAGCGTTGAGTGCAACACATACAAGGTCTGGATTCCAAGCTCAGCACTTGCCAAATTTCAGCAATGACTGACACTAAAATTTTATGACAGCAGTAGACTGCCCTCCCAGGGGGCAGTACTTCTCTTGAGATGAAAAGCACAGAAGTACTGCCCGCTGGGAGGGCAGTCTACTAATGCTATAAAATGTTGGCATGAAGCACACAGCTCAGTGCTTAAGTCAAGGAACATCAGACTCAGTGTCCAATCCTTCCACCTCATTGCGCATCATTTCAGAACAGTGTCCCACAATTTTACCCCAGGCAACTTTTGGAAAATGACTCGCACGTTGGTAAAAACAATACAAATATATTATGGGAACAAACAAGAGGTTTGCCTGAGAGAAGAAAACATTGCAAATGCCGATTAAAAAAGAAAAGTGGAAATGTACAACAAGCCAATCAGCAGGTGAAAGAGAAAGACAGGTCATACCCAAAACATTAACCTTTCACAGTCTGTTGAGAGTGTCGATATCATGCGACGACTTGCTCCTGTGGGAGTCTGGCTATTTAAAAAAAACATCTGAAAGTGTCCCTGTTGGGAGGTGGAGAAAGGAACGAAAAAACAACAAAAGCAAAAGAGTGAGAGAAAACGAAAAGCAACGTAGGTTATGTATTACCAGGTTACAGATTAGACCCAAATTCCGTGCCTCTGAATGTACCAAATACTATATAAGAAGCAATTTTAGAGCATTCAATGAACCAAATTTTATGTGAAAACAAAAGCCGGATATAATGCAATTTTGTTGCAAAGACATTGGCGGCACCTGTGGAGAATTGAGAACTTTCACGTTTTAGAATAAGATAGATTTGATATGTAAAGATGTCCTAAATGTAAGGTTGAAACAATTATGTTACAACACAGCAGTACATTAAAAACAGTGAACATCTTTTATTGAATTTATTTAGTTAAAAATTGGAATATAGAATTCAGAGTTTTTTACGTCTGCATTTTTAATATAATTTTAGTTCTTTTCAGCCTTGATCTAATGTGAAGTAAATCAAGCACACTAATATTAGCTACCACATCATTTTCACACTCTTCGATCTCCCAGCATATTTGACAGACCTTGTTTCTCTCCCACTTCATGTCTAGCCATCCTCCCTCAAAGCAAACAAAATGGTCACTGTAACTCAGCATTACAGCTCATTAGATCACAGGTTAGTCAAGTGGAACTGCCCAAGGTTCCCAGAGGAGGGCTATACTTCAAAAATCAGTCCATGTCAAATGAAGAAAAACCCCAGAGAGTAAGGTCACTCAGATCAATGATCAAAAGAGACAAAGAATGGTATGTAATGGAGAAAACAAGTCTTTTTTAGGCAGTACCAATGTACAGAAAATAATTCTTGGCCCCCAAAAAATCAATGACGTCTGAATTTTACCACCTCAAATCATGAAAGCTAAGTGTCAGCAGCAAAGGAAATAACTTTTGTTTCTATTAAAAGGAAAGGGGCTCCACCAGAAATTACGTAATCTGAATCATTTTCTACAGAAATATATTGCCGCTTGTCAGATTAAAATTAACGAGATGCAATTTTAGAAAGCTCATTAGAAAATTGTCTCTATCAACACCATCAGAATATTATTGCATTATTAACTGAGCTTTGTGGAGCCTAAACATTCACGATGACCATCAATTTATAGGGTTTGTAATACGAAGGTTCCTCAAATAATCCTGTCCAGCTGTCAATGATCTATTAAATTTAGAAGCTGTTGCATTACGAAATACAATAAAGTCCCCCTGTTAATAAGAAACCAAATATGCTTATTAAATTTAAGATCAGTTATTGGATCTCCAGCACCTCTAAAAGATCTTCAGTTTCTTACAACCATGGCACATGATTTGGAGTGCACCTAATGGCTTCAATCTGATTTTATCCAAATCAACAACTTGTGTGTTGTATGCTGTTTTCAATTACATTAGTCATCAAAACATTGTAGCTTTGAAATTCTTACACTATGAGTTCTGTATTTGAAACCCAGATGTCTCAATGGATTCATTACTTTTTTTTAAAACAAGGAGAGCTAAGTAATCCGGGCTGCTAACCAACAATGTAAATCATTCTTTTTGTCTATCCAAAACGGAACACTAAAGCATCAATGAAATATTTGTTATTGAAAACAAAACTGGCAGATGCTGCTTAAAGCAAATATTCAATATTCTATTATTTCCATGCAGTGTGAGTAATATTGGGTGGTATCGGGGAGTCCACAACTCATTATTTTTTCACTAGCTCAAAAGTTGTATCAAAACAAAATTTGTGCAACAAATCATCACATTTGTAAGTGTGCTGTTCATTCAGAAAGGTAGCGGTTACGGTAAATACTCAACATTTCTACATGTTCACTTAATATTGAAATAAAACGTCAGATTTGTTAGGATAAATCGAACAATGGCATTTCTCTAATTTGCTAAACTGCATGACCCACATTGTTATGAACTTTCAGATTGGAGGAATATTGTCTCTCTAGCCCCACTCGCTGATTTCCACTTTACCTTTTTGTCAGCAAGGGAATTCTCAATCACTTAAGATCTAAATTGTTCCCATTATTTTTTTCCCATTTATACGAATACCATGATAAACAATACATATTATTTTACACCTTCATTAAAAATTGTCCTTCCTGGTAATTTCCTTCTGTTAATAACAGATGAGCTATTTTCCATCAGTATCCTTACCTCTTTATCCAGGAAATTCATATGTTTTCTTTTTTAAAAAAAAGCTAATCAGCCATTTGGAGCAATACCTTGTGGACATCATTTCTATTGGTAACTTCAACAAGTATGTGGAGTCATGAAGTACAATAAAATTCACCAAACCTTTACAAAATGCAACTGCTGATGAATCTCAATCTATAGCTTCAATTGGAAAAAACTGCATACATGGAGAGGTGCCCTAATTTACACAGTAAATTTAAGAAAATTAAAAGGTCCAAAAACTATTTGGCTAATACCATAATTACATTCCAGTCAACACTAACCGACAGTATCCAAACAAAAGTTCAGAGGTTGCATACTTAGTTGAATGTGCTTTACTTATAATGTGTTTATCATTACAATGCAGATTTCGATCGATCCAAAAATTGCACGTTTTACATAGTAGTGTATTTATTTCCGCTACATACCAAAATACAGCAATATAATTGACTTTGAAAAATGTTGCCTTTTTATAATGATTTGCATTTTAAATTTCAACCAAGAAATTCAGTTAATCCACTCTACAATACAAGAAGTGCTTTGAGTCAGTTCAACAATATAATATATTATATATAATATAAATATAAATCAAGTGTATTATTATTAAATTGCTGGCTAATTGGTTGTGTTCCAATCATTTAATTCAAAACAAGTTTTAGTACCCTTCACTGTCTTACTAAAAGTAAAGATGTGTATGTCTAGAACTGTTATACAAGTTTGCTAAAAATAGCAAATAGAGCCATCCACTTCAACATTATCGCAATACCTGCACTTCATCACCATTCAATGACTTTCACCGACCACTATGTATGCTATTACAATGATACATGGCTTCAAACTCTATTCTGTCATATGATGGATTATTATTACTGTATTTCATTTAACTTGGGACAAGACCATATATAGGGTTAACATAAATGGTCTGTCTGGTTTAAAAAGATGCCCATAAGTAAATTAATTAAAATGTTCCAAAGTTTTTCCAGCACAAAGAACAAGCCTCTGATAGCTCTGTCAGATGAACACCTCTAAAAGCTTGGTGAAAAGTTGCTATCTCTATTGTCTGCTGCTAAGTGAATGGAGATTTAATAAAAGCAACAATGGTTACTGATAATAAACAACCAAATGCTGCTTGATTGTTAGAAGTTTAATGATCTTCCCGATTTACCAAAAACATCAAATGGGCAGGTCAAATTAAAATTTGAGGGAAAGCGAAGTTTTTTTTTAGGCTGAGATGTTCGTGCTCAGACAATCTGTTTGTAAGTTCCCCTGAAAGAGCAGATAAAATTTCACCTTGTACGCCTGAAACTTCAATCTTTTTTAGAAAAATGAAAATGTTAACCAATGGAATGGTTTTCATCTTCATATTGTACAACACATACAGAAACAATACCAGCTGGTAGCGTTTCAGTGGTGTAATACAATTCAGCCAGTCTTAGGTCCCACACCATGAACAAAGCTCTCATGGCTTATGAACATCAACAGAGCTTCAAGATTGAATTATAGTTTTAAATCCACAGTTATTATTCCTTGTGAAGTAGACTAAACAATTTTTGAAAAATATTACTTATTGCGTGACAGACATACACTGTAGTAGAGGTAGTACAGTGCAAGCGAAAGGTCAAATAAGACCAATGACAACTTAGAACAGAAGATATATGTGATCATGTGAAAAGCTACTATTGAAAGGTTTTGGGGGCAGCAATCATGATTCCATAAAATGTTCAATATATATTATAAACATCTTCAGTTGCATTAGTTTTATGATTAATTTTTAAAAATGTATAAAAATGCATTGTATATTCGTTTTAGTAATGCTGAATAGATATACTGAGAATTAGATCTTTATTTAGGGAAGAATAGGTCTGTTAGGAGAGAGCTGGGCAGTGGGACCGAGTTGCTCTTTTCAAAGAGCCGGCACAGACTAGATGGGCCGAATGACCTCCTTTTGTGCCGTAAAATTGTATGATTCTATGTAGGGAACGGCGATATATCGGTATATCGCTAAAACCCGATATGATTTTCATATCGATATGCCGATATAGACATTTAAAAAATACCGATATGTCGAAAAACGATATATCGAGGTAAAAAATCGGGATGCGAGCACAATCAACTACAAGACCCAGAATGCTCATCTCTATACACAATGCACAGACCGAGGTGCAAAGCCGCCATCTTGTATTCATAGTCCTCGAATACAATATACAGGTATGCAAGGGGTGGGGGGAGAGAGACGGCTGTGGGAGGGGGGGGTGAGGGGGAGAGAGACTGCTGGGGGGGGGGGTGAGGGGGAGAGAGATGGCTGGGGGGGGGAGAGGGGGAGAGAGACGGCTGGGGGGGGGAGAGGGGGAGAGAGACGGCTGGGGGGAGGGAGAGGGGGAGAGACGGCTGGGGGGGGGGGGAGGAGAGGGGGAGAGAGACGGCTGGGGGGAGGAGGAGAGGGGGAGAGAGACGGCTGGGTGGGGGGGAGAGGGAGAGAGAGACGGCTGTGGGGGAGAGGGGGAGAGAGATGGCTGGGGGGGAGAGAGATGGCTGGGGGGGAGAGGGGGAGAGAGATGGCTGGGGGGGAGAGGGGGAGAGAGACGGCTGGATGGGGGAGAGGGGGAGAGAGACGGCTGGGGGTGAGAGGGGGAGGAGAGGGGGAGAGGGACGGTGGGGGGGGGGGGGGGGGGGGGAGAGACGGGGTGGATGTGAGAGAGGAGAGGGAGAGAGACATAGAGAGACACAGACAGAAAAACACAGAGATGGAGAGAGTGAGAGACACAGAGAGAGAACAATATTTACCTCCTGAGAAGATAGGCCCCGAATGCGCGCGCACCCGGAATGCGTGCGCACCCGGAACGCGCGCACACTCCGATGCGCTCGCGCATGCGCAGTACGAAAAAAAATGAAAATATCGGTATTTCGGTATATCTCGATATGAGCCAACCGATATATCCATATCCGGAAAATTCCCATATCGCCGTTCCCTAATTCTATGATACTGTATCTAACTTTATTTGTCTGCGATTCAAGTCAGCCAATATATGGACACTGGCAGAAGCTAACATATAGACATGGTTATTAACTGGTATGATATTGCAAATTGAACAAGGAAAGACCAATGGGCAAATGCTATAATTACAGGGAAAAAACAAACTACATATTTAATACAACAATCTTAGTAAACTAGGTATTATATATATACACCACATTGACAGATGCATGTATTAGAATCAGACCACAGACTAGACCCAGAGAATACAGAAAAACAATTGCATTTATAAAAATAATCCTTGCATTTGATATCGCGCTTTTCAGGGCTTCTCAATGTCTCAAAGCTCTTCACAGAATATACTGTAAAGTGAATTGACTGTATATTTGTGGGCGAAACATGGCAGCCAATTGCGGATAGCAGTGTCCCACAAACAGTCGTGGTTTGAAATCACCAATTTTCTTATTGTGGTTTTTTTGGGAGGGATTATTAGGCATGTGGAGTAAGGAAACTTGCCCAAGGTTTTGCCCTGACCTTCCTGGATTCGAACACAGATCCCAGGTAAGGCGAGTGCTCTAACCACTGAGCTACAGGACTCCAATTAGTTTGAATATACAGTACTGTACTGTGATACTATACAGGGTGAGAGCAATGGACATTATCAGCACAAAAGGTATCAAATGCATTTTATACACAATAATACTTTCAGTTCTGTCGAAGGGTTGTGTACCCGAAACGTTGACTCACTTTTCCTCTCTCCATAGATTCTGCCTGACCTGCTGAGTGTTTTTGGTCACAATAAACACTTTCCTGATACCATAATGTTGGAAGAATGCAACAAATGCTACACTGGACTTTACAGCAACCAGAGGTTTATCACACAGTGTAATAGTACTTTATATATTAAACAATTCCTGAAAATATTGTACCATTAAAAAATTCAGTTACCATTCAAATATATGGTACTTCAAAGAAAAATCCATAGCAAACAAAACTCTTAAAACAATGTCAATCTATTGTACTCCATCAAAATGTTTTAAATCAAAGAGCGACTCACTGCACAGGTCATTCTGCTTCACACACCAGGCAATTTGGAGTTTGTCGATTTTGAACTAATCTGTGTCAAATTATGAGCCCTGTGCTCACATTGAAAGGAGTTAAGATTGTTCACATGTATTTCATTTAAGACACATGTTGGAGTTGGTGAAGAACTGGTTAAAATTAGTATAGACTGTTAAAAACAGAGAGTGGGCTAGAATGATGATATGTGATGTTTTTGTATAACTGCTGTATAAGATAAGGGAAGTTGCTGCACATAGTTTGAGTTGTCAAGGTCACCATTAGAAACCGGCTAGAACAGACTGCGATAAGAAGAGCTTGTTTGCGAAGAAAGGCAGATTTGGGTGTAAAAGAGAATGTGAATAAGCACGAGAGTAGCATGAGATGTTCACGTGAACACCATGTGTCCAAGAAAGGATAAAAGTGTTGAGACAAAGGAATCTAGCAGAGGGGAGACGGAGGAGCAGAAAGACAAGGACCTGATGGAAGATACTGTAATGTGACAGTAGCCAAGCCGCTCTCGAGAAGGAGAAACAACTGATGGAAGAGCTGTAACGTGACAGCAGATCCCCAAAGAGATCAACACCCCTACTTTTCCCCGAGACCGACTGAGAGGAAGCAAGAAGAGAAAGGACTATTCCCTTTTAACGTGAAGAATGCGTGCCGGGTAGTATATTGGTGTATGAGATTGCATTATGAGAAACCTAGTGTAATGGAGCGTCATCACAAGAGCTGGATGACAGGTAAACTCCAAAAGTGAAGACTAGGGCGTAATGCAATATGAGACCCGAGGCAGAATCGGATAAGAGGGAATAGGCGAAAAGGGTGAACAAAGTAAAAGAAGAATCGGAAGGGAACAGAAGTAATGGAGTGGGGACTGTTTGCATGCATTGTAGTCGTTTTATATGCTTTGGTGTCAGCTCAATGAGTATACCTGAATAAACGAATCTGCTTTAAAAGAGTAAGAGAATTTAATCTCTAACACACAGACCGACAGAGACAGGAGACTGTCACCCCGTCACTTTGTACTAGATTCAAATCCAGGTTCCAGAGGTGAAAGGCTGATTCGCTGGTTAATCCCCTGCGCTCAACACAATTATTTTAGAGCGTCATTTCTTCCTCTGTACAATAAACTTGTCTTTTTTTAAAATGAAATGAATTGAAGTCTTCTTTCAAACTCCCTTATTTGCTTCCAAACCCCCATCCCTTCATTTTTCTTTTGTTTATTATTTTACGAGTTCTCATAAGTTAAGAAGATGGCACTTTCTGCCTATCCAGGCCTGTGTTATTCATACGTCAGTGTTCAAGAGTCTAGTCTCACTAATCCTCTAGAGCAGTACATACTTCAAAGGAAGCAATACTCGAAGATTGATCTATTCAGCTCAGCATTCTGTTTACTTTGACAATCGTTGCCACATAATGCAAGTTATCTCAACACCCATTCAACCATCATCCTTCAGGTATAGTTCTACTTTAAAAAAAACACACCTCTAGGAATTGTATTACATTTCATATTACTGAAGACCTATTCACCTACCTAAATTCTAGAAATGACAATTGGAATATATCTCTGTGCACTCACACACAGTATGTCACCACCGTTGATAGATTTTCCTGTTTAACCTTCTCTTTGACTACTAACTACAACAGACAACAACCATCCAAGTTTTTTTTTAAAAAGCTTCAAAACATGAGATTGCTGATCTGATCCCAAAGCCAGTGACAGAACAAGATGGTTGAATGGGGTCTCGTTGCTAAGAAACAGTTATTGAGCAATCCAATCCTTTCCCACAGGCGCTACCCGGAATAGTACCTTCGTTACCTAGGATTTAGAGATAATTGCTTCTCTATACGTTTCTCTTTTTTTGGTCAGCTGCGGAACATGCGGAACCCATCACCACACTTAAGAGTATCCTAACCAAATATACACGTTTAAGCATGGTAATGGGTTTCCGCAGTGTTGAACAGCCGGATGTTCTCCTCCGCAATTAATTATACTAAAGAACATTTAGATGTTTGTGCAGAGCCATTACTGGATGTACTGCATGCTCAGATCCAGTCACAGCCTGTACATTACGTGTTGAGAGCTGAATATCCCACAATTATATTATGGTACTAGGTGCTGTTTCTCGCAGCTAAGATTAAGAACTGCGCAAGTTTGATGCTGTTGTTCTAACGTCAGCCATTTAAACAAGCATATCAAAGTAATGGCACTAAGAGATTTTACTGTTTTTACTGATTTTACTGTTTTAATTACTAGAATACATGTATTTTGCAATGACAGTTAATTGACTGCTTCTTTGTTTTGTAAAACACTGATGAAAGAATCTGATGAAGTAAACAGGTTTACAGATGTAACTGGACAATTCGAGTTCAATGAATATGAAAAGGAATTACAGAAATATTTAATTTTAATATTTCATGTTATACAAAACTGAAGTTAGCTTTCTAACAGAACACATTATTTAGATTTGCTTATTATTATTATAACCCAGAAGATAAGAGGAAATCACATGACTGTCATGTTTCGAGAAAATCTAAGATTTTTTTTCAAATATTCCCCAAACAAATTTCATTTTACAGATAGGTTTCCATTTTCAAAGGGATCCTGTGAGATGAGGGAAGGTTTAGTTTCATTAAAGTCTAATTAGTTTTGTAACTATTTGAGTCAGCATCTCATTGGTCATGTATCAGGAGTTGAATTTCTCACAAGATAAATGTTTCCAATTTCTAGCAGAATGGATAAGAAGATTAAAAATTAGGCAGAAAGGAAATATAGTCATCCCAAGAGTTAACAATTTTTCTTGCACATCTCATGACACTCCATTTATTTTACATGGACTTTCAATGGATTCCTAATTAGTTGTTCTGTTGCACATATAGGAAATGTGCCACTGGTTCTCATTCTTATTCAATACCTTCCTCAGAAAGTTGAGTTAGAATCTGGAACTTCATGTGCAAAGATTCAAGAATGAATGCACAAATCCTGCAGAACAATAATGTGCTATAAGTGGAGCCCTGTAGCTCAGTGGTTAGAAGAGTCGCCTTACAATCAGGAGATATGGTATCTGCTGATATGGGTTCAATTCCAGGTAGGACGAAACGAAACATTGGGCTAGTTTCCTTACTCCACACTCCCAATATTAATCCCTCAAAAAAAAATTGGGTCATTTAAATCCATACAGATGTGTGCAATTGCCGCATTTCGCCCACATATATACAGTCAATTCACTTTACAGCATATTCTGTGAAGCACTTTGAGACACCTAGAAGATGTGAAAAGTGCTACATTAAATGCAAGGATTATTATTATTACAACAAAAATCAACAAAATTACATTTATAGAGTACCTTTCACGTCGGGAGGCAATAAGCAATGTGCTACACAATCGAACTTCCCACATGCACTTCCTTAAATATTTTTCAAATCGCAAGGTGACCCTTCCACACAGCCAACAGGAAAGGACGGGTGGTAGACATATGTTTTACAGACTAATATGCACCTCTGTTGAGTTTGAGAGAAAATTAATTGGGTGCTTAAACAGTTACGTTGCATCCATTAAAACACCTCTGATAGATGGTATTTTGACCACCTGTACAAGGTTTACAAAACTTCATGAAGTAAATACATCATTCAATCTTTCCATTAATAGGCAAACTGTTCCAGAACAGTATTGATCTTATAAATTGACCACAAAGGCTTTTGTTAGGGGTACCTATTTCCCTTCAAAGTGTAATTCAACTGAGCAGAACTAATTAGACACATCGTAAAACTTTCATTAATTAATGGGAGTCCCTAAAGTTAACCTGGCAGGAAATTCAACAGCTACTATTATATGAATGTATACCTAACTGCTTGGTTAACTTATTGCAAACTAAAACCAGTTCTGTTTCAAGCACAGCCTCCACAAGAATGTCACACATGGCTTTGCATACGAACTGCGCAGACATGCACATCACTCAGTACACTTGCTCATGCTTAAGTAAAGTTTGTATTGGCAGGAATTCTCAGCGAGACAATGCATAGCTTTTTAAACAGACTAATCGTCTTCTCTTCGGGCCGCATGTATGCAGTTGTGATACAAATCGATTTTGGTTTCAGTAAGTTGGTTTTGTCGTTGAGATACAATACAGTAAACAATACAATATCTTATTAATTCTGGTTGTTCCCACTGAAGTTCCATTTCACAGAAAATCAACCTTTAGTCCATATTAATAGTAAAAATAGGTAAGGATACATTTATTTAGGTCAAACCAAATTATTCCTTAATGCATCTTTCTTACAGAGGCATTACAATCTATGAATCCTTTCTCCAGATTATTTTAGTCCTCTCTTGTACACCATCCAAACATTTGGAACAGATACGCCTCTGTTTAAGTCGTCTAGTTTTGTTCTCCTAACACTATTATTGCCTGAACCTGAATTCAACCAGTGAAATAAAAGAATCTTCATTAATTTGGGATGCACTCGACACCACCTATTGCACAAGTAACTTATGTAAATACCACATATTTTAATGCTTCCCAAATTAATTTAATTTAATTCATTCTGCTGCATAAATTCGGTTGAAAGCAGAAAAAAGTGCTATCGAAATTAAGCATTTGCTCACAATCATTTATTTTCCTTTCCATTCTTTACCTGCCCACCCCGCTCCCCTCAGCAGACTCCGCCTGCTCCATATCCCCTGACCCACCTACCCCACCGTTGGTGGACAAGCGTTTAGCCATTCTGCCCCCAAACTCTGGAACTCCATCCCTCAGTCGCTCCACCTTGCCCCCTCCCTGGCCTCCTTCAAGTCCCACCTCAAGACCCTCCTCTTCGACTGTCCCATCGGTCACTCCAAATCACCCCACTTTTCCCTCCACCCTCTCTGTCCCCAGCATGGGTCTGAAACAATGACTGTCCAGTACCTTGGGACATCATCCTGACGTAAAGGGCGCCATACAAGTGTAATTTTGTTGTTGTTGTTGTGGCACAGGTTTACTTTTCATCCCACTGGTTTACTTCTACAGAGTACATAATTTATAGTTGTTCTAGGCATATATTGCTGCAGCCACATTTAATAAGAAAGCACTTTATAGTATCGTAATATTCATTCAAATCTAAGATGGGACAATAATTATTAATGTACACTCCCTCTGATAAAATGATAGCAACCACGTGTGTATTTATAATAATGAACATATAATAATAATAATGAACGCATGTGCATCAAGATGTGATGACTACCTTCAAAAGATAACCATATACTTTATACAGGTATCTCCCACTTAACAAAAGGTTTAGGGACTTCAAAACCCCTCGTTAAGCGAAAATTGCGTTAAGCGGGAGGGAGGTCCCTACTGTGTTTCCGTATATTAAAAAAATCATTCCCGGTAGTGCCTTGCGCCTAGTGCTAACATTTACAGTGTATCAGCGACGGCATAAGGTAGGTAGCACTGCTATTGAAGGCAGGGAGAGAGAGTTAAAGAGAAAGAGACTGAGACAGAGAGAGAGAGAGACTGTGAGTGAGATTGTGACAGCCAGAGACTCAAACAGAGAGAGAGAAAGAGACACAGAAAGAGAGAGAGACAGAGAGAGAGACAGAAAGAGAAAGAGAACGCGACCGAGACAGACAGAGAGAGGGAAAGAGAGACAGAGAGAGAGAGACAGAGAGAGAGAGAGACACAGAGAGAGAGAGACACACACACAGAGAGAGCGAGAGAGAGAGAACGCGACCGAGACAGACAGAGAGAGGGAAAGAGACACGGAAAGAGAGAGAGAGAGAGACAGAGGGAGGGAAAGAGACACACAGAGAGAGAGAGAGACACAGAAAGAGAGAAAGAGACACAGAGAGAGAAAGAGAGAGAGTGCAACCCAGACAGACAGAGAGAGGGAAAGAGACACGGAGAGAGAGAGACAGAGGGAGACTGAGACAGAGAGAGACTGAGAAAGAGAGAGACAGAAAGGAGAGACAGACAGACAGAGGAGCCTACCGCTTAAACTGCTCCCACACTGCAGCGCTTTCTCTTGGATTATGTGGCGTTGCAGTAAGTGTATGTATGCGCTTGTGTCGCGGAGGCTGCCGGGAGACAAGAAGCACGTGAGATTTAAACTTTCGTTACAGCGAGCGCAGCCTTCGCTAAGCACACATAGGGGGGTACAAATAGAAACCCTCGTTATAGTGAAGTTTCGTTAACAGGGCGTTCGGTAAGCGGGGGCTACTTGTATGTGTTTGTAAAAAAGAAAAATAATCAGGTATACTCTTCCAATAGATAGCACTGAATCAGAGATAGGTAGCTGCTTCGCATAACCACACAATTTTACTGGCCTTTCTCAGCATATGCATTTTCAAAAGTAATTTTGCCTCAAACCAATGAGGCACTGTAGAAATTAATAATCCAGCAGACCATCTGTTATTTTATACACAGTACACTGTTTTCTGTTTTTTTAAAGCATTCTTTCTGAACAGATGTTAATGAGCATCATAACCAAGAACATTTTGTTACATGTTAAAAATAAACCCGGATTGTACTTTCAAAATTTATACTTTAGCCTCTTCCTCTTTCCCCCAAACCATCAATGTGCATTATCACCGAACAACTTCATTCAGTAGGGAAGGGAGGAAAATCAGTCCAGGTGTGAGCAGAATGTTAATATATTTTTAAAAATCAATGAGGATGTGCTTATACTGAAAGAGACAGTGGGTAACACACAATCACAACTTATTATTCTAAAAGTGCTACATCATGGAATAATAATAATAATCAATAATCCTTACATTTGATATACCACCTTATCATGTTGTTGAGATGTCTCAAAGCACGTCACAGGATATACTGTAAAGCAGGTTGACTATGTTTCGGGGGCCAAAATGCAGCTATCAGTAATGCACAGCAAAGTCCGACAAATAGCCATGAAACTGATGACCAATTTTATTTAGTCCAATTGTTAGCCAGGACACTAAGAGAAAGGCACATAACTCTAAGCTCAATTTTTTTTACTATTCCTCAGAAGATCAATTTTAAGATGTTTATCCTGGTTTCAAATCTCTCCATAACCTCCCTCCTACCGACGTCTTTTACATTTCTAAGTGGTTTAATTGGTTTCCAAAGGAAACTAACCACTTCAGTGCAGTACTTTAGCTCTTCCATAATAAACCTCTTCCATTCCATCTGCATGATGGAAGAAATAAGAGGTTGTGGTACATTTTCCTAGCAGAATTTTGTGATACAAAACAAACAACAATCTTTGGCAAAAGGATGCACCCTAATATTTGCATTACCTTTCAGTGAAAGAACAAAAATAGATTGATCACTATTGCATATACTTTGATAAACCTTTAAGCAAAAATGAGAGTTAAGATGCTATTCTCAATAGGTGCCCATCATGCTCTGAAAGCTGACAAAAACTCTTAGAACAAGAACTATTCTATAACTGGTCTATAGTAGATGTGCATTCTCCACAGTCAGACTTAAGTAATATTCAAACTTCTTAATATGTAGAGAAATATTTAAGGACAACTTTCATATCCGTCCAAAAAAATAACAAATTGGTTATTTTAATCCACGACTGTTTGTGGGACACTGCTTTGTGCAATTGACTGCTGCATTTCGCCCACAAATATACAGTCGATTCACTTTACTGTATATTCTGTGAAGCGCTTTGAGATGTCTGAGAGGACGTGAAAAGCACTGTATCAAAGGCAAGAATTATTATTATTATTGGTATTTTAAAGTAAGGAGAAAGAAATGCAAGAGAATTTTAAAGTGTTAAAAGATATTTACCGCAAATATAAAAGATTCTAGGCCCCAAATTCCACTTAGGTTTAGCTTGTAAGATCATTGCCTTAAAATGTAATGTGTAACAGAATGGTGAAAAATTATTATATCCACTCTGTATTTGGAAGACAATTATTTTAAGAACTGCAGAAGACTGACTTCCAAATTAAGTTTGAGATTAAGCATTTTACATAATGCTGCAGAATCTTAAATTGCAGGCTCGGTGACTTGGTGGAACTGCAGACTCAAACTGGGCGAAATTACAAATCATCGAAATTACTGAAAAATGAACTTAAAATGTCAATACCCTATATTTTTAAACATTTGATTTGGCACTTCATCATCTTACTAAAGTACAGTACAGTACTTAATAAAGTTAATATAGCAAAACTGATTCCTCTCTACAAACTATTAAATAATGATTGAGATGAAAAGATGTGCACAGCTAACATTCCACACAATAGATGTCATTAAGCTCTGATACTCAGAGCATCATTGTTGTTTACATACCTCTTGTAGGGAACGGGCTGCAGGTTTGTCTTGATGGTTGGCTAATATTAAAAATGGCAAAGTGCGTAGCTGTGGATGTTGAAGGGCTGAATGGAGCTCATTCCGTGCAGTTTCTAGATCATCTTCGGACGACGCACTGTCCAGTACAAATATCACACCTTGAGATCCTTGATAGTATCGACTCCAGTACTTTCGAATATTGTCTGCACCTATAAAAAGTAGAGGAAAAAGTTTTTGTTTTAAAAATCAGTGGCTAATTTTATCTCTGAAATGTATTACTTTTTAAAAAAAAACAGTGCCTAATTTGTGATAAGAAATAACATTGCTCAGATGGGTATGTAGGAAAAGGTCAATTTTTAATGCAAATACAGTGAAAGGCAAAGATTCTGTACCAAAAGATAGAGCTGTTTTGTGACCCTCGAAGGACAGAGATCAAATGAATAACCTTGAGGTTAAAGGGAAGAAAGAGTAATATTATTCTCATGTAGAAACCAAACCAATTCCAAAACTTTGCGCATCTTAATATGTTAGTTTAAGTCCAAGCAAAAGCAACAAATTACATGATTCAGTCTATTTTTATAGCCCCCACATAGTGATACTAGTTTCTCATTTAAAAAAAAGTAACTTTAGTACAGATTGCTTAAATATTCTTTCCTATGATTTTACATAATTGTGATTAATACTTTATTTAAGCTACTGCACGTAGATATCTAATTTTCACTATAAATTTGATTTACAGTTCACCATTCTAAAATATTGAATCAATCATTAACTAAAAATCCAAGCAATGCTCACAAAATACTATACCTCCCTGGCTGTTTATAGACACTGAGGTATATTAAACGTTTAGAGGCAATGGCAATTAAGGATTTGCAGACAAAAGAAGTAATTTGGGTTTATTGAGGGTTATTCTGACCTGTTTAACACAAGTGGTCAATTTATTGTTTTGCCCCTATTTTAGTGAACCCTTTCTCAGCACGTTAAAAAATTTGCTACTAAACAGAGAATTTCCCCATTGTTTGTCAAAAATACCATGAGAAAATACATACTAGCACACAGACGTGTAAGTAGAGTAACAACATTTGTATGGCGTCGTTTACATCAGGAGGACATCTTAAAATAATGTAATTTAAGTAAAAGTCTTAATTACAAGATAGTCTTTAGCAACATTTTAATATCATCCTATGTAATTTTAGTTAAATATATAATGACAGCTACTTTAAAATTTACAAGACTAAGTAGATATTTTGTTCCAGTATTATGACTTCATAATAACATAGGAAAAGCCATTCAAGCCCATCGAGCCAGTTCCACCGGTTAATTAGATCTTGGCAGATGTTTTAATCTCTATGCGGCGCCTTTTCATCATATACTTAAAACCTCTACTAACCAAGTACTGTAACTGTCTATCGCTCTTTTAAATATCCATATTCATTCTGCCTAATTGGTCATTCAATCAATGACTGTTCGTGGGACTTTGCTGTGTGAAATTGGCTGCCATATTTCACCCATAAAATATATAACCAATTTACTTTACAGTATATTCTGAAGCGCTTTGAGACATAAGGCGCTATATAAAAATGCAAGGATTATTATTACATTATATTGTGTGAAGAAATGCTTTGTGGCCTCAGTTCCAATCATCTTTCCTCAGATTTTAAGGCTTTCTTTGAACGTTTGCTAAATATCAACCTGAAATCCATCATCTTTTACTTCCTCAGATAAGGAAGCCATGATTGTTGTGGTGAAACCTGCCTTGGAAGCTGGATACGACTCAAGCTGTGCAGGACACAAATAGAACACTTCTTTGGAGTAGAGAAAAGCCCAATTGGTGGAGAACTGTGTCGTTAAAACTCAGCCCAGGATCAAGTAGAATGTCAAGGTTGTAGACCATTGGTTCAACCAGAGTAATCAATCAGGTTTTATACAGTGCTTTTCATATAAAATAACATCTCAAACAACTTGACAAAAAAGTAACTCTGAGCAAGGAAATAAGAAGATTTGACAATATTGACTGAAAAAGCATTCTTATATGCAGGTACCCCTCCCCAACTGCGGGGGATATGTTCCTGAAAACCTCCGCTGTTAGTAAAACCGCAGTTGGAAAATACAGGGCCCTATGGGAAACATGGGGATAGGAGGAGTAAGTTCGCGTTTCGTAGAACTAAACACAAAAAAACCACATACACAGTTACAACATACATGGGGATAGGGGGAGTAAGTTTGGGTGCATTGGCTGCCAGGATCTGCAGCAATCCGCGAGGCTGTCCCGACTGACTGACTGATCTACACACAGACAGAGAGAGAGAGAGAGAGAGAGAGAAATCAATGGAGAAGGTGGTGTGGTGGGTGACACGGAGATGAGAGAAATCAACAGAGAAGGTGGTGTGGTGGGTGACATGTTTGGGAGCATTGGCTGCCAGGATCTGCAGACACAGATAGACACAGAGAGAGAGAGAAATCAACAGAGATTTACCTTAATCCTAAGAGAGAAGCGACATCTCGCTGGTTGATTGTGACATCGCAACTGGGTCCAAGCGCCAGACGCTAGTGTTAGTGTTAAAACCGGTGTATAAGTAAGGGTTAAGCAATAACCATTGCATGGTTAGCAAGGGTTGTCGCATTTAGCAAACCGTGGATGCGTGAGTTTTGTGGTTGTCGAGAGCACAGTTGGGGCGGGGTACCTGTACATAGATTTTTTTTTAAAAAAGGTTCTTTGATGACAAAAGTTGAGTCGGCTAGACAAAATAATTCCAGAAGAAATTTAGAAGGCATATCGACGGCAGCTAATATTAATGGCAACGAGCAGTAAACCAAAGTCAGAACAGAGGAAGACGTAGCTGGAATGTAGGCCTGCAAAAAACTGTATATGTAGATTAGACCACAGAAAGGCAAATATCTTGAAATTTGATTTCCTGAGGTAATGTAAAGTAATGTATCTTGATAAGGAGGGATTTCACTAATTGCAATGGGTATGTGGAGCCTTGTATGGGACAGATCTCAGATGACCGAATTTGTATCAACTGAAGCTTGTGGAACTGCAGAGGAGTGTACAGGAGAAATCTATCCTCAAAGTAATGGAGGGATGGATGAGGATTTTCACCTCCAGTGAGGATTAGGTAAGGTGATCAGCGGGATGCATTTCAGGGGTGGAAAAATTAATTCTTGACAATGGATCAGACGCAGTGTTTGGAACTCAGATCAGGGTCAAATAGAATGTCAAGTTTGTAGACTACTGGTACAGCCAGATAAATCAATGTTGGTGCTGGTGAGAATCAACAAAATGGCTTCAGTATTGTTGATGTTTAGCTGCAAAAAGTTTAATCTTGGGACTGTTTATCAGACACTCAGAAAAGCATCAGCCCTGATGTCTAAGGTAGTGCCAATGAGGCAGATTTGGATTATGAACATATGTACATATGGAAGCTAACACCATACTTGTGCAAAATGCTGTAAAGTATCAACAAATAATTGAGAATTCGAAGATCAAGGAGAGAGCCCTGAGAGCTGTTGGACTGGTATTAATGATCCTTCCATTTGATGAGGCATCACATACAACAACAACAACAAAATTAAACTTGTATAGTGCCTTTCACGTCAGGAGGACGTCCCAAGATGCTGGACAGTCATTGTTGCAGACCCGAGCTGGGGTCAGGAAGGAAAGTGGAGGGAAAGAGGGGGATTTGGAGTGATAGATGGAACTTTCGAAGAGGATCTTAAAGGGAGACCAGAAAGAGGCTAGAGAGGGGGTGAGGCGGAGTGACTGCAGGATGGAGTTCCAGAGGTTAGGGGCAGAGTGGCTAAACGCTCGCCCGCCAATGGTGGGGCCCGGTGGGTCGGGCGACATGGAGCAGGCTGGAGCCTGCAGAGCAGAGGGGCCGGGCAGGTTGGTAGGGGGTTAGGAGGTCACGGATGTAGGGTGGGGCAATGCCATGGAGGGCTTCGAATGTGAATAGTTGAGATGTTTAAAAGCGCTGCACAGGAGGTATTGTGCAGGGTGATGACTGTGTATTTGTAGGTAGGGATTCAATCAAGAAAGCATTGAAAGAGAGAAAAAAAATCTATGAAGATATTAGTATTGTTGCCAAGCAAAATGCAACGCATTCTCAAGTGCAATGAAAAAAGACTGAGTTTTTAACAGTGAAATCCAATAAAATATTAATGAAATTGAGTTGAAAAGTCTTCAAATGTAGAATGTTTACACAAACAAGGTTCAATGTACTGATTGCACTGTGTTCTAGTTAACAAAAGAGACCCAGGGGAGGAGGTTTAGGAAAATCTCAATCAGATTTTTTTTGTTACTGAGATGATATCACTTCTTGCAGACATAGTTATGAGAAAGCAGATGGTTTAGAGTGTTTTGAAACTTAATCCAATTTCAAAAAGTACACCATCATTTAATATATGAAATATCACTGAAGTGCCTTTGAAATCTATAATTTAACAGATTATAACAGCAATCCTTGCAATATTGGTCAGATGTAAATGTCAATTCTATTTCTCATCACCTACATGTTTTAGGGCAGAGGCACATATTCTTAGCATGGTTTAGTACATTTCATTTCTTAAAACTTGATACAATTCCAGTTTAGAAAGATGGTTATTAAAGAACCTTGGGTTTTGATTGCAATCCAGAATCTAGCAAGCTTGAGATCACTGGTTCGGCATTCATTTTAAAATCTGGTTTTAATAATAATAATCCTTGCATTTGATATAGCACTTTTCACGTCTTCTAGACATCTCAAAGCGCTTCACAGAATATACTGTAAAGTGAATTGACTGTATATTTGTGGGCGAAACACGGCAGCCAATTGCGCAAAGCAGTCACCCACAAACAGTCGTGGATTGAAATTTTGAGAAAATTATGACAGAATTTGAAAGAGACACAAATACTGCTTTTTTTCAACTGATGGGAGGAGATGGATGAAGTTACACATTTCAAACTCACTTAAATTTTAGTGCAATGAAGCATGGAGCTCTGTATTATCAAGCTTGGACTCCCGCACCAAACTTCACTCCCCCATTACCCCAGTCCTTGCCAGACTTCACTGACTCCCTATCCCAGAGAGGATCGACTTCAAGATCCTCACCCTTGTCTTCAAATCCCTCCACTCCTCTGCACCCCCCTACCTCTCTGACCTCCACTCTCCTCAAACCAGCACCCTTTGCCTTTGCTCCACTGGACCTGGCCTCCTCTATGTCCCCCGAATCCTCCGCTCCACCCTCGGCGGCCGTGCCTTCAGCCACTATACCCCGAGGCTCTGGAATTCCCTTCCTCACTACCTTCACCTCGCCCCCTCTTTTCTCAACTTCAGGTCCCAGCTGAAGACCTTTCTCTTCGACCGTGCTTTGGTCACCTTTCTACCCCTGCCCGTCTTGGGATCTGTTATTGTGAAGCGCTCTGAGACGCCGTCTGGCGTAGAAGGCGCTATATAAATCAAAGTTGTTGTTGTTGTTGTACTGGAGAAATGGCAGAGAAGATTAGTGTCGTGTGGCTGCCATTTGTTCAAAACAAAAAGCTATCTCAAATCATGCTCTTTCTACAATTTCCGATGGAGCTGCTTGAAACATGCTTCAGTGGAGCAGGATGGGATGGATGGAGCCCCAATTCCAGGACCTTAATTGACCAAAAAATTGTTTTTTAATAGGTCGTTTAAATCTGTGACTGTTTATGGGACAGTGCTGTGCACAATTGGCTGCGCATTTCACCCACAAGTATACAGTCAATTCATTTTGAGGTATATTCGGTGAAGCGCTTTGAGACATCTAGAAGATGTGAAAAGCGCTGTATTAAATGCAAGGTTTATTATTAACATAGGTATTATTAACTTAGGTAAAAAGCTTTTATTATTAGAAATTCTTTGCCAAGGTGAAGGATTCCCAGAGAATTATAAACAGCCTGCTCTGAATAAAAGTCCTGTAGCTTAGTGGTTAGAGCACCTGCCTCACAAGCGAGAAACCTGGGTTCGATAGTGGATATTGGATAGAATGGACTAACACCCATGTTTTCTTAGTAACATGTATGGGATAACTTGAAAAGCTTTGCGAGCAGCAATGTTGGGGCAAAGTGTTATTTTCAATGCTTTTAAGACACCTGCCAGGTATTTGTTTCATGGTAATAGAAGGAAAAGGCTGCTTTTTTAACCCATATGAGTCTTTGGACTTATATTGCATAGGCTGACACTCCAATGTAGTTCTAGGGTGTGCTAAGTTTTTTTTTAGTCAATAAGCCCAATGTATTACCGACACCTGGTTGACCAAAAAGATGTTCTGTTCTTTGGATGAGACATTAAGCTTAAGATTCATTCTGCCTGTTCATGTGGACGTTAAAGATCCCATCGCACAATTTGAAAAAAGAAGGGAGTTTCTCAGTGTCCAGGCCAGCCAGTCCTCAAAAATAAAATGGTCATTCACTTCATGGCTGTTTTTGGCACATTACTGTACATACATCGGTTGCCATGTTCACTTGCAAAATGCAGTCACAAAATTTACAGTAAATCTTGTGAATCACTTTGTGAATTCTTTTGTGAAAGATATCTGACATGCATGATGCTACATCAAATGCAAGGATTAATATTTAGAGATTCAAATTGTACCATGAATCAGAAACATCAGAATTGTGATGTTGTAATAGTTCTAAGATGAGCTTGACATGTACCAAACAGATGATAATATTCAACATTGGATGTTGCTGAAACCATCCAAGCATTTGCACAGCTGGAGCAAGCATCATACAAACTATGGCACTCTGACAGTAAAAATAATGAGTCAGCAACCAGGAGATAATCCCACTCGAAGGAAGGAAGTAGATGCCCTTCAATTTCACTATAAATTTAATATAGTTGATAGTACCATCGAAAGCCAAAAAAATTATATTCCCAGCTAGAAATATGCTGGCCTATTTAATTCAATAACTTCATCCTGTAACCATATGTAATGCCAATAAAAATATTTTTATGTAGCAGCACTTACGCCAAACAAAGTGAAGATCTCTTTAACCCAAGGATGTTATGATATTCCCAACCAAGAATGAATGTACTTTAGAATTCCGATGAACTTAACATCAATTTAATATTTTAAGACACAGTTTGGTTTTAATAGATATCCTTGCCTTGAACTCCTCTGATAATTGTTTAGTATTGGTTTAAACTAAGAAAGGCTGCAATTGTATAATTTAGTTTTGGAGGCAATGGAAATCAATCAATCCTATATTTACCATTCCAAACTATCCAGTATTGAAGAATATACAGTGGTAATGAGCACTATTTTGATTATACTTGTTGCCATCCCATAGTTTACTTTTCAGAGAAACATATTTACAGTTCAGCCCCTTTATTGCTCAAATTCGCTTATAATGTGGTGGGGCAGCGTCAACCACATTCATTGTGTATGTGTATTATTACAACCAGATCCACTGTAAATTTGTTCAAATTACATACCTCCAAGTTCTTTCACATTCAGGACAGCATTCGAAAATGGAATAGCTTTAATGCTGAAACCTAAAAGTGGGAAAGAGGAAAACAAGTAGGGATTTATATGGAGGAATATATTCAATACATTGGAAATTTGTTTAATATGCTTGACAGAATTTTTTTGTGCTCGTTAAGATGAGAAATGCCAATGCCTTTTGCACCCAATGTTAGGAACACATCAAGTTTTAACTTCAAAAGATAACCCCTTTGTGCACTTCTTAGCTGAGATTACCATTTCCTACCCTAACTATTAGTGATCGGTTTCCTGTGTGAGACTGTCAATTAGTTATAAATTGTGAGCAGTTTTGTAATAATGGACTCACAACCAATGGGAACTGGATTAAGACCACCCAAACTAATTTTAATTACAACCCTTAGTCAGCAGAAATAAGACTTTCATCTCATCAATTTGCACCAAATTTATACTCAAGTAGCAGAGGGGAAAGGACAATGTTCCAACCCAATGCACCAACCAATCCCCCACATTTAATTATGTTTAACGAAGCCCGAAATTGCAAGGATATTGAACCATAACATATCCACATACAGCAACTAGAACAACAGCTGAAGTTGCAACTTGAAAGCGGGAACCTCGTGTCAGAAAATAAACAATAGAGGATTCAGTCATGGAAACAAAAAATATGTGGAAATGGGAAAGAATATTATACAATGCAGAATCATGGATGAAGTCAATCTTAAAATATGCACCCAGATTAGTCTAAAGAAAGATTTCAATCCTGTAAGGATACAGTTTGAAAATCATAAAGTGGAAGTGCCTTGATTAACAAATAAATACTTGCCGAAGGTGAAAGACGTCATTTAAACTAGCCTCAGATTAAAAACACTAATAATCTTTGAAAACGTGTGTGCTAAAATCAACCACATAATTAAATGGGTAATCGGCTCTCAAATTTGCAGTCCCCTCTGTATCACCCACACCCCTTTTAGTCGCACTATAAGACCTCTCTTTCATTGCACTCAATATACTCCCACTTCCCTCTTACTTGGCATCCTATCCCATATTGCTAAACAGTTCTGAGATGTTATCCTACATGAAGGGTGCTATAAAAATGCAAGCTGCTGTTGTCTATCTAAAAGGCATTGGTAAATGGAGGAACAGAAAATGAATCCAAGTTAGTACAACTGGATGCCAAGTGAATTATACTTCACGCTCAAATTCACTGAATTTATAAACCACAATGAGATGAAGATTCAAATCTTTGGCAAGAAAATACTGATGTAATATTGCATTGTATCAAATAGTGTAGGCTTCATTCCAGCCTCCTCTTTTTGCCAGTTTTTAGGGCCATATATAAAATGAGTTTGAGCAGTATGATTCCAGTTATTGGGTTTATCAGTCAATAGCACACAATAACTCTTTAGTTGGCACAAATGGATACCCTTACTCAAAGAAGCCGAATGAAATAGTAAAAAAAATCAATCCCAAACACTGGCATTCGTTCACACACTTTATTTTCAAAACAATTCAAGAAATAAAACACACGAATATTGCAGTGAGATCCTACAAACACCACTGCATTTTACTTTAATTTTAAGAAAAATTAGAAGGTTGGTTGAGGTAATTCCTGTGGAATTTGATACTTTGTTATTGTTGTTATTGTTCACCAACCATTTTTAATCAATGATTAGTTTCTCTCGCTCCTTTCCTCAGTACAATTTGGTTTGTTCCTCATACCAAACCCATTTGCTTTGCTCCCTCTGGTACCCTCTTTCTTCACAAGCATGCTTGCTGTGCCTCTCTTCCTTGCTCATATTGACTGCCTGATGCAATCACATACCCAACATGTTTCACTCATTTTAGCCTATTAACAACAACAACTTGCATTTATATAGTGCCCTCCATGCTGGGCGGCATCTCAGACGCTTCACAATGGCAGAGCAAGAGGGAGAGAGAGCAAGGGGGGAAGGTGAGCGTAAGTGCGGTCGAAGTCTTGAGTTACAACTAAAGGTAGGAAAGGAGGGGGTGAGGCGAAGGGTTTGGGGGAGGGAGTTCCAAAGTTTTGAGGCATAGTGGCTGAAAGCATGGCCACCGATGGTGGAGCGGTGGATTCGTAGGACAAGGAGGCCAGCCTATTAACCTTAGTGACTGCCCTTAGCTTTATTATGTTGATTTGAGATATGTCACATCTTAACATTTGTTAACTTTAAACACTCTTACTCTCCGCCCATCTTGCCCCAATGCCACTTGAATTTCTCTGGCCCGCTTTGTCCCTTAACCAGTTGTATTAGTCTCGCCCGCCTTCCTTCCTTCCTTCCTTCCTCCCTCCCTAACTTTCTTCAGGACACATTTTTTCTGCTGACCTAGCATGACTCTTATCTCATTTGTGGAAAAACAGTTTGAATAGAAGGCTAGCTTGCCCAGCAATCACCATGTCTTTGATCCAAACTCCATCTATTGTCACCTAGCCAAAATAAATAAGCAAATGTAGAGGAGAAATGTCAAATTGGAACCTATGAATATGCAGAACAAAGATTCAGGCAGCAGGGTTTCTGCAGTGAACACCTTGACTGAAGTTACCCAATGAGGAGATCCTAGTCTATTAGGTAAGAAATTCAGAGCTAAGTCACTCTGTATGTTCCAGACCTCAGCTGATGTCTCCCCTTCTACTCATTCAAATTGAAATGCTATCTACCACACAAGCACCTAGTTCCAGTGTTACTTGTAAAGGAGAATCACGAGGGGCTTGCCAAACATTTTAAGACCAACACAGGGGTAATTCACACAAATGTCACATTAAAACACATGCGTATGACTTTTTTAAAAGAAATAACTTAATTCGCACCTCCTCTAGTGCTTTGATTGCATCCATCTACATATCATTTCCTACAAAAACAGATGCAAGCACATAATTGTGGTCAGGGAGAGAATACAGATTTAAATCATCCATCAACCATTGTCAACAGTATAAACTATATGAGGATATTTATTATTGTTGGCACCAACACACAATTTTAAGGGTTGATGCACGTTATGCAGAAAGATACTTACTATAAGACACAAGACTCGCTCAACTGATGTTGCTCAGTAATGGGGTCATTCCAATCACTATTTAACACATCAAAGGGTGTGAGCTTTTGCCATTCATCTTCCTGGAACATGTCTCCTCCTCCCCCCTCCCCACCCACCAGACCCTCTCTTGTTGATCAAGCATTTATGCTAATTGTAGCTGTTACAAACTTTCCATTTCATTGTAATGAGGGGGTGGGCGTGGGAATAAAATGTAAGTTTTACTATCTTCAAACAGTGCTTTTGATCAAATTTCAGTTAACAAGACTCGCTTTGCCTTCAAACATTCTGCACTGTTACCATGATGCTGCCAGTCTAGGTAATGGATATTACCTGTTGTAGATACAATGTTGTCAGTGCTCTCCGAACAAAGTTGTGAAAGCAGAGTTGATTTGCCGGATCCCATAAGGCCTATACAAACGACATCATATTCAGCTCGTGGTGTAGGCGATCCCTTGCAGCAGAAAGTTCTGAAACACTATGGATAGAAGAATAATTTTAACCACTGTTCATTGGGAAATCAGGACAAATAATAGAACCTCTGCAGCCACCTTGATCCCAACTGTTGTGGAGTCCCAGAGCATATTAGTTACAGCACTCATCTCGCAAATGAGAGGGCCTGGGTTTGATTCCCAGGCAGGGCGAAACGTAAGGCAAGTTTCCTTACTCCACATGTCTCTGTTTACCTTACCCAGCAACAACAACAAAATTACATTTATAGAGTGCTTTTCACGTCGGGAGGATGTCCCAAGGCGCTGAACAGTCAGGGGTCGGGACCATTTATGCAGCTGTTTCATACAGTCTGGAGATTGGTGAGTTCATCGAGCTTTTGTCTGTACACCTTGCGTGTTTCCTGCAGTTGTATGAAGCAGTAACAAGGAACCCAACTGTTAGTCAATTGGTGGATCTCTTTGCAGAGTTAATAATCTCTTCCAAAAAAAAACAATGATAATTTGATCACTCAATCCATGTCTGTTTGCAGGACACTGCTATGTGCAATTGGCTGCCGGGTTTCGCCCACAGAATACACAGTCAATTCACTTTACAGTATATTCAGTAAAGTGTTTTGAAATGTTTTTACTATGTGATAATCAAATACATATATCAAATGCAAGGATTATTATTATTATATGATTATAACTGTTGAGTAATGGTTATTTTACAATGCTGACATTTTTGCTGGGTGATTAACATTAGCTCATTTGTTTTCAATAGTGTATTTATTACTTTACAAATATAACTGAATATAATTCTGATACTATGGGTTGTTATGCTAATTACAAAGCAGATTCCATATTTCATGTTCTGTGTTATAGTCATTTTCTAGTTTTAGTTTGAGTGACAGAAATCTATGACACAAGAGGAGACCCATTCAGTCCACTGTATTAATATTACTGTTTGCTCCTCCAAGGAGGTCATCTATCCAAATGCCCTGCGTTTTCCCCCATATCTATGCTGCACCACCTTCGTAGCTCTCTCATCTGTTTTGTGCCGAGATCAAGGGCTGCAAATGTGGCAAGCAGGTGTAAAATTGTGTGTCTCCATTACAAGTGGAGATACTCTGGAGTTTATAGAGTTGGCATTCACCAGAGAGCAGGAGATGGGTCCCAGATGATATAGAAAAGAATAGGATTTCTCTCTGGACAAATTGCTCTTTTTATGAAGATCGTTTTGATCTCAAATGGTTCCAGTACTTTGAGATCAAAAGATGAACCGCCTACAGACTATTTTTCTCCTTGATTAGAAGACTAGCATTGCTCCATATTGCTGTACATGCGCTTTCAACGATCAACAACAACAATAACAACAAAAAAAAGAAACTTGTACAGCGTCTTTCATGTCAGGAGGATGTCCCAAGTTGCTGGACAGTCATTGTTTTAGATCCGAGCTGGGGTTGGGGATGGGGAGGGTGGAGGCAAAGGGGGGATTTGGGGTGACCGATGGGACCATCGAAGAGGAGGGTCTTGAAGCTGGACTTGAAGGAGGCTAGGGATGAGGCATAGCGGAGGCATTGTGGGATGAAGTTCCAGAGTTTAGGGGCAGAGTGGCTGAAGGCTCGCCCACCGATGGTGGGGCAGGTGAGTCGGGGGACAGGAGCAGATTGGAGCCTGCTGAGTGGAGCGGGTGGGCAGGTTGGTAGGGGGTTAGGAGGTCGCAGAGGTAGGGTGGGGCGAGTCCGTGGAGGGCTTTGAATGTGAGTTCCAGGATCTTGAATTGAATCCTCTGGGTGATGAGGAGCCAATGGAGTCGGGCGAAGATGGGGAGATGAAGTCATGAAGCTTGGAGCGGTAGAGGACACGGGCAGCAGGGTTTTGGATTATCTGCAGCCTATGGAAGGAGGAATTGGGAAGGCCAACAAGCAGGGCATTGGTGTAGTCGAGCCTGGATGTGATGAAGGCATGAATGAAGGTTTCAGCAGCCTGAGGGGTGAGGTAGTGATGGAATCAGACAATATTGCGGATATCAGGGAAGGCAGAGCAGGTCATGGTTTGGATGTGGGGGAGGAAAGATAGTTGAGGATTGAACAAGACACCTAGGTTCCTGACTGGCTTGGTGAGGTGCAGTGGAGGTTGATGCTGCCGGTGCCTGATGTGTGAAGACATTGGCGCGAGCCAATCAAGAGGGTCTAGGTCTTGTTGATGGTCAACTGTAGAAAGTTAGCTCTCATCCAGGATTTGATGTCTGACAGGCAGTCTGTCAGGACAGTAGTGGCCCTGGAATCGAGGCTAGAGGCGGAAAGATAGAGTTGGGTGTCATCCAAATACATATGGAAGTTGACCCCATGTCTGGGGATGATGTCTCCATGTGGGAGCATGTAGATGTTAAAAAGTAGGGGGCTAAGGACAGAGCCCTGGGGTTGGCGGCAACAAAGTAGAGATGGTGAGAAAGGTAAGAGTTGAACCAGACAAGGGCTGCCTCACGAAGATTGAGATGGAAGGAGAGGTGATGTAGGAGTATGTAGTGGTTGACAGTGTTGAAGGCAGCAGAGAGATCAAGAAGGACTAGGATGCAGAGAGAGCCCTGATCACAGATGTTTAAAATGTCGTTAAGAGACTTTGCTAAGCTAAGGGCAGCAAAGAAGCTGGATCAAACCAAATAGACAATGTAAAATTATATTGATCACACAAGTTACATCTTAAAATGCAAGGATTATTATTATTACTCAATTTGGACATTTTAAAATTTACCAGTTTTATAAGGTGGTAAGTCTCAGACTCCTAGTAATAGCTGACCATGTCATACTGTAAATACTTAGTAGCTGGATGTATTTATCTGTTATAAGATAAATGCTGTCGTATTCTTGAACGTAGAAACTGAATACAAATGTTGAAGGAAATAGCATTCCTGGTTTCTGAATCTGGATAAAATAACTAAAAATGATCTAGGTAAAATATTAAGTGTAGAAATCCAACTGGGCACCATCCTTCACACACAGTTCTTAAAAGCAGGGTTGATGGCTTGCATCAAATAATTTCAAATGGATCTACAGACTCCCAACATAAGCTTTTGAAGATGTGCTGATGAACTTCTTTAAAACAAGAACTAGACGTTTATCTGAAATAAGAACAGAAAATGCTGGAAATGCACAGCAATTCAATCAGCATTCTCAAGTTCCCTCAGACAGGCAAAACCTAACTCCAACAATTGACTTGACTACTCCTTGACCACTCCTGGGATAATAGATAATTGGTTCCTCAACTCCAAAAGTAATTAAGAATTCCAGAATATTCATTCCCATGGAAAGCTGAGCTCCTTCCTCTATAATAATAATCTTTGCATTTGATATAGCGATTTTCACATCTTATTGATGCCTCAAAGCATTTCACCAAATATACTGTAAAGTGAATTGATTTTATATTTGTGGGTGAAACACGGCAGCTAATTGCGCACAGCAGTGTCCCACAAACAATCGTGGATTGAAATTATCAATTTTATTATTGTGGTTATTTTGGTGGGGAGGGATTATTATTAGGCATGTGGAGTAAGGAAACTTACAATAGTTAAATGTACATAGCTTAGTACAATAGTTAGCACGTTAGAGGACTCTCGCTTGGGAGGCGACTGCTACAGTAAGCTACAGGCTGCTGACTAAGGAGCATAGTCTGGTACTCACTATAACTAAGAAAGCTAATTCCTCATCTTCCTCAACCCAGCTCAGGAAGAATAGAAATTATTCAAGTTGGTTCATTATACAGTATTATAATATTTGAATTTGATATAGTGCTTGTCATGTCTTCTAGACATCTCAAAGTGCTTCACAGAATGCACTGTAAAGTGAACTGACTGCATATTTGATGGCAAAACGCAGCAGCCATTTGCACACAATAGTAAATATTTGTTCATCATAGTCTATATCTATCTTTAGCTTCTATTACGGTTCCCAAGTAGATATTTCTCTAACTTTCTTTTTAAATAGTTGATGAACAAAGAATCAACTCATTTTGGGGGTTTCCATTCCATATACAGTAAAAGTCAGTTTATCCGTGACCCAATCAACCGTAACTTTCGTAACCGGAACCTTAAAAAGAATTCCCCATTTGATTAACCGGATCTTATCTGGCACAATCACTGTGGAGCATTTAATGAGTCAATTGTCGCAGGAGTACAGTACGATTACGGTAGCTCTGAAAGCTGCCGGTAATGCCCTTCCGGGTTTGAGAGAGAGGAGGAAGGGGGGGGGGGGGGGGGGGGAAGGGGGTGGGGGAGGAAGAAAGAGAGGGAAAGAGGAGGAGTAGGAGGGGCAGTGAGGTGGGGAGACGAGGGGGGAGAGACAGAGGAGGTGAGTTGATTAATTTAGAAGAAAAATTAGAGGCGTGGAGAGGGGTTGGGTTTGGAGGCATTGAGATGCCAGACTGACTGTGAGTGAGTATGTGTGAAAGAGAGAGAGAGGGAAGGAGGGAGAGAAAGGAAAAAAAAGTACCCCTTTGATTGTGTGCTGTGTTTATAGACTGTAATCAATATTTATTGCTTTATTGGTAAGTATCCATACAATATTCTGTTATTATTTAGTCTATTATTAATATGGTATGATTACAAAATTATTTTTTTTAAAGTAAATTTGTTTTGTGTTGAGTTTTCGGCAGCTGGCCACCTGAATATCTGGCACGCGGGTTAACCGGCATTGGCCAGGTCCCGAGGGTGCCGGATAAACAGGCTTTTACCCTATATGTATGTATTTACTAGTCAGTATCCAGTTGAGAACATTGAAGATTATTGGGATAGGTAAAAGTTTGAATCATAGAATCATACCAACCCACTCTCCAGTGGAAATGGTTTCTCCTTGTTCACGCTATCGAATCCCCTCATAAGTTTGAAAACTTCTATTAAGTCTCCGCTTAACCTTCCCTGCTCCAAGGAGAATAATCCTAGCTTCTCTAGCCTCTCCTGATAACTGAAGTCCCTCATTCCTGGTACCTTCCTGGCAAATCTCCTTTGCACCCTCTCTAATGCCTCAACATCCTTCCTAACGTGTGGTGCCCAGAACTGAACACAGTAACTAGCTGAGGCCTGTTCATCTTAAGGGGTGTACTCAGTCTGTGGAAAGCACCATTTCAAACTGTTGTCATTTTTTACATCAACTAAATGACAATTACAAACCTCAACCATTCAAATGTTCAAATACTTGATATAATCAAGTGTTTGTGGCATTGAATGTGAAATATGGTCAGAGGTGGGCAATACAATGGAAGTAAGCAAAAAAGGTTTGATCAGGGACCATGATGTGTGAGAGATAAATGATAACAGAGGATTAAACTGGATGCCAGGGTTGAGCACTGGTTCAGCGGCCAGGGAGACTGAGGAGATCAAAGCCAGAACAAAGGAGGTGTTGGCGGAAACCAAAGAGGATGGATCAGTCTTATCCATGTTGAATTGTAGGAAATTTTGCCTCATCCAGGCCTTGATGTCTGACAAGCGGACAGAACATTAGGGGCCCTGGAATCAAGAGTACGTGCAAAAGAACTATTGCAAGAACAAAAACTAAGGAGAAATAGTAAGCAGCATTTTGAGGTCAAGTGAGAAGTGATCTGTCATTTGAATGAAGAGACACTGAAGATATAAATGAAAAATAAAATCCCCAAGCAATTTGGGGCTGAAATACCATTTAAAAAATCCACATTCCAAATGGGAATTGTGATAAAGGGTCAAACCTAAAACCTTTGTGGTTTTCTGTTACATTTGATTCAATGTATCATTGAATCAATGTATGTTTCATCATTTTCTTTTCTGTTTTAAATTTCCATTTTCTTTGTTTTCTATTTTGGTATCTAATTTCTGCTAAGAGCACTACAATTATTTTCTTAAATTATCTATGTACAAGAACAATAAATATTGTCAAAAAGAGTGCTGTACGATTTGCTTGCATCCATTTTGATAGAGTCACAGAGGTATTTTGTTCATCTTAACAGTGATGTAGTAGGTCTGTGGACAGTTTCAAAATTCTTGCCCTTTTTTTTTTACATCAATTAAATGACAATTACATACCTCAATCATAGATTCAGTATGCTGGATAAAGCCTTCAGGAGAAGTGAGATGAGATGAGTTATCTATTATAGTCTATCAAATAGTCATCTAGCCCTGATGCCTTACCTCGCCCACCTAGGTAGTTCAATTGTGATTGTGACCTCAGTGTGTACTGAAGCTTTCAGTTGGTCTGTCACAAGAAAATCCTAAAGACCAGAGGTAATTTCTTTCTCGTGAAGATTATTCAAACTGATATAGTTTTGAGCAATAACTCAAATGACTTGAACTGCATGAACTTGAAAGTATTAGTCAGAAATTCAAAACTGCGAGTGAACAAGCAAACATCAATTTGAGACCTTAACTGGAAATTACGAGGACAGTTAGAAACCTAAAACATTATTGGTCGGTGAAATGCTTTGTTACAAGGGAATAATGAGGCTTAGCCTATGACATTTAAAAGAGAATTTGTTTAACCTTTTATGAGGAAACATATAAACGGTATATAGATACGCAATTTCAAATGATATAATTGGTATAAATGGTATATGGAAAGAACAGGGAATTAAGATTAGAGTATGCTCTAATCTTGCTATTCTGCAAGATTGCTATGCTATTCTGTGTGAAGGACACTATATACAGTAAAAGCCCGTTTATTCGTGACCCGATCAACCGTAACTTCCATATAACTGGCACTTCAGAAAGAAAAATCCCCATTCGATTGACCAGAATTCATCTGGCACAATGTATTTTTGTGTGTGTGTGTGTTTTCAGCCAAATATCCGGCACACGCTTTAACCGGCATTTGCCAGGTCCTGATGGTGCCGGATAAACGGTCTTTTACTGTAAATACAAACTGTTGTTAGTTCCAGTTCCATTGGGAGTTACTGTAAAGATCCACAGCTCTGTGGGCCAAATAGCCTCCGACTGCGCTGCAATTTCTATGATATTAATTAAATTAAGGGGAATTTACACATTTTATACAGCTGTTCTAAGTGAGCAACACTCTTTTGTCTGAATATATTTGAAAACAATTACATATATAGGCTGTTACATTCCATCTCAGCACTGCCTCGACACATTACAGAAGACAAGGTTGAGAATTATCCTATATAAATTGCATTACTCAAATGAATGAACTGAAGATAAATTCAGATCACTCAACAGATTGACATGGTTTCTAACTTTAAATATTTTGATACCTTCCAGGCTTCAGCTTTAATAGCTACTAATTACTTACCACAGAAATGTCTAGTAACATATGATCAAGTGGATTCCCATACTTTTAACATTACTCCAAATATAGATTTTCCCTGATTACAATAGAAACAAATATATCTCCTAGTTACCTTTTTCCAATTATGAATTATTTGATCAACCTAGTCCATGCAAACCAGAGGATTGCAATTTGATTGGAGAAGAATATGTATACTCAAACACAATCCAAATCAAAATTGTTTAATTTTTTTGGGGTGAGGGTGAGGGGCTATTTTCCAAAAGATTATCTTTTAAATTTAAATAACATAGATAATGTCTACTTAATAAAATTCTGTATTTTTGCTTCATCATAAAATAAACATGTAAAATACTTCTCCAGATCAGGAAATCCAATTATCTAAACATTCTGCATTTCAAAGGATTTCAGATTATAACTTGATAGCATTTCTTTCACAAAAAAATTATTTGCATTTGACACACCCCTCACGTTAGGGGAAAGTCTCAAAATCACTTTGCAGGATATACTTCACTATAGGCAAATGCTACAGCCAATTTGCACAGCAATGTCTCTCAAATAACCATGAAGTGAATGGCCAATTTTCTTTGGGGGATTGTTGGCCAGGACACTGGAAGAAGCTTCTTTCTCTTTGTTAATGGTGTCACAAGGTCTTCAACAGGTTTAATGTTAAAGACCCATGGTTTAATCTCTCACCTGAAGAACGGCACATCCAACAATGCATCACACTCCCAACAACGTACGTGTGTGGGCATCACACACACATATATATAAATGAGCATCACATTATACATATACCTGTGTATAAAAAATACACAAGACATCTATCCACACACTATCATCCCTTCACACAGAAGACAGACAGCTATCCGTCAGATAGCTGAAAAGGAAACTTGACAGCTGCTGGAAGTTGTTACCTGGAGTTGCTGTTTGTGAATACTTGCTCATTTATGCACACTTGAATCTACTTTGACTGGTATACAGAAAGACAAGCAGCTGCCTCACTGTCAAGTGCTCTGAGACGCTATCCAGCGTGGAGAGCGCTGCTGTATAAGTGCAAGTTGTTGTTGCTGCTCAAGCTCCACACCACCAATAGTTGGAACATCGCTCAATGGGTAGGAGTGTGAGCCCTCGTTATGGATAGGAAGATGGTGGCAATGCTCACATGCTAAAACTTGCAGAGTGTTCCCAGTACTTACCACCCATCTAGTGGAGGAACAAACCCCACTGGAGGCAAATGGGAGGGAGTGGGGTAAGCCGGGCTTCCTAGGAATTAAACTGACTCCTAAACTGATAACTCAATCCTGGCTTAACCTGTTAATACCACCTAATTCATCGTTAGACCCCATGTGGAGTCTGTGTTCAGTTTTGGGAACTGTACCTCTGGAAAGATTAGATTTGGCTCTGGACGTGGTGCAGTGCAGATTTACTAAAATACCAGGCCTTAAAGGATTAAATTATGAGGACAGGTTGCATTAATTTGGTTTGCACTCCCTTGTTGAAAGCTTATCTGATTGAGGTGTTTAAAATGATAAAATAATTTGATAGGATAGCTAGAGAAATTATTTCCTCTGCTGGAGGAATCCAGAACAGGGGAGTATAATCTTAAAAGTAAATGCTAGGCCATTTAGAAGTGAAATCAGGAGGCATTTTTTCATGCAAAGGCTTTGCAAAATCTGGAAACTCTCTCCTCCAAAAGGTTGTGGATGTTGGATCCATTCAAATTTTCCAGACTGAGATGGATAGATTTTTGTGTCAAGTGTCAAATGATATGGGACAAAGGCGGATAATTGGAATTGAGGTACACATCAGCCGTGAACTAATAGAATGGCAGAACAGGATTGAGGGGCTGAATGGCCTACTCCTGTTCTATTGTCAATATCCTGGTTGCATGCATTTACGTATATATTTAACTCACTACCCCTGATTACTCATCACCCCTTATTACTCACCACCCTTGATTTACTCTATATATTAAGAAGTGATACCTTAGGAGGGAAATTGCGAAATGCTACCTACTGACACGAAATAAGTGGATTTTGTATGTACATTCCACGCCACAAACTGGAGAAATGGATATGTGAAGTAGATCAACATCAAATATTGTGAATACGTCAGTGGGAACTTCTTATGTGCAAGTAAAAATATATTTAATGCTACATGGGGTGGGGGTTAAGGACTAGATTTCTAATCAATTAAGTTGGTTCTAATTGATCCAAAAATATCTGATAGATGATCTAAGTGGAACAGTTTTATATGTACAGTAATCCTCAGTGTTAAAAGGTCATCGCTTGGACTACTTTCTTCTCTTTTGTTCAGTGCTTGTCTTAAAATTAAAAAAAATAGACATTTGGCTTGATTGACAGCTTCATTCTCAAGTAACAAAAGACAGAAAACACCAAAACTGCAATCTTTTAGCGGTGAAAGGTACTTACAATAGAACTGCAGCCTTAAAAATGTTAAGAGCCAGATAATGAAGAAAAGAAATTGGGAGGAAGAAAACAAAGCTCCTGTCTTTGCTCCATTGGTGCCCCACTGCCCACGGTTGAATAAAGCTGCCAAACTGTCAATAACACATCAACAAATAAAATGGGGGTGGGGAAGGAGGGGGAAGGGAAAGTGGGATGCTTTCGCTGCACCTTCCTTCTCCCCCCTCCCCCATTTTCTGGTCAATTAAGCTGGTTCCAATTGATCCAAAAATATTTCATTATAGCTGGAAATGGAAAGCTTATGAAAATCTTCATATCAAGTTGAATAAAGAGAAATCACATTTTAGATGTTTACATCGTAAAACAACATCTCAATTAGGAAAAACTTTTTCCACTGGGCAGCGAATTAGTAATTGGAGAACATAACAACAACTTGTATTTATTTAGCACCCTCCATGCCGGGGGGCATTTAAGAGCGCTAAAATAAGATTTACTGAAAACCTAAGATATTAAGAAACATTTTTTGGCAATGGAAGGGTTGGGCTTGGAATGCCCAACTAAACAAACATAGTTGAAGCAACAACAAAATTACATTTATAGAGCGTCTTTCATGTTGGGAGGACGTCCCAAGGCGCTTGAATCCACAACAGATTTTAAAAAGGGAAATGATTAATATTTGACAAAAAGAAATATTATATTAAGGGGCATGGGGAGGGGCAGGGAAGTAGGAAAGAGATAGACTGCCTTCCTTCTGTGCTACATATCAGAACAAAGTGTGGATTTCTCTGTTAAAAGATAAAATGGACCCAAAGGAAACTGGAATTCAATAACATAAAGTTCTGTGTCATACAACTACCAACATTTAAGTGAACCATTCTGTGAAACAGACAGACCACATGAAGAGTCCATTTATAATAATAATCCTTGCATCTGACATAATGCATTATCACATCTTTTGAGACATCTGAAGACGCTTTACAGAATATACTATCAAGTGAATTGACTGTATACTTTGTGGGCAAACACAATGATCTTCTACATTTCCATTATGATGTTCACCTCTCATGTATTCAACGTTTTTATCTGATTATTGATGTTGATTTTAAATCCTAAGAGATTCATTCCAGCAAATTAAATTCTGCTAAAATTTAGCAAATTATTGAAGTTACTCTAATTTTGCACAAACCACTAGTCATACAACTGGTAAAATCATGCATTTTGGGAACCGCGCCCTATCTTCAAAAGAGGCAGTAATGCATTGTGTAGCTAATACATTGATAATAACCCTTGCATTTGATGTGGTGCCTTTCACATCAAACAATTACAACTTGCACCCACCACGCCAGGTAGTGCCTCAGAGAGCTTCATAGGATTTACCTATGTAGCGACTATGTATTTTACAGACAAATGCGGCTGTCTATTTGCACATAGGAATATCTCACAAACAGCCATGAACTGATTAACCAACTTTATCTGGGAATTATTGGCTACAACACCAAGCACGTACTTCTTTTATCGAAGAGTCCAAAGAATTACAACTCTAGAGATACAGTTCTTGGATAGAAGTAAATCTTGACGTTAACAGAAAACTCCAAATAAAACATTCAAACAGAGGTGCTGACCAGTTGTTGTGAGGAGGCAGAAAAGGAAACAGATAACACGATCGTATGTAGGTTTGTATAGCAAGGACCCAACTGGCACTTGAGAGCAATACTTTTAAAATTCAATACCTGTCCTTGGAAGCCTTCAGTAAAAATTAACAAGATTACACAGAAACATGAAAATGAAGCACAAACATCAAAGTTCAGAAAGACGGGATGTTGTGCAGTACAAGCATTATGTTAAGGCCCCATGAGTGCATGGAAATCCTGTAATGAGCTGACCAACTACATCCACAGTTTCTGAATTAGGCTTTTGTGCATTATAAATGAAAACCACAGTTTCCAGACACATTCAGAAGGAAAGCGGAAAAAGCTGTGCATGCCAAAGCACTTGTTGGCAATTACTCTTAACAGATGAATTGATGATAATATTATTTATAACTTGTACTCCTTTTAACAGGTCAAACAAAAGTTTAAAAAAACATAACGACTTTTATTAGGAAGCAGATTGAAGATGAAGCCCATGATTCCAGACCAAAGCTGTTAAATCATTTTGTCTTAAACTTTAACATTGGGCACATCTGTAGAGAATACCTTAAATTCAACCTTAATGGGGCACCTTACCTGAAGATACCCTTTAAACAGCACAGTAAGTGTATTATAGCTCCAAACCATCTAAGCATTTGTTTTAAGATTTTAAACCAGGTAAAGCATGTTAAAGGGTGGTAAAATGCAAATTTCCTCCATGGCATTAAAAAGAACAACAACAAAATTACATTTGTATAGTGCCTTTCACGTCGGGGGGATATCCCAAGCCGCTGAACTCGGATTTATTTATTTATTTTTGAGGTTTCATGAAGCTTTTCAAAAACCTATACAAAAAAAAGCCTATTTTGCTGACAAAATACACAATCAATCCACTTTACAGTATTTTCTTGTGAAGCGCTTTGAGCCATGATAAGGCGCTATATCAAATGCAAGGATTATTATTATTGTTACTCAGAAGAGCTCCGCAAACTGCAAATATATAGTCAATTCACCTTACAGTATATTCTGTGAAGCGCTTTGGGACATTGATAAGATGTGGAAAGCGCTATATCAAATGCAAGGATTATTATTATTATATTATTATTATAAATAGTCTTGACCAGACAGTGACATTTGGTGAATATAGGGGAACTGATCTAAATAGCTTTCTTTACAGATATCAGTTAGTGCCACTTGCTTGAAGCCAAACCCAAATAGTGACAGATGTCCCAGTAGAATAACCTCAAACTTCTTAGGAATTGGAAGGAAGGGGCTATGATGCATTCCCACAGCCACCAGACAAAATACAGACCTTTATGCAGTAAGATAATCTCCAATTGGTGACCAGACAATCCCAAATTTTAGTAACATAAGACACAAACAGCTGAGGTTATTTCCAGGTCTCCCCAACTCTGTCGACGTAGTAACAGACAGCTTTCTTGATGTCCAGCGTACAATCTACATTCCTTTTCAGACCCACTTGCAGCAGAGTTAAGACTGAATTACCACCTTGTGCATAAAGTAAAGCTCAGAAATACAACAAAATCTGTTAAAAAAAAAGAAACATGGCCACAATGTGCAGGGGTTGCTTAATAAGTAATTAATATTCTCATTAGAAATTAAGTTTCCAGACAAAAGCCGAGACAGCTTGCTAACTTATAGAATGTTCCTTATACAGTAAAAGCTTTGTTATCTGGCACCCTTGGGACCTGACCAGTGCTAGTTAAACAAATATGCCGGATATTCAAGCGGCAAGTTGCCAAAAATCCTACACAAAAAATTAACTTCTTTTAAAACATACCATAGTAATAATAGACTAAATAATAATAATCCTTGCATTTGATATAGCGCTTTTCACATCTTATCGATGTCTCAAAGCGCTTCACAGAATATACCGTAAAGTGAATTGACTGTATATATTTATGGACGAAACGCAGCAGCCAATTGCGCACAGCAGTGTCCCACAAACAGTCTTGGATTGAAATGACCAATTTTATTATTGTGTGTTTTTTTGGAGGGATTATTATTAGGCGTTTGGAGTAACGAAACTTGCCCAAGGTTTCATCCTGACCTGCCTGGATTTGAACATTAACCCAAGGCATTCACTTTCAAGGCCATTCATGGCATTGCCCCCGCCTATCTCTTTGACCTACTGTCTCCCTATCAGCCTGTCCGTCCCCTCCGTTCAGCAGACTCAGGCCTGCTCCGCGTCCACTGCCCTAACCGCCCAACCATCGGTGGCCGGGCTTTCAGCCACTCTGCTCCCACACTGTGGAACTCACCATCCCCCAGCCCCTCCGCCTCGCTTCCTCCCTTTCCTCCTTCAAGGCCGGTCTGAAGACCTTCTTCGTCGGCTGCCCCACTAACTCTTCCCCCTCTCCCACTCTCCTTCCCCGACCCTCCCCCTCCCCCGCTCGGGTCCCAACCTGACCGTTTAGCGCTTTGGGACGTCCTCCCGACATGAAAGGCGCTGTATAAGTGCAATTTTGTTGTTGTATTTTGTTGTAGTTGTTTGCCAGTTCAGGTGGACATTAAGGATCCATGGCACTGTTCGAAAAGAGAATGGAGTTTCGCTACTGATTTCCTGGCCAACAATCGAACAAATAAAATTGCTCATTCACCTCATGACTATTTGAGGGACATCGCTGTATGAAAATTGACTGCCCCGCTCACCCAAACACTCAGTCACTGCACCTTACTGTAAAATCCTGTGAAGTGTGTTAGGACATCCTCCTGATGTGAATGGCACTGACCAAATAAATAATTATTATTTTTATATCATAAAACAAAATTCAAAAACAATTAAAGTGAATTATCAAAGAGAACAAGTAGCTAATCCACACCTCAAATGAACAGTACCAAGCATTAGGAATAAAGCAGGCTCTCCAGTAGAACACACAATTTATCTTACAGTAAAATTAAATACCTTTGCCTCCTAGTATTATACAGTACTGGCAAGAATCAACATTTCCTTCATTGGTCCTCCCACTAAATTAGTTTGGAAATTGAATAAAGCATTCAAGACAACAAATGATCTTTCAAAAGGTTTACAAGTATTAAATAGGTTTACAAAATTAAAATAAACTCTAGTCAATATCTAACCCCATATCCGTGCTACTTCCAAAATACGGAGCAATAATAATCCTGATATAGTGCCTTATTATGTTGTCCTGGAGTGTCAAAGCGCTCCACAGAATATGTTGTAAAGTGGATTGACTGTGTACAGTATTTCATGGGTGAAATGCTCCATTTACAACACTGTGTAAATGGAGATTCATGCAGTGGATATTCATACAGTGCACAAATTCAAATCTATACATACACACTATATTCTACTTCTGATGACTACTGGATAACTCACCCTCAATAAATTGATAAATAGCGCACTGAGATACACTGTCCAGCAGTCAGTTAGACAATATTTGGAGGAGGGGGAGCTTTATCACAGTTACCCTGTAAAAGGGAAGAATTGCTAGGGTGGAGAATCAAAATTACAAATATATAAGAACTAATCTTGAAAATGTTAACATTTGCCCAATTTATACCTCTATGTTGTGTCTTAGTTTAAATTTTATCCACAGTTTTTTTCACTAAATACTTTTTTGATAGTCGAGATAGAGTTCACTATAATTCTAACTGCAATCAATCTAAAAATAAATTCAAAGAAATCTCTTCGATATTATGGATTGAAAAATCCACATTCACTTGGAAATTGTTGCCTTTACTTGCGAGATGTGCTGATATTGCTCTCTCCTTGAAGTATTTCCAGACCAAAATTATGGGTGCGTCAGACCATTTGTTACAGTATGCATTCTTCGAATAATATTTTGTTGTTTTTTTATAGTACATTCCACCTTACGTCAGTGTCGAACATCATTTTGGAAATCTATGCACTAATTCATATCTTAAACCCAAATCTTACTGCAAGGAATAAGGTACATTATTATTATAATATCACACCAGACGTGCTGCTTTCAGCATCAGCATGTCACCTTTTTCGACACAGTCCGCATGCTAAAAGTGCAGGATAAAATCTTTCATTTTTTGGACGAGATGTTGCTTTAAAGTGATTGCTAAAAATTCCAGAAAACTATTCGGAAAGAAAAGAGAATTTCCTCTCGTGCCTTAGCCAACAATCCTCCAGATTAGTCATTCACTCCAGTCTACTTGTGGGACATTGCTGGTACAAACAGTTGCTGTGATTTCTACTATACTTGACAGTGATTACTTCTGAAGCACTTTAAAATGTTGACGTGATAGGTGCTATAAAAATGCAAGTTCCTCTTCGTACAGTATATCAATTGGCAGCTGAATAAAATTGGCAGCAGCAAATGGGACCAACTAATCCAACATAAATACAATGTAAATCAATCCAACAAACAGCAAGCTTCTGCAGGCATGTATTTCATTGTGGTTTGCAATGGTGACCCTCTTAAGAAAATGAAAGTGCTAATTCGGATTATAGTATATACAATAAAATTCACTTCATAACTGTTTGTGAGACATTGCTGGGTGCAACTTGGCTGTTGTGTTCAGCTAAAAATATTATACTGTCACTGCACTTTACAGTAAATCCTGTAAACGCAGTGATGTTTAGACAATATTTTATCAAATGCAGAGATTATTGCTCTGTTGTAAACAGTATTGTTGCCCGTTGCACAAAGTACAGTACTTTGTTACTTGTATTGGAATACATGCTTTGTGCAAAATCCCAGTAAACAATTGTCATGTTAACATCATCTAACAGTGCAAACTTAGTATTTGAAGAATCTATTCAGAAAGAATTTCCATACAGGAATTATTTCCATGTACCACCGTAAACCAATCTTAATTCCTATTTTGTAAATCTTGATGCAATAAATGGTATTAATGGGTGTTAGTCGATTGTATCACTTTCAACATTAGCACAACAGTCTTTTTAGGCATTGCAAAAAGAGGTGGGAAAACATTCTCCTGCGTGGAGTTCCATCTCCCCAAACTTCACAACAATGCAAGCAACCAAGGAAATGTGGTTCACAACTTAAATGTTGGGAAATTACTGGGACATTCTCCTTAAAACTGCAGAAAAACAGCGTCAAACGTAACACCGAATTCAACAATTCACCAAAGTCTGAGATGCTACATAAAAATAAAGTAAATTGAGGTGGAATTTCACAAGATACAGTAAAAACCCGTTTATCCAGCACCCGATCAACCGTAACTTCCATATAACTAGCACCTCAAAATAAAGGTCCACATTCGATTAACCGGAATTTATCTGGAAAAATGTACTTTAAAAAAAAGTTTTGCTTTTTCGGCCGAATATCCAGCACGCGCTTTAACTGGCATTGGCCAGGTCCCGAGGGTGCCGGATAAACGGGCTTTTACTGTATATGCTTTCACACAGGATTAAATACAAGTTAAATAAGTGCACTTTTTTCCTTGGACTCTCTTTCTATCTCTTCCTCCCCATTATTCTTCCATTATCTGGCTATTCTTGGTGCCATGATTTAATACTATCTCTTTTGGTATCCAGCTTGTTGTTGAATGTTTCCCTTATTTTTCTCTTCTAGTAAGAGAATATTATGGCAGTGAAATTATTTCATTTTACGTAGCAGAATAATAATAACCCTTAATGTAGCACTTTTCACGTCTTCTAGACGTCTCAAAGTGCTTCAGAAAATATACTGTAAAGTGAATTGACTGTACACATGTGGGTGAAGTGCTTTCAAAGTTTATCAGAGTAGGTTCAGAAGTGAAAGTACTGTGAAAAACAAGAGGGCCCATTATTCAAAACAAATTCAGTTGTGATCAGCTGAAAGTTGATGAACATGTGTCCAGACTTCACAGAGTACTTCAATTAAATACCTGTATAGGCAAATAAAGATTTTAATGTAATAGTTCTTTCATCTTACCGCCTCTTCATTTAGCACTGAAAGAGAATGTTGTGTATGGCCTTCCAGTAATGTATTCTTGCCAAAAGCAAATAATCCCCCCAAAACAAGAGAATAGTGTTCAAAACCAGACACAGACATTCTGCTCATCATAGCTTCTGCACAGGAAGGGGGTCCTCACATTTCTATTTAAAATACTGTACCTACCTGACAGCATACATCAAAAAAAAGTAAGCAGTTATTTTACATAGATGTTGCACAATATCATGCTGTGCTGTTATACTTCTATGGGATGACACAAGGGATATGAGAAACATGCATTTCCTTATAGGAAATTAAATTAAGATTCAATTTAATTATTTCCAAAATTACACATCAATAAATTTGAATTTTTTGGCTGAAAGCTTAAAGCATGAGAAATTTTTAGCCTCTGGTGTGAAGAATACATTTAACACATCTGTCATTTCCAAAGATACAGTTTACCCTGCTAAAAAGTGTCTGGTTTGTGTTTAGTTTGAAAAGCAATTATTTGTTGCACTTGCTGTTATCAACAATTTAGCATTTCATAAAGTTGAAGAAAACAGTCATTTCAGTTAGCCACAAATGAATTTTACACAATTGCTATTGTTTTATCCCCCATTGTTTTAAAATAAATATTACTTTAATTCTTCAACCACCATCATCTTTGTTAATAATGTTTCTTTCTCTCTCCACAGTATATATATCTATCATTTTCACAAACAATAAAACCAAATCTTAAAAGATTAATTTCATTTGTTAATTGTCAAATGCTGCTTGCAACTTAATTCTCCCCAAAAGGAACATAACAATACATGAGAATGTAAAAGACCACTATGGTCTAACTGGCTGAACTATATATTTTGTGTGCAAAACAGGGCAACCAATTGCGCACAACAGTGGACCACAAACAGTCATGGATTGAGTGACCAAATTATTGTGTTTTTTTTCTTAAGGGTTTCTAATCAGGCATGTGGAGTAATGGAAACTTGCCTAACGTTTCGCCCTGCCAGGAATCGAATAAGTCTCTCACTTGCAAGGCAAGTGCTCTAATTATTGAACTACAGGACAAAAGGGAATCTTACAAATGATTCCCTTTTGTGGTGAGCATCACATTTAATACAATTTGAATGCACACAAAAAAACAATGTGCACCCACATTGAAACCAGCACACAGCTTAAAAAGCTGTTTAGAGGAATCTAATAATTGTACTTTACAGCAGATTTACAGGATCTAGTTTCATTTAATTTTGAAAAAAAATTAAATGGCTTGTTTTCCTCCATAAAAGAGTATTTCACAATTTGTGTTGGTCGCTTAATTATTTATTTTGAAAGACTTTGAAGTCCCGTAAACCTATTTGTGAGCAATAATATAACATCCACAACCTAATGGATTAGAGTGCTTCTGAATGTCTGGTAGAGAACTAGCAACACTGTTATATTAAAATCTTTTATTTGGGTATTTATCAGCCTACTTGCTGGCTGTTCCCAGAAAGTCTAATTCTTTATGGGCGAAATGGACAGGAGAAACTTGTCAAATAGGATAATTTTACTTGCACACAAAAGATTTATCTTCAACTTTATCCATTAAAAATCTGTCCCATGCCACAACATTATAAGTAAAATTTGTATAAATACTTTCAACGAGAAATGGACAATACATGAGTATGAGTAAACTTAAGGATACCGAATTTAAAAAAACATACAATTGCGAAAAATAAAGACTTTATCCAGAAACCATTTATCCCAATACCCAGAATTGCTTAGTTCCAAATGTATATATGGCTGTTTTTGTTTTCTCGGTGAAATAAAATAATAAATTGTTGACATTGATTGCTGTGCGCAACTGGCTCCTATGTTTTCGCCCATAAAATTTAGTCAATCCACTTTGCAGAATATTATGTGAAGTGCTTTGAAATGTCTCAACAAAGTGATGAGGTGCTATATCAAATGCAGAAATTATTATTTAATATTATTATTATAAAATTGTGCTCACATCAGTATGTCAGGACAATAATGCTCATGTCATCAGAATATTATCTTTTCTTTTGAGGTACACAGAGGTGGTGGTTGTTTCCAAAAAATAAACCTCCCTCCTTCTGCTTCTCCCATTCTTTTGGACTTTTAAAACTGCAATTAACGATGTTGTCAACCACTTCCAGTCAAGATCATCCGTTGAAACATACTACAGTATTTATTGCAAACAATTCCAAAGTATTGAAGCATTCTGAGATGCCGTCTGGCATGGAGGGCGCTATATAAATAAAAGTTGTTGTTGTTGTTGTATTTATGGTTCTCCTCCTTAACGTAAGAACATTTAAATTTGAGATTACTTTACTGAAAGATGTGACAAGTGTTCAGACTCCTGTGATGTCTATATCACGTAGGGTCAGTTCCAGAACAGTGGATAACGTAGCTCACGTTAAGCACTGTTTCACTTTAACTGGGTTTGGACAGATTAAGCCTGATTCTGAAAAAAACGTCCTTGGTTGGGAACAGATGATATTGTATACAGAAGTAACATTTATCGTGCTGTAGTCTGCGTCTGAGAATCATTCATTATCTTTAATTTAACCTTGCAGTAATTTGAAACATAACGTCCATGGCTATAAAATTGACACCGTCACATCCAGCATTTTTGAAATGCTGTTGCAGTCAAAAGGCACCATTGTGTATCACATTCCCATGCATACATAGTGCAATTCATTCAATTATCAGTAATCTTAACTGGAAAGACAATAATGTATTGTGGTTCTCATAATTTATCATGTGACTAGATTCCCAGAAGCACTGCATTTGGTACTGACCAATTTGTTTGTTTTAATAACCTTTGTCTTAGTCCAGTAACAATCTTTCTCTCACTCTGCCCTGTAACAACCATCAACTCCTCACCTAACTTAGTAGCTGCAAACACTAAATTTGAGACCAAAGGATCAAAGAAGATCTGGGCAGACTTGGAAAAACATTTCTACTGAGAATGGACGAACTGCCTGTCAAAAGGTGATTCCCACTGAGTAGGGGGAAAGGCTCAAATTACTTCAGTGTACCAACATGAAAGTGCAAAATTCAGCCATAGTAATCCGCATACATGTTTTTCTTTCCAGAAGGGGACAAATGGGAGACAGGAACATTGTTGAATCTAACCTTATCCAGTCACTATCACTTCAGGGAATTTGAGTTCCACAATAAACAAAACTGATCTGGTTTAGCAACTGTAACAACCAATTGTTCAAATTCAAACTAAGGCGGCATTTTTTAAAAAATAATTAAAAAGTCAGATAAATAAAATGATCCTTTAACAGAGACATCAGTTTGCTAGAAAAACCCTGGAACATAAATCTTTGTGTCAGTGACAGGAAGGCTTTTGCCAACCATTACCATAAATCTGACAAACGCTAATTTGATGGGAGCCTATATCTGTCTCCTGTGAGGCTAGTCTAGACAGTCTATTGAGAAATCCTACAACACAACTGTTTGTTTCCAGTAACACCATCTGGATATGGCAATCAGAGGCTACCAGTGTTGTTCACACATGGATCAAAGAATGCACTAATTTCACATTGTAATACTCGTGAAATATGACTTCAGAATATCAGTTTTTATATTCCGCAAACAAGCCAAACTAATGCAACAGAAGAATGGCATACAAAATGTAACTGCCCTTTGAAAAGCATTTTGACCACCCATTGTATTGAAAATTCTTATGTCACACCAGTCACATAGTCCCATTAGAGTATTCCTTTATAAACTGATCATGAGGTTTCCATGATTAAAATTAGAATGCCATACTAGAACAATCTCGGAACATGATATAGGGTAGACAGACTATGCATGGTGCAAAAATAGACTGAACATTGCTGTCTTAAATCCTCAGATTTACACACATACAACATTAAAAGGAGAAAGTCCTTTCTGCATATGATGTATAAGATCAAAGCCTAGAGGGCCCCCTATTGTGCTTTAATGAAGACTGCAATCCAATGTGAACATAAAGAAAGAAACTGGGGACAAGACTGCTCTGCAACACAAAGTGTCAACTGTTATTTTCATCTATAATTTTCTTACAATTGAACTGCACTCATCATCCCAATTGCCTCCTGTACTTAAACAATTTAAAAACATTTTTAAAAGAAGAAACTACTGGTTAATATAAGACGTGAAAGGCGCTATACAAATGTAATATTGTTGTCGTTTGTTGTTAATATGATCTTTAGCACATTTAGTTACTGACTCAATTTACCAAATGCGTTTTTTTTCTTTAAATAAATTTAAGGAAGCTACTAATTAATATACTACAAGCTAATTTGATAAGGCTCTTCAGGCGCTTATAAAAAATATATTTTATATTTTAAAAATGCAATATTCTTATTTAGCATAATGTATATAATATAAACATAGATGCAAATAATCTAAAAATGCCATTTCATTTATGTTTTGAAACTTTAAGAACCTGTACCTAGATGAAAAGAAATAATATCATTGAGGATAGGAAATTGCAGAACAGAACTATTTAAAATGATTTCTAAGTGGTAAGTAGAGGCTTGAAATTTCAAAAACATTATATAACCACCACCAGGTTTAAATGCTTTACCATGTACTGTATTTAGCTTGTACTATACCAAGTAAGCATGAATTATAGAAAATATTTTACAGTGTGCTAAACTCAAATGTCTATTGCAGGTTGAAGCTCAACCCCTAGTTGACTATAATCTGTGTTATACAGTTTCCGTTCCCACCCTCTCCCTTCACCATTTCACCTCTGCTGCTTAACACTACACATTATCCATTAATTACTTATTAAAAAATAACCAGTATCATTGCTACACCAGAATCGTGAACTTTGCTGGTCAAATGAATTGCGTTCCATAGTAAACAGCCTTTACCATTGTTCACTGTGTTAAATGAAGCAGGGAATAGGTCTCAGGGAACAGTGTCAGAGGCCAAAGAACAAAGTTCTAATGCCACACACAAAGTTCTGTGATCCACTTAAACATTAACTATAGCAACAATAACTTCGACCAATGTATAATTCTGCAACTGTACCCTGAATCAGTACAGGTACCGTTAGGATTTTTAGTAGGATTTTTAGCAGGGCTAAAAGAATCAATACTTTAAAACAAGAGACCACCTGTAAATATCTTGTACCTATCAGAAATCACTACGAAACCCCAGAACCGTCGAACCATCCATTAAGTGCAACCACCTGCAGCTTTATTTTCGGTCCCACTGTTAACATCACTATTAACCAAATATTGTGCACAGCAACCACTAAGGCTAGAGGTGTGTCACTAGACTGCTACCAAAAATAACTCTTATAAGGTGTAACAGTGAAGTCAATAAGGAGAATACAAATGTTCCCAGTGCTCCCAGACGTCAGAGTAAATGCTTGAGAGTCACAAAGAGCCAACTGTCATTAGATATCGATGTAGGGAAAACACAAACACAGAGAAAGTTGGCAAAAGAAATATTTTAGAAATCCTTCAGCCATGAGCTAAAGATGCATTTGAAACAAATAGGCCTGAAGAAAAACTGAAGAGACAGTAAGACCATCACCTGCAAAGGTTTCTACGAGACTGATCAATAGTGGAATCTATGTGCATAAAAGTATGTGAAATTGTTTGATCTTGCTTTGGGCAATGAAAGATTTTCTGCCAGCAATCGGTAGCTTGAGAGCTTTTAAGACAGGTTTTTTTCAGTGCAGTGTCGATTTGGCAAGTGCCACAGCTGAACCGGAAGACATAAAAGGACAAACTAAATTTAATTACTTTGGTACAAGGACTTCTAATATTCCCATTTACTTTGCGGTTTAGAGAAGCCAAAGTTAGCAACACAATAAGCAGCAGTGTTGACGGTGGTACATATTAGAAAAGAGGTGCCGATGCCAGAGTCTCTGATGACACTTCGGTTTCGGAGGCACCATGCATCTTGGTAATTGCGAATTCAATGGCTGAAGCACTACAGCTTATTGTGTACAATCCAGCAAAACAGTTTCACTCCCATTGACCTGAAAACCAAGCTTACAAATGGCGATATGTGGATACTGCATTGTAGAAACCATATCGAGGCAGTTTCTATAGGACCAGAAATTAGATCTTCTAAAGCAGATTGGCAAAGTAAATGATGCATTACATTTCAGAGAATATATTGGTCTACATTTCATACAATGCTTTTCAACAGATCTCCAGTCTACAAAAAAAAAGGGCAGTATAGAGGGGGCAGGGGAAAATTGTTGACAAAACATTTTAATATGTTGTGAAAAAAATGAATGAATGAATGAATGAATGAATGAATGAATGAATGAATGAATGAATGAATGAATGAATGAATGAATGAATGAATGAATGAATGAATGAATGAATGAATGAATGAATGAATGAATGAACGAACGAACGAACAGCTATACACCAAACAAGATTCCACGGTTACTGTCGTATCAATATATATCCACAACCATGGAAATAACGACGTCTGGATAATGCTTGAGAAGTTAGAATAAATAATAATATAATAAAATGAAAAGAGTCTAAATGCTTACAAAGTCTGTTATCTGGGTTCAATAGCCAGATGTTCAATAATTAAAAAAAGGTTGGAATCAAGAAAGGAACAAGAGACCCAAGCAAATGGAGCAAGAAAATGTTTACTCATCATGCAATGCAAAAAACACATAGAATTGGAAAGTCATTTGCATTTCACTAGAATTGTAATGCTCAGCACTGCAAGAAGTAAAAGTTTTAGAAGGAAATTATGAAGTTCCATACAACAACAAACAGCAAAATTACATTTTTTTTAGAGTGCCTTTCACATTGGGAGGAAGTCCTTCAAATTGAGAAAGACATAATGTTTTACAAGAAAATTGTCAGAATCAATTGGTCTAACTGTTGCCAGTTACTAGAATATTAATCCAATTCACCCACTGTAGCTCTCTGAAACTACATCTGTAGTTCAGAAATATTGGACAGAAACACGATGCTTCCTGTGCTGAGACCACAGAATCTGCAGAACACAATCAGCTAGTTCTGAATAATTGAGGAATAAGTACTGTATAGATGTGACATTCTCACAATAAAGATGTTCCAGACAGCCCACACTGGAGTACTGCAATCAGTTCTGGATGCCATGACATAAGGGAGTTAGTTAGTTATCTGTGCCCAGAAAAAAGGAGCAATGAGGTTGATCCCCATACAAGATGCTTAATCAAATAGAGAAAGTAAACCCACAATAATATTTGCAGATATGGATAACAGGACAAGATAGCGTAGGTTAAGGGTTATGAAGTGCAATTTTAGGACAGACACCAGAAAGTATTTATTTACACACAGGAGTTACAGCTAGAGTGAGTTACCAAGAAGGGTGAAGGTTAGGATACTGCATTCATTTTAAAAAATGCTTGATGCTGTAATGGGAAGTTAGTGGAATGGGGACCTGGAAGGATATGATCAGATGGAATATCTTTATCAAAGGGTTTTCTTTATCCAAATCCATATTGTGATCACCTTTGGGAGTTTTATTTTAAACAGAACTTTTTCATTGGGATAATTAGATAAATGTGATTTAATTGGATCCTGGCCATGAAGAAGTCATTGTTGGACCAAATAATCTCTTGCTTCAAATTAATTTCTCATTCTCTTCAGAGATGATGCGCTTCAAATCATAGTGCGACAATAAGCCACTAACAACAAATTACATGTTTACTGTCCTTCATGTCAAAAGGACATCGCAAAGCGCTGGACAGGGGCTGGGAGTGTGGCCAAAGGCAGTCACAAAGGAAGAACTTGAAATGGACATTGAAGGAAGCAAAGGAGGAGGCAGAGGGATTTTGGTCGATCCTCAACTGTCTTTCCTCCCCCATATTCATGCCATGACCCGCTCTGTCTTCCCTCACCTCGGCAACATAGCCCAACTCTGCCACTACCTCACCCCTCACTCAGGCTGCTGAAACCCTCATTCATGCCTTCATCACAGCCAGGCTCAACTACGCCGTGTCCTCTACCGTTCCAAGCTCCATGACCCCATCTTCCCATTCTTGCTCAACTTCACTGGCTCCACATCACCCAGAGTCTTCACCTTTAAAACGCTCCATGGTCTTGCCCTACCCTACCTCTAACCCCAAACCAACCTGCCCGCCCCCTCAGCAAATTCCAGCCTGCTCCACAACACCATCGGCAGGCGAGCCTTCAGCCACTCTGCCCCTAACCTCTGGAATTCTATCCCGTAGTCCCTCCGCCTTGCCCCCTTCTTCAAGTCCCGGCTCAAGACTCTCCTCTCTGATGGTCCCATACATCAGCCCCACTCCCCTCCTTTCCCTCCACCCTCCCCGATCCCGACCCCAGCTCGGGTCTGAAACATTGACTTTCCTGTGCCGTCCTCTTTACATGAAAGGCACAATACAAGTGTAATTTTGTTGTTGTTGTTGTTATTGTTGTATGTATTTTCCAACCAAGAACCTCAAACTAATTTGAAGAATACAACATCACTTCTGAAGACAAAAATCTACTGTAGAAATGCAGTTTTCAGAGCCATTTACTCTGCAAATAGTGCAGAAAGAAGAAAAAAATGTTGCTGTGCAGAAGAGTGAATTCAAGTACAGTAATGTGGCATAAGGTTTACAAATATTCAGCAAATTTACTGACTTTATCCACCAATTTAAATGCACTTTTTTGCCAGTATCAAAATCAGCCAATAGATCAATATAAAAAGTAAAAACGACCAAATTATTTTTAAAAAGCCACCTGCTGTATTACTTAATAATCATTTACAACTATATAACTATTCGTGGAGTTCTGTTGCTCAATGGTTAGAGCCCTTCCTTGCAAGTAAGAGATCTGGGTTCAATTCCTGGCAAGTTTCCTTACTCCACACGCCTGATAATAATCCCTCCAAAAAGATAATAATAATTTGGACACTCAATCCACGACTGTTTGTGGGACACTGCTGTGCTCAAATGGCTGCTACATCTCGCCCACAAATATACAGTCAATTCACTTTACAGTATATTCTGTGAAGCGCTTTGAGACATCTACAAGACATGAAAAACCCTATATTAAATGCAAGGATTATTATTATATACAATTGTCCTCAGTTAAAATGCAGCATCTAGTCCCTGAATCGGCATAGAAAACAAGTTAGACAAATGCTGGTTACAAATACTTCATGATATATTTCTAAATACAGTGCTGTACATTCGCCTGCAGTTCCATTAACAGCAAATGCATTGAATTTGGCAGTACTGTATGGTGAAGCACTGCCATCTGTTGGTTATGTTCACTCACTACAACTGCCAAAATGACCCAAGTAAAACTTGCACCCCTATAAAAAACACTATTTGACTCAGACAACATAATAGTTAAGATCAAAATGGCATTCAGTCACTGGAAACGTGACAAAAAAAATTCAGATGTGGGGATTCTTTGTGGAGGGGGAAAAAAAGCCCATCTTCAAGTTGTTTGGTTTTTTTTCCCAAAGTTGCCTCCTGTATATGTAAATATTGTATTTTTAGATGTGATAATTGTCACGAAAATTGTCACGCCTGCTGCAGTGTATGCAAAAATAAATCATCGTGCAGCAAAGCATGCGCCAGCCTTGTGTGAACGATTTGAACTGTTCTTGTGAGGTTGGCACCAGCCCAGCCACTTTCCACACTCACTTTTTAAATTGTGTCACGCTTTATAATGACTTTTTTGTTACAAAAAAAAGTCTCAAAACCTTCCTCTTTGACCACGCTTTTGGTCACCCTCCAACCCCCAACCTGCCCTGCCCTCCACCCCTCCTGATCCCAAGCACTTGCTCGAGTTCAAATCGCTGATTGTCCAGCGGCTTGGGACGTCCTCCCAACATGAAAGGCGCTATGCAAACGTAATTTATTATTGTTGTTATATTTCCCCTTTTACGTAAAGTTACCTCCTCCCAACTCGCTGTCGGGCTCCACCCACTGTTAAGATCTCTGAGACATCTGGATGAAGGGCACTATGTAAACGGAAGTTGCTGTTTTCATTTATTTTAATGTGAGCCCATGCGACAATTTGCCCATGGAAATAGATGAAGAAATCAGCCATCTGGAAAAGTTTGGCTTGTGAAAATACATATGCTGTACACTTTATTTTCACTAGTCACACTGGTATAAGTAATAATAAATTTAGTTCTTACTTCCTTATTGACAATATTCCCCCAAATACCCACAACGTTTCGCAATCCTATTGCAGTCTTAGCATCACTGAAATTTCATTCAGAATTTGTAGTCTCGTAGTGTTATGGATGTCAAAGGCATCCACGCTTGACAGCTGCTTCCTATATACAGTTACAAAGGTAACTTCCACCACCATCTTTATTTAGAGCACAGCAATCGCATATGTAATGGAATAAGACTGCTCGCTGTATTAACAACAACAACATACCGCCCTTCACATAGGGTAGAGTCCTGGAGAACAACAAACCAGAGGGGAGGGAAGTGACCATAAGCACAATCACAAGGGAAGATCTTTAGGTGGGATTTGAAGGTGGGGAGGGACCAAGGCAAAGAAGGGATTAAGGGTGAGAGTTTCAGGGAACAATGGCTGAAGGCACGGACGATGGTGGCAAGGACGATGGTGAAATGGAAGGCACGAGGGACATCTCCAAGCGCTTGACCAAATATATTGTAAAGTTAATTGACTGTATTTTGTGGGTGACATGTGGCAGTCAATTGTCACAAGAACGTCCCACAAACAGCCGTGGAATGAGTGACCCAATTAAAAAAAACATTTGGAGTGATCATTCCCCCGCCTAAAGCGATCTGCCAATCGACTAAAAAAACAGTTTCCTACAGAGGTAGTAGAAGCCCGTTTATCCGTGACCCGATCAACCGTGACTTCCGTATAACCGGCACCGCAAAAAAAAAAGGTCCTCATTCGATTAACCGGAATTTATCCAGAAAAATGCATTTTTTTGGTGTTTTGTGTGTTGCGAATGCTGCTACTAGGTGCCTGATGGTGCTGCTAGCTCAGAATACACACTTATGATAACCTTTGTGAAATCAGATCGGCACAAGAGTATGGAATGTTGTGGATAGAAAAGACGAAAAAAGGCATTTAAAAATCAAATCCAAATCTGATTAGCTGGAATGGCCGGTTCACAAGGACTCGATTGTGCTCGGACCAGGAAGGCCCAAGATAAGCAAAGGGAGAAAACAAATACTGTAGTAAACAGCTAGGCATTGATTAAATTGCATATGGCTGCTGAGAGCTATAATTAACATCAGAGCTGCTTGGAACGCTTTGATGCAGAGCTCCCAAAACTGTTCCAAATATGGAACACCAAAGATTCATCCAAAAGTTTAAAACAACAACTCTTTTTACCTATAATCAAATACTCCTCAAGATTCAACCTAGAATTTGACTAGCTTTGTTGAGAATCACTTTACACAATGAGAAACCAATCAATAATCAAACCCCATTTCAGCTCCTATTCCACCTTGATTACCCTTTCATTGTTCACTACTTAATAATAATCCTTATATTTGGTATAGTGCTTCATGACGGGAGGACTCCTCAAATCACATCACAGTTTATTATTTTAGAATGCATCAACTTAAATTTATCTTCATTACAAAGCTGATCATTGAAATTCATACAGAATCGTTACATTAAAAGCAGTCTTATTTTTCTGCAAGTGATTTCAAATTGCTTCCAGCAATAAAGCAATGAGGATGGGGAAACGAGATACTTCTTCCTCCCTACAATACAAATTACATTGTATAGCCCCTTTCACATAGGGAGGACATCCCACATGTGGAGCCCTGGTTAGACCACTTCCCTTACAAGCATGAGACCTTCGTTTCAAATCCAGGCAGGTCAGGGCGAAACCTTGGGCAAGTTTCCTTGCACCTAATAATAATCCGTCCCCCAAAAAACTATAATATATTGGGTCCATAGCTGTCAACCTTTTTTAACAAAAAAAAGTACTCCTGAAAGCTAAAAACAGTATTTTGTAGTTAAAAAAAAGTATTTTCCCCAGAACCTACTGGTACTTAATGAAAAAATTACAGCGCGAATAGATGCCAAGTAAAATGGGACTTCAAAACCCCTCATTAAGCAAAAAATGCATTAAGAGGAAAGTCCTTACTGTGTTTCTGTATATGAAAAAAATCATTCCCAGTAATGCCTTACGCCTAGCGCACAGCGCTAACATTTACAGTGTATCAGCAACGGCATAAGGTAGGTAGCACTGCTATTGAAGGCAGGGGGAGAGAGTTAAAGAGAAAGAGACTGAGACAGAGAGACTGTGAATGAGATTGTGACAGCGAGAGACTCAAACAAAGAGAGAAAGAAACACAGAGAGAGAGAGAGATACAGAGAGGGACAGAGAGAGAGAAAGAGAGAGAGCGCAACCGAGACAGACAGAGAGAGGGAAAGAGGCACGGAGAGAGAGACAGAGACACAGAGAGAGAGAGACACACACACACAGAGGGAGAATGAGACAAAGAGAAGGAGAGACAGACAGGCAGAGCATGGAATTTAGAAAATTCAGATTTTCCAAAAAACATATTTTAACAAGAAAATTACTCCACATGCCTACAACAACTTCAATTTATATAGCGCTCTCCATGCCGGATGGCCTAATGACAATCCCTCAAAAAAACCAGTAACAAATCTGTCATTTCAATCTACGACTGTTTGTGGGACACTATTGTGATTAATTGACTGCCGCATATAGTTAATTCACTTTACAGTGTATTCTTTGAAGCACTTTTGAGATATCCAGAAGATGTGAAAAGCGCTATATCAAATGCAAGGATTATTATTATTAATGACTAAGTTGAATTATTGATATTGCATACATTTGCCAAGAAAACTGATCAAGAAAGGGTCAGACAGGGCAGTGCAGCAGGCCTGTGTTTGAAGCTGGGCAAAAGGGGGTGAGCAGAGAGGTAAGGAGCTGCTGGGGTGAAGCAATGTGTACACGAGAGCGAAGATCCTGAAATCAATGCTTTCGGATACAGTTAGCTAGTGGGACTTGGAGAGGGTTGGGATGAGGACAAAGTTTAGAATGCCTTATCACATCATTGAGATGTCTCAATTGCTTTAGAAGATTAACTGCAAGGTGTTGTGGCTGCATGTTTTGAAGGCAAATATGGAAGCCAATTTCCACAAAGCAATATGCCACAAATAGCCATGAAGTAAACAACCAATTTTATCTGGGGAACTGTTGGCCAGGACACTGGTATAAACACTCTTCTCATTGCGTGTGTGGGGGTGGGGTGGGGGGGGGGGGGGGGTAAAGTTGCGCTTGGAACAAATATTTGAATCCAATATAGGTTTATAGGATTTTTAAGACAGGAGCCAGTTGTGCAAGTTAATGCCGTAAGACTCAAGTCTATGATCGTAAAGTAATCTATAGAACGTCATTTACATGTTATTGTAATCTACAATTTATAAAATTTAATGTTTGGTTTTTAAAGGTTGAACATTGCATTTATTCTAATACAAGTTGGGGAGGTGCACATTCATATCAAGTCCTGAATGATCTGATTTCAATCCTGATAATTACACATTTCTACACACTATATATGCACACACATATGTATGCCTGTATTTTTATATATTTTTCTCTTCATGTTCTTTGCTCATGCTGAGAAATATATTTTCAACAACAACTTGGATTTTTATAGCGCTCTCCATGCCAGACAGCGTCTCAGAGCGCTTCACAATAAAGGATCCCGGGGCCGAGCCAGTGGGAGGGGGAAAAAGGTGACCAAAAGCACAGTCGAAAAGAAAGGTCTTTAGTCGTGATATGGTTCAAAAGGCATAATAACCCTCACTATCTTTCAGAAATAGCCATCCTTCATTGGTAATCCTAATCAGTACATTTGGAAGGTTATTCAAAACTCCAGGAAACAGTAAAATGATAATGATTTTCTATGAAAAGGCAGGTTTTACAACTCAGCAATATCCTCAATTTGCCACTGGGTGGTGTCTTACCTCTTCAGTAAAATTCCCCACTTCCTGCCCTTCAGGTTTGAACAGATTGATCAAATACACAACTGATTTAGAAAATATATAAACAATTTGATATTTCAGTTAATGGAAGAAATGGGCATAGTCAGAAAGAGCCAGAGGCAAAATTACTATCTAGTGAGTAGATGTTGATTGTTTGGACTGCCAGGACTTTTAGACTCAAACTAAATCATTTAGCTGATAGTGAATCAAGATTATTTGTCTCCTAAACTAGTTATGGGGTCAGTATCTATCTCTGACTGGGGCTCATAGTACTCCACAACACATCTGCCAACAAATACGGTCATTGCACTTTACAGAAAAAAAATGGTGTTGAAAAACTACCCCCAAAAATGTAGTCCTTTGAAAGGTTTGAATTGATAAAGCACTGAATCAGATGCCAGTATTATTAGCCTCTCTGCTTGAATCACTTCCCCCACCCCACTTTGGTGCCTGCTGCTCCACAGCAGCAAAGTGATCAAGAACTCAGCACCCACAACAGTATTGCTCTAGCATGCTGTGGTATCATACAGACATGACCTCTAACGTGTTGATTTATTGAACTGAAACCTTCAACTTGAGAGTACTAAACATTGCTGGACAAGTAAAAAAGTAAAAACTTCCTTCACGTTTGTTTAAATGTAACCATACTGGTTACACAGTACACGGCACAAGTTAAATATTAGTGGTTTTCAAGGTTACAAAATCCTCAAGACATGTTGGTGCAATGAAAGCCACTTCCTACAGTCAAGAAAAATAAAACAAATGGACTAGGGGCAAAATATCAACTTCTGGTCACAAATTGTTTTCTCATTTGACTGGAACCTAAGCTAAATAATTGGGCTTAGTGCAATACTGCACTTGCAATGAATCTGGTGATTGTTTGGATTCCCTATTGAATATTTGAACGCAGATTTTAAAAAGAATATTAATGATCTAATGAGTCATCTTAGGTCTGCTAAGCATCTGTATCTGGGATACATGGGTGCTGCCCATAGCGGCAGAGAAAAATTGTGTTTGAAGCACATTAATTGAGAAATTAAGTTTTGATAGCTTAATGCACTAAATAGTATTTTAAAACCAAAGGTAAAAATAAATTGATCCAGTCAGGTTTGTAGTTCAGATAAAGATGAAAGCTGCAATTACTAAAAAAAATCCCCCTAAGTTAACCAGTTCTTCACAAATTTAACACTAGGTTAATTGAAGGATTAGGGTTGAAATTTGAAAGTACTTAAATACCTACAAAAATTACAGCCTTTGGTGATTTAAGAAGAATGACTTCCTTGAGCTTGACAATGGGGTTGAAATGCCAGATGAGTTGATATGAATCAGCTCTGACATATGTCCAAGTCAAATATTGGAGCTCCTGTAGCTCAGTAGTTAGCGCACTCGTTTACAAGCATGAGACCTGTATTCGTATCCAGGCATGTCAGGGCAAAACCTTGGGCAAATTTCCTTACTCCACAGGCCTAATAATAATCCCTCAAAAAAATAGTAAAATGGTCATTTAAATCCAGTGTTTGTGGGACATCGCTGTGTGCAATTGGCTGCCGCGTTTCGCCCACAAATATACAGTCAATTCACATTACAGTTTATTCCGTGAAGCGCTTCGAGATGTTTAGAAGACGTGAAAAGCGCTATATCAAATTCAAGGATTATTATTATATCAAATGCAATTATTATTATTAACTCAAAAATCAAAGGGAAAGTTGTCTACACCTTTCCCCCAGAATATCATTCAGAGCTGGCATTAGTGGCCAATAGAGGAGGAAAAGAATAATGGTAGCTTTTTTTTGCCAACAAGTCTTAGCTCTTTTCTGTCAGACAAGTTTAAATTAGTCAACACTACATTCCTGTCTTACTGCAGCAAATACATCAGTTAAATTATTCAACTTGCCCTGTAAGGCCAAGTGAGTAGGCCCACAGTTTAGTTCAGGTTCAAAACCTGCTCTGAGCTGGATTACCTGATTTTCTCCAATTGCTCTTAACACCCACATTAGGAGGATATCTCAGATCACTTCACAGAATGTACTGCAAATTGTAGTAACTGTAGGAAAAGCTTATAATCTTGTATAGCCTTCTTTATATAGTTTGATTGGCGTTTGTACTTTCTTGTGCATATTGTAGGAATGCTGCAAAACTTGAATGAAGCGCAAACAGAAATTCACATCACGGAACACGACATCACGGGTAAACTGGCAAGACGATACTGCCAAGTATGCGGAAACTGGAAAGTAGGTATTTCGTGAAAGAGTTTATCCACTTAGTTCCACTTCATTGCCTTTCCCCAAAACCATATTTGTACTTTTTGTTTTTAATACTTTGCTGATTTCCCCTTTAAATATGGCTAAGGGTTTCTTTATTTATCAACTCACCAACCACATTCCTACACAAAGAAAGTATTTACCTAAGGCTAATAATGCACACGGCAGCATTGTTAGAGGTGCTGTACAGTATCATTGAACAATGATCAAAATGCAAACTATTAACCTCTGTGCACCTTTGTCTCGGTGCAGCATTAAATTCAAAATGGCCTTTATAAGAATTAATATCTTGTCACTGTTTATGGGGTCAAGCAGGTGTACGTTAGATACAGAAACCTATCACCACGCTTAAGAATCCAAATTTAACAGCGTTCCACATGTCCTCTGAAAAATAGTACAGTGAAAGCCCATTTATCCACCACCCTCGGGACCTGGCTAATGCTGGTTAAAGCGCGTGCCAGATATTTGGCAGAAAACGGAAAAAAATAATTTCCAATACATTTTTCCAGATAAATTCCGGTTAATCGAATGCAGACCTTTTTTGCAATGCCGGTTATACGGATGTTACGGTTGATCGGGTGCCGGATAAATGGGCTTTTACTGTACTACATTCTAAAAATATTGGAAAGATATTATGTATTTTATGTAATTACACTATCTACATGCCTTGCTCTGAAATTTTGAAAACTGAGGCTAATATAGAAAACAGGTTGTGAATGCAGTACAGAATGTGCCAAATGGTTACTTACTGCAGAATTTAGAGCAAGATAATGTGCAAAAAGATCGACTTATTACTGTATAAGTTTCATAAAAGTTCCTAAGAAAACAAATCATCCCAGATACCCCAGAGGGCATGTCATTAAAATAACTGACAATAACTGTAAGTGCTGCAAACAAATATACAGTCGATTTTCCTGCTCTTTCCCCTTACCCAGACCCCTCCTCCCCTTGCCATTTCTCCCCCCTTACCCACTTCCATGACTGTTTGTGGGACACTGAGGGCGCAATTTGGCAGCCGCGTTTCGCCCACAAATATAGTCAATTCTCCTACTCTCTTTCATCCTACCCCAACCCCTCCTCACCAGTTCTTGCCCCTATCTGACTGTACAGAGCCTTGGGACGTCCTCTTGACGTGAAAGGCTCTATATAAATGTAAGTTTTGATTGATTGATTGATTGATTGATTGATCTTGACAATTTGTCAGAATTTAAAAAAATAATGCCACGCCTGCTAATGAAAGCATTGCATCTTAAGGAAATTATATTGAGCAAAGCTGCTTTGAAAAGGCAACAGCTTTTTGAACATTTTGAAAATTTGCCAAGATCTTCTGCTGCAGGATTTAAACAAGGATTGTTTACAACTGCATCCTGTTAAGATAACCAAAAAGTTCATGGTTCTATTCTTCACATTCACTGCGTTTGATTGTATGGCACTTGGAACCACATGTGGAGGGAGTTTACTCCTCTTGTTCACATCCTGTAAATGACACCGTGGGACAGTTTCCAGAATATAATTTAAAATATTTTTATATTCATTTTATGCTTTCTTTTAACTAACACTCTTTAATGAAATCAAACTACTGTATTTTTAGAATGCAAAGCTGTTTGGAATGCCATCCCTCAATCCCTCCGTTTCGCCTCTTCCCTTTCCTTTTTCAAGGCCGGTTTGAAGACTTTCCTCTTCGATCGTGCCTTTTGTTCCACCCCGAACTCTTTTACCTCCCCTTCATGTTTCACCCCTTCCCAAACACTCCCCTCCCAGCTCGGGTCACACGCCTCTTGTTCAGCGCCTTGGGACGTCCTCCCGCCGTGAAAGGCGCTCTATAAATGTAAATTGTTGTTGTTGTTGTTGTTTTTAAAATGAGTATTTATCTCACTGACAAATAAACCAGAGTGAATATTATTTGGAGTAATTTCTAAAGCCATTTTTGCGAGAACTTAAAATCACGCACTACATTACCATTTCAGCTTCCTATAGGGAAAATAAAGTTGATTACTGCCGGACTTCAAGGCCGAGGTACTGTGGGATGGAGTTCCAGAGGATGGGGGCAGAGTGGCTGGAGGCTCACCCTCCAACGTTGGGGCAGGCGAGGAGGGGAACATGAAGCAGGTTGGAGCTCGCCTTAGCATAAAAAGCTATAAAGGCGCTATATCAAATGCAAGGATTATTATTATTTCTACATTTCATTGTTACTAGAGAGGAAATTTGCTAGTTACAACAAAATTAGATTTTTCAAGTCGGGAGGACATCCCAATGCACTGGGCCAACAGTATTCTGGACCCAGAATGTAGGGATTGGGGAGGGTGGATGATATTGCAGTGGAGGTGGGGGAAGTTGGTTGATCAAAAGCGTGGTCAAAAAGGAAAGCCTTGAGGTGCGTCTTGAAGGAGGCAACAGATGGGGAAAGGCAGAGATACTGCAGGATAGAGTTCCAGTGGGTGGGGGCAGAATGGCTGAAGGCCCGCCCACCAATAATGGGGCAGGCGAGGCAGGGAATGTAAAGCCGAGCCTGCCGAGCGGAGGGAGCAGAGAGAGGTTGGTAGGGGTTTAAGAGGTTGCAGACATAGTGTGGAACAAGGCCATGGAGGGCTTTGAAAGTAAGCACCAGGATCTTAAACTGTATCCTCTGTGTTATGGGAAGCCAGTGGAGTCGGGTGAGGTTGGGATTGATATGGTTGTAGACGTTAGTGCAAGGGCGGACACTGACTAGAGTTCTGGATGATCTGCAGCCTGTGGAGGGAGGAGTTGGGGAGGCCAACAAGCAAAGAGTTTGCATAGCCAAGCCTAGAAGTTACGAATGCATGTATGACTTTCAGCAGTATGAGTGGTGGAACCGAGCAATATTGCAAAGATGGGTGAAGGCAGAGCAAGTGGCATGAATATGGGGTAGAATTTGGCTGCCACGTTTCACCCACTAATATACAGTTACTTTTCCTACTATTTTTCATCCTGCCCTGATCCTTCCCACCCTGCTCTTGTCCTACCTAACTGTACAGCGCCTTGGGACGTCCTCTCGACGTGAAAGGCGCTATATAAATGTAAGTTTTGTTTGTTTTTTTGTTTGTTAGAAAGGATAGTTGAGGGTTCAACAAGATTCCAAGATTTTGTACTGGCTTAGTGAGATGAGAGTGTGCATCCATGGATGGTGATGCTATCAGTGGCTGAGGTGTGAGGCATTGATGGGAGCCAATCAGGAAGACCTCGGTCTTGTTGACATTCAAATGAAGAAAGTTATCTCTCATCCAGAACTTGATGTCTGACAGACAGTTTGTCAAGACACCAATGGTCCTGGAGTCAAGGGTGGAGGCAGAGAGATCCAGTTGAGTGTCATTCACATACATGTGAAAGTTGACCACATCTGTGGAATATATCACCAGAGGGGGGGGGGGGAAGAATCATGTACTTATTGAAGAGGAGGGGACCAAGGACAACCCACAAGATGGTACGAGGGCTAGAGAATAAACCATTTCTGCAGGTGAAGTGGAGGTGGTGTGAGAAGTACGAGCTGAACAATTCAAGGAACCATTCAACAGTACCATGAAGCTTGGTTTAGTTGAGAGAGGCGGTGGACGAGGATGGAGTGGTGATGGTGTCGTGATGGTGTCAATACAGCAGAGATGTCAAGGAGGACGAGGTGGCAGAAGGAACCCTGGTCGCAGATGGACAGAATGTCATTTGTCACTTTGACCAGAGCTGTTTCTGTGCTATGCATGGCATGAAAATACGATTGGAGGGGTTTGTGAAGGGAGTAGTGGGAGAGGAAGGAGCAACTAGTTCCAAGACTTTGGAGAGGAAAGGGAGGTTGGAGCCCCCTTGGTGATGGAGAAGAGGAGCTTGGGGTTCTCCTTGGTCTCCAAGAATGTCTTGAAGTAGAATGACGATTTAGTGAAGTCGGAACCACGGTCGGCCTGATTGGAGGATTTGCAGGCTGGCGCAGAGCGAGGTAACAGCAGGGTCCAGGATGGCAGAGGGAGAGGAGAGTGAGAGTAGCGCAGTTTGGGGGGGTGGGAGCAGGAACATTGTTTGGGGTAGTGGCTCAGGTCGGTGTGGCATCCAAGATGGACACATAGGACCTGGGAGCGAGCGAGCTATGGGAGACAGTGCAGGAGGGTGGGAAGAGGTTGGTGATGATCATGGCTTAGATACCTGAGACCAGCAGGGAAAGGAGGACAGGGTTGCAGAATGATAGTAGAATATACACTATACTTACCAGGATGTGACTATGCTTACACGGACAGATTTGAAAATGGCGTCTGGCTGTGAGGTCAGGCAGTGAGATTCAGACGTTTTTCAGATGGGGGATTTTGAAATGATGGCCCTGCCCCTGAAGCAGGCAAAACTTTGCCGGTTGTTCACCACCGCAAAGTTCATCCACCATTGGCCTCTCGGCGTCTCTCGCACCCGGTGTGCAGATAGGAGACTTTCAAATTTCTCGCCAGCCAGGGTCCATCCGCGGCCTACCTCACCCAGTTTTCGTCAACCGAAACCTTCGGCCTTCCGCTCGGTTTACCCTGGTTTCTCAAGGCACCACCATTAGAGCATTGAACAGAGATGGAGTTTATATGAAAGTATCTATGGTCATAGACAATGTTTCATTTCACTAACTTATTTAGAACTGGACATCTATTCAGTGAATTGTCAGAAAGAGAACAGCTCAGGATCGCTCTCCTTTACCTGGAAATTGTACGTTACAAAACCATCCCTCACACACCTTCCCCTAGATTTATTCACGCTTTCAAATTCATCAACTCAAATCACTGGCATCTACAATATGGTATTTAAATTATACAATTTGTTCCCCTCAGTGACATATTCAGTAAAATTTTAAATATCAAACCTGCTGTTAAATTCAACAATGTTGTGTATAAATTTTATCGTTGTTGTATACTGGGCCACCATTAAAGGTTAACAAAATGATTAATTACTATAATAGTTTAAAGCATACTGTGTGTTTAAAAGGTTTACTGTATATTGTCTGCTTTGGGAAACACTGAATGCAGTTTAAAAATAGTCGCATGTTATCAGTAAGAATCACCGGTTCCATCAAATGTGACAAACAATATTTTGAAAAAACAGGAAATGTATATCTGCCAGGAAGCTTAAAACAGGGAAATTTTAGCTCTAGTTAGACAATTATTGGAGCTTCAGTAATGACAATCTTTACTATTCACTGTAGATAAGTGGTAATTAACTTTATTGTCCTTTCAACATATATAATACAATCAGTACGTAATAATCCTTGCATTTGATATAGGGCTTTATCATGTCTTCTGGGGCGTCTCAGGGTGCCGCACAGAATATACTGTAAAATGGATTGACTGCATATTTTGTGAAAGAAATGCAGCAACCAATTGTGCACAGCAGTGTCCCACCTACAAACAGTTGTAGATTAAATGACTAAATTATGATTTTATGTTGATTACTACCCTCGAAAAAGCGATCCGACAGTCGACAAACAACCGAGTTTCTACTTACAGCTAGGTAAGCAAAGGATTATGGAGTAAGGAAATTTGCCCAACATTTGCCCCACCTCTCACGTGAGGGGCGAGTGCTCTAACCAATATGCTACAGGACTCTGCAATATGGTAGGATTTGTGCATACAATATAAATATTAGAAATTTCAGAAGGGGAAAATGATTAATCTACTAGGCAGTTAAAACACTTTTATTCTATATGATATAAATGTAAACAATGTATTCAAATCTACAAATAAATCCACAAATAAATTTCTGCTTACTAAAAATGCTTCCCAGTCTTCGCAAATACAGATCTGCCTGCTCTCTTTGCTTGAGCCATTTAGTTGTTGTGCAAAACAAATTCTGAATATATATCAGAACCAATGCATATGTAAAAGTTTGAGATGCCAACGTTTGGATAAGACATGATGAGCCGAAGTTCTCTCTGTTCATGTAAGTGGACATGAAAGGTCTTAAGGCAATATTCGAATAGAGAACGGAGTTTCTCTTGGTGTCCCGGCTAACAATCACCCAGATAAATTTATTGTAATAAATCCTGTGAAATGCTTTGAGACATATTCCTGATGTTACAGTAATTATATCAAATGCAAGGATTCAGGATCATTAAAGATTTCCAGCATAGAAAGAATTCAAACTCCCAATCTGCGACCTAAATTAAAAACATAACTCAAAAGCATGCTACCAACTGAACCAGGCTGCTACCTGGCATAGATGCAATAGGAAAGCGCAGAATATACAAAAAGCATTTCAAACAGATTTACATGCAACAAAAGTGATCAACATTGTCGTAAACAGATATGGGATTAAGGATAGATAAAACTGAATTTTAAAAATCTCTACCACTATCTACAATTATTATATCAGACTCCACACCAGACAGGCCCAAATTAAAATCTAAATCTCCTATTATACTTGATTACAGGTTTTCCAGTGTTGGAGAAGAGTGTATTGTCTGTGACTCGAAGACTATTATGGCAGTCATAATTCTTGCATTTCATATAGATTGGAGTCAAAACCAAACTTAATCTTTAGATGTAAAAGTACACAAATATTCTCAAAAGCAACTGGTAATTATGACGAAGGAATCCAAGCACACTATTTTCTTAAAGGGTTGGAGAACAAAACTTTTTTTTAAATGCAAGGTCAAAAAAGACACATTATATATTTGCGCAAAACAGGAGAAAACTAGAAACAGGACAATTATTAACTTTAAAATCCACAGGTAAAACCTTAAGGAATAAACAATTACTGACTTATGAAACAAGTACCAATTAAACCTGAAATACCAGGGTAGGTGAACCATTCAAGGTATTCCAGCAATTCTTTATTTGGAGAAATGTAGAACTATATATAGGTATAGGCAGGTAAGGTACGAAAATCATTGCAACAATCAAAAGAAAACATAAATATACTTTTGTGCTCCCATTAATCTGTATTATATATTGCTGCACTTGTACAACACTATTAGAAAGACAGAAAACTACAGAGCAGAAGGCCTTTCAGCCCATCTAGCACCAGTTTACAGTCCCACCACTTGGCCTTGTCCCCATGTCCTTTCAAGCCCTCATTTTAATATGCTTGTTCACTTCACTCTTGAATTACAGGTGCAAAGTACAGTTGGGGGTTGGGAGGAAATGGGAAGAGGCAGTAGGAATCTCATTGAAGACCGGTTCCACAACAACAAAATTACATTTGAATAGCGCCTTTCACGGGAGGACGTCACAAGGTGCTGGACAGTCAATGTTTCAGACCTGAGCTGGGGTCAGGATCAGAGAGGGTGGAGGGGAGGGGATGATCAATGGCACCGTCGAAGAGGAGGGTCTTGAGGCGGGACTTGGAGGAGGCTAAGGAGGGGGCAAGTCGGAGGAATTGAAGGACATCCAGAGGTTGGGGGCAGATTGGCTGAAGGCTAGTCCGCAGATGGTGGGGGCAGTGAGACGGAGACACAGAGCACGCCGGAGCCCGCCGAGCGAGCGGACAGATAGGTTAGGGGTATAGGAGGTCGCAGAGGTAGGGTGGGGCAAGACCATTTTCAGGAAATGGATCCAGCTGTTGAATGTAGAAAAAAAATGGAAGAAGAGTTTGGCTCTACTCTGCAATTGTCCCTCAAATATTTAAGTGTTCAAAACCTTTTGAAAGCCATCATGCTAATGTTATAGATGAGTTGCATTATGAAACATAGAACTTAGAAACGGGAATATGTCATTCACCTCTTGAGCCTGATCCACCATTCTACAAGATCATGGCAGATCTGTACTTCAACAACAAAAATGACACTTGTATAGTGCCTTTCACTTCAGGAGGACGTCACAAGGCGCTGGACAGTCATTGTTTCATACCCCGAGATGGGGATAGGGAGGGTGAAGGGAAAGTGAGGGATTTGAATAGAGGGAGTGAGGTGGAGGGACTGCGGGATGGAGTTCCAGAGGTTGGGGGAAGAGTGGCTGAAGGATCGCGCGCCAAAGATGGAGCGGGTGGGTCGGGCAATATGGAGCAGGCTGGAACCTGCTGAGCGGAGGGGGCAGATGGGTTGATAGGGGGTAAGGAGGTTGCGGATGTAGGGTGGGGCGAGGCCATGAAGGGCTTTGAATGTGAGAACCAGGATCTTGAATTTGATCCTCTGGATGATGGGGAGCCAATGAAGTCGGGCAAGAATGGGAGCGATGGGGTCACGAAGCTTTGAGCGGTGGAAGACACGTGCTGCAGAATTTTTGATTATCTGCAATCTGTGGAGGGAGGAATTGGGAAGGCCGACAACCAGGGTGTTTGCATAGTCAAGCCGGGATGTTCAGGTCCAATTACCCCCACTTTGCTTGTATTCCTTTATACCCTGACCTAACAACAACAAAATTACACTTGTACAGCACCTTTCACATCAGTAGGACGTCTTAAGGCGATGGTCAGTAATTGTATCAGACCCGAGCTGGGTACAGGGGTGGGAGGGAAGAGGCAGATTAGGAGTTGCTGATGGGACCATTGAAGAGGAGTGTTGAGGCGGGACTTAAAGGAAGCCACGGAGGGGGTGAGGCCGAGGGACTGCGGGATGGAGTTCCAGAGGATGGGGGCAGAGTGGCTAAAGGCTCAGCCAGAGGACACAGATAGTAGTATCAAGGTGTTTAGGTGTCAGCTTGGTTCAGTTAGTAACACTTCCATTTACAAGTCTGACGGTTCTGAGATAAAGAACCTTGTCAGGACTTTGAGCTCATAGATCAGGCTGACTTTCCAATCCATCGCTGGAGGAGTTGCAATGAAAGAGATGTTAAACTAGGTCCTAGCTATTCAAGTGACCAAAAATGATCCTGTGACATTATTTTAAAAGAGAAAGAAGATTTCCTGGTGTGTTAGCCCCAAATCCCCCAGATAAAAGTTTTATTGTTCACTTCATGGCCATTTATGGGACTTTGTGGATTTGAACCTGAAATTATATAACAGTTCCTTTTTAAAAAAAGAAACGCCTAATCTCCATTCTTAGCAGAAATAAAGCAGCTACTGTATTTATATTACCTAATCAGTTATTGATATCCATCCTCACCCACTGCATGTAATTCAACAGTTCAAAGCCTTAATTCAGGAATTCAGATTTCATTCATAGATTAAGTAATGAAATATTGCACCAAGGTTCACAGAAACAAGCAGCATCCTATTCTCAAAATGTCAATTTTACAAACTGAGGCCAGCATTTTAAATATTTCAAAGCAAGCTAAAAACAAATTATTTTGGTCCATTGATATCTCTTCCAGGAATCTGCCCAGAGCACTAAAACAAGTAAATTGTTTCAACCCTCCCTTTGTGAAGTCTTGTAACTCAGTGGTTGTAGCACTCGTTCAAGTTTCCTTACTTCACACGTCTGATAATAAACCCTCAAGAAAAAAAATTAATAAACTGGTCACTCAATCCATAACTGTTTGTGGGATACTGCTGTTTGCAATTGGCTGCCGTGTTTCACCCACAAAACATAGTCAATTCATTTCACAGTATATTCCGCGAAAGACGTGAAAAGCACTATAACAAATGCAAAGATTATTATTATTATCAAACTTTCTTTCCTAATATCAAATTTTTTTTTTTCCCCTATCTTTGATGCGTAACTTCATAATCCAACTCTTAATGCAAACAGGGCTCCTCATAAACTGAAATTACCAGAGATAAAATTGCAATCATCAAATTGACCAATTTTGGTGATAAGAGGATAGTTTGCTATTTTGGTCACAAGGTATACAGTCAAATCACTTTGAGACATCCCAAAGATGATAAGGTACTATATCAAATGCAAGGATTATTATTAGGATTTCTCTTGCATCAGTGCACAATTACAAGCTTGGTAATGTTGGTAACACAGAACATCTTACCCAATTGTGTCTACAAAGAAAACCTAGATAGTTACAGAGATGGACAACAAAACAATACAAACTTTGTACAAGATTGATGCTAGCTAAGGAGGATGTGTAGTGATGCTAGCTAAGGAGGATGTGTAGAACATCCAGGTAAGAATCTTCCTGCAACTTTAGAGAAAACAGATCAGGAATCTGTCAAGTAACCAAATTCAAAGATGATTGTTTTGACCACCAAGAAGACATTTCTAATGATACTCATATGCGGCAATCATTGGATTGTTAACCTACACAACTGCAATTTTTTTAATATAATTTTTTTATTTTAATAACCAATAATACATCCAACAATGAATGTGAAGTAGGATTTACTATATGATTGAATAGGAAGGGAGGGAGTTTATATGGCTTTTGAAATAGGCTTGCCGATATCTTGTAAAGTATGAAAGCATAAACTGACAACATCTGAAATAAACAAGGTAAACCAGGTTAGCTTTATTTGAAACACTAACTTTATTCCTTTTAATTTGACTTGATGCATCTACAGTTCTCTTGAGTCCAGATAGTCTGGTTTCTGTCATACTGTCAATATTATTCAGGGTGACCTGCAAAAAGACTCAATTTGAGAGCATCTGTGGAAGAGGGTGGCTTGGAAAGAGTCTGGCAGGAGAGGAAATGCGTTTTCCTCTCTACATATTAAAAAACACACACACACACACAATGCTTCCATCCTACATTTGCCCGGGTTGATTGGGAGATGAAAGAGCTGGTGACTATTTAAATCCAAACTGACACGGGTGGGGAGATGTTTAGCCCAATGATATGTAACTACAGTAACAGACAACAAAAAGCCCACTGCAGGAGAAATGCAGAAACTGGATGAAAAGACTGCTAGCCTTCTTCTCGAGTCCTCTTCATCTGACTAGATGACAAGAGGGTCTTCCACCTATGGAAGAAAGAGAAAAAGGCCAGTAAGAAAAAGCAGTCATGTGAACAACCCAAGATCTAATTAAGGTGGTGTACAATGTCTATACTTTCGAGCATAGACCATTGAGTAATAATTGAAAGGATATGATCATTTGCTGAAATTTCCTTGGGAAACAGCTCACGAGTTCTAACATTTATGGTAAACCCAACTTTTCCTCCCAGACCTTTGGGTGGAGGGGGGGGGGGGCATGTGGGATGTAACAGCTTCTCAGTTTCCACAACAATTTTTTCATTGTGGTTGCTCTTAAAAACAAAAATGATCATATTACTAAAATGCCACCCAAGTGCAGCCTGTTATACATGCTGCACTCGTTTTGTAGTTTCAGTCAAAGACAAAGAATTCCGAGTGAATGGATTATTTTCAAACAGGCTGGTCTCTCCATATTAAATCAGGATAATTATCCCAAGTCCAATGACCTATACTTAGACTCACTTTGGGGAAACATACCTTGCCAGAGAAGGAAACACATGACCAAGCCAAGAATTTAAGAATTTATCATGAGTAATAATTAAAAATGAGAAATAATCCATAATCTAAAAAATGTATGAACCAATGTGACTGGAAGCAGTCAATTATTACACTAACCTTTTACTTTAATTTGGGTCGTCTGATCAGCCTAGAGCGATAAGATGAACAACTCTTCTCTCAGGTGGCTTTAATGATTTCCAAGTGAAAGATGTATGGCCAACTTCAATCTAACTTCCAGTAAACTTGCATCCATAATCCACTAATTGTGCACCAATTCAAAGTTGCATTGGGAGATCACAAGGTTGGTAAATGCAGGAAACACAAACAACATAACTGGTGCGTTAGAAGCATAATAATAATAATAATCCTTGCATTTGATATAGCACTTTTCACATCTTATCGATATCTCAAAGCGCTTCTACTGTAACTGTACTGTAAAGTGAATTGGCTGTATATCAGTGTATAGAAACCTTTTGCTTCCTTTTACTAATGGGATTTGCAAGTATAAAATAGGGTGAGTAACATATTCCACGTCTCAAGAACAAAATAATTTTATGCAATGCACAAAATAATTCACCACTAGTCCTGCCCCACAAAGAAGAGAACAACTGGTGGACACAGCAAGTGGACCAGCTGTCTTTCAACTCAAAGACTTGAATCCAGCTCAGAATAATTGAAGCACAATCTCCGCGGAGAATAGTAAGTGTGAGTAGTTTTTAATCCAGGTCTTAAAGTTGTGTAAATCAGAGCACAAAGTGAAAGAAAATGCAAGGATTATTCATTCATCCCACAATAACAACAAAATTACATTCGTAAAGCATCCTCCTATCATGAAAGGCACTATACAAGTGTCATTTTGATGTTGTTGGTCTGGAGGACATCCATAGGTGCCGAGGCACCATAATTACAACTCTGAAATCTCAATTATGTTTTTCTCTTTTTTTGCTCCATTTCTCCACATATTTAAAAAAACTTGTACAATAAAGGTTTCTTGTAAATTTCAATTGTTTGAATGTCAGAGAAACCTTTACTCTGAATCAGACAAATATACATGATGTGCTCAATACCAAAATGTAAATCAGAACCTGTTCACTTCAGTGACTCCTCTATACACAAACATTCACTAAAAATATTAAAAACATTAAAAGCACACAGTTCTTCCATCACACAGGTACCAGGAAGACTATCAAGGTAAAACACATGGGCACCAAGTACAGTAAAAGCTTTGTTATCCAGCAGCCTTGGGACCTGACCGGTGCTGGTTAATCAAATATGCCGGATATTCGAGCGGCAAGTTGCCGAAAATCCTACACAAAAAATTACTTATTTTAAAACATACCATATTAATAATAGACTAAATAATAACAGAATATTGTATGGATACTTACCAATAAAGCATACATAAATACTACAGTCAACCCTTGCTGAACGCAGAGGGATCCTGGAAAACAGCGCACTCGGTAAAATCGCGTTCGGTACCAAGTACATAAAGTGAACATAAGCACGGGAAAAACCGCATAGTCAAATTTTACTTGTATTGGGAGATACCATTGGTTGGTTGTCGGATAACCAAGCTTTTACTGTATTAATCCTTAAGTTTGTCGAGACACAGAAATCATAGAATTATATGGCACAAAAGGAGGCCATTTGGCCCATCGAGTCTGTGAAAAGAGTACAGGTAAACCTCGATTTAGGATGGGGTTGCATTCCTAAAAAACGGTACTCAGATCGAAACGTCCTAAATCGAAACACGGTTTCCCACGCGGTCCCATTATATAATCTGAGATGGGTTTTTTTCACAATATTTTCGGACCTTTAACCCACTAAATAACACACATAGGGGTACTTGGGGTAACTGTACAGTATTGTAATCTGCTTGCACCTGTAGCTGAAGCACATTTTGAACTTGCCAGTGTATTGTCCTTATTCAGTTTTATAGTAGCCACTGTCAGTCCAGCTAGCACGAAAGCCCTCCCGACCTCCGTACCTTTTTCACCAGACTCGATGTGCTTTATCACCTACAATTTAGTATTTAAAGTGATGGCATTTTGTGGTTGAAATGCAGTTTGTACAGAAATACAGTTTATGTGCCATAAATGGGACGATTGGGAAAGTTAAGTTATTGTAGCTGCCACTTTACGAAAGTACTATGAACCTAAAAAGTTAGGAAGAAGATAGCAGGAAGAAGTATTCACCAGTATTGAGGTACAACAATGAATATTACCTATAGAGATTAGTAGTAACAGGTTCAAAACAAATCCTTGACTACAACTCTGGGAATCTTCGAATGTATCAGAATCAAATCTGATTATCTGAGAATGTGGCTCGGAAAAAAGCAACATATGCGTACCTAAAAGAGAGAGAAAAAAACATCTATGGGCCCTGACCACTCTAAGATAACCTACAGTAGTGGTTCTCAATCTTTTTCAGCAATGTACCCTTTGTTAATTTTCAACATTATCGTGTAACCACGTACACACACACCACCCCCCTCATTCCACTTCCATTTTATAACCAAGCTTTTCTTATATAACAAAATAACTGGCACATACAAAACAAGGGGAATAACAACTAAATATACAATTTGGAAGGCTATAAAACAATAAGAGAGCTAAATAAATCAATGTAACCCCTGGAAATAATTTTGTATCCCTGGTGGAGAACTGCTGACCTACAGTATATAATGAAGCATCTTCCTAATAGCAAATAAACTACAAAAAAAAAGTAACTTACCGTATATCTCCGCTTATAAGGCGCACTTTTTTTCAGGTCGGAAGATCTCGAAAGTTGGGGGTGCGCCCTATACGCAGGTACAAGCAATTTTGAGCCTCGGAAATACAGTAAACAGGAGGGGCGGCCGGCGCGGGGTTTGGTCAGTGTCCGGCGGGGGTTGGGAGGAGCGGGTGACGGGGCTTCGGCCTCGGCCGCCCGGGCAGCGGCAGCAGCAGCGGACTTCAGTGCTGTGCTTACCTTCTGCCGAACCCAGTCTGCCTGCCTCACTCCCTGCCGCTCTCTCTCCTGCCTGCCTGCCTCTCCCTCCCTCCCTCCCTCCCTCCCTCCCTGCCTGCGTGCCGGCCTGCCTCTCTCCCTCTCTCTCTCCCACGCTGGCGGCCTGCCGCTCTCTCTCCCTCCCTCCCTGCCTGCATGCCTGCCTGCCTCTCTCCCTCTCTCTCTCCCGGGCTGCCGGCCTGCCGCTCTCCCTCTCTCTCTCCCGGGCTGCCGGCCTGCCTCTCTCTCTCCCGGGCTGCCGGCCTGCCTCTCTCCCTCTCTCTCTCCCTGCATGCCTGCCTGCCGCTCTCCCTCTCTCTCTCCCGGGCTGCCGCTCTCCCTCTCTCTCTCCCGGGCTGCCTGCCTGCCTCTCTCCCTCTCTCTCTCCCTGCCTCCCTCTCTCCCTCCCTGGCTGCCTGCCTCTCTCTCCCTACCTACCTGTCTCTCCTGTCTCTCCTCCATTCTGCCGGCAATATCATTGAAAATGCTTCCGGTTTTTTTCACCAAGAAAAGGTCAAAAACGGGGGGTGCGCCTTATACACGGGTTCGCCTTATACGCGGAGATATACGGTAATTATCTTTATAAAAGCACACCCCATGTCCGCAGGATGCAAGTGTACAATTTGCATTATGTACAACTAGTACCACTGGAAAATGTTGCAAAGTTACCTGTACTCAAATTTCTCGACAGGACGTTGACACCTAGTCCTTCATTATCTTTTAGATGGACCACAATATTCTTGTCGGATGCGTTATTTTGACACAGTTTCAGAGTTAGGAAGTCACATCAGCTTCTGCACAGATTAGCAATAAATTCTCTGTCCTCAAACAAGACAGCCACACAGTAGTTTGGTCAGCGATTGTCACTGAGGGTCAAGAAATTAACATACACTGCATTGTGATACTGACAATTTCTGATGACTAGCTCCAAGTGCTGCAGCGTCATTATAGTAGACTCAGAATGTCCAACACGCAGAAACGCATCACGACGCTTAAGAATATACAAATCAGAGTTCCACATAAGCATCACATCTGTGCACGGAAATTTCCCTTTGTCTGGGATAGTTTGCAATGATACTCTTGCCCTGGAAGAACACACCCTGCCTACCACAGTTCTGGAAACCATCCAGTGCAGCTGACAACAGTTTGTGGATTCCAGTATGTACATTGGGAGTATTTGGGGTACGGCTTCAAATCACATGTTTATTCAAGTCCACCATTGCGAACACTCTGGCAAGCTCTTGCCTGGTACTGTGGAGTCCTGTGGCTCAGTGGTTAGACTACTCGCCTTACAACGCCAGGCAGGTCAGGGCGAAACCTTGGGCAAGTTTCTTTACTCCACAAGCCTAATAATAATCCATCCAAAAAAATAAAATAAAATTTCAATCCATGACTTTTTGTGGGACACTGCTATGCGCAACTGGCTACCGCGTTTCACCCAGAAATATACAGTCAATTCACTTTACAGTATATTCTGTGAAGCGCTTTGAGACGTCTAGAAGACATGAAAAGCGCTATATCAAATGCAAGTATTATTATTATTACTCCAGCAAGCATCACACCACCCACAGCCCCCTTAAGCACTCTGACTTGCAGCATTAACAGGAGTTTAGAGGCAAGAATCCCGGACCTTCACCTTACTCCTAAAGCCAGTCTGCTCCTCCAAGTTCCACTGACCAGCTAGGCTAACTGTATGTCAACAGTAGCTTGGCGTAGTGCAAATCTGACTGACTCAGGAACCAGACTACATAAGCAATGCAGAGGATCATAACATCTACTTGATGTGTAAAATCATGTAATCTGTATTGATATCTTTACTCGCTGGTGTTTATGCAACAGCCTTTGTTTTGACAATGAACTTCACTGAGTAAACGTACAATTCAACAATCTTCCAACCATTACAGTCCATCTTGGTCAGAGTACAGTTGCTTACAATTGAGTTCCTCTGACCAAGTAGTCACACTCAATGTTTCTATGACAATAGAATCGTTAACTCTCATAAAAGCTAGTCAATCCAGACCAAGTTAGAAAACAAACAAGTTTATACTATTTGATTATGTCATATAACTTAGTTTGAAACTTATTTTTCTTTGACCGCTGTGGTATTTCAGAACAAAAATGACAATGCTTGCACCAAAATTTAACCTAGAAATTCTTAAACAGAATGAACTTGTTTGTTGTGTTCCATTACAAAACCTCAGGATTCAGAAAAGCAAAATTCTGAAGCTGCAATTTTGCAGTACACTGTTACCACAATTCCTGAATTACCATGCAAACTTTAATGGCTGCCCCTATTCATACAGTACTGTATACCAAATGTGCTAATATATTGTACCTGTAATGCTTAGTGCGTTAAAAATAGATTCACTCAACCAGGCATCGCTAGACCTTTCCAGCTACTGACAAGTTGAGCCACTCATCAACAACACTTTTTACTTGGGTCTCAAAATTGGTGTTGATTTGAACTTATCAACAATTATGAAATTGATCTGGAAATTCAAGTTTGAGTCAATACTAAAAAAAAAGCTACCACCTCAAAATAGTCACTGTGGTTAGAAGAAACCTAGGAAATGGATTTTAAACTTAAAATTGCACATGTGGACAAATGATAATAGTTTTTTTTTAATGTACAAACACAAAGAAGGTTGAAAGTCACAACAAAGCGACTATATATGTACTGTAGTATGTTTCTAACATGCATTTAAGTAAGATACTGTTATAGCAATAAAGTTATGAAAGTAATTTTACTGTTCCAATTGAGAGCTGAAAGGTGGTTCAGCTTGACAATGTGTAAGTTATAATAATAATCTTTGCCTTTTTTTGTATTTACAATTATATAGTAAAAGCCAACCGCAGACAAGAAAACCTCCAAAGATTTGCCAGCAACCAAAGGCTAAACTCATAAGTCTTGTGTTGTAGATGCACTATAAAAATAGGGCCATAACATTTTATATTCAGTAGTGGCCAAAAGCATTTGTAGAATTGGCTTATTTTCCTGTGGTAATTCTATTATTAGCTTTCTCATTTCCCATTTTAGAATTCTTGTCATTGTTAAATGTTTAAGGTGGAATTTAAGTACTATATGAACTGTTATTGCAGCATCATATAAATCTCTGTACATGGGAGAGAAAGGAACTGAGTTAAGAAAACACTCAAAGAAAGTGCTATGAGTATTCAGAACTGGTAAACAAAATGACTTCCTGTTTATACAACAATTTACCATCTGGAAATCTCCAAACTTGATGGCAGATATATAACTTCCTGTACAATGCCCACCGAGAGAAAATCACTCTTTCTTAATAGAACTATTGCAGAAAAATACGCAACACTTATGGCTACTATTAAAATGCAAAAAGCTACATTAGATTCCTATTTATACAGAATGTTTTTACACCACAAGTACATTACATTCATAAATGTAGTATATTTTGTCAGGTTTGATCCCCAGCCAATCCCTGACCAGGACTGCTTTCCTTCATCTCCATCACATTGCCCACCCCCAACTATATCTCACACCCAACGCAAACAAAACCCTCATCCTGCTCACCGTTCTCCCCAACACAATGATCCACAAAATCCATTTACAGTAGTTCAAAACTCCACCACAAATATAATCACCCACAGTAAACTCTGCAACTCAATCATACCAGTCCCTGCAGGAGCCACTAGCTCCCTATCACAGAACAGATTAACTTCAGATCATAACACTTGTCTACAAATCCTTTTGGGCCCTGGCATCTACCTACCTATCTGGCCTGTTTACTCACCACTCCACTACCTTCAATACCCAGCTGGCTCTCACTTGTCCCTTTTTCATCCAAAACTCTGCCGCCCGAATATTCACCCGCACCAAACTTCGCTCCCCCATTACCTCAGTCCTTGCCAGACTTCACTGGCTCCCTATCCCAGAGAGGATTGACTTCAAGATCCTCACCCTTGTTTTCAAATCCCTCCACTCCTCTGCACCCCCCTAGCTCTCTGACATCCTCTCCTCAAACCAGCTACCCTTGCCTTCGCTCCACTGGGTCTGGCCTCCTCCATGTCCCCTGAATCCTCCGCTCCACCCTCGGCGGCCGGGCCTTCAGCCACTATACCCCGAGGCTCTGGAATTCCCTTCCTCATCACCTTCATCTTGCCCCCTCTTGGCTCAGCTTCAGGTCCCAGCTGAAGACCTTTCTCTTCGACTGCGCATTTGGTCACCTTTCTACCCCTGCCCCTGGCTCGGTCCCGGGATCCGCTATTGTGAAGTGCTCTGAGACGCCGTCCGGCGTGGAGGGCACTATATAAATTGTTGTTGTTGTTGTTCCCTTGTCCCCTCCAATCCACCATCTGCAGCCTTGCTTTCAGCCTTGCGTCCTGAAACTATGCAACTCTCCCTCAGTCCCTCCACCTTGCCTACTTTCTTGTTTTCAGATCACACCTAAGACCTTTTTGACTGTGCCTACGGTCAGCTCCCTGCTCCTCCTCCTCCTTTACTTGGGTGTCAGGCTCCAGCACTGTTAAGATCTCTAATAATAATCCTTGCATTTGACATAGTGCTTTTCACATCTTCTAGACTTTTCAAAGTGCCTCACAGAATATACTGTAAAGTGAATTGACTATATTTTGTGGGTGAAATGCAGCAGTCAATTGCGCACAGCAGTATCCCACAAACAGTGGTAGATTGAAATGACCAAATTTTTTTTTTTTGAGGGATTATTATCAGGCGTGTGGAGTAAGGAAACTTGCCCATGGTTTTGCCCTGCCTGGAATTGAACCCAGGTCTCTCGCTTGCAAGGTGAGTGCTCTAACCACTGAGCTACAGGGCTCCCCATAATACAATGATTTTGCAAAAATGCTACCATGATGCTACCCCGAGTGAAGGATGCTATGTTAATGTGGTTTTGAATTACTGATTGTTGTTTTATTTATACTGTATTGACCCAAATCAAAAAAACACTTTAGTACTCACGGTATTCCAGTAACAGAGCAACAGATTGGTTCATAAATTACTAACTTTCCTCCACTACTATTTAAAATGTCATATATGAAATAGTAAAATATATCTTTCATTTTTGACATCCATTAATAAAATGTTTAATTTCACAATTAAAAGTGTAAAAGTCCTCTATTTTCTCTCAACTTGCTGAACAATATACTTATTGACTTATGACAGAATAAGAGTAACTGACTCCCAGCCCTCACCGTGGTTAGCCCTAAATTAATGCTTATTTAGATTTGACACAGCTCTTATTAATTCTGCTTTCATGATCTATGTCAAATAGCCTCATGATATATACATTTTGTCCATTTTACAACAGATTATGTTCCTTTCAATCCCAATTCATACAAGAAAAGTAATTCAGATATGCAAACTTCTTCTTGTAAACTGAAGTTTCGCCGTGCCTGAATTTGCCCAAATTCATGAATGACCAGTCAATCAGTCACTCAAAGGAACTAGGAGTAATAATAATATTATAATAATCCTTGCATTTGACATAGTGCTTTTCACATCTTCTAGACTTCTCAAAGCACCTCACAGAATATACTATCTATATATAAGTGAATCAACTGTATATTTTGTGGGTGAAATGTGGCAGCCAATTGCGCACAGCAGTGTCCCACAAACAGTTGTGGATTGAGTTGACTAATTTTTTTGAGGGATTATTATTATCAGTCGTGTGAACTAACAAAACTTGCCCAAGGTTTCGCCATGCCTGGAATCGAACAGGCTGAATGGTGAGTGCTATAACCATTGAGCTACAAAATTCCATTCAGTAGGCCATTCAGTCCTTCAACCTATTCCACCATTTAATTAAATCATGGCTGATCTGTACCTCAGGTAATGCTCTTTGAACACTCTCCCAACACTCTCTGACCTGCTCCATGTACCCCGCCCAACCATCAATGGGCAAGCCTTCAGCCACTCTATGCCCAGCCATTGGAATTCCATCCCACAATCCCTCCACCTCACCCCCTCCCTAGCCTCCTTCAAGTCACGCCTCAAGACTCTAGTCTTCGATCGTGCCATCGATTACCCCCTCCACGATTCCAACCTCAACTAGGATCCGAAACATTGACTGTTCAGTGTCTTGCGCCTCCCAACGTGAAAGGCGCTATATAAATGTAATTTTTGTTGATGATATTATCAAATTCATTTTTTTAAACTCAAAATCATCTGACCAGCTAACAACAACAACAAAAAAAATTACACTTATAAAGCGCCTTTCACGTCGGGAGGACGTCCCAAGGCGCTATCTAACATTTTCAATAGGGTTTGAACTAGAAATGTTGAAAACAAAGTGTATACTTACCAAAAAAAACAACACTTTGAGAAATCAAACTTAAGATACATTGAAACTTGTTTGATTACAAAATGAACATCCTGCCAAAATATACAAGGGTAAAAGCAAATGCTGCATTTGGAAAAACACTTCATACAAGAAATAATAATAATCCTTGCATTTAATATAGCACTTTTCACGTCTTCTAGACATCTCAAAGCACTTCACAGAATATACTGTAAAGTGAATTGACTGTATATTTGTGGGCGAATTTACTTTGAAGCCTCACTTAATTCTAATTAATTAATTACCCTTTCCCTGCCTTCCACCCCATATGATCTCAACCCCCAGCTCAGGTGCAAATCCTTTGACTCTCCAGCACCTTGGACGTCTTCTCACGATGAAAGGCACATGTACTGTTGTACTGTAATTTGCTTTGTTTGTAAGCACAAGACAGCTTATCTGCCTCAGCTGCAACACTCAAAGTGCAATGAGATGAATAAACAGTTAACTTGTTTGACAAATTTGCACAGGCAAGTTTCCCTCCATTTCCTCTAAATCATGCATGAGATATTTTTAACATCCACCAGAATAGGTAGACAGTCTTTTGTTTAACATTTCCTTTGAAGAGCAACAACTTTACCAGTGCTATAGGGTTTGCCATTCAAACAGACAAGCTTCTGGCACAGACATTAACGCAGCCCAACTGATATTATAGTACAAATGCAGTATGAGCAATTACACCATTCTTAAACGTTCTCTCTTCATTTCCCCAGGGATACATACCAACCCAAAGGGAAGGCAAGCAAATGTTTCCTAGATTTATCTTTAATGCCCTTAAAATTCTCCATGACTGGGATCATCGTGCACAATCACACATAGGCTGAACACAGTAATTTTATTTGACATTAAACATAATTATACACACAACTGCTCTCAAATGCAATATATTCCATTTTAATATAGGCTACTGTGCTTGTACAGTATATGAAAAATATGATGTTCAATAGGAATTTTATTTACCGGTATAACACTTAGATCGAAAGAGAGAGCAATTATTTCAAGCAGCTAATAATAATCCTTGCATTTTATATAGTGCTTTTCACATCTTCTAGACGTCTCAAAGTGCTTCACAGAATATAAAATGAATTGACTGTACATTTGTGGGTGAAACGCAGCAGCCAATTGCGTAAAACAGCATCCCACAAACAATCATGGATTGAAGTGACCAATTTGGGGGTGGGAGTAATGGATTATTATCAGGCAGATGGAGTAAGGAAACTTGCACCCTGCCAGGAATCGAACCCAGGTCTCTCGCTTGCAAGGCTCTAACCACTGAGCTGCAGGATTTAGCTTAGTTAAGATATCAAGGCTGGCGATGTTCTCAAAGGATAGAGATAGATTTGAAAAAGGTCAAGAAACAGAAGAGTAAGGTGATAGCACTTTTAGATGCCAATGACAAGCCAAGGCGTTGTTTATCAAATAAAATTATTATTATATTAATTAAAGTGCAAGTTAGATTTTAAAATTTGAAACTACAGGCTCAAGTTTTCCTAATACTGTACTACTTGCCGGGTTTCCCTAAAATAGCACATTAAGTTTTTTTTTAATGATATTGCCAATACAACCAGCAACATACAACTTCTGTATTTTTCTCTCAAAAGACATTTTCTCCCATCTCTCATCATATCAATCCTACACATCACCCAACCAAGCAACACCAAAATTATAGCGCCAAATATCTTTAAAGATTGTAGAAATACAATTTAAACTGACAGCATTTCCAACTGTATATTATGTTATTTGCTTTAAAGTAGCACCTGTAGCTCAGTGGTTAGAGCACTCGCCTTACAGACGTGAGACCTGTGTTTCGAATCCAGACAGGTCAGGGCAAAATCCTGGGCGGGTTTCCTTACTGATGGTGATACGTCCAAAAAAATAAAATCGGTAATTTCAATCCCTGACTGTTTGTGGGACAATGCTGTGTGCAATTGGCTGCCGCATTTCGCCCACAAAAATAGTCAATTCACTTTACAGTATATTCTGTGAAGTGCTTTGAGACATCTAGAAGACGTGAAAAGCGCTATATAAAAAAAATGCAAGAATTATTCAATTTAAGAGGACACTCTTAAGGTTTTAAGAGTTTTCTCCTCCTTCTGAATATGTTCAAACCAAAAAGGGCAAACTTGCTGAGCACCCCAAAAAAACACTGAAATTAAATTAATGTTTTTCACCAACATTCACCATTCTCTTTTGGTTCTGTTAGAAACAGTCCATTGCTTGTACTCCTAGCAGGTATTTTAACATAATGTGGAGTCCTGCAGCTCAGTGGTTAGAGCACTCACATTACAAGTGAGACCTGGGATGAATTCCAGACAGGGGCGAAACTTTGGGCAAGTTTCCTTACTCCACACCTAATAATAATCCCTCAAAAAATAATAATGAATTGGTCATTTAAATCCACGGCTGTTTGTGGGACACAGCTGTGCTCAACTGACTGCCGTTTCTCCCACAAATATACAGTCAATTCACTTTACAGCATGTTCTACGAAGCGCTTTGAGACGTATAAAAAAAACGTGAAAAACGCGATATCAAACGCAAGATTTCAGCGCCTCGGGGCAGCCCCCACCCCCACCCACCGCGAAAGGGGCAATACAAATGTAATGTTGTTGTTGTTGTTGTGAAGCTCCACAATTGTCAAGTGTTCCAGGACGCGATCCCATGTGAGGGACACTATATCAATGCAAGTTGTTCTTATTGTACATCATACACAAGGATTATTATTATTATTATGCTGATGTGGGGGCATCCCGAGGAGGACTGTCCACCAATGACCTAGAAGGAGCTTTTCTGCGGTTATAATAATGGTAACAATAATATTAGTTCATTTGAATGTAATGATTTCCTCAGTTTTTTTTAAACTGTGAGTGCCTGTTTGCCAACATTGTGAGTGATGTTTGCACACACCTGCCAACACCAGCCCAGGCCCCCTGCCCCACCCCAGCCCCCACTCCCCCCAGCCCAGCCCCCCACTCCACCAGCCCAGGCCCCCACCCCAGCCCCCCACTCCACCAGCCCAGGCCTCCTGCCCCACCCCAGCCTCCCACACTCCCACCCCAGCCCCCCACTCCCCCCACCCCAGCCCCCCACTCCACCAGCCCAGGCCCCCTGCCCCACCCCAGCCCCCCACTCCCCCCACCCCAGCCCCCCACCCCAGCCCCCCACTCCACCAGCCCAGCCCCCCACCCCAGCCCCCCACCCCAGCCCCCCACTCCACCAGCCCAGGCCCCCTGCCCCACCCCAGCCTCCCACACTCCCACCCCAGCCCCCCACTCCCCCCAGCCCAGCCCCCCACTCCACCAGCCCAGGCCTCCTGCCCCACCCCAGCCTCCCACACTCCCACCCCAGCCCCCCACTCCCCCCACCCCAGCCCCCCACTCCACCAGCCCAGGCCCCCTGCCCCACCCCAGCCCCCCACACCCCCACCCCAGCCCCCCACCCCAGCCCCCCACTCCCCCCACCCCAGCCCCCCACCCCAGCCCCCCACTCCAGCCCCCCACTCCACCAGCCCAGGCCCCCTGCCCCACCCCAGCCCCCCACTCTACCAGCCCAGGCCCCCTGCCCCACCCCAGCCTCCCACACTCCCACCCCAGCCCCCCACTCCCCCCAGCCCAGCCCCCCACTCCACCAGCCCCCCACTCCCCCCACCCCAGCCCCCCACTCCACTAGCCCAGGCCCCCTGCCCCACCCCAGCCTCCCACACTCCCACCCCAGCCCCCCACTCCCCCCACCCCAGCCCCCCACTCCCCCCACTCCCCCCACTCCCACCCCAGCCCCCCAGCCCCCCAGCCCAGCCCCCCACTCCCCCCAGCCCAGCCCCCCACACTCCCCACCCCAGCCCAGCCCCCCCCACTCCCCCCAGCCCAGCCCCCCACTCCCCCCAGCCCAGCCCCCCACACTCCCCACCCCAGCCCAGCCCCCCCCACTCCCCCCAGCCCAGCCCCTCACACTCCCCACCCCAGCCCAGCCCCCCCCACTCCCCCCAGCCCAGCCCCCCACTCCCCCCACCCCACCCACCACAGCCCCCCCCCCCCACTCCCCCCAGCCCAGCCCCCCACTCCCCCCAGCCCAGCCCCCCACACTCCCCACCCCAGCCCAGCCCCCCCCACTCCCCCCAGCCCAGCCCCCCACTCCCCCCACCCCACCCACCACAGCCCCCCCCCCCCCACTCCCCCCAGCCCAGCCCCCCACTCCCCCCAGCCCAGCCCCCCACTCCCCCCAGCCCAGCCCCCCACACTCCCCACCCCAGCCCAGCCCCCCCCACTCCCCCCAGCCCAGCCCCCCACTCCCCCCACCCCACCCACCACAGCCCCCCCCCCCCCACTCCCCCCAGCCCAGCCCCCCACTCCCCCCACCCCCCCCACCCCAGCCCCCCCCCCCCCACAGCCCAGCCCCCCACTCCCCCCCCCCCCACAGCCCAGCCCCCCACTCCCCCCACCCCACCCACCCCAGCCCCACTCCCCCCACTCCCCCCAGCCCAGCCCCCCTGCCCCACCCCAGCCCCCCACTCCATCCCCGCCCCACTCCCCCCACTCCCCCCAGCCCAGCCCCCCACTCCATCCCCGCCCCACTCCCCCTGCCCGGATCCCCCCTGCCCCGGCCCGCTCCCCCAGCCCAGGCCTCCAGCCCCACCAGACTGTCTCCGCCCCTCCCCCACCCCCTCCCAGGCTGAGCCTCGGCCTCGGCTGCCACGGCCCCCAGGCCCCGAGCGCCAGCCCCGGGCCGCAGCCCCCAGCCCCTGCCCCCCCCCCCCCCCCCCCCCGGCCTCAGCCCCGGGCCTCACTCGGCTCAGCAGCTCCTACCGTGTAGGCACCGATCCTGCAGACCGCGACCCCCACCTGCAGCCACTCCGCCATCCTCCCGCCCCCCAGCCACACACTGACACTGAGAGCGACAGAGACCACTGAGGGGGGGGGGGGGGGGGGAGACAGGAGGGATAGGGGGAGAGAAGGGGTGGGGGGAGAGAGACAGGGGGGGGTGAGGGAGAGACAAGAGGGGGGGGGGGGGAGAAAGAAGGTGGGGGGAGAAAGACAAGAGGGTGGGGGAGAGACAGGAGGGGTGGGGGGAGAGAAGGGTGGGGGGAGAGAAGGGGTGGGGGGAGAGAGAAGAGGGGGGTGGGGAGGAGACAAAGGAGGAGGGTGGGGGAGAGACAGGAGGGGGTGTGGGGTAGATGGTAGGGGGGAGAGACAGGAGGGTGGGGGAGAGACAGGAGGGGGTGTGGGGTAGATGGTAGGGGGGAGAGACAGGAGGGGGTGTGGGGTAGATGGTAGGGGGGAGAGACAGGAGGGTAGGGGAGAGACAGGAGGGGGTGTGGGGTAGATGGTAGGGGGGAGAGACAGGAGGGTGGGGGAGAGACAGGAGAGGGGAGAGGAGGGGGGAGAGAGACAGGAAGGTTGGGGGGGGGGGGGGGGTAGTGAAAGACACACACTTGTGGGGGGGGGGGGAAGAGACAGACATACATTCTGAGGGAGGGGAGAGACACTATGTGGGGGGTAAAGAGAGACCCTCTCCGGGAGTGGGGGCAGTAGGTGAGAGATCCCATTTGGGGGGAGGGGCAGTGAGACCCTCTCTGGGTGGGAAGGAGACAGGAGGTGAGGGGATAAGACACTCTCTCTGGGTTTCAGAGGGAGGGTGTGAGGCACACTCAAACTATGACTTGTTTGGGGGACACTGCTATAGTATATTCTGTGGAGTGCTTTGAGACGTCTAGAAGACAAGAAAAGCGCTATATCAAATGCAAGGATTATTATATATTATTACTACCTCAAGTCTGCTCCTGCTCAGTCATTCATCTTCCCTCTCCACAATTACAACCCAGGCAGTCTGCGTCTTATTTGGTTTGCGTTAGTATTTATTCACTCTGTTGTGTTTACCAGGATAGAACCCGGTTATCTTTAGGTTGCTATTTTGTGAAAGAGTTAAGCATGATTCCAAAAGTCTCTGTTCTTCCTTGTTATCTATTTAAAAATATTCACACACACATATTTATTTGCTTGTTTTCTGTCTCATTGCTAAAAACAATCCCCTCTGCAAAAAAAATGCTTACCGGTAACTAAAATGTGTCCCAACTTTTTGTATACAGTACCTCCATTGCTCTCAGTCCTAACTACACAACCCTTTTCACATAGAGCAGTGGAGATTTTTAAACAAATGGGTTGTGAAAATGTAAAAACAAATGAAAACTTCCCTGTACATGAGGTGAGAGAAAAAAGCTATGATGACCCACTGTTTTTAGAATTGGAAACAGGCAGGTTTTAAAATAATTTTAGGGAAAACTAGTACTATACCAAGACATAAATAGAACATGTTGATCAAGAGCATCAACATTAAAAAGAGAGTTGAATTATAGCTTGGGTAAGGTTGAAATCAAATTTAGAATTAACATTTGTTAATTCTATCTTGACGGTGGGTCAGGTAGGAATGGAACCAGTCAAGGACTGCGCCTTGAAGGTTGAGGTGGGAGGAAAGATGTTGAAGGAAGATGGTGTGATCGACTGTGTTGAACGCAGCAGACAGGTCAATGAGGACGAGGAGGCAGAGGGAGCCCTGGTCACAGGCGGTTAGGATGTCATTTGTGACCTTAACCAGGGCAGTGTCTGTACTGTGGATAGGGCGGAAACCTGATTGGAGGGGTTCAAGAAGTGAGTGAGTTGAAAGGAAAGAGCGGAGCTGGGAGGCAACCACTCTTTCAAGGACCTTGGATAGAAACGGGAGGTTGGAGATGGGTCGATAACTTGATGGTTGCGACGCATCAAGGGAGGGTTTCTTCAGGATAGGGGTGATGGTGGCTGTTTTAAGGGAGGTAGGGACGGTGCCTGAGGAGAGGGAAAGGTTAATGGTGTCAGAAATGAGCGGGGCTAACAAATGGAGCTGGGTGCGGAGGAGGGGGGTGGGGATGGGGTCCAATGAGCACGTGGTGGGTTTCATGGAGGTAATTATTTTTGTGACTGAAAACGGGGTGGTGGGGTTGAAAGTGTGAAATGGGGGGTGAGTAGGGGTTGAGGTAACTGATGAGGGCGCGAAGGTGGAGGAGTGGTGGGGGGAGGAAACCGCAGAGCGGATTCTCTCAATTTTGGACTTGAGGAAGTCCAGCATTTCCTCACAACGATCGTTTGAGGAGAGGATCTGCGAGGTGAGGCGGGGGGGGGGCGGAGGAGCTGGTTGGTGGTGGCGAAGAGGAGGCGGTGGTTGTCCTTCGCTTCCAGCATTATCCTGGAGTAGAAGGCTGATTTGGCGGTGGCTAGGGCGGAGCGGTAAAATTTGATGCGGTCCAGCCAGATTTGCCGGTGGACCGTGAGGCCAGATTTGAGCCAGGTGCGTTCAACTGCTCTCACTTTTGAGGAAACGGAGGTGAGTTGTGTACCACGGTGATGATCGGGAATGGGGCCTGCTCCAAGCCCCCCGCCCGAACCGCCCCACCATCGGAGGCCGGGCCTTCAGTTTTTCCGCTCCCACCCTATGGAATGCCATCCCTCAATCCCTCTGTTTCGTTTCTTCCCTTTCCTCTTTCAAGGCCGGTTTGAAGACTTTCCTCTTCGACCGTGCCTTTTGTTCCACCCCGAACTCTTCGACCTCCCCTTCGTGTTTCACCCCTCCCCGTACACTCCCCTCCCAGCTCGGGTCACACGCCTCCTGTGCAGCGCCTTGGGACGTCCTCCCGACGTGAAAGGCGCTCTATAAATGTAATTTGTTGTTGTTGTTGTTGTTGTTAACTAACATTAACAAAAGCATCAGTCTCATTCTTATCTGAAGATTGTAAATAGTTATGCACCTGGAAAAACAGATGTGTGTCGTGATCAGAAAATTGGGTTGTTGGTCAGGACACAGGGAGAAATTCCCTTGCATTTTCAAATAGAGAAATGGGATCTTTAATGTCCTTCTAACCGGGCAGAAAAGACCTTAGTTTAACGCCTCATCCAAAAGACAGAGGAAAGTTGAGAAGGCAAGAGCAAGTACAGTACTCCAGCAAATTTCAAACTCGCCATCACTGGTGGGATTGCTAAATGACAATCAATATGTAGTGTGAGTAACTCGTACATTGTGCTGGTTTGCATGGAGACTATCATGATAGAATCTTGACCTGGTTAGAACTAGAGTAAAAGTGTTACCACTATTTAGATTTTATAGATAGATATGTGATCTTTGCCAAATGGTTAGGCTTCACCTTCGCTTATTTCCGTTCTCCCTGTTTGTGCCAGTACTGGTTATTCTTAATTTGAATCGTCTGTTTGCCCTTTCTGTGCCTGGTAGTGAAAAAGCTGATATTCATTGCTTCCTGTGGCCTTATCTAGTCTTTCCACATTTTTTACCATTATTGGTCACCAGGCACAAAATATGTTTATAAATTTGATAACCAATTATCTAATATTTATAAGTCAAAGCTGATTTTTGCACATACAATCTTTCCATTGTACATTTCTCCTGCACTTGTCAGCCTCAATGGCAAACAGTGTAAATGTAAGTACTGTTCTGTACTATACTAGAATGATTCTTATCTCAGTGAGTTTGTTCATTGTCTTCATGGTGGATTTTGAGACATTGCTATGCACAAATTGGCTGCCACACTTTAACTACGGAAATATACAGTCGTAATTCTTGAAGAGCTTTGAGACATCCTTCCAACTTGAAAGTAATTATGTAAAAGGCACATAAAAAGCAAATGTAAGGATTATTACCTAGCCCAAAATGGAAATAAAATGTGGCTCTGTCAGAAAAACATTGTAGGTAGCAGTCTTCCTTGCTTAAATTCAATCAAGTTTGAATATCTATATCAATGAACATTTGCTTTCCAACCATTGGATGGAAAATCTACGATTCATGTTAACACATAATGCAAATCAACTGTAGATAATTCATTATCAACTGCAGCACGTATTCACAGAGTACGTACTTAACAAGGTATGCATTTTTACTTAATCCAGGTAAGTACAAAACAGTTGATAAGCATTTTAAAGCTGAATCACCACATTTCTGAGGTTTGATACATCAATTGAGGGTCATCTGTAATATCCATATGACATTCAGAATCGAAAGTAGAAATAAAAACACAAGTGAAGCAATGAAGTGGACTTTACACAAAGCTGTCATGAAACATTCTAAATATGATTGCAAAGGATGAAAGTTCCAGAAAAAAAGTCTGGAAATGACTGAGATGCAATATATTCTGCACATTAAAATTGTGATTAAAATACTGCAATGTACATCAATGCAGAATATTTTGAAAGCTTTAGGGTGCAACATCTAATGGATTTTACAATAAGAGGTAGTTAGCATCCAATACACTGACCAGACTGTCAAGCTATCCCAGGATTATTTGACAAATTGTACCAAAGAATGCTAGATCCTCAAATTTGATATCTCCCCTTTCATGTTTGGAGCACATCTCAAAGTACTGTACTTCACAGTATTATCTATAAAGTAATGACGGTATTTCCTAGGCTCATGTATGTGGCAGCCAATTTGCGCACATCAATGTTCTATGAAGTGAATAACAAAACTTATTCAAACAATCGTTCACCAGGATTCCTTTCTCTTTTGGCTTAAGTCATGGGATCTTTAATGTCTACCTGAACAGGATTAGATTGTCATTCATTGCATTGCAATAGATTGTCGGTCTAAACTATGTAAATTCAATGTCTCAATGCGGGGCAGTGTGGAATCCTCTCTCTTCCCATAACGTTCTGATTCAGAGGCCAGAGTGCTATCAACTGAGCCAGAGTGCCATCAACCGAGCTAAGCTGAAGCATGCTGGCACAATAGATAATATTTTTTAAAAGGCTGCAACTCAAATTATGCATGAAAAATTATTAATTCTTTATTCACTTTGGGTCAGAATATATAAAATATAATTCTTAGAAGTAATGCAAAAATTAGATATTTGTGGTATGATCATCCCGTTGCATTAACCAGTTAAGAACAGTTTATTCCAATACCTGTCTTCTGGTGTGTGGTGTTGTTCATTTGGATTTTGCTGCCACTCAATTCCACAGCAGAACACAGGTTTATAAAGTAAATCTAATAGATTGATGGAGGTCACCACACGGTCAAATGATATCAAATAGCTACAAGTCTTTCCTCTCCCACACTTCTACCTCTTTAATACACAGGAGCTGTTCTCTTCATCCATATGGTGCTTGTCATGCGGTTTATCACTACGAAACACTTGACCACCCTATGAGATAGGGCATTGGCTTACACTGCTGAGCATACGTCTACAATCGAGAAGTCTCATTGTTAAATTAACCATATGGGTCAACCATCAATAATTCCCTGGTTTAGTTATAGAAGTGCCTAATTTCGTCCAGCATAATCCCAAAGAGCTTTTCCAACCCAATAATTTTTTCCTGAATTTTCTAGTCCCAAGTCATCCAACAAAGCTATCAAGGATTTTGTTCCAAATATATAAATCATAACAATAATGGAACACATTGATGGCAGCTACACACCCAGTCTGCAGTGCAGAGAAGCAAATTGTCATTTTTGTCTATCCACACATGGGTTGAACAAAAGGCAAAAGAATGCTTCTGCCGCAAGGCAAAAGCAATGCATTGGCAATCAACAGTAACAGCACTTTCATACAAGACAACCAATCAAACTTCTTCAGAAAGATGGGAGTGGGAGCTGGTTGGGAAAATAGTGAAGGCAGGGAACCTCAGCGTCAAACTCACAACATAGGTCAACTCGGCCTACCTGCTACAGTCTTACATTAGAATTACATAGAATATACAGCACTAATCAGGCCATTCGGCCCAACTGGTCTATGCCACCGTTTATGCTCCACGAGTGTCCACTTACCCTTCCTTAACTAAGCCTATCACTCATGTACTTATCTGACTTCGCCTTAAATCCATCTATGCTATTTGCCGTCAACTTCTACTTCATAGAATTATACAGCACAGAAGGAGGTCATTTAGCCCATCGTGTGTGCGAGGCTCTGTGGGAAGAACTTTCTAAATCAATCCCGCTCCCCTGGTCTCTCCCAATAGCCCTGCAAACCTGTCCTCCCCAAACAGGCAGAAAGCCTTGTGGTGGCAAATCCCACATTCCCACTTCTCTGAGTAAAGAAGTTTCTTCTGACTTCCCTATTTGATATATTGATCACTATTTTATATTTATGGCTCCTGGTTTGGTCTCCCCCCCAAAAGGAAACATCTTCTCTATCATCAAAGAGATACGGTTTCAATTGGGGTTTGAAAGCAGAGTTGGGAGGGGACTGAGGCGGAGGGATTTTTTCTAGAAAAAAATATTATTATAATAATCTTTGCATTTGATATAGCGTTTTTCATGTCTTCTAGACATCTCAAAGCGCTTCACAGAATATACTGTAAAAGTAAATTGACTATTTGTGGGTGAAACGCAGCAGCCAATTGCACACAGTAGTGTACCACAAACAGTCGTGGATTGAAATGACCAATTTATTATAAGTTTTTTTTGGACGGATTATTACTAGGTGTGTGAAGTAAGGAAACTTGCCCAAGGTTTTGCCCTGACCTGCCTGGATTTGAAACACCGGTCTCAAACTTGTAAGGCGAGTGCACTAACCACTGAGCTACAGGACTCCATGAGAATATTAGAGAGTAGAGGCAATGTGGCTGATAGCTTGTTCACCAACAGCTCACAGAAAGGGTAGGATACACAAAGCAAACCAGAGTTGGCTAGGAGGAGGGAGTGGGAGTGCAGAGGTAGGGTGAGGCAAAGTGTGAAGGTATTTGAAGGTAAGAATGAGTCAGAATCATGGGGGAGGAATGAGTTTGGAGAATCTTGAGCAGGAGAAAATGCAGGCTGTATTTGTATGCTACTTGAGAAAGCTGACGCCTAAACTGAGTCTGGGAAAAGTGAAGTTCAGAGGTGACAAAGGAGTGATGAGGATTTCACCTATATTGGGTATGAGGTATACTGAGACAAGGTAATGTTGCAGAAATAGAGAAAAGTGGACTTGGTCAGTAACCAGATACACATCAACAACTTGCAGTTCTATAGCGTTTATATGCAAATAAATGCATTTGTTGTACTATTTTCCTACATCTACTATTGCTTTATGTGCGCCTGCAAAGGAAGCAAAATATTATTGTCACTCTGTATTAACACTATTCCCTGTCTTCATGCCTTCAATGTTGGCATGCTTCAGGACTCCACATTGGAATACAATGGAAAACCGGTTTAAATACAGGTACCGCTCCCCAACCGCGGGGGATACGTTCCTGAAAACTTCCGTGGTTGGAAAATACAGGGCCCTATGTGAAACATGGGGATAGGGGGAGTAAGTTTGTGTTTCGTAGAACTAAACACAAAAAAAAGATACAGTTATAACAAACATGGGGATAGGGGGAATAAGTTTGGGCGCACTGGCTGCCTGGATCTGCAGGAAACTGCGAGGCTGTCTGACTGACTGATCTACACACAGACAGAGAGAGAGAGTAATTAACGGAGATGGTGTGGGGGGAGTGACACGGGGGGTGGGGTTGGGGTGACACAGAGGGGGCAGTGGAGGTGACACGGAGGGGGGGTGGGGGTGAAACGGAGGTGGGGGGTGTGTGCAGAAGGTGGTGTGGTGGGTGACATGGGGATAGCACACTTACACAGAGAGAGAGAGAGAGACACTTACACAGAGAGAGAAAGAGACTTGCAAAGAGAGAGAAGATGCAGAGAAGCGACAATAAATTCATGTTATTTACCTTAATCCTAAGAGAGAAGCGTTGTCGCTGGTTGATTGCGACTTTGCAAATGGGTTCTAGTGCTAAACACTAGCGCGAAGCGACATCGAGGCTGGTTGATGCAACTGGGTCCTAGCGCTAAACGCTAGTGTCAGTGTTAAAACCCGTGGATAAGCAAGGGTTATAAGCCGTGGTTTGGAAGGGTTGTCGCATTTAGCAAACCGTGGATGCATGAGTTTCGCAGTTGTCGAGGGCGCGGTTGGGGCAGGGTACCTGTAAGGTAAAAATAACTTTCGGTACATTTGCCACATTGTGGACAGATATGATCCCAGGTAAAATGTACGATTCCCAACACTCAGATTATAATGTAAATGGTAAGGGAGAAGCAGGTTATTGCATGGTATAACCAAGCACTGTACAGGTAACAAAGTAGCTGGAAGAGACACAATACTGCCAGAATACAATGCTGACTGAAAAATAAATTACAACAAAATAAATTTGTAAAACGCCTTACATGTCGGGAGGTTATTTAGTTTAATGTAACACGTGAGGCTGCAATTAAAAGATAAAGCAGATTTTATGGTCATTGTGTTACTAAGTGGAGTATATTGCACAATGTCTGTTATTAATGGTATTTTTGGCATATAAACATTAATACCTTTTTAATTACTCTTATCACCAGTAGTAAAAGGCATATGAAGCATGTCAACGTTGCAGGCATGGAGACAGGGAATAGTCTCCATGAGTTTCCAGTTTCAGAAGAACGTGGGTTGAAGCTACACTTTGAATTCATATAAACTAAGTTGACACTCCAACACAGTCCCGAGGGTGTGTTGCATTGTCAGAGGTGCCATACTATGGATGAGACGTTAAACCAAGGTCCCATCTGGCTGTTCAGGTGGATGTTAAAGATCTCATGGCACCATCCAGAAAGGGAAGGGAGTTTCTCCTGGTACAAAGGCCAACAATCCCCTGATAAAATTGATCTTTAATTTGATTACTATTTAAGGAGCATTGCTGCATGCAATTGGGCTGCCACTTATGCATCCAAAATGCAGTCAATCCACTTCATGGGATATTCTGTGAAGCACTTTCGGATGTCCTCCTGACGGTGGAAGGCACATTTCCAAATGCAAGGATTAATATATTTTTTACTCCATCAGTATTCCCACACATATACCCGAGTCCCGAAGCTTTGGCTCTCACTAACCTGAATTGTATACTCTGTAGGTAAGCATGGAGAATCACTCCAGTGGGGGAGACATTGGGAAATTTCCATGCATAAGCGCCTATGTGGAACTCCATCTGATTTGGATAATATTAAACAAGTTAATAGATGTCCGTATGGTCAGGCACACAGCTACCCCCAAAATCACATCTCTTTTAAGTGCCTGAGAGATAAGAACACATCCCAATCCATGATTACAATAGAAAAAGATTTTGAATACTGTACTTAAATTAGCGCCAACAAGCAGCAAATTCCAAGTCAGAAGGAATCATAACTTTAACTCTCAGTGCAATATATGGCAATTCTATCCCAGTATTCCTGAGCAATAAGGCAGCGTTGACATAAACAAAAGTGCTAGAAAGCTATTTCAATTGTGATTTAATACGTATTCATCTGCACGTTCATGCAGCCGCATAAAAACTGTTTGTTTTTAGCAGTGATGGACATCAGGGAAACCAGATTTTTATCAGATCCATTAGTGCTGGCATGTGGAAATATTCACTCACATACCGGTAGCTAGAAAGTTATCTAATTTTTAGCTTAGTATTTCTAATAAGAAACAAAACAAGAATCAAAACTACTTAGGTTTGCAAATTGACTATTTTATAGCCATTAATTTTTCAATTTTGTTATTTAAAACCAATTAAGACATTTAGAGAGAGACGGACACTTGAGATGTTATTGTTATTTTCAACATCTCTAGCCTTAATTTCTGGCAGACTCCATGCATTACAATAAATACAATAACTGGCACAATTCCAGGTTAAATATTTCATTGTTTTGGTCAACTGGGTGTCTGAACAAATGCGGAAACCCATTATCATGCTTACAAATATTCAAATCAAACTAAGAATGTCACGTCTGTATGCCACCTAGGCGTGGGAAAGTTCCCTGTGTCCAGAATGGAATGTGCACTCCCTCACTAGATTATTAGTTGCAGGTTGACAACAGCTACGGCATGAGGATGCCATAATGTATGCCGGGGTACTGTTGGGAGTTAAATATACAGTCAATTCACTTTACAGTATATTCGATGAAGCACTTTTCAACTTCTCATTGACTATGTCAAATGCAAGTATTATTATTATTATTTTTTAAACTACAGTACAAAGCTTGCTACCCCGAGCACTGTCTGGCAAGCTTCCCATTGCTTGTCCAGCTTGGACTACCCTACCAGTTAGGATTCTGGCTTGGAAGAAATAATAGATGAGTGGAACCAGACCACTGAGACAATTACTGAGAGTTGACACGATTCCAATATTCCATTTCCAATCTTGGAGCCAGCTCAGCCTAGAGAAAACCATAGCCATCCCCAAAACACACACTTAGCCTTATTTTCCTCATACCCCAAAGATGATACGCACAAAGAAGTTAACTTTCCTCTCATTTTGCTCTCTATATAGATGCTGCCTCACCTGATGAATATTCTCGGCAACTTTAGTTTTTATTTCAGATACATCTCCGGTCATTTAAAAAAAAATCATAGAATGAAAGTCACTTAATGCCATTATCCACGTTATTCAATTGTATTACAAATACATTTAAGAACTTTTATTTTTAAAAAAGGCCTTTCCATTGAAACTGAATTCCGGTGATGTATGAGTCAGCTGTATTTACTAGAGGAGGATATTTATTTATTAGAGGAGGATATCAAAGAGCAAATTACATTAAGAATTCCCAACTTGGTGCACAATGTCCCTAATTCTAATTATCCCCCCCTCTTGGCAACTTTGCACTAAGGAATTACTCTGATGGTGGAGCTAATGTTCGTGAAAACAGTTCTGCGTCATAGAGGAGGCCATTCAGCCCATGGCATCATAACATACCAGCAGTTTTATCCAAACAATTCTGTCTATTGATCAGAAAGCACACAATTCAGAAAAAAGTCAGTACTGCGTCATACTCAACGCTGACGATTGTTCCCAGCTCAGGCATCTTTTGCACCCGACGTCCCAGGCAATTCTCAATATCAATTTCTGCACTTGTTTTGTGCATATTATTTAAAGGAACAGCTCTCTGCTGCACAGATAGAGAAGGGGAAAGATGATGTCTGAAGAGAATGAATAGAATTATTTAAACAAATGCACAAAAAGAGAGGGAGGAGAAAGCAATTTTTCATACAAGACAAAAGCTCCCTAATCCAGCATTCTCCCCTGGTATTTGCCTTTATGCGTTTAAAATGTATATCTTTGTTTTCAGCTGAATTAATTTAGTTCCAATTGTAATATTGGTGGAAGATCATTGCTCAGAAGAGACCACAATTTTCAAATCCCTACCAATATATATGTGTGAGCATGTATCAGAGCTTAAACACTGTAGAGTCCCACCTTTCCAAAAATAGCATGACCTGCTCAATTACTAGTGCAAAGTATTTTCAATGGAATGCAAATCTACAAAACAGGCAAGAGGGCAGCTTAAGCTGAATAGAAAAGAAAAAGTTGAAATACAGGAAGTACATATCGTATCTAAGAGAAGCTTTGGACTATTGAAAATAGCATTTGATGCCAAATAAACGTGTATGGGTTCTCATCTGCCATTTTATTTTTAAATATTAGACATTTAAAATTAAAGACCTCACTGAATAAAGGGATTTAGGAATTGGGACATTAGACAGTCACAGATCATAGAGGACTTTAGATTTGACAGTCAATCGGTCATTATAGCATTAATGATAATCCTTGCATTTAATATAGCGCTTTTCACAACTTCGAGATGTCTCAAATATTCACAGAATATACTGTAAAGTGAATTGACTATACTGTATTTTGTGTGCAAATCGCAGTAGCCAATTGTGCACAGTAGTGTCCCACGAACAGTCGTGGATTGAAATGACGACTTTTTTGAGGGATTATTTCCAGGCGTGTGGAGTAAGGTAACTTGCCTAAGGTTTCGCCCTGAATTGCCAGGAATCAAACCCAGCATGCTAACCACTGAGCTACAGGACTCCACACATTGAATGAAAGAGGGGCATGGGGAGGAGTTAGAGTCGAAAGTGTAGCAGAGATTGAAGCAGCTGAATGAATCAATTAAGTCTGGGACCCAAGGATACCTCCTTTTACTTGGAAGCTGGAGCCAATGATGGAGGGATGGACAGAGGAGTTGGTTTGTTCTGGAGAGAGGAACCTAGAATTACCTTTGATCCCCTATCCCACCAGAATGATCTTGGAGATAGAAAGCCAATTTGGCTAAGTCGAAAGTGCAATGCTTGGTGTTTTGCAGTGAGATCTGTTGATTAAAATTAGCTCAATATTTATCAGAGATCTCAGAGATGGAAAGGTTTCAGGTAATTACCAGGTCAAGGGAGTGGCCATGTGGAGACATGGAGATGTGAAAGATAAGATAAAGGGAGAAGTCAGCCAAAGCGAGGCAAGCAGGGGTGAGGTGGAGCTTGGCATGGCCCAAGATGTAGAGCCATTTGGAACAGATGGTGAGGAAAGATAAGTGGGTTATGTCTGTGGGCTTTCAGATAGAGGTTGGAGGTGCTCAAAATATATATAAATAATAATGATATTCCTTGCATTTGATATAACGCGTTTCACATCTAATCGACGTCCCAAGCGCTTCACAGAATATACTGTAAAGTGAATTGACTGTATATTTGTGGGCGAATCGCGGCGGCCAATTGCGCACAGCAGTGTCCCACAAACTGCCTGGATTGAAATAACCAATTTTATTAGTGTGTTTTTTTTTGAGGGATTATTATTAGGCGTGTGGAGTAAGGAAAGTTGCCCAAGGTTTCGCCCTGACCTGCCTGGATTTGAACACAGGTATCCCCAGCTTGCAAGACAAGTGCTCTAACCACTAAGCCACAGGAGCTCCAAAAGAGGACATAAAGGGAATAGACTTTTGGGAATAGACTAACTTGGGAGCTGGAAATGAATGCTAAGTAGTAGCCACAACAGTTGGGGTATTTACTGTACAATGAAAGGTGCATCCTGGTGAATGAAGCGAGTTAGGGTGAGGGAAATTGGTGCCAAAAGCAAGTTAGAATCATAAAATAAAAACTTCAGCCCTGGTTGATAAGAGAGCACAGTCATACATCCGACAATAGTTTTCAGCAAATGAATGCCAGTAACCATTACACAACTACCCCTTGTTTTAGAAAATGACCATTTACATATGCTGGGAAAACAAAATAAAAATAATACAATTGCAGGAGAAGCACCACCCCCCTTGCTGTTCCGATTCACCTTTTTAAAAAAAAAGTAAACATTGAAAGATTGATTCTGTTGAGATCCTGTTTATTTTCTTTTGTGTTTTCAGATCTGTTGGGCAATCAGCATCCAAACATTGCCACAACTGCATAAAAATAGCACGTCACATTTACAAAACAATAAAACTGCCAACACTATACAGTACCTTGTCCAAAGATTGACAACACTGCTGATAACACCATCCAATGTAATGCATACAACTCTGGTGTATTGGCTAACCGATTGCATATAGTATAGATGAGTCAAGTAATAACCTTGACATTTGTTTTTCCATGGCTCTGTGCCTAATTGAATGTAAATTACATTTAAACTGTACTGAAGCAGACAAGGTGGTTATTAAATAACTAATAACTCATAAAATAAAGATATTGTAAATAATAAGACAAAGAATTCTGTAGGGATTCACGCCTACAACAACTGCAAAATTACATTTCTAGAACACCTTTCACGTAATAATAATCCCTAAAAAAAATTGGCATTTAAATCCGCGACTGTTTGTGGGACGCAATTGGCTGCCGTGTTTCGTCCACAAATATACAGTCAATTCACTTTACAGTGTATCTGGTGAAAAGCGCTATATCAAACACACGGATTATTAATCTACATTTTCCTTGAAGCACAAATCTATGAGAATCAATCACTCTCTTAAAGTTTGAAAATAAAGTAAAATGTTTTCCCTAATTAAATCCAATCACATTAAAATCACCAACATTTATGACTAAGGCAACATGTCCTTGCCAACATCCCCCAAATAAAATTAGTCATTCACTTCACGGCTGTTGACGGGTTACCTGCGGTACTCACCGACAAAATACATAATCACTCCACTTTACCATATATCCGTGAAGCACTTTGTTATGTCCTCCTGACGTGAAAGGCACGATACCAAATGAAAGGACTATTATAACTTAGGAATGATTTAATCTTCAGGTATTGCACCCAAACAATGATTTTCAAGGAAATGAGAGCTAGGTCATCTCCTAATTATATTAAGCAAAGTGGGATTATACACACACACATACATAAGACTCAACCCCTGGATTACAATACTTCACAGGCGTAAATCTCAACAATAACATGATCCAGCAAAAGACAACAATTCTGTTTCAAAAGTACAAATTATCCTATAGATGCTGTAGGTTGGATAGGACTGATTACATTCTCATTCATTCCAGTCAGTCCATGAACACAAAAAAAACAGGTACCACTTTGACTTGCAGAGCAGAGCACACGAACCAAAGAGAGAGAAAAACAACTAAAAAAAAAGGGCAACTAAAAACAGCCAATCAACATTAAAAAAAAAGTGCAAAGAGGCCAACAATACAGAGACATGGCCACAATCCCAGAAAAGCAATGAGAGAGAGAGAGAAAAAAATATCAAGACAGACATACCAGATAATCCATCTACTCTGACAAGAGAGGAGAGAGGCCTCCCAGCTTCCAAATCCACTGTACTTTCTTTCTGTATGTGTGTGTGTGTGTGTGTCTTGTGTATGTGTATGTCTTCCCTTGTCTGTGTGTGTATTGTGTTTATCATGCAGCAAAGCACTGATCAACACACACACACACAATACACACGCTGCTCACATTCCCCGCCTGGTGTGATACAATGTATCCAGTCCACTGACAATGTTTCCCCCTCCAGTTGCCTGCACTGCCTTTGCCACTGTTCCCCCAGTGGGCGATTTGATAGGAAGAGAGAGAGAGAAGATTAAGAAGCAAATAAAACACTCCCTCTTTTTTTTTACGTGTTGGGTCATCTGATCACAGACGTTGAGCTGTATTTCTCTACTCCCGGAAGCAGGGTTTGAAGCCAGACCTACCCTACCATGTGTGTGTGTATGTTTGCTCGCTTGCTCAGAGGCTGGGAGAGTTGAGAGAGCAGCTAACCTAAAAGACATGAGCTGGGTCTCAGGCTAACACTGCAACAAAGCAGGCACTGGCACTAACTTTACACCCCCCCCCCCCCACCACTCTGCTGTCTTCTGGATCAGTGGTTAGAGCACTCGCCTTGCAAGCGAGAAAACTGCTTTCGATTCCCCTCAGGGTGATGTCTTGGTTGTGCCATGTTTGCTTACTCCACACGCCTGATAATAATCCCTCAAGAAAACCCCCCATAATAAATTGTTTGTTTTCAATCCACGACTGTTTGTGGGACACCGCTGTGCTCAATCGGCTGCCTCGTTTCGCCCAGAAATATACAGTCAATTCACCTTACAGCGTACTTCGTGAAGCGCTTTGAGACGTCTAGAAGATGTGAAAAGCACTGTATCAAATGCAACAACAACAAAATAACACTTCCACAGCGCCTTTCGCGTCAGGAGGATGTCCCAAGGCGTTGGGAAGGATTATTATTATTATAACTGCAACTACTCTTTAAAGATTGAGGCCCGTGTTCTCTTACAAATGCGGACGAAAGATATCTTGTTCAGGTTTTGTTTTCCCCCAGAGTCATAACGCAATGTTGTTGAACTGTAACCCAAATAAAGAAATAACAACAACTTTGATTTATATAGTGCCCTCCATGCTGGGCGGCGTCTCAGAGAGCTTCACAATAGCGGATCCCGGGACCGAGCCAGGGGCAGGGATAGAAAGGTGACCAAAGGCGCGGTCGAAGAGAAAGGTCTTCAGCTGGGACCTGAAACTGAGAAAAGAGGGGGCGAGGTGAAGGTAGTGAGGAAGGGAATTCCAGAGCCTCGGGGCATAGTGGCTGAAGGCCCGGCTGCCGAGGGTGGAGCAGAGGATTCGGGGGACAAGGAGGAAGCCGACCCAGTGGAGCGAAGGCAATGGTAGCTGGTTTGATGAGAGCCATGGGATGCGGAGGACCAAGATCCATCTAATTCATCTTCTATCTTCCTGGTATTCACATGCACATATGTACTAAATGCATGATAATAATAATAATTTTTGCATTTAATATAGCGTTTCTTCTAGTCTCAAAGCGCTTCAAATACTGTAAAGTGAATTAACTTTATTTGTGGACGATGATAAGGATTTCAGCAGTGTAAAAAGAAGAATAACAATATTAAATTTTTATAGCGCCTTTCACGTCGGAAGGATGTCCCAAGACGCTGGATTGTCAGTGTTTCAGACCTGAGCTGGGCTTGAGATCAGGAGGGTGGAGAGAAAGGAGGGGAGGGGGGGTGACTGATGGGGCCGTCGAAGAAGAGTGTCTTGAGACAGGATTTGAAGGAGGCCAAGGTGGGGAATTGCGGGATGGAATTCTAGAGGTTAGGAGCAGAGTGGCTGAAGGCTCACCCGGTGATGGTGAGGTAGGTGGCTCAGTGGACATGGAGCAGCTGGAGCCCACTGAGTGGAGGGAACAGGCAGGTTGGTAGGGGATTAGGAGGTCACGGCTGGGGCGAGGCCATGGAAAGCTTTAAAGGTGAGGACAAGGATCTTGAATTGAATCCTCTGGGTAATGGGGAGCCAATGGAGTCGGGTGAAAATGAGGGAGATGGGCTGCAGAGATCTGGATGACCTGCAGCCTATGGAGGGAGGAGTTTGGAAAGCCGACAAGCAGGACGTTGGCATAAGCAAGCCTAGACTTGATACGTTCCTGCTGAAACATGCAAAATGTGGAATAGCTACCTATATCTTTCTTACATTTGATGTAGCACTTTTTATGTCTTCTAGACATCTCAAAGCTCTTCACAGAATATACATCTAAAGTGAATTGACTGTACACTCGTGGGTGAAAGGCAGTAGCCAATTGCGCTGTTGCCAGTCAATTCAGCGTCCCAAGGCGCTGAAATTAATATACTGTATTTTTCTCTTGCTGGAGCATAAGTTTACTTCCCATAAATTGTTCAACAAGAATATCGAAAAAACTATACCGATTGTAAATAATCAAATTAGTCTCTAATGCTTAGACTCATTTGCAGAAGACTTTTAAAATAAATAAACTGTTGAATTTAAACTCTAAACAATGAGGTAGACCTTTGATTTTAAAAATGTATATTTATACGTATACAGATTTTCTGCTTTATTTTCAGTGAAAGCAATGTATGTAACCCTTCCTTACTTTATATTTATGTTATACCTTGGGATGTGCTCCCGACGTGAAAGGCGCTCTATAAATATATCAATATATCAATTCTCTTCTTATGGAAAAAAATTATAAAATAATTGTACGACTGGCCTATTAAGTTATATACTTCACTGACGCGTTGTAATTTTCAACTATTGCTTCATTTGATGAAGAAAAAACATCGTTTTTAAAAACCGTTGGATGGTGCATTTGATAAATTAGATTGCAATAAACTCAAAATTATATCCTATAATTGTATGTGAAATGTATAATTTGAAAAATGACTGGCTTTAAAGTTAACCATGAGAGGTTTGTAATATCCAATAATAGCTTTATATGGTAATATTTCAGTTATATAGGGTTCTGAGATACTACCCGGAGTGGAGGCTGCTGTATAAGTACAAGTTGTTGTTGCATATAATTTGGGAATTTTAAGATTCTTTGGTAAGTGTTATTCTGCATTGAAAACTTTGGTATAGTTTCACAATTTTGACTCTTCCATTTGACCACCAATCAATAGCAACAACAACTTGGATTTATATAGCGCCCTGCACGCTGGACAGCGTCTCAGAGCACTTCCTAATAACGGATCCCGGGGCCAAACCAGGGGGAGGGGGAAAAACGTGACCAAAAGGGCAGTTGAAAAGAAAGGTCTGTAGCCAAGACCTGAACATAGAAAGAGAGGGGGCAAGGCGAAGGAAGTGAGTAATGGAGTTCCAGAGCCTTGGGGCATAGTGGCTGAAGGCACAGCCGCTGATGGTGGAGCAGAGAATTCGGGGGACAAGGAGGAGGCCAGACTTGGTAGAGCAAAGGCAACAGGCGTTGTTGTGAGGGGAGAGGAGATCAGAGAAGTAGGGTGTGTGCAGAGGAGTGGAGGGATTTGGAAGCGAATGAGTATCTTGAAATCAATCCTCTCCGAGATGGGGAACCAGTGCAGTCTGGCAAGGACTGGATAATTGGGGAGCGGAGTTTGGTTCAGATGCCAGAATTTTGCGGGCGGCAGAATTTTGGATAACCTGAAGTTGATGAATGATAGCGGATTAGCGGATGGGGAAACTGGCAAGGAGGGCATTGGAATAGTCCAGCTGAGAGGTGACAAAGGCTTGGACCAGGGTTTGGTGGCTTTTGGGGTGAAATATTGGCATATTGTTCAAGTACTACAGTACATAGAACACTGTGCAGTTGTCCTCCTCTCATTGCAATGCAGCAATCACAGTGGAAAAAACAGAAGAGACAAAATTTGGCAATCTGACTCAACCATGGTCAGCCATGTAATTACTTTGCCACTTTTTTCATTACAGGATAAGTTTTGACACAATCCTACATAAGTGATAGTTGCATAGTTACTCTTGAAAATAACAAGTTTCTATTCTTAGATATGCCTGAAATACTATTACTGTACATGAAAAAAATGTTTTCACTATTTTGCATTTAAGGAATTCCTCTATATTGTCCTTTTCAGCAATGGGGTGACATAATATAATTTTATAGGCGATGGAGGAGGATTGCGTGGTCCATGGTGTCAAAGGTGGTGGATAGATCAAGGAGGACGAGGAGGCAGAGGGAGCCCTGGTCGCAATTGGTCAGGATTTTGTTTGTGATCTTGACCAGAGCAGTTTCCGTGCTGGAAGGTTTCTTTAGGATGGGGGTGATAGTAGCAGTTTTGAGGGGAGTGGGAACGGTGCCAGATGAAAGGGACAGGTTGATGGTGTCAGTAATTAATGGGGCTAAGAGGTGGAGCTGGGTGGTGAGGAGAGGGGTGGGGATGGGTCCAGGAAACAGGTGGTGGGCTTCATGGAGGAGATGGATTTTGTGACAGAGGATGGGGAGATGCGATCGAAGGTGTGGAAGGAGGGATGGGTAGGAGACAGAGTGGGAAGGAGGTGGGAGGGGGTGGAAGCTGGAGGGACAGATTTTGGACTTGAGGAAATACAGCATCTTCTCGCAGTGGGAATTGGAGGAAAGGACTGCGAGGCGGGGGGGACGGAGGAGCTGTTGTTTGGTGGTGGAGAAGAGAAGCCGAAGGTTGTCCTTCGCCTCCAGGATTATCCTGGAGTAGAAGGACAATTTGGCGGAGGCTAGAGTGGAGGGTACAACATTGTGAGGTCCAGCCAGATATGCTGGTGGACCATTAGGCCAGATTTGAGCCAGGTGCGTTCAGCGGCCTGCACCTGGCCCTTGAGGGAACGGAGGTGGATGGTGAACCAGGATGAGGTTCGGGAGTAGGAAGCAGTTCGGGAGGTGAGGGGGGCAAGAGTGTCAAGTCGAGTGTGGTGGAGAGGGTGTGGTGGTGGAAAGTGAGTGCGGAGGATGGGTCAGAGGGAGAAGAGTTCGGAGGACTCCAAGGCAGCGGAGAGTTTGTGGGGGAAATCTTCTTTCATGGGCGGTAGAAGATGGTGGTAGGTTGGGGGTAGAGAGTAGAGGAGTTGAAGGAGATGAAATGGTGGTCGGAGATAGCTTGATCGGTGATGGTGACATCCAAGACACTGAGGCCCTGGGTGATCACTAGGTCAAGCGGGTGGCCGTGAACGTGAGTGGTGGTGTGGATGTGGAGGGATAGGTTGAGAGAGGAGAATTCTGAAAGGGTGGAGCAAGAGGGAGCAAAGTGGAGGTTAAAGTCGCCGAGGATGATGAGGCGATTGGTGGAGGCGTAGAGGGAAGCTAGGAGTGTGGAGAAGTCAGAGATGAAGGTTGGGGAGGGTTTGGTGCGACGGTAGACCACGAGAGTTTTGAGGGAGAGATGAGAGGAGTGGGAGAGAATGATGTGTTCAAAGGAGGGGAAAGAACCAGAGATTCTATGATAACAGTAAGAGATAATTCCCGCCCAGTATAAAATTATCTCTGTATTCAAAGGGAAATAAGTAAAGGAATAATACAGTGCTCTATTCTTAAAAAAAAAGCCCTCCATGGTCTCGTTTTCCAAGACTCCCCTCAAGACCCTCCTCTTTGGCCTCCATCCCCCTGCCCTCCATCCTCCCCTATCCCTACCCCCAGTTTGGGTCTGTAATACTGTCTGTTCACAGTCTTTAGCTCTCTGCCCCCACACTCTATCCCACAGTCCCTTCACCTCGCTTCCTCCCTCGCCTCCTTCTAGGCCAGTCTCAAGACCCTCCTCTTCGATCGTGCCTTCTGCTGCCCTCCCAACTCTCTGCCTCCCCTCCTAACTCTTTCCTCCCCTCCCCATTACCCTGCCCCTCCCCCTTGCTCAGGTCCTGACCTGACTGTGCAGCGCCTTCAGACCTCCCAATGTGAAAGGTGCTATAATGTAATTCTATGGTTGTTATTGTTGTTCAGGCATTTGAAGACTTTCAGATGATTTCTTTTGGACATTACAGGGTTAAATCCTTGTCTTTCACCCCACCAGAGCATGTTAGATCCTATAATTCTGTTCTAAACAATGTTTGGTATTCAGTTGTTATCAACTTGCTTTTCAATCACCTTGGTTACCACCTGATACAACTGTAGTATTTATTCCAATGAGTTTCCCAACAGTTAAGGTTGAAAACAATGAAAAAAAATGTATAAGCCTATGTCAGACAGAGAATCCTGGAGACCATTTAAACAGGTTACGACCAATCTGGTTAGTAAAGTCATAATTCACTCGCTAATGTACTTTAACACACAAGAGACAGAACATTAAACTAATGTAGAAAACCATAGAAAAACCTTAATCATAAAATAAACACATAGTACAGAAGGACACTGTATCTGTGCTGGCTTTTGAAAGAGCAATCCATTCAGTTCTATTTGTCGCATTCCAATCCAATAAATATCTCTGGAATTTTCATGTGTAAGTGGGATGCATGGAATTATCAGTTTGGTTTGGATACTCTTGAGCACAGTGATTAGTATCTGCATGTGTCAAGAACATGAAATACTATAATAATATACTATAATATAAATACAATAATAATAATCTTTGCATTTTATACAGCTCCTTATCACGTCTTCTAGACGTCTCAAAGTGCTTCACTGTAAAATGCATTGACTATATATTTGTCGGCAAAGCGCGGCAAACAATTACAATCAGCAATGTCCCGCAAACAATTGTGGATTGAAGTGATCAATTTATTTTGGGGGGGTTTTCTTGAGAGATTATTAGGTGTGTGGAGTAAGGAAACTTGCTCAGGTTTTGTCCTGGCTTGCTTGGAATTGAACCCAGGTCTCTCATTTGTAAAGTGAGTAGGACTCCACAGTTCCACAGACCCCACACACTATCTCTGTACAATGGCTGAGACCTCAATGTGCCTTGAATCACATTTTGCATTCTTATTTAAACAGCATCTTGATGATGTAATGGAGAGACAGGAGGTGAGTTTTCTGGAAAGGTGAAATCAGGTGAGCCCCAGAGTTTTTCCTCATCCCAACTAACCTTATGTCTTTGTGACCTTGAATCTTACTGTGAGGATGGCAATAACAAAAAGAGGTCAAAAAAGCAAAAGAAATGGAGCAAGAACCAAGGGATAAAGGGAAATAGGTTAAAGTTAAGGTTAAAGTTTGGTGAAGAGAGAGGAAATGGTAGGATGGTTGTGCTGAACTTAATGAAAAGTTTTACAGTAATATTTTAACTCGTACTGTATCCCAAATGTGGTTTGTGTATTTCATAAGTGATCTCTCCTGTGTGCACTCAGCATGGACAAAAACACATTAACATCATAACCGTTCCCATACTTTCCAAGCAATGTTTCTCAATTGTGTACGGAGAAGAAACAATTGGAAATTAAGCACATTGTGTTTGGATACCGTACAGCAAAAACACATTTTACCTGATGTGGAAAATACTATCGATATTTTCCAGTCAGTCATTTATATGTTTTTCTCATTTTCAGAGGTCAAAGGTAAACCTCTGGTGGAAAGTTTCTGAGGTATCAGGATGTCAGCAGTTAGCTTGCATTCGTTTTCAGATACTCATATGACCTGCTGCCTACTTGGTCTATCACTCAGTAATGAGCTGAACAGAGCTGAGCTCAGCAAATGTCAAATTAGCCTCACAGGGGCACGAAGGGACATTCTGGGAAAAGGAAGTGAGGCAAAGGCTAGCAGCACTCCAGAGTCACATTTCTCATTTTTTTTTACTGGGTATAGTAAATAGATTCCCGACCCTCAAATTCCTCATGGTCTTAAGTTTCAGACCATTGCCTTAGAATTTATGATTTTATAAGAATTTTGGAAAATTCTTCAATTCAATATTAATTGGGAAGATAGCTTTCCATGTTTCTTTCAAAAAAAAGCTGGCAAACAGACTATATTAAAAGGGAATTTAAGAGTTTCCAGAGCCAAGAGAATGGTTTTAAAGTTTGGGAAAGTGGGAATTTCAGGCCTCAAGATTTGCACAGCGTGGGTTGATTGCTCTGACTAAACCACTAAAGACTTACATTAAGATGCCATGGAGACTTAATTCTTGATATTATTCATGTGACTGAGGAAATTGTCCAAGAACAGGCAAGGCGCATTTCTCACAGACTGAAAGGGAAGTTAATAGAGAGTGAGAGAGAGTCCTGGGATGTTCTGGCAAATCTCCTAGAGACTGAATCAGGCATTGGCAGACAATTCTGAACTCCCATGGGGATGATAGGGTGGAGGAGGGAGGAGACACAAAGTGGTGAAAAATATTAGCTTTAAGACACTTAAATATGTACTTTCAACTGTACCTAGCTTCACAAATGAATGACTCCATGTTTTGTAGGCGAACAGGGCAGTTAATATCTCAAACCCAGTCCAACACTTTGATTTCTGCTTCTGGTGACAATTTAACTTGTACTGTAACTGTAAGTGATAAAGTATTGCTTTCATCTCAAGTGCCTAAAGATTAATAATACAGTACTAGATTTAGTCCTCGCTTAACCTTGTAGTTGTGTTCTTGAAAATTTCGACTTTAAGCGAAACGTGTAAGAATACCAGACGTTCAGCGTCTATAAACGCCTACGCTACCCATAGCAGTCCGTTTCCACCCGCTTCAAACAAAGTAATAGCGAATGTCGCGACGTTAAATGGAAATATGTTCCCTATGTATCAGCAACGTAATAACATTGACCAAACAAATGTTAAGTGAGGCAAATCTTTGCATTTAATACAGTGTCTTTCACATTAAAAAAGTGTCAAAGCACTTATAATAATAATACTAATCCTTGTATTTAATATAGAGCCTTATCATGTCTTTGAGATGTCTCAAAGCACCTCACAGAATAATAACAATAATAATCCTTGCATTTGATATAGCAAGTTACAGAATATACTGTAAAGTGAATTGACTGTATATTTTATGCATGAAATGCTTCACAGGATATATTAAAAAGTGTAATGACTGCATATTTTGTAGGCAAATAGGGCAGCTGATATCCCATAAACAACCATGAAAGGAACTTATTTGGGGGAATGTTGGACTGAAAACCAGAAGAAAATCCCTTTCCTTTTTGAATATCGCTAAGGGATCTTTAACACCACTTTAACGGGTTGTCAATAGACTTAAGTGGTCAAAGTTGCTGTCCGGTTTGAAGGCCGCAATATAAACGTAAGTTGTTGTTGACAGGATCTCGGTTTAACATCGCGTCTGAAAGAATGACAACTCCAACAATGCAATCCATTCCCAGCACTGCTTTGGAGTGTCATCCTTCACGATACAAGTTCAAGGTCTGAAGCAGAGCTTCAATCGAAAACCACCTGACTCTAAGGTGAGAATGCAACCACCTGAGCCCATCTGACACTACATCTCTAATGGGAATGATCAATCATTTCTTTCACTGAAACATCTCTCAAAAATTCAAGTGTACGAAAAAGACTGAAAATTCTTTAAAATTAAGATTATTAGAGGAACAAAACAAATATCCATAGTCCAACGAAACAGATGTAGTGCTTGAATATACTATTTGCATCCAGCAATATTTTTTATTAAATCAAATATTACTCTGCTATTGTTAACAAGAATAAAAGAAACTGAAAAACCCATTTTTGTCAGTAGGGGTCGCCATCAAACTATTGTTTGTAATGTTTACATCTCACATATGGTAGGTACAAGTGTAAAGCAGCCGATATTACAAGACCACAACAAACAGATAATAATTCACTAAATTAAAGTGAAAATGAATGTTGGCAAAATCCATTTTCTACTGTTTTTGGTCATTTTTTAACAGCAGTTGATTTTCGTGTCTTTTTTTACTCGATCCTCTTGCCAAGAGGTAATTTAGCGATATACATTATAGTGTATATCGCTAAAGCCTTGGTAACGTCTTCCAACCTGCATGATGCGTAAGCTTCTGAACCAAATGTAAAGACTATTGATGAGGAGTGAGAGTCCGTCCATACAATTTGTACTTGTCATTTAATAGTAATATGTACTTGGAATTGAATAATAACAATAAAAATAAATAATAATAATAATTTTTTGAATGAGAGAATAAGACCGAGTCAGCTGTCTACTGCATTCAACTTCAAAGGGAGACAAATGCGTAAAGGATATAGATGATAATGATATTATAATCATGCATGAGCTATTGAACTCTGAAGCCCATGTTCTCTCCCGCACCAGGTTTTACAAGCCTATCACCCTCAGACTCGTCCAGCTCCGATGGCTTCCCATCATCAGAGGATCCAATTCAGGATCCTGATCCTCCCCTTGAAAGCCCTCCACAGACTTGCTCCTTCCTACCTCTGTAATAATAATAATAATCATAATAATAATAATAACCTCCAAACCCGCTTCCAACCTCTCCACTTTTGGCGGGCCGGCCCTCAGCTTCTCTGCCCCTACCCTCTGGAACTCTATCCATCCACCTCACTTCCTCTCTTGTCTTCTTCGAGACCTGTTCCAGGACCCTCCTCTTTGACCGTGCCTTCAGTCATCCTCTTACCCCAACCCTCTGTCCACCCCTTCTCATCCCAACCACCAGCTCGGGTACGGATCCCTGACTAGCTAGTACCTTAGGACGTTGTCCTGATGTGAAAGGCTTTTACAAATCTAATTTATGTATGTTAATAGTCTTAATGTATTTTCTGCATCCAGGTTTTGGTTCATATTGATAAGACAGGGCAAATATCCTAAGTGTTTTCTAAGCAGAACTTTCACCCCCTCAGAGTTAGAGAATGATACATTTTCTCTTTAAAATAGGAATATTTTAGATTTCAGATCCCTATTTGTTTCATTTGACTAAACCTAAATTTGACTAAACCTAAATTGTGACCAACTATGGAACACTGCTGTGCAAAATTGGCTGAGCATTTCGCCCACAAATACACAGTCGATTCACTTTACACTATATTCTAGAAGTCTGAGCTATCTAGAAGACGTGATAAGGTGCTTTATCAAATGTAAGGGTTCTTATTATTGCTGCTGTGTGAAAATTGGCTTCCTTGTTTGCCCACAAAAAGACAGGAAATCATGTTTGTGTTAAGTTATAACCTGGAAATCAGTCAGTTGATTTTTTGAATAGATAGCAAAAATTTAAAATCTCTTCAAAAATCATTTATGTATCCCATTCATGTGGATCTCTTTGTGTTTTCTCACACACTAAAAATAAACAAAGGACTCTATCTACAGATATATAAACTCAATTATACATCACAAATAATATTCCTAGTATTTTGACCATAACATCAAAGTGCTATTTTGCACACAGCAAAGTTACCATAACAGTCATAAGTAATTGGTCAATTTATTTGGGGGATTGTTGACCGAGATGAGCCTCTCCCTCCTTTTCTTTCCAATAATAGTAAAAGCTTGTTTATCCAGCACCCGACCAACCGGAACGCTCAACCAACCGGTATCTCCCAATACAATTCACCATTCCAGCAAACAGATCTCATACCGGAGCCATCCGGGACACTCGCGAGTATGCTCACTTTGCGCACGCGTGCAATGCTGTGCGCATGTGCACTTATTAAACTTAATGAACGCTGGAATTTTTATTTTACCGATCATTTTACCGAGTGTGCTGGAAATGCTTTGTTGGTAAGTATCCATCACAATATTCTGTTATTATTTAGTCTATTATTAATATGGTATGTTTTAAAATAAGTTAATTTTTTGTGTAGGATTTTTGGCAACTTACTGCTCGAATATCCAGCATATTTGTTTAAACAGCATTGGTCAGGTCCCGAGGGTGCCGGATAACCAAATGTTTACTGTAGTATCATTGGATCTAACAAATGAACAAGACCTTGGTTTACTGATTTGTTTAAATTTGTTTTATTGCTGTTGCTGTTTACAGTATGAAGCGCTTTGAGACATCTAGAAGAGGTGAAAAGCACTATATCAAATACAAGGATTATTATCATCATTATGTAATGTTTCCCAAACAACAGATCGGGACTATCAGCAAGGACTAAGACCTGAAGTCCCAAATGTTGGGCTTAAATCCACAACCCAATGATCCAGGCAAATCTCATTCATAGCTTGCACACTGACCCGGACCAAACTCCGTACCTATATCTTACCAGTTCTGGGCAGGCTCCACTGATTGTATATTTGTGGGCGAAACACAGCAGCCCATTGCGGATTGAAATGACCAATTTATTATTTTTATGGTGTTTTTTGGACGGATGATTATTAAGCGCGTGGATTAAGGAAACTTGCTCAAGGTCTCGCCCTGATCTGCCTAGATTCGAACACAGGTCTCACGCTTGTAAGGCAAGTGCTCTAACCGCTGAGCTACAGGAGCTCAACCACTTTCACCCACTATGCCCCCAAACTCTGAAACACTCTTTCTCCCCTCCTTCAAGTTTCATTTGAAAACTTTCCCCTTCCACCATACTTACAGCCACTTCCCCACCTCCCACAGCTCGAGTCAGACTCCACTGTTAAGCGCTCTGAGACACTACCCTGTGTGGAGGGCACTATATAAGTGCAAGTTGTTATATAAGAGTGTGCCATTGAATCAAACTGATACTATTATAGATTCACTATCATAGAGGATATTGTATCTACTAAAAAAAAATGTAGTACTTACCCACATTGCTTAAATCAGGCTTCCATTTTCAGAATCAATACCAATCACTTGGTGTAATACCGTTGTTTTTTGTGATGATTTTATTCCTCTTCTCCTCCTCCCAGACTTCTGCTGAGCTGCAGAACTATTGCCACAGGCAGCCACGGTAGCATAGTTTCCAGGCAGAGTCACTGTACAGTGGTCAGAAGGGTGAACCCTGGCTAATTTTGGCCTTTGTTGACTACAGTCATCTCCCCTCCCCCTCTAGGCTCGGAATCATGTTCTTCCACCACTGTTAGGCACCATGCAGGTCAGGGCGAAACCTTGGGCAAGTTTCCTTACTCCACACGTCTAATAATAATCTGTCCAAAAAACCTCCACAATAATAAAAATTTGTCACGTTCAATCCACAACTGTTTGTGGGACACTGCTGTGTGCAATTGGCTGCCATGTTTTGCCCACAAATATACAGTCAATTGCTTTGAGACATCGATAAGATGTGAAAAGCGCTATGTCAAATGCAAGGATTATTATTATTGTTATATTATTATTAAATGCTCTGAGACAGTTCCCTGCTTGAGGGGTGCTATATAAGTGCAAGTCATTATTGTTGTTATTGTTTTTCCCTCTCTCTAGTCTACGGTTAACCCTGGGTGATATCTATCAATTTATCACAGACCAGCAATAGTTAAATAACCAAAAATCAGTTTAAAATGGATCTTGATTTATTCTTAATGCAGTTTTTTTACAAATATACTTTTTTAAAAATATATATTTATTCTGGGTAACATTACAGAAATATGTAGAGACAGGTTCTTATACTGCCACAGTCCTCCTGTTGACACCAATTATTTGCTTAAGAAAAATAAGCTCCGCTGAACAATTGTCACTTTTGGAGTGACCACAGACGTCAAATCTTTGGAATTGTCTGCATTCTTCCCGAAACAATAAAAGAAAATAGATTCTCAAGTCCTGGAATGCTTCAGCTTGAGATAGTGCCCAGAATGCCTCTCTATAAGAGGGTGAATGACAACTGAGAAAACCTTGGCAAGGAACTGACAGCAGCTGCCTCAACTGGAGGTTGATCCTGGACATTGCATTGCTGCAAAAACAAGAAGGAACACTCCACAAGGGGAAGCTTTTGTATTCGTACCATTCAATACTATGGAAGAAGGAATTGTGAGGCATTGGATTAATACTCCTGTTCGTTACCAACACAAGATAGTAGGACGAGATCTGGGCCAATGCAAACTGGATCACTCATTGTTTGCATTGCCAGGCCCAGCTCAGCGACACAGGGAGAAGGACAAACTTTCATCTGAAGATTCAGCTAAATTGGCCGAGCCCTACAAGGAGGAAATACTGTTTGAAATCATGCTGGATGTGGTGCAGTTCCGACCCGAAGACATCATGATTCAGCTCTTTGAAGGGTGGCTTCTCATTAGGGCCCAGCATAGACGACGGATGGATGAACACGGCTTTATTTCAAGGAGCTTTACAAGACAATACAAACTATCGGATGGTGTGGAGGCAAAGGATCTTTCTGCTGTGTTCTGTCATGATGGCATTCTCGTGGTGAACATAAAGGCTTAAGTGAAAGAACTTCTGAAAGGACTATTGACATCGCATGAAAATAGATTTCCTGTGAATTTCTGCAAATGATTGAATTCAGTGAATACAGTAATACTGGAAAAAGATAGTGCTATCAGTTCTGATGAAAATATCTAGCTTTATTGAATGATATAAAGGGATTGAGATTGCGGTAAGTGCAGTGAGTGTAAAGTATACAGAAAAGGTATTTAGTGAATACTGAACAAATCTAGATTTTCCATGCAATTTAAGGCTGTGTTAAGGCTTTGTGTTTTTGTAAGCTCTGTTGAAAAGGAGTCACATGCCAATCTCCTTTCATTGTTCTGGTAGCTATGAGGTAGAAAGGTTATTCATGTACAATTCTGAACACACAGTTGCATTAGGTTAGGTTGGGTTAAAATGTATTTTGACGAATAAGAGTGCACCTTAGAATAATTAGGAAGAAATTGCATTTATTGTTAACACCGACTTGCAATAAGTTCAATGCATGTTTATTTTTGGAATAAAGTCCTGCCACATTACTCCTGTTCTATGTTTAGCACAAGAATGTGACATGCTATTAAATGCTTGGTTAAAAACAGAATCGGAGACTATTGGTGTGTCTAGAACATAAACGCCCTCTTCCAAGTTTTTTCTTCTTGCATTGTACCACTTTACAATCACATACAGAGTCACATTGATCACTAAAAATAGCAATATTCTCATCCCCAGTTTGCATTGGGATTGCCTATCATAATCAAGTAACAAAAGGTCTGCTTTGTTTAGTAATCAGTGTGTGATAGACAATATTGAGTAATTAGCAAAGTAAATTTTCATGAAACAACATTCAACTTGTAATGGGCCCTCAAGCATGCACTTGCCTAAAGTGAAAGCCCGTTTATCCGGCACCCGATCAACCGCAACTTCCATATAATCGCACTTCAAAAAAAGTCTGCTTTCGATCAACCGGAATTTATCCGGAAAAATGCATTTTTTGTTTGTTTGTTTGTGTTTTCGGCCGAGTATCTGGCACGCGCTTTAACCGGCATTGGCCAAGTCCCTAGGGTGCCGGATAAACGGGCTTTTACTGTATTCTGTTTTGTACCTGATAGCTCTCATTTACTGATTACCAAAATGTGAGTGCTACAGTGTTCATGAAGCAAGTAATGTTATTTTTTAAAAAGGAAAAGTCAACAGTAACAGTACAGGAACATACACTTGGTTGCTCTAATTGGGTTAAAATATGTTGTGAAGAATATGGGTGCACATTGGAAATATTTTGGCTTTGTGTACTTTCTGTCCGCACGTAATAATAATAATACTAACAATAATAATCCTTGCATTTGATATAGCGCTTTTCACGTCTTCGAGATGTCTCAAAGCGCTTTACAGTGTATACTGTAAAATGAATTGACTACATATTTCTGGGAGAAACGAGGCAGCCAATTGAGCACAGCAATGTCCCACAGACAGTCATGGATTGAAATGACCAATTTTATTACTGTATTTTTTGAGGGATTATTGCTAGGCGTGTGGAGTAAGGAAATTTGCCCACTGTTTCGCCCTGTCTGGAATTGAACCCAGGTCTCTCACTTGTAAGGCGAGTGCTCTAACCACTGAGCTAAAGGACCATAGTGTACACTCTAATCTTTACCTCCAACTATCCTCTCAACATGAAATGTTGTTCAATCAGGTCATAGAAGTACTTTAGACAAAATAAAAGCAATTTTTGAAAAATGCTGTTTCGCATAAATAATAACATTACTTTATTCAATAAAGCGTCTTTCAGATTGTGAGTAAGTAAAAACACTTTGAGATGGTTCAATGTTATAAGCAATATAATGCAAGGATTATTATTTTATTATAAAGCAATGAATTGGCTGAGTCCTAATCCTGATACAAATACATATGCAGAACATGAGCTTTAAATAATAGTAATTTGATGCTCGTTTAGCACAAAGTGGCGCACTTACCAACATTTTGAAAGGAATGAGAAGCAGTTCTGACTCTTGACAATCCACGTCCTTTCAGGAGTTACGCAGTGATACTGATAGCAATTATGGAGAACGCCAGTGACAAATAGCAGTGAAAAAATACTCCATACATCTATTCCGAACAAGCACAGTTTAATAAATTGCCTTCATCACCCAATGGACATTGAGTACCAGAAAGTACTGTGCATTTTTTTTTACATACCCATATTGCAAAATTTTGCCGCAAGAGCAATGCACAATCTAATCCATGGCATAATCCGAGTGCGTGCTGAGGAGTTGTCTGAGGAGTGCCCCTCCCGACCTGAATTGACAACAGTTTTGCTCACTGGGACATTCACAGACAGTTCGTCACAACATGATGGTGTTGCACTGAGAGCAAGTACAAGCAAAATTAAACACGGAACTCACCAAAACACGATATTGACTACAACAAGACATATAGATAATTCAAAACTCAAAACATCTCTGCAAATAATGTATTTAAAACAATCTACAATTTGAACATCATTCAAACCTTCATATTTTGTTTTGCCAATGTTAAGTAAATAGAAATAGAAGTGTTAAATTCTAAGTCATTTCTTAACCTATTTCATGTGCTGCTGAACACAAAGAATGGGAAACAAACAAACTTGCTCATGTTTTCCTATTATACAATTAGCACCACAATTCCTTGATGAGTAATTACTGTTCTCAGTACACTGCTCCCAGCGTTCCATTTCCCTATAAGTATTTCATCACATCAGCTGTCTGATCAAAAGACAAAGGGAACTGCTTCTATAAATTGTAGTTCAGTTCCTCATAATAATTCTTGATTTGATATAACACTTTATTGAAACGTCTCAAATTGCTTCACTGTAAATATGATTAGGTGTATTGACGGAGTGTTTATAGGTGAATGTAGCAGCCACAAAAATTAGAACAACCACAACAACAAAATTACATTTATACAGCACCTTTCACGTCAGGAAAACGTCGCAAGGTGCTGTACAGTCAGGTCGGGATTGAGCAAGGGAAAGAGGCATGTTAGTGGGGAGGGGAGGGAGAGAGTTAGGAGGAGAGGGAGGGAGTTGGGATGGCAGCAGAAGGCACGATCAAAGAGGAGGGTCTTGAGACCGGCCTTGAAGGAGGCGAGGGAGGAAGCGAGGTGGAGGGACTGTGGGTTGGAGTTCCAGAATGTGAGGACAGAGAGACTGAAAGCCCGTCCGGCGATGGTAGGGCAGGGGACATGGAGCAGACCAGAGCCTGCTGAACGGAGGGGGCGGGCAGGTTCATAGGGGGACAGCAGGTCAGAGAGATAGGAGGGGGCAAGGCCGTGAATGGCCTTGAAAGTGAGGACAAGGATCTTGAATTTATTCCTCTGGGGATGGGGAGCCAATGGAGCCAGCAAGGGTGGGAGTGATATGATCATGGAGCTTGGTGCAGGAATACAGCAATGTCTCACAGTCAGTCACAAAGTGAATGACAAATTTTATCTGAATGATTGTTTTCCAGGCATCCAGAAAAAAATCTCTTCTCTTTTGAAATAGTGCCATAAGGACCTTGACTTCAGCCTTAATGGGTAAATGGGATTACAATTTAACGAATGATCTAAAGGACAGCAGCCCTGACAATGCAACACTACCCAACCTACAGTATGACCTCAAAGACCCCATGTGGGTCTCGACCTCACAATAACAACAACGAAATTACATTTGTATAAAGCCTTTCACATCAGGAGGACGTCCCAAGGCACTGGACTGGCAATGTTTCAGACCCAAACTGGGGTTGGGATTGGGAGGGTGGAGTGGAAACTAGGGGATTTGGGGTGACCGATGGGACTGTCAAAGAGGAGGGTCTTGAGAGGGGAATTGAAGGAGGCCGGGGAGGGGGAGATGGAGGGACTGAGGGATGGAATTAGGGGCAGAGTGGCTGAAGCCTCCCTCGTCTATGGTGGAGTGGGTGGATCCGGGGACATAGAGCAGGCCAGAGCCCGCTGAGTGGAGGGAGCGGATAGGTTGGTGAGGTTAGGAGTAGGGGGTTACAACTCTATATATCCTAGAGGTAGGGGTGCTATCATCTGAGCAAAGATTGGTTATTGGAATGCAATTGGAACTCCATCTAAGCAGTTTTAACCAGATGAAGAAATTCTCGTTGAAGATTTGCAGCGTGATTCTCTGGCTATCAGTAAATCTACTAACATCTGACCCGACATACCATTTGTGATGATGTTGGTCTGCTCTGCAACATCAATCATATGAATCATACACTAAAAATATGTGATCTTCAGCTAACCTCTTGATGATGAGATGTGGGCTCCAGAAGCATGTGCAGGAAGCTGGGGGAAACGGTGGTGATTGTAACTCAGGGATAATTAAAGAATGCTTTACACACTGGGCAGAAATTGCAATTAATGGAATTGAACAGTCGCCAACATCTGGAGAGTGGTTCCCTCTGCAGGCTTTTCATCTTTCCTTAATTACAGTATTTCCAATTGGTTTATAATCTTCTACCTATTGGCCTATGGTGCCACAACTACCTCATGCTAAAGTCCGCTCCATACCACTGGTGATCATATCTGGATCATCCGGTTTTTCACCTCAGTAATCACTGTTTATGTGTAGCAGTGAGTGTCAGCTGAGCTCTTGACTGTAGTGGGCATCACAGCCAAGCCTATCTTCTCCTGACTCAGCTGCTGCATGCACACTATCAATATCAGTAGAGGGTGACAATAATATTCCTTGCATTTGTTTAAGTGCCTTATCACTAGATAGCGCCTCACAAAATATACTGCAAAATGAATTGACTGTATATCTGATGAAGAGGGAATATGAGGAGGAAAGCCATCTTGTTTTAACATTTCTAACACAGAGAAAGCCAATGACAATATAACCTCTAGGAGTAACCCTGGCTGAGAGCAGCAAATTCAACAAAAAATTACATTTCTAGATTCTAAATTCAGCAAGGAACAGAACTCAAACAAGTGAGCTTCTGGTCTATACTGTAAGCTGTAGATCTATCCAGTACAGTGCACTATCAGGCTGTACAGTCCAGATTTTTTACACTTAGCAGGTAGCCCAAGGAATGCAGTCTCTGCAACTGGGACTTTTAGTTTTTCACTTCACAATGAATTTTAAGGAGGTATCTATTTTAAAATTGCCAGAATTAAAGTTTGACACATTTGTCACTCACTTTTAAAAACTGAAAGGTTGGCCTCATTGCAGACAGTGAAGTCTTTGGTCCCCTCAGCAAATTTTTGAAGCCTCTTTTTAGAAGAACACAAAACCAACAAAAAAAAACGCTGTTTTGCTTCCAGGTGACGGAGTGTGGTTGCCGTCATTGCCAGCCTGCAGTCTAAATCAGGCTGAGATTTCTTACCCTCTTTCAGGGGCTTATTTCCACTGGAATAGCTGGAATCGTTAGAAAATACTTTTCTCTTATCTCCACACCCCAAAAATCGATAATTTATTTGGCTTTACTCAGTTTCTGGGGTCCGCACACAGCAGTCTTGCCGATTGACACACAAGTCATATGCTCCCAGATGATCTCTGAGCTCTGGGACAGTATAACTGAGCTCTGTGACACTATGTAATAACGATAACTTGTATTTATACAACAGCGTTCATGTGGGGAGCGTGGAGCACTTTACAGGGACGGTGTTGGATGTCAAGCAATGAGCAACTCAATCTGTCTTTGGACCCATAGAGAATTGCTTACATTTGTCAGTATGATCTGAGGCTGAAGGAACTGTTTGGATTTGCATTAAGACAAACTTTGCCATTTTTCAACCAAATGCTCCCCACTGCCTCTCACAATCCACAATGCGGAGAACACTAATTTGTAGCCAATGTGCACATTTCCTGTTCGTGAACAATTTAAGAGATGGTGCTCTCTGGTGGCCAGCTAGTGGACGCCTAACTGTTGTGTGTGATTCCCCCCTCCCCCATCGCAGACCATTAGTATTCAGTGCAACAAGCAACCCCCAAGAACAAAAGTTCATTAGGTAGGAAGTGGTAGAAATTGTTTGATGCTTTTCTATGCCAAAGTCAGCAGTGTAGGAGCAGAAAGAAAGGGGTCTTGCATCCAGCACATCTGAGCATAGTCGTAAATCATACATTGGTGAATTTCTACTTTCAAACAGCATGTTAGATTCTACAGTAAAGACTGTCTTCAAGGAAACTAGGATAGTTCAATATACTGTATTTTAGAATCCCAAGAGACCTGAAAGCCAATTGGTGAGGGAGGCTTTGGCTATGTTGGTACATGCTCTATAAACACTGGAGGTCAAATGTTACCCTACTGCTCAAAAATGAAGAAGGAAAGAGCGAGATAGGGGAAAGTTATTGTTACTGGAGGATGGGGAGTTCAAAGGAACAACAACAACAACTTGAATTTGTATAGAAAGCACAATAAATTAAATGTTTCTTCAAAATGAATGTAAAACATTATATCACGGCCTTCACATAGATTAACAGAAATATTAAGTAGCGAGGGTGTGGGAATGTATGTGTCCATACATTCCCACACCCTCGCTACTTTCTACTTTCTACTTTCAAACAGCATGTTAGATTCTACAGTAAAGACTGTCTTCAAGGAAACTAGGATAGTTCAATATACTGTATTTTAGAATCCCAAGAGACCTGAAAGCCAATTGGTGAGGGAGGCTTTGGCTATGTTGGTACATGCTCTATAAACACTGGAGGTCAAATGTTACCCTACTGCTCAAAAATGAAGAAGGAAAGAGCGAGATAGGGGAAAGTTATTGTTACTGGAGGATGGGGAGTTCAAAGGAACAACAACAACAACTTGAATTTGTATAGAAAGCACAATAAATTAAATGTTTCTTCAAAATGAATGTAAAACATTATATCACGGCCTTCACATAGATTAACAGAAATATTAAGTAGCGAGGGTGTGGGAATGTATGTGTCCAAAGGCACACTTGTGTGCAATACTCATGGAAAATATATGCAAACATTTTAGATCTTTGCCACTCATTGTTAAGGCATGACATCAAATACAAGGATTATTGTCATTGTTATAATTCTCCAATGTAAACATTATCAGCTTTTTCAATTTCTCTTCATGCCTTAACAATGCCTTTTTAAATGTAGAGTGTCCAGAACTGTACACAATGTTCTAAATGTGACCTCGCCATAGATCTATGCAAGATTAGAACAGCTTATTGTGCCTTCAGTCAAATTCCCTGAGAAGGATTCAATCTAATTGGCTTTACTCAGTTTCTGGGGTCCGCACACAGCAGTCTCACCGATAAACACACAAATCATATGCTCTCAGGTGATTTCTGAGCTCTGTGACAGTATAACGAGTATGTAATAATGATAATTTGTATTTATACAACACCGTTCATGTAGGGAACATGGAGCACTTGACAGGGATGGTGTTGTTTTGTGAGCAAAATTATTTTGTGAGTGAAATATAGCAGCGTACAGCACACACAATATTAAATATTTTATCCATTGGAAGAAAGCGTATGCTGTCTGTTCAGGTAGGATATAGAATGTTCTGCCAGCAGTGGCAGGTAAGGTAGATCCATTGCTAACTTTTGAAAGGGAACTAGATAGATGCCTAAAAATGAGTAAATTCTAATGGTTTAGAGAAAATAATAAATATTATAATAATCCTTGCATTTGATATAGCCCCTTACCATGTTGTTGAGATGTCTGAAATGCTTCACAGAAAGTGGATAGTGGCATCTATCCCTTTTAAAAGTTAACAATGGATCTGCCTTACGTGCAAGTAGATAGAACTGCCACCTCCCACCGCAACCCTGACGGAATTCTTAATAGTAACAGTCACCAAGTCAGATCAGCAGTAGAGGTTTTCTAGCATATTACAAACATTCATAGTAAAATTCTGAGGAATTGGTATTTCACTAACCGGCAGTTGAAGACAAGTCCAATGCCCATTCCCAGCTTCAACGATGTTCCCATGTACATTCCCCATCCTGCACATTGGGGTACACAGAGTCCAATAGCTTAGTGGTTAGAGCACTTGCCTCGCAAGCTAGAGGATCTGGGTTTCATTCCTGCGCAGCGAAATGTTGGGCAAGTTTTCTGATTCCACATGCCTCTGTTCACCTAGCAATAAGGAGGACCTTGGTTCTTAGTCGATTGATGGATCTCTTTTCTGGGGGTAATAAATCCTTCAGAAAAATGTGGTCACTGACAATTGATTGTCGTGTTTCGCCCACAAAACATGCAGTCAATTCACTTTACAGTACATTCTGTAAAGTGTGTTGAGACATCTTGAAGATGTGATAAGGCTCTATATCAAATGCAAGGATTAATATTATTATAGTTACTGTATCAAATAGAAGGATTTTTAACATTTATATTCTGAACAAATTGGAAACTTGATCATGCCAAAAATCGTTAATTTGAATATTACATCGGAGATTGATTTTCATCAAAAGACAAGTCTTTAAAAGATAATAATAATCATTCTTGCATTTGATACAATGCTTTTCACATCTTATCAACATCTCAAAGTGCTTCACAGAATATGCTGTAAAATGAATTGACTGTATATTGGTGGGCAAAATGCAGCAGCCAATATGGGATAGCAGTGTCCCACAAACAGTTGTGTATTGAAATGACCAATTTTAGTATTTTGTTTGGACAGATTATTATTAGGCGTTTGGAGTAAAGAAATTTGCCCAAGGTTTCACCCTGATTTGCCTGGATTCGAACACAGGTCTCACGCTTGTAAGGCGAGTGCTCTAACCACTGAACTACAGGAGCTACAGATAGCTTTAAAAGCAACAAGCTCTCTACATAAAGTCTCTGATAACTATGATTGTGGTGCACAAAATAGAAATGATCTTTGCTACTTTACTGATGGAAGCTTGGTATGAATCACGGTGTGAATTGATTGCACTTTACTGGTGGAATCAATTTAAAATCAATCACTTCCAGCAACATAAATGGAGCATTAGTGAATACCTGACACCTACCTGTTGGCATCTTATACTGCACTGTTTCACAGATAATAATATATTTCTTATGGCAAGGGTAAATGCATTCCACATAACATGGATGGGTGGTGGCAGGTGGTGGTCTAACCAGTTCCTTATTCAGTGAAAAAACACAAGTTTGAATTTGCATTCTTCTATTAATGGACACAGCAGATTTAAAGCTATCCTGACTGACTGATGGGCTCAATGATCTTTTCCGATCAGTGCAGTGCATGACCGAGCTGTTCTTTTTATGCTCCTTATTCCCATTCTAATTTTGTTACGTGAATCTGAGCCCTCAAACATCCTGACTGAGAGGTCACAGAGGCTGTGCAAGAGGCACTTGTAGCAACATAAGATGTAGTAAATGCTTTTGCAGAGTTGTAAATCTTGGAAATTGATTCCTCAGTACATAACCATATGTTAACGGGAGATTACCGCAGACAAAGCAATTGTTGCCAAACAATAAATTAGGCTGGAAGAAAATGTATCCTGAAGAGAACATTTGTTCCTGGGGGAAATGTGCTCCATCACGCCTATTATAAGCAAAAGCAAATTCATCAAGTGCCGAAGGTTCTTTGCAGTTTTCAAATTGCATGCTTTATAAATGCGCAAAAATCATTTTCTGAGCATCACTCAGTTACTTCCTCTGCACTTTAACTTATGGCACAAATTAAACCTGGAATGTATAACAGGAATTAAGTTTCTAGATAGGATTTTGCAGAGTAAATGCAGAAATACGGATGTTTCCCCATTCTGACCTACCTACAAATAAAAGTAATAAATTAAGAATTTGCATGTTACATCAAAATGATATGCTTGGTTTTCCCTAACGGATATGTTGGTAAAACCATAGAGAGAAATGGAGACAAACAGATGTAGAAGGTCCCAGGTTCGATACAATACAATTTACATTTATGTACTGCATATTGGGAGGACATCTCAAACCAGCTGGGCACCCAAGTTGGGGATGGGAATCTTATTTCAGGTGGGGTAGCATCAGAGGTCCTCCATTTGGTCTCAGCACACCATTTTAGGGATTTAATGTCAACTAGGAGTCCCACTGCTGATCTCTAACCACCTTTGGACAGTGCTCTTGTGTATAAATTAGCTGTGCTGCAATGCCTTTTCTGCAGCCATTACTGCTCTCTCTTCATTCTCCCACAAGACTAAACACTACTTGGGTAAAATACAAGAGGGTGATTGGTAACCATGGACCAATGAAACCAGCAAGAGTCGATGATTCAAGATAGGAAAGAGTGGAGGAAAAACAGTGAAAAAATAATGTACTAAATATAGTAAACACCAATAACAAGGCTTAACTTGTCACTCCCACTTTTGCTGCCAATATCCCGGACTCTTCCCTTGCAAAATGTTCATAAGAGACTTTGCTGTAATTGTCACTCCACTTAACACATAGCTAGTCACATTCTAGAAATTCTTGGAAGTACAGTACAGTCCTCAGAATGTAAAATTGATTGGATACCTTGTCCTATTAAATGGGATCCTGCATTGCAGAGGCCTCCCACCCTATCCTGCGACGATATAGGGAGGGAGGCCATGGTTCAGCTCTCCAATGGATCAGAGGCGTTTACAATGCATCGGGGCTTGTGTGCCTAACCTCTGCCAGTGCTCACACCAGTCACAGCCCTCCCTTATAGCCCTGGATGATCTATGTCTAACTAGCCCTTCTGGATTACTCGTCACTGATTTTTTTCCCTTGCAGTAATTCAGAGTTTACTATAGATGTCAAATTATGATTAGTTACTTTTTTCCTGTTTTGAACATTGAACGTTAAGTTTCTCAGACATTTCTGTCGCAGCTTTTAAATTCCGGATGTGCAATGTCACCATATACAGTATACAGTGTATATATAGATATATATACACACACATATATAAAACATGGTAAATGAAATGCATACTTTGGACATTGTTGAGATGCCTGCTGTAGAATAAATAAAGGCTATGTGCTCTTTATTCAGGAATATTGTTGCTACATTTCATTTATTGATCCACATTTATTATTATGACTCCATTCCACTATTGTTTCTTCTCTCATGAACTCTTACCTCCATATAACCTTTTCCACTGGGGAGGCAGACCTGTTTCAGATGGCATGAAGATAAACAGTTCAACAGTTCACCAGTCACACATGTGGAAGAAAAGGCATGTGATATTTCAAGAGTAGCTAAGAAATCTACAGAACTTTTTTGTATGTTGCCTTAAAAAGTTAAAAGTAAATTAAGAAAGAGTCAATGAAGTAGAAACAGGAAAGGATCCTGGGTTGGCAACCAAAGTGATGGGTTTATGGTTGGTTCAGATCATTCAGAATTCTGCAGCTCGTATACTCTCCCGCACCAGGCTTCGCGACCACATCACTCCCACCCTCGCCGCTCTCCACTGGCTCCCAGTCACCCAGTGACTGTTTGTAATAATAATCCTTAACAATAATCCTTGCATTTGATACAGCACCTTATCACAACTTCGAGAGGTCTTAAAGCGCTTCCCAGAATATACTGTAAAGTGTATTGAATGTACATTTTGTGGGCAAAATGCGACAGCCAATTGCGATGCCCCACAAACAGTTGTGGATTAAGTAATCAGATTTTTTTTTATTTGGTCCACCAGGTTATTAGATAAGCACAGTATAATTTCCCACTTAATTGTGTCTTTTCATTAAATACAAGCAATACAGAATATTTACTTTGCTCTTTCATATATTCCAATCTCCTCTCTTTAGAGTTCATAGTATCATTGAAACCCTCTCAATGAAATGCAAACTTTTCTATCATTTCCTCTCAGTGTTTTTCTTCATACTTTGATGATTTATCTTGAAATACCTACCACTGAGTTATATTAGGAAGTGGAGACTTGCAGGCACCGGGGTGCCAGACTACACATCAAAAATAATAGACAGAATTCTAGCTGGAAGCCAATCACTCACCATTAAATAATATCATAAAATGAATACCCCAGGGATTTTAAGCCTGCCTTTTAACTATTCTCTATCAAATGTGTCCGAAACATTAAAAAAAACTTTGCAGCATGTCTCCAATCTCATTATAGCACTTACATTCCAATATAATGCCTGTATACCGTAATTTGGGACTTTGAGATCATAGTCTAATCTGACCCTCCAATGCAGGTCTGGGGTAGCACTGGTAGTCCATTGGATGAGACAATAAACAAAGATTACCGGTAGATGTTAAAGATCCCAAGGCACTATTAAAAAAAAGGGATTTTCTCCTGGTGTCCAGACCGCCAGATAAAATTGATATTTCAAGTCCTGGCTTTTTGTGGGACATTGTTGTGTGCAAATTGGCTTTTTTTTATTGAACCTCATGTGCAGATACAACTCATTCCAGTAATCTGTTGCTACTCTTATGCCCAGAAAAATATACAGTTAATTCATTTTACAGAATATTCTATGAAACACTTTGAGATGTCCTGATAAGTCAAATGCAAGCCAAATGTAAGTCAAATGTGTGGAGTCCTGTAGCTCAATGGTTAGAGCACTCAACAACAACAACAACAACAAAATTACATTTATAGAGTGCCTTTCACGTCGGGAGGATGTCCCAAGGTGCTGAACAGTCAGGTCAGGACCCGAGCAAGGGAGAGGTGCAGGGTAGGAGGGAGGGGTGGGAGAGAGTTAGGAAGGGATGGAGTTGGGAGAAGCAGAAGGCACGATCGAAGAGGAGGGTCTTGAGACTGGCCTTGAAGGAGGCAAGGGAGAAAGCGAGGTGAAGGGACTGTGGGATGGTGTTCCAGAGTGTGGGGACAGAGAGGCTGAAAGCCTGTCCGCCGATGGTAGGGCGGGTTGGATGGGGAACATGGAGCAGGCTGGAGTCTGCTGAATGGAGGGGGCAGGGAGGTTCATAGGGGGACAGCAGGTCAGAGCGGCAAGGGGAGAAAGCCGTGAATGGCCTTGAAAGTGAGGATAAGGATCTTGAATTCGATCCACTGAGAGATGGGGAGCCAATGGAGCCAGGCGAGGGTGGAAGTGATAGTCGTGGAGCTTGGTGCCGGAGAGGACACGAGCTGCATAGTTCTGGATGTGAAGGGAAGAGTCAAGAAGGCTGACGAGGAGGGAGTTTCCATAGTTGAGCCTTGATGTAATGAATGCGTGGACAAGGGTTTCGGCAGCCTGAGGGGTGAGGCAGTGGCGGAGTCTGTCGATGTTGCGAAGGTGATGGAACGCAGTACTGGTCATGGTGTGGATGTGCGGGAGGAAGAACCATTCAGGGTCGAATAAGACACTTGCTTACAAGTGTAAGACCTGTGTTTCGAATCCAGGCAGGTCAGGGCAAGTTTCCTTACTCCACACGCCTAATAATAATCTCTCCAAAAAAAGTATAATAAATTGGTCATTTCAATTCATGACTGTTTGTGGGGACACTGCTGTGCGCAATTGGCTACTGCATTTTGCCCACAAATATACAGTCAATTCACTTTTACAGTATATTCTGTGAAGCGCTTTGAGACGTGTAGAAGATGTGAAAACCACTATATGAAATGTAAGGATTATTATTGTTATTATTTATTATGATGACCTCCTGATGTGAAAGGCATTATACAAGTGTCATTTTGTTGCTGTTGTTTTTGGTATAGTTCTCTGGAACATTTTGACGAAGTGAAAAGGTGTTGCATCAAATGCAAGATTTATTTTTCTGCTTTTTGCCACAAAGAATATACCACTACTGATAGAATTAAGAAAGATTTTATTTCAAAAATGTTCCTGCTCCTTTTCTAATTTTTGTGCTCTGTGAATCACCTCAAAAAACACTCAATTCATGTTGCATTCACTGACCACAATTTCTCACAAATTAACAACTTGTAATTATATAGTGCCTTAACTCTTGTTATATCTCTTTCCCATTTCCGTTTCTCTTGTGTCTCTTGTGTCTACCACAACACCCTCCTAAGTATAGTTTTAAGTTTTTACTTAAAATATTTTTTTAATTCAAAAAAATATGAAAATAAAAATATAAAATGTTAAAAGCTTATATTCTCTAAAATTCAAGGCATACATCAGTAAATTTCTCATCATCAGTTCAGCATCGGTGTCATCAGTTTTGACGATGGTTAGATGGGTCACAAGGTCTTTTCTAGTTCTGCATCAGCCTGCATTCTTGCATGTGCAATGATCGAGATTAGTTAGAAGATGTAGCTAAGATCTGTGCAATCAAAGAAAATGCAAATGTTTGGGCTTCTATCCATTACCATCATACTTGCAAACCGGTGTGGGTAGCATTCGTGCAACATCTGGGGATGCTACACTTTCACACTATGGTGGAAATGATAGTTGACTGAATAGTTGCTGCACTGTCAATATTAAGTGTGATTTGTAAGCTATCTGTATTCCAGAATCATCAGCTCTTAGAAGCCAGACAAAAATTTTAAAAAATTAGAAGCCAGCCCAAACTAAAAATGGTAGTCTCTTGCACTGTTAAACTCAAAATATACTTTTCTATGCCATTGCTGTTAGACCACATGCACATGCTTCCCTTCAGTTATTCTCACAATTATTATTAAAACAACAACTTATTTTTATATATTGCGCATTTCAAAGGGAAACATCTCAATGAATTTCACAAAGATGGATTGGGATGCTGGGCCAGGTGAAAGACAAGGGATGGGTAGGTGGAATGTGACCAAAAACACAGTAGAAGAGGTAAACATTTTTTTTAAAGGTTACAAAGTATAGAGGGTGCAAGGCAGAGGGCTTAGAGAGTTTTCCAAAGATTGGAGGCAAAATAGCTGAAAGCTTGGTGCCAAGGTTTTGGCAGGAGGGGCAGAGGGTGTGAACCAGGTCTGATTTAGCACAGCGGAGAGTTAGTGAAAGAGAGGATCGGAAATCAAAGAGATAGGATTGATCAAGGGTAGCCACTTCAGAGTTGGTATGAGAATTTTGAAATCAATCCACTAAAGAAAAGGGATCCAATAACAACAAACAATAACATGTACTGTATAGTGCCCTCCACCCAGGGTAGCATCTCAGAGCACTTTACAGTGCTGGAGCCAGACTCTGAGTCGGTGGTTTGTGAGGGGGTATGGAGCACTGTCATAAGCACGGTTGAAGAGGAAGGTTTTTGGGCAGGACTTGAAAAAGGGGAGGGAGTGGGCAAGATGGCGGGATTGAGAGAGAGTATTCCAGAGTTTTGGGAAAGTGTGACCTCTGATGGTGGGGCGGAGGATGCAAGGGACGAACAGGAGGCCGGTGCCAATTCAAGTGCAATGTGAGGATCTTAAAGTTGATCAGTTCAGTGATGGGGAGCCAATGGAGCCTGGTGAGTTTGATTCAAGTCAGTATGTGGCAGAGTTCAGAGTTCTGAATGAGTTGGATCTTTTGAATAGTGGACCTGAGGAGACTGGTGAGGAGTGGGTTTTGAGTAATCCAAATGGGAGGTGACAAACGCATGCATAAGTGTTTCAGCTGCATTTGGGGTAAGGTAAGGTTCCGATGGGCAAGGTGGTGGAGATGGAAGAAGGTGGTCTTGGTCAGGGAACGGACGTGGAGGAGGTTGAACCATTCGCTGATTGTACACTGATTTGGTGAGTGTGAGAGAGGGAGATTGCGGAGTTCAGATCCATAGGAGTGAATATGTTGACAGGGGGCCAAAAAGTATGGTCTCTGTCTTGACCACATTCAGCTGCAGGAAGTTTACACTCATCCAGACCCTGATATCTGCCAGACAAGCTGATAGAACATCGTCGGACTTGGAGTTGGTACTGGAGGATCCAGAGTAGATTTGTGCGTCATCCGCATACATGTGGATGTTTACCTGTGTTTGCAGATGACCTCACCCAGAGGGAGCATATAGATAAGGAAAAGGAAAGGGCCAAGGATGGAGCTCTGGGGTGCCCTTCAAGTGACGAGGCTGGGGCAGGAGGAGAAACCATTTGCTGAGATGAAATGGAGGCGGTTGGTTAAGTTGGATTTGAACCATGTGAGTGTGGTTCCACTAAGGTGGATGAAGGAGGTGAGATGGTGGAGAAGAGTCATGGTTGACTATGTCAACAGTGGCAGAGGGATCCAGGAAGACAAGGAGGTGGAGGGAGCGCTGGTCACAGACAGAGAGGATGTTGTTTGTGATGATGGAGGTGGTGGGCTTGCAGCATGTCATTTGGGAACAGATACACACAGGCTGTTGAGCTCTGGTTAAACTGGAGAGTTGAGCTCAGAGGGTTTGGAGAAATCAAATCTGCAGGTAACAAATGTGTGGAGAAGGCCATTAGAGTGATGTACACTTAGATGAGGGCAACCCCCACCCCTTTCCCTTGGTGTCTGATCCCCACTCACTCCCATAGCTTTACTAACTCTGACACTTTAGTAGAAGGTCTTAAAATGTATCTTCATCAATCATTGTTCATTCTGCTATACAGTAGCTACAAACTTCCCAAGGCACTCATAACTTCAAGGTATTATAATAATAATAAGGCATGAGAAGGCACCTAATGTGCAAACTTCTCAACGATGGGAAGTACATTTCATTCTGGCAGTTTATAACCAGGCAACAGAATTGTAGATATGGTCTGATCGGCATATTTTAATTTCTGTAGGCTTACAATCTATTTCTCTAACTGCATAATCAAATATTCTATTAGCTTTTTGCTCACTACATTGACTATAATGTATCACAACTATCTAACTCAACCTCGTACTCATGTTACATATTTGTTACACATGTTTGTTGCTGCTTATTTACAAATACAAATGTGGATTGTTTCACCCACAGTTCTCTGCTATCAAATTGAGGCAATGAACTAAATACTCTATTATCACTTTGTTGCAAATTATAGAGGAAACTCATCTTAAAGTCAACCAACTAATGTGATGAACTCACTAATGCGGCCAGTTGTTTAGTGTGTTTTTCAGTTCAAAGAAAAATTATACAGTAATTTTGATAATAATCCTTGCAGTTGATATAGTGCCTTACCACATCTTCAAGGCGTCCTAATGCGCACAACACAATTGTGAATTGACTGTATATTTGGTATACAGGCTCATTTAGATGAGTCAATCAAAATCAATCAATTAAAACTTACATTTATATAGCGCCTCTCACATCGAGAGGACGTCCCAAGCCACTGCAGTTAGGTAAGAGCTCGGGGGGAGGGGTTGGGGCAGGATGAAGAAGAGTAGGAAAATTTACTGTATATTTGTGGGCGAAATAGTCGATCAGGAACCAAGGTGTTTGGCTTCATCCTCCAATGTCTTTTCTCTCCCCCATCCATTCCATGACCCGCTCTGCCTTCCCTCACCTCTGCAACGTTGCCTGACTCTGCAACTACTTCACCCCTCAGGCCCCTGAAACACTCATTCATGCCTTCATCATGTCCAGGCTCAATTATGGCAACACCCAGCTTGTCGGCCTCTCCAACTCTTCCCTCCTTAGTCTGCAGATCATCCAGAACTCTGCAGTCCATGGCCTTTCCCACAACAAGCTCCGCTACCCTATCACCCCCATTCTTGCCCAACTCCACTGGCTTCCCATCACCCAGAAGATTCAATTTAATACACATGTAATATTTTTTGTTGTTGTCGTTTTACCTCACATCCCACGCATTTGATTGTCGATGAGCGGCTCTAACTGTTGGTCATAACTTGCTAAATAGACTGGAGAGATATGTGTTTTGAAACACATGATTAGGATGGCAAATCAAATTGTATGAGGTATCACAGTCCCACAAGTGATTGTAATGGGAAATCCTATTGTATGAGGTAATGGAGGAATACCATTGGTAAATAATCAGATACCAACCTCCTTCAAGGGTATGAGAAAAAAACACTTTGAGACAGTCTTTTATTTATTTATTTATTTGAAAGGCAATATATATGTGCAAAATGCTCTTGTTTGTATGTTATTATGATAAACTCCTTAAGTACCAATGCAGAGCACATATAATGGGATGGACATGATATCTGTATAATGAATACTGTTTCTTCTATTTTGGATTGTTATTAGTCACAATTCATTAGTGAGGTCAATGTATTGATTTGGTGAAAATTTCTCAGCCCATTTACTGACCTTATTAGTGAGTTACCTCTGAAATAGAAATGATCCATTCAAGTCTATATCTTGAAAGTGTTTTTTTTAATAAATTCATTTAAGTTTCAAAATTGGAAATAGGCAACAATTATAAACTTTTCTAACTGTTGTAACTAATCATACTAACTAATCTCAAGCATTCACCTGTTTCATTTCCAATGCTCTCTTCAGGACATTGTTACCAACCTTGGGCAAGTTTCCTTACTCCACACATCTGATAAAAATCTCTAAAAATAATAATAAATTGGTCATCTCAATCCACGACTGTTTGTGGGAGACTCCTGTGCGCAATTGGCTGCTGCCTTTGGCAGCCAATTGAATGTACAGTCAATTCAGTTTACACTATATTCTGCAAAGCACTTTGTGATGTCTAGAAGACTTGAAAAGTGCTATATCAAATGCAAGGATTATTATTATTTGAATTAACCTTCAGAGCAGTGCTTTCTGTAATCAATTGTGTATCAGCTATATTGACTATTCAGGGGATGAGAGAGGCTACGCCTTGAAAACTATCCCGTGTTGTTTTTCTTACCTCAAGAGTAGCTGCAGGATGTAGCAATACTATTGTCACTTTGAAAACCCACAGCAGTTTCTGCCACACTTCCTCCTCAAACTGACATTCATTCCATTGTTTAGCTGACAGTAATAGCAATCATAATTGGTGAGAGACATACTCCATTGGATTAATGAATGATCCACCTGATGAGTGATAACTTTGAGCTGTAGCCTCTAGGCATGTAGTGTGTAAACCAATTTAGTCTGAAGAAACTTGCATGCACACATCTTTAATTGTGTGTTTGCATCACTTAATGAGATTGACGGCAACATTGCTAACAGCTTTTTAAAAAAATTAGATGTCTATTTTGCTGCATATACCATTTATTTGGGTGCTTTTAAAACATTGGAAATATTTCCAATCACAGGAAATGATCCCTGGAGTGTTCAGGGAGGAATGAGTAAGGAGCATATTAATAAGAACTAATATTTAATAAACACAAAGTGTAACATATCTAAACTATTTTAAACAGAGCCAAGTCCTATTTCCTTTATCCACACCTGAGCTCTTAGAATAGCAAGGTATGGTAAAATTCACTATATATCACCCAGTTTCATAAAATTTAATATATATCACACTCAAATCAAACTTTTAGGATATGAGAATTTTGGGATGTGATTTATATGCAACATCATGTTTCTGGCTGAAAGGTGCAATTACAGAAATGTTTTTACACCACTGTGACAAACCCACAGGTCTTTAAAGACCTAACTTTATCGTGTTATTTTCTCATTTAATGGAAACAGCAAAAGAAATAAAGGAAGTCACTCGGTCCCCATTTTGAGCCCATAGTCTAAGTTGCCACCGAGGAAGCATTACATTAATGGAAGTGCCATCTTTTGGATGAAATGTTAAATTGAGGTCCTGTCTGCCTGTTCGAGAGGTTGTTAAAGATCCTGTGCAAAATGAGAAACGAGTTTCCCCCAGATAAAGTATTGGTCATTCACTTCATGGCTGTTTGTGGAACACTGTTGTGTGCAAATTGGCTGTTGTGCTTGTCTATAAATCCACTCACTAATTTATATTGCTAGTAAATATATATTTTTTAAAGATTTGAGGGAATTTTTACTTACTCTGGCTGCATTCAGGCTCCCATCTTCCAGGAATTGCGTGGTAATTGAGGCAAGATATCTTCCATTGGCAGGCAGTTGTGGAATGGGACACAGTAAAGGAATGTGTGTGTTTGTGTGTGCCATGACTGTGTTTGCTAGTTTCAGAACTATGGCATGCTTGAAAGGCCATCAGTTCTGTTTGAAAGACAAATACTTGTCAAGTACTTGCATTTAATATACTCATGTCGTTGAATCATCTCAAAAATGGGCGCAGGCATTCAATACGATGGAAAAGCAAGGAAAACATAAAGAACATATTTGTACCACAAATATTGATTTGGATATTTAGAGATGACAAGAACATCAACCAGAACAACAACAAAATTACATTTGTATAGCATAATTGTGAACAGAGAGCACTGGAAGAATTTCCAAATCCAAAATGTTGCCTCCATCTATAAAATGAAAACATATGCAACTTTTCTCACTTTAATCAACAACATTTAATCATTTAACTAACACATAGTATGAAAATAACACATATTGAGCCATGGGATACAACCTATATTCCACTTTGTGGGGCTAATTATCATTCACTAGTGTGGCTTACTTGGTGTCAAGTTAACACATTGGAGAAGATATAAAACACATCGCACTGGTCCTTTCTCATCAAATCTCCCTTATTTATTCATCAGATCAATGGGTCTGGTGCACAGGACAAAAAAAACAGCCTATTTATTCAGTTGTTTATGGCGAGGAAATCTGGCTCATGACAGTGAGTTACTAGAGTTGCCAACCAGGGCACAGCTGTGTTTCCCCCTCCCAACTATCCAGAGCTGAGAAGTAGTTCGGGTTGGATTGTTATTCTCACGAATACATTGGGTAAATTGCAATAGCCGGGGAGGTGAGAATAACGGGTGATGTACTGTATAAAATTAAAATGTGACTCTGGGTTGCTGAACGCCACATTTATTCACGCTTCACGTGGTTCCCTCTCGCCATCTGGAATAAAACGATTTCATTTCAAAGAGGAACAACAACATCCTGCTCCATTCACACCCCGTTAACCGCCGCTGCGAAAGGAATTATTAATACAAAAACTACAACTAAAAATATAAACTCCCCCCCTCCCTAAAAAAAGCCAAGATCAGTTATGATATTATAAATTTCTATTGACACCAGAAGCAAAAGTCCCTATTTGAACAACAGTCATATGCGAGTCAATCATCAAATCATATGCGAGAGGGAGAGAATATATTATGTGTGTGTGTGAGAGAGAGAGAAAATAGAGAGAGAAATGCGAGAGCGGTGTGAGATGTAAAGTGGAGGGGAGTGCAATGTGATGAAGCTTGAGATACGCACAAGAGAGAGGTGAAGGTAGATGCAAAAGAGAGAGGGGGGGAGGTGTGTGAGTGAGTGAGAGATACAAAGAAGGCAGGCAAATGAACTGAACAGAGAAACAAGTTGTTGCTGGTTTAATTGAAGCTGCTGTGTGTGCGTGTGTTGCTGTACGTGTGTGTGTTACTGTTCTTTACGTTGCTCTGCTCTGACTCTCTCTAAGAGTCTGAGCTCTCGCCAGCACAGGCTGGTTTGCTTGTGGTTATGTGAGAGCTCTGTGTGTGTGTCTCAGTTGCTGGCGTGAGTGGAGTGGAGTGAGTGACAGGCAGCCGCTCGGCTCGCGCTCCGGGGTGGGCGGTGTGAGTGTTGTGTGCGCGCGCGGGGACCGTTACCGTAACTCCTCACTCACTGAGAGAGAGAGAGAGAGGGGGAAGAAGGGGGGATAGAGGGAAGGAGGTGGGGGGAGAGGGAAGGAGAGAAAGAGAGGGTGGGGTGTCCGGCCAGAGAGAAGGAGGGACAGAGAGAAGGAGGGAGAGGGATAGAGAGAGGGGAGGGATAGAGAGAGGAAGAAAAACATTCAACAGTAACGGTTGTGTCGCCGAGAGGACCTGAGAGAGGGAGCGAGACAGAGGAGGAGAGCCACAGACACACAACAAGTGTCCAGTTAGCGGCCACTGCGGGCTGGGAGGCTCCTGGGCCGGGGGTCAGGGCCAGGGAGGGAGGGGAGGGAGAGAGGGGGGGGGAGAGAGAGGGGAGGGAAGGGAGGGGAGGGAGAGAGGGGGGGGGGAGAGAGAGGGGAGGGAGGGGTGTGGAGAGAGAGAGGGCAGGGAGGGGTGTGGAGAGAGAGAGGGCAGGGAGGGGTGGGGAGAGAGAGAGGGCAGGGAGGGGTGGGGAGAGAGAGAGGGCAGGGAGGGGTGGGGAGAGAGAGAGGGAGGGGTGGGGAGACAGGGGAGGGTGGGGAGAGAGAAGAGTTGAGTGGAGAGAGGCGGGAGTGGAGAGAGAGAAAAGTGGGGAGAGAGAGGAGAGGGAGACAGAGAGGGGAGACAGAGAGAGTGAGGGGGGGAGACAGAGAGAGTGAGGGGGGGGAGACAGAGAGAGAGAGTGAGGGGGGGGAGACAGAGAGAGGAGAGGGGGAGACAGAGAGAGAGAGTGAGGGGGGGAGACAGAGAGAGGAGAGGGGGAGACAGACAGAGAGAGTGAGGGGGGGGAGACAGAGAGAGGAGAGGGGGAGACAGAGAGAGAGAGGGGGAGACAGAGAGAGAGAGGGGGAGACACAGAGAGAGTGAGGGGGGGAGACAGAGAGAGGAGAGGGGGAGACACAGAGAGAGAGGGGGAGACACAGAGAGAGAGGGGGAGACACAGAGAGAGAGGGGGAGACACAGAGAGAGGATGGCGCTCCAGGCTCGGGCTCTGTATGACTTTCAGAGTGAGAATGTGGGGGAGGTGTCTGTGCGGGAGAACGAGGTGCTGACCGTGTTCAGCGAGCACGACATCGAGGGCTGGCTGGAGGGGGTCAACAGCCGGGGCGAGAGGGGCCTCTTCCCGGCCTCGTACGTTCAGATCCTGCGGCAGCAAGAACAACAACAACAGCAGCTGAAGCTGAAGCAGCAGCCCCCGCCGCCACCGCACGGCACCGGGGACCCCCCCGCCTCCAGATACGCCAATGTACCCGGCGACCACGACTCGTCTCCCGGCTCGGTGCCAGCGGTGCCCCGGCCGCAGAGCGGTTTCTCGCTGCCGTCCCTCCCCCTGGTCTCCACTTTCTCCTCTACCTCGGCAGCCGTGCACGGCCTGGGCAGCAGCAGCAGCAGCGGCGGCGGCGGGGGAGGGGGCGGGGGTCTACAACAGGCTTCGGGCAGCGGAGACGACGATGACTGGGATGATGATTGGGATGACAACTCGACGGTGGCGGACGAGCCACTCTCCGGTAGCGGCGGCGGGGGCGGTAACGGCGGCGGCAGCGTCAGCTACTCGGATTTCGACGGGACGGGCAGATATAAAGTGAGCACCAGGGCCAGCAGGGGCTCGGCCACAGCCAAGAGCACGTCCACGGTCAGCAGAAACCTGAACCGCTTCTCCACCTTCGTCAAGTCGGGCGGCGAGGCTTTCATCCTGGGCGAGGCGTCCGGCTTCGTGAAGGACGGTGACAAGATCTGCGTGGTGATGGGTCAGTACGGCCCCGAGTGGCAGGAGAACCCTTACCCTTTCGCCTGCACCATCGACGACCCCACCAAACAGACCAAGTTCAAAGGCATCAAGAGCTACATCTCCTACAAGCTGATGCCCACTCACACCCAGCTGCAGGTGAACCGCAGGTACAAGCACTTCGACTGGCTGTACGCCCGGCTGGTCGAGAAGTTCCCGGTCATTTCGGTGCCTCACATTCCCGAGAAACAAGCCACCGGCAGGTTCGAGGAGGATTTCATCTCCAAGAGGAAGAAAGGTCTCATCTTATGGATGAACCACATGACGAGCCACCCGGTGCTGGCACGCTGCGACGTCTTCCAGCATTTCCTCACCTGCAGCGACGAGAAAGCTTGGAAACAGGGCAAAAGGAAATCCGAGAAGGACGAGATGGTTGGCGCCAACTTCTTCCTGACCCTCAGCAACCCTCCGAACCCCCTGGACCTACAGGAGGTGGAGAGCAAGGTGGACGGGTTTAAAACTTTTACCAAGAAGATGGACGAGAGCGTTTTCCAGATGAGCCACACCGCCAACGAATTTGGGAGGAAGCAAGCGGGTGGCTTCAAGAAGGAGTTTCAGAAAGTCGGGACCTCTTTCCGGATCCTCAGTCAGGCTTTTGAAATGGATCAACAGCCCTTTTCAGTGGGACTCAATCGTGCCATTGCTTTTACCGGAGACGCATATGATGGTATAGGTGAACTTTTTGCAGAACAACCCAAACAGGATCTAGACCCAATCGTGGACTTGTTAGCACTTTACCAGGGACACTTGGCCAATTTTCCCGACATTATTCACGTCCAGAAAGGTATTGGTTAATTCCCCCCCTTTTGACATTATTAATATTTGCATGTGGTTAAGCAAAGTCTATCATGTGTTCAAATTACGATTTGTAATCTTTCAATTGTACATTATATTGATGTCTCATTTGAAACACATTGGGCAAGTAATTCTATTGAGTCGAATATAAATTTGACTGGGAGATTTCATTTATTGGAGTTAATGTTTAATTTTAGGAGTGAAGATGGTTTGGTAGTCAATTTAAAGAGGTGGCTAAAATGCTGAAAAATCTCCACCTACTTGTTGAATATGGTGAAAATCATGAATTCAGCAATGAATCAGGATGAATTCAGCAGATTCAGAGAATCAGGATGCAAGTATACAGCAGAATTCAAATCTTGAATAATAACCATCCTTGCATTTGAAATAGCACTTTTCACAGCTTCTAAACATCTCAAAGTACTACACAGAATATACTATACGGTAAAGCGAATTGATTATATATTTTGTGGGTGAAATGCGAGCAGTGTCCCACAAATAGTTGTGGAATTGAAATGAACAATTTTTGTTTGAGGGATTATTGTCAGAGGTGTGGAGTAAGGCAACTTTCCCAAGATTTCGCCCTTCCTGGAATCAAACCCAGGTCTCTCGCTTGCAAAGTGAGTGCTCTAACCACTGAGCTATATTAAAATGTTTAGGTTTTCTAGGCCAGAAAGGAGGACATTCTATTCAATCTTTCTATACTTAATAGGTAGAATGATTTTTTCACCCCTAAACACTTTAACCTTGTGACTTTAGCTCAACATCTATTTCTGCTGTGATATTTCTGTAAGAAAAAAAATGAATTGGAATGTTTTGAGTTCAAGCCCCAAATGGGATTTTGAACTCAGTCTAGGCTGACAGTTTAGTTCTGGGGGAAGTACCTCAGTGTCAGGTGTCATCCCTTGGATGAAATGTTAAACACAGGTCCCCACGTCTGTTTAGGTGGCATTACAGATTCTATTATGTTATTCAAAAAGGGAAGGGAGTTTCTCCTGGTATCCTGGTCAACAATCCTCCAGATAAAATTGATATTCACCTTGTGTGTTTTTTGCAGGACATTGCTGCATGAATTTGTTTACAAAATACAATAGCTAAACATTACAGTAAGTCCCATGAAGCGTTTTGTGAACCTAATGTGAAAGCCACTATATACACTGCAAGGATTATTCTTTCCGCAAGGCAACTTGTCTGCTTAATTTCAGTGCATGCTTTCCATAAATTTCATAAAAATCCGATTTAAGTTTGAATGGTCTAGAATCTAGATAAATTTGTGTTAACATTGTTCAAAAAAATGTTCAGAACAATAGAAGATTCATGATTATGCACCTGTAATATTCAGGTTAACGTCTAGGGCACATATACTCTTAATGTGGTGGTTTATCATTACAGCATCTTGATTAAATGTTCATAAGCATTCCCTCGTGTATTTGTAATGGCTTGTTCATTTCACGTATAGGTGGAAGGGTAAGAGAATAGCATGAAATTTAAGTGTTTAAGGTTGTCAACAATTGATGATTATTTTCCAGTACTCATACAAGTTTGGTTTGAGCTTGACTAGAAGAGTTGAAAATCTTTAGCAATAACTTTGGAAGAATGATTTTATAGAATATAGTGGTGCCCAACCCACTCTATTTGCTTAATAAGAATGCAATAGACTTCCTGAACAATATTTTAAAATTGTTTAAGGTTGTGATTGATGAAGTACAGTTATGCAGTTACTGCTTTGACAACATTACCTGCTAGGTTTGCAGTACAAATGTGCGTTCGCCTCAAGTAAAGTGTACTATGAATGCAGAGTACCTTTCTCCAATTTCTGAATAATCAATGATTGTGTTAATACTAATGAAGAACCAATTGTTCTGCTGGTTCTTGATTTACATCCAAACATAAAAGTGGTTCTCAGTGAGACCTTTTACATTTTAGTTCATAGCTTGCTTTGTACTGGAGCCAGTGTGAAGATTAAGTGTTGTGACACTACTTCTTCCCATTGCTTGCCAATGTTTTATTGCTGCTTAGCTTCAAAAATCCAAAATATGGGTGTCATATTTGGCTCCGTTTGTAGCACCCTCACTTCTAGATCAAAAGGTTCTGTGTTCAAGTCCCACAGAGTAACTTCCAATTCATACTTCAGGCTGACAATCCACTTCAGTATTGGATTAACTGCCAAGAAAATAGTCAAAAAGAGAGAGACACTTTTTTGAGGTGTGATGTCTGCCAATCCTCCAGATAAATTAGTCATTCACTTCATGGTGGTGATCAACCAGAAAACAGAATTACATTGTATGGCACCTTTCACCACAGGAGTACGTCCCAAGGTAATCACGGTCTCTTCAAGAGATCCTGTTACAGATACACAATCACCAGTTATAGCTACATAATCAATACATTTGGTAGAAATTACCTGTGCAGTATTTGGAGACTAAATATTACAAGTATTATATTGTACCTCCTGTTAAGATCCTAGCTTAACTTGTCACTACCACTTAAACAAACAAACAAACAAACAAAACTTACATTTATATAGCGCCTTTCACGTCGAGAGGACATCCCAAGGCGCTGTACAGTCAGGTAGGACAAGAGCAGGGTGGGAAGGATCAGGGCAGGATAAAGCATAGTAGGAAAAGTAACTGTATATTAATCAGACTGTATACTTAAGTAATCAGTCTGTTAATAACACGGTTCCCATGCAAAATATTAACAAAGGACTTTGCTTTAATTGTTACTTGTCTTAAGATGTAGCCAGTTGCATTCTATAAATTCTTGGGGGTATTTACTTCAGATAACTCGTTCTATAAGATGATGTCTTGAATTATAGAGGCCTCCCACTCTTATCCTGTGACTGGAATGGGCATTTGGCCAAGGTTGGGCGTGCTTGCTCAGATGTATTGCAGAAGTCTACGATCTATTGGAAGTGAGTGTCATGCGTGGCCTTTCATCCTGTGGCAGGATAGGTTGAGAGGTCATGGCACAGCCCTCCAACACACCAAATGCATCTATGATGCATCTCAGCAACAGTGCCCAACTTTCGGCAAGCACCTACAGCAGTCACAATGCCCTTTGTGGCCTAGGAGGATATATGGCTAACTAGCCACGGGATAATAACTAGTGTAATAACTAGTGTAAACACAGCAGTTACTGGGAACATGCGGCAGGTCAGGCAGCATCCATGGAGAGAGGAAAATTAGTTAATGTTTCAAGTCAATTGCCTTCATACTAGTCCTGATGAAAGGTCATTGACCTGAAATGTTAACTAATTTTCCTCTCCATGGATGCTGCCTGACCTGCATATTCCCAGCAACTTCTGTGTTTGTACCAGATTTCCAGCACCTGCAGTACTGTGCCTTTTTACTGGATAACTAGGCATGGAACCCTTTTCCCCTTGGAGTGATAAGTTATCAAGAGTTTACTGCATTGTGTTGATACAGTGAGAAAACTGCTCTACACCAGCTTAGAATAATGTTTAATTGTTCTGTTAGTGTGAGAGCTATAAAAATATCTTGTATATAAACTCAAAGCTTAATAAGGACGTAATCATATTAATTTACTTTAATTAGATCGTCTTTTCTTGTTTCCTTCATTTATGATCCTGACCAAAATGAAGTAAATTTCTTCCAGAAGTTCATTGCCTTTTTAAGGATCTTTCCAAATGTTCGGATCTTTGGTAAATTTTGGAAAGCCTTAACAACAACATGCATTTATATAGCACCCTCCACACTGGCGGTGTTACAGAGCGCTGCACAGTGGCAGAGTCCGAGGCTGAGTCAGGGGAGGGGGAAGGTGACTGTAAGAGAAGTCAAAGAGAAAGGTCTTCATTTGTGACTGAAGATTGGAAATGGGGCGGGCAAAACAAAGGTGTTGAGAGAGTTCCAAAGTTTACAGGAGTACTGGCTAAAAGCATGGCCGCCAATGGTGGAGCGGAGGATTCAGGGCCGAGGAGGAGGTCGGATCAGTAGAGCAGGGGGAGTGCGTACTACTGTGAGGAGAGCGGAGGTTGGAAAGGTAGGGGGAGTGGAGGGATTTAAATCCAAAAGAGCTGTGCGAATTTAAGGTCTGCTGTATGATAGATGGGATTTTAGATGGGATTTAGAGATGGATAGAGGAGGAGTGAGACAAATATGTAGAGGCAGTGAGTTCCAATCCTTAGGTAGACATAGCTGAAGGTTTTGCCAATGATGGAAGCACGTGGGAGACAAGGTATGTGCATTAGGTCTGAGTTAGTCAGGGTTTGCTCACACTGGCTGAGGAGGGGACGAGCGGATGAGTAAAGTAGGAGTAGATTAGAGACAAAGAGAAATGCTACTGTGTGAATGGATTTATTTATTAAATTCCTCCATGTCTTTCACATCTTCTAGACGTGCTTTGAGAGATCTAAATGACAGGAATTATTATTGTTTGGGTGATAAAGTTGAAGTTCATTTGGTGGAAGACGGGGATCCAGTGGAGTCTGGTGAGGATGGGGGAGGTGGGTGGGTGAAATTTGGTGTAGGTAAGCATGTGGATGGCGATAATAATAATAATCCTTGCAAATAGCGATTTTCACATCTTCTAGACGTCTCAAAGCAATTCACAAAGTATACTATAAAGTGAATTAATAATATAAACCATTTTTCATGGAATCTCAGTATATTGACATTCATTATTCTAAGTGATTTAGTGTTATAATAATAACCCTTGCATTTGATATAGCGCTTTTCACGTTTTCTAAACGTCTTAAAACACTTCATAGAATATACTGTAAAGTGAATTGACGGTATCTTTGTAGGCAAAACGCGGCATCAAATCGCGTACAGCAGTGTCCCACATATAGGGTCCGTCGATATGGAAATTTTCCGATATCGATATATCGGTTTGCCCATATCGACATATACCGATATATCGATATCGCGTTTTTTTTTGTCCTGCGCATGTGCGCGCATTCTGATATACGCACGCATTCGGATATCGACAAGGTAAGTTGAAAAAGTCCACATTATACCGATATATACTGATATATCGATATATCGGCGGACACAATATATCGATATTTGCGATATATCAATTTTTGTTCGTTATATTGAATTTTTTGATATATCGATATATTTTAAATTCCGATATCAGCATATGGATATGAAAATTATATTGGATATAACCGATATATTGCCGCACACTACCGACAAACAATCATGGATTGAAATGACCAATTTTATTATAGTTTTTTTTGAGGGATTATTATTAGGCGTGTGGAGTAAGAAAACTTGCCCACGGTTTCGCCCTGATCTCCCTGAATTCGAACACAGGTTTCACGCTTTTAAGGCGAGTGCTCGAACCAGTGAGCTGCAGGACAATTGATTTCATTACCTCTGAACTATGTAAACGAAAGCATTCAAAATCCCACCCTTGGTCACTATCTTGCATTCCATATTGCAAAGATAGTGTGTGCCTTTCTCTCTCTGCTGATCATAATACAGTAATAGCATTTTGTATCTCACATCAGTCCAGAAACTACAAGAAACTGGACGGTAAACTTTAGACATCATATTAAAACATACTTTGTGTATGAAGTTATTTTACTTTTTTTATAAAAAAGTCAACAAACTAGTATTATTATTAAAAATGATTGACCATCAATGTTTGTTGGCTAAGCTCATTCCTGAAGAAAGACTACTAAGGTGAGATGCCAGACGGTAGTCTCATTTTAGAGTGCATTGTATCCCAGCATAGTTTACTACTTCTGGAGAAGAGGAAGAGAGAGAAATGATTGGAATGGAGAATTGTGCAAATGGAATGCTAATTGATAGTCTTATCCATGTTCAAGTTGTATTTTTAATTCTAGTCCTGAACAGATCAGTTCTTTCTTACATAGTTGGGCTCTGTAAAAGTTTAAAATTCATATACAATAAAAGCCTATTTATCTGTGAGTTGATCAACTGGAACTTCCGTATAACCGGCACACAAAAAAAAAGTCCACATCCGATTAACCGGATGTTATCTGGCACAATCGCGGTGACGCATTTAATGAATCGATTGTCACACAAGAGTACTGTACAGGTATTTTGGCTTGCCGCCAGTGGAGCCTTAAAGTTACGCTGCCCGTTTTTTCCCACGCATCGGTATTTTGGCTTGCTGTAAATAGAGCTTTAAAGTCGCGCTGCTGTGTAGACTGTATACCTCTATCCCAGTATCATGGCTTCAAACCAGGCATTTACCAGCAAAGGTGATTTTTAAGTGAATAACAAAGGTCTGTTATTATTTAGTCTATTATTAATATGGTATGTGTTAAAATAAGCTAATTTTATTTGTGTTGGGTTTTCGGCGTCGGATCTGACCGAATATCCAGCATGCCATTTCACCGGCATTGGCCAGGTTCCGCGGGTGCCGGATAAACTGGCTTTTACTGTATTAGCATTATGAGATTTATGATCAGATTTGTGATTGTATCAAGAATAATTACTACTTAAAGTAATTTTTTGAAACAATTTATGTGGTAGTTTAAAATGTGCTTATTGATAGTGTTCCTGTACAGTTATGCTTCTATGCATTAAAAGTATAGAGTAATTACTTCATACAACAAATAAATCAATGTTTAGATTAATATTTTTTTGAATATTTCAAATCCACAGGGAATATATTTTACTATTAATCCTGTGAGCACTTGAATTTTTTTTCTTTCATAACAGTTTCAAACACAAGTAGATCATTGCACCTATCTATTTTATGCATCCATATTTTCTAGTGACCTTTTGACACATCTGATTATCAACAACAAGAACAGCTAACATTTATACAGTGCCCCTCACGCAGGGCAACTTCCAGGAGCATCAAGCCGAGCCAGGGGTCAGGCGAATAGGAAGGTTTTCAGGCACAACCTGAAGATGGGGAAGGAAAGCAAGCGGTGAAGGGATAGAGGAAGAGTGTTACAGAGTTTCGGAATGTAGTGGCTGACGGTGCGGCCACCAGTGGCGGAGGGCGAGAGGGACATGCAGAAGGCCGGAGCCAGTCGAGCAGAGGCAGCGGGTTGGTGGTTAAGCAGGTTGAAGAGTCAGGGATGTGCTAGGGCATGAAGGGATTTGAAAATGATGATCTAAAAAGTTTAAGGGATTTTAAAAATCATTTAATAGGCATTATACTTTAAGATGTACTGAGACAGTGAGGACAAGAGGATGTTGGTTTTGAGTTGCAAAAGGCAATTTCAGAACAATTTCTTCACCCAGATGGTAATTCATAGCTGATAATCAGGAAGGCCAGGATGCTTGAGTCGTTTTTTTTAAAATAAAGTTTGATTCTGTGGTAGCAAAACACTAGGGTGGGTAATTTGGAAGAATTACATCAAATTGGTTGAAGAGATTTCTTCATCAAAATCAATTTTAAGATACATTAAATTATTTTAAGTATGATTGTGAAATCCTTTATATTGCAGTTCTTTGTTGCATCACGTCGGTTGTTATTTTGTTCCGCATACTTTTTCAACTTCCTAATAACTTTTGTCGGTAAGAAATTACATTCTATTTCAACATGGACATCACTAAACCACTAAGAATCTTTTTTTAAGTGGCAACATTCCTATTAAAATAGGATGTACAGTTTACAATTAAATATTCTCATCTTCCCTCTCCATTGCATCTTGTGTTGCAGTATAAAATTATAAACTATATTGCAGGTTATTTAAAAATGTGTTGGCTTCTTTATCAAATTCATTTTGTCATGGTGTAGTACTCTTTGAATATTCATGCAAAAAATGTTTCAATGCATAAGCTTTGCATTGAAAGTGTTCATTAACTTATTGTGTGCACTCTTTGTATAATAACAACAACAAAATTACATTTATAGAGCGCCTTTCACGTTGGGAGGACGTCCCAAAGCGCTGAACAATCAGGTCGGGACCTGAGCAGGTGGGGAAGGGTCGGGGAAGGGGAAGGAGAGTAGGATAGATGGAAGAGTTAGGAGGGGAGCAAAAGGCATGGTCGAAGAGGAAGGTCTTGAGACCAGCCTTGAAGGAGGAAAGAGAGTGAGGCAAAGGGAATGCGGGATGAAGTTCCACAGTGTAGGAGCAGAGAGGCAGAAAGCCCGGCCACCGATCGTGGGGCGGTTGGGGAAGTGGATGCGGAGCAGGCCAGAGCTTGCTGAGCGGAAGGGATGGGTGGGCTGATAGGGAGACAGCAGGTTGGAGAGATAGGCGGGGGTATACATAAATAAACAACATTATATTTATCATGGTTATGTATAGAAGTTTGTAGAACTGAACAAATTATTTCAAATTTGAAAGGAGACAAGATTTGCTTCTAATACAATTTAAGTGGTCAGACGCATGAATGTGTTTGATGCAAACAGGCAATTTAACAGTGAGAGAAGCAATGTTTCTTTTAATGTAAAATGCATCAAGTTGATCTAGAGATGAGACAACATTTCTTTAATATGGTCCATTTCCAGGAGGTAGGTTACTGGGCTTCTCTCGTTTTTTGATGAACAGTATATGTTATTGTAGCAAGTGCTCTGAGAGGCTGCCTAGCATGGGGAGCAGTATAGAAATGCAAGTTGTTGTTGTTATGAATAGATTATGATGATTGGAATGAGTTTTACAGAAGCTGTCAACTGATCTCTCATGCTAGTAGTGTATTTCTAGTGAGTAATATGTGATGTAGCAGGGTAAAGTGAGTTGAGATTTCTTTCTATACTGTCAAGATAGAAAGAAACTAAATAGTAACTGTAAATTGTATTGTATTTTGACAGAATTTGAGAATGAGCTCAAAAAGTGCAACAAATGAAAGATAGACGTCAGAAGGATTTTTGTGGGTGGGGGGAAAAAGATAAACTGACTTGCATCTAAGACGAAATTCTTAGTTCTGAAATTTCTTGTAATTGTTATTGTGAAACACCGATGTGGCTATCTTTACTTATTTTTAATACTTATGATGCACATTATATAGAGCTTCCACAAAGTTAATTTGGGATGCCTGATTTGTTAGGGAAGCAAGTGATTGTTGGACTGTTGGAGCAGTTACCTCCTAGTGTATGCTTTCATGTCATCATAATAATAATAATCATCCTTGCATTTGATATAGCGCTTTCCACATCTTATCAACGTCCCAAAGCGCTTCACAGAATATACTGTAAAGTGAATTGACTGTATATTTCTGGGTGAATCACGGCAGCCATAGATCAGGGTTTAAATCTGGTTCATCTCACAAAGTCAGTTGCAGCACTCTTTAACGCTTTGTTAGCTCCGATGGATTCTAATTTCTCTTAGCCAGATAGATTTTAAATCATATAATGCTACTGTGAGCACTTCTCCCTCTATTTTAGAAGTTGATTTTATAATACAAGATGCTCTGTGTAGAGTTGTTGGTTCTGATTAACTGCTGTATTTGGCGACATAAATCACTGCACTTCAAAGTAATTCATTGAAGAAACAATGCTGTACTTGTTTAGCACAGTGGTTTCTAATTGGCATGTCACAGTGTTTTCACCCTAACAAATATGAGGTAACAAAGGCACACATTTGCTTCTGCAAACATTTTGAAATTGACCCCACGGTTGTGGATGATGTCACTAGGAAGAAGCAGGTGGAGAAGATCTGTGGTACCAATTGGAAGAATTGCAGTGTAGCAAAGACATTGAGAACAGTAACAGAGAACAGTGCCAAAGAGAGATGATAAATGATTACGGAATGGTAACCAAACGTTGCAGAGATGTTAAGGAGGAACTGTGCACTATGAACACAGACAGGTAATAAATGGTGATTTTAATTGGGATGCTTTCAGTACTGTGAGCAGGATTGGAAAGCTGGATTGGAAGATCTCAAACAGCGAATAGTGGGGGTTGTAAGTGGTACAATGAGATGTTTCAATGAAGAAGCTATATTAAATACAAATATTTATGTTTATGGCTGAACAGTGATGTAAAATTATGCTACCGTATATTAATTGGTAATGCTGCATTTGCCTGTTTACATGATAATTACTGTACAGGAGTTTCAATAGCATTCACTTTCCTTTGTTACTCAGTTCATTCAGTTCTGGCTCTCTGAGGGTTAACTGAAACTAGTTTTTGAATTGCCAACGCAGTGCTTAGTCAGTGCTGTCCAACAGCAAAACAATTTCCCTGTACTAAGGATGAATGATATGGGAAATAGGGAAAAACAGCATAATTATATAGTAGGCAATACTTTGCTGATATTATGGTTAAGGCTTGCTGTTAGAGCAGAATATAGGGGAAATGTGAAACCTGCATTGGTTCATACTTTATCAGAATTCAGATTTATAATATTGACACTACGTCTCTTAGTGGAGAAGTATCACTTGAGGCACGTCTCGCATCAACTGCAAAATATATAATATCAGCAATGTGTTCATTTTGCATTGTAAACTTTAACTTTGCCTTACATAATTGAGTGTGAGAGCCACAGCTGAAATCAGCTGATGGTGTAACTGCAAGCTGCTGAGTCAGATTGCTGACCTAATGTCTTCTAAATGCTCACATTGTGTTCTTTCCAGTTAGGATAATTGATGTGCTGTTCTATATGTTGAACTGTTAAGCAGTGTAATAATGCATGATATGGCTCTAATTATCCCATATATACAGTATTTAGATGCTTTTTTTTCATTTCAATCATCACTATGCTGATGAGATCTTGTATAGGGGACATGAACAAAATCTAGAGTGCTGTTTATTAGTGGAACCTAAAGGCCTGTATTAAGCTGTTTCTGTGTTTATCGTAGTTAAATTGCTTGAAACTTGTTTTTCAATAATCTGTAGTTTCTTGGCAAGAACGTACTTACACATTTATTTGACAAGCAAACAACATCCTATTGCCTGGAGGGCTTCAGTTATTAGAGACATGGGATGACCCTTTCATAAAATAGGAGTACTGAATGAGGTCACAATGGAGAACAGATGGCAGTGTGAAGGGACAATTTCACAGTCACATACTAAATTCACTCACAATCTGTGCACCAGTTTCGTTCTCAAAGTAATTAAACTTAGCTCTAATTACAGAATCTAAAAAGGAACTTTGGGAATGATTTATATCTTGACTTAGCTCTAAGGTGATTTGTTAATTCTCATATCAGACTAATCGTGAGATATTAATTTGCATTTCACCCTCAAATTACACATTCAATCCACTTTACAGTGAAGCTCTTTGAGACGTCTCATTCATATGATTATTTGTATGAAATGTAATTCAGTGCATTTTGTTGTATATTATAATAATTATGTAATATTCCATGTGTCTAATTCTGTGTGGGGAAACCGGCTTTCTTACTTCAGATCTATATATCCAGGAATTATTATGTTAAACGGATTAAATTGGAAAAACGTTGAAAAAATAGACCAGAAGGCATTACAATAGTTTTTTATATCAGAACAAATTTCTCTAGGAAACAAGGGTGAATGGGGGATGTTTCTGTAAATTGTGAATTTTTAAAAAGTGTTTGGATATTGAGGACAGTGCAAACAGTTTTTTTCTGAATCCCCATTACTGAAGCATTTAACACAATTTTTCCTTTGATGACAAAAGAGAACCTTGCTTGGATCATTTATTCGGAGAATGTGATCTATCTTGCAGATTAATTGAATTGATGGTGTTTGCATAAATTATGTAGCTCTGAGATCAAACAAATTTGTTAACTGTGTGCCCGAAATTGGTTCCCAATTGAAGTACAAGTATCTCTTCCCAACCGTGGAGGATATGTTTCTGTAAACCTTCGCGGTTAGAAGAATTGCGGTTGGAAAATGCAGTGCCCTATGGGTAACACGGAGATAGGGGAGTATGTACGTTCGGTTTTTCGCAGTTGGGAAATGCAGGGCCCTATGCGAAACATGGCGATACAAGGAGTAAGTTCGCGTTTAGTAAAACTAAACACAAAAAAACACATAGAGTTATAACATACATGGGGATGGGATATGTTTGGGCGCGTCTGCAGCAATCCGCGAGGCTGTCTGACTGACTGACTCTACACAGAGAGAGAGAGAGAGACACGGAGGATGGAGGCGGGGGTGACACAGAGGGCTGGGGGGGCTGACTGACTGATACAGACAGACACAGAGAGAGGGGGGAGGGGGGGGGGAGGGGAAGAGAAGGTGAGTGAGAGAGAGAAGGTGAGAGAGAAGAGGGGTGGAGGGAAGTAAAGGTGAAATAGAGAGGTGAGAGAGAAGGTGAAATGAGAGAAGTGTTGTATTTACCTTAATCCTAAAAGAGAAGCGTTGTCGCTGAATGATTGTAACATAGCGACTTGGTCCTAGTGCTACACACTAGCTGTTCGCACACACAGTACCTGTAGATCCACAAGGGGTAGTAAAGATGCTGTTAGGCAGGAACTGCGGAGCGGATGAATACACACCACTACGCAGATGCAGAATGCGGTCCCTTGTTTGGAGGAGTGAAACTTGAAAATTTAAACCGGATGTAAATCGCGGACACGCAAACATGGTTTGCGAGGGTTGTTGCATTTAGCAAACCGCGGATGCGTGAGTTTCATGGTTGGCGAGGCCATAGTTGGGGTGTCATACCTGTAATTCATTGCACCATTTCAGGACACTTATTAAGTGAATGCATACTACAGAATAATAACTGGATAGTCTATCTGGTGTCAAATATGTGATGAGATTGCTTGGCTCTAAATTGTCCTAAGCAGAAAAGGTTCATCTAATAACACCTCATAGTGGATCTGGCATTTGCTTGTGATTATGGGAGGACCCCATAATCCAATTCTCTTCAACCGCGCCTTTGGTCACCTTTCTGCCCCTGCCCCTACCTCGGTCCTGGGATCCGCTATTGTGAAGCGCTCTGAGATGCTATCTGGCGTGGAGGGCGCTATATCAATCAAAGTTGTTGTTGACCCTGGGTTTGCTAATGCACTGCAAGCTGGCAAAATGCATGCAATTCACAAGCTCGAAAAGCTACACAGTCTTCTTATTATATTACAGGTCAGAAGTGTTAGAAAACCCAATGCAGAGGATGTTCAAAAACTAACATGACAATTTTTATATACAGTACTTTGTGCTACATTGACATTTGCTTTAGAGTAATTAAATAGATTATGTCAGATGGCTGTAATTGCAAAAGCATTCTTCAACCAGAATTACAAATTAAGCTGTCTTTTTCACTATGCAGTGGAAGAAATGAACAGTGCAACAGCTTGGGAAATCTGATTCTCTTGTGCACCTCAGGGAGCTTAAATCAGCCTAAGTAGTTCTTAATTGATTTAACCTATGCACATTTAGTGCTAAAGTCTTTCAAATTAATATCTATTAAACCCGAAATAAAATTGCAAACTCTGCAGCACATCTCCTCCCATAAGCCAGAATCCACGAGCCCTATCCTTGCTTGGCTCTGTTGACTCTTCAACTGCCCAGCAAGTCAAATTCAAGAAAGCTTCTCACTTTCAAATCTCTCCTTGGTCTCACCCCATACTACCTTCAACCCTATTGACCTGACCCATACCCTTCATTCAGCAAACACTAGCCTGCTTCATGTCCGCACATTAGCAGCCACACCAATGGCTTTGTCATCAGTGACATCAGCCTTTGTCCTGTAGCTCAATGATTAGAGCACTCAGCTTGCGAAAGAGAGACCTGGGTTTGATTCCTAGCAGGGCAAAACCATGGGCAAATTTCCTTATTCCACATGCCTGATAATAATCCCTCAAGAAAAAACCCAGTAATGAATTAGTCACTTCAGTCCACGACTATTTGTGGGACACTGCTGTATACAATTGGCTGCTGCATTTTCTCCCACAAATATAGTCAATTCAGTTTACAGTATATTTCTGTGAAGTGCTTTGAGACATCTAAAAGATGAGAAAAGCTCTATATCAAATAATCAGATCAATATTTATTATTACTGAGACCCACTCTCGGTATTCCATCCTGGAGTCCCTCCACCTCACTCCCTCCCTTCCCTCAATCAGGGTCTATCTCAAGATGCACTTCTGACCACACCTTCAGTCATCTTTCTCCTCTCCACCCCTCTATAGCTCATGTGCCAAACCAGTAGTTTTTAGCTCCCTGAGATTTCCTTCTGACATAAATGTAAACTGTATTTATAATATTTGATTTGATTCTGAACCTTCTAGTTCAAAGAAATCTCATGGCAACTGATTTTGAATAGGGGGAGGATTGAGAAGTTAAAAGTTGTCTTTGCTTCCATACACTACAGTTAAAGATACAGACATTACAGCCATGATGGTTCGTTGGTGGGACTTCGAAGGACAGACCAGCCACTGGACGCAGGGACTCTTCCCATTCAGCTCTGGTTTACCCTCCAAGCTAAAACCCTGATGGGAAAGGTGGTCCCAGCTGGATACCAACGAGAAAGCTTACAGTCAGTGGCAAGTTATGTGGTTTTAGCTGGTTAGACTCCAGCAGTACACCAACACACACTCTTGAAAACCCCCAATCTTGCCATCCTGCCCCGAATAATTTCTGAAATTACATAGGTAGGATCCATCCCTCCAAGGATAGTGTTCCATTCCAATAAACACCTGTAGAATTCCCATATATGGTTGGACACTTGAAATCTGTTTGGTTCGGATACTTTTAAGCATGGTGATGGGTTTCCATATATGTCAGAAATCCAACTAACACAAAAAGTTCCAAGATATTTAAATTATTTTCACCCACCTTCTCCATCTAATGAAGGCCGATATTTTCATATTTCACAAGTTACTCTTTGTGAAGGCACTATTAAAGCTGTTTTGTTGTCGACTAGTACTACAAACCTGAGCTACGTAAAACTGATTTGCATTCCTAAATTGTATTTATCTACATTAAACCCACTGCTTTTATACTTTGTGTGACTGGAAAGGACCTACGACTAAAAAGGACGAAGAACATCCAAACAAGGATTTGAGTTCTTCATTTACTTGTCGATATTGTGTTAATCTATCATGCTTATTTTATAACCTTAGCTAATCTGGTAAATAAATCTAACTACAATTAAGATGCAAATCTCAGTTCTGTTGGAAATATTTTCCAACTTCTGTAGTCAGATTGGTTAGCTTCAGCGACTTTGATCTGATACAGGATATACAGCTCATTGGGTTAATTGCTAATCACAGGTAATGTATGCACGAAAAGTTAATCCTGAAAAGTTCATTCTCCATATCATGGGAACATGGACCACTTGCAGAACCTATATTCTGCTTATATAAAAAGAAAACTGCAAGTGATCCTAATTATTATGGCTCTCATGAGGAAAAACTTATCAAACTATTGCCAATGTTAGGTATACAAATCCAGCTGTGCATTGTAAACAACAACGAGACGAGGATAGAATGTTCCAGTTCAGTAAAAATTGTAAGCAAGATCAGCATGATTGTTCGAAAAGCTTTCCTTTTCATCTTGGTACAGTAGTTACCGTGCAGTAATTGCTGCACTCAGCATAGTAATTGGAAACAGATCATTCATTTTAAATGGAGAGAGGCAAAGGATAGTAGGAATATTTCTGGTGTAGCATGAAAAGTGGACAATATACTGCAGGTCACCTATGTTCCATTGCCCTTATTGTGTGTTTGTATATTTTTTATGCTTTGGAACTGGCCACAAAGTCTGCAGTTGCTTCCCCCAACCCCCCATGTCAAATACATATTCTGGCTGTGTAGGAATGAGACTGTGTTGGCAGTGAGTGTCTGGAAGTTTTACATTTGTTTTAAATTAAAAACATAACTATCAACTCAGGCTTTTTGTAGAAACTTTGGTAGTGTAATTACTAAAATGTCTACCAATTCAGTACATCAAATCTGCTTGTGGTAATTTACAATCTTGCATTTGATCTAGCTCCTAATGTCTCTAGTTCCTAATGTCTCAAACACTTCACAAATAAATTGTTGTGGAATGTATTTGTTAGTGAATATGGCAAACAATTTGCAAACAGATATGTAGTGAAAGATTAATTTATGTGGAAGATTGTTGGCCTTGATGCAGGGAGAAACTTCTTTCTTTTTTCAAGTAATACCTGAACAGGCGGACAAGACTTTGGTTTAATATCGGAATCAACAACCAGAACAACAACCACTTAGATTTATACAGCGCTCTCCATACCAGATGGCGTCTCAGAGTACTTCACAATAACAGATCCTGGGGCAGAGCCAGTGGGAGGGGGAGAAAGGTGACCAAAAGCGTGATCGAAAAGAAAAATCATTAGGCGCGACCTGAAAATAGGAAAGCAGAGGGTGTAATATGCTCGGGCGGGCGGGCAGTCGGGGAGCGAGTGAATGAGCTGAGTGTAATGTTTTTTTTAAGATAGTTTTCATGAAAAATGTCAAAAAGAACCTAACTTCAGTTTATACATTAATTATTATGGGAAAAAAGTATTCACTTAACGTTGTTTTGCTTGAAGTCGGTCTTTTTAAGAACCAAACTACAACGTTAAGCGAGGAATACCTGCAAGAATAATAATAATAATCATCCTTGCATTTGATATAGCACTTTTCACATTTCTAGACGTCTGAAAGCGCTTAAAAAAAATACACTGCGAGTTGAATTGATTGTATATATGTGGGTGAAGCGCAGTACAGATTTTTCTTACTCCTTTTACCACTACAAACCAAAGGCTGCAGTGCATGTATTTAACTCGCGTGCATTTTTGTGACAGCAACAATATTGCGTTTATATTGCACCTTTCATGTGGGTAGGAGGGTATTTTGGAGTCCTGTAGCTCAGTGGTTAGAGCACTCGCCTTACAAGCGGGAGTCCTGGGTTCCATTCTCAGCAGGTCAGGATGAAACATTGGGCAAGTTTTCTTACTCCACACACCTGATAATAATCTCTCAACAACAAAAAAAACATTTAAATCCACAACTGCTTGAGGAACACTGCTGGGTGCAATTGGCTGCCACAAATATACAGTCAATTCACTTTACAGTACAGTATATTCTGCGAAGCGCTTTGAGACATCTAGAAGACTTGAAAAACGCTATATCAAATGCAGGGATTATTATAATAATACTAACTCACTCAGAATAATGACTGTCAATATAATGAGCTCACTGGGATCCGCAAGTTTGTGGCTCAAGCCAACCTGTGTTTATTATAGTACTCTGGAATCAGGTAAGCAGGGTGACCCTCCAGGGAGAGAGTTTGGATTCCATTCAAGGAAGAGGGAAATTTCCATGCATGGATGCCACTGTTTTTTTTGGTGCAACTCTGTCTGGTTTCGATAATCTTAAATACTCTCAAGTATATTGATTGGTTTTCCTGTGTGTATTAAACACTTGGCTGACCCTCAGAAAAAATTCAGTTCCAGATAAAAGTAAAACACCTGGCGAGCAGAATGGCCCTAGGACAAGCAACAGGAAGCATATGAGAGCTTTTTAATGGTAGCCTGTTGGTTTTGATTGTTTGGACTCCAGAGACACCCCATTGCATACTCTTGGTACATGGGGATAGGGGCCCTGAACAACAACAACCTTATATTTATATGACGCCCATCATTCTGGGTAGCATTCCAGAGTGATTGATAGTGGTAGCGTCTGGCCCTGTGCCAGGTGGTGGGATCTAGGGAGAGAGTTCCAGAGTTTTGAGGCATGGTGGCTGAAGCATGGCCACCAATGGTGGAGGGGATGAGGGATGATAGGATGCTTGAGGGAGCAGAACTGAGGCAGCAGGTGATGGAATGGGAGGTAAGTAGAATAGATAGGTAGGGAGGTGTGAGGGAATTAAGTGATTTGAAAATGAGCGAGAGGATCTTTAAGTTGATCCTTTCATGATTGAGCGCCTGTGGAGTGTGGTAAGGATTGGCGTGATGATGTGATCTCCCTTCTTTGTGTTCCGCCTTCTTCCACCTCTGACGGATTGCCCGTCTCCAGCAACACCTCACCCCAAAAGCCGCTGGAACCCTGGTCCATGCCCTCGTCACCTCACGGCTGGACTATTCAAATGCCTTCCTCACCAGTCTCCCCTCTACCACAATCCATAACATCCAATTCATCCAAAACTCTGCCGCCTGCATAATCACCCGTACCAAACTTCGCTCCCCCATTACCCCAGTCTTTGCCACTTCACTGGCTCCCTATCCCTGAAAGGATCGACTTCAAGATCCTCATCCTTGTTTTCAAATCCCTCCATTCCTCTGCACCCCCCTACCTCTCTGACCCTTCAGTCACTATGCCCCAAGGTTCTGGAATTCCCTCCCTCACTACATTTGTCTTGCCCTCTCTTTTCTCAGTTTCAGGTCCCAACCTTTCTCTTGGACCGCGCCTTTGGTCACCTTTCTACCCCTGCCCCTGGCTCGGTCCTGGAATCCGCTATTGTGAAGCGCTCTGAGACGCTGTCCGGCGTGGAGGGCGCTATATAAATCGAATTTGTTGTTGTTCTTTAGCCTTTGCTGACCCACACCCATAATTAGGTGAGCATTTGTATGCCTCTGGGAACACAATATACACTTCATAGGAGGTAAGCAGAAACTGTGCAGAAGTAGAACTTTCGGTAGTTTAGACTGGGGACTCTTGATGGATTTCCTTTCACACACAACCACAAAATGTAGAAATATGCTATCATAGATTTTTAGGATGATAAGATTGTAGAAGAGATTTGTTGGGTTGCATGGCCTGTTGCTATTCTGTACAATCTATCTAAATCATATTCAAGGCTTGTACCAAATATATGGCCAAAAATGACGATGTATGCTTTTTAAAACATTGCCCTCTCTGCACCCAAAAATCATAACATAGAGCTCCATTGCCTGTCTTGCCATTAATGTGGCTTACGCTATACTTATGCTCTATACTCATGTTGTAAGTGTTAGTTATTATTACTGAATTGATATTACTAGCCATAAAGAAATTATCTTTTGAATCATTGCAGGTTTTCATTGTGGAAGTAGATAGTAACTATTTGATTAATCCTAAACTTGCATCCATTCAAAGCTTCCTCAGCAGCATAGCTGGAGAAAAATAAACTGTTTTATGACTTGATTTATATTCACATTTTAAGAATTATGCAGTACTGTGTAAGTTAAAATTACTACATTTGATACACATTTGTTTCAAAGATTAGTCTATGACTTGTTTTCTGGCATCAATGAAAACGTCCCATTATTGGCCTGCATGGGTGGGCTGAATGCTCAGTCCACTTGAAACTAGGCCAGAGCTGCCGATTTCCAAATGTTGTTTAGGAACAAACTCCTTCCCTCTACCCCTCCATTTTGACCTCTCCGTTTATCTGTAAATCCTGCCTAAAAAACAATTTATTTGACCACATCCACAATTGCTTCCTCTTTTCTTTGGCATCTGACACCGTCCTTGTGAAGTGCCCTTGAGACCGTTGTCCAACACAAAGGGTGCAGTTTAAACACTAGTAAAACAAAGTGCTTTGAGACATCTCGACAAAGTGATAATATACTATATCAAATGCAAGGATTATTATTACCATTATTATAGTTGTTGTTTTCTGCCTTCCAGCTGCTTTTTAGCAAGTAAAATATGTCAACCAACAAACGGCTACAAATAGTAGCCACGGAAGGACTCAAACTCAAAGCTATGTCTTCTTTGTCAACCTGAGAATTCTTTCCTTCATATGAATGAAGAATGTTTTAACCCTCATTCCTTCCCCACAAAACACAAGAATAGAATTCAAACTGAGATGTTCAAATAAATACCTTCCTTGAGAAAACTGAGGTCATCACCTCAGGCCAATTATTAAAATGTTTTCATCCTGATATAAGCATTTTAACATTTTTGACTAAACCAATGCTATTCGATTTAAAAAAAAAAAATTTAAATCTTGTTTTGAAAATCAGATCACTGCGTGAGATGCATTCTGTGCATTTAAGTGAACGGGACTGATAATTATTTTTCATCAGGAATGGGATATATATTCTTTTACCCGTGGGTCTAGAATCACAGAATCATAGAATGTTACGGCACAGAAGGAGGCCATTTGGCCCATCAAGTCTGTGCCGGCTCTTTGACCGAACAAGTCACTTTCATTAACCCCAATCATCAGCTTTCTCCCCATAACCCTGCAAACCCATCTTCCCCAGATATCTATCTAGTTCTCTCTTAAAAGCTCCTATCGAATCGGACCTCACTACCCTTTCAGGCAGATCATTCCAAATTCAAACAACTCGCTGAGTAAAAAAAATTCTTCTAACCTCTCCTCTGCTTCTTTTGGTAGATATCTTAAGACTGTGATTATGGGTCACAGACACACCTACCAGCGGAAACAGCTTTTCCCTATCTAGCCTGTCGAAACCTTTCATGATCTTGAAGACCTCTATCAGGTCCCCGCGTAACCTTCTCTGCTCTAATGGGAAAAGTCCTAACTTCTCCAGTCTGTCCTCATAGCTAAGGTTCCCCATTCTTGGTATAATTCCCGTGAATCTCCTCTGCACCCTTTCCAGTGCCTTAATGTCCTTCCTGAAATAAGGTGCCCAGAACTGGACGCAGTACTCCAGTTGAGGCCTAACCAGTGTTTTGTATAGATTAACCATAACCTCCCTACTCTTATACTCTATGCCCCTACTAACAAAGCTCAGTACACCAAATGCCTTTTTTACTGCCTTATCTACTTGCCCTGCTACCTTTAATGATTCACTTACTTGAACACCCAAATCTCGCTGTATGTTCACTCCCCTTAAGATTGAGCTACCAAGTCTATATTGCCTCCTATCACTTTTCCTACCTAAGTGTATCACCTCACACTTATCCACATTAAAATCCATCTGCCACATGTCAGCCCATTCCACCAATCTGTGTATAAGAACACCACTTGGAGGATCCTCGGCTGGTATTTACTCCAATGATCTTTGGGGCAGGGCAGAAAATCATAATGTCACTAAATCATAATGTTAACCATGTCAGTAGAGTGCTAAATAAAATCTTTCTGTGTTTAATAACACAACATTTTGTAGATCAGACTTAAAATAATGAACATTTCTACGAATAGGAAGATGTTTTCTAGTGGAAAAATATGTTGACAGCTTGTTTTTCCTTCCAAGCCTCTGCTTTTGTTTTCTTGTGTTTCTGAACCTTTTGTGGTTTATCAGTCCCTTTACCAAAAATGGATGTTTATTTCTTAAATTTATTGGCTGGAATAACCTGCCAGCTGGTGATGGAGTTTATTGGTAACAAAAAATAGTTCTTGTTGTTTCATTACAAAAAATGGTTTAAATTATCTAGAGCAAGGCTCCCTTCCTCTAAAACCTCGCTGGCCCATCTCCAACCTCGCTTTTCTCTCCAACGTCCTTGAAAGAGTGGTTGCTTCGCTCATTCCTCTCCTTCCTCTCCCTTCACGGGCCGCTCCAATCTGGTGTCCTGACAGACAGCCTGTCAGACATTATGTCCTGGATGAGAAAGGACTTTCTACAGCTGAACACCAGCAAGACTGAGGCATTCTGGATTGGCTTGCACCAGCGCCTTCGTACCTCAGGCATCAGGTTTTCCATGGATTCACACTCCACCTCACCAATCCAGTCTGGAGTCTGGGTGTTTTGTTGGAGCCTCAACTGACCTTTCTCCCCCATATCTGTGCCACGACCAGCACTTCTATCACCTCCCCAACATTGCCTGGTTCTGCCATTACCTCACCCCTCAGGCTGTCGAAACCCTCATACATGCATTTGTCACCTCAAGGCTCAACTATGAAAACTCCTTTCTTGTTGGCCTCCCCAACTCTTCCCTCCACAAGCTGCAGATCATCCAAACCTCTGTAGCTTGTGACCTCTCCTGCACCAGGCTCTGTGATCCCTTCAGCCCCTTCCTCGTCTTGCTCTACTGGCTTCCCATCCCTCAGAGAATAGAATTCAAAATTCTCATTCTCATTTTCAAGACCCTCCATGGCCTTGCCCCCTCCTAACTTTCTGACCCGCCGACCCTCTATTATCCTGTCTAATCCCTCCATTCAGGAGGCTCTGGGCTGCTCCCTGTCTCCTGCCCTAACATCGGTGGCCAGACTTTCAGCCTCCCTGGCTCCATCCTCTGGAACTCTATCCCATAATCCCTTCACCTTGCTCCCTCGCTTGCCTCCTTCAAAGCCCGACTCACGATCCTCCTTTTCAACTGTTCCTTCAGCGATTGGGACTTGCTCCCGACATGAAGGACACTATAAATGCAATTTTGTTGTTGATCAGCTGCCTTCCTATATCTCTACCCTCCCTTATCCCAACCCTGAACCCCCACCGCCTTACCATGCTCGAGTCCTGATCCCTGATTGTTCAACACCTTGCGATGACCTCCTGACAAGAAAGGTGCTCAACAAACGTAATTTTGTTGTCTTATGAGCAAAGGAAATGGAGGTGGGTGAGTTGGAGGAAGAGACAGAAATACAGTGTGGGTTTTGGGGTCCTGAACACTGCAAATGCATGATAGCCACTACTTTCAGCCTAGCTTAGTTGGAAGAATTAATTGTCTTTGAACTCAAAGTCTAGGCTGACAATCCAATATGATAATGGGAGAGTGCTGCATTGTTGAAGGTGCTGTCCTTTGGATGAGACGGTAATTGAACTTCTGCCTGCCTGTTCAAGTGGTTGTTACACATTCCCCAGATGAAATTGGTCATTTGTTTCATGCACTACCCTAGATGAAATTGGTCATTTGTTTCATGTCTGTTTGTGAGATACTGCTATGGGTAAATTGGCTGCCACATTTACCTACAGAATAGTCATTACACTTTACAATAAATTCTGTGAAGTTCTTTGAGACAGTTTCCTAAATTGAAAGACATTGTATCAAATACATCGATGATTATTAATGATCATTCTTGCATTTGATATCCTTTAATGTTGCTTGCTTTGCAAGCAATCTCGATCCACATTTGAAGTAGGGTGAATTATAGCTAAATTTAATCCTACCTTCATGTAACATCCACAGGTCACTGGATAGTAGGGAACGGCGATATGGGATTTTTCCGGATATGGATATATCGGTTTGCTCATACCTGCTTAAACCGATCTATCGAGTTTTTATACTGCGCATGCGCGTGCATTCGAAGTGCGCGTGCATTGATGGCGCGCGCGCATTTATGGTGCGCGCTCAGTCGCGGTGTGCGCGCATTGACGGTGCGTCCGCACTGACGATGCGCGCGCAGTCGCGGTGCACGCACATTTCGAAATGCGTGCTCTAGGTCCAGAAAGTTTGTAATGTTGGTGTCAAGGTCTGTTGAATTATACAATGTTGTTTGCTCCCTACCTCCCCCTCTCCTTCTCTCCCTCCTCTCCTCTCTCCTCTATCCTTCTCTCCCTCCTTTCCCCTCTCCTTCTCTCCCTCCCCCTCCACTCTCCCTCTCTCCTCTCCCTCCTCCCTGTCTACTCTCCCTCCTTTCCCCCTCTCCTTCTCTCCCCTCCCTCCCTCCCCTCTCTCCTTCTCTCCCTCCCCTCTCTCCTTCTCTCCCTCCTTTCCTTCTCTCCCTCCCTCTCCTCTCTTCCTCTCTCCTTCTCTCCCAACTTTCCCCCTCTCCCTCCCTCCCCTCTCTCCTTCTCTCCCTCCTTTCCCCTCGCTCCTTCTCTCCCTCCTTTCCCCCTCTCCTTCTCTCCCTCCCTCTCCTCTCTTCCTCTCTCCTTCTCTCCCAACTTTCCCCCTCTCCCTCCCTCCCCTCTCTCCTTCTCTCCCTCCTTTCCCCTCGCTCCTTCTCTCCCTCCTTTCCCCCTCTCCTTCTCTCCCTCCCTCCCTCTCTTCCTCTCTCCTTCTCTCCCTCCTTTCCCCTCGCTCCTTCTCTCCCTCCTTTCACCCTCTCCTTCTCTCCCAACTTTCCCCCTCTCCTTCTCTCCCTCCCTCCCTCACCTCTCTCCTTCTCTCCCTCCTTTCCCCCTCTCATTCTCTCCCTCCCTCTCCTCTCTTCCTCTCTCCTTCTCTCCCAACTTTCCCCCTCTCCTTCTCTCCCTCCATCTCTAAACACAAAATAGAACACACACACACCAAAAACAAAATCTAGAGATTTATTCTCCTCCATTTCTTGCTTGAAAGTAGCATGTAATGTCCACGTGTAAATGAGATCTATTACAATAGAAAAGAGAGAGACAGACAGTCTGACTGTTAGAGTTAGAAGCCAGATTATCACTGCTGTGTGTGTCTGACTAGACACACACATAGAAGCAGTGATAATCTGGCTTCTAACTCTCTCACACACAAAAATAACACTTACAGCCACAAAATGCCACTTATTTTTATGTAGTCTGAAGTCTGAATTAATGTCCTTTGCCATTGGCAAGCTCTCCTTTGCTATGCAAACAGTGACAGCGTTCGTGATACTTTGCCACTTTTTGTCCCCTCTCTGGTACAATGTTCTCCTCTTAAATAAAGCAGGAATTGTTTGAGCTGCACTGGCCCCACTACCTGTTGCTTTCTCCGAAGCGCTGGTTCGACTTCCTGCTGTTGTCGACAATGATTTCGCTCTGAGGGCAGCGTGCTGGGCGGGGTGGTGCTGCTTAATGTGATGTCGCAGGTTGCTCGTGCTCGAATCAGATGTCTTAACCAAGACCTTGCAAACTGTACATCTATACACACCATTACTGACTGCATTGTTTTCAAAGTAGTCCCATACGGGGCTTCTTTTCCCCATGATGAGAAAGGTAAATTTTCAAACTACAATTTTCAGCGATGCGACTTTGTTAAGACGCCACGACTCACGTCGAGTATACACAGTAAAGTGTGCGCGCGCATCGGATGTGCGCGCGCGTTAATTGTGCGCGCGCACCGAATGTACGCGCATTCCATGCTCTAGATCTAGGAGGTTGCAATGCCGGCGACAAGGTAAGCTGGAAAAGATCGCATTACACTGATAATACCAACAATATTGATATATTGCCAGGAACGATATTAAAAATATATCGATGTATATTTTTAAAATCGAATCTCTCGATATAACAGTTGTTTTAGAATCACCATATCGGCATACCGATCTGAAAATCATATCGGGTTTAATCGAAAAACCGATTAATCGCCGTTCCCTACTGGATAGTGAGCAATATCACTGGATAGTGAGCTTGTTGTTTCCACCCCCCCCTCCCTTATGTTAGGGCAGCTGAGGCCAGTTATAGCTTTGCTGTTCAAATGATCAAACCAGGATTTCAAAGTATTTCCTGGTCAACTCAGAAATTCACTGGTTGGTGCTTTTATTCATTGTGCTATAAGGCAGTTATTGGTTTTTTTAAAAAAAATACAACCCATGAGCGGAATGTACTACTTACAAGGTTATTATTAAATTGAGCTAGTTATAATTTCCTTCTATAGAATTATTCTAAGAAGTTTGGTTTGTTATATAAGTGGGATTTTTTTGAGTCGGGTTTTAATTTGTTCCATGTAAAATTACTGTGTGTCATTCTGTGACATTCAATTAACTTTGCAGTGTTGCCTCCCTAAAATCATCAAACAATTGCTTTATTTGTTTTGAAGGAGCTGAAGTTTATTCAGATAAACACATCACAGTTTTAATTTACCTAAAGTCATGCAGATTCTGGTGCTCTTCAGTGTATTTTTTTTTGCAAAAACTAATCTATTATTATCATCCTTTGTCTTCAAAAATCCAATCAAATGCTCAGTGCTGAATTTTGAGATAGGTGCATATTTAATTAAGGGGGACAAGTTGCTGAGTGAATTAACCAATGCTACTCCTACAACAACAAAATTACATTTATAGAGCGCCTTTCACGTCAGGAGGACATCTATTACTCTTAGCAGCTAGATACAGAATAACTGAGACCTGCTGATAGATCAGAAGTGAGGTTTTGTGTTTTCTCAGTGTCTCAGATGTGATTTTTTTAATGCAATCCACTGATGATGTGAGCAATTTCAGCCTTGCTTGTGTTGGTTGTATTGTGTTGGTGCCTGTTGCTGGGACTGCCCTCTTGCGCTTCTCACCTTTACTGGTTGGGGTTTGCAATCCAGCGATTCTTTTTTGAATGGAGGGTGCCAGGCGGGTGAGGGAGGTGGCAGCGTGATTTTACTAGCTGCAAGCCAATGCCCTAGACTCTACTAGCGGCAAACCGAAATACTGCACCTGCGTGACAATGTGGGTTATCGGCTAGCGTTATCCGCTTGCCACTAGTATGACTTTGAAGTCATACGCGCTCCATTTTTGGCATGCTCCATTTTGGGGGGAGTCACTGGACTGTAAACCTCAACCGCAGCATCGTGGCTTCAAGCGCAGCATCTACCAGTGGGGGTGGGGGGGCACAGGAGAGTAGTTTTGACGGTCAGTGCTAATACAATATTCCGTTATGTTATTATTTATGCATTTACAAATACTCCACTATTGTTCTGGATAAGTTCCGATTTATCGAGTGGGGATTTTTTTTGGGTGTGCAGATTATATGGAAGTGCATTGAGTCACTGATAAACGGGCTTCTACTGTAGTTAGAAAAATAATTAGAAAATTGGGATATTAGCCGATTACATTTTATATTAGTTGTTTAGTAAATATATAAATAAGATAATAAATACAATTAAGAGAACACTTATGTGGTCTGTGAGTGGGAGGGGATGGAGTCATTCAAATGAAGGGGCGGGATTACCTGCCTCTTGTACGGATCCCGAGAGGGGCCTGACCACATCAACCATCTCCAGTAAGTGTTCTCTTAATTGTATTTTTTATCTTATTTACATATTTATTAAACTTTTATTTTAATTTTTAATACTAGTGGTGTTGTTTTTGGTTTTTATTTAATATTAGTGTAAGAAAATGTACGGAAGGAATGTAACCCCTATTGATAGCATTAGGGCATATGGTAATTTAAGTTTTGCTATACAGGTACCCCTCCCCAACCACGAGGGATATGTTCCTGAAAACTTCCGCGGTTGGTAAAACCATGGTTGGAAAATACAAGACCATATGAGAAACATGGGGATAGGGGGAGTACGTTTGCTTTGTCGCGGTTGGAAAATACAGGGCCCTATAGGAAACATGGGGATAGGGGGAGTAAGTTTGGGCGCATTGGCTGCCAGGATCTGCAGCAATCTGCAAGGCTGTCTGACTGACTGATCTACACACAGACACAGAGAGATAGAGAGAGCGAGAAATCAACAGAGAGGATGGTGTGGTGGGTGACACGGGGTGTGGGGGGGGGGCGGATGTGGAGAAGGTGGTGTGGTGGGTGACATGGGGATAGGGGGAGTAAGTTTGGGAGCATTGGCTGCCAGGATCTGCAGCAATCTGCATGTCTGACTGACTGACTGATCTACACACAGACACAGAGAGATAGAGAGAGAGAAATCAACAGAGAGGATGGTGTGGTGGGTGACACGGGGGCGGGGGGGAATGTGGAGAAGGTGGTGTGGTGGGTGACACAGAGGGGGGGGGGATGTGAAGAAGGTGGTGTGGTGGGTGACATGGGGATAGGGGGAGTAAGTTTGGGAGCATTGACTGCCATGATCTGCAGCAATCCATGAGACTGTCTGACTGACTAATCTACACACAAAGAGAGAAATCAATTGAGAAGGTGGTGGATGAAATGGAGGGTGAGTGGATGCGGAGAAGCGACAATAAATTCATGGTATTTACCCTAATCCTAAAAGTGAAGCGACATCATGGTTGGTTGATTGCAACATCACAACTGGGTCCTAGCGCTAAACGACATTGTGGCTGGTTGATGCAACTGGGTCCGAGCGCCAAACGCTAGTGTTAGTGTTAAAATCCGTGGATAAGCAAGGGTTGTCGCAGTGAACCGACCGTGCATAAGTGAAATTAGCGGTAGAAAAAAACGCGATTGGGGCAGGGTACCTGTACGTTGTTTCACATAAAAACACACTTTTCAAGAACACATCCCCAATGTTGATTGAGGAGTCCCAGTATTCTGTGAAGCACTTTGAGTCATCTTAACAATGTTAAGTTGTTCAATCAAATGCATGGATTATTATTGTTATTATTTTCACAGAAATTGAACTGCTTTGAACTAGAAGTGGCTTATACAATTTAATTTACATAATAGAAAATAGTTTTGAAGTATCTTTTTGGGAATCTGTTATCTGAGGCTAATATAATTTAGATAATCAATGGAGGGGAATTACCAGATTTTGTCGTCTGACAAACCTTTGCATTCCAAATAGCGCCTATACCATCAAATCATTTCACTATTTTCTGTAAAGTGCAGTTTGTAGGCAAATGTGGCAGCCAATTTGTGCATAGCAGTGTGCCACAAGCAGTGATGAAGTGAGTAACCATTTAAAAAAAATCAGGGGTTTGTTGGCCAGGATACTGTCTTTTTTATATCAATGCCAAGGGATTTTTACCCTGAACATGCAGAATTTGGTTCAACATTTCATGTATAGGACAGCACAATTGATCGTGCAGCACTTTCCCAACACTACATTGGAACAGCCTAGAGAGACCATGAGCTCAAAGAGCAACATGTGCACACAACTCCAAAGGTGGAGCTCCTGTAGCTCAGTGGTTAGAGCACTTGCCTTACAAGCGTGAGACCTGTGTTTCGAATTCAGGCAGGTCAGAGTTTCCTTACTCCACACACACACGCCTAATAATAATCCCTCCAAAAAAACAGTAATAAAAATTGGGCATTTCAACCTACGACTGTTTGTGGGGACACTGATGTGCACAATTGGCTGCCGCGTTTTGTCCACAAATATACAGTCAATTCTCTTTACAGTATATTCTGTGAAGCGTTTTGAGATGTCGATAAGATGTGAAAAGCGCTATATCAATGCAAGGATTATTATTTTTATTATTTGCTGCTGAGAAAGGTGTACGAGATGAAAGTAAGCATTTTGCTCACCAATTAGGAGTGACTTTTCTATTGATCTTAATTTTTCTATTCTTCTATTCCAGCAAGTGTAATTTTTTGTGGTTTTATAGAATTTCTCTAAAAACTGGGAGGTTTCTTAAAAGTAACTGATCTCATATATTAAAAAAAGCTGTTTTATTTTTATTCACTGCCTTATTTTTATTCAAATAACTCTTTTTTCATTTGTAATAAGTGGTTTATTAACAAATAGTTGTTGTTTATTTTGGTCTTATTTTTATCCAAATGATTGTTTCCATTTTGTATTCAGCAGTTTCTTTAATAACTATAAACCCAAATCTTTTATAGTTAAGTTTTGAAAAAATTGCTGACAGTGCTTACATTTTATAGAAAATTATGTGAAGCTTTGAGGGACATCCTCTCAATCTGAAAGACATATCCAATGCAAGATTTATTATTGCCTAATATACAAGCACTTTAGAAATACAGTAATTGGATTTTGATGAGCAACTTGTACTTCATGTGAGTTCATATGACTAACTGACTCCTTTATATTTGTGGCAGGTGCTCTGACCAAAGTAAAGGAGAGTCAACGGCATGTAGAGGAAGGCAAGATGGAACTGCATCAGTCCGGTGGGGTCCGGGAACGCTGTGACACTATTTCATTTGCCACATTGGCAGAGATTCACCATTTTCATCAAATCCGTGTTTCGGACTTTAAGGCACAGATGCAACAGTTTCTTCAGCAACAGATCCAGTTTTACCAGAAGGTGACTGAAAAGTTAGAGGAGGCCTTGAGGAAGTATGATGGAGTCTAACCTCTGACTTTGACCTTTCACTGTGGCCTTTCAAATCCAAAATATGCAGAAGGTCACCAGGCCCTTGGAAGATAAAGATCATACTAGCTTTCTACCTTTGGTAACCTACCAATACAATCAAAATCTGTTGTACAGTTTTTTTTAAAAAAGAACATACCAACTGTTACATGGCAAATTTACTCCCAAATTTGTGTATGGTCGGGCCTGGAGGAAGGTCGTTTACTAATATTATGTACCGTTTGCTTACACTACCATACTAACTTTGTTTTGCAAAATATAGTATGTGTATGCTATCTACCTTTTTGCTTTATTTAACAAGAAACTACCTGGAGTATACTACTTCAATCCAGGAATCCTCGGAATTATCCTGAAGCAGGACGGATGGGTTTACTGCATACTGTATATGGCCTGGCCTGTTCTGAGGAAACGTGCTGAGGAAACGCACAGACTTTGGGTCTGTTCTCTAATCAATCAAACCCAAAGACAAACTTTGTTTACAGACTCCAGCTAGAGCAGCTATGTTACTCATGTGCCTTTTGAGTCACTGTTTGTCTTTTGTAGTTGATTAAAAGCTTGTGTTAAAGAAATAATGGGAGGTGTCACTTGTAACACGAATTTCCTCTGCAGAATTACATCGGGATGTCAAGAAAAATGATCCTGACCTTTGACTTACTAGAGAAAGAAGTCCATATGTCTCTGTGCTGGCTGTAATCACAGGAAATACTAATGGAACTATATTTTTCTCAGGAAATCAGGAAATACTATTATTTATTTCAAGATATCACAGTTGCGCAGGTAGAAATAATCTGCAGATTTAGGATACAATATCCACAGTTAATGAAAGCCTTCAGGTGAGGTCTGTTAACAGGAGGACTGGAAGATGATGTATTTTCTTCTCACTCCTCTGTCTATCTATCTATATCTCCCCCACCACCCAAAAAAATGTAATCTGAAATGTTGTAAAGTAACGGGAGCAACTATTTGGGCAGCTTTTGCATATTTGGGTTAACAAAAATTGTTGAGTCTGACCTTTTACCATAGAAAACTTCAGTAAAGATTGAAATTCATGATGGAAAATATCCTAATTACTTGCATTTGTTATTTTTCAATTATTGCAGCTTCCAAGAAAATAAATGGAATTTTCTTTCCCTCCCCAAAAAAATGTTGATTCCTGGTATAATGTGGGTTAGCTGCAGATGAAGGGTATGTTTTACAATTAAGGTGTGAATTCAACACTTATTTATTGGCATTGTCACTTATTTTTCTCTCCCAGTACCCACCACTCCTCCCACCCAAGCAGCACCACTAACAGTTGATTCTGAAAAGAACCAATCTGTAAGAAGTTCCCCGACATTCAATGAATTATGCACACTTGTGCTTTGTATTACTTAGTGGGAGTTTAACATGTTCTTTTGTGTGAGAAGCATTTGAATGCAGTTGCTGACAAAATGAATTATTGTCAATAGCAGTCCCTACTAAATAATGACCAAAGAAGTGATGCTTTTTCCCGTAACATAGATTTCCACTTTCACCTTTCGTTTCCACAGGAGAGTTTCAATGTAGCACAATATACACCTTCAGTTGCACAGTCCATAAAGACCTTTTCAGTAACTAAAATAGAAAACATTTAATTTGGCAGTAATCGTGCATTGTGCATTGGTTACACAATTATTGAAGTACTGTTGACTTCCTTTTTTTTAAAAAGCGAACAACTTGATTTATTTTTTAATCTGCAGAAGGAACAACTGCATTGTTTAGTGATCCTGTCAGTAAATTTAATAGTTTTTCTTGCAGTAACGTAAATAGCCATAAAAGTGTCTTTATGGAGATATTTGTGGGGAAACCACAAAGATATAAAATTGTTTACAGTTTTTTGATATTATCTGGAATTATGGTTTCTCACTGCAACTGTTTGATAATATGAAATAAAATTACTGAATATTCATTCATCCAAAAGATTTGCAACATGTCAGACTTTCTGTGAAAGTGTTCCTTATACAAACCTATCTGCATAGAGGAAAAACTACTTCATAAGAAAGTCATTGTGTAAATATATATATATATACATATATATATTAAAAAATCATTGAATTGAATAGTCATTTTCTTTCTTTTTATAATTGTGAGCACCGTTTGTGCAGTATTATAAAATTGTCCTTGACTTGCAATACATCGCCTCTCCAAGGCTGCATCTCTTAGCTATATCTTTGTGGACCTGCCCTTGCCTAGTTCGTACCTTACCTCTCCCACCGTCTCCACTTTGTCGCCACTAATGTTTTCTCCAGCCTCCGAGTGACATCCCTCAGGGATCTATACTTGACCCTCTCCTTTTCAACATGGAGAGGGCCAAGGAGTCCTGTAGCTCAGTGGTTAGAGCACTCGCTTTACAAGCGTGAGACCTGTGTTTCGAATCCAGGCAGGTCAGGACGAAACCTTGCACAAATTTCTTTACTCCACACGGCTAACTGTAATCTGTCCCCCCCCAAAACCCTATAATAAATTTGTCATTTCAATCAACGACTGTTTGTGGGACACTTCTGTGTACAATTGGCTGCCATGTTTTGCCCATAAATATACAGTCAATTCACTTTACAGTATGTTCTGTGAGCGCTTTGAGACGTCTAGATGTGATAAATGCTATATCAAATGCAAGGATTATTATAACATCTGTCTGCTACCCTTTGTGACATTATCCGCAGACTTGCATAACTTCCATAACTATGTGGATGACACCCAACCCTATCTCTCTGTCTCCACCCTGAATTCCAGGACCACTGCAGACCTGACAGACTCTCTGTCCAATCAAGTCTTGGATGAGAGCTAAAATTCCTACAGTTGAATGTGAACTAGACCAGGACCCTCCTGATTGGCTTGCGCCAGTGCCTCCACACCTCAAGCACTGGCAGCATCAACCTCCATACTCCACCTCACCAAGCTAGAACCTAGGTGTCTTGTTTGATCCTCAATTATCATTTCTCTCGCACATCCATGCACATCAGCGTGCTCCGGCCTACTGCACGTCCCCCGCCCCATCATCGGCGGGTGAACCTTCAGCTACTCTGCCCTCAACCTTTGGAATACCATCCTTCACCCACACCACCTTACTCCCAACTAGGTTCCTTCAAGTCTTGCCTCAAGACCCTCCTCTTCAACTGTGTCATTGGACATCCTTCCATCCACCTTTCCCAATCCTGACCTCAGCTCAGGTCCAAAACACTGACTGTCCAGTACCTTGGGATGTCCTCCAGATGTGAAAGGTGCAATACAAATGTAATTTTGTTGTTGTACGTGGACTTTTACATGGAAACCTTCAGTCCAGAGATATAAATGAGACATCCAGGTGTTCTGATGAAGGGTCATAGACTCGAAACGTTGACTGACTTTTGCTTTCTCCATAGATGTGCTGTCTGACCTGCTGAGTGTTCCCAGCGACTTCTGTTTTTGTGCCATTTCTGCCATCTAATAAAACACCTTACTATCATTTACTTGGAAATATTGCCCAAATATATTAAAACGTTAAAAACCTTGTATAGTAAAAGCCCGTTTATCTGGCACCCGATCAACCATAATTTCCGTATAAACGGCACCTCAAAAAAAATTCAGCATTTGATTAACCGGAATTTATCCGGAAAAATGTTTTAAAAAATTGTGTTTTCGGTCAAATATCCAGCACGCGCTTTAACCGGAATTGGGCAGGGACCGAGGGTGCCGGATAAACGGGCTTTTACTGTACCTCAAATTCTTAGGTTAATTTCCTAACACTTTGCCACGCTTAGGCTTTATTCCAGAACGACGTCTAGGCTCTTTTTATTGCATCTTTGATTGGAGATATCTTGAACACTGATAAATGGTAGTAATTATTATATTGCTGTTTACAACAGGCCGATACTGATTGACCCATCTTTGCCGCAGGCCAGTAACAGATTCCAAAATATAAACACTATAGTGACTGGCAATGACAGGCATATGACCTGCTTTTCTTTGCTGTTTACCAATGTCATGTGAAGCTGATTCAAAACTTATCAATCTAAGTTGACTACGTCACCTAGCACAAAAGGATAGTCATTTGAACCAACTAATCTATTTGGAAGATATAATTCTAGCCTGTTTATTGCATTTAATTTTGGTGGGGGAGAATGTCTCCTAAGTCTTTTTATTAAGTTCAGCCCTCGCATCCTGGAATTTGCGTTTTATAGTTGTACACTTGAGTTTGGTTGTGCTCTTGCACTCTATTTAGCTCTTCACAAGCACAAAGTCTAGAAGGAATTTACAGTACAATAAGATGGAGTCGTGGAATCCTGTAGCTCTGTGGTTAGAGCACTCATCTCACAAGCAAGAGACCTGGCTTTAATTAAAGGAAAGGCGAAACCTTGGGCAAGTTTTCTTGCTCCACATGCCGAATAATAATTCCTCAAAATAAAGCAATAATAAATTGGTCATTTCAATCCATGACTGTTTGTGGGACACTAAAGTAAAAAGCGCTATATTAAATGCAAGGGTTAATATAAATTAATAATAATCCTTGCATTTGATAGTGTCTCATTATGTCATTGAGATGCTTCAAAGCGCTGCACAGGGTCTACTGTAATATGGTTTGACCGTATTTTGGGGGTGAAATGTGGCAGTTTGTGAAGTACACCAATGTCCTACAAATAGCCATAAATCGATTGATCAATTTTATTTGGGAGACTACTGCCCAGAACACCGGGAGAAACTCCTTTCTCTTTTCGAATAGTGCCATGAGATCTTTAACGTTCACCTGAACAAGGAGACGGGATCTCAGTTTAATGTCTCATCCAAAGGATAGATAGAAATTTTACACTTGCATAGTACCTTTCACTTTAAGGAGAATGTCCCAATGTGCTTATCGATTCTGGTGGGGCACTGGAGTTGACGATGGGGGTTAAGGGGGATTGAGGTCATGTAGGTCAATGGTGCGCTCTGAAACCAAAATATATTTCTTCACTTGTGGGAAGGATTCCAATTCTCAAAGCTCAGAACTAAATCATGTCCAATGTACTGGCTCAGCTCATAACACTTGAAATTTCACAATAGTTCAAGTCACAAAACCACTATTTTTGATAGGGGAGGATATTTATTTATTCTTTAATTCCTGTTGATCATATGGTATTTCCTTCCAGATTAAATGAGCTAATAGTGATATATTTCTCCCAACTTGAGGGCACTAGGCCATTTGTGCCACCATTACCACACCTCTAGCTGAGATCAGCTACACAGCACAAAGCCAGAAATCAAAACTTCCTAATGTATATGGTGGGGTACTTTAAAGCCAAGTTTCTGGTCAACTTTCAAAATGTGGAATTTAAGTCTGGCATAGGTTTCTTCCTTCTTCCAGATCTTGGAATAAACCAGTGCCAAACAATGAATATTCCCAGCGTGATTCTAAAGTTTTCAGTCGTCTCACTCCAACCATGATTGGAACTTTGACAAAACATCAAAGCGTCATATGTAAGAATAAAGCACCCGGAAACTGATCATTCTCATCCGAGAAGAGAAGGGAGAATAACATCTAACAATGTCCTTTAAAGCATATTGATGTTAGACATATTCCGTGTGGCCTCTGCCCACGATATATGAATAATAGATGCATGTTTTTTCACTTTAGCTTCTTCAACTACCACAGTACAATTTTGTTTTGCCAACTCTTCTTGGCAATGCTTTAAAATTGAAGAATGTCTTTTAAATGGAGCATTGTTTAAAGCATTCATTGCTGGAGGGTATTTTCTGTGACAAATGGCCACAGCAAATCCTTGTGAAGCTTGTCAAGGCACGAGATTACGTTGTGCTATATTTTGTTGGAATTCTTCTGCCTCAGGTGCAACTGTGAAAAGCTTGGAAATAATTTTAAAGTCTGGATTTCACATAAAACCAAATAGGGCGAATAGGTCAGTCATTGGAATATGACTGACCTGTATCTAACATTTAACAGATGAAGAACGCTAATTGTCTCAACAAGTCCAGTTATATAAAATATATTTCCAATAGCTCACGTTTGCAAATATTTATAAGACATGTCTGATTAATGCTTTGCAACTCCACAAGTTCTCATTAGCCTTTCAATCTCAGGTAATTCAGAGCTATGAAAACTACAATACAGTATTTGGAGATACAATTATAATATCCTGAAACGTTCCTCATTGCTTATTGATTTGATACTCAATACCATTCTTCTATTGCTCATTATTGTATTATTCTTTGTACCTAAAACAGCACAGCTTAAAATGTGACTGTAAAGGCCACTACCGGTATTCTGTCCTTAAGCCGTGTATTCCAGAGCTCCAGTTGAATCTTACATTCTTTTTTGTGTGATGGTTGCTCCCATACCATAGAATGGTGCTTTCAATGTCTGGCAACAATTATACTTCAGTAATTTACCTGTTGTAATTTAAAGGGTATGCTCTTTATTATGCAATAAATAGGATTTAGCAATTTTCAATCAAATGTCTTGCATTCTCTTGGAATCATATTTCTCATAAATATGTTCCACTCGCTAGCTTGGCAGTTCTCATTGAACTGGATATTTTATCTGAGAACATGTTCTCTAAAACACATGCCCTATTTGACAGCCTCTTAGCCGGTATTTGCTGTAACTGAAACGAAAACAGAGAGCTGGGAAAACTATGGCAGCATCCATAGAGAAAGGAAAGCGAGTCAACGTTTCGGATCCACGACCCTTCATCAGTTTCCACTTTCTGTTTTTGTTTCAGATTTCTAGCATCTGCAGTATTTTGTGTTTTGTTCGCTGTAACTGAAATGTGTGAGACTGACAAATAGTACTGGGTATTCTCAGTGAAGTATAGTTAAACATTGCTCTGCAAATTTACTTGCTCAGGGATGGGTAGAGTTAAGGAAAGGTGATAGAGCATTAAGTTAGCTTTGTTAACATTACAATAATTAATGTGGCTTTTAATTCTAGCCCCAAGACTCTGCTAGTTTTTTTTTAAATAGTTTGTAAGAATGGAGCAGATGACCTGACTACCATGAGGGTGTGGGTAGCTGTGTGGAATTCAGCTGCCTGATTTGTTGCAATTAAGCATTAAAGAGGCTTTCCACCCCATCCATCTCTTTCCACCCCACCCATCTTTCTTGGGGACATTGCACTATGACTGATAGGCCAACCAGTCAACTCTGAATTCTACTAATTCTGCTCTGAAACCCGCTGCTGGGAAATGCAGAAGAGCCCATGACATCATTCTCTCTTCTGCTTTCTTTCTATCTGGAGAATATTTGGGCCTCTTCTTGGCTAAAGATAATATCAGGATGTAGAAAATTAGAATGGCATATTTTTACACCACAGAAACCAGTGGGTTGGCTCACAGATTTCTTTTCTCCACTTTTAATATGCAATTTTAACACTCCTCTTGTTCAAGCATCTTATCTAACTAGTCCCCTAGAGAGAGCGAAATAAGATCACATTTAAAAATAAAACTTGATTCATGTCACATGGGAATCTCACGCAAATTCAACTAAAGAACATTAAGACCATAATTGACTTTTTAAAATATTTAGTATTATTTGTAACTTTTACTGCCAGCTTTTTATTCAGCTGTTCATAATGCAATAAGCACAGATTGCAACTTGTGATGTTTCGAAAGAATCATTTATTTGATCTTCAGATTAAGTTAACTTTTCGATAACACTATGGTTTGTGTGGTGGCTACAAGGGCAATTTCAGCTTGACTTCCTCCTGGCATATGAGGGTCAGTGACTGATGCTCTCTGTGTTGTTACTGCTGGTGCTTTAAAGAAGGTTTGTAGTGACAAGTCTTTTGTTTCAAGTCTTTCTTTCATGTGACATTAATTCAAGGTTTCTTAAAATGGTTTTAAAGTGCATACCTATATATCACACACACTCAGCACCAAAAGTTTTTGGGCAGTGGGAGGAAGAAAATTGCAGGATTTCATGTTTCGCTCCATACTTCTTTACAAGTAGATTATTAGCTGTTTATGTGGAGCCCTGTAGCTTAGTGGTTAGAGCGCTCGCCTTACAAGTGAGAAACCTGGATTTGATTCCCTGCAGGGTGAAATCTTGGGCAAGTTTCCTTAATATTTCCAATAATCCTTCAAAAAAATGATTGGTGATTCCACGACTGTTTGTGGGGAAACTGCTGTGTGCAATTGGCTGCTGTGTTTCGCCCACATATATACAGTCAATTCACTTTACAATATTCTGTGAATCGCTTTGAGACATCGAGAAGACATAAAAGGCACTATATCAAATGTAAGCATTATTATTATGTAAACCCAGTCATAATGTTCATATAGAAGAGAATTATTCATCCAGTCTGTAGTTGTGCCAAACTATTTTAGTTATACTTTGATGATTGGAGCTCCAATGATTCTCAGTTGGACTTCCGTACTGTAGCTTGAATAAAGCTGTCAATAAATGGAATGATTTGGGGAAGAAAGTACATTCTAAACGGGTGACCCAGGGGTGCTGCACATTTATGCTTCAATGTTTGTGTCAACAACGGCTCAAGTTTACAAGCAAGTGGTATGTTCCTGGTCTGTGTGTTGCTGTCAGATAGGTATTTGCAAGTGGGAGGGAATTAAATGTACCTTTTACATGCTGGGCCACTTGTAGCAATGGAAGCAGGTACCTCTCCCTAGGGCACTGGAAGAAAAGGTTTTTACATGAGTAATTTAGAAAGTAAATACTGAAAATTTTAAGACCGTTTTCTCTCAGTTCCCTAGCATTGGAGTTGTTACTATCATTGGGTGTTTATTATTGGCCGGATGTCCAGATTCTTCACATAGTGCTAATTGTGTGGGCTGCATTTGAAATAGATCAAGAAACAATTTTTAGCAAAACATATTGTTGCTATTATTTGATTCTTGTGAAAATATGACCTGGACAGCACTTTATAATGGCTTATTTATTAACAGGAATATTTAGATTTATTTATTTTAATGGTTGTGTCTTTCCCTTAATATTGACTAATGAAGAACTGCACTTTCTTTCAAATAATAAATAATCCTTACATTTGATGTAGGGCCATATCACGTCTCCGAGACATCTCAAGGCACTTCATAGAATATACTGTAATGGGAATTGACTGTATATTTTGTAGGCGAAACACAGCTCCCAATAGTGGTGTCCCACAAACTGTCGTGGATTGAGTGACCATACTATTATTTATATATTTTTTTTAATGGATTATTACATTATTGTATGAAAAATCAATGACATCTTGAATTGGGTAAACATGTGTCTTTCGCTAATGGGTTACGATTGATGACAAAAATATGTATTGTTTTCCCCCCTTGGAATCACTTTATGTCCCACTATGATGTTCAGAAAACAGCTGAACACATTTGTTTTCAGAAATCTTCACCATAATTGCTGAGCGATCAAAATCTTATCAATTAAGAGGCTTGATTTGCCTTCTAAAATGACAAATATCTCATTGTATTATTTCAACATACAGTATTTGTGTAGTGCCAGGCCTGAGAGTTCAGGAGACATATTGTGTTTACTACTGTTAAGCAATCACCGTTTTACATTGCTTCGCCAGTAAAAAAAAATGTCGTCATGCACTTAATTTTTTAGCAGGCTTGCAGACAAAAAAAAATGTTACTCCGCTTTTGGCTTGCTGCCAATCAGAGAACCCTGGTGGAATAATAATAAATAATCCTTGCATTTCATCTAACTCTTCATGTCTTCTAGATGTCTTAAAGCACTTCACAAAATAATAATAACAATCCTTGCATTTGATTCAGCGCTTTTCATGTCTTCCAGATGTCTCAAAGCGCTTCACAGAATGTACTGTAAAATGAATTTCCTGTATATTTATGGGTGAAATGTGATAGCCGATTTTGCACAGCAGTGTCCCACAAACATTCGTGGATTGAGTGACAAAATTATTATTATTTATTTTTCTTGAGGAATTATTATCAGGCATCTGGCAAGGAAACTTGCCCAAGGTTTCGCCCTGTCAGGAATTGAACCCAGGTCTCTTGCTTGCAAGGCGAGTACTCTAACCACTGAGCTGCAGAATGCTCCAGACTGAAGCTTCCTGGAAAATATGGTAGTGCTGTATATATTTTTTGTAAATTACAACAACAAAAATCATTAATGCTGCGATGCACTTGTATACTCTTGTTTGTGGTCTCATATAGTAAATTAGACCTATGCTAGCAGGGTTGATTGTGTAGTGGAAGTATTGACTAATTTTCTTATGTTTTCTAATTTTTCCTCTTATTTCTCATTTCTTTTCTTTACTGAGGAACACTTCCACAGGTAAGTGTTGTTCACTGGTGCCTCACCTAATTAGTATTTCTTCAAGTAGTCTTGAGAGTGAGTTCTTCAGGTTATTCATCTGTCTTGAATTGTATGAGTACAAAGTCTGGGGACCTAAACTCAACTGATTTAGCAATACTGTATAGCCCATCATCCTGTCTGCATTGTTTATTGGTGCCTCACACTATTTTGACACAGTGAGTGATGTGAGTCAGCTAGCACACCTAGATATCTTTCAAATACCGCTTGGCAAGTTCTATCTCATCCATGATTACTGTACTTGTGTTCCCCATTCTTGCATCATGTATGTCGTACCTTGCATTTATCTGTAGTAAACTTAATTTGCCAGTAATCAGCCCATGTGAATACTCTATCAAGCTCTATTTATCAGCTATGTCTCCTTGATTAATTGATAAACATTGAAGTGTCCATTGAACCAGCTAAAGACCTTTCTCTTCGACCGCACCTTTGGTCACCTTTCTACCCCTGGCTCGGTCCCGGGATCCGTTGTTGTGAAGCGCTCTGAGATGCTGTCCGGTGTGGAGGGTGCTATGTAAATCAAAGTTGTTGTTGTATCAAGGGAAGCTGTACCTTTAGGCACACAACATGTCAAGTGACTGCCAGAATGGTGGAAGGGTCATTGGATGGACCTTGGTTTCCTATTACCAAGCAAATTCTTTGGTTTTTTAAGTGGCTAATCCACTAACCAACTGATCCCAACTAACTTCCGTTTTCTTGAAATAAGTCCTTCAACATTTGATGTAAGTTTCATATTGATGCTATTTGACCAATGAATGAATGCATCTGTAGTGCATTTTGGAGTCCTGTAGCTCGGTGGTATGAGCACACCCCTTACAAGTTAGAGACCTGGGTTCAATTCCAGGCAGGCTGAAACCTTGGACACATTTTCTTACTCCACACGCCTAATAATAATCTCTCCAAAAAAAAACATGTTGATTTGAATCCACGACTGTTTGTGGGACACTGCTGTATGCAATTGGCTACCACGTTTTGCCCACACATATAGAATCAATTCACTTTACAGTATATTCTGTGAAGCATTTTGAGACATCTAGAAGATATGAAAAGTGCTATATCAAATGCATAGATTATTATTATTATTATCTGTCAACCTATTACAGTATTCAGTTCCTGACAGGTACAGCAACATAAAAGCAGCATATGTTGTATTCTTAGGTTCAGATAAAATATTTAAAGTGGTCTGGAAACAGGATGAGGTAAACTTGGATGTAGGAATTTAGCAGCATGTTACTTTGAAGTGGTCCAGAACTCTATCCTGGAATGTGAATCCCAGCAGGAAATAATATCGGAAGGAATGCACTGTGTTTTTTTAAAAAGCTTGTGGAAGACTAGCACAATGTGCAAATGGTTGAGACATTAACCTTTGTGACATACTGAATCACTTTGTTTGTGTTTGGCCTTAGATTAAAATGTAACCTTGGATTGAAGTTACAAGAATCTAAACATTAAAATTGATAATAAACAATATTTGAGAAGATATTTGCCTTTTGGGTGTAGTATATGGTTATCCACAATTATGTTTCTACTATGGACTTGCCACGGTCACACCAATAACAGTTATGTGAAATATGTGAGAAGCCCATTCTATCCAGAACTCTTAGGTGATGGGCCCTACTGGGGGAAAGGGTTAATTCCAGGCCAGTGCTGATGACAGAAGGAGAGTGAGTGGATGGCTACCAGACATTGTAGGAAGAGGGACGGGCAGTGCAGAATTCCCCTGAGTTTGGCACTCACGAATCGGTGAGGATGATGTCACCTCTGGGTAGGGGAGTCAAAAGCAAATGGATGCATAGGGAGACACAGGGAAGAGTATGAATTCAATTGTCCTTGGGGACACAATGCTGAAAGAAGTAGCAAACCACTGCAAACCATTCTACAGGGGCAAGGAGAACACCTAGAAGTCGTAGTCCACTGGTTCCCCATCCTCCAGAGGATCGAGTTCAAGATCCTCGTCCTCACCTTCAAGGCCTTACATAGCCTTGGCCCGCCCTACTTAACCAATTTACTCTCCCCCTACAAGCCCACCCAGACCCTCCGTTCAGCAGGACTTGGCCTGCTCCAAGCCCCCCGCCCAAACCGCCCCACCATCGGAGGCCGGGCCTTCAGTTTTTCTGCTCCGACCTTATGGAATTCCATCCCCCAATCCCTCCGTCTCGTTTCTTCCCTTTCCTCTTTCAAGGCCGGTTTGAAGACTTTTCTCTTCGACCGTGCCTTTTGTTCCACCCCGAATTCTTCGACCTCCCCTACTTGTCTCACCCCTTCCCGTACACTCCCCTCCCAGTTCGGGTCACACGCTTCCTGTGCAGCGCCTTGGGACATCCTCCCGACGTGAAAGGCGCTTTATAAGTGTAATTTGTTGTTGTTGTTGTAGTTCATGTTGGGATCCATGACGGAGGGAAAAAATGGCTGAGATCCTATAGGGAGAGTATCAGAAGCTAGGGAAAAAGCTGAAGAATAGATTCTGAAAGGTTGTGATCTCTGGATTACTCCCAATGCCTCGTGCAAGTGAATATCAAAACAGCCAGATCAAATACTAAATGCATGTCTGGAGAAATGGTGTGGAAAGGAGGGCTTTGGGTTCCTGGATCATTGGGATCGGTTATGGCCAGGTGGGACCTATACAAGGTGGATGGGTTACACCTGAACAGGGCTGGACAAATGGCCTCGCAGGAGCTTACCTAGTGCTGTGAGGAAGGGTTTAAACAAATTTTGAGAGGGAAGACATTCAGGATGTAGCATCAGAGAAGACAAACAAAGAGTGCTGGGAGAGACGAATAGCAGTGTAATAATAAGTAGTTCAAAAAAGGAGGAATTAGACGGCAGCAAAAATGCGGAGAAGACTCAGTAGGTCTAGGAGTGCACGTGCGTAAATGCACGGAGTGTGACAAACAAGGTTGGTGAGCTGTAGGCTCAGGTTGCCACATGGTACTGTATTATGATATAGTGGCAATAACGAGTCCTGCCTCAAATAAGTGCAGGAATGGGAGCTGAATGTTCCTGGCTACAATGTATTCAGGAGGGATACGGAAGGGAAAAAAAGGTCAGGGGAGATTGGTGGCAATATTGATTACAGACATGGTTATGGCCTTGGAAAGTGATGGAGTGTTAGAGGGCCCCAAAAGAGAATCTATTTGGTTGGAATTAAGAATGAGAAAACAAGCTGCTATTCTGTTGGGGGTAAACTATAGACCACCAAATAGTGGAAAGGAGATAGACGAGCAAATCCACCAACAGATTTCAGAAAGATGCAAAACCAATAGAGAAGTGATAATGGGGCCTTCAATCATTCAACACAGACTTGCAAAATAACAGTGTAAAGGGCAAGGAGATGGAGGGATTTCTGAAATGTGTGCAGGATGACTTTCTGGATCAGTATGTTTTCAGCTCAATGATGAAGGAAGCAGTCTGGATCTAGCTCTGGGGAATTAAGTGGAGCAGGTTTCAGTTGGACAGCATCTGGACAAAACCTAATGATCATAACATCATTAGGTTTAGAGTACTTATGGAAAGGGACAAGGAACAATCAAAGGTGAAAATATTCAATTAAAAGAGGGATAATTACAGTAAGTTAAAAAGGGACCTAGCCAAGGTGGGTTGGAAAGAAAGATTAGCAGGTAACACAACTAATGAACAATGGGAAGCCTTCAAGGAAGAGATAGCTCTGGGATAAAACAAACGCAAAGTGGATAGGTAGGGCATTTAAACCCCCCTGGATGACTAAAGAAATTGGGATTAAAACAAAACAGGAAAAGGAATCTTATGATAAATATCAGGTCCAAAATACAGAAGATAATCAAATCAAATATAGAAACTACAGAGGAGAACTGAAGAACAACAGCAAACAACAACAAAATTACGCTTGTATAGTGCTTTTCACATCAGGAAGACATCCCAAGGTGCTGGGAGAAGAAAATAAGAGGGGCAAAAAGATTGTATGAGAAAAGATTAGCATGAAACATAAAAGGGAACCCTAAAGTATTTTATAAGCATATGAAGAATAGAAGGTTAAGCAGAGATAGGGTGGGTTCAATTAGGGATCAAAGAGGAAATCTTATGGAAGCTCTGAGACGCCGTCCAGTGTGAAGGGCGCTATATGAATCAAAGTTGTTGTTGTTGTAGAATGGTCCAAGCTGGTCAAGCTGCAGGAAGTTTGACAGACAGTTCCCTCAATGGTAAATTATGTGATTTTAGCTGGTTAAAACTGCAGCATTATCCCAACACATACTCTGGTACCCCAAGCCTTGGCTCTCACCAACCTGAACCTAATATTCTGGAATTAGGTAAACAGGGTGTGTTTCTCCAGGGAGAGAGTCTAGCTTTCATTCCAGACATTGGAATTCTTCCAAATTATAGGTGGCAGACATAATGTGGAAACCTACATCTCGATATGCTTCAGCATGTTTCCACATATGTCAGACTATTGGTTTCTGAAGTTCCTTGAATACATTAATAAATTGTTCTGATAATTCAGACAATTTGTGAAAGAAGGTGACTGGAGTTATCTGCTCTATAATATTTCTCCACCTTCCCTGCTTGGTACCCAACACTGTCACTAACAACAACAAAATTACGTTTATGTAGCACATATCACGTCAGGAGGATGTCCCACGGCACTGGACGGTCAGTGTTTCAGACCCTAGCAGGGGTCAAGATCGGGGAGAGTGGAGGGAAGGGAGAGGAAGGGGACTGACCAATGGCACGGTTGAAGAGGAGGGTCTTCCTACTCTCCGTACCTCTGCCCCTACCCCGACCCTTCCTCCCCTGCTCGGGTCCCGACCTGACTGTTCAGCGCCTTGGGATGTCCTCCTGACGTGAAAGGCGCTCTATGAATGTAATTTTGTTGTTGTTGTTGATAATATCTAATTTCCATGTGAGTTCATGACTCTTGGCTTCTGTTTCTTTGTTATGGATCTTTTATTAAACTGTCACAATCATACAGCTTTGTCGGGTTTCAGTTTAATCGAATGCCCTCTGTACCCATTTCCTTCCAAAGCAAATACAGTTGTCAGTTATGCTCCGTATCATTTCTCTCAACCCTGTTGGGGGTGTTTACAGCTTTCCTGTAGATCCAAACGACAATCCTAAACTGGGCTGGCATAGACTGTTTGCAAACCAAGATTTTGTTTCCCAGTCTTCAATAGAGGAGATGAAAAAAAAATCTCACTAATTTTATAGTTTAATCAAATGTAATGTGTCTATTTATAGCACCTAATATAGAGGTTTAAGTAAAAGGAATTTACTGGACCGAATGGCCTTCATTTGTGCTTTAGCATTCTATGATTCTTTCTTCCTTCTCTCCCGCCTCTCTCTCTCTCACACACACACACGCACTCACAGCTAAGTATTTCCATAGCCTGGTTTTGAATTATGTCAAACAATTCAAAGATGGTAGCCCTTTTTTTTCTTTGAACTTGAAGTTTATGAACTTCAAAGAACTATTTGATTTGTGTGTGTGAATGTGCACGTCTGGTGGGCAGGCATGGTGGTGAGGGAGAAGAGATGCTGAGTATCAATTCTGTAACAAAAAATGAAGTCGCTGGGAACACTCAGCAGGTCAGGCAGCATCTATGGAGAAAGGAAAGTTAGCCAACGTTTCAGGTCCACAACCCTTCGTCGGAACTGGGGCATGTTGGGAGGGGAGTTTCCCATGAAATGTAGCGCTGATCACTGCTATCGGCACCACAGTACTGTCTCCAGCATGTGCTAACACATGGATACACTCAACCTGACCCTTCAACAGCTCTGACACACTTCATCTCAGAACTGCCCTAATCCTCAACTCTATTTCATCCTTCGCCTCATTCGGCACTTTAATAAAGAACCATTTTCCTTTCCTTTAGATGACAAGGTTCACAAACTTCAATGACTCGTGGATGGCAACCCCTCTGCAGACACTTCCTCCTCTTTGCCTCCCTCTAAACCCATCTCTCCTCCAAATTCCACTCCTTGCATTGTCTTCACTATTCCCTCTGATCTCTGATTACAAAACAATCCGATCCCAGTAAAGTCCTCAGCTTCATCCCCTTATGTCCCACCTCAATGAATTACAGTAAAAGCCTGTTTATCCGGCACCTGATCAACCGCAACTTCCGTTTAAACATCGCGAAAAAAAAAGTCCGCATTCGATTAACCGGAATTTATCCAGAAAAATGCATTGAAATTTATTTTGCCGTTTTCGGCAAAATATCCGGCAGGCGCTTTAACTGGCATTGGCCAGGTCCCAAGGGTGCCGGATAAACAGGCTTTTACTGTACCGTGAAATACTAACACTGTGTTTTGTTTGCAGCAGCATTTCTGGAACTAGTCTCATTCACACCTTGGTGTGAATGGGATTTGATTGAGCCCATGTGCCAGCATTTGTCCATTCAGTTGCCTTTTACAGCAGCTAAGATATTTATTTAAATTGTCAGAATTACCAATGTAGGATTGCTTTGTGTCCATCATAATATAAATAGAAGAATATTATTCAGGCCACAATAATGCAATATTTGACAGATTACTGATCCCAAGACAGGTATGGATGAAGAAAACCCAGTAAACCAACACTGAACAACCCCCCAGCTGTTTCTTAAATTACTCCACTGCCCTGACCTTAACCACATTTTCTGAACTTCCTGTCGTAAACCATAGGGTTATGGGGAAAGGGGCAGTAAATGGTACTGAAAGCATTGCTGTTTAAATGAACTGCCCCAAACATGATGGGCCAAGTGCAGTACTTCTGTGCAGTAAATTTCGATGGTTCCAGCCTCCTTGGAGGAGATGTAAGCAGGATCTCCTTGGAAGTGAACTGGCTCCAAGGTGGTGTGATGGAAACAGAATGTTGGAATCGGGATTCTTCCCACTTGATTCACGTTGGTTGTGCAGAACAAAGCCCTAACTGGAGAAGCATCAGAAGCTTGCTGGACTGCTCTCAATAGAAACGTATGTTGTTTTAGCTGATTAAGAGGTATCCCAGAGCACTCTCAGTGCCTAATGCTCTCTGCATTTAGGTAAGTGGGTGCAACCTCTGGGAAACACATTGCATTTCTAGCCATGGATAAATTTCTGTTGTGACATACGTATATGGAATGCTCAATCTGGTTTCAATACTCTTAAACATGCTTACAATATTCTTCAAGAATACTCTTAAACATGGGAAAAAAAGTTCTGTTGCAATTCTTCCTTTTGTTTCACAATATCAACACCTCTTTAACCTATCATCTCCTGCCCTCTATCCAATTCTCCTTTGTCTTCCTTGCCCTGCCTCTCCCTCTCTGTTAGTCCTTAAAAGCTCCATCCTCCCAGCAGTTCTGATGAAGGGTCATGAACCCAAAACGTTGACTCACTTTTCTTTCTCCATAGATGCTGCCTGACCTGCTGAGTGTTTCCAGCGATTTCTATTTTTATTTCTCTTAAACGTGGAAATGTCTGCTCCCAATACAACAAGGTTCTGATCGTCAATGACCTCATCGTTGATGAAATATCGACATCATGGCCCTCACTGAAACCTGGATTACCCCAGGCAATACCTTCCCCTTCTGAACTATTCTCTATAAAGTGGTTCCCAACCTTGGGTACCAACCCAAATCAGGGTCGCTGGGGTCTTCAGTAGGGTTGCGGAGGATCATCAGAATTTGTTTTTAATGCTGAAAAGTGCCCAAGGTGACACCGCTGACCAATTTGTATGAAAGACCATACTAGCGAGTTGCGCTGAGTCCACAAAAGAAAAGGAGTTATCATCTTGCCTGAGCTTCGCTTCAGTCACGCAGTCGCCCTCTAAGGGTCGGGAGGTCCTGTTAGTGGCCAATTTAGGGTCGCAGCAAAAAAAGGTTGGGAACCACTACTCTATAAAGAAGTACTTCCTGGTGTCTGGATGATTTTGCTTTACAATATATTCTTAGTTTTGTTTACTCGTGAGCAATGTTAATAAATAAAATTCTATTCTTTCAAGGATATTTCAAACTTTGTAACGGATTTGACATTTAGGGAGTACAAATTATAGCAATGTCAAGCATAAAGTTATCAGAATGTAACATAGTCGAATAACTTGCAGACTTGATTAAACAAGAGACATTTGCCTTTGACTCCGTGGAAAGCTTTGTTTGCAATATTTGGCGATGCCTGTTATGCGCTATGAGACGCCGTCTGGTATGGAAGGCGCTATATAAATCAAAGTTGTTGTTGTTATGATTCTTCATGTACATAGAATTATATTAAATTATACGGCACGGAAGCAAAAGCCATTTAGCCCAAATACGTTAGTTCACGCCAGTGTTTATACTCTACATGAGCTGCTATCTCACCTAATCCCCTTTCCTATTCTCCCCTATTCCCTTCTCCCACATGTATGCATATATTTGGTCTTCAAAACAGTGATCCTTTTTGCTTCAACCACATGGTATATAGAGACTGAGTCTTTGTGTTATATATCTCAAAAGATCACAAGGTTTGGATAAAGGAGGCCCTTACGCCCATTTAATCTCTTTATTTCAGGGTATACACCTGACTCATTCCTTTCAGTGTCAATCTGTTCATCATTAATTAGCCTCTGGATAAAGAAATATTTCCTTGCATCCATCTGTCCAGAAATTGCCTTTCAACGCTAAACCTATACTCTTTTGTTTCATTCTAATGTGCAGCCTAAAGTATTGTTCTGAGTTTAGTTTTTAAAATCCATTAAAAATATTATACACCTCTCAGGAAGGGAGGATAGCACAATCCTGAACTATTTATCTTGATATGCAATTTTCAAGAAAACCTTTGATTGGTTTTACAAATTCAATAGTAAGTTTGAAATTGCCTTTTCTACCAAAATGTACTCATAAAATAATGAATTTGTATTAAGGCTCTACCAATGATTTACAAAATGACTGTGATTGCCTGTAGTTGGACAAACTGTGTTTTCAGTTTACCACATAGAAACTGTACGATGTTATCAATACTTTGGAGCCTTTAGTGCAGAAACAATCTCAGCAAACAGCAAGATAACATCAGTTTCTCTACTGTTTCCTGTTACAGTTCACTTTGCAGGACAGAACATAGGCTGTGACCAGTATAGCTACTGAACCTATTTCAAATCCACACTACTTCAAAGGCATTCAGAATCAGCCTTTTAACCAGTGCCAGCCTGGTCTTGTCCACTTTTTTGCCTGCTTCAAAAGTTCAGAAACAGAGTTTCTGATTCATGATGAACAACAAAATGTGGTCTGTGGTGGTAATGCTTCAGGAAAATATGTTCCTTTGTTTATGCAGACCATGAATAGCCACTGTGCTTCCATCTACAGTCCATGTTTTGATTGATGAAAATATTTCTATGTTCTTATCTGTGTTTGTGGTGTCCTGCAGTATTAGTGTTTTCTTTTATTGCGGGTAAGACTCTGTCTTTTATCTTCTCATCCAGTCAGGAATCTTGGCATTTTGTTTGATCCTCAACCATCCTTTCTCCCCCACATCCATACTATGAGTGCTCTGCCTTTTCCCCCATCTCTGCAACGGGGGGCACTCGGTAGTCCGAAGGTTCGATAGTCCGAAGGTTCATTAGTCCTAAGATTCGATAGTCCGAACACACAAAATTCCTATACCCAGGGCGGTTACCGCGGTTACCGCTCGATAGTCCTAACTGACAATGAAATAAGGTTTGTTAATCCGAACATTTGGTGCGATAGTCCGAAGGTTCATTTGTCCAAAGGTTAGGCTTAGTGTTAGGGTTACGGTTAGGGTTAGGGGAAGCTTCGGACTAACGAACCTTTGGACTAATGAACCTTCAGACTAACGAACCTTTGGACTATCGAGTGATAACCAAAGTCATCAACCAAGTCTAAGTAGGAAGCTTGAGTGAAAATTGGATCTCAGAGACCAAGAAAGAAGAAGTCATGCAAATAGCAATACAGTTGAAATTAGGCTAATTTCATTATGCTGTAACTCCTTCCTTGTACCCTATCCAAACAGGATTATCTGGTTTCTGGGCTCGCTAGCTGGGTTCTGGGCTTGATTAGGTTATCAAGGCTGTTAATTCCAATTATAAATAAGTGTTTGACTTGTCCCAGTGCTGTGTATAGTTTAGATTATGTAGATGGCTTGTTTAAGTTATATTGAGTAATAAAGATTTTACTACTGCTATGGTACTCAGATCTGTGTTATAGTGAATCAGGAATCATTTGCTGCAGCCTCTTCCCAGCACAAAACCTGCATTACATATGTCCTATATATATGTTACAGATCACTCTGCTCAACATAACGATTGATGTGAAACAAGAATATGAAATAAAATGAACAAATTGTTTAGGAATAGAAATAACCCTGCACCTCTCTCTCTCCCTCTCACTCCCCAAGTCAAATGTCACAGGCACATTCTCATCATTGTACAGTATAACAGATATGTAATTGTTCCTCATCAAACCAGAGGTTCTGTCAGGGGCTCTTGGCTGGGTGTTCCAGCAAAGGGTAATTGCCAAGGAGGAAGTGTTCACAGTGAGAATAAATTCTCAAAAATTTGTGTTGAAGGATAGGCAGGAAGTAAATTGTACTGAGGAGAATACAATTTGTCCCTCTTCACTGAAACAGGATGGACTTGAGGTCATTTCCTGAGAAACTACAATGAAACTACCCCATGCTTGTATTTCTTCCTTATCTCCATGTGGAGATATGCAGGTTCTGCATTTCTACTGAAAAAATAACACAACTGCTTGCTTGCTGACCATACAAATTTATTTAAGTATTACCTGTATCTAACGGTATCATGAATATATCTACAAAGAATGTACAGCATGGAAACAAACATCTCAGACCAACCAGTCAGTGCAGTATTTATATTCCACACGTCCTGTGGCTCGCCTTGTAAGTGAGAGGCCTGGGTTTCGTTCTTAGCAGGCAAAACCTTGGGTAAATTTCCTTACTCCACACGCCTGATAATAATCCCTAAAAAAAAATAATACATTTGTCATTTCAATCTACAACTGTTTGTGGGACACTGCTGTGTGCAATTGACTGTGGAATTTTGCCCACAAATATACAGTATATTTGCAGTATATTCAGTGAAGCGCTTTGAGACATCTAGAAGCCATGAAAAGCGCTATATCAAAAGCAAGGATTATTTTTGTTCAGTCTCCATTTATTCCTCACTCCCTCCCATACTCTTTTATTCCCCTCTCCTTCGTGTGGAGGTCTACCTTCTTCCTGATTGTACTTTACTATTCTACTTATGAGAATCTACTGGAATAAAGTTAAAAACAGGGGGAAAAAAACACATTTGCAGAATTTTCGTTTTTTCACCTGGTGAAAAAAGGAAAATTGTGCTAAGGGTGAAGGAAATGATTAACCGATTGCATGGAGTTGCAAAGGTAGCAAAATAGAGCCCCAATATTTGCTCCATACAAATTACCCACCAGCTGCACTATATCTCCTGTCATGCTTTTGTGGGAAATTGCTGAGCCAAAGGCTATCTTACAGGAGAGAAGAAGAAATCCAAAGGAGAATGAACTCAGAGCTCCCTCCTGCACTCCAGCAGCTGATGACAAAGATCTTGGGAGCATGATGCCTGGCAGCTTTCTTGTCTGCGGTTGTAGAATGTGTTGCAAGAGACCAAGAAAAGGGGAAGGGGAGAAGATAGGTAGATTTCAAAAAAAGGAAGTTGCATTGCCCCAAAACCCCCCAAATTGAGGATATTGAAAACACACACAGTGATGCAATACTGTACTACATATGCAAAAAGAAAAAAGGAATCTGTTTTTTTAAGGCTGCTGTATGTCTTGACACACCATAGAATCTTACAGCACAGAAGGAGACAATTCAACCACAATGCCTGTGCTAGCTCTTTGAAAGAGCTCTCAAACAAGTCCCACTTCCCTACGCTTATCCCATAGTCCTATCTATTCTTATCAAGTACCTATCCAACTCATGCAGAAACCCTTGACTGTAGAGTATCCAAACTAATCTTAAGAATTCCGTGCATCCCACCTATGCATGGAAATTCCAGAGATATTTATTGGAATGTAATGTGCACTGCCTCGCTGGAGCAACATTTCTTGCTTAACTAATTTGGAAAGTATTAGACACAGGATAGCAAGAGGCGAGGCTTGGGGAACTCCAGATTATGCGTTGGGGTAACTATGGGAGTCTAACCAGTTAAAACAACAACAACAAAACGACAACAACCTGCATTTAAACCTGTATAGCTTATCATTGATATCACTATCTGGCGAGCTTTCCTGCTGCTTGTCCAGTTGGACCACTTTATCCATTAGGGCTTTGGCTTGCAAAGTTAACAGGAGCTGAGTGGGATGACTCCCTGCCCCCAATGACTGGTCTGCCTTTCCAAGTCCTGCTCATTACCCAGGCTGGTTGTGCTCTTGTCATCGATTAATACTGCAGACCCTCCTGGCTCAGGGTAACTGCAAAACTGAGACCACCACAGAGGGCTGATTCAATTCCGACATTCCGTTGCCAAGCAGGTCACCTTGGAGCCAGTTCAATTCCAAATAGACTCTATTTATCCCCCCTTCCCCGGGGAGGGTAAGCACTAGTTGGTGAAAGGAACTTATAGAAATGTGATCAAGTTTGAGAAATGAGGAGACACTTGAGGGTTGATGTAAGCGAATGTAAAGCTATTGCTAGTTAGTGAAATATGCATACTGTGATTATGTTACTGTGATTATGAATAACATAATATTCCTTGCATTTGATATAGCACCTCATCACATCTTCTCGAAATCTCAAAGCGCTTCACAAAATATACTGTAAAGTGAATTGTCTGTGTATTCTGTAGGCGAAAATAACACAATTGTGTAAACAAAAAAGCTTTGTGTCATGTGCAATGCAAGATATTACTATACTTCTGGTTGTTCTTCTAATGGTCTAGTGAGCCACTGCCTCCTGTAGCACATTCATACAGGTCAAAACCTCTCACTCGCTCTACCTCCAGTCTGTGCTGAATTAATGAATCTTGGCTGTGCAGTAGTTGGAACAATCAACAGCAACTTTGATTTATATAGCGCCCTCCATGCCAGACGGCATCTCAGAGCACTCAGAGTGCATCAAATGCAATGTTGCTAGTACCTGACGGGTTATTGTTCAGTGATTCTTGCTCAAGGGCGTATTTATGTATGTTGGCATGAGTAGATTCAGTTTGAGCTCACCGATAATATTCCACATGAAGAACGGTTACTTGGTCAAGGTACCAGATGGGCTAATGGGACCCACAAAGTAAGCACTTTAAGTAGAGGATGGGAGAAATTTGGCAAAATATAAATATGGCCTTGAAATCAAATCTTGTTAAGCTCAATGCATCACAAGCATTGGGCCCAGTTGTAAACTTGGCTGTAGCTCTGACTCTTATAAGTGGGGCTTCAGTAGAGGAATCCCATCTGTTAAATAATGAAAAAAGTCTACAATATCTACAAAACTGTGTTTCAATTAAAAAAATTAAGTCTATAATTCGCATGTCTAGGTTGGATGTATGGAATATTTCAGTTTGGTCTGGATACTATTAAGCATGGTGATAGATTTCCACCTGTACCAGACACCCGGCTGACCAAAACAAATCTTGTTCATTTCTGAGTTTGATTGATTTTACAAGGCATGCTCGTTGATACTGACAATTTAATTTAATGTTTGCAATGTTTTTTTGTGTTGGAGCTTCTTTCGGTGAGCCTCAGGGCAATCCATAAATGGCACAAGATTTTGCATAAGCGGGTCACAGAGCAGGACTGAAATAAAGGACTGCATATTGTATTGTGGAGAATCGCGATTATAATTAGCCAGAACCAATATGACAATTGATTGTTGTATTGTCAAGGTTAATAAACTGTATGGAAAGCCACAGGAAACTTTACATAAAATATATCTGGAACATGGTTTTTCTTTGTATTCTTTAAACAATTCTAAACAGGTGTTTAAAATGCACAGACACAATATTGTACCTTCGCTAAAACATTGCTGATATAGGCATGATATTGTTAGTGTTCAAGAAGGGTAAGATCAAAGGATCCCAAAGGCCTATTTCTTAAGAGCACAGTATACCTTGATTGTGATGACGGTGAGATCTATCTTCATATCTCTACTTTCCATTTCTTTATCCTCTGCTCCCCCGCCACCCCCCACCACACCACCACCCCTCACTTTCCACCAGCTCCCGATCAGTTCGGTGAAGCTCTTTCAGGAGTCCTCCCATTGTGAAAGATAAGATGCTTTATGGATGTAAATTATTGTGAGGTAACACATGCTGTTCTTCTGCCAATGGATTGGGCCCACATAACCTTGTAGACCTCTTCACCATTCCACCACTTGCACAAGTACATCTCAAGACCCTTGTCTATGTCCATGCCTTCGGCCTCGTGCCCACCCTGCCTTACCCCAACCCTGCTGATTGGGTCCAAGTGTCGAGGGAAATACTCTCGACATGAAAGGTAATATACAAACATAATTTTATATTGTATGCCACTGTTATTTGGGTGCTCAGATCACAGTATGTTTTTGTTCAAAATTTGCTATAGATTACCATATGCCATTACAACAGCAAAACAACAACATTTATAGGGCGTCTTTCACGTTGAGAGGACATCCCAAGGCACTGTATTAAAGGAACACCATTCTGAAATTTTGCAAGGATCAGTTCTGGGAGCTTGACCCATTAAATATTTGTTGGCTTTTCAGGAGGAAAATATGTTTGATTGAGTTAGGTGTTTCAATTTGTAATCCGCAAACTGACGTTGCATATATCGGGGTGATCATTAATTAGTGTATTCTGAGTGCCTTCTGGAACAGAACCTGTACATGATTGTCAAAATTATAGAAACTGCCTCATAAACAAATCTGGTCTCCCTCAGTACTCTATAGAAATGGGAGTCCTGCCAATAGAGTTCAACAGAGGAAACTGTCTGTATCACTGGAGATAGATGTGGAATGCTGCACATCTGTTTATCATTTAATTTGCTAAGCTGTGCAGTAAAATAATGAATTAAAAGACTTCAGTCTGGCTAATTTCAGAGGAGTCTGCTGCTCTGAAATGACATGAACTGACTTGACTTGGGAGTTTCTGGATACTGACTAATCTTGTGATCTCTTAAACTATAGGATCAGCAGCCTATTACCTGTGATCATGCAGCTAAAACAGCAGAGCAGCTTGTTTATATTGTAAACTCAACAATAATAATCGCATAGTAAAGGCATAGCGCATTTCATATTACAGTACATAATAAGAACATAATATTACAAGAACGTTCCAAAAATAAAAGATATAGTGTGAATGTGTGTCTGTCTGAAGCACTTCCTTATATGAAGGGTGCTATACAAATGAGACTTCTTGTGTGTTTTGTGGGAGAATGTGGCAGACAATTTACACATAGCAATGAACACATAGCAAACAGCCAATGAACAAACTGACTCATTTTGCTTTGGGAAGTGTTGGCCAGACACTTTTGAGAAACTCCTTTGTCTTCAATTACATTCGTGATTTGGAATCTTTAACATCCACCTAAACAGGCAGATGAGGCCTTGGTTTAACTTCTCATCTGAAGGATAATATCTCCGACAATATAGTGCACCACCATCACTGCATTACACTGCGTAATTCCAAGGACCAACGTGGTGTTTGAACCCACAACTTTCTGATTCAGAGGTGAGAGTGCTAACAAATGCGCCAGCCATTCAAAGCCGCATATATAATAATAATAATCCTTGAATTTGATGTTCATGTCTTCCACAAATGATCAAATGATCAAAGCGATTCACAGGCTATTCTCTAAAGTCAATTGATTGAATATTTGTGGGCGAAATGCGGCAGCCAATTGCGCATAGCAGTGTCCCACAAACAGTCGTGGATTGAAATGACCCATTTTGTTACTGTATTGTGTTTTTTTTTGGAGGGATTATTATTATGCGTGTGGAGTAAGGAAACTTACCCAAGATTTCACCTTGACCTGCCTGGATTCAAACACAGGTCTCACTCTTGTAAGGTGAGTGCTCTAACTGCTGAGCTACAGGACTCCATATATCTAAACACTGGGGTTTATTTCTCACAAGGCACTTGAAAAAAAACTGAACATGGAACTCCTAATGACAACTCAGAAGAGAGAAGATGAGCAAATTGTATAAATTTAATTAATTTACAATGAGTTTGGTAATTATGTGGATTAAACTGTCCAGGAAGTGGGGCATCAAACTCAAGACTGCACTGGGAAACTGTTTGTCAAAGAAATCAAATGATCAGCGAAAGCGTAGTATAGGATGTTTAAGATTGTTCTGGGGACTAGACAGATAAACTATTATACAGTAATGTTATTTTTCCAGTCTGGTGAATCGCTCGGCTCCTAAGTAAAAGGACCATTTAAAAGTTTGCAAAATACTGTATGATTTTTTGTGAGTCTTCCTTCGAGTATTCTTTCAAACATATTTCCTGTGCTTTTTCCTGTGAACTCAAATTAGTGAAATGCAGCCTAAAACATAGTCTGGAAAACATTGGCACAGCAAGGGATAGTTTCAATTAATAATAAGTATTGTACTATTAAATACTTTATAGGTCATTTGCTACTAACAGGTGTAAGCATGGCATAAAAAAAACATGCAGTCAGTCATATACAAAAGACGTACAACAAAGTACAAATAAAACAACTACAAGTTCACACATAGCATGGTGGCTCCACTTCACAGATTCCCCATGGGTTATATGTGATATGCCAGACTGAACCAGAGAGACAGTAACAGCTGAGCTCTAAATGCACCGCAGCAATTAACAAAAATAAACCTTGTTTTAAAGTTCCCTCTGAAGAGCTAAGGGTAAACCACACCTTTCGCTTAAAAATAACATACTCATTGTTCCACACGCTGGACACAGCTGTGGGGGGGACACAGAGTCTGGATGATACCTAAACGTTTAAACATTTTCTTGGTTTTATCCTGCACTTCTCTCCCTGGACAGACAATCCTCTTGCTCTCTTCCGATGCTTCCTGCCCTTTATTGGTCTGCATCCTTTCTTAGGCTATATCCAGCTGGCTTCTTTGCTCACAGCTTGATCTAATCAACTCTTCCACTGTTACGTTAGTAGTTTAAATCCACTATCTACATTAGTTTTATTTATTAAACAACATGAAGAAAAAGTCTTTGATTTAAAATCTGAGAATAGACAATAGTTAAGCATTCAAGGAGAAACAGTATCGATGGGAAGAGGGGCAAATTTGGATTAAATAAAAAATTAGTGGAGAGATAGGCTTAATGACAAAATACTCTCTTTCTAACATTACCAGCAGAACAGAAATATTGTGGTGGTGGGTTATAGCTGAGCACATTCAACATATAAACAAAAGAGCCAATGTACCCAGCTGACTTGCTCACCAGGATGCTATTTTATTTTGCAGTTTGCACCTGGTATAAAGCAGTCTGTATTGGACTTGAGACATTTTTGTTCCCTGAGCCCTCGAACACTCCCTGTCTACTGCTGACTCACGGTGAGAGAGCAGAACTGACAACAGTGATGATTGTCTCTTTTTTCCTTTCTGTTGTTTCCTCCTATGACCTGGTGTATGGATATGTATGGTGTATTGGAGATGAATGTTTTGATTTTCTTCTTCCACCTCCTCAGGCATAGTTTCTCTAACAGTTCAGTCATGGTTTTGGCTGGGGTGGGGAATTATGTGGGTTGAATCACAATCGCTGTGAGACGCTACCTTGGCAAGGGGTGCTATATAAATGTAAGCTGTTGTCCAATGTAGAAATTGCACATTAATATTTATACCTATTGTGTATATATAAAGCAATGAACTATAAGAGAAAATCTGTAGAGTTAATGATGGAATTTGGAGAGTAAAATAATGTAATCCGTGCTAACACCTTGCAAAATTCTGTGAGGACATTTTTCCATTATTAAAAAGTTCTGTTTGCTCTGTAAAAATTGTACTGGGAATCTCATTAATGAGGGAGTTATAGAAAATTGTATGTTAGCTCTGTTTGTTCTGTTGTTTTTGTCAGCTTTAAGACCCTTACGGCTGTTTAAAGTTGGCACAATCGTACTAAAGGCTGATGTAGACCTACAGAATTCTAGTAGAAGGATAAAATGTATCTGTTTGGGAAGAGGTTGCAATGGGGAGGACATTCCTTATCGTGCCTTGGGACGTCCTCCTGACGTGAAAGGTGCTATACAAATGTAATTTTGGTGTTGTTGATGTTCCTTTAACTAAAACATTCTTGTTCAGCTCATAGGCAGAAATACATTCAGCCTCCACAAAAGTCAGTTCTGGTCATCCTGATGTTAAACATCCTCTTATCTGATATCCCAGATATGATCTTGCTTACAATCTGTAGCTTACAAAGAATGTAAATGACCTCAATTGAGTTCTCCCATGGCTATAGTCATGTCTATTTCACAGTTCAATTGCAGAGAGATGCAAGTTACTTTATGACTTTGGTGGAAAAACAAATTGTGACTACAACATCTTTAATCATGGTTTGTTAGAGAAAATAGACTGAAATTTCAAAGAACGACTGCATTTTAACTGCTTCATATTATGTTTGTACCAATTGTCGTGAACCTACCAGAATTTCCAGGGTGTTTTGGTCACATATTGGGGAATGTTTTTATCTGTCACTGTACAACATCTTCACTTGGTATGTATTGTAGTCATAAGGAATAGTGACCGTACAATGATTTTATTGTCATTAATTATATGAATATAGCTATATTTTTAGTAGTTTATATACATTTTAAACAATATTTATGCATGCAAGTATTATCGATGTGCTAATGTATTTCTTTTCTATTATTTTCAACTGGTGGAGAAGACCAGTACATTTTCCGATTAGGAGCTGCTGTTGTCTGGCATGACATGTCATAAAATATAGTTGATCCCATGAAAGCTTGTGTGATGTTGTGGCAGTTTTAGGTGGCTGCTAAGTTTGAAGCCTTTCAGCTCCTTACCTACCCCGTCAGTGGGCGTCTTCTATTATCAGGTGGCTGTATATTGGTTCCTTCTTACTGAATGTTCCCGGGGCTTCCTCGGAATATCTCCGCCAAGACAAAATGTTTGCTAATTGGAATTTTGAGATTCCTATGTTCATTTTTTGTTCAAACTTTTTGGATTATAACTAATACATTTCTAGTAAAGTGTTAAATAACAGGTTCATATTGCGTTACTCTTGCGTAATGTTGCTAAACCATTTTGTTATGACAATTATCACTTAGATTTAGCTGGATATGATTTTGTTCCTGTAAAATCTACCATCTCTGTAATTGTCTGTTGACTCTTATTAATTAAAATGCAGTGTGAAACCACCAACTGATTCTGTTCATTATTAAAATGGCCGTGGATTTGGACCGGTGCTGTGACTTCTCTGCAGTGTTGATATCAGCCCTGCAGGCGTCCGAGCTGAGCATCGTAGTTGAGTGGACCTTGTCCGCACTCTGGGGACAGCGTTTGTGAATCACTGGCATTTCAGCCATTTTTTAGGGGTAGGCAGAGTGACTGACACATGTGGAAACCCATGCTTAGGAGGTTTGGGGACTCCAGAGTGTGCACTGGGGAACTGCTGGATTGAAACTTCACAGCTTTCCATTGATATTGCTGTCCAGCAAGCCCAGCTAGAATCACCCAGCATTAGGGCTTTGTCTTTCAGGGTTAACAGCCCCCAGTGACTGTTCTGCCCATCCAGATCATGCTGAAGAGTTAGGTTGGCTGTGCTTTTATCAGCCGAGCCCTGGGTATTACAGACATGCTTGGCTCAGGAACAAGACTACTGAGGCCAACGTCGAGACCTGTCTTGATTCATACATTCCATTGTCGGCCAGGTTGCCTTGCGAACTTGTTCGGCTCCAAGGAGACCCCGCTTATCTCGTTCCAGGCCCCTTACTTCCCCCCCACCCCCGTCCCCCGCTCCCTAGCAAGTATAGTCATTTATTGGTCTTTCAACATCTGAGAGGCACAGGTTTCAGCCTCAATGTGTGTATTCTAGCTCCATACTTGACATTTCATGTTAAGCCTTTCTTTTTAGTCTGTTTTATGTACAGTATTACATTTGATGGTGTCAGTCTTGTATTTGTTAGCAAATCTAAAACAAAATCCTAGCGGTCTTCAATACATTGTTTGGGATTAAGATATTCATTGTTAAAAATTCTTACGTTTGATATTGCATCTTTCACATCAGGAGGTTATTCTCTATTGTTGAGTGACTAGTATTGTTGTGGCAAACACAGCAATGTCCCACAAACAACCATGGAGCGAATGGCTGATTCTACTTGTGGGATTCTTGTCCAGGATTTGGGGAGAAACAACTCTTTTTGAATTAAATCACTTGAACAGATGGATGGGATTTTGGTTTAATTTATCATTCGAAGGACAACAGCAACAACTTGCATTTATATAGCATCTATCACACAGGTAGTATCTCAGAGAATTCGGAAGACAGCACCTCCAGCATTGATTTGGAATCTCAAAATAGACCATATAATAATAATAATCCTTGCATTTGATACAAAGCTTTTCACATCTTCTAGACGTTTCAAAGTGCTTCACATACTGTAAAGTGAATTGACTGAATATTTTGTGGGTGAAACATGACAGCCAATTGCGCACAGCAATGTCCCACAAACAGTTGTGGATTGAGATGACCAATTTTTTTTTTTAGGTATTATTATCAGGCATGTGGAGTAAGGAAACTTGCCCAAGGTTTCACCCTGCCTGGAATCAAACCCAGGTCTCCCACTTGTAAGGCAAGTGCTGTAACCCCTGAGCTACAAGACTCCACATATGAGTTTTAAGTCCTGACTTGGGGGTTGAACCAACAGTCTTCTGACTCAGAGGTGAGAATGCTATCCACTGAGCCAGGCTTTCACGTAAATGTACCCTTAAGAAATTTTGTGAGTCATTTGAGGATTGCCACGTACCTCATTTTGTTGTTACATTGCACAATTCCATCAAAGTTCCATATGGATAAATTATATTACAGCTAATAGTAAATTTTCATATAGTAAAGAAATTATCACCCTTGATGTTTGAGAGATTCTGTCCAGTGGGTACCTAATCCGTATCTCAGAAGATTTCATCCCAAATTAATGCCGGGCTAAGGCAGTCAGACAGCATTGCTGGAAGTGTGGGTGTGCAAGTGTGCATGAGGACAGCAACAGATAGTAACTTACCACTTGGTTGAATAGCCCACCAACTTTCATTGTCAAGGTTGGTGAACAAATAATGGCCAATAACATAAGGTAACAAAGGACAAAATCCCTGTGAAACTATCCAATGAATAGATAAAGCAGTTTAAATATCTTTAGGTGAGGACCACTCCACAATGAACAAATATATATTCACATTTTCAAGACAGAGGCAGCTAGATATTTGTTAAGTCAGTTTATTAAGGAATAGAGGGAGAGGGCGGGTATCTGGACTTGAGGTACAGATCAGCCATGATTTTATAAAATGGCAGAGCAGGCTCGAGGCCTGAATAGTCTATTCACATAGTCTACTAGGTCACACAGAATTATTTCCTTCAAGTTTACACAGGGGCCAACCTAAAACAGATTGTGTTTTCCCTAATGTTTCTATTTCTCTTCCTGTTTTGTCTGCACTGTTTATTTTGTATTTGTTGTGCCAACACAAACCTTAGAGTTGCCAATGGCAGCATTTTTTTTAACCAAAAAAGTTTGTATTCATTTGGTTCCTGTGCTAGTATCTACTATCCAGACAATTGAATTGTCCATTGTGTTGTGCTTTAAGATAAATTACATTACAGCTTATAGTAAATTTAATTGGGATTAGAAAATTGCAATTTTACCTTAGGCATTAAACCAAAGATATGTGTTGTTAAAGATTCCATGGCACTGATCAAAAAGAATAGGGGAGTAGTTTCAGTGTCTTGCAACAACAACAACACAATATCAACAAAATCACATTTCTATAGCACCTTTCGCGTCGGAAAGACATCCCAAGGTGATTGTCTTAGCCAACAATCCCCCAGATACAAATTTGTCATTTGATTGTTTGTGGGACACTGCTGTGTGGAAATTGGGGTTCACGATTGCCTACAAAATTCAATTTACAGCAAATCCTGCGAAGCACTTTGAGACACCTCAATGAAATAACAATGGAAATGCAAAGATTATTATTATTATAAGAAATTGAGCTAGAAAAGTACCATCTCTGAAGGCGCGCTTCCTATTGTACTTATGGTGCACTGTGCTGTAGCAACCAAATTTACATTGTTAGATGTGGTTTCCAAGATATAGCGCCTTTATGAAGAAAACATGTGACAGGTGATGTTCTGGCTGGGATGGGGGAAACATCATCCATCATTTAATCACAATGGTGTTTTGTGCTTGACTGCATAGTGAAATTTGCTTGCGTGTTAGTGATGGGAAAGTGAAAGGGCTATTTGTTTGGCAGGTAAAACAAAATCCCCCTTAATCCAGAACCACCAATTCATTTTGCAACAGTGCATTCTTCAACCATATAGGTAAATAATAATAAATAATAATCCTTGCATTTGATACGGCATCTTATCATGTCATTGAAATGCAAAGCATTTGAGATTGATAGATTTCCAATGGATAGAGGAATTAAAGGATATGATGATAGGGTGGGTAAATGGAATTAGGTTAGAAGATCAGCCATGATCCTATTAAATAGCAGAGCAGGCTCAAGGAGCCGAATTATCTACTCCTAATCCTATATTTTATGTTCTTAAAGCGCTTCACAGAATATACTACAGTACAAAGTGATTTGACTGTGTATTGATATTAAACATCAATGCAGCAAGTGACTGGATTATTTATGGCTAAGTTTGAAAGTTGTGTACCTACAGCTACATTTCAGGCACTTGAAAATTCATTTTTAGGTTAAATCATGTATTCCCATTTACTAAATAACAATACTATTGATTTGATGTAAATTCAGAAACATTACCACTTTAATCATGTGATAACTTGATATTTTTGACACAAGGTGCTTTTAAATGTTTCTTCAAGAATAGTAAACACACCAAAGGATCTCCATTGATGACATTTACCTTTGAACTAACAATAACAACAATTTCGATTTGTATAGCGCCCTCCACGCCAGATGGCCAGTCCCAACTAACAGCCAGTCCCAAAAGCCTACCTTAGATACTTTGCCCATATTATATTAAACAGCCCCTGACGAGCATCTTCCTATCTGGACTTACAGACCCCAAAACATTTAGTCTGGCAGAATCTTGCAACGTTAATCATCAGTTGCCAGAAAGACATCATTGGATTTGGCGTTATAAAAGACAATGCCTGGATGGATTTCAATGATTGTGAATTGAATCCAAGTAACAGTCTGTGTCTCTGTGAAAGTTAAAAGTTCCAGCCCCATTGTTGGGCCTTTGAGTTCAAAGTTTAACTCAAACTAAACTTTATGCTAAAGTGCTAAACTTTAGCTTTGTACAGCACCTTTCACGTCAGGAGAACGTCCCAATGTAATTGTCTTAGCCAACCATCCCTCAGATGCAAATTGGTAATTTGACTGTTTGTGGGACATTGCTGACCTTTTGAGGTAATATCTTAACTTGTGGCTATGGTTTGGGTGTAACACAACACCAGCCTGAAATATGAACGTACAAGAGATTGTATGCCATAAAACACACAGTCATTGTACCTACTTTACATCCTGCACTCAACACTTTTACAACCACTGTATATCTTGTGAAGCATTTTCAAATATCCTCTTCACTTGAAAGGCACTATACCAAATGTAAGGATAATTATTATTTAAGAGATGATCCAAGAAGTGAGAAACCATATCTGAGTTAACAGCTGACAATCTATAGACTGACAAGTAAAAGGACCTGTGAACAAGGTGATTTTATCGGTGGCAATGATGCTTCTGTGTTGCAAGACATCTTGAGGTTCTTCAACATTGTTCATTAATTTCAATACAGGTACTGGTAATATTATTATGATTATAAAATTCACATGCTGGGGCCTTGGTCAGTCAAGGCTGACACTTAAATACAATTTTGAAAGTAAAATTGATCAATCATTTCATGACTGTTTGTGGGACATGTGCAAATTGGCAGTCGTCTTTGCTAACATAATACAGTTGCAGGAAACCCACTGAAGTGCTTTAAGACATTCTCCCCGATGCCATTTCAAATTTAAGGATTATTATAAATTACACTCAATGCATCAATAAATCATGTTCAGTAAAAAGTTCCTAAATGCAGTAAATTAGAAAAAGAACTCAATCCCATTGATGCTGAAAAACACTAAATGATGATGTGAGAATTGCATTTTAAAAACACCTTTCAATTTCAAAAGCATTGAATTTTAACATTTTAATTTTTTTTAATGTTTCTATCTATGTCTTTTGATCCATCTGACACTGGAGTCCTGTAGCTCTGTGGTTAGAACACTTGCCTTGCAAGAGGAAGACCTAGGTTTGAATCCAAGCAGTGAGAAACCTTAGGCAAGTTTCGTTACTCCACACGCCTGATAATAATTCATCCAAAAACATCAATAATAAATTGGTCACTTCAATCCATGACTGTTTGTGGGACACTGCTGTGCGCAATTGGCTGCCAAGTTTTGCCCACAAATATACAGTCAATTCACTTTACAGTATATTCTGTGAAACGCTTTGAGACGTCTAGAAGATGTGAAAAGCTCTATATCAAATGCGATGATGATGATTAATATTATTATTACTGGGAGAGTGAGTGTGCTGTTGGTTGTCAGTTACTGACCACAACACAAGACTTCCTCTCCATTCTTCATGCTTTGCTTCTCATTGGAATTTTCCTTCTAACAGCTCAGGAATTTGCTGTGTGAAGGGTTGTGATGCAATTCCACATTCTGATGCTTCATAAACCAGTGTGGTGAGTGACCAATGACTGTATGGCTCCCGTCCATGAGTCCTTAGGTTTTATTCAAAGGTACTGGATTGAAGTGTGAGTTATTTTAATCACTCAGTTATCACTACGTAACTTAATTTGCCTGGGCCCTTACCCTCTTTAGGGAGACATGTTTGGCAATGGAATGTCAGATTCAAGCCAACTCCTATGTCAGTCTTGTTAGTCCAGTTCCTGAACCAGGCAGGTCTGTAGTGCTCAGGGCACTGCTGATGACTGCACATCGGCAGGACTTGGAAGGGCAGACCAATCACTGGGATTCTTCCCAAACAGCTCCTGTTAACCGTACAAGCCAAAGCTCTGATGGACAGAGTGGTGCAAGCTGGACAAACAGTGGGAAAACATTCCATATAGCTGTGGTTTTAGCAGGTTAGATTCCAGCAGTAGCCAACCTGCAACTAATACTCTCTAGAAATAGGTAAGCAGGATGTGTCACTCCATCAGTCTCTCTGGAATTTCCATGTGTAGGTGGGATGAATCAAACTCTCAGGTTGGTTTGGCTTTTCTTAAGCATGGTGATAAGCTCCTGCATGTGTTTAACACCTGGCTGACCAAAAAAGAATATGGATACAAAGAATATATACATCAGAATTATATTGAAGCTATTTTCTCTGAATAATATACGGTGCTAAAAAATAATATACTGTACCAACCATCGGCGGCCGGGCTTTCAGCCTCTCTGCTCCCACACTGTGGAACTCCATCCCGCAATCCCTCCGCCTCGCTTCCTCCCTTTCCTCCTTCAAGGCCGGTCTCAAAACCTTCCTCTTCGACCGCGCCTTCGGCTGCCCCACTAGCTCTTCCCCCTCTCCCATTCTCCTTCCCCTTCCTGCTACCCAGACCCTCCCTCACCCCCTACCCCCACCCCGCTCGGGTCCCAACCAGACTGTTCAGCGCTTTGGTACGTCCTCCCGACGTGAAAGGCGCTATATAAGTGCAATTTTGTTGTTGTTGTTGTACTAATCTAAAGTCATGTGGTAACTTAAGGGGCAGACTGGTTACATGAGAAATGAGGACATTTCCTGAGCGTCCCCCGATTGTCTCCCAATACTTACCACCTGTGCAGCCTAGTTCAGAAGTTTGGTTTAATTCCCAACAAAGTTTTTAAATGTGCTGATGTTTTAAGATGAATTGACAACCCTACGAATCGGATCCCCCATTTTAACTGATAATCAGGAGCCCTTTCAAGGAGCCAGTCCACCACTGTTTGCTAATACGTATCTAAGCACGTATAACATACTTTCAGTAAAACACAGATTTCTTGTTCACTTGGGTGAGAATTTGTATGTAGCGTCAAAGAGCAGACATTCAACAGCTGGGGATACTATTAAGGAAATGCCATGATCTAATGAAATGGCGGAATAGGCTCAAAGGCCCAAAGCACCTATTTTCATTACACAGTACTCTTAAACAGACACTGAGATGTTAAACATGCAAACTTCCATAGAGTCACGTTTAATCCACCTTGAAGGCAATATTTAGGCTAGCAGTGCAGTGTTGTAGGGTGGGAGGCTATCATAGAATCATAGAATTATACAGCACAGAAAGAGGCTTGTCTGTGTCAGTTCTTTGAAAAGAGCTGTCCAAATCAATCCCACTCTCCCGCTCTTTCTCCATAGCCTTGCAAACCTGTCATTCAGATGAGATGTTAAACAACAACAACAAATTACATTTGTAGAGTGCCTTTCACATCAGGAGGATGTCCCTGTTCAAGTTGACATTAAGGATCCTGTGACACTTTTCAAAATAAAAGGGGGTTTCTCCTGATTTCCTGGCCAACAATCTCCATTCTTTCTACCTCTCAGCTCATCCAAAACTGATCTAATGGTTCGTCCCCATTTTGTATCAGGGATCCAGTCTTCAGCTATCCCATCTCTTTCAAACATACTTTGCCGCTGCTCTCCCTGCTTTCAAAAATCTCCCCAAAATGTTCCTCTTTCATGATGCTCGATTACATTTTCCATTACATTTTCTAAGTGATTTGAAATGTTCTCTAAATACAAGTTGATGTTGTAATTATAATGTTGCCAAAACACGCTCTGAAAAGATGGTGTTTTCACAAAACCACAAAATATTACATTACACAGGTTGGTTTAGTGTTTGAGACAGATAGTGATTATTTGGTGCTTAGCAAATATAACAATAATAATCCTTATACAGTGTTTGATATAGCAACTTTCACTTCAGTGTATGCTCAAGGTGAAAGTAGCAGCTAATTTGTGCCCAGCAATGCCCTACAAACACTGATGAAGTGAATGAACAATTTTATTTGGGGTAAAGGTTGAGCGTCCTGAATCCGGCAACCTCAGGACCGAGGCCGAGCCGGTTTTCGTGTTTTTCAGGACTTTGGAATGTGTTTCTAATCTCCGAAATCTGGAAACACCCGAGCCAAGGTTCAGGTATTTCCGGACTTCGGAACACCACGTCCCAAGTATGGAAATGCCTGGGCCCAGGTTGCGATATTTCCGTTTTTTAGACGTAACCTTGTAGTTCTTTTCTGGGTATCCGGATTCCAGAACATTTTATGGATTCCGGACGACCCTGCCACCAATAGTCCCGGATTCCAGAACATTCCGGATTCCGGAACTGTGGATATTGGACACTCAACCTGTAATTGTTGACAAGGACTCCTTTGTTATTTTGAAGATGGCTACAGGATCTTTAACATCCACCTGAACAGGTAATTTAATATCTCATCTGAAGGGTGGCACTTCCAACAATGCAGGGCGCCCCAGCACTCTTCTGGAGGGTCAAGAGACTATATATCTTGACGTAAGGATCAAACCTACAACCTTGTGATTCAGAACAACAACAACTTTGATTTATACAGCGACCTCCATGCCGGGCGGCGTCTCAGAGCACTTCTTGATAACAGATCCCGGGGCCAACCCAGGGGCAGGGGAAAAAGGTGACTGAAGTCGCGGTCCAAAATAAAGGTCTTTAGCTGAGACATGGAACTAGGAAAAGAGGGGGAGAGGCAAAGGGAGTGAGGAAGGGAGTTCCAGAGCTTCAGAGAGTAGTGGCTGAAGGCCTGGCCGCCGATGGTGGAGCGGAGGATTCGGGGGACCAGGAGGAGGCCAGACCTGGTGGAGCGAAGGCAACGGGTGGTGTTTTGAGGAGAGAAGAGGTCAGAGAGGTAGGGAGTTGCAGAGGAGAGATTTGAAAACAAGAGTGAGGATCTTAAAATCGATCCTCTCAGAAGTGAGAGCCAGGCTATCAACTGAGCCAGGCTGCTAGCCACACATCATGTCAGATTCATTATCTTAATTTTTTCTCTAGTATGGTTATCTAGTGCAACGACAACAAAGAGAAAATCCGTCACAGTTCTTAGAAGAAGCCTGTTCATTTGGAAACCATTCCGTTTTGGATTTGCTTTCAGCTTTGGTCTCTAGCTTGCAGGGGGCTGAAACAGCCCAAGTGAGAAGAATTGCTCCGGGCAGGAAATATCTGAAACGATGTTAATTTCAGCTGCATGTAGTAAAGAGAAGAAACACAAGCGTGGTGGAGTTGAAAGTGACAGAGCGATATGAATCAGCTGTTTCCTGTTGAGCATAAAAAGTAACAGATGTCTGGAAAGGATGAGAGAGGTTCAGCCACTTGGATTAAATTGTGACAAGATGTGAGCATGTGGTGACCAAAATATGATGCTTGAAAGCACAAATCAGCGTTTTATCCTTTTCTGATTCATGATGAATATCTTTGGATGTGAATAGAAAACTGCATTTAAGAAAATAACACTATTTCCTTCCACGGTAATCCTGTAATATTGAAAATGCCTTTTAGAATCTTCAGGGAGCAGCTTAGCAAAAGTTCTGTCACTATTTTTGTTTGTCTTTGTTTTGAAATCCACTGTTTTCTTATTTATGGCTCACAAAAGCCCGTTATTGGCAAGCAGCTTCCTTCAGTATGGAGCATGTTCATAAACTATGCTTCTCTCTTTCTCTCTCTCTCTCTCTCTACCACTCCATCTCATCAACCACCCTTGTGTGTCTTTAAATCCCATCCAAAAACCTAACTCTTCAACAGCACTTATGGTTACCTCGCACCTTCTTTTCTTCCCCGCGCCCCCACTTTCTTTGCTTGATGTCTGACCATCTCGATGTCTGACCATCTCTATGAAGTGCTCTAAGACAAAATGTAAGTTTATTCCAGCGTTGAGATTGTTTACTCTTTTTGGGTTATGATTTGTCAGCATTATTAGTACCTCAACACCTGACCTTTCTTCACATAAATGAGTCACAACATCACAAGAGTTGGAGTCTGCAGACTATTTGACCAAGGGAAGGAGGAAGGGAGAGTGTGGAGCAACAGAGACAAGCCCAAATCTACTGTGGTTTAATGTCCCTAAAATTGCCCTTTCCGGAAGTACACAGTGTACAGTAACCAGGAGTAGGAACTCAGAATGATTTTTTCCACCTACCCCAGTATTTCTACTGTTGTACTGACTGGGATAAGCTACTCCAACACACTGTTTAAGCCACGAGAAACACCTCACAACAGTAAAGTTTTCACCCCTCCTCATACAATTTTGCAGTTGAGTATTTTCTTCAATCCTGTCTCACTGAGGTCTAGCGCTGTAATCAAACATATAATTACATATTGATTTATAGTTAAGATGGGACAAGAAGTTTCATTGTTGAGATCATAACATATGGTTAAATTACTTCTAAATTATTCATGGTTCATGAATAATAATGATTCATGGAGCTCGTAGTAGCCAAATGCCAGGATTATTATTGTAGATTACTTGGTATATAGTGCTATAAAATTGCAGTGTCTCAAATGCATAGACTCAGGTGCAGTTAAAGATGATGAAATTCATCTGGGTAGAACTGGCTCTCTCTGCCCAGGCTGATACACTTTATTTTATTAAATTAATTCTAACTCATGCATATTCAGTATTATGTGGTGGGATACAGAAATCCTTCTCGGTTTGGTGCTGGTTCCCATCTCTCCAAACTGATATGAATTGCAGATGGTCTAAAAGAAATACAATAGCTTGTCCATGATGAAGCAACGTAGGATTTTGGAACTGAATAACATTTGAACAGAGGCCCAGAATTCCCATGGAGTTAGGCTTAAGTCCACTATCTTAAACTCACACACTATTGGGGGCATTACATTCTGCTTTTCAATATCCAACTAGTGTCTTGACATCTTTACTGCCTTAAAGGGGAGTACATTCAAATACAGAATTGTATTTTATTTTACTTGTAATCTTTGGTTGATAACACAGGAATGGTTCACTAGTAATATAGACAAAGATCATGATGTTAGATCACAGTGAATGCCACTTGGTTATTTTGTTCTGTGTACAAACTGTCAAATTTTACACACTTAATTTTCAAGTTAAAATAATCACTTTTCACTGTCTCTTTTCCACAGGGTAACAATTCTAGTGTGGCCTAGAAAATATACAAACATTTAACTTTATAGTAAATACTGTGAAGGACTTTGAGAAGTTCTTCTGACATGAAAGTCATTATATCAAATATAAGAATTTTAAAACAATATAATAATTTCTGAAATAAATCGTTTTTAAAGGCTGTAGTTCACCTTTGTTTTTCACTATATGTGCCCAGCAGAAGGAAGAACCCAGATATTCTATAACAATAATAATGCTTGGATTTAATATAGCAGTTTTCTCATCTTCTAGTCGTCTCAAAGCGCTTCACACAATATACTGGGAAGTGAATTGCCTGTATATATTTGGGCGAAACGCAGCAGCCAATTGCGCACAGCAGTGTCCCACAAACAGTCATGGATTTAAATTATTTTTGGTTTTTTTGAGCGATTATTATCAGTCGTGTGAAGAAAGGAAACTTGTCCAAGGTTTCGCCCCGGCCCTGGAATTGAACCCAGGTTTCTCGCTTGTAAGGTGAGTGCTCTAATTACTGAGCTACAAGATTCCACAAGAACTGCATTCTAGGGTGTTTTTTTCCTCCTTTGGTTTAGATAGAAACTAGAGGCTAAAAGTAATTTAATTACATTTGGCAAATATGTTTAATAAATATTTTGTGTAAAACATAATTTAAACCATCCTTTAGGGAAAAATGAACTTGATTGCATACATACAAAATTGCAACAGGAGCAAGACAAAAACAACGTTGTGAAGATTAAGAACGCACGTTTTATTTGTAGATCTAAGTTTTGTAAAATATCCCCAATTTTTGTCAGATAGAAGAGAATAATTGTGAATTTCAGATGGAAGCACCATCTGTAAGATACTGCTGGATATAATTTACATTGAATAGTTCTCTGGCTTATTTTAATTCAACGTAAATATATTTGGTACAGTATAAAACATGAGTAAGAAAATTCTGTTAGACAATTTTTAAAATATCAATCCCCATCCCACCACTCCGCCCACCGCCACCCCCCAACCCCACCACACTACTTGGGATTTGACCTCTGACTGTTCAGCGCCTTGGGACGTCCTCCCGGCGTGAAAGTCGCTCTACAAATGTAATTTTGTTGTTGTTAAATCATGATACTGTACTGTATTCACAACGGGCGTTCAAATAGCAACAGATACTTGCAAATAATAGCAAATCTTTGTGGCAACCGGGAGTACATCATGCCTACCCTAGGGAACTCTGCTCTGATAAGATCTACCACCAAAGCGGAGTTCCTGCAAGATGCTGTGACACGTGCTCAGTTACCACCAGGAGCCAATGTTTACATTGCTTGTTATGAATGTTGAAAAGTCCATTTTCTCCAGTGCCAGACCAGTGTTGAATCCATTCTGCTCATTGAGGAGCATTGGCTGCACAAAAGAAAGCTTACAGATTGTGGTATGTACAGGACCTGCCAATTCCCCTTTTCCTGGAGCATCTGGCAAATGTAACTCTCTCAGGTTGCTGAACTATTTCTAGGATTATGAACTATTTTAATAACAAATCTGTCTCACTGATCTCAACACCACCAAATTATCTTTCTCATTATGCCTTGTTCACACAGAGTGTGCAGACAGTGTTAGTTACTGACTGCAGCTGGTGAAGTTCTGGCTCTGTGACTTATTTGTGTGACCCAAACTAATTAATTCTCAGGTTTTAGAGTTCTATTCAGCCATCAGTAAAAATCTGGATTTATTCCACGTTTTTCCCTGTGAAGTCCAGATAAATTCTCCAACTCAGACATTTTTACTCTTTCTTGCAGACCAGACTGGCATTTCAGTAGCATAAAAAAAAGCTCAAGATTTACTGGCCTTAAGTGAAGAGGCATGTTTGTATTTCTGTACAGTTAGATAATAATAATCATCCTTGCATTTGATACAGTATGTATCTTTTCACATCTTCTAGACGTTTCAAAATGCTTCACAAAATATACTGTAAAATGAATTGACTGTATATTTGTGGACGAAACGCGGCAGCCATTTGTGAATAGCAATATCCTACAAACAGCCATCGACTGAAAATTACCAAATTATTATTGTGTTTTTGTTAATAAGTAACAGTAATTATTATTACTGTTACTTATTATTGATAACACTAATCTTTGTGCATATAGTGTATTTCACATTAGGAGGATGTCCAAAAAGAATTTTACAGGATTCACTTTGGGCAAATACGACAGCCAATTTTGCACACAGCAAATCCTACAGATTTTTGGCCAGGACATCAGGGGAACCTTCATTTTTTTTTGAAACTTTAGCATCCACCTGAACAGGTGCAGACAAGACCTCAGTTTCAATGTCTTATCTGAAGGACTGCACTTCCGACAATGCAACACTGCATTAGAGTGTCAGCATAGACTATGAGTTTATATCCCTATGTGGGGCTTGAACCAATGACCTTCTGACCCAGAGGCAAGAGTGCTGCCAACTGAGCCAGGCTGACACAAAGGCTGACACATACTTCATATTCAGTTTGCTGAAGATTCACATCAAAAATACTATTTGCGTTTTGTAAATACAAACAACTAAATTACATTTACATGTACCTTTTACATCAGGAGCACGTGAAAATCGATAACGTATCAAGGGAAATATATTTAAAACATGTACATTGGAGACAACAATGACATATGAATGTAGAATCTAAATACATTTTTAAAGCCATTTACATGACTTGGATTCCCATAACATTTTGTAATAAATAAAAAAAGACCAGTATGTGTTTATTTATTTCTCTTTTCCACTGTCATTTGCCACACTCTGTTCTTGGTAAAGCTATCTGAATAATACAATTATTCAAACAGGGAACTGGATAAGCAACTGAGAAGCAAACACATTAAGGGTTACAGTGAAGAGCTGGAAAGTGACTTTTATGAGGAAAAGAGTGATTGTTTCAACCGAACAGACAAGATGGAGTGAATGTATCCTTCCGTGCTGAAGATATCTATACATCTTAGCCTGTTTTCCTTGGGTTCCCCTTGTTGATTTAATTTTATGATTTATCACATAATTTATATGATACTATAGTACCTTTTCACAGACAAATTTAAGGTTTAACAGAGCTTCCCGCGAAGCGAACATGTTGCACCTTCTCCTCATACCACTGACCCCTTCTGAAATGAAATCGTTCATCCTGATATGACCATATGCAGCTCTTAGTTTCCCCACTCCCCTGAGAATTCCAAGGATTTCTTCAAAAGATCTCACATCTGCCAAAACATTTCAGAATATTTTCACGCTCAATGGCAATCTGCCACTGTTCAATAGGTGGGGTTGTGTTCCTTTTCCAGGGCAGACAGACTCACCTCTTTGTCTACATCAATGCAAGTGAACCTGTCTCATAGATTTTCTTGGTAAGTGTAGATCTGATGGACCGCCTAAAGATGCAAACATCACGTGGATACCAAAAGCTGCCTCGTATCTGCAACAGGGTTATAAGAGCCTTTCCAAATTAAGGGTCTCCCACTCCTCCAACTGCTTACTTCGTTCAGCTGGGTCCGGCCATCTGTACATTCAACAACGGCAACAACTTGCAACTTGTGGAGTCCTGTAGCTCATGGTTAGAGCACTTGCCTTACAAGCATGAGACCTGTGTTTGAATCCAGGAAGGTCAGGGCGAAACCTTGGGCAAGTTTTCTTACTCCACATGCCTAATAATAATCCCTCCAAAAAAACGCAATAGTAAAATTGGTCATTTCAATCCTTTACTGTTTGTGGGACACTGCTTTGTGCAATTGGATGCCGCGTTTCATTTATCCCTCCATTGGCTGCAGATAATCCAGAACTCTGAGGCCCATGTCCTCTAACGCTCCAAGCTTCGTGACACCATCTCCCCCATCCTTGCCCGACTCCATTGGCTTTTCATCACCCAGAGGATTAAATTCAAGATCCTCTTTGAAACAGCTTAATGACATGATAGAGCGCTATATCAAAAATGATGATGATTATTATTATTCTCTATTTCCGTCACTTCATCATTGTCAACATTCAGCCACTATCGCTGGATATTCTGGAATTCTCTGCCACAATCTCTCCACATCGCCCAGACTCTGCCCATCTTCAGGTCACACCTGAAGACTTCTTTCTTCGATCGTATCTACAGTCACCTCTCCTTTCTCCCTGGGTCTGTGTCAAGTTCTGCCATTGTTAAATGTTATGAGACCCCACCCATAGTGTAAAGGGTACTATATAAATGCAGGTTGTTGTTGTTGTAAGGGTCTCCCAAAAATGATGAAATGATGGAGATGAAAACCTGAAATGAGAAAAGACCTATTTAGCCCACTAAACTCTCTCCTTCCATAGACACATATAGTCTATTAAGGTGGTGTGCAACGGTGATTTCAAATGTGACTTAATCTAACATTCACACACATATATTTTCCAGCACTTGTACAATTTGGAGTCCTGTAGCTTTGTGGTTAAAGCACTCATAGAGTCCTGCAGCCTAGTGGTTAGAGCACTCGCCTCACAAGTGAGAGGACTTGGTTTTGATTCTCAGGCAGGCCAAAACATTGGGCATGCTTCCTTACTCCAGAAACCTCTGTTTACCTAGAAGTAAATGGGAACCCAGTGATTAGTCAATTGGAGAATTGCATTCTAGGAATAATAATCTCTTCAAACAAACAAACCCCCCCCCCGCTCCACCCCACCCCCCCACACACAATCGCATACATGCAGACACACACATACACACACATACATACATACATTAAAAAATGTTGGTTACTCAATCCATGTCTATGAATTCAGTGAATTCACTTTACATTTTATTCTGTGAGCACTTTGAGACCTATTGATAATGTGATAAGGCACTATATCAAATACAAGGATTGTAGAATTATTATTATTAACTAAGGTCAATCTATCTGTTCAGGTAGACATTAAAGATTGTGAATCAACAAAACAAATTTATATGTTTTCATGTTGGGATATTGTCCCAAGGAGCTGGATAGAACTGAATTTGGAAAGAGAAGGGAGTTTCTCCATGGCCATGTCTGTCTTTTCTCTAGATGCGCATAAATAAATAATTGTTGTGGGAATTTGCTGTGTGCAAAATGGATGCCACGTTAACTTACAAAAACAATCAATACACTCAACAGTAATCACTGGAAAAAAGTGTTAAATGTGATCAAAGGTGATTATCAAAGTAAGTTCTTTCTTTCAAAGTCTTTGAAACTTCCAAGAAGATATTGAGGTACAGCAATTCATAAACAGCTTATAATAACAATAATAAACCTTGCATTTGATATAGCACTTTTCACAGACATATAGATGTCTCAAAGCCCTTCACAGAATATACTGTAAAGTGAATTGACTGTATATATGTGGGCAAAATGATTGTTAAAAATTCTATTTGTTCTGAGATGGAAAAGTTTCCTTCTATTTTAGCAGAAATATGGAGTTGTGCCAATGCTCAAGGAGACAAAAATCAAATGAGGACGAAAGCTAGATTGTGGTTTATTTTTCACATATTGAGTTTCTGATCTCCCATCATACAGTTTGGTTTTGGAGTACTGTATTTGGATCTCATTATTTATTTTGAATATGTTCCTTTGCTGTGTAAGCATGTAGTTTCCTCCAGGGACAAAAACTGGCCTTTGGCCCAGACTATAATGTGCAGTGGGGGAAGATTATTTGGCAATTGTAAAACTACATTAAGCTCTTAAAGGGACACAGATCCTACAGTTTTCCTTTCTTTCGATCAGTGGTGGCAACAAATGGCCAGAAGTGACCCATGGGGCTGTCAAATAGTGGTCTGCCAAACATTTGCACTGGACCAGGTGCTGTTTTAAATCTGTTTTGAATCAATGTTTTGTTTCCAATTTTTTCTTGATTGAATATTTCTTGATTTATGGCATCATTAACACATGACTCTGTTTACTTGGCAGTTAGGAACCCATTTGCTAGTTGATTGCTGAATCGCTTTCTGGGTGTAATAATCCTTTCAAAAAAAAGTTGGTCAATCAATCTATGACTTTTTGTGAGACACCGCTGTGTGCAATTCTCTGGTGCGTTTTGTCCACAAAACACAGTCAATCCACTTTGCAATATATTCTGTTAAGCTCTTTGAGACATCTAGAAGATGTGAAAAGCTTTATATCAAATGCACGGACACAACATTACGACACTGTATCAAATGCAAGGATTAATATTATTATTAATAATCAATAAATATTCCATCAAGAAAATGTATTTTGTTGGCTGACCAAGGAAGTTGGGCACCACTGATTGAGACAGTGGATCTAATATTACTATATAAAGATGATATACTTTAAGAGACAGTACGAGAGATACAGTACCTTTGTTTCAGCCACTGTTTCAAATAAATCTTTTCAATTGCAATCTGGAACACTTTCACCTCAACTTCTTCAGTTGAAATGTGTCATGATCTGAGCCGGGGGTGGTGGGACGCCATCCGGCGTGGAGAGCACTATATAAATCAAAGTTGTTGTTGTTGTGTGGATAGGTAGGTAAGCAGGGTCTCCTCTGAATTGAACTGGCTCCAAGGTGATATGTGGTCCTGGCAGTCCAGCTCCTGAGCCAGGCAAGTCCACAGAACTCAAGAGCATTGCTGATGGCAACCCAGCCAGACTTCTCATCAGAAGGACTTGGGAAGACAGACTAATCATTGGGGGCAGGGATTGTTTTCAAATAGAAAGAGGAGCGGACCATTTGATCAGTAAAGCCTATTCCACCATTTTATTAAAGCATGGAATACCCTTAAATTTGAACCCATTTCCCTGCTCTTGAGTCGTATCTCTTAAATCCAACAGGAATGCTACATTTCCAGTATGATCTGTATAACATGAAACATGAAATGTAACATTCCACATTGGTCATGTAACAAAGCTGATTAAGTAAAGTAAAAAGAGTTAGATTATTTACAATTTCTAACTCCAAGAATATTAGATGTTTTGAATCAACATTTGGACTGACAAGACCTTGAAGGAGAACAAGGCATCAATTGTGCCTAAGGAAGCTGCAATGTCCAGCAGGCAACAGAAATAACAACAAACAGCACCTTTCACAGCGGGAGGACATACCAAGGCATTGGAGAGTATGTATGGTGGTGGGGATGGGGAGAAGTTTGGAGGGGTGAGATCCAGGAGAACTGGGAGGGTAGGAGGGTGGCTGAAGGTGCAATTGAAGAGAAGGGTCTTGAGATGGGCCTTCAAGGAGATATGAGAGGGTGCGAGGTGAAGGGCTTATGGGATGGAGTTCAAAAGGGTGGAGGCAAAGAGGCTGAAGGCCCAAACACCAATGACATTAGCAGGTTAGTGGGTAGGAGGAACAATTATTATTACTCATCTGGAGAAGTGCATAGGTTTCTGGTGGCTATATTACAGAAAATATGTCTTGTCAATGAAGAGCACCAAGATTTCACGCATATACAGTGAATTCACTTTACAGTATAATCTGTGAAACGCTTTGAGACATCTAGAAGAGGTGAAAAATGCTACATCAAATGCAAATATTATTATTGTTTTTATTATTATTGCTAGCTGGAATTAGATACCAGTTGATTTAAAGAGTAAAGGGAGTTACAAAAGGAAGGTGCTATATCAATTGTAAGGGTTATTATGATATTATATAGCTTACAGCAACTGGGAATTTTCACACTAAACTGGAGAATCTATTAAAGTATTTAAGATCCTATAGTAGAAATTTCAGCTGGATTTACTAAATTCTTGGCATTTCAGAGCCAGGTGGAATTTCTATCGTAGATGGGTAGCAAGTGGGTAGAATTAAACCCTAATATTATGTTTAATATTTAATGTGATTAACCAACCTAGAACAAGGGGACTGAAACTGAGGCTCAGAAGAGAATGGTGAACAGACAATTCAGATTTAACTGCTTCTCAGATATTGGTGACAACAAATTCAATAGGGGATTAGATATCTATAGAGTGTATAGTGTAGGCTTTAGAAAAATGTATTTGTGTATTTTGTATTTTAAACTGTGGATCCGGACAGAACCTAATGGTCATTTTTGTCCTGTATATCTCAATGATCCTAAATTTGGCTCAACTCATTTGATAACATCATTGCCTCTGGTTGAAGTCAGAAATTGGTATGTTGAGCTTATAGTCCAAGCTGCAGTTGTGAGTGAACTATAATGTCATGAATGCTGTCCTTCAAATGGGACATTAAGCTAAGTTCCAGTGCAAACTGAGACATTAAAGGCACCAAGGCATTATTCCAAAAAAAGAAGGGAGTTTCTCCAATGCCCTGGCCAACAATCCCCAGTTGAAATTGGTCATTCAACTCATAGCTGTTTGCAGGAAATAACTGTATACAAATTGGCTGCCAAAAAGCACACAGTCACGGCATTGAAGTATAAATCCTGTGAAGTTATTTGAGACATGTCAACGTTCTGATAAGGCTCTATACAAAATGGGTTGTCAGAGGTACCAAATTTGGTTGACATATTAAACCAAGGTCCTGTCTGCCTGGGTGGATGGAAGACTCCATATCACTATTTTAAAAGAGGAGGGAGTATCTCCCAGTATCCCGGCCAAAAACCTTAAAGATTAAATGATGGCTATCTGTGGGACTTCCTGTCATGACGAGCTGTCTACAAAAAAGTCATTCAACAATTATTATTTGTGAAACACTTTGACATGTGATAAGAAGCTAAAAAAGTAAGTTGCTCTGTGTGAATCAAACTTCTCCTTTGACTTCACATAATGGTTACATTTGTAAACAATAGAGACAAAAAAAGGAAACTTACGGAATCACTATTCAGCTCACATCAGAAAATTGAGTGTAAATTGAAGTAAAAATGTTTAAAACATAGTGAAGATAAATTCCTTCTGAACGCTTGTGATTTGAAAACAAAGCTGCTGTTTTTTATTTGTGGTTTAGGACCTTGATCACTCACATCAGCCTCGGCTCCAGACTGCCAAAAAATCTATTATTACATATCGACTTGAATGTTGCAAGAATATCCAAAACCATGTGATTGATGAGGTTATGTGCTCAGTGCCAAGTCTCAAAATGAGTTAGCGTTTTTTCTCCTGTACCTCTGTGGCTGAAACCTTTCTCCACAATTTTGTGACCTTGAGGAGAGATTTTTCCAATGCTCTCCTTTCTTTCCGTCTCCCCACCACCACTCACCAGAAACTTTAGTGGATGCAGAAATCTGCAGCCAAAGTTCACTTGCATAAAGGCTCTGCACTCCTATTATTCCAATCTTTGCAAAAGTTCCAATGGCTTAATTAGCAGAGGATGTGCAGCTGCCCCTCCTTAGCCATGCAGAGGGGAATAGCAGAAGAATGGAGTAAGAAAAGGTTAATGAGATAGGGAGGTGCTAAGACATGAAAGGATTTATAGCTGAGTGTGAGCACCTTGAAGTTGATTTGTTGGGACAGGGAGCAAGTGGAGCCTGGATCAGCACGTAGAAATTTGTAGAGATTGGTGCAAGCAAAGATGTGGTTGACAGAGTTCAGTAGAAATCAGGCTTAACATCCCATCAACAAATTTGACTCAGCTTTTGATAATACAGTACTGAGTATCATACAGACCGTAATTGTAAGCAAGCTACAGTATTTGATTTAGATTGTGAAAGTGAAATTAATATAAAGCTTCAAGCGGGACGAAAGTTTGGAATATTTGCTTCCAACAGAGCAATGAATAGCAATGTGGAACAGACTCTGAACAAATGCAATTACTCCTGATTAACTCTTTCAAAAAGGATTGGATTTAGCAGCTGCTTGAGAACTGTGTTGGAGGACATGCGGATAGAGATACAGAATGAGATTAACAGCTAGTCTACATGTTACCATGATTTCTGCAATGGGATTAAATGGGTCCAAACGTTGAGAATGGCCATGTAGATTAAGTATAGAGGGTCCCTGTCACAGGTGCAACTGTGCAACAGCAACAAATTGCATTTATATAGTGCCTTTCACATTGAGAGAATGCCCCGAGGCGCTGACACAGCAAGAGGTAGTGTTTGGGAGCAAGCTTGTGAAACATGTGGAAGCTGGGTGAAAGAAAGGAAGCCAGATGATATGTTTTGAAGCTTACAATTAGAGAACTGCAGAATAAGATATCAGAGAAAACTAGTGCATCAGAGTTTCTCTAGGAAAAGCAGCTTGAGCAAGAAGAGGGTAAAAGTTGCAATACTATTTGGTGACGATTCACACTTTTAGTGTTAACATACATTGAAGTGCTCTGAGACGCCGTCCGGTGTGGAGGGCTCTATATAAATCAAAGTTGTTGTTGTTGAATGTATGTTAGCCTCTGGTGAGAAAGTTGCAGATTCAAGCACAACATTGGAACTTTGAGCTAACGGTCCAAGCTGTCAATCTAATACAGTGCTGGGAGTGCTACCATGTCAGAGGGACTATCATTCAGGTAAGGTGTTAAACTGAGATCCTGTCTGCCTGTTCACATGGGCATTAAGATCCCTTGTCACTATTCAAAAAGAGAAGGGAGTTTCTCATGGTGTCCTTGTCAACAATCCTCCAGAGCAAATTGATGGCTCACTTCATGATTGTCCGAGAGACAAGTGTTATATGAATTGCAAGGATTATATTCACAAACATATTAATTGAATCAACAACAACAACAACAAAATTACGCTTGTATTGCACCTATCATGTCAGGAGGATTTCCCAAAGCGCTGGACAATTAATGTTTCAGACATGAGCTGGGGTCCAGGACGAGGAGGGTGGAGGGAAAGTGAAGGATTTGGGGTGACTGATGGCGAAGTGGAGGGTATTGAGGCGGGACTTGAAGGAGGCTAGGGAGGGGGCGAGGCTGAGGGACTGCGGGATGGAATTTCAGAGTTTAGAGGCAGAGTGGCTGAAGACTCGCTCACTGGACCGTTAGTCTTAGTGTAATCCAGCCAAATCTGCCGATGGACAGTTAGTTTGGATTTGGTCCAGGCACGTTTGGCAGCTTGCACTTATCACAACCTCTGTGCCTTGAGGGTTTGGAGATGGTTATTGTACCAGGGGGATTTATGGGATTTAACAACAACTTGCACTTATATAGCATGCTCCATGCAAGACTTGGAAGGATGGACCCTTTAATGGGGGCAGGGATTCTTCCCATTCAGCGTTAACCACACAAGCCAAAACTCTAATGGGTTGGGTGGTCCTACATGGAAAAACAGCAGGAAACCTTGCGAGACAGTGCTCTCAATTGCAAGCTATGCGGTTTTAGCTGGTCCAACTCCAACAGTCCTCCAACGCACACACTCACATCTCCAAGCCGCAGCTCTTGCCAATCTATGCCCAATACTTTCCGGAATTAGGTAAGTAGGATGTGTCCCTCCCAGAAGAGAATGCCTAGAACTTGTGCATAGATTGTGCATTTTATTCCAATAAACATCTCTGGAATTTCCTTGTGGAGGTGGGATGCATTTAACTCTCAGTTTGGCTTGGACACTCTTAAACATGGTGAAGAATTTTTGCATGTGTCAGAAACCTGGCTGACCAAAAATAAAGTTCACACTATAGCATTTACACTGTTCCCATTTGTTTAGTTCAAGATCAAATATGTATTGCTCCTGGTCATGTTTAGCCCACAGTTATACCCAGGAATAATTTCAGTCCAACAAAAATTTGGGGATAACTGAAGGTTTAAACAGAAAACCAGCAGTTAAATTGAAATTAAAATAACATGAAATAACGTGATTTAATTACAGATGAGGTTAGGTGGCACAGATGGCTGAGGCATTAATCTCATGGTGTATATTTCAGACCAGCCTGAAAATCGACCCTAGTAAAAAAAACTCGGAGTCTACTAGTTGTTGGGCATATGAATATTACTTTGCCAGACCTTTGTAAAATACAGTCAATGCACTTTACAGCGAATCCTTTGAAGCACTTTGTGAAGTACCATTCACATGACATATTAAACACAAGGATTAATTATTTCTACTAACCCTGGAACATTGTGGTCAGGAGAGCAAAGAATACATATCAAACATCATGCAGATGCAAGGTCAATGCTGTGAGACTCATATGAAGTGCCAATAACATCAAAGCTGGAGCATTGTGGAGTCCTGCAGCTCACTGGTTAGAGCATTTGCCTGACATGCGAGAGACCTGGGTTTGATTCCCAGCAGGGCGAAACCGTGGGCAAGTTTTCTTTCTCCATATGCCTGATAATAATCCCTGAAAGAAAAATGGGTCATTTCTATCCATGACTGTTTGTGGGACACTGCTGTGCGCAATTGTCTGCTGCATTTCAATCACAAATTTACAGTCATTGACTGTAAATACAGTATATTCTGTGAAGCACTTTGAGACGCCTAGAAGACATGAAAAGCGTTATATCAAATGCAAGGATTATTATTATTATTAAAGCTCCAATATTGCCTGCAAAGAGGGCAAGCAGTTACTTGCATTTCATTGTTCTTTACCCTAGTGCAAAACAAAACGGAAACTTATGTATTTACCACTGTCTCAGTCACACAATCTTGTAACTTTCAGCAATGCTTTGAATGTGGTTTCTCATGTCATCTTGTGATAATGAAGAATGAAATATGACTAATTGTGGCAAAGGCTTTAGGTTCATCTCCACACTAGTAATTGCCACAGGAAGTTTCGCAGATGCCTTTACAGTTACCAAAACACACTAGATCATACAAACATGTTTCCCATAGTTATTTATTTAACAGTTTTTATGCTTGGTATTCTTTCACAGTTCACTTGTTATATTCTTTATATTGGGTTCGATTTTTCTTCTCTGTGCATTTTGTGAGCGGGATTTCGTACATTGTTTTGGAGAGCAAAATGTTTTCCTCTGTGTGCTGCTGCCAGAATGAAGCACTTATTTGCAGGTTTCACTGTATGACAAAGGCTACCAGTCTCAACCATAAACTTCTGTCTGACCACAAAGTAGCATCTCTTATTGCACCCTCTTGATATTTCCAATCATGAGGTAGCAGACATATAGCGATTTTAACATATTTGACTCGTTACCTGACAATAACCCACTCGTCTATTTTCCATTGATCAGTTATAATATCACCCTCGGTAATTAAAGTATTACTAGGGGGCAGATCTGGTGGGGGAGGGAGGGGAACTAAAACTAGCCTGTAAATTCCCATACCATCCATAAGACCAAAGTATTTATTTCAATTTGAAGTGGTTTTTCATCATGTTCAAAGGTCAATGGAAGTGCAGAAATAAAGTCCTAACAGATTATATTTGAATCACTGACTTTTCCCACTATCTGCAATTATGCCAATATTCCTCACAATCATTACATACAGTGGCAAATTCAAATAATGAGTGAATGACAGGCAGGAACAAACAGAGACTTTATGAATACAGGAAGGCACAGAATCTGTTTCAGTTTAGTTTTTGAATTTTTAAAACTTGAAATGGCAAATTAGTCATTCAGGGCACAACGGTTTGTGGGACACTACTGCATTTCACCCACAAAATACACAGTCAATCCACTTTACAATATAATTGGTGAAATGTTTTGAGACATTTCAACGACCCGATAAGGCGCTATTTCAAATGCAAGGATTATTGTTGTTAGAAAAATGTTACTTTAAGTACCCGGGCTTCAATCCAGCTCAGTTTGGACCCTTACACCCTTCAAGACCGGTCTCAAGACCCTCCTCTTCAACTGTACCTTCGGTCGTCGTCCTAGTTCTCTACACTCCCTCATCCCAACCCTGCCACAACCCCCTCGCCCACCACCAACCTCCGCATATTCGGGTCCTGACCTCTGACTGTTCAGTGCCTTGGGACATCCTCTTGACGTGAAAGGTACTTTACAAATGTAATTTTGTTGTTGTTATAAAATAAAGGTCAATTTCACAGATTATTTTCATAATTCATTTTTATTTTAAAAACATACAAAAGGTAAATTGTCAGCTCTGTGCTGGTACAATAAATGCAGCTCCAGCTAAAAAAAAACTTATTTATTTGAGCTGTATATTTCTAAGTAGTCTAAACAATATCTGCACAGTTGTTCCAACCAAATACACTATTCTGAATAAAAATGGCAAAGATTTTTAGTGATTTCGCACAAAAAAACTTCAGCCAACATGATAAATAGTACAGGAAATAGTTTAGCTGGAGGCTTCAGATGATGTCAAAAGGTAGGGTGTACATACTCTATGATAACTAATGGAGTTACTGTATTAGGATTTATTCCTGGTTTAAACAATTCTACTGGGATTCTGGTGTACAACAGTATCATTATGATCCAAATCACATTTTGTCTATGTAAAACAGACACTACACTTTGTGGTATATCCTGTGAAGCCCTTTGAGGCAATCTTCAGAATTGAAATGCCCTATATCAAATGAAGGTTTTATAAATCATCAAATGAATTAAAGTACTAGAAAGCCTCTGAACACCACTTTCATTAGATTAAAGTGTACACAAACCCTTTTGTGTCTAGTATCAATCCACTTCACAGAATATCTTGTGAAGCCAATTGAGATATCTCAACAATATGATAAGGCACTATATCAAATGCAAGCAGTATAATATAATATTAATATAAATACATTTTTTGAATATTTTTTCATATACTGTAGACTGCATCTAAGGCATTTACATGTTGCACGGTTACATTAATTTATAGGCACTGCTTTTATCAAATGTTATCAAAAGAAATTTACTTCTGGAATCCCAGACACTAGTAAGGACAAATGCGTTTCATTCTGTCCTGTAATTATCCCACCCACAAAATACACAATCAATACATTTTACAATAAATCTTATGAAGCCCTTTGAGATGTACTACCAATGTGAAATTTGGAGTACATCTCAAAGGGCTTCACAGGATTTATTCAACACAAGGATTATTTTGGTGTATAGTAAAGTAGGATTAATACAGTAGTTTACAATACTGATTTTCATAATTATACATGCAGCACTTAGTGAACCTGCACTAATCACAATCATAGGACATTTTAATTTTAGCATTTGCGAGGTTGAAGTTTTTCTTTTGAGACTGTGTTAACCTGTGCAAAAGAACCAAAGCTTTGGAGAAAAAATAGTTCATAGAATTCCACATTATGTTTCTAATACTATCTGGATGTAGACTGTAACCGCTTTTCCTCTGAGCACCAGACGCTATCATTAATAATCATGCTATCATTAATATCATATACAACAGTTTTTGCTGAATCACCATCAAACAATATTCACTGTTATGGAGCAAGTCAGAAATCATATTGCTTTGAAAAATAATTCTGACTGAAACAAAACGTACAGTATTTCATCCACAAAATAGCCCCACATCAGATGCAAGGATTATCAAAATATGCACTTTATAATATGTCCATTGACTTTACAGAATGTGAAGCACTCAATGGTGTATTAACGTGCTATATCTATTGCAAGGACCATTATTACACTATAAAACAAGGAATATGAAGGTATCCAAAGCAAATCACCAAGCCCATTTAGCAATGTGTACCTCACCTATCTGTGTAGCAAAGGTACAAGATAAATAAACTGTAATTTTGAGTTATGGATTTGTGTTCATTGGGAGGCAGATTGGATTATTATTCTAATTTCACTTGGGACGTCCTCTCGACACTAAAGGCTTTATTTTAATGTAAATTTGTATTGTATTTGGAATCCGAACAGCTAAAAAAGCAAAGACATGTTAACTGAAATGCTCTGGCATGGATTCAAATCCGAGCCGCAGCAGAGACAAAAATGTTGTATATTAAGTACTATATATACAATGCTATCTAATCTTTGGTATTCGAGGTCAAGATTAAGCGGTGAAACTGGCTTGCATACCAATTTACTTTCCCGTTCCTTTAGTTACATACGTGTGACGAAGATGAGCTTCATGTTCACAGGGCAGATAACATAAGATAAAAATCTGTATCGGTTGAGGAGTTGTGTCAAAGGGCAGCCTGTCAGTACATCAATTCCACTGAAGACATGGGAAAATATGTTATTGTGGTTGAAACAAGGCAATCAATTTTTTAAAATAAAAAGAGATATTTGAAAAGGAAGAATATCAAACGGCAAGGCGTGCGGGCAGGAGATGGTATTAAGTAGTTCATACGGAGATAAACACCAGTGTAATCTCAATGACCCTTTACCTAGCTGTAACATTCTGTGGTACAGGAAGTAAGACAGTCTGCATTGAGTTCTTCAATGAAACTATTTTCCAATAATCTCAGAAAAGCTTTTTAAAAAACTATTACCTAAGCACTTGATAAAAGTTCCTAACTTTTCTTGCACTTTGGGATCTATATTTGCTGTGCGTCTTTAGCCACATTTGTATGTAATGAGGCAAATCCTCACTGGCAAGTTCCTCTAACTAAATTGCCTGGTTTTAACTGCAGTGGTATTGTGTTTTACTACATGAAATGGGGATTAGTTTACTCTGAACAAGACTGTACATTGTGAGACTGTAATACAATAGATTCAGCTTAAAATGTTTATACAAGATGAACACATTGTAGTTAAAAAAACATGTTTGGATGTTGATAACACATTCCAAGGCAGTATTTTCTAGTCTTGTTTGTGGCAAAATAACCTCCCCACCTCCTCCCTTCAACATGATGATCTAAACAGGAAATTCCTGGTCACCATACTGTATGCAAAGAGGCCATTAGCAATACTTTGTAGTTAACAATTTTTGTCCCTTGTTTAAAAAATGCAGTTGTTCAAGTGCAATTTTCCATCTCATGAATAAGTCTTGTACAAAGTTTTAATTTTGCTGCAACCAAGGACAACATACACCTTTCCAAATAATACCAGGTAGGTCTGACAACTGCCTTTTAAAAATAGGATATACAGTATAACTGAAATTTCAATGCTGAAATGATGGGTTTGGTAGAGCTCATTAACCTTCAACTGTGCATTACAATACATATTCACACAGTGCCTTTTACATTAGAAGGACACCCCAAGATGCTGGACATTTCAAAGTTTTCAACTTAGCTAGGAGGGGTGAAGGGAATGGGGTGGGGAGGGCGGAAGATCGGGAAGGCGGGGGGGGGTGGGGAGGCGATGACCGAAAGTGCAGTTAAAGGGGGAGATCTTGAAGGTGGCGAGGGTAGGGGTATATTGTACTGTATTGCATTACAGTCTACAATACACTGGAAATACTGGATTTTTTTAATTAAACACACCATTTAATATTCAAAGAAAAGTTTTAAATTTAACCCAGTTACTCCAAACAGTGCAAGTTAAAGATATTTAACTGAATGTAATCATACCCCGGCTAATTTATAAGATAGTTAGCATATTAAAAGCACAATGTAAAACAAAGACACAAAAGAGGGGGGATGTAATATCACCTATCCTAATTTCATTGCCATTATTATTACAAGGATTAAATGAAACAAAACAGAAACCAATTAACATTAATGTGTTTTGTGAAATGGGCGATGTACAAAATGCATTGGATGGCATTTCTGGCATAGTTTTTTTAATCAGCAAAATTAATGGCCCGTATCTTTCACTTGTGATGGGGACATCAGAAAGAACAATTTGCATTTATATAGCAACCTTCATGAAAATATTTGTGGACCTTGACAATGAAATGAAGAGAGAGGAAAGCCCACTGCAGGCAGTTGAAGGCTAGAGCCGGCTGAGCAGGCGTGGGAGGGGAATGGGGGTGTGGAAATAGTTGGGGTATCACCAGATCAGAAAGGTAGGTAGCTTCGCTCCCCCATCATCCCAGTGCTTGCCAGACCTCTCTGGCTCCCTATCCCAGAAAGGATTGACTTCAAGATCCTCACCCTTGTTTTTAAATCCCTCAACTCCTCTGCACCCCCCTATCTCTCTGATCTCCTCTCCACCCAACCCAGTACCCGTTGCCTTCACTCCTCTGGGTCTGGCCTCCTCCATGTCCCCCGAATCCTCCGCTCCACCCTCAGCGGCCGTGCCTTCAACCACTATGCCCCGAGGCTCTGGAACTCCCTTCCTCACTCCCTTTGCCTCGCCCCCTCTCTTCCCAGTTTCAAGTTACAGCTGAAGACGTTTCTCTTCGACTGCACTTTTGGTCACCTTTCTGCCCCTCCCCCTGGCTCGGTCCCGGGATACGCTATTGTAAAGCGCTCTGAGACGCCATCCGGCGTGGAGGGCGCTATATAAATCAAAGTTGTTGTTGTTGTTGTAGGTAGGTGATCAGATGTTAAGCTATTTGTAAGTGAGTGTGAGGTTCTTGAAATCTATCTGCTCTGCAATAGGGAGCCAGTGAAGGCTGGCAAGGACTTGGGTGATGGGAGTGTGGAGTTTGGTACGAGTTTGGAACCAAGTGGAATCTATGAATAGTGGAGCTGAGCGAGGAGGGCATTGGAGAAATTGAGGCAAAAGGTGACAAACTGCGGATAAGAGTTTCAGCTTTGTTGGGTGTGAAGTGAGGCAAACGCAACAACAAAACCTGAACATATAGCTCCCGTTATGTGGGATAGAGTTTCAGAGCAATTCAAGTTCCAGTGATTCCAGTCACAAAAAGGTAAAAAGGCTATTTGCAACGCAATACGCATGGGGAGGGATGAGGGATGGAGTAAAAACAACTATGGTTCAGATCTCTCCCATTCTATATCTGACTCAGAAGTGCTAACAGTTTCTGTAATTCTGTAAAAACATCTCACACCATATAACATAAATTACTTTCTCCCTCCTCTACAAACCTCCCCAAATAAAATGAAAATTGAAATTTTAATACATGAAAATTGTTGGATTTTGTGTACATCTGTCTCGTAAACCAAATATTGGAAACCAGTTTAAATGAGTAACTTAGAATTTTTCATTCCTTCTTTAAAGTAGAGGGTGAATTCAGCAGGGCAAAACATTTGACAAGTTTCCTTACTCCACATACGTTTGTTTACCTTTGTGGAGCTCCTGTAGCTCAGTGGTTAGAGCACTTGTCTTGCAAGCTGGGGAGACCAAGCTGGGGAGACCTGTGTTCGAATCCAGGCAGGTCAGGACAAAACCTTGGGCCAAGTTTCCTTACTCCACACGCCTAATAATAATCCCTCCAAAAAAAAAACAATAATAAAATTGGTCATTTCAATCCACGACTGTGTGTGGGACACTGCTGTGCGCAATTAGCTGCCGCGATTCGCCCACAAATATATACAGTCAATTCACTTTACAGTATATTCTGTGAAGCGCTTTGGGACGTTGATAAGATGTGGAAAGCGCTATATCAAATGCAAGGATTATTATATTATTACCTAGCAATAAGTTGTAACCCAATTGTTAGTCGAATGGCAGATCGCATTTCCAAGGATACTAATCACTTCAAAAACATAAATAGATTTTTGAAAAAGTGGTCATTCAATCTGTGACTGTTTGTGAGACATTGTTGTATACAATTGGCTGCTCCCACATAATGTAGATAATTCACTTTACAGAATATTCTGTGAAGCGCTCTTGAAGACTTGATAAGGTGCAATATCAAATGCAAGGATTATCATTATTATGGAGGATGGGTCCTCTCCCCTTGGGCTGGTGAGACTTTATGCCTTTATCACATCCAGGCTTCACCCTTATCTTTCAATCCCTCCATGGTCTTCCCAACCCAACCTCTGCGACCTTCTAAAACCATGCAAACTTGGTTCTCCCTGTACCTAACAGTTACTGGTCTGCTTCAAGACCCACTTTCTGGAACTCCATCCTGGAATTCCTGTGACTTGCCCCTTCCCTTATCTCCTTCAAGACCTGCCTCAATGACTGTGCAATTGATCATCTTTATCACTGACTCCCCTCACCCACCACCTTCCTTGGCTTCCACCCCAGCTCAGGTGCAAAACCTGAACCTGCATCTTGGGGCACCTTCTCAATGGGAAAGGCACTGTATAAGTGTACATTTGCGGTTGTTGCTGAAAATATTTATCATCTTCATTAATAAGTTAAGCTGCATTTACAGCAATTTTGCAGATCACATAGAATCATACAAATAACAAAACTCAAGAATTGAAAAAGGTTTACACATCTGCCATGAAAGCTCAGAATATTTAGATCAGTAATACCTGATCTTAAAGTTCATGTTCCAACTAAAAAAAAAGTTGTTTTTTGATACTTTAAAAGACAATTTAATGGCACACGTTGAGAGAAAGTGATCAGTGTGGCTCAGATGGTAGCATTTATGCTTCTGGGTGAAGGTCGCATGTTCATGCCTCCCATTGTGGATCCAATGGTGCATTATCTGTGTTCTTTAATGTGATGTTAAACTGTGGAGTTCAGTCTAACTGTTGAGGTTGACTCTAAAGATCCCATGATACTATGTGAAAGGAGAGGAAGTTTCTCCAGCTGTCCTGGTCAACACTTTTCCAGGTAACTTGGACATTCATCTCCTGAGCGTTTGCTGGACATTACTGTGCACAAATTGACTGCTGCGTTCACATACAAATAAATTTACTACCCAACTGTAATTATTGTAAAGTGCATTGAAGCGTTTGACATTTTTGATCTCTAGGAAATGCTTAAGGGAAATTATTGTTGATTTTTATTCACAAATTAAAAATCCAGATTCTATTTTTGAAAATTGAGGGAAAAATTTATTTTATGGTAAAATAATAAAACGATTTTAATCGTCCCCCAAAAAATGGTGTGTAACATTCTTTTCGGTTTCTGAATATTTGCTCTGGAAATGAATACAGTATGTCTGTGTGTGCAGAAAAGAAGCAGATGGCTTGTTATACCCAATACTGATTGTGCCTCAAGGTTGGATTGGTTGTGCGACAGTGCTGCACCATGTCAGGGTCAATCGAGTTGCAATTATAAAGTAGAGTTGAGGTTTGTTTTGATTCAGAGGCTGTCATTGACATTTGTTGATGTCTTTCCACTGGTGATGGACTAGATGAGCCTTTATCAAGGCGGGTGACTGTGACTGTTGGAACAGTCATGCTCCTTTCTGTTGGCTGAAAACTTGGAGCACTTGATGAACCATTATTAGGACAGTTATTTATCAGAGGCTTGTGGTTCTTCTTTTGTCTTTTCACCAAAAGTGTGACACCAATGATAATAATGAGCACAAAGGCCACAACAACAAGGGGTACAATTACGCTAAGAGAGTTAGAGTTCTTAGTTGGTTGAGCTACAGGCTTTCCATTAATTTGTTCAACTATGGTCTGTTGTACAATGCTTGCTAGTGTCACATCAGGAACAAAAATGGAGGCGTTGCTTTTATCACTTCCCCAGTGAGACTTCTTTTGCCACCACGGCATGATTTTAGCAGTGGTAGGAGTGGGTTCCTCTGTTTGGATATCCAAAGGTAACTCTTCGCGTTCAGGCGCCACACTTGAAGCATTTGAACTGGAAACTGGTGGGTTTTCAGTTATTATGATATTTTGCACTAGAGAAGCATTAAAGGGAACAATGCTGTACAATAGCATAGCTTCAGCTGGTTGCACACTGTCTGCAGTCAAAACAAAGGTGAAGGAGTCATTCAGTACATTTACTCCAGTCATATTGGCATCCACCTCAAGCAGTAAAAGTCCTAGTTCAATGTCTTTCTGAGTAAATGTTATTGCAGCCTCTCTTCGACCACGGAAGGCATGGGCTGGTTTCACAAATGTACCGTAGGTTGGTAATTGTTTCACTTTAAACACGGGTACACTCCCAGTTTGGTTAGCCAATTCACTTGCATCCAGTACATCCTTACCAAACTGAAATGTGGTACCAGTGGGAATCTTTAGGTCTTCTGCCATTTTTATTAAAGGCTTCACTGTGATGTTAACCACCTGTGCTGTCACATTACCTTCAGAGGTCATCACTGTGAACTCAAAACTGTCCTGCGAGACGGAGAGGTCTGTCATATGATAAATTACGCGGGCTTGCACAAGGTCTTCCTGTTCAAACACGGTCACAGTACTATTTCCAATCAAAACATGTCCAAACTGTGGAGGGCTTGTAATTTGATAACTTATCACTGTACTTTTTCCATTTGTTTCCACAGCCAAGTGTTCGTTGGTGACAGTAAAGATGCTCTGTCCCTGAAGCAATGCGAGATGAGTGTTATTTACAAGTATGATTGTGATAGGTATAACTTCTAGATTGAACAATTTATATAAAGGCCGGTGTTTACCATCGGTGACACTAAAATAGAAAACACCAGATGACGAGCTCCCATCTTGAACAAACCAAATGTTGCCATTGTTGATATCTGCCTGGGTGAAGTGCTTGATTGACACATTCATGTTCTCAGCCATTGTCACAAAGCCATTATTGGGACCACTGATGATAGTGAAATTGATTTCTTCTGATGGGTTGTCTAAATCAACCACATTTATAATGTTCTTACTGAATTGTGCAGTGTATCCCTGCACTACTTTCAATCTAGGAGCTTTGGTCTTCAGCTCTGGAGCTTGGTCATTGACAGGAATAATAGTGATATTGAACATCTCTTCAACCACTCCACTATCATTCAAAGGCCTTAATGCAGGTTTGCTCTTCAGGTTCAACCAAGCAGCAAAGGTAAAATTATCCTGAAGACTTTCTGAATCATCATGTACATAGGTAATTCCATATTTATTAATAATAAACTGAGAAAAATTGGGTTTCTGCTTGGTTATGTTACGCTCACCAACAACAATTACTCCATGGGTAGGCAAAGAAGTCACTTGATACCATACTTCATATGCTGAACGCTGGGATACTGGAAGTTTGACCATTAAGTTTGAAGCATCCAGCTTGGATTTATCGATTTGTGTTCTTTCACCTTCAGTAACGGCAGCACCTATTGAAGAAAACAAAGACTAAAATAAAACATCCTATGTTAAGTTTTCCTGTGCAACACCAGAAAATGCATCTAAAATTGTGCATTTATTTTATCAATATTCTGGAGACATTTTTAATGTAAGCTGGATACTTATATACCCACATTTGTGTATACTGGTACTTAAGTTGAAGTCAGGACAGTTAAAATCAAGTTTTTATCCATCTTGGAGACCAAATGGATGAAATTTCACCATTTGCAGTCCTCACTACAGTAAATTTCCCCCGCTTTTCCCCCCACCCCAGCCACTTGCATACAGTTACATGAATACCATTCACCCTTTCGTACCTCAGTTGCTAGAAAATAATTAGGAATAGAAACCTTAGCTGATTTTAACTTCCCTAACTCTGAAAAATACTAATTCAGCAGAGGTGGAAAATCAATCTTGGGACCTTTTTCATCTGTAAGACTTTATTGCCTACAGAATAAATCACTAAGGTATAAGGGAAAATGAGAAACTTATGTTTCAAATCTCTCTTAAATATATTATATCCTGATTTTCACATCCCTAACTCTAATACTAATTCAGGACAAATGGAAAATATTTAGCTTAGTAGTTAGAGCACTCGCCTGACAAGTGAGAGATCTGAGTTCGATTCCAGGCAGGGCGAAACCTTGGACAAGTTTCCTTACTCCACATGCCTAATAATAATCCCTAAAAAAAATACTAAATTGGACACTGCTGGGTGCAATTGGCTGCTGTGGTTCGCCCACAAAATATACAGTCAATTCATTTTACAGTATATTCTGTGACGTGCTTGAAGATGTCTAGAAGACATCAAAACACAAGTGCTATTATTATTAATATGTAATACCGTACCTACATCTTAGCAAAAGACAAAGCACTCAAAATGTATATGGTATACCATACTATATGATTTCATATAATCATACAGCACAGAAAGAGGCTATTTGGCCCATCGTGTCTGCGCCAGCTCCAAAAAGAGCTGTCCAACTCAATCCCACTGGCCTGCTTTCTCTCCTCAGCCCTGCAATCTTGTCTTCCCCAAATACCCATCTACTTCTCTCTTAAAAGTTGTTATTCAATCGGCTTCCACTACCCTTTCTGGTAATACATTCCTGATCTGAAAAACTCGCTGCGAGATTTTTTTATCCTAACCTCCCCTCTGTTTCTTTTAACAACTATCTTAAATCGGTCTCCCAGAGTTACTGACCCACATGCAAGTGAAAACAGTTTTTCCTGGTTCAACCTATCAAATCCCCTCATGATCTTGAAAACCTCTACTAAATCCCCGCATAATCTTCTCTGCTCTAGGGAGAATAATCCTAGTTTCACTAACCTCTCCTCATGACTGAGGTCCTTCATTCCTAGTACCATCCTGGTAAATCTCCTTTGTACCCTCTCCAGTGCCTTAACATCTTTCCTAAAGTGTGGTGTCCAGAACTGAACACAGTATTCCAATTGAGGCCTAACCAGCATTTTATAAATATTCATCAGAATCTCCTGACTTTTGTACTCTATCCCCCTATTTATAAATTCGAGTATCCCATATGCTTGTTTTTAACAGATTTATCTACCTATCCTGCCACCTAAGAGATGTAAGTACTGTATAAGAGATTTGCTTATATGGCCCCCCAAATCTCTCTGTTAATTTACCCCCTTCAAAATTGTACCATCTAGCCTCTCATTCTTGCTACCAAAATGCAACACTTTGCATTTCTCCGCATTAAACCTCATCTGCCACGTTTCTGCCCATTTTACCAATCTGTCTATCTCCTCTTGGAAGTGTGGTGCTGTCCTCCTCACCATTTCTCAGGTAGCAAGCCCATGTGGGGCCCATATGGGCATGGATCAACCCAAATTGGCCCATATGGGCTTGCTACCTGGGTTACCACTTTTTCTAGTTTAGTATAATTTGCAATTGCTGCAAATTTACAAATTGAATATTGAAGAGATTTACATAAATGACTTTGTTGTTCTGGTTGTAGGCAAAAATCTCTTCTTGAACTGATTATAAAGCATCTATGTTCTTTCACACGATTGTGTTCGATTGTGTCAATTGTGATCATAGTGAAGGTCTCACAAAGTTGTGTTTATACAGTCTTGTTTGCCATGATTTTGAAATTATTTCACTGCTACATGTGTGAAACAGCATCAGGCTCCAGCAGCTTTGCAATTTGCACCCATGCTTTATAAATACACCAGGTGTGAATCACTCTCTTGTAATACAATTAAGTATCTTGTGAGCAACAGCTTTGAACACTTTATTTTCAAAATATTAACAATAATGCGTCAGTCTTCCATTATGATACAGTCAGTAATAAGCAGAGGATTTTTTTACATTTTTAGTTTGATTAAAGAATGGAAATTTTATTTAACTGGTGTGGGCTGCATTTCAACCAGAAGTTAAAAGTCATTGCATTGCTCAGAACCTTTCTTTTCATTTGATTAACCACAAGTTAAAGTTGTAAAGTTGTACCATGCATGTGGTCAGCCAGCCAGCTATACTTCCTTTCCTACGTATTTGGAAACAACACACACAGACTCATTTTACAATCAGTCGTTTGTTCAATCTAACTCCCTATCAATACTATATGAGATATATATATATAAGATCTATATAAATCTATATGTTAATGACATTGAAAGATAAGTTGCAGGAATGTTAGCACCTCAACCTACACACAGTCCATTGAAGTTTAGACTTCAGTGTACATTCCACTCCAATAAACATCTCTGGACAGTGACTGTCCTGCGCCTTGGGACGTCCTCCTGATGTGAAAGTCACTATATAAGCGTAATTTTGTTGTTCGAATTTCCATGTATAAGTGGGAACTATCAGTTTGGTTATTCCAAAGCAAAGGTGATGGGTTTCGACATGCGTCAGATTGATCTCCAAAAACACAAAAAAATTAAAGAAATAAATAATAATCCTTGCATTTGATATACAGCACCTTAATTGTTGTGTTGAAATTGCAGGCTTTATGAGGGTATGAAAACTACAATATTTTGGGGAAAAAAATCTGTATAAAATCTACAATTTAGAAGTGTTTTATTGATTCACTTGTTCATGTCAAAGGTTATTTTAGTTCTTTCTGTTCACATTTTTCAACAAAGTAGCAAGTATTCTAATCTATTCTATTTGGGGATTTACAGCCTGAACTCTTTTCCACCGGGATTAGAAATGTTGAGAGGGAATGTGAGTCAGATATTTGAAAGGTTAAGAAGATCAGATAATGTAGCTTTTGAATTGGATTCTGAGTGCAGAACTAGGCAACACGCATGCAATTTTAACAACCTTTAAATTAATTAGTAAACATTCAGCCGCCTCTCTCCCCTCAACTGCATTGAATATATTTTAGATACTGGACAAGAGCACTTGATGCCTTTCACATGGCAACTCCATGGGGAAGTCTGTATAAATACAACTGTGTGAGACCTCATCATAAAATCAGTCACGATCAGATACCTGTGGTGTGTGAAAGAAAATAGAGGCTTTATAATCAATTCAAGAAGAGATTCTTGTCTTCAACTGGAACAACAACTTCATTGATAGCGCCCTACACATAAGGTAACGTCTCAGAGCGCTTCGCGGTGATGAGGTTGGACACCAAGCAAAGGAGATGTGGCCAGAGTTGCATTCAACAACAACAACAAAGATTTATATAGAGCCCCCACGCTGGGCGGCATCTCAGAGCGCTTCACAGTAGCGGATCCCGGGACAGAGCCAGGGGCAGGAGTAGAAAGCTGACCAAAGGTGCGGTCGAAGAGAAAAATCTTCAACTATGACCCGAAACTGGGAAGAGAGGGGGCGAGGCGAAGAGTAAGGAAGGGAGTTCCAGAACCTTGGGACATAGTGACTGAAGGCACGGCCGCCGAGGGTGGAGCGGAGGATTCGGGGGACATGGAGGAGGCCAGCCCCAGTGGGGCAAAGGCAGCGGGTGCTGGTTTGGGGAGAGAGGAGATCAGAGAGGTGGTGGGGGAAGAGGAGTGAAGGGACTTGAAAACAAGGGTGAGGATCTTGAAGTCGATCCTCTCAGGGACAGGGAGCCAGTGAAGTCTGGCAAGGACTGGGGTGATGGGGGAGCGAAGCTTGGTGCGGGTGAGTATGCGGGAGGGTTTGAGACGGGATTCAAATGAAAGCTCAGCATTTTTCACTGAGGAATGGCCGACTTCCGAGTTATTAAGTCACTTGTAAGCCACTTTTTGCATTTACATGTTGCACTATGTTTGCAAAGGAACAGCATGATGTGCACATAGTGTGCATGCACAGGAAGTGTCTCTAAAGACACTGCGCAAATAAAATCCATGGTTCACTACTAATAATAATCCTTGCATTTGAATAAGCATGTTTCAAGTCTTCTAGACATCTCAAAGCACTTCACAGAATATACTTTAAAGTGAATTAGCTGTGATTATGTTGGCGAATCGCGGCAGCCAATTGCGCACAGCAGTATCCCACATGGAGCTTAGTGTTGGAAGAGGACACAAGCTGCAGAGTTCAGAATAATGTGCAGCTTGTGGTGGAACATGTTGGGAAGTCCAGGGAGTGGGGAGTTAATCTTGTCAATCTTGAACTTAATGAAAGGATGGGTGAGGGTCCCGGAAATTTGAGGGAAGAGGTAGTGATGGAGGTGGGGCAATGAGGCGAAGGTGGGAGAAGGCCGAATAGGACAGATAGCACACTGCTAATAATAATCTTTGCATTTGATATAGCTCTTTTCAACAACAACAACTTCAATTTATATAGCCCCCTCCGTGCCGGACAATATCTCAGAGCGCTTCACAGTAGCGGATCCACGGACCGAGCCAGGGGCAGGGGTAAAAATGTGACCAAAGGCGCGGTTGAAGAGAAAGGTCTTTAGCGGTGAACTGAAACTGGGAAGAGAGGGGGCGAGGCGAAGGCAGTGAGGAAGGGAGTTGCAGAGACTCGGGGCGTAGTGGCTGAGGGTGGCGCGGAGGATTCGGGGGACATGGAGGAGGCCAGACCCAGTGGAGCGAAGGCAACGGGAGCTGGTTTGGGCAGAGAGGAGATCAGAGAGGTAGGGGGGTGCAGAGGAGTGGAGGCATTTGAAAACAAGGGTGAGGGTCTTGAAATCGATCCTCTCAGGGACAGGGAGCCAGTGGAGTCTGTCAAGGACTGGGGTAATGGGGGAGCGAAGTTTAGTGCGGGTGAATATGTGGGCGGCAGAGTTTTGAATCAGCTGGGTTTTGTGGATTGTGGTGGAGGGGAGACCAGTGAGGAGGGCTTTGCAATAGGCCAGCCGAGAGGTGACAAAGGCATGGATCAAGGTTTCATTGGCTCTTGGGGTGACGCATGGCCGGAGGCGGGCGATCTATTGGAGGTGGAAGAAGGCGGTGCTGGTGAGGGAACGGATGTGGGGGAGGAAGGATAGTTGGGTGTCGAACCTGACACCAAGGTTGCGCACAGGTTCGGAGAGTTTTAGGGACAGACCGGGAAGGTGGAGGAGGTGAGAACCGTGCAAATGGCTTCTAGACATGTGAAAGCGCTTCACAGAATATAATATAGAGTGAATTAGCTGTACATTTGTGGCGAGACTTGGCAGCCGATTCTGCACAGCAGTGCCGCACAAACAGACGTGCATTGAAATGACTAATTTATTACTGTTTTATTTTCAAGGGATTATTATTGTGGCAGGAAAAAGATTGACCAAATAACGTCTTCTCATTCCATCTTTCCTTCCGCTTCATATCTAAATATGTCCAGAAAGGAAAACATTCTTTGCACTGTTTTGATTTGGGATATTTTCCAAACCATTCATTGACTGAATGAGTCAAATTTACAGTTACATTTTCTGGAAAGTGACTCACTGAAAATTCATGATAAAAATAAAAAGAGCAGATGTGACTCCTGTCCCTTAGCTCCCTCCCACACTATGGTCTGTTTCCCTTCAAAGAATTTCCATGTGATTCATATAAAGCTTTTTCAGTCAGTATTCAATGTTTGACATATTCTCTTTCTGGCTTTTCGTCCTACTTGAACTCTCTGCGGCTTTTGACACGGTTGACCATTCCATTCTCTTCAGTTGCCTCCCTTCTCCCATCTACCTCTATCAAACTGCACTGTTCTGGTTCCAATCCTACTTCACCCATTGCCTCCATTTTCTTCTATTGTTTCCCCTCCCGCCCTTGTCACCTGCAGAGTATCTCAGGGTTTTAGTCTCCGTTTTCTCCTTTTCCTTGCTTGGTCCCTCTTGGTGAAATCAGGCATAAACTACAGTATTACATTCTACACATGTGGAGATGACACCCAAATCGATTGTCAGCTTCTGCTTTCAATTCCAGGTCCACTGATGTTCTTTCCACCGGCCTGTCAAACAACTTATGGAATTCTCTACCCCAAAGGCCTGTAGATGCTCAGTTGTTGAACATATTCAAGACTGAGATTGATAGATTTCTGGTGGATAAAGGGATTAAGGTATATTAGGATAAAACAGTTAGGTGGAATTAGAATAGATCAGCCATGATTTTATTAAATGGCGGGGCAGGCTCGAGGGACCAAATGGCCTAATCCTGCTTCTAATTCTTAAGTTCTTATGTTCTTATGATCACGACTTGAATGCCCCCATTATCTTGTAGCTGAATATGGGGAAGTTAGTAGCCATCCAACTGAGCTCTCACCAATATCTCCTCAGTTCTGGCTCTGAACTCCTCAATCACGCTGGCCACTTACTCAAATGCACCGCTTACTCAAACACGTTACCAAACGCAAAACTTCACTTTCATCTGGAGCTTACAAGACAACAGCATCAAATTGTGTTGATGCAGCACCTTTCATGTCGGAAGGACATCCCAGGCGATAAAAGACCGGAGTTCAGATACCTTCAAACATTATTTAAACTACCAATTGGTCTTTCTAATTTATGAACTGTAAACTGATTGAGAAAAACACAAGTTTGAAGAGCTTTATTACAGGGTGGAGCAACAGTAAGATAACTGCCAAAACTGAAAAGAAAATGTTGCTGTGAACATCAACGCTGAAGCCTGATATGAAGAGAAGCTAATAGAGCTTATAATATTATAATAAAATAATCCTTGCATTTGATATAGCGCTTTTCACATCTTATCGACGTTCCAAAGCGCTTCACGGAATATACTGTAAAGTGTATTGACTGTATATTTGTGGGCGAATCGCGGCAGCCAATTGCGCACAGCAGTGTCCCATAAACAGTCGTGGATTGAAATGACCAATTTTATTATTGTGGTTTTTTTGGATGGATTATTATTAAGCGTGTGGAGGAAGGAAACTTGCCTAAGGTTTCGCCCTGACCCGCCTGTATTCGAACACAGGTCTCCCCAGCTTGCAAGACAAGTGCTCTAACCACTTCAGTTTGTGTGCTGAAGACAGACATTAACCCTTTAAAGAGGTCAATGTTTCTTGACTTTCCCAGACTGTCTCAAAGAATGAGACAGAATTCTGTTTGGCTCTTCTAATTTACAAAGCTTCACCATTTTAAACAAATTCATTCAGAAATTTTCCAGTTTAACCTGTTTCATCAAATATTTAGAAGGCCCTCTAATTAAGCAGCTATCTGGAACCGCACCAATTCATAACATGTAATTGTCTCAGTAGTTACAAATAATACGTCAGAAAGAATCCCCCAAAACAAGGGAAATTGGCCTTGCAGCAGATTATTTAGTGTAAATGGATATATTCTTACCTGTGTTAGCAACAAGAAGACTTTGTCTCTCTGGCCCAGTGTTGTCATATGAAATACTGATATGAAACACATGGGGGTCCAACGAAGCCGGAGGAGAGGACACTGTAAACTGAAAGGAGTCTTCAACACTCCAGTCTGCGGCTTCCGTCCGCCTGTGTTCATATGCGATCAAACCCTTGTCTACCTGTATAAAATCAAGAAAGCAAAATAGAATATCCAGCCAGTTACCTGATGGATACAGGATTAACACTGTAGTAAATAATAATCCTTGCATTTGATACAGTGCTTTTCACGTCTTCTAGACGTTTCAAAGCGCTTCACAGAATACACTGTAAAGTGAACTGACAGTATATTTGTGGGCGAAACGCGGCAACCAATTGCATACAGCAACGTCCCACAAACACTCATGGATTGAAATAATTAATTTATTATTTTTTTGAGGGATTATCATCAGGCGTGTGGAGTAAGGAAACTTGCCCCAGCTTTCAAGCTGACCTGACCTGCCTGGAATCGAACACAGGTCTCACACTTGTAAGGCGAGTGCTCTAACCACTGAGATACAGGCCTCCTTGGATAGTTTATATCAAAGGCTTGAAAATTGCAACAAATTGTTGGAAATATCAATTGACAGATATAAAAGGTCTTTCGATCTTTTCCCCCAGGCAGTCAATACCACTATAAAATAATTATTAGTTACTACAGCATGAAAACAATATCATATCATCCCTTGTCATGGAGAATCATGTACCTTGTCTTTTGTCTAGTTACTACACTTTGGAAAAGAACACTTTGGAAAAGGAAATATTCTGTGGTCACTCGACGATTCCGTAACGCTGGGATTAAAACACTAACCAAGAGTGTGCCACTACTGACAAGGGAGTACTTTATGAAAAAAAATCCTTGTATTTGATATCCAACAACAATGTCCCCTGTGTCTTTTTGCCCTGCCTTCACCCTCTCTGTTACTCCTTAAAAGCCTCTCCCTTCCAACATGCCCCAGTTCTGACGAAGGGTCATGGACTCGAAACGTTAACTCACTTTCCTTTCTGCCTGACTTGCTGAGTGTTCCTGATTTCTGTTTTATACTGTGAAGTGAATTGACTGTATCTTTTCTGGGTGAACCACGGAAGCCACTTGCGCACAAATGTCCCTCAAACAGTTGTGGATTCAGTGACAAAGTTATTATTATTTATTTTTATGTATATATATATATATATATTCATATACAGGTTTCCCTCCCCAAGCGTGGGGGATATGTTTCTCTAAACCTTCGCGGTTGGTAAAATTGCGGTTGGAAAATGCAGGGCCTGATGGGAAACATGGGGATAGGGGAAGTAAGTTTGCATTACGTAGAACTAAACACAAAAAAAACACACGCAGTTATAACATACATGGGGATAGGGGGAATAAGTTTGGGCGCATTGGCTGCCAGGATCTGCAGCAATCCGCGAGGCTGTCTGACTGACTGACTGATCTACACAGAGAGAGAGAGACACACAGAAGGTGGGGGGGAGGGGGATGACACACGGAGGGCTGGAGAGGCTGTCTGACTGATCTACAGAGAGAGAGAGAGAGAAATCAACAGAGACGGTGTGGTGGGTAACACGGAGGGCTGTGGGGGCTGACTGAGTGATACAAACAGAGAGAGAGGGGTGGGGGCGGTGAGGGGAAGAGATGGTGAAATAGAGAGGTGAGAGAGAAGGGAGGGGGGGGGGAGTGGGGGTAGGGGGAAGAGAAAGTGAAATAGGGAGAAGGTGAGAGAGAAGGGGGTGGGGGGGGGGGTGCGGGAGGGGGGAGAGGGGAGGTGGGGGGGGGGGGTGCGGGAGGGGGGAGAGGGGAGGTGGGGGGAAGAGATGGTGAAATAGAGAGAAGGTGAATCAGAGAGGGATACACTTACACAGAGAGAGAGGGATGCAGAAAAGCGACAATAAATTCATGTTATTTACATTAATCCTAAGAGAGAAGTGTTGTCGCTGGTTGACTGACATTGCAACTGGGTCCTAGTGCTGTACGCCAGAGTGAAGCGACATCGAGGACGGTCGATGCAACTGGGTCCTAATGCTAAATGCTAGCGTTAGTGTTAAAACCCGAGGGTTATAAGCCGTGGTTACCAAGGGTTGTCACATTTAGCAAACCGTGGATGCGTGAGTTTTGCGGTTGACGAGGCCGCGGTTGGGGTGGGGTACCTGTATACTGTATTATGAATGTATATTCATATATATTATATTTAAGGGCTTATTACCCCTGGAAAACCCACCCAACGTTTGCCTGCCTGGGAAACAAACCCAGGTCCTCTTGCTTGTGAACTGCTCTCGCAAGTGCTCTTATCAACTAAGCTGCTGAATTCCACATGGCTCAGATACTGAAACCAAAATAAATCTCTACAGAATCAATACGTACAGAACATACCGACATTTCAACAAGGTTAAAAAGACCCCCAATGCATATTTTTCAATGTTTGTTAATATTTAATATCTATTAACATTACTAAATAAATGTAAATTTGAATTGTATTTGGATCTTTCACAACAGAGATTTTTTTAAAAAAACTTTAGGCATCCATTAGTGAATTTTTTTCCAGTTTCAATCGATTGATCAGCTAAATTGATCACAGATTTCTTATAGCTTTCCAAGTATGATGATGGATGATGTTAGAACATAAAGGGACTAAGAACCTGACAATCTCATTGATGAATCTGATCCTGATATGAATCAACTGCACATGTTAGACAGAATGAACATTCCTCAAGGTTATTGCGTTTCTCTATTAACAATAGGGATCTGTTTCACTTCTTTTAAACAGTCACGTTACGAAGATTTACAATTCTGGTTGTCTCCCTATTGAAACCTATAAAATTACAAAAACTTGTTTGGATTTGAATTCTTGGATTAACAATCTTTTTTAGTGGCTGGTTTCACTTTTTTATAGCCATCCCACAAAGATTTACAATTTTGGTGGATTTGATAGTTATTAGTAGCAGGACATTTGTGTATTTTGGCACAAATCAAAAATACCAAACCTCAGATCCAACTTTGAAGTACAGTATATTGGAAAAATAAAGGAAATCAATATGTGGCCAGACAAACAAGATTAATTTTACACAGGCCACAACATTTTTAAAAACTTATTGTGAATAACTGATTAAATAGGAGTAAGTTAAACGAACCATGTAGTATGAATGAACAACAATAAAAGTACATTTGTGTATCCTCTTTCATGTTGGGAGGACTTCCAAAGGTGTTGGACATTCAATGTTTCAGACCCAAGCAGGGGTCAGGATCAGGGAGGGTGGAGGGAGAGGAGGGGATTTGGAGTGACTGATGGAGCGGTTGAAGAAGATGATCTTAAGGCGGAATTTGAAGGAGACTAGGGAGGGGGCAAGGCGGAGAGATTGCGGGATGGAATTCCAAAGGTTAGGGACAGAGTGTCTGAAGCCTCACCTGCCAAAGTGGGGCAGGTGGGTCAGAGTACATGGAGCAGGCCAGAGTCCGCTGAGTGGAGGGAGCAGACAGGTTGGTAGCAGGTTAGGGTGTCACAGAGGTAGGGTGGGGCAAGCCATGGAGGGCTTTAATTGATCTTGAATTAAATCCTTTGAATAATGGGAAGCCAATGGAGTCGGATAAAAATGGGGGAGATGGGGTCCCGGAGCTTGGTATGGGAGAGGACATGAGCTGCAGAGTTCTGGATGATCTGCAGCCTTTGGAAAGAGGAAGTTGGGAAGGCCAACAAGCAGGGCGTTTTCATAGTTGAGCTTGGATGTGTTGAAGGCACGAAAGAGTGTATCAGTGGCCTGAGGGGGTGAGGTAGTGGTGGAGTTAGGCAATGTTGCAGAGCTGAAGGAAGGCAGAGTGGGTCATGGCATGGATGTGGGGGAAGAAAAGACAGTTGCGGTAGGCGCTGGCGCAAGCCAATCAAGGCCTCAGTCTTGTTGACTTTCAACTGTAGAAAGGTAGCTTTCATCCAGGAACTGATGTCTGACTGGCAATCTGACAGAACAGTAGTGGTCCTGGAATCGAGGGTGGAGCCAGAAAGATAGAGTTGGACGTCATCCACATACATATGGAAGTTGACCCTTTGTCTGCAGATGATGTCACCAAGGGAGAGCATATAGATATCATAGAATCATAGAATTTGATGACACAAAAGGAGATCATTTGGCCCATCTAGTCTGTGCTGGCTCTTTGAAAAGAGCAACTCAATCCCACTGCCCAGCTCTCTCCCCAAACCTAACAGACCTGTTCTCCCTAAATAAAAATCTAATTCTCTTTTAAAAGCTGTTATTGAATCGGCCTCCACCACCAATTTAGGCAATGCATTCCATATTCGAACAACCCGCTGAGTGAAAAAATGTCTCCTTAGCTCCCCTCTGCTTTGTTTTGAAACTATTTCAAATGTGACCACGAGTCACAGATTCGCCCACCAGTGGAAACATTTTTTAATTTTTCATTATTCACCCTGTCGAATCCCCTCATGATTTTATAAACCTCTATTAGGTCTTCCCTCAACCTTCTCTGTTCTGAAGAGAATAAACCTAGCCTATCTAGCCTTTCCTCATAACTGAAGTCCCTCAATCCTGGTACCATTCTAGTAAACCTCCTTTGCACCCTTTCCAATGCCTTAACATCCTTTCTATATTAATGTGGTGACCAGAATTGGACACAGTACTCCAGCTGAGGCCTAATATTGAAGCAAGGGCCAACACTTGGGGAACACCACATGTGACAGTGTGGGAGCTGGAGGAGAAGCTATGAGGGGGGGGGACAAAATGGAGATGGTGGGAGAGGAAAGAGTCGAACCAACAACAAAATTACATTTATAGAGCGCCTTTCACATTGGGAGGAACCAGGCAAGGGCAAGTCCGTGAAGATTGAGAGGAGAGGTGGTATAGGTGGATGGAGTAGTGGACAGTGTCAATGGTGGCAAAGAGATCAAGGACGACAAGAAGGCAGAGAGAGTCCTGATCACAGATGTTTAAAATATCCTTGGAAACTTTCACCAGGGTTGTCTCCATGCTATGGGCAGCACTGAAGCTGGATTAGAGGGGTTTAAGAGGGAATGGTGAGAAAGGAAGGCGTGAAGCTGATATGCAATAGCTCGTTCCTGGGCCTTGGGAGAGGAATGGGAGGTTTGTGATTGGGTGGTAACTAGAGAGTAGGTGTGGGTCTAGGGAACGTTTTTTTCAGGATGGGGGTGATAACAGCTGTTCTTAGAGGGGTGGGAACAGTGCTGGTGGATTAAGAGAGGTTGATGATGTTGGTTAGGAGGGAGCCAGGAAGTGGAGCTGAGAGATGAGGTGGGCATGGGGTCGAGGGAGCAAGTTGTGGGTTTCATTTTCGAGATGATAGCGATGTGGGAGGAGGGAGAGATAGGGTCGAAGGTGTATGGGGGGGATGGGTCATGAGGGAGAGGTAATGAGAGGACACTGGTAGATGGTTTGATAAACTGGTTCAATAATGTATCTGGCCACATCTACCATTTGTTAAACATATTGCAGATTGTCAGTGGTATAATTATTGACTGAATCTCGTGGAGCATGGAGTCAGCGCTCCAGGATGCTACCTTGTGTGAAGCCCTCTATCTAAATGCAAGTTGATGTTGCACTGATTGACATCATGCATATGAATCATTCAAGCCGCATGTATTCAAATTAGTGTAATTATTCCTTTCCTTTTTGATTTCTATCTTACATTGATCTTCATTTTTTCCTCTCACTCTAGGTATTCTTTTGAACAAATATCAACCTTGGTGTTATTATTTATATCTTAAATATTTTATGGAATTTAATTTCACCCATAAAATACACAGGCACTCCACTTTACAGTATATCCTGTGAAGCTCTTTGAGATGTCTCGATGACATGACAAGATGTCATATCTAATGCAAGGATTATTACGATTATTAATAATAAAATGTTGTATTATAGAACTAAAGTGGCAGAAATCATTTGAGAGAAATGCTATTTAATAAGTAAAAATTATTTCAGGCTTTCCATTTTGTAAACACATACCTGTTAATTCAATGGATGTGATATGATTTCTTGACAAACTGGTCAAGTATTTGTGTGTTTACATGAGACAGCTACAGGAGTGGGAAGCTTTACAGAATTAGTTACAAGGGGAATAAACTGCAGGCCATATATACTAACTACAGGTGACATATTTTCTCCCACAAATATACACTTAATTCACTTTTTACAGTACAGTATATGCTGTGAAACGCTTTGAGACGTCTAGAAGATGTGAAAGCACTATATCAAATGCAAGGATTATTATTAATAGGCACAATTTGGAGATTAGTTAATCGAGGATGAGCTGATGCTAACTAAATGATACCACCAATGTTGTGCACCATTGTACATATCCTTTGCTGGTAGCAAAAGTAAATCTTGTGTGTGCAGTGTGCAGTTTTGGTCTCCTTATTTAAGGAAGAATGTACAGTACTTGCCTTGGAGGGAGTGCAGGGTAGGTTTACTAGGTTAGTATCTGGAATGAGGGAGATGAGTTATGATGATAAGTTGACTAATTTGAGCCCATATTCTCTGGAATATAGAAGATTTAGAGGGGATCTTATAGAAACCTATAAGATTATTAAGGGGCACGACAAAGTAGATAGTGGGAGATTGTTTCCCCTGGTTGGAGAAACTAAAACCAGGGGTCACAGTCTTAAAGTTAGGGGTCAGCCCTTTCACACTGAGTTGAGAAAAAAACTTCTTCACTCAGAGGGTGGTGAATGTATGGAATTCTTTACCCCAAATGGCTGTTGATGCTCAGTCCTTGAACATATTCAAGACTGAGATAGATAGATTTCTCATTTATAAAGGGATTAAGGGGTATGGGGATAAGGCTGGTAGCTGGAGTTAGAATGGAATATCAGCTATGATTGAATGGCAGGCTTGAATGGCATACTCCTGCTCCTACTTGTTATGTTCTTACGTCTTTGCATTTTGACATTGCGCAGTTTAAGTTCAGGAATAGATACTGCAGAGATAAAAAGTTACAAAGGTTTTATAATAATAATAATCCTTGCATTTGATTTAGCGCTTTTCACGTCTTCTAGACATCTCAAAGCACTTTACAGAATATACCGTAAAGTGAATTGACTGTATATATGTGGGTGAAATGCGGCAGCCAATTGCGCACAGCCGTGTCCCACAAACAGTTGTGGATTGAAAGGACCAATTTTTTTGAGGGATTATTATTAGGCATGTAGTGTAAAATAACTTGCCGAAGATTTCACCCTGCCTGGATTGAAACGACAGCTTTTTCATGCAAATCAATATATAGTTTTATAGCGCCTTTCATATTGGAAGGGCATTTCAAAGGGATGATAGGCTCATAGAGTCTAATGTAGGAGAGGACTGCAATGCAATCAAAATGTGAAATGTGGGTTTGTAGGACTTCAATCTTAATTCTTTGAGTGTTCATCCCTACCAATCAGTTGAAATGATTCATTGTGCATCTTAAAAATAGATAGTTTTATTGAAGTGTACCTAATCAATCAGACATACTAAATCTTAATACTGTGTCTTGGTGCAGAACTTACCATGTCCTGTGTGAAACTGGTCACTTCATGGGTCACATTATCCGCTTTAATTTTAACCAGTTTACCGAGTTTGGGGGCATTAACCACAGTAAATATTACGGTTCGGTTTCCAGAGTTGTCATCATTGGTTACAGCTTGCAAATGTTCGGATCGGATGGGTTTCAATGTTCCTGGGAAAACAAATTTGAACATTGATGAGATTCTTACATCATTCCGTAAAACTGAAATAATTCCAGCTAATCTAATGAAAGGCAAGCAGTTTAGCAGCTGATGCACATATCATCATCTAAGACCAGTTTATAGTATTCTTGCCTCTAGGTTAAAAAGTGATGGATTGGTATTTGAGATCATAGTCTAGACTCTAGGTTTCAGTGCCTTGGGACGTCCTCCTGACGTGAAAGGCACTATACAAATGCAATTGTGTTGTTGTAGGTTGAAATTCAAATTGCAGTACTGAGGGAATGCTACTCAGTTAAAGGTTTCGTTTTTCGGTCAAGTTGGTAAACTGACACCCTGCCTGCTTGATTTCAGGTGGCTGTCAAAGATCCAAAGACACTTTCTTCTAATTAACAATTTTCTCGATTGGTTGTGGGACCTTGCTGGCTCAAATGGTTGTATGTTTCACCTGCAGCGCAAGACACTAAAGTTGACAGCAATTTACTGTGAAGTACTTCAAGATATTTTGGTGTGATAAGGTGTTATACAATGGAAACTATTTCTTATTTTCTAATGTAACCGCACAAATGCTTGTAACAGTCCCAAGACCCTCCTCTTCGACCATGTCTTCAGTCGCCCTCCTACCTCTCTGCCCTCCCTCATCCCAACCCTATCCCCACGCTTGGGTCCCCACCTCTGATTGTTCAGCATCTTGGGAAGTCCTCCCGACACGAAAGGTACTCTACAAATGCAATTTTGTTATGCTTGTTGAAAGAAATCACAAAAATCCTGGCCATGACTCACATCAGTGAGTAAGTAACCAGAATCATTCAGCAGATCTGTAAGGTTACAGATTCAAATCTCAGCCAGGAAAAGTTAAGGTCCTACACAGAGGTTTCTGCTGGAAGATGTCTGTGTATTGATGTCAAGTGAGAACAAGTTCAGGATTGGTTGTGATGGTCAAATAGCCTGCAAACACTCACCGTCAAGTCTCACACACGAATAATGGCCATTTAGGTGAGGAATCAAAGGATAACTGTGCAACTTCACCTCAATGTGAGAATCAAAAGGAATTCAATGGAGGAAGAAAACATTAGAAGAGAATGAAAGGTTGGGGGGAAAAGAAATGAGCACAATGAATTTCATTTTGAAAAGCAGGCTGCAAATACCACCGAAATGGGAATATGATTCCCTAATCAGAATGATACTGATCCCCAATCAGAATGATACTGACATAGCCATTCATCTTATAATTAATGCACATTGTCACAGTCACTGTAATGAACAGTATGAAGGTGAACAGTACGAAGGATTTCTTACCGACAGACTGAAAATGTCACCGGTTGTTTACATCTAATTACTGACAACACAGGAATTAAATAGCAAACTCATGGCTTCCCAAGCCACAAGTTCTGTTCAGAATAAAAGTGGCTTGGGTTAAGACAAAAGTCTGCAGTTTTTGATCTTGTGTTCAGATCACCCTGACACCAGTTCATGCCGTAGGATGGACATAACATCTGCTACAATGGACAAACCAGGGAATTCAGCCAAGTTTTTTTGTTTGGGTTGGAGTGGTGGTGGTGGTGATGAAAAAAACCCGGAATGGGAATCAAATTATAGGGTCGACTATAACAATGTAAGAAACTGAAACACAAAAGAGCTTTAATAAGTGTAACACAGTGCAAATTCCTCATGGTCATTAGTGGTGACAGGAACTAAATACAGGCTTCATTATTTGCTTGATTACTCCATCCCTTAGCATTTCTAAATCCATGGCAGGACATTTATGGGTATAATTTACAATTGATGTCGTGAAGAACCATACAGTGAAGGAATCACCACTACTTCATTTTATAGCCAGAGATACTCATCAATTCTCTGTTGTTTCTTTTTACTGTGTGAATATAGCCATAGCACAAGCCTGATGAGAAATGTAATGTCCGACATTGTAGTCTGAGCAGTCAGAAAACAATGTGCTGTAGTTACTTGGGACATGAAAGGCACTATACAAGTGTAATTTTGTTGTTGTTACCATAACTGTATTTAACTTCTACAATTCAGCACAGTGGAGCTCTGTGATTAGAATCTGTAAGATCTCATTTGCAACAAATCCCATTCTTGAAAACAGCAAGATCATCATGCATATGCATGTTGTAAATGTTCAAGATAGAAAAATATGATAAGTAAACAAAATTAGGAAAGTGCAAATAGCTAATTTGGCTACACATGCTGGTTCCCGCGCTGAAAGAAAAAAGGCTTATTTCCATATCATTGGGAGCTGACAACATCACTTGCTGTTTCCTGCGCTTGCACAATGCAAGTTGATGTTAATGGTGACCCAGTAACCTAGGGGCCAGCCTGCTTTACAGAGGAAGCAAAATTCACATGATTGATTTGGATGTAGAAGGCTCGTTGATCTCACCCTTCCAGAATACCAATTCCACTATTCTCCCATTGCAGCACAAAGCTGTATCTTAAATGAGTCCCACATCCCGGCTTCCACCGCATTTAATAATAATAATCCTTGCATTTTCATATAACACTTTTCACGTCTTCCAGACGTCTCAAAGTGCTTCCCCAAATATACTGTAAAGTGAATCGATTATATATTTGTGGGTGAAACACGGCAGCCAATTGCACACAGTAGTGTCCAACAGACAGCCGTTGATTGAGTGATTGTTTTTCCTCCCGCACTCACCCAGTTACCTGCGGGGTACCCCAGGATCCATCCTTGGCCCCCTCCTTTTCCTTATCTACACTCTTCCTCTTGGGGATGTGATCCGCAGACATGGGGCACAATTCCACATGTACGCAGATGACACTCAACTGTATCTCTCCACTTCACTTTGTGACCCCCGTCCCCCGATGTTCTGTCAGCCTGCCTTTCGGACATCAGGGGCTGGATGAGCACAAATTTCTTGCAGCTGAATGTTGACAAGACGGAGGTCATACTCCTTGGCTCTCGTCAACGTCTCCATTTGCACGGCTCTCACCTCCTCCACCTTCCCGGCCTGCCCCTAAAACTCACCGAACCTGTGCGCAACCTTGGCATCAGGTTCGACCCCCAACTGTCCTTCCTCCCCCACATCTGGTCCGTCACCAGCACTGCCTTCTACCACCTCCGACGGATCGCCCGTCTCCGGCAATACCTCACCTTAAAAGCAGCGGAAACCTTTGTCACCTCTCAGCTGGACTATTGCAATGCCCTCCTCACCGGTCTCCCCTCCACCACAATCCACAAAATCCAGCTTATCCAAAACTCTGCCGTCCGCATACTCACCCGCTCTAAGCTTCGCTCCCCCATTACCCCAGTCCTTGCCAGACTTCACTGGCTCCCTATCCCAGAGAGGATCGACTTCAAGATCCTCACCCTTGTTTTCAAATCCCTCCACTCCTCTGCACCCCCCTATCTCTCTGATCTCCTCTCCCCACAACCCAGTACCCACTGCCTTCGTTCCTCTGGGTATGGCCTCCTCCGTGTCCCCCGAGTCCTCCGCTCCACCCTCGGCGGCCGTGCCTTTGGCCACTACGCCCCGAGGCTCTGGAACTCCCTTCCTCACTCGCTTCGCCTCACCCCCTCTCTTCCCAGTTTCAGGTTTCAGCTGAAGACCTTTCTCTTTGACCGAGCTTTTGGTCACCTTCCTGCTCCTGCTCCTGGCTCGGTCCTGGGATCCGCTACTGTGAAGCGCTCTGAGATGCCTTCTGGCGTGGAGGGCGCTATATAAATCGAAGTTGTTGTTGACCAAATATTTTTTTTAGGAATTGTTATTAGGCATGTGGAGTAAAAAAACTTGCCCAATGTTTTACCCTGCCTGGAATCAAACCCAGGTCTCTCATAACATAAGAACATAAGAATTAGGATGGTTCAGGATAGGCCATTCGGCCCCTCGAGCCTGCCCCACCATTTGATAAGATCATGGCTGATCTTCTGACCTAACTCTAAATTACCTGCCCTATCCCCATATCCCCTAATCCCTCTATTTTAAAAAATCTATCAGTCTTAGTCGTGAACATTTTCAAGGACTGAGTATCTACAGCCTTCTGGGGCTGTAGATAAATATAAATTTATAAATTCACTACCCTCTGAGTGAAGAAATGTTTCCTCAACTCTGATCTAAAAGGCTGACCCTTAATTTTAAGACTGTGACCCCTGGTTATAGATTCTCCTACCAGGGGAAACAGTCCCTCAGTGTCTACTTTATCCAGCCCTTTGAGAATCTTATATGTTTCAATAAGATCTCCCCTAATTCTTCTGTACTCTAGAGAATACCTGCCCTAGTTTATTCAACCTATCCTCATAGGTCAGTCCCCTCATCCCAGGAATTAACCTAGTGAATCTACGCTGCACCCCCTCTAAGGCAAGTATGTCCTTTATTAAATAAGGAGACCAAAACTGCACACAATACTCTAGGTGCGGTCTCACCAAGGCCCTATACAGTTGCACCAAGACTTCCCTACTCTTGGACGCTAAACCTCTCGTTTGTGAGGCGAGTGCTCTAATGACTGATTTACTCCACGGAATCAATTACAGTAAAGCCCGTTTATCCGTGACCCGATCAACCGGATTGCTCGACCCCCTCCAGGGGCAATTCTGCATTCCAGCAATTGTGAGTATGCTCACTTTGCGCACGCGTGCAATGCGTGTGCATGCGTACTTATTAAACTTGGAGTTTTTACCGATCGGTAAAAAATTGTGTTTTACCGATTATTTTACCGAGTGTGCTCAAATGTTTATTGGTAAGTGTCCATACAATATTCTGTTACTATTTAGTGTATTATTAATATATGTTTTGAAATAAGTTAATTTTTTGTGTTGGGTTTTCAGCAACTTGCCGCCCAATTATCCGACACAGTCAATTACTTGACCCCCCCACAGGATGCCGGATAAACGGGCTTTTACTATACTAACCTCTCAGTAAGGAAACACTTCCTTATATCTGTTCTAAATTGTCCTTCAGAATCCTGAACCTGGCAAACCTTAAAATATTGTCCTAGATTTACATTTTTTTAAAAATTACTTTTCATAAGATCACAAGATTGATTTGGATGCAGAAGGTCATCGGATCAAACCTGATCTCATCCTTCCCAAATACCCCAAATATCCTTTCCTCATGCATCATGTGGAAAGGATAGGTGATTAGATCACTCATAATACCACTTCCTGCTTCCCACAACAAAACAGGAAGTAATGCCAATATAGTAGCCCAGACATCAGCCATATGTGTCCTGAACAGCCAATTGCTATGCAGAGGTTTGCAAGCTGGCTGTGTGCAACTGTGGTTTAAGTGATTTTTTTGATATTGTGAAGAGCTTTCTACAGGGTTGTACTGGGTTTGCAACAAACCCCATTCTTGGTGATAAGAATATCAGCTATCAGAAAAACATAACATAAAAAAGCTAAGCTTGAATAAAAAAATGCTTTCAATAGTTCTGACATACCATTAGAGACAAAGTTTCAAATCATACGAGTGAGCAAGGTGAAGTACACTACTGTATTTGAACAAAAAAAATCATAGAGCTATCACACTAATAAGCCACATAAAATTGATTGTAGAATTTGCATTCTTTTGTAAAAATTGTATGCACTTTTGCTACCTCTCACCTGCTTGACATATCGGTTAGAACTGCACTCAAGGACAACAAGCCTAAAGCTTCTTTTCCTTCCTAAAGTATTTTGACACCAAATCTGACCGCAGACATTTGTAGGATTTTTAGTAATGTCTGGCTGTGTCCAACTATGCTGTGCACTTCTCTGGTATTTGTTTAATTAAACAGAGGAATGCATGGATTCAGAGAGAAAATAGCTTCAGCGTCAAATCAATGGAAATCTATAGTTTCCATCACAGCTGATGTAAAAATTCAATGCAACCTTGGAATGCTTTTAGAAATTCATCTTGTGTTCCAAAACAAATTGAGTAACAACAAAAAAATTACATTTATAGAGTGCCCTTCACATCGGGAGGACGTCCCAAGGCTCCGAAAAATCAGGGGTCGGGATCCGAGCAAAGGGGAGGGGCAGGGTAGGGGAGAGTGAGAGAGGTGGGACGGCAGCAGAAGGCACAATCGAAAAGGAAAGTCTTGAGATTGGCTTTGAAAGAGGTAAGAGAGGAAGCGAGGCAAAGGGACTGTGGGATGAAGTTCCAAAGTATGGGGCCAAAACTGATGAGTAAATATACAACTGAGTACCTGTTTAAATCGCTGGGCAGGTTTTTAATGTGGCTTTTGAAGATAAATCTCTGCCTCCACTCTCGACTCCAGGACTACTGATGTCCTGATAGAATGCATGTCAGATATCAAGTTCTGTATGAGAGCCAAATTTCTACAGTTGAACATCAACAAAACCGAGTCTCTCCTGATTGACTTGGGCTAGCTGCTCTGCACTGGCAACATCAGCATCCATGGATGCGCTCTCCACCTCAACAAGACAGTCAGGAAGTTAGGTGTCATATTCGACCCTCAACTGTCCTTTCTCGCCTACATGCACATTATGACCAGCTCTGCCTTCCCCCACCTCCACAACATTGCCTCAACCCTCAGGCTGCCAAAATCCTCATACATACTCCTCATTTCAACCAGGGATGTCTTCCCAATGTGAAAAGCGCTCTATAAATGTAATTTTGTTGTTGTTGTTATACATGTTGGCCTTCTCTCCATAAGCTGCAGATCATCCATATCTCTGCAGCTTGTGTCCCCTTGTGCACCATGCTCCATGACCCCATCACAACCACTCTTGCCCAGCTCCACTGGCTTCCCGTCCCTCTGAGGATCTCACTTAATTGTGAGACTAAATGACTCACCTAATTGTGATAAGTAATAATAATCCTTGCATTTGATATAACGCTTATCACGTAAGGATCGTAAAGTCAATCCACTGTGAGCCAGTGGAAGAGGGGAGCATGCAATGTTTTGGATGAGAGTGGTAGCGTTTAAATTAGCTAGGGTTTATCTGTGGTGGGGCTGGACCTTCCATAAAGTCAAGCCTGGAGGTAATGAAGATGTGAATAGGGGTTTCGACTGCATTGGGCGCACAACGGGAGTGGAGACAGTGAATGTTGCAAAGATGATGAAAAGAAAGACTTGGTCAGGGATCCGATGTAAGGAAGGAAAAGGAGCTGAGGGTTGAACAGAATGTGCGCTAGCTCACAGTAAGGTGAAGAGAGCACCAGGAAGGTTGAGGTAATTGGATCCAGAGTCAAGTAGGTGTTAGTGGAGTGCAAGTGGTACATATACTTTGATTCTTAGTGGTTTATTGTGTTTGTGCCTTCAGTCTCCAAGCATACCTTTACTAAATCAACATATATATGGTATAATCATCCTGAAATAATTTCAATTCAATGCATAACCTAGCTTCTAGTTATGCTAGGAGTGTCGTATGTAATCAGGGACCTACAGTGTACTGCCAGTCACATGAGACACATAATTACGTCTACTGTTTTGGAGTTTGAACAGAGAATTAAAAAACATAAATACATACACAAGACTGCAGTTTAGAACACAAGGGAATATTGAAAGGAAAGTTGCTGGAAATTGGCTCTACAGAATAATAATAATACATTTGATACAGGACCTTATCATGTTGTCTAGATATCTCAAAGCACTTCACAGAATGTACTGTATAGTGTATATTTGTAGGCGAAATTGCGGCAGCCAATTGCAGACAGCTGTATCCCACAAACAGTCGTGGATTGAGGTGACCAAATTATAAATCTTTTTTTGGTGGGGGGGGGGAAATTAGTATCAGGCACCTGGAGTAAGGAAACTTGCCCAAGATTTTGCCCTGACGGGAATCGAACCCAGGTCTCTCGCTTGCGAGGCGAGGGGTCTGATCACTGAGCTACAGGACTCCTCATTTCTGTTTGGGTGGAGAGGTGCTATATCAAATGCAAGGATAATTATTATTATTATTATTATTCATTTGGGTGGTTTGGGGGGGGGGTGTGGGGCCAGGAAAAAAAAGTAGTTATTTGCATTATTAAAAATCAGTAAAGATTTGTAAGCTTTAAAAAGGTTTATCCACAAGTTGTGAGCTCACAATCAATTTCTGAGTTAGTGAGTCAATCCAAGTCATGAGACGGGGACTGATTTTGAAATCAATGCAGCTACATCGTAATGGAATTTGGCAAAAACATTGCTGATGACAGTTAATCGCCGAGGAAGTAAAACACAACAAGATGCATACAACTCAGTGCTGTGTAAGCTAACTTTCAAAGGAAAAACAAGAAAGTATTTTGGTGCCTGAAAAATGTATCAAATTCTTGACCCCTCTTGGTGGAAACACAATATTGCATATGGAGATTTGTGACTACAAATAAAATGGATGCTTCATTACAAAATGACTTGTTCCCCAATGAGAGAACAAAAAACAGGCAATGAGATGTATTCAAACAATAAATTTTTGTTTTATTCTTGTGATTCCCAATATGTGAATGTAGGGAATCAATGCAATTTTTAAAATGGCTAACTGCGAATCCTTGTAGCTGATAAAATTGTGAGTAAAGAGTGCAGTCTTGTTATAACACAATTCAAACAGCATAAATTTGTTGCTATAAATTCCAGATTATCCGGTGACCCCTGATATCACTTCCTGATTATCTGCGTATTTGCAAGTTGGTGGTGATCTAATAGCCCCCAAGCATCCCCCAATTGGCTCCCTGATGTACAAATAGTCGATTCCCAAATCGTCAATGTCAGTTGATGTTTTGCCAAGTTTTTGACCTAACACCAAAAGAAAACCACACAGATAAATTGGGAACTGAACTGAAACCTTCCACGATAGCATTACACCACACCATCACCGATGGGGCCACCTGCCAGCTGTATCTTCTCGTTAGAGGGGATAAACTTAACATTTTTTTTGTATAGTGAAAAAAGCGGTCGGGGGGTGGGAGTGGGGAAGAAAAAGTGAACACAGAAAATAAATATATTTTACAGTGTGTCCCAGAGGACATCAACAGCAACAACAATAATCATAAATTACATTTGTATAGCGTCTTTCACATCAGGAGGACGTCCCGAGGCTTTGGATAGTCAGGAATCTGCAGCCAAACTGATTGTTGGGATCAGGAGAGATGAAGGGAAGAGAGGGTAGGGGTAGGAGGATGATCGAAGACACAGTAGAAGAGGGCCGTTAGACAGGTCTTGAAGGAGGCAAGGGAGGGGACGAGGCAGAGGACTAGGACCTTACTTATAAAGATATAACGCAGAAACGGGCAATTTGGACCATTAAATCTGTGCTTGTATTTTTCTCCATAAGCTATCAAACGTATTCCCCTCTGCTACTTGCTCCTTTTAATAATTCTCTTCTAGTATCTATCTAAACGCCTTTTAAAGATTAATTTCAAGCTCTTAAAAAAAATCACTTCAGCATGTCAAATTTTCCAGGAAAGTACAAGCACACCTGCATTGCTCTAGGCTGCATTACATTAAAAGCTGAATGTCTAAATGCTTCATTTGCTGTTGCAATGAAATTCTTTTTCCTAATTAGTTTCCTAATTAATCCGCTTCACCGATCTGATTCCATATGTTTGAATGACTGGAACCAGCACACAGAGCAGGTAACAATGGAGGGTTTCGTAGCAAACTGCGTTCCCTCACAATGCTGCAAAATGCCATTTATTTAGAAATGGATGCTATTTAATCAATCTTTCCATAGCTGTTAAACGGAATGTACCAGTCCTTCCAAATGAAGCTGGTTTCTGGGAAGCTTTTGGGTATCATATAGAAAATGTGGTCTGGGTTGACCAGATTTTCAGATCAATGTTAAATAGGAACTTTAAAAGAATTGAAAGAATCATTAATTCCAAGAAGGATATTTTCAGGAAGCTTCATGTCTATTGCTTGCAACTGAAACTACAAAGTTGACCACTCTAACCCCAAATCTGCTACAGAAAGATCTTATGCAATGTTAAAAGAAAACAATAATCAGTTTGTACTGCAGTAGCAGCCAAACAAGAGGTCTGGACTAGTGTGTGTTTGATTATACAGTCCGCATGCCAGTCGTATTGCTGTTTATTGGCAAAATAATTTTTTTACATGTTTTTTAAAAAAACACGATTGTGGGCTACAAGCTTGCCTGCTTTATATTACTGCACTACAATAGCAATCCCCCCAAACACTACACCCCACTATCCCATTGCATACAAAATGCTGCTATATAGGGTCCGTCAATATGGAAATTTTCCGATATCATTATATCGGTGGGTTCATATCGATATATACTGATATCACCGGGTTTTTTTAATCCTGTGTATGCGCGTGCATTCGTAGGAGGTGCGCGCACATTTGGAGGTATGCGCGCATTCTGGTGTGCGTGCGCATTTCGATATGCGTGCTCTAGGCCCAGGAGGTTTGCAATGCCGGCAACAAGGTAAGTTGAAAAAGTTTTATATTATACTGATATAACCGATATATCGCCAGACACGATATACCGGTATTTTGCGATATACCAATTTTTTTTATACTGAATTTTTCGATATACCAATATATTCAAATTTCCAATATCGGCATATCAATATGAAAAATTATACCGATATAACCGATATATCGCCGGACACTACTGCTAAATGATATTCTCCAGCAAACTACTCAATTTTTAAAGAGAATAATACACTAAGGCTGACTAAGTCGTTTGATATTTTGCCAAACAATCATTAGTATTTGAATACGCAACAAATAAAGTAAACACAGATGGCATGTGGTGTATGTGAAAATTCTTCCTCAAAAAGCTTCATTTTGAAGGACTGGCTATAGTAAAATAAATTTCCTAACATTTCTAAATAATGGCATTTTGCATCCTACTTGGTTCTCAGTAAACCCAAATGAATAAAGACAAAAGAGGGTAATCTGCAGAAGGTGGTTTATAGCCCTCATTTCCGTTGGTCACATAAGAGTCAGTACAGTTGGAAGTATAGAAGTATAGCCACATCTATACATCCAACTTTCTTTGTGGACCCAACTTGCAGAGAAGTCCAAGCCTATGGAAGGATCCTGCTTACTTGCCCCCTTCCCTCCCTCCACCTCTAAATAGCACAATGGTGTTAAAGCATTAATCAGTGAATTTCCCTTGGGAACGTAGGAACAAGAGTAGGCCATTCAACCTTTCAAACCTGGTCTGCCATTTAATTAGATTGTGGCTGATCTGTATCTCATCAATCCTTTTAATTCCAATTTCCCACGTTCTCCCCTTCATATCCCTTCGTACCCTGACCTACCAAAAATCTATCAACCTCACTCATGAAAATGTGGATGGATCCAGAATCCATGGTCTTTTGGGGGAAGAGAATTCCACATTTCACCGCCGTTTGAGTGGGCTGCTCTGCATTGGTACCATCTCCTCAAGGAGGGGTTACATTCTTTTGCTCTCTCCCAGAAGAAGTAAGAAATAATTTTGTTCACAATGATCAAAGGTATATGCACAGTTATTTCAAAAGATCACTGATTAGATGTTTATAGATTTATATTTAGAAGACTAAAAGTACGTAGCAGAAATGCAAAATTACAAATTACTTTATGACCAGAAAAATGGGAGTACGAAAACATGGAAATAATGTTACTTCTATATTAAAAAAAACATGGTTGGACTGCATTTGGAGTTCCGTGTCCAGTTCTGGTCACCATACCAGAGGAAGGATATTGTTGCAATGGAGAGAGCATTGAGTAGATTTGCACATGATATCAAAAAAGAGCCCTAACGATGAAGTAATTAAGAAGGGATCTGGTAGTTTAAAGTTGTGAAAGGATGTGATAAGGTGGGCATTGATAGGTTGTTTGCACCTGATGGCGAGTCCAAAACAAAGGGACAGAAGTTTAAGTTAGCCAGTAACAGATCTGAAGGGGGAGTTTAGGAGGAATGTCTTTAGGCAGAGAATGTGGAACTCACTGCCAGAAGCTATGGGTGAAGCTCAAATTACAATGAAATGAATTTAAAGGAAAGATGGAGCTCAGGTGGAGTATAAATGCTGCACAATTTATATTTCAGTTAGGCTGAAATGCCCATTCCTGTGCTGTAAAGTTTATATAATTGTATGTAACTAGTAAGTCGACAGCTGCAAATCACGTTTCATTTTGAATTAAATAGATTTCCTTTCATTGAGCTTTTCAAGGATTATTTTCCCCTTTATGGTTAGTTAAAAAAGCAATAGACAAAACTTAAATAAACATGGGGACTGCGTGGCTTCTACGAACATGAAACTTGTTAACATAGCTGGCATGCATCATATGTCAAGCACTTTTAAGAAAAAAAATTCTCATTGAAAAACTGAAGGACTACCATGTTACCTGGAAAGACACCGAAACCTTGACTTGTCTCAATACTCAGGATCAGGGCTCTTGCAGTGATGCTGAAGATCTGGCGAGGAGCAAAGTTCAGTCCATCTGTAACCTGAAAGTTAAATCCTCCTGACATGGCCCCTGTAAATATTTGATGGACAGAAATATCAATGCAGTGTTATCAGGTTAGACTCCAGAAGTACCCCAACACGCAGTCTGGGATCCCCAAGCCTTGGCTCTTGCCAACCTGTGTCTACCCTTGTAAAAAAAAAGTACCATGGTACTACTACCATTACCATGGTACTTTTGTTTACAAGGGTAATACTTTCCAGAATTAGGCAAGCAGAATGCATCCCTCCAACAATGGAGGGATGCGTATCCCATTCCAACAATCTTTGGGATTTCCATGTGTAGGTGGGATGTATGGAAATCTCAGCTTGATTTGGATACACTTAAGAATGGATGATGAATTAATTCAAGGTTCCATATTAATAGGACCAGCAAAGTTAGACCTAGATATGTTTTATAAAGAACAGTTTTTGAGCAACTTGTTATTTTAATCCGCAGTGTATCACGCTGTGGAAAACCTCTGAACAAGAACATCCCATGACGAGCAATCCATTCCCTTTATCTGACCCCTCTTAGTGAGATTCATGTGCTTTAGCATTAGTGAAGGCAGTCGTCCATGTCTAACAGCAGGCTTGCACCACATGATAGTGTAAAATTTGTACTTTAGTCCTTTAGATTCAGATCTATTCTGCAGGACCAGCAGGTGGTTATGCAAATCTATTCAAATTGTGCAAGAGAGTTTTGACTGGTTGAGGAGCGCTGAGAGATAGCAACTGCAAAATAAATGCATGAACGCTACACCTTTTGCAAATTATATTATGCTTATCTAATCTACCAGTGGCTACAACTCCTGTCCGTTCTCATGAAGGAAAAACATTTTTAAAAAGGCGAATAATCAATGCCTACGAATTGTCTTTTTTCAATAAAAATCCACATCACAACAGTGCATGCTCAATAGCTGATTTATACACAAGGAATACAAATTGAAAGCAAGACAATACTCTCCTTTGGTGTTGTTCAGCTTGCAATAAATAATATGTTCATAAACAAATGCCTATAAACTCAATCCACAGATTTGAATGACAATGTCCAGTTGTCAACAGAACATATCCTACGATTAATCAAAGCTTTGCCTCAATGCAAACTGCATTTGCTAGGACAGTATCGATCTGCTTCAATGGCAGAGCCACAATAAAATTTCCTCCACAATTTATGGGATCAGAAAGAATGGAACATGTTTTCAGTAGTTATCTCTTCCAGCCTTTGACAACAAATGCATCCTCAGGCATTTTAGATTTTGCCTACACTCATTACTCAGCACCAAGTTCCTAGGATTAGTAATTATAATCATGATTATAGAGCTCCACCTGGTGGCAGAAAATGGGTGTCAAGACAACAATTTGGTGTGTTGCAGTAGGTTCTGGTAACAACAACAAAATTACAATTTTATAGTAAATGTCAGGAGGATGTCCCAAGGCACTGGACAGTTATTGTTTCAGACCCGAGCAGGGGTCGGGGACGGGGAGGATGGAAGGAATGGGGGATTTGGGGTGACCGATGTGACCGTTGAAGAGGAGGGTCTTGAGGCAGGACTTGAAGTAGGCCAGGGAGGGGGCAAGACAGAAGGACTGCGGGCTGGAGTTCCAGAGGTTGAGCGGCAGAGTGGCTGAAGGCTCACCTGCCAATGGTGAGACGGATGAATCGGGGGACGTGGAGCAGGCTGGAGCCTGGTGAGTGGAGGAGGCGGGCGGGCGGGCGGTAACACTGAAAAGGTACAATATTATGGAACAAATAGGGAGAAGTTCTGCTACTGGTGAAGTTATTTACTCCGGCATATAATCTACATGGGTGTATAATTGTATTCACTAATTTAAGCACATCCCAATGCCCAAACAGTGGAATTTCACCCTCTGTGTGACCAATGCTTTGAAATATCTCAAGTTAAAAAGTGATTTAGAGGGGTGGTTAGTTCTTTATGAAAACAGTTGGAGCACACATCACAACAGATTGTCAATAAACCTCTAGATTAAGCACTAGCCAAAGCAAGAAAAAGTTTGTGGTGAGTTGAGTTGGAGCAATAATAGAAGCCACGAGATCTAAAGGTTAAAGTGGGAGAAGGATGTCAACTGGTGGATCACAAGGAATTCAATATCAAGCCTATGAACAGCGCAAAGATGTTCAGCAGACGGACCAATCAATCTGAGTCTGTTTCCTGCAATATAAAGTCCTGGTGCTTGAATGATGTTGTATGTGCCAGAACTGGAAGATGATCTGGCAGATGAGAAGATTGTGGAGATGGAAAATGACAGCAAGATGACCTCTGTTTGCACTCATAGGGGAGAAAGAATGAAAGTAGAGGCATGGGCATTGGTAACCAATTATTAAGGACCAGCGACGAAGGAAATCCTTGGTCAAAGATAACCGATACCATTTCACAATTTTTGGAGTGGAAAGTTGATTCATCGGAACAGATAAAGTGGACCAATGGTAAGGTTGAAATGTTCTGAGACATTATCCTATGTGAAAGGTGCTATATACTGTACATGCAAATTTATACAGTGGGAGTCATTGAAAAGATATTGTGGGAGTTCCTGGGTTTGACATATACTCTCGGAAAAGCCTATTTAAAAAATATATTAGTCACTTAATGTGTCAATTCACTTTACAGTACATTCTGTGAAGTGCTTTGAGACCTCTTGGACATGACAAAAATAATACTTGACAAGGGGCTGTATCAAATGCAAGGATTATTATTATTATTAGCTGAGATGGAAAAGGAAAAGCCAGATGTATCAAGAAGGAGTCAAGATAAGAGTATGTGGAGCTGAGGAACTGGTCAATGAAGTCCTAGAGTTCAGCACACGAGAAAAATTCTGCACCAACAGTTATCAACGAAACTGAGAAAGATTAGGGATTGTGCCCAAGGAGGATCGAACAAGGCATGTTCCACATAACTGATCTATGAAAGATTTCCAATGAAAAAAAATTGATGAAGGTGAGACAAGTCTAATCAAGTGGGTAACCTATTGTGATATATGCTCCATGACAAACTGAGGAAAGTTTAGATGTTGATTTAGAAACATAAACTAACAGCCTGTCTTAAAATCGATGGGATAGAAATCCATTGAAAGATATTACAAGACCAGAAAACCTGCCCAAATGATAAATCAGTAGAGACAAATTATTTGTGATTAGAGATTTCCATTACTTTTCTACTGATAATGAAGATGATCCGCTTTCCTCCAGTCCACATGGTGTATTTACAGGAATCCAAAGAAGAGTCCATCAATAAAATACACTGGTAGTTAGATTAATGGTGAAGACACATCAAGAAGCATCTAATTACCATTCTCTGAAACTATAAGTTGCATTAAATTCCTTCCATGTTTCAAGATGTACCGGTATACAGTATTTTACCACTGAAAAAAGGAGCAGTTACCTGCATGTACAAAGACAAGCTGCTCATTATTGATCCGGTCCTGGGTGAAGTTGAGGATTTGCTTGTTTGGTGAAGACTTTAGAGCAAGGTGACCATTGCTAGGAGGAGTAACAGAATACACAAGTTCTTGTGGAGAGGAGTCTTTGTCTTGTGCATTCAGATCGTCCTTTGTTATTTCCGTGACTGAACCAACCCATACCTGAATAACAACAACAAACAACAGCAACAAAATTACATTTGTAGAGTCTTTCATGTCGGGAGGACATTCCAAGTTGCTGAACAGTCAAGGGTCAGGACCCGATGGGTGGCTTGGGATGAGGGAGTGCAGAGAGTTAGGAGGGAGACTGAAAGAACGGTCGAAGAGGAGGATCTTGAGACCAGTTTGAGGGAGGAAAGGGAGGGAGTGAGGCAAAGGGATTATGAGATCAAGTACCAAAGTGTAGGGGCAGAGAGGCTGAAAGACCGGCCTTCTTCATGTCTCCTGGCGGGTCGGGTGGGAGACATGAAGCAGGTTAGAGCCTGCTGATAGGGGTCGCAGAGCCTAGTGTAGGAGAGGACACGAGCTGCTGAGTTTTGGATGATCTGCAGCTTGTGGAGGGAAAAGTTGGGGAAGTTGTCAAGGGGGAAGTTGCTGTAGTTGGCCTTGAGATAACAAAGGCATATGTAAGGGTTTCAGTAGCCTCAGGGGTGAGGCAGTGACGGAGACAGGTGATGTTGCGGAGGTGGTGGAAGATGGTGCTGTTATGCACAGATATTGGGGAGAAAGGACAGTGTCAAACAAAACACCCAGGTTCCTGACTGGCTTAGTTAGGTGCAGCATCCGTGGATGTTGATGCTGCCAGTACCTGAAGTGCGGAGCACTATCGCGAGCCATTCAGGAGGGCCTCGGTTTTGACAGTAAAGCTGTATGGTAATTCACATCTTGCATTTAAGATTAGATATTCACTAATTAGAAACAGAGTGTCTGTCTGACATTATAATGAAAGGAATTTGGGCTCCCATCCAGCTCACTTTTGCATTAAGTTTGATAAAGCTTCAACCGTCTTTAATATTCTATAGATGTGGGACAGGAAGGGATGGGATTGGACAGGACGGAGAGAGAGAAGTACAATACCCCTTAGAACAAACAGTATTATCCCAACAAATTTCCTATTTTCATCCGTTGGAGAAGCCTTGTATATACCTCTACCCTGCAACACTGAAGAGGTTGGCAAGTTTTACAACTTCCTAGCTCCTGTTTTGGAGCGGTTTTATAACTGGAAAAACTCCTAGTTTCAGTTATAAGCAGCCAGAATGGGAACAAATGGGAATTTTAATCAGGCTTTAGATTAGAAAATCAGGCAATTATTAGATGTTTATTACTTTTCATAAGTCACTTATAAAACTTGCATTTTGGTGAAAAAACAATTATTTTAAAACACAATTTGCCCTTATTGCAAAATCTTTATTTTAATATTTAGAAACAATGCATTGGATTTTTTTATTGGAATCTGTGGAGGACACAGAATTCATTAAGGATGTACAGATGCCATTTTTGCAAAAAAAAATTGTTTTCATCACTTGCCTCGTTACCATTTCAAAAGATAGTTTGATTTCATCCTGTTGAATTATATGTGACAAAAAAAAACATCCAAGGAGTGATTGCAAACAGTGGAAAGTCACAAACAAAAGTATAAACAAAAGTATTTCATGTATAAATGATTCTTTTATGAATAAGGTTACCAACTGTGTACCACATATTGGTGGAGCTGTAATCTTTGAGATGGGTCTCGTTTCGCAAACATCGATCCTAAAGGGCAGCACAACTTAATAAAAAGACTAAAAGGAATAGCTTGTTTCTGTGTTTGTTTATCTTGTGGAATGAGGAGCACACTAATGGTATAGTATACAAAGTATACTATAGTTAGTATACAAAGATGGTGAGTTAAAAGGTCTACAAACTTCACCTTATGGCTATTTGTGAGAATATCTAGAAAGTTCGCCTATAGCTGTTTGTGAGACTGGCTGCTGTATTGCCTACAAAATAGACACAAACTTGCACTTGTATAGTGTCTCTCATGTAGGTCACTTTGTAGCACTTAAAATACACTTGAGTGTTTTATAAAACCTATAAGAAGCATTCTCAACTTACTCGAAATATTTTGTTGGTGGTTATGACTGGAGACTCGTCATTCAGCAAAGTAACATTAACAAAAATAGTCCGTAGCAGACTCTGCTTTCTTAGTGTTGTATCGTTGACTATGATGGAGAGGTTGTCTGAGAGAGTCTCGCTGTCATCATGAACATAGTAAATAAATTCCTGCTCAACCTATTAGACAAAGAAATAAATAAAATGAGCAGAACAAAATTTTCACACAAGAATATACTTTACAGTATATTCTGTGAAGCACATTGAGATGTCTAGAAGGCGTGATAAGCGCTATATCAAATACAAGGATTATTATTATTTATTAAAATCAGTGTTTCTGCCATCACATACAGCTTCGTAAAATCTGACATTCTTATCATGGTGAACCAAAATAAATAAATCCAGTCTATCCTGGTCCACTGTCGTAGAAAGATAGAGCCAACATCTTTCAGTTGGAAGATTAAAAGTTGAATTTCTCTCAAATTTTTAAAATTGCAATTCGTTTTACTAATATTGTTAGAAAGAAATATTAAGCAAAATCATGTGAAAAACGCTGGAGATCACTAAATAAAGAGGAACCCTGTTGTAGCCAACTGTCCAATATCTCCAGTGGCTGCAATAAATAAGCATAAAAATAGGCAACATCCAGGTCGTCAGGTTGCTGCTGTTGTCACCGCTATTGTTACTTCCTGCATGCTGAGTACGAACACTATGCACAAGAGGTGACTCTCACATCATCTCACAAAGCAGTCAGCTGTGCCTTGACGACATAGAAGATAGCATTCTCTGCACAGAAAGCCAGATAGTCCACGCACTGTACATCTGATAACAACAACAACTTTGATTTATATAACGCCCTCCACGCCGGGCGGCGTCTCAGAGCGCTTCACAATAGCGGATCCCGGGACCTGGGCAGGGGTAGGAAGGTGACCAAAGGCGCAGGTGAAGAGAAAGGTCTTCAGCTGTAACTATTGGATCTATAGGGGAACCCATGTTATAAGTAAATCTGCCCTCTATTGTGGTGGTGAAAACACCTCATACAGTACAAATATCTGTTGACTCCAGTGCAGTACAAACAACTGATCAGAAACAATATTTTGACACTACCTGTTGCCTGGTAAATGACGCAAGTGATATTCCAGGGAAGTGCGAGTTCTCTACGTATCCATGTTTTGGTTGTTCTATGATGGAGTATTCCAAATTAAGGCCGGCAAAATGGTGATTTGAGATTTTAATGATGTCCTCTGTCAGGGCCTTAGCAGCACCTTCCTTGATGGTAAAGTTCTGGACCTGGATTGGGATTACCCTGGGAATTATATCAATTAGGACTAAGATGCCAGTCATCTTTATCACCCCATTTGTTACATCCACATTAAAATTGTCCTTCAGCTTGTTGGTTTTGACTTGCACATATTGCACGCTGCCGTCATTGATATCCTGTTGCGTAAACGACTGGATCGATTTATGTTCTACTCCAGTACAGGATCCCTCTTCTTCAGCACAGATACGGATGTAGCCGTGAGATGGTGCAATTTTCACTTTGTAAACTATTTCTCTTGGTAGATTGTCTTGATGTACCACCTAAAATGACAAAACAAGTTACTGTATATAGACTTGAAAAGCTCCCCAATTCATGGACACGTATTTTGCTTAAGATTTAGATGGCTTGATATTCCATCTTGTCTTATCTTATCCTGGAAGACTATTTTAAAGTTTTAAAACAGTGCAGAGTTTTGGAAAGATTTTAGATTCAGTCTTAATTTGAAAGCCACTTTTCTTACCAAGAACCAGCCACTGAATTAAGACACTTTTGCACAATTTTACATTTTAGAGGACAACATGGTCTTATAGTCTAAGCCTAAAGGAAATATTGGATTCCTAGATATCTCTCTAACTGCAGACAATAAACTGCATTAAAATAAACAAGCCACCCATAACAGTTAAACTATGCTTCCCATATACATACTGATATAACTTCCTTCAACTAAATGTTGAGAAAACAGAAGTGCTCTGAGACTCCGTCCGGCATGCTATATGAATCAAAATTATTGTTATTATAATAAACCTTGCAGCTCCAATCTGCATCAACTCATTTCTGTCTCTGAATATGTTTCAACCTCCCCTGCTGCTCACTTCAGGTCTGAGACTGTGAACAATATTAATAATAACAATCCTTGCATTTGCATAACAATCCTCGCCTTATTCCACATTCGAGACATCTCAAAACTCCTCATAGAATACACTGTCAATTCACTGTCAAGTGAATTGACTGTATATTTTGTGGGCAAAATGTGGCAGCCGATTGTGCACAGCAGTGTCCCACAAATATTCGGAGATTGATTGACCAAATCATTATGATATTTTTTGGTGGTAGGGATGATTACTCCCGGAAAAATTATCATTGGCATTTTTTTCTCCCTCAACTCTCCTTTCAACCTATTGTGCGGTCCATTACTACATCCACAGTATTGGCCAATCTTACCCTTACTTTATCCCCCATTGCAGCTGCAATCTTCATTCATCTCCAGACTTTATTTTTCTAATACTCTCTTCACCCAATCCCTTGCTCAACTCTCCGCAAACTCCGCCTTATTTAGAACTCGGAATCTTTTCCAGTTGTCCGCTTGCTGACGTCTGCTACCAAGTAGACAGTTTTTATATAAATGTCTAGACAGTGAGTGTTAGAAGACTCTGTGACTATGGAGGCACATGCATCAGAGGCAAATCTGATCCTGCCTTCACCTGTTATCCACACAGACATCAGGGGTTACTCGATCAGGAAACATAATCCCCAGATGATTTTTCTCCTCCCTAGCCCAGGCCAATTGCAGCTCTTCTGTTGCAACTGTTGCCCAAGCTGACATCAGTTTACTCTATATCACACCTTCTTGTTGGTATGGTTTACAACAACAACAATAATAATAATCCTTGCATTTGACAGCTACAATATATACTGTACTGTAAACTGAATTTATTTGTGGGTAAACTATTGGCAGTCAATTGTGCACAGCAGTAACCCATAAACAGTCGTGGATTGAAATGACCACTTTTATTACAGAAAAAGCCCGTTTATCCGGCACTCTTGGGACCTGGCCAATGCCAGGTAAAGCGCATGCCAGATATTCGACTGAAAACATACAATTTTTTTTTTTAAATGCATTTCTCTGGATAAATTCTGGTTAATCGAATGCGGACCTTTTTTTGAGGTGCAGGTTATACGGAAATTACGGTTGATTAGATCATGGATAAACAGAATTTTTATTAGGCGTGTGGAGTAAGGAAACTTGCCCAAGGTTTCGCCCTGACCTGCCTGGATTCGAACACAGGTCTCACGCTTGTAAGGCAAGTGCTCTTACAAGCCTTACAAGCAACAACAACAACTTGGACATTTGTACACTGCCCCTCGTGCGGGGTAGCGTCCCAGAGTGCTTGTTTAGTGCATAGAGGCCAAACAACCACCAGAAGCATTCTGGCTCAGAAGCAGAATAGACAACAGGCTCTTTTTGACAATGGAAGATTAAAAGTGGTAAACTCGGGTTTTTGCAAAACTGATGTGAATTGATACCTGCTCGGGTGCTACTAGTCTGAATGGTGGAACCTCCAACAATGGACCACAAGCACATCATTGGGAATATCTGCCGACAGTGTGGGTTCAAAGTCCCAACATGGGCTTTGTACAGCTGACTTGGGTTGGGTGGGAGCTAAAGAGGATGGTAGATAGAGAAAGAATGACCTAAAGTGAGGTTAAAAAAAAGGTAAGGAGGGCTTGGCAAGTGAGGAGGGAGAAACCAAGTCTGAAAAACTATAGAATAGAAAGAGGGGGTTCTGGAACTGCAGCTCAAATCCCCTGCAATACAAAGGGAAAAGAAGAAGCTTTTTAGGACAATGCTCTGTACTGCTCTTTAGACCTTATCAATCTGGGCCAATAGAAAAGTGCGGCTGCACCTTTTCCACGGAATCCACTTCAAACACCCTTCTCCTCTCAAAACAGTCTACAACCCTCACACAAACCTGCACACAGTGTGGTGGGTTCAGGGCCTCTGCACGTTGTTTGCTCGATGGTGCTACTGTGGGCGGAGTGGCTTCAGAGAGTGTTGGGATCATGGAAACAACACTAGTGGGAAATTGGCTTTGCCCAGCACCAGTGACCTAAGCGAGGCTCCTACAATGAATTCTTGTTATGTACTGTACTATCCATGGAGTCCTGTACCTCAGTGATTAGAGCACTCGCCTCGCAAGCGAAAGACTAGGATTTAATTTGCGGCAGTGTGAAACCTTGGGCAAGTTTCCTTGTTCCACATCCCTGATAATAATTCATAAAACCAGAAGACCATAAGAATTAGGAGCAGGAGTAGGTCATTCATCCCTTCGAGCCTGCCCCGCCATTCAATAAGATTCATGGCTGATCTTCTGACGTAACTCTAATTACCTGCCCCATCCCCATATCCCCTAATCCCTCTATTTAAAAAAAAATCTATCAGTCTCAACCTTGAAAATGTTCAGGGACTGAGCATCCACAGCATTCTGGGGTAGTGAATTCCATAAATTCACTACCCTCTGAGTGAAGAAATATTTCCTCAACTCCATTCTAAAAGGCTGACCCTTAATTTTAAGACTGTGACTCCTGGTTATAGATTCTCCTACCAGGGGAAACAGTCCCCCAGTGTCTACTGTATCCATCCCTTTAAGAATCTTATATGTTTCAATAAGATCCCCCCTAATTCTTCTGTACTCTAGAGAGTACAGCCCTAGTTTATTCAACCTATCCTGATAGGTCAGTCCCCTCATCCCAGGAACTAACCTAGTGAATCTACGCTGCACCCCCTCTAAGGCAAGTATGTCCTTTTTTAAATAAGGAGACCAAAACTGCACACAATACCCTAGGTGTAGTCTCACCAAAGCCCTATACAGTTGCAGCAAGACTTCCCTACTCTTGTATTCTAAACCTTTTGAAATGAATGCTAGCATGCCGTTCGCCTTCTTAGTTGCTTGCTGCACCTGCAAACTAACGTTTTGAGACTGGTGTACAAGGACACCCAAATCCCTTTGAATACTAACACTATCTAACCTCTCCGTCTCTAGAAAATAATCAATTTTTTTTATTTTTGCTACCTAGATGAATAATTTCACATTTCCCCACATTAAATTCCATCTGCCACCTACCTGCCCACTCCCCTAGCCTATCTGTATCTTGTTGCAATCTTTTTGCATCATTCTCAGAGCTCACTCTCCTACCTAGTTTAGTGTCATCCATGAATTTAGACATGTTACATTCAATGTCCTCGTCTAGATCATTGATGCAAATTGTAAATAGCTGAGGCCCAAGCACTGATCCTTGTGGCACTCCACTAGTTACATCCTGCCAATTCAAGAATGACCGTTTATCCCTAACTCTCTGTTAGCCACTCATCTATCCATGTTAATATGTTCCCATTAATCCCGTGAGCCTTGATCTTGCGCAACAGCCTTTTGTGTGGCACTGTATCAAATGCCTTCTTAAAATCTAAATATACCACATCTACTGGTTCCCCTCTATCCAAACTGCTGGATACATCTTCAAAAAACTCTAAAAGATTAGTCAAGCATGACTTCCCTTTTGTAAAGCCATGTTGGCTCTGCCTAATCTTTTTGTGGTTTTCCAGGTATCCAATAACGACATCTTTAATTAAGGACTCAAGAATTTTCCCTACCACTGATGTCAGACTAACTGGTCTATAGTTCCCCATATTTTCTCTCCCATCCTTCTTAAATAGTGAAGTTACGTTTGCAATCTTCCAATCAATGAGGACTTTTCCAGTATCCAGAGAATTTTGGAAGATCATAGACAAGCCATCCACTATCTCAATAGCCACCTCCTTTAAAACTCTAGGATGCAGGCCATCCGGTCCAGGGGATTTATCGGTTTTAAGACCCGACAATTTACCTAAAACCATTTCTTTACTGATATTAATCTCCTTAAGTTGCTCGCTAACATTGTCTTCTTGGTTCCCCTCTATTTTTGGTATGTTTCCAGTGTTTTCTACAGTGAAGACATTAGAAAAATACTTGCTTAATGACTCTGCCATCTCTTTTCCCCTATTATAATTCCCCCTGTCTCTGCCTATAATGGACCCACATTCACCCTTGATAGCCTTTTCCTTTTTATATACTTATAAAAACTCTTGCAGTCTGTTTTTATGTTTCTCGCTAGTTTGCCCTCATATTCTATTTTCTCCCTTTTTATCAATTTTTTGGTTCTACTTTGTTGTTCCCTAAAGTTCTCCCAATCCTCGGGTTTACTACTCATTTTAGCTGTTTTATAGGCTTCTTCTTTTGACTTTGAATTTTCTCTAACTGCTCTAGTTAGCCACGGCTGGACCACCTTTCCCATGGCATTCTTATTCCTCAAAGGAATACGTGCTCGCTGGGAATTTTGCACTATCTCCTTGAATGTCTGCCGTTGATGGTCTACTGTCAAATCCTTAAATTTAATTTCCCAATTTATTCTGGCTAAATCCTCTCTCATACCAGCAAAGTTGGCTCTATTGAAATTGAAGACCTTTGCTTCGGACTTAACTACTTCCCTCTCTAACTTAATGCTAAATTCCATCATATTATGATCACTTTGCCCTAGAGGAGCCTTAAGTTCCCTCAAGAAAAAAATAATAAATTGGTCACTTCAATCCAAAACTGTTTGTGGAACACTGCTGTGCGTAATTGGCTGCTGCGTTTCACTCACAAATATACAGTCAATTCACTTTAAAGTATACTTTGTGAAGTGTTTTGAGATGTCTAGAAGATGTGCAATGCGCTATATCAAATGCAAGGATTATTATTATTCAAATGAACATTTTTAGTAATTTAAAGACAGCTACATGTTCAGGATATATATACACCTATAAGTTATAATTTGTGATGTTTCACAAAATGTGTCTCTGAATAGCACCAATCAATCCTCTACAGTTTCCTGAAAATTTGCCAAATGTCCTGCAATTTTTAGCAAATATTTCCACACTTTTCTATTGGCCCAGCTTGTCATGAATGGGAAAGGCGTATATATGTACAACAAAGTGGAATTGGGCACCACCTTGTGGACGATGAATGCACCATACTTCGTTAAAAAAAAACTGCAGAACCATATCAAGTTCTAGTGGCTTAGCTTAACATTAAAGATTTGTAACCTCAGGCATTTGTGTATTTTGCATATGCCATAAAACTGCTTTGGAAAAATTGGTATGTGTTGCATTATATTGCATTATATAGGTTTAGCTTTGAGATTATTTATGAAAATTAAACCATAAAGCACAATTATCCATAGTTGCTGAACATATGTGAACTCTGGAATCAAACAGAGAAAACATGGTTTTTAAAAGCATTACGATAAAGGGAGATTAACTTGCAGTTGATTCTCATTTGTGCTTAAAAATTAATTCCACAGCCATTCCACAGTTGTGCGCAATTGGCTGCCGCAGTTCGCCCACAAATATACAGTCAATTCACTTTACAGTGTATTCCGTGAAGCGCTTTTGAGACATCTAGAAGACGTGAAAAGCGCCATATCAAATGCAAGGCTTATTATTATAGCCTACTGTATACTTTATTGCATAAAATATCCTTTAATTATAAGATGATAACCCTGCCTAATACTGCCTTGGGACTTGCCTACAAATTATGGAAACCGCCACAGTCAACACCAAATTGCATTGATAAAGCAATTTCAATTCAGGGGAACAGATATGATTTTTGGATAGTGGTTTAAGGCAGTGCATAATGGAGCACTGGGTGATACACACCATTGCTTTTTCAGTAATACTTTTTTCTTGCTAAGACAGTTGAAAAAGCATAGCTTCACCGAATAATGCATAATGTCTGTAAAGATTTTTTAAAAATGATCTAATTACAGCATTAAATACAGGTAGACCCCGCTTAATGAACGCCCAGTCAACAAAAGTTCACGGTAACAAAGGTTTCTATTTGTACCAATTATCAGCTTAACAAAGGCTGCGTTCGCTATAACAAATGTTTACACACTTCAAATCTCGCGGGCTTCTCATGGGTAGCATCTCTCCTGGTTGCCACAGCAACACATGCTCAGTCTTTAGCGCGCCTCAGTTAAGCAGTGCAGTGAAGCCCCTCACATATGGGAGGAGCTTAAGTGGCAGGATGCTTCATGGCTTCAATAATAGTAAGTCAAGGACTGTCTGTATTTTATTGTTCAGCGCCTTGGGACGTCCTCCCGACGTGAAAGGCGCTCTATAAATGTAAATTGTTGTTGTTGTTGTTTATTGTTGTATTTACTAACATTTTAATATTTTATTGTTGTATTTATAGTTGTGAAGCCTTCAACAGCAGTTATATCTACTTTAGGCCTTCGCTAGTACAGGTTAAGTGTCCTGAATCCGGCAACTTCGGGATGAGGCCGAGCCGGTTTTCACGTTTTTCTGGACTTCGGAACATGTTTCTGATGTCCGAAGTCCAGAAACGCCCGAGCCTAGGTTTGGGTATTTCCGGACTTCGGAACGCCAGAAGCGCGTCACAAGTCCAGAAATGCCTGGGCCCAGGTTGCGATATTTCTGTGCGGTGACTGTGAAGACCTGGCCTGGAACAGGTAGGATTGGCGTTTTTATTCTTGCAATTTTTGTCATTGTACAGTACAGCTCGACCCCACTTACCGAACACCCGGTTACCGAAACTTCACTATAATAAGTTTGTATTTGTACCTCCTATGCGCTTAGTGAAGGCTGTGATCGCTATAGCGAAAGTTTAAATCTCGCGCGCTTCTCGTCCCCCAGCCGCCCCCGCAACACACTCTCGGTCTCAGTCGACGAAGCTACATACACTTACAGTATGCCACCTAAACACCCATTAGCAATATCGCTAACACCCTCGAAGAAAAGGAAGTCCATCACGTTGGAAATTAAGATGGATCGAAGACCAGAACGAACGCCATTGCCCCCTCTCCGCTAGTATAATCCAAGAGAAGGCCCGTACAGTATGAGAGGAGTTTAAGCGGCAGAATGCTAGGCAACCACATGACTCTACTCGGAAAAAGCCAGCGGAGACTTTTGCTGCTAGCAGTGGCTTGATCGTTTTCGGAAGTGATACAAGCTACATTCTATCAAGATGTGCGGGGAAGCTGCTAGTGAGGATGTTGCTGCTGCCGAACATTATCCAGATGAACTTAGAAAAATCATTAAGGAGGGAGGTTATACACCGCAACAAATTTTCAACTTCAATGAAACAGGGATTAATTGGAAGAAGTTACCTGAGAAGACCTACATCTCCATAAATGAGAAATGGGCCCCTGGAAAGCTTACAACTGAAGAAATTCAAGATTTAATGAAGGAACAGACAGCTGAGACTAATGATTTATGTGAGGAGTCTAAGATTCTTAGTTTGAACATTTTGAAACAATTCATATTTGCAAAGACAACAATCCTGAAATGGATCGTAGTATTAAGGCTGCCCGTGGCATCGAGCAAACTATTCGTTGCTATCAAGAATTATATGAAGAAAAGAAGAAAAACTGTCGACAGTCGTTTATCGTCAGTTTCTTTAAGCCGACATCGTCCAAAGAACCAGTACCAAGTACGTTCGCTGACTATACAGAACCTATTGCTTTCTCACCAGATTCTCCCAATTCTCCAGCCTCCTCCCACTCCTCCACCAGCAACAATTAAAATGAAGACCAGCTCCCTACTATTCACCTCATCTTATTACGGGAAGTACGGGAACTTTTGTTTTGTTACTGTATTGTGTTAAAAATTCACTAAATAAAATACTGTTCAGGTAAACAAAGCAAACATTTTCATCTTGTAATTAAAGTATTGAACTTCAATAGCAGTTCTGCCTACCTTATGCCTTCGCTGGTACACCACAAATGTTAGCGCTAAGCACCCCTGGGAACGAAACTGATTTTTTTCACATACGGAAACACAGTAGGGACCTCCCACCCGCTTAACGAAATTCTCGCTTTGCGAGGAGTTTCGAAGTCCCTAACCCCTTCGTTAAGCGGGGTCTACCTGCAGTTGGATTTCTTTTTTGGCTTTCCACTGGGCCCGGCTGGCGGCGGAAGCAGCTTGACAGGGTGTCCAGATTCCGGAACATTTTACGGATTCTGGACGACCCTGCCACCAATCGTCCCGGAGTCCGGATTCTGTAACATTCCGGAAATCCAGATTTTGGTCGCTCAACCTGTACACTGAAAATGTTAGCCACTACGAACCAAATTGATTTTAGCAGGGAGGCTCGGGTCGGGGCGGAGTTTTGACTGTGGCCAAATACAGTAATACAGTTAAACTCTCTCTCCTAACGAAATTTTCGCTTAACGAAGGGTTTTAAAGTCCCCTACCCCTTCGATAAGCAGGATATACCTGTATTAGGCTTATAGTTTATGGATTCACATTACCACATCTTTATTTAACTGAGAAAAAGATTCAAATCCCCCAAGTGAGAACTTTCCACTCCCATCAGTACAATAAGTCAATTGTTCAAATCTGTTCTCTGAAGTGTTGTTTTTATTCTAATAATCTTTTTGGAAAACACAATCAGACACATAATGATTGGTCGAGTTATACAGAGAAGGTGATCCGTATGAGTTGGATTAATCTTACCTGAAGGTTGTTTTGGCTGATCTTCGCAGGTTTCCCCTCCTCAACCAGTACACTGCTGTTGTTGACAATGCTTGGGGGATGTTGATGACTTTCCAAGTATACACGAATGCTGACACCTCCATCCAGCAGCACATTCTTCACTCTCACTGTGAAATTGAACTTGTCCAGAAGGTTGTTGCTGTCATCGTGCTGATACACTACATGACCATTCTTCAAGTCGTGCTGCGTGAAAGATTCTGCGATGACATCATTCAAATACAGTCCTCCGTGTTTGGGAGACAGAAACAATCTGTACACAATCTCAGTTTCCTCTTTAATAAAAAGGTTTGTAGTGACACTGAGATTGGCTGTTGTCAGAGACCTTCCCTGTCCCTTCTGTACCAAAAGCCCAGTGTCGTTGGCTATTTGGACGTAAGGGTCTGAGGCACGGACCTCAAGCAGCGAAGAAGTGTAATGCTTGCCATCGGTTACGAACAACACAAACCTAGCACTGTCAGCGCCTTGATGCATAAACAGCACACGCTTTTGCTCCAGGTCATCTTGGTGAAACTGGAAGAGTTTTTTGGAGGTGTCGTTTACAAGAACAAGGTCACCATTTGGAATACCACGTCGAGTATACAATAACCGCGCATCAATAAAGTCTGAATCAGGGTCATGATAGCACAAATCTTCAGTAGTCAGTAGCCTCTGACTGTTCCTAACAACATGGAAAACTTTATCTACTGTACGAACTGGTTTCTCATCGTTTTTTAAGTCAATTGATATGAGAAACGTTCCCACAACAGAGTTGGAGTCAAACGAGTCAGCGTCTGAATTGTCCGTGCTCCGTCCAGCAGAAGCTATGAAAGTGAACTCATCACGTGTGGTCTCAGAGTCATCATGCACATACATGAGGCGTTCTCCAACAATATCTTGGTTCGTAAAAGTGGTTATGTTGTCATTGCTATCGGCTGAGTCGGAACGGTTTATGCGTTTCAACTTGCCAGATTTTGGGCTTTGGGTGATAGTGTACAGAAACGTCTTTGTGTTCAAAGTTTCTGCGTATAACGCTGCCTGGGTTATCAGTTTTCCCTCTCCTTCAGTCACTGCAAGGCCTCTATTTGTCAAAATAATGCTGTTAACATCAGCTTTGATGAGAATGTGGAAACCATGTATGACTGATACTGCCCGCTTAAAAGAAAGCTGAAAGCTGAAGGAGTCCTCCACATCCTCGAGCGGTTTCTCAATTAGTTCATATTCCACCTTATGGGCAGATACGTCCTTCTGACTGAAAGATGAATTTTTCTTTAAAATCTCACCTTGCAGCTGGAGATGTCCTTTTTCAGGTGCACTCACCAACTTGTAGTGCAGTCCACTTTCAGTAACGCTAGCTCCTTCGATCACAGCATACAGGTGATCAACATCCAGAGCTCGTTTCTTTACCTTATCGACCTCTAACAGATTATTTTTGAGCAGTCTGAAATTGACCCATTTCACTACAATGGGGAAAACAAGCTCCTTGCTTACCTTGTTGCCTACACTGACTTTAAATTTGAACCTGTCGTTTGCCTTGTGAGACTGGGGTTCATGGGATGTGCCAAGGTATCGGACCCGGTCTCGCTCGATTGACCGTTGAGAAAAAGAACTGGTTTGTTTCCAATCACCACTTGAGTGCAGTCTCTGAATATGACCGGACTTTGGGGCCTCAGTGATATCATAACGAATGTCCACTTCCTGACTGACAGCATTTGTCTGCACTGAGAGATTAGCTTTAGTGATCAGGGCAACATCACCCTGTTGTACTGAAAGACCCGTCATATTGACCACTTTATAATCTACTGGTACGGCCATTATCCGCAACACCACAGTGTTGCTCACGCTATCACTGTCATTGACACGCAGAACAATTCTTGATGTCCGAATGCCATTGTGGACATAATACACATTCCCCATTTCCAAATCAGCGTTAGAGAATACAGTTATACTTTTACCAGGAGTCTTGGCATTTTCCAAATAGCCAGCGTCCGCATTAAGGTTGCCCAAAACTGAGAACTGAAGCGCTGCGGAGTCTGTGTCAACATCAACAGCTTTAATCACATCAACTGTAAGACGTTTCTTAGTGTTCTCCAGTAAAACAAACAAGTTTCCTTTGGGGAGCACTAGCTGAGGGGTATCATTTGTTGGAGTGACCGTGATATTAAACTGGTATTGCTCTTCTCCTCTCAGGTATGCTGGCATCACTTTCTTACTGCTGGTAAAAATAGAAAACGAAAACTGATCATGGGAAGGCTCAGATCCATCATGTACATACAAAGCTCTTCCATGCCACAGATCCAACATGGTGAAGGAATTCTGTTCACGCTCTGAGCTAACATCGAATCTGAGTTGCCCGTGCGTTGGCTGCTTGGTTATTTTGAAGATTAGTTGTGACTGGCGAACTCCCAATTTCTTAAAGTCTAGTTTCAATTTTACATGTTTAGATTCGAGGGCTGCCCGCCCTCCTTCTGCAACTATTAGATTTTGGAGAGTGAGGAATTCGCTGGTCCGAGTCTTTTCAGCAGGTTTAACTGTTGCCAAAGGGGTGGAAGTAATGGGGATTGCAGTTGTCGGAATAACAGTCTTCTCGGATGTAGTCGCTATCAAAGTGGTTGGGCTCTCCGTTGCTGATGCACACCCAGCCGAAATGTCTTTTGTAACCAGCACGTTCTTTAAGCTTTTACTCTCAGAGTTAGCGCTCACATCTTTTATACAGCCTCTGAAGGAACCTCCTCTTGCTTTTCGTCCTGCAAGTGACATGAGACCAATTTCCACCACCTCTGCACGAGTGCTGTCATCTGTACCACCAACAAACAGGGTGCCCTTCAGCTTAAGGATCTTATGGCGGGGACTCAGCACAACCTTCACCATCTCTTCGTCCACAGTTAGGTAAAGATGCCTGGATGTAAATCGCAACTTAAGAGAATGCCAGTTGTTGTCATTGACCTCACTGAGGGAGGAGAGGTGGGTCTTTCTTCCAGCTTTTCCAATAACCACTCGAATCAACCCCTCACCAATCTCCACAGCAACAAAATCTCCTTGCTGCCCGGAGCTGTACAGTAACAGACCGAGTGATGCCGTAGTGCGAAGAGCACATTCAAACGAACCCTCTGCTTGTGTGGTCCAGGAAGGGAATGCGAGATACGCTTTGGAACTGAACAAGCTGATGGGTGTATCGTCCTCAGCAAAGAACTGGTTGCTGCACCCTGCTGAGACTTCATGTACGTTTTTGAAACCAGCGTAGGATCTTAAAGATGACAAGATGTCGTGCTGATTGAAAACCACTTCATCGATGCAGCCGCGGAAGTTATTCGCTGCTCCATCAAGATATGGTCTGTCGAATCCACCAATTCCACCGACAAACAGACCGTGCTGAAGGTTAAGTTCGCGGGAAGTTCCTGGCATGTTCACAGTGCTCGTGAACTGTCCGTCCACTCTCAAGGTAACATTTTTCCCATCGTGGTGGATTTCAAGTGTGTGCCAAGCCAGGTCATCCAGCTTTAAACCTCTGGCAGAGCGAAGACTCCTCTCTCCAGAACCAAACTCCAGTTTCACCTAACAACAAAACAATTTAAGTTTTTTTTTAACAGATACAAAGCTTTGTCTTTGTCTATTAATCACATTAATAATTCTTGCATTTGATATAGTGTCTTATCACATCGTCAAGACGTCTCAAAGCACTTCACAAAATATATTATATATACTGCATATATAAACATCTGTAAATGTATAAACCTGGACTGTATTTTCTAAGAGAAACATAATTTGTCTATGCATGGATCTGCCTATGTATTCAATGTAAAACAACAATTTGCCGTAATATAGCACGCTTCTCACAAGTGGCATCTTGGAGTGCCATCTTGGATTGTTCCAAAGAAGCAATCTAATATAGATTAGACCTTTTAAACTGCCCAAAGGTATAATGCCGACTCGCATCTAACAATATAACCACTGGCCACTAGGTTCTGTATGGGTCTGTTTCTGGTTCCCTGCATTTAACAAAACGTTTGGTCTTTAAAGAAATATCCCAATGTAATGTGTCACAGTCTTATAAACAGAAGCCAAAGTTCCAAAAATATATATTTATATATATATTTTTAAAAAAGGGATGCTAATACACCTCAACATAAACTCATTTCCTATTTCGACATCTCCATTATTGCAGCCTGCGACTACCAGGATTGTAGAAGGTGAACCTAGGTGGACACAGTTTGTACTGTTTTGTCCAGCAATTCCTGCTATCCACTCTTTCTCACCATTAACTTTATACCTTTCATTTTTTTCTTAAACAAACAATAACGCGACTATGCTGGTGTCCAGACTGCAGCTGCCGCTCTCCAGACCCAGCACAGAGGCTAAGCCAGTAAGATTTGATGTGGGGGTCTGCCTTGCTGGGTGCTTGGGCTCCTTGTTCTGCTTTACGACAGTCTCTCACTAACTAATGACCTGTTCCAGCCAGGCAACTTTCAAAAGGTTGGTTTCACAATTCTAAACAAAATCGCATTCCAATAATTCAAGGAATTCAAAACACGTGTGGATTAATGAAATGTGTTAAAATCATTGGAGTATACTCCTGTATTTTACTGATTTCTCATACACCCACAGTTAAAATCTTTAGCTCCAGAACAAACTCCGTAAAGATTCAAAAATAGAGATAAAGATTGTAGGATCAAGTTTCTGGTATAGCTGCAGCTGCTCACATTGAAGAATGTTTCCTTCAACTCCTACTAAGGTTTGTTATGTCAAGTTCAACACCTGTCTCAAGACCCTCCTCTTCGACCATGCATTCGGTAACCCTCCATTCCCCCTGCCCTCCAACCTCCCGAACCCATTCCCCAGTTTGGATATGAAACAGACTGTCCAGCGCTTTGGGATATCCTCCTAACGTGAAAGGCACTATACAACAACAACAACTTGGATTTATATATATATAAATATATATATACAAATGTCATTGGGTTGTTGTGTATGGCAATGGTTATCTGAAAATATACCTGGCTGGCCTGCTGGAGCTACAACTAAAATGACAGTCTTAGCGACATCAAAAGAATGACTGGAATGCCTTGGAACCAAAGGAACGACTGGTAAGTGAAAGGGACAATGTTGTGAGATGGGCGTTGAGGGCCATTTTTAAGGCAAAGTAGATGAAATCTGCTGTTCTGCCCATGCGTTACACAACTAAGGAGTTTAACATAACAGGAATACTGTGGTAAAGAAATCGATTTCATCATTTGGCCGCTATGAGTACAAAAAAATTGCTGTAAAATTTTTTTACAATAATCGGCTAAGATGTTCCAAAAAATTATATCTAATTACAAGCAATGGATCAAAAGAGTTTTTGTTTTAAATCAGCATACCTGCACATGCCCTGACTGGAGCTCCACCAACCAGAAATCTGTTTGGCCAGCTGCCAGGAAAAGCAGTCCATTTGAATTTGTGGTAAGGAATCGTAACCTGAATGAGGTCTTGCTGGAGGTTTCCAAGGTTTTAAGTTCCACATAGCTCTCTCCCCAAAATGACGCTGAAATCAAGAGAAACCACAAACATAAAATGCTTTGCACAGGATAACGACAGCACCATTTGGAACTCTGGTCACTATAATACTGTAGAATAAATCGATCAAACCACCACCATTAGAACAACAACAACAAAATTACACTTGTATAGTGCCTTTCATATCAGGACGTCCCAAGGCGCTGGACAGTCAGCTGGCTGGCTGGCATCGGTTCAGTCAGTCGGTGCAGTCAGTCAGCTCCACCTCTGCCCACGGGCCTCCCAAACAGCCGAGGACCCGAGTGGAGCTGAGGTGGAGCCGAGGACCTGAGTGTGTGGAGGAGAGTGTGAAGGAGGGTGGGGGCCGCAACGAAAATGTTGTTGAGTTAGGGGGTGGTGGGGGGGGGAGGGGCGCCGCTATTCAAAGTTTGGAAGCCACTGCTATACCAATCAGTGGCACTGAAACCAATACTAATGACTTCTAATTCTGCTAAATTACAAATGCACCTGACGAATGGATTGCCAGTTGCTTGGGAGCTGGAAATAATGATAATCCTTGCATTTGATATAACGTTGTACAATGTCATCAAAATGTCTCAATGTGCTTCACAGAATTTATCGTGAGGTCTAGTGACTGGATATTTGTTGGCAAAGAGCGAGGCACTACTAAACATTGGCACTGACGTTCGAAACTGACGCCGTTTATGAAGTCTGTTGGAACAATGTACAGAGTTTAGCGAAGCTGAAATCAGGCCTCCAGATAACATCTGCTCTTCCCTGGAGCTCCAATAAAATCATATCATTGTCCAACAAACCAACAGCTACCTCAAAATGCAGCAAAATGCTCCAAAGAATTAAGGAGTTTAATTGTTCTTTAGGAGGAGAGTGGTTGGAATGTGGAATGTTTTGCCACAAGCAGATGAACCACAGTCTATAAATTCCTTTAACAAGGAATTAGACAAATGGTTAATAAAGAAAAATCTACAGCACAGACTCAATGGGCCCATGTGTCAGATTTGCTTCATTTTCACTCAACCTAGGGACCGGCTGAAAACGGTTCACTGATAAGCCTGAGTGACCGACATGAGAATATGAGAAACTATAAGAAATTTCTAAACTAGTAAGTAGTAATCAAACATATTTCACCCAATTGAATTTGCATTTGATATGTCACGTTTCCGTGACATCTGAAAATCGCTTCACAGAAAGCTGTAAAGTGAATTGACTGAATATTTCAATGGCGAAATATGGCAGCCAATTGCACATAGCAGCGTCCCACAAACAGTTGTGGATTGAGTGACCAATTTATTATTATTATTAGCATATTATTATAATAGCAATGTCTCTTTTGAAGACTAAGAGCTTTAGCTTGCCAACAGTTACTAATAGCTCAAATGTGTTGCTCTTCTCTGTACCTACTGCCTCTAGCCTTGGGCAACCCCTTGTTTTGTGGCGATCTGAACCGTATAGCAGGTGAAACTTGATCAGAGCACTTCATAGAGGATGGCAACTGAGGATTGAAACTCAACTGTTTGGCAATAAAATGTAGGATTCTGTTTAATATGTTTATTGCTGCTTCACACTCTTCAACTATCCAACACCTCTAGATCTCTTACAGCTTTCCCCTTGACAAAGTTCTGTATCAGCAACAACATGCATTTGCATAGGGTCTCGGAGCGCTCAAATAATCCATAGAGTATTTGTCCAACCTATTTTTAAAAAAGTAAAACTTTTTTAACCTATACAGTATGCGTTATGTCTATCCTATCAAGATATCTTGGTAGGCCATTTACTGAATTTTCCAATTGAGGTAATTAAAACTGATGAAGGGATTCAATAGGGTTGCTACCTGAACAGGTAGACGGGACCTTGGTTTAACATCCAATGCAGTATTGAAAGACTGCTGTATTGTCAAAGGTGAGATATTTAATCAAGGTCTCACGTGCTTGATTCAGATATATGCTTCAGAGAGATTTCTTCCTGTGTCCTGACCAACAATCTTTGAGATTAAATGATCATTTAATTACCTTTTATTACCTTTAGTGATAATCCTTCAAAACAAATCAATAATAAATTGGTCATTTCAATCCACGACTGTTTGTGGTACTCTGCTGTGCGCAATTGTCTGCCGCGTTTTGCCCACATATATACAGTCAATTCACTTTACAGTATACTCCGTGAAGCACTTTGAGACGTCTAGAAGACGTGAAAAGCGCTATATCAAATGCAAGGATTATTATTACGGAAAAACAATTTCCTCTGGTGGGGAATACAGAACAAGGGAGCATAATCTTAAAATTACAGCTGAGTCATTTAGGAGTGAAATCAGGAGGAATTTTTCATCCAAAGAGTAGTGGAAATCTGGAATTTGTATCCCCATAAGGGCTTTGGATGCTCGTTCCATTCAAGTGTTCCAAGACTAAACTAGATAGATTTTTGTTAATGAATTCAGCTGCTGATTTTTGTTAGTGATCTAAACGAAATCACAGCCCACCTTCACAGAAGAATATGTAGAACTCTGGGGCAGAAACATACATATAATATGTTCAGTAGTCAACTGCTTTAACTACTCTAACTTACAAAAGTTAAAAAATGCTTTAAAATATAATACAGTTCTTTCATAATAAACTGCGTCCAAAACAGAGTGCAGCCTAATTTTGTTCCCGTGTTACTCTGCAACTCACTTATATGCAAACATCAATCAACCAATGTAACCTGCCCCCGTACACAGGCAAAATATTTTATGTTCCCGAGTAAGTCATTCCATTGGAAATGTAAAATCAACCTTTGAACCAATCTAGATACTGAACTGGAAGTACTCAAGCTGTGAAAGGTTACCACTGGCAAGCAAATACTGTAGCTGTATCAACCAGTTGTAGAATTTCACAGCTTAACAGCTGTCTATGTAATTCAATGTTCCCAGTGCAACTGCAAACTGGGACAGAAGACTAAACAGAATAATTAAGAATGTGCAGTGTCGGGGGAGTACTTTTGTTCAGAAATACTTTCTTTCAAAGTACTCCCTGGAGCTTTCCTTCACATTCTATCTTGATTTATCAAGTCATCAATCATACTGAATTTTCATCCACCATTGATCAAATTTATTGAATTCAGCACCTTAGGACGTCCTCCCGACGTGAAAGGCCCTCTATAAATGTAATTTTGTTGTTGTTGTATTGTAGACAATAAATGTTTATTGATAAATTCAGCAAAACATCTGAACATAAAGAACATAAACTCAACATACACTAAGAACATAAATACAATATGAGGATTTGGAGCCAATGCATCACAAACATGCTAAACGTTTACATGTCAAATGTTCTCCTGATTCTAGGATAAGTTGAAATTTGAATTAGTGGACACGGGTGTAAAAGACAATAAACTTATTTTTTGTGACAATGAATGGCAAATCAAGCAAGAGGAGAAGGAGTTGGATTCATGTTATCAAACCAGATCCACAAAGGTAGTTAAGAGTTTATAATCTAGATTGACATTCCAATGTACTACTGAAGGAGCTGCATTGTCCAAGATGGCATGTTTGAGATTAAATGCTAAACAGAAGTCCCACCCAGTGAATGTTAGAAATTCCATGGCACTATTTCAAAGAGCAAGCAGTATACTTTCCTGTCCTATCTTCCTCTATCAACCAAACTTGTCCCATTGATTTTTATTGAATAATTATATTTTCTGAAGGTATTCAGAAAGGATATGTGCCTTTGAGCAATTCTCTGGGATATTTTACAGAAGAGATAGCAGATACTGAGATCTAAAAGAATGTTAGGATCAGCTAGATTCATGATGAAAGTGTAAACCGTTATATATTTCCGTCCGGCATGGAGGGCACTATATAAATCGAAGTTGTTGTTGTTGTTGTTGTTGTATGAAACATGTGAAAAGATACGTAATATTAACCTTAAGATTATAACCTCCCGAGTGCCTTACTGCAGAAAGACTGCAAACACTCACCTCCAAACACAAGCCAGTTGTCATGGGCCCTGAACCACGTTTAGCACAACTGTGAGGCATGACTATAAAATACAACAACAACACAATTATAGTACCTTGATATAGTATACTATATATATATATTTATATAGTATAGTACCTTTCACTATACAGGAGGACATCCCAAAAACAACTATGTGTTGGCTCTGCTTGTTTTGTGTAATCCTCAATATTCAATTGTAAAATGTAAAACATTAACCCCACAGATATGACTGAAGGATGTTATATAGCATGTCGGGTTTAGTGTAAATGGGAGCATGTCTTAACACTCAAATCTCACTACTCAAGACAGTGAATCCAAGGAACAATAAACTAATCCTGCAAAACAGTAACTGCATACTAAAGGAAAACCTGGTAAGTGGTTTGAGATCCACTCATGATGTAAAACGTGCTATAATATCAAATATCCAGAACTATTATTATTATTACTATTACACAAAACACAGCATAAATAAAAATCTTGGAAGCACTGGATTAACTGACATTTTTGTTGTTGACATTGGAGTATTGCAGCAAACCATGAACAGCTGTTAGAAATTACAGTAGACAGAAGGATACAGATTGCTTGTGACACAGCCTGTATTGTATTGTACAGTACGAAATAACCCACATTGAATCCACTGGAAACGAATCGCAAACTAATACTGCAACACAATCTTTCTTTCTGATTAAATCAATCAGATGACGTTGTGATCCAATTGACACATCACCAATAATCTTCCATCTCATCCAGCTATTATTATAGCTAAATAACAATCCAAGCACAAATGCTGTAGCTGTCCAAATCTTTCCATGGCAACAGAAGCATGTGGAGCTCCTGTGGCTCAGTGGTTAGAGCACTTGTCTTGCAAGCTGGGGAGACCATGCTGGGGAGACCTGTGTTCGAATCCAGGCAGGTCAGGGCGAAACCTTGGGCAAGTTTCCTTACTTCACATGCCTAATAATAATCCCTCCAAAAAAACTACAATAATAAATTGATCATTTCAATCCACGACTGTGTGTGGGACACTGCTGTGCGCAATTGGCTGCCGCGATTCGCCCACAGATATACAGTCAATTCACTTTACAGTATATTCTGTGAAGCGCTTTGGGACGTCGTTAACATGTGAAAAGCGCTATATCAAATGCAAGGATTATTATTATTATTATTATAGAAGATGATTCAACCTTTAAACAAAAGGGAGGTCAAGGGGAATCTGACATGAATGGCAAATACTCCTCTTTGGAAGTTAAGGCACTGGCATGAAGGTGAATGCAATGGAGGGAAAGGAGATGGCAGCAAGGGAACAAAACCTTGTTCCATTAAAAAAAATCCTTGCATTTGATATAGCGCTTTTCACATCTTCTAGACGTCTCGAGGCGTCTCACAGAATGTACTGCAAAGTGAATTGACTGTATTTTTTGTGGGTGAAACGCGGCAGCCAATGGCTCACGGCAGCGTCACACAAACATCCGTGGATTGAAGTAGAACCATTTTTTATACTGTACATATAATAATCAATAATCCCTCAGGAATCGCCTGTAAAGAGGAACTTTTTAAGAGAGCCATAGAAGGGATAGGGATGGGGGGGTGGGGGGAACTGGCTCCCGAGTCCCTTACTGCAGAAAGACTGCAAACACTCACCTCCAGACACCAGCCTGGCTCCAGACACCAGCAGACACCACAGCAGAGCTGCACTTGCTAACTTTCCTGAGAAGTCCATTCTCTACTTAGTTACTTGTGAACTTCCTCCAGACTTTGCTGCTTTGTTACATTGTAGCCGGGATCGCTGTCAATCAAGGGGGGCTAGCGCTGCCCTCGCCCCGCCCCCTTCAGTGACGTCACCGCGTCTCCCTGAGACCCATGTGTCTGTGTGTCTCCCCCTCCCCTCCCTGCCCCATCTCTGCAGCTCTGCTCACTGGCGCCCACTGCTCACTGGAACCTGCTACAGCAGGCAAAAGGGCTTCAGAGGACAATGCAAATAACATCTCATAAATAGATATATATACATATACAGTGTTGGGTGAGGAGAAGTTCCACCCGAATCTGAAATGCTAAGTGAACGAGAGCTTTAAGCCAAGATCCTGTCTGCCTGTTCAGGTGGATATTAAAGATCCCGTGATGCTATTCGAAAAAGAGAAGGGAATTTCTCCCGGTGTCCTGGTCAACAGTCCGCTGAATAAAACCGGTCACTCCACTGTTGTTTGTGTGATTTTATTTTAGAGGGATTATTACCCCCTGGAAAGCGATCCGCCAATCCACGAACAACTGCCAGGTTCCTGCTTACGGCTAGGTAAACACAGGGGGGTGGAATAAGGAAACTTGCCTAAGATTTTGTCGAGCCAGGAAACCAAATCCGGGCCTTCTCACTTACAAGGCAAAAGCAAGGATTATTATTATTATTACTTATGCAATAATCAAGTCACTTTTTGCAGACCCACTCAACAATGGAAGTAGTTCAGGATATATTCCAGTAAATTGGATGTCTTACACTAAGTATTTGAAATCATGCTGGACTTCGATTAATCAAATAATAGGAATATAATAGAAGAAATTATCTAGAAGATAATAGACAACAATTTGCTTAATAACAGTCCATAATCTGAAGTTGGCCATTTCACATTCTATAGTCAATTATCAGTTTGCTGAGCATGAACGAGTTTGCACCACTATCTACATTATCCCAGCTCAATAGTAATAATACTTGCATTTGTTTTGAGGCATTTCAAAGCACTCCACAGAATATACTGTAGAGTGAATTGACTGTGTATTTTTTGGGTGAATTGTGGCAGCAAATTGAGCAAGCAGTGTCCCACAAACAGTCGTGGATTGAACGACCAAATAATTTTTATTTTGAAGGAATTATTACCCCCTCGGAAAAGCGATCTGCCAATCGACGAACAACTGGATTCCTATTTACTGCTAGGTAAATAAGGGCGTGTGGAGTAAGGAAACTTGCCCAATGTTTCACCCTTCTGGGAGTCAAACCCAGGTGCGCTAGCTTGCAAGGCGAGTGCTCTAACCCCTAAGCTACAGGCCAATGGTAGCCATTCTTGGTTCTGAAAGTTAGGGTTAAAGCCTTATGTGAGGACTCGAGCTAATTGTGCTTCAGGTTGTTACAACATATGGCACAGAAATCACTGTATTTAGATATAGGTATACTCTTTTAATGAACAAAGTGATGTATCAGCATACACAGATCCAATTCCCGTCACTTCAATGCTCCCACTCAGCACTGGTGCTCTATTTATATGTCCAGTAAGCATTACTTATGTGCCGATGTAACAAGGTGTTGTTGAAGGAGATGTTGAACTGAGGTCCCATCCGTTTGTCTTCAAACGGGCATTAAAGAACACACCATTTGAAAAGAGAAGTGAGTGTCTCTCTGTGTCCTGTCAATAATCCGTGCAATTAATTAGTCATTTACTTGGCTGTTTTTGAGACTTTGCTGCTGCAAATAGGAGGTTGCAAAAATACAGTTGATAGTAATTAGTTGTGAGATAGTTTGATGGATGCTATGAAATGCCTTTCTTCAAGACTAGTGAGAAATGGAGTAGGGGAATATTAGCCCCAAGAACATGAAAGGCGCTCCAAAAATGTAATTTTGTTGTTGTTGTTGGGACAATCCCTTTGGAGCTATGGGATGACGTAGATCATGAGAAACAGTCAGGTCTGAGGCAGAGTAAACATGGGGAGGCAGAGGAAGAGGGGGTTGAGCAAAAGAGTGAACAAACTATTTATACACGCTCGTAAACTTAAGGCATGTCTGCCCATTGATACCCCTCAAATGGTTATAAACTCTGCATTGGATGGCTCAAAGCTGCAAGAAAACTAAACTTTAATTATCCTTACAGACTCTATACTTTTTCACATTGTATATCATCTCTCACCAAGTTATTGAGGTCAAATATGTAATTAGTGGAAAAAAACAAATAAAATGTAAGTACAGGGTGACATATGGTTCACAGAATCAACTTCATTCGTACAAAGACTTTGGTAGACGTATAGTGCATATGATTACATAAGCAGCAAAAAATGATTGTTTGGGTGTACTCTTTACCATTTAATCTTCTAAATATAAGGTTTATCCACTAGACATCTATGTTTTTTATTCCATTCATTGTCCAAGACCAGAAGCTCCAGCTGCCCATATGTTAGAGTAGCTTTGAAGTCATTGAGCCATTAAGTACTGAAACATGTTGAAACACACAAATCATTTTATTGTTGTGAAATCTAAGGGTAAAAAGTAAAATATTTGATGTCTGCCTGTCTCTTCGTCTGTTTGTGGGTGTGACAAAACACAGTGTTTATGGAGGGTTTCGGTCTTGTGGGCAGGAGCAACGCAATTAAGAATGCAAGTAAATAAATGATGATAAGATTTGACCGATAAAATAGACCTGATTAAACCTATCTGAAAACTCAAAGGAAAACTAGAAACATTTTTTCAGGCAACCTAAATACTTTAGGTTCAAGATAAGAATCGTGTAATAAGCATATTACCTCTTGTTAAAGAGACATGTTGAAAAAGTCTCTAAAACATTATGCTTTCATCTTTACCAGCAGCAATTAACCACAGAAACATAGGTTACCTTGCAGTTAGATTACTGGAGTTAAAGGTACACTCATAACTATCTTCTATCTTTACAGCACCTATATTTTATTACCATTGGAACTCTGTTTGAAAACCACTTTGTCTCTCTACCTAGCTTCCTGTCTTCAAAACATCTAATGAAACCCATGACTTTCTCACCTCTAAATGTCTCTCACTTCTTACCACCACTCTAACTGTGAGAACACTTTGAGAATTTTTTTATATGGGAAAGACAACAACAGCAGCAACAACTTGCACATACTGTATATAGCACTGTTGAGGAGGAAAGTTTTCAGGCAGGACTTGAAGTACCTTGGGACATCCTCCCAACGTGAAAGGCACTCTATAAATGCCATTTTGTTGTTGTTATTGAAAGAGGGGTGAGAGGGAAAGGGAGAGTGTTTCAGAGTTTGGGGGCGTAGTGGCTGAAAGCGTGACCTCTGATGGCGGGGTGGATATGGGGTGTGAGAGACGAGCAAGAAGTTATATTGTTGTTGTGGTTAACTCGTTTGCATATATGTGGATAAATAATTTACAAAAGGAATTAGCTAGATGCTGTGTGCAAATTGACTGCCATGTTTGCTTACAAAATAAACAGTCACCTAACTGTAAAATAAATCTTTGACATGCTTTGAGATGCCTAAATGATGTGATTAGCTGCTATTTTGATTGCATAGTTTTAAATATATATATTATGCTTGAAAGAATATTAAAGGTATGAGGAGCAAGCAGGAGAATAACACCAACGCAAACTTTTGCTTAGGTCAGTCTGTCAGATGTGGAAACATATCACCTAGTTTCCAGATAACACCTTAGAGTTTCCTGATGAGGTATTTGACAGACATCTGGCTTCAGAGTGGTGGGAGGAACAGTCTGTGACAGCCTGTGACATACCAGTCAACACCTTGATGTTTCTGGAAATCCAAGTCTCCAAGATGTCTACATGTACTCAACATCAATTGCTTAATGCAAGTCTTCAATGAAGAGCGATGGGATGTAAACAAGCCCATGGTGAAGCTGCCTGTGCCTCTAGGGCACAGACTTGATGAATTGAATGTGACTTGTGCTGTAACATTCTATGATTCTACTGTATTTAGTCATAAATGAAGGATCAGTAAATCTTTCATCCATTAACATTGCTTAAAGTTGGCCAGAAGTTAACATTTTTTTATGTTGATGTCATAGAATATATAACTTTAAGGCAGACAATTGCTAAAATAGTCAAGACCAGATGACCTATAATTTAGGGTAATGAGTTAGGATTCACAATTCTCTTTGCATCTCTAATATTTATTGTATGTTTGTGTGTTATATTAAATGCCATTGTAAGTTCCAATTAATATCTTAATATCATAAAACAACAAAATTGTAAAGCTATTCTAACCCAGATATTCTTGTACTGATGTTATCTATGCCAGGAAGAGTTTTGAAAATCATCAAACTATTTATGGTTATGTTTTTCTATTTATTCATTTCTATTTTTCAGAAATCCAAATCTGTTTATGTCTTTGAAAGTAGCAAGGAATACCTGACTCACTAAAGCGATGCTCCTTTCTCTCTGCTAAATTTTCCCTTCCAAACCCTTCCCTCCTGTCCTCCAGGAATCCAAATCAATTTCTATAGTACCACCAAGAGCTCCCCCAAGGTGTTTCAACCAATCCAAAATCTCAAGACCCTCCTCTTCAACCGTGTCTTCTGCTGCCATCCCAACTCTCTCCTTCCCCTCCTAATTCTCTCTCGCCACTCCACCCTACCCTGCCCCTCTCTCTTGCTCGTGTGCCGACCTGACTGTTCAGTGCCTTGGGACATCCTCCCGACGTGAAAGGTGCTCTATAAATATAATTTTGTTGTTGTAAAGCCACACGGCTTGCGATTGAAGGTGGGTAAATTCAGAACAAATCTAAGGAAACACTATTTCAGTGAGGAAACAGCGAACCTTTGGAACAAGCTCCCTCATGAGACTGTTGAAGCAGCAAATGTTGATTCCTTCAAACACAGATTAAGACATAATATTATGAGATATAGTACATAGGTAGTTAGGACATATGTGCATGCAACCATCAGGAAGGTGGTAGATGAGTTAGAACTAGGTCTTTTTTAATCTAACATTTCTTATGTTCTTAGAATTTAAAAATGTCCAGAATGTGGCAAATTGTTAAATTAAGCTTTTAGTTTTGAAGCCGGTTTTGAGTCTTTTTTTTTAGGAACAACAGTTTTTCCGAGTGACTTTCCGTACTTATTTTAAGTACAATGTTTACACCATTCTTTCTCCGTAGAAAATAGAAGTGGGTTTTAAATAATGTCAAATGGATTCAACACCATAACATTGGAATGATATAAAATAATAGTTAGTACAGTATCAGTACTGAAAAGCTGCCAAAAGGGGGTGCTGTAGCATTTGCTGGCAAGTACCTGTAACTGATTTCCTTCCAGTCCTAATGTGCGTAATTTGGCTGCTGCCCCTGACCCAAGCTCCTTTCCCCCAAATGGTAATACAACAACAACTTGCATTTATATAGCACCCCACACACAGGTTAACGTATTAGAGCACTGTACACTTAGAGTGTTGGACACTAAACTAGGAGGATGAGGAGGTGGCCAGGTGCATAGTAATATTCCTGGTTTGCTTCTGAATAATTGCAATAATAATCCTTGCATTTGATATATCGCTTTTCATGTCTTCTGGATGTCTCAGAGCACTTCATAGAATATATTGTAAAGTGAATTGACTGTAAAGTTGTGGGCAAAATGCGACAGTGCCCCACAAACAGCAATGCATTGAAGTGACCAATTTTTTTTTCGAGGGATTATTATCAGGCATATGGAGTAAAGAGACTTGTCTAAGGTTTCGCCTTGCGTAAATTATGATACATCTTTGACAGATTCAGTACAGATATTAAAATACAAGGGTTACAATTCAATAGAGATAGAGGAGGAGATAGATACAATCGAGAACATAATTTTTCGTTAATTCCCTAAACATCTGAGCAAATGTTGTATACTATATAGAATGTTTGGTAGGCTCAACCAACATTTTTTTCCCTCTATCACAAGCAAAATATCTAAGCCCTGCTACACAAGAACTGGTAAATTTATCAGTACCTCTTCAGTAAAAATTGAACACGAGGACTTTATCATAACCTTATTTAACATTAAACGTTACATTAAACGTTACTCCTTCACAATATTGAATATCTGTTCCATACTGCAATGCCTGGACCTCGCCCCCTCCCTAGCCCCCTTCAAGTCCCACCTCAAGTCCCTCCTCTTCAACAGTCCCATCGGTCACCCCAAATCCCCTCTTTTCCCTCCACCCTCCCCAATCGTGACGCCAGCTTGGATCTGAAGCATTGAATGTCCAGCGCCTTGCAACATCCTCCCGATGTGAAAGGTGCTATACAAATGTAATTTCATTGTTGTTGTTAGAAACACAAGTGCATAAACATAGAAGATAGTGATTCATTGGAAAGGATTGCTATATCAAATGTAAGTTTTTTTAATAATTCATGAAGTGAATGACTAATTTTATTTGGGGGATTGTTGCCCAGGACACAAGGAGAAATCCCTTTCACTTTTTGATTAGTGCCCAAGATCTTTAATATCCACCTAAACGGGCAGATGAGAAGTTGGTTTAACATCTCCTCCAAAGGATGCAACCTCCAACAATGCAGTACGCCCACAACAAGGCATGGGAGTGTCAGCCTGGACTATTTGAGTTCAGAGTCCCAACATGAGTCTTCAATCCACAACCTTCTTACTCAGAGAGGAGAGTGCTACTAGTTGAGGTAGATGGCTACCTAAGCTAGATTGTGGGAATGGAATGGCTCTGTATCAGATACTAAAAAAGAATTGATTGTTTCAATAGAAGACAAATCAAATTCTGTACTAAAATTTGATCGATGCCAAGCACAAGATCAATTTCGTAATCTTAAATGGAGAGACATTTTTATACCTAAAAGCCAAGGTTTAGGTCTTAGCTCAGTTGTCAGAGTGAGATTGATTGAAGCTTCTAGAGACTCAAAATTTAACTTTGTCTTAGATATAAGACCATGTAGTCTTACATTTTAAATATGTGCCGAATTTTGAAAAAGTTTGAAATTCAATATTAATTTGGTGCCAATTCTTTTTAAGAACTATGGAAATTGGCTTCTAAATTAAGGCTAGATTTAGGAATTTTCTACAAATCTGCTGTGATCTTAACTTGTAAGACGCAATGGTTTTGTAGGCTAAGACTAAGTGGAACTTGGGGCCACACGTTCTACCAACTTGGTCATTTGCAGTGCTTCCAAACGAGAAGCAATGCATGGGAATACTACAGGAGAGAAGTTTTATTTACTTCCAAAACTTTAAAATAGATCTTGGATTTATTCTTATCTAATCATCTACAATGATAAGCTTTATATTAGCCATTTTGAAGCACAATGCTAGATTTTGGTTTAACATGCAATATATATAGAATAAGTTATCTCATTATCCATGGAATGTTCCTGGAACAATTCCTCTAATCAAATGAAACTTTAAACTCAAGTAATTTCGGATCCCGAGAAGGGCAGAGTGACATTACAGGAAGAAGATTAAACTGATCTGAACAGCTCCAGCACATATAACTAACCAAAAGAACAAGGTACACCGGGTGAGCTAATGTTTTTATTTCTATGTATGTCTTATAGTGATCGACTAAAGGTACTCAATGACTTGAAGAATTGTGAAACCTAAACTCAGTCATCCTGTGAAATGAAAATAAGTACAGAAATAAATGTTCCTAATTCTTAGTTCTTCTTTGAAGCCGAGTAAACCATGATAAGCTGTTTTGTATTGTCCAGAAGAGTAGAACCAGAGGACCCAGCCTGCTCCTGAAGTAGGGAAAATTCAAAACAAATACTGTATGCAGAAACACTATTTCAATGAGCCAATAGTGAATATATGGAAAAGGCTCCACGCGGATATGGTGGAAGCAGAAAGTGTTGATTCTTTTAAAAGCAAATTAGATCAATTTATTTTAGGAAATAGTATTGTGGGATACAATATAGCACCTTGGGACGTCCTCCCAACATGAAAGGCGCTGTAAAAATGTAACGTTGTTGTTTGTTTGTTGTGTATATCATTTGGGACGTGAAATGTGCCAAATCACCAGGATAATGGAAGGCAACCTGGATGCACCTTGGTCTTCTTTAGTGGGAGTAAAATATCTGATGCCATAGAGATTGACTTTTATTATCTAGCTCAAGCTTTCACTTTATGAATGTGCTGTGAAGAACACGAGATAACTACTGCCCATCAGATGTTCCCTAATATTATTTTGTTGGCTCTTTATGTGATGCAAATATTCCTCACTATTTTCCTCGATTCATATCAAATGTTTAATGCAACTCACATCTAGATATCTGGGTCAGGTCAAAGTTATATTTTATAAACATCAAATGCTGGCATAAAACCACATTAAATACAACCTTAATGTTTGAAACTTGTTTTTGGATTGTAATTTATTTTACTACGATAGTTTTTTGCGAGTTCTATAGCTCAGCGGTTAGAGCACTCACCTTACAAGTTTGAGATTTGTGTTTTGAATCCAGACAGGTTAGGGCAAAACCTTGGGCAAGTTTCCTTACTCCACATGCCTTATAATAATCCCTCCGAAAATAACCTATAATAAATTGGTCATTTCAATCCACGATTGTTTGTGGGACACTGCTATATGCAATTGGCTGCTGCGTTTTACCAACAAATATACAGTCAATTCACTTTACAGTATATTCTGTGAAGCGCTTTGAGATGTCTAGAAGATGTGAAAAGTGCTATATCAAATGCAATCAGCTCCAGCCTCCCTGATATAAAACTCTTTCTCTAATGGTGCAGGTCTAACCAATCTAAGATTGTAGATTTTTTAAAAAATCAATGTCTAATTCAAAGGCATTAACATTAATTTTTTTATGGTTTGTGTATTTATGTTGAGGCAGTTGAATCAAGAAGGACTCATTCTTCATAAGTTGACAAAACAATCGATCCTTTTCTCCGAGGTTTCTTTGTAAACTGTAAATAGTTGCTTACAAGAAGTTAGGACTTTATTTAGAGCCAAACACTTGTTTTCTGCCAATGATCCAGACATCACATCATTTCCTGTTATGTTGATGTGTGAAGCTAACAATCCTTTTGTGTTGTTTTAGTGTAAACACTGTTGCATGTTCTCCTATGAAATCCCGAGTATTTAGCCCTGGTTTTTCTGGCACCTCAATCTCCAGGGAAGGCGGTGACGCGGGTTTGCAGGAAGATAAGGGTATTTCTCACCAACAGTTTCCTGTTTTTGATTTGCTATTGTTTAGTTGTAAACTCCTGACATCTAAGTTCTCAAGAGAAATACAAACAACCAAGTAATACCGACCACTTATATGGATTGTCTCCCTCTCTCTCTCTCTCTCTCTCTCTGCACACCCTCTCTCACCCTCCAAATCCTGCAAAACTCGCAAGGTTTAAGTTAACAATTATTTTTTAATCCCCCCCAAATTGCATTTATTTATGCTGAGTTGGGTAGGGGAGCCTATGGGAAAGCTACATTTTCTCCAGGTAGAAATTGGTCAAACTTTGACCAATTTTGTTTCATAAAAGTTGGATTCGCAAAGGAGAAGAAAAATGTTGTTTTTCCCAAATAAAATGTTATAAGAAATGACAAATGTTTTAATTTAATCTCAGCACATTTAAAACCAGATGCCCAAGTGAAAAAATGTAGAAGTACTGTCATACTTTTTTTTAATGCCTACAATACGAATTTACTTGTACATATCTGTGCCCGGAAAAGAAAACATTAGCAGCTAAAATACTGTTTTCAACCTATTGCTGGCACATTGTGATATCCTCCAAATGTCTTCATGGTACGCCTCTTAACATGAACAACTTACTGCATCATTAATAAACCTGGGTCATCGTGATCTGACTGTTACTTGTCAATGTAATAAACATGCACATCATTTCACAACTGCAACCACAGATCTCTGTTTATAGTTGTATATAAAATCAATATCACAACAATCTTTGTCGGCAGAGTGTCCACACAATGTGTCTTAGGTATTTGACTGGCAAGGCAAGACAAGACGCTATTTTATGGGATTTCCAAGACACAGTCATTCGGTTAAATGCAAGGATGATGGATGGCAATCATTTGGAATTAGATTTGACAGTACACAGAACCTGCTTTGAATTTGGGGGGTTTGGTTGAGTTACAGATTACATACAATATGCCCCTATGTGAAATCACATTTAAAGCACCCAGTGGCTTCGACCTCACAGCATCAGGCAATGAAGCCCTATTATGTCCTACCAGGATTACCTATTGCTAAACTTTGGAGCATATAAAATACACAAGAAAGCATGGACATTCAATGGGTTATTCTGCTATTGAACTCACCCTTCCCCAGATTACCCCCATCTATTCTCCGTCTCACTCCCTCTCTTTCTGTCCCTCCATAAAATCCCACCTTAAAATCTATCCTTTTGATTACACCTTTGTGTATGTCCAATACTGTTTCAACCCATCTGATATGTTCCCAGTTCATTTTGAAGGTGTTCACATAAAAGTCTGTATTGCTTTTGTTAATAGCTTGATCCACATGCACACTCCTCAATAAATGAAAGTTTCTTCTCATCTCTATTTTATATTGAATTTTAATAGGTTTAACTTAATCTCCTCTAGTTTGAGTTAACGGCCAAGTGAAAGAACCTGCTTGCAACTACAACATCTTTGCCTCTCAATATTTTAAATACCTGAATCATATTTTTCTGTTTTATTTCCACAATACTTCCTTTTTTTATGATATCAGTTTAGAAACACAAATTATAGTGGAATGAATGGTCTTTCTTACATTGATCCACATTATTGATAATGAATAAAATAAAAGATATTTGCTAATATTATGCAGTTAATGTTGATCTCTGGCACTGGAGATTATTGATATGGATTTCAACATAAATTGTAAAGGTATTACACACACAGCACAGACTTAATGGGCCAAATGGCCTCCTGTTGTCCCATAAGATTCTATGATTCTATGATTTTTAATTTTGATGTGATGGGTGTGTTTTCAGCTCATTTTGAACATACTTTAATATTTACTTTCGGTTTACTGTTTGATATAAAGATGAGTGAAACAAAGTGATGCATGAGATTTATTCGTTTAGTTCACATGTACTTTCATGAGTTATAATCATAATAACTTGAGTGAATCTACATTATTTATTCTTCTTATGAGATTAAAATCAGAATCACATATCTCAATTTCCTTTCTCTTAAAAACAAAATCAATTATTTAGGTCTCTCCTCATATCTTAAAGCTCCGTGAAAGATCACATTGCTCTCTGCAGAAAAGTATGAAAATATAATTAACTCAATCCAAATTCAAAATGAAGTAAACCGCAAATGAATTCAGTTCAACCATCAGTTCATCCTGAACATTGATAAAATGTTCAGGTCTGGATTTGGTTTCTGTCCGACCTTCCCTAATGCAGTTGTTATCCCTGAAACTTTGTTTACATTCTTTAAATATTTGTATATTAATAAATATTTACTTATCCTACATAATTTACTTATCCGGTGTCTTCAGTACTTTCTTTTCCCTTTACCCTAATAACAACAAACAATGTGTGCAAAGAACCTGACTGTGAATTTGTTGAGGTTCTTAATTAATTTTCTTTGATTATTTAACCATGAAGGAGGATATTTACATCTTGGATTTCAAGTATGTTTTGCATAAGTTGATTGCTTGCGTGAGTTGAGAGAGTTCAACCAGTAGCGCTTAACATTTTTTTACATAGTAGACTAAGTTTAGCAGATTTTCATCACATTGAAGACAGTAAATATTCTAAAAGAAGGTGAAACACCAAATGGGGGGAAAAAAGGAAGCCTGACAAAGTTCAAAATAGGAAGCCCAGAATAGGAAGTTAAAAATAAGAAACAGGAAAGAAAGTCGGGCACAGATGGAGCTGCTAACTTTAGTCATTATCCTTTGTTACAGTTCATATGCAAATATTTTATTTAATTTACTGGTATATTAGTATTGTGCTTCATCTTTAACCCTCCCAAGGGACTCTATTTAAATGGATAAAATTGAATACTTTCAGCATTTATAAAAAAAATTCTGAGTGCGAAGAATAGTTTCTGTAACAAATCAAAAAAATGTTGCTTCGAACTCCCATGTGTGCGTTTCCCAGAATTTCCATTAAGAATAAATGCCATGATTCCGTTTGATAACTTGTGTGATAAATGCATGACTTGTTTGCCAAGAAATATCAGACTCAGATTAGCATTTGTATGTACGGCAATTAAAAATCTGTTTGTTTGTTCAGTTGGAGGCAACTATAACAAGAACGGATATCACAGCATTCATACAAGTGGCTGCTGTCAACCCAGATAGATATGGAGAATGTGAACGGCTGTGAAATGGACAAGTCCAACCTTCTCAACATATAATCAAGACTGATCCCAGTTTTAAAAAGGTTACATAAGAACATAAGAATTAGGAGCCTACCCCGCCATTTGATAAGATCATGGCTGATCTTCTCTAGTTACCTGCCCTATCCCCATATCCCCTAATCTCTCTATTTTAAAAAAAAATCCATCAAGTCTCAGCCTTGAAAATGTTCAAGGACTGAGCATCTACAGCCTTCTGGGGTAGAGAATTCCATAAATTCACTACCCTCTGAGTGAAGAAATGTTTCCTCAACTCCGTTCTAAAAGGCTGGCCTTTAATTTTCAGATGGTTATAGATTCTCCTACCAGGAGAAACAGTCCCTCAGTGTCTACTTTATCCAGCTCTTTAAGAATCTTGTATGTTTCAATAAGATCTCCCCTAATTCTTCTGTACTCTAGAGAATACAGCCCTAGTTTATTCAACCTATCTTCATAGGTCGGTCCCCTCATCCCAGGAATTAACCTAGTGAATCTACGGTGCACCCCCTCTAAGGCAAGTATGTCCTTTTTTAAATAAGGAGACCAAAACTGCACACAATACTCTAGGTGCGGTCTCACCAAGGCCCTATACAGTTGCAACAAGTCTTCCCTATTCTTGTACTCTAAAGCTTTTGCAATGAACGCGAACATGACGTTTGCCTTCTTAGTTGCTTGCTGCACCTGCAAACTAACTTTTTGGGACTAGTGTACAAGGACACCCAAATCCCTTTGTACACTAACACTATATAACCTCTCCCCGTATAGAAAATAATATTTTTTAATTTTTGCTACCTAGGTGAATAATTTCACACTTCCCTACATTAAATTCCATTTGCCACCTACTTGCCCACTCCCCTAGCCTATCTATATCCTGTTACAATTTTTTTTGCAATCATCCTCACAGTTGACTCTCCTACCTAATTTAGTGTCATCCGCGAATTTAGATGTTACATTCAATGTCCTTGTCTAGATCATTGATGTAAATCAATTGAAGTACAAGGAAATATTGGAGACGTAGTCTATAATAAATAATAATCCTTGCATTTGATATAGAGCTTTTCACGTCTTCTAGACGTCTCAAAGCACTTCACAGAATATACTGTAAAGTGAATTGACTGTATAGTTATGGGCGATATGAGGCAGTCAATTGCATAAAGCAGTGTCCCACAAACAGTAGTTGATTGAAATGACCAATTAATTTAGTTTTTTTTTTGACAGATTATTATTAGGCATGTGGAGTAAGGAAACTTGCCCAAGGTTTCGCCCTGACCTGCCTGGATACGAAACACAGGTGTCACACTTGCAAGACGAGTGCTCTAACTACTGAGCTACAGGACTCTAGAAATAAGATGGCAGAAGTAGATAAAATATTAAGAGGTGTAATTAGGCTGCACCTACAATATTATTTAATGTTAAATCAGAGTGAAGATACATATAACTAAAATAGTAAAACAGATATTAGAAATAACATTTTGCTTGAAGAGCGATAAACACCTGAAACAATCTTTCAGATAAAATTGTAATAGCAAAATCATTGTGGGGCATTAACATAGAAATGAATTCTAGACAGATACAATAAGATAATAAAGGAAATATAGTAGTTTAGGTGACAAAAATTGCCCTCTTTCAGCCTTTTTTCATTGTTGATATTTTCGTAATCATTCCCAATAACCTTGGCTCATAATTGAGTCTTTAATTTGGTGTTTGAACATCATCTTAAAAAATACATAGGGGTAAAATGTGCCGTGCTTTTTAACACATTCGTGTGGGTTAGAAAAGGCCACAAATTTTACCTCTTTGTCCCAGATGACATGACCATCTGGATGAGTTGTCCACATAGGAAGAAATTGTGTGTAAAACTGTATATTCTTAACAACTTTCTGATTGATGAAAATTGTTGCAATGTACCTGCTATAGTGCTTGTGCTCTTGGCTTGATTTAGGAAAACACATTCTCATTGCCAACTGTCAATTCTGTGTAACTGCCTCCAGTGATTCAGTTATTGACTTTCAAATGGGGAGTTAAACATTGCAAGGATAGCAGTATAAGCAAACAAGAATTTCATTATTGTTCATGAAGATTAAATTTGCTTTCAAATGATCCCATGTATAAGTGTTGTGATGAAACAAACACCCATGTATGTGCATCCTGTGAGGAAGTTGCACATCCAATTCAACAGCTCATCACTCACACAACAATAATGTAACTTCAGGGCTTGGATGAGTGCAAACTTCCTGCAGCTATGGACAAGAATGTGGAAGCCATACTCCTTGGCTCCCATCAATGTCTTTATTCCTGTGGATCTGACCTCCTAAATCTCCCCAGCCTCTCCCTCAGACTTACCAAACCAGTGTGCAATCTAGGCATCCAGTTTGATTCCCAGCTGTCATTCCTTCCCCACATCCAGTCCCTGACCAGGACCGCTATCCTCCACCTCTGACACATTGACCACTTCCATCTATACCTTACCCCAAATGCAGCCCAAACCCTCATGCTTGCATTTGTCACCTCCCACCTGAACTACTCAAACACACCCTCACCAGTCTCCCCAACTCCACTTTTCAAAACATCCAGCTCATTCAGACATCTGCTGCACACGTACTGACCCAGACCAAATTCAGGATCTACATCTCACCAATTCTGGGCAGGCTCCTCTGGCTCCCCATCACCAAACTGATTGACTTCAAAATCCTCACACATGTTTTTAAATTCACTCCCTGCCACCTCCCTACCTCTACAATCTCTTCACTCCCTAATTCTGCTCGATTGGCACTGGCCTCCTGCTTGTCCCTCAATCCCTCCGTTCTACCATTGGAAGTCACGCATTCAGCCACTAGACTCCCCAAACTCTGGGAGACTCTCCTTCAATACCTCCATTTGCCCTCACTCTCCCCTTTTCCACGTTCCACCTGAAACACTTCCTTTTAGACTGTTAACAGCTGCTCCCCCACGCCACCCATCGGCTCAGGATCAGGTTCCACCACTGTTAAGCGCTCTGAGAAGCTATCCTACATGGAAGATGTTATATATGTGTAAGCTGTTGTTGTTGTTTAATAGAGACAGGATGGCATACCCTTTGAATAGCAGTTGTGCCTTCAGCCACTATGCCATGAAGTTTTGGAACTCCCTTCCTCACTCCCTTCGCCTCGCCCCCTCTCTTCCTAGTTTAAGGTCTCGGCTAAAGACCTTTCCTTTCGACCGCGCCTTCAGTCACCTTTTGCCCCCTGCCCATGGCTCGGGCACGGGATCCATTATTGTGATGCACTCTGAGATGCCATCCGGTGTAGAGGGCGCTATATAAATTGAGGTTGTTGTTGTTGTTGTTGTTGAATGAGGACTGCAAAAGTTGGTTTGTCTAAATCATGAATATCCTCTTGAGGGAGATGAGCTTTGTCTCCTTAGTGACATGTTTGCCAATGAACTGGCTCCAAAGTGACATGTTTGCTAATAGAATGCAGATAGTCCCGAGGATCTCAATAGTCCAGTTCCTGAGCCAGTACATAGTATTCCAGGGCACTACTGATGACAGCACAGCCAGTTTGGCTCATCAGCAGGATTTAGAAGGGTAGACCTGTCACTGGGGGAAGGGATTCTTCCCATTCAGCTCCTATTAACCCTTCAGTGGAGCTCCTGTGGCTCATTGGTTAGAGCACTTGTCTTGCAAGCTGGGGAAACCAAGCTGGGGAGACCTGTGTTCGAATCCAGGCAGGTCAGGGCGAAACCTTGGGCAAGTTTCCTTACTCCACACGCCTAATAATAATCCCTCCCCAAAAAAACCACAATAATAAAATTGGTCATTTCAATCCACAACTGTGTGTGGGACACTGCTGTGCGCAATTGGCTGCCGCGATTCGCCCACAAATATATACAGTCAATTCACTTTACAGTATATTCTGTGAAGCGCTTTGAGACGTTGATAAGATGCGGAAAGCGCTATATCAAATGCAAGGATTATTATTATTATTATTATTATTATGATGATTATGATTATGATTATTATTATTATTACAAGCCAAACCTCAAACAGGTAGGGTGGTTTTAACAGGAGAACCAGCGGGAAAACCTGTCAGCTACTGCCCTCAATGGCAAGCTGTGCAGTTTTAACTGGTTATCCCAAACTTTGCCCCATGCGGATGTGTGGATAATAATAATACCAATAATCCCTGCAATTGATACACCACTTTTCTTGCTTTCTAGATGTCTCAAAGAGCTTCACATATTATGCTATAAAGTGAATTGACTGTATATTTGTGGGCGAAACGCGGCAGCCAATTGCGCACAGCAGTGTCCCACAAATAGTTGTGGATTGAAATGACCAATTTATTATTGTGTTTTTTTTGAGGGATTATTATCAGGCGTGTGGAGCAAGAAAACTTGCCCAAGGTTTTGCCCTGACCTGCCTGGAATGGAACCCAGGTCTCTCGCTTGTATGGCGGGTGCTCTAACCACTGAGCTACAGGAATCCACGTGGTGTGAGATGTGGAGTGAGAGGAAGGACACACCCCACAGCGAAAATAGGCAATTAAAGCTCAGTGTCCGAAATGTCTAAATGAGGAAATTAAATGATTCCCAAGTGATCTGAAAATCTCAAGTGTGTGTGTGTTCCATTCAATGCCGATAATCCTTCCTTGATGATGACGGGGAGTCGAGACAGCAGACTCCCAAGCGCTGGTAGAGATATTTAGGGACACAACAAAAACTGGGAAACACTGATCCATTTCACAGGAGTCAGGAAAGGAAGGAAAGGAAGTCGTTTGTTGATGTTTGAGCGCACAGCAAGATAAAAATAGACGCTTTTGGAGTGTGCAGGTGCAAATATATATGTTTTTTAAAAATGTTGCTTAAAATTTGCCTGCAAATATGATTAAAATCTAATCGTCTCAATTACATGACCTGTGAGTTGACTGACAGATAGGAGCCTGACGTTTTATAACTACGCAACGCGAAAAATATATATTTTTTAACATATGAAGTCAATCAGGAGGCATCTCTAAAACGTAAAATTATAAATAAATCTGTTTGGGACCTGCAGTACGGTCTCTTTAAGCTGCATTCTGCAAATGCTTGTTTCAAACAACACAAAGCGACACAATTTCTTCAAGCTGGACTGGACTGGGCAGCAGAAATAAAAGGAAAGTTGCCTTTTGGGAATGAGGAGAAGGCGAGTTAAGAGCCCAACTCTGAGCCGCCTGATTTAAGTGCTCTGAGACACCATCCGGCATGGAGGGCGCTATATAAATTGAAGTTGTTGTTGTTCATTTAAGGATTCGTCTTTGTCTGAAAATACAGGTGAAAGCAAGTGAAAGCCTACCTTATGTCAAAAAAGAGAATATCTGTATTGAATAAATGATTTTTTAAATGAAATGACTACAAGCTAGTTATTTAGTAATGAATCCAATTGCTTTTGGTAGTTCAGAAAGACAGGTTCCTGAAATAGGTTAGGAATTAGAATCTACCCCAGAGAGTGATGGGCTGGAAGGGATTGTCGGCGTGTGAAGTACTGAGTGACTTTTCAAGGCTGAAAATGCTCTGGATTCCCAAGGCAGCTCACATCTACACCAGAGCAGAGGGTAAGGATGGCCCGAAGACCCCAGCTATGGAAATGACACCTCAGTCAGTACACAGTAACAAATGATCAGCTCTGAGCTGTGGGATTCGGGCAGAAATCTAAACTGTACCTATCTAAACTGCAGCTTAATGCTCAAGGCAAGTAAGGAAAGAGATGTTCACACTCTCAGCTTTATCAACAGGAGACAGACACTATTTATGTTGTAACTGTTCGTTTACAAAAGACTCCCAAGTGTAATGTGGATGGTGTGAAAACGTGTGTTTCACCTCAAAAACACCGCAAGTGCATTTAAACTGCAAAATATTAGCTTATCTAATCAGCACAGGATCCTGGTAAACCACCGATTATGTGAAACCTAATACAGCAGCGATTACTGATCAGTGTATCATATCGTAGAGATAATGATACAGTAATGCACAACCCATCTGCTCTTCACACTTTAGTTTCAGTGCCCAAGCTGTGTAACCCACTAGCCCATCACTATCTGAAACACTCCTCGTCGTGATCCACAATAATATTATTGAATAATATTTGTACTAAAAGGAAGTTGCTTGGCAAACTCTTAAACGCAATCACACCCAGAAAAAAAATAACATTTATTGTGGACGTGTGTAACTAACGTGTGTTGTGGCGATATCGCTGGATAATTGTGAAAATATTACAGTTTATAACATATACACAAGGGGGGATGTCTTTCCAGGTCATTTAAAGTGAGGATAAATCTAACAATATTTTGGTTCAGATCAGAAGCGAGCCTAACACAAAGTATATGTTAACATGATACAATACATGTGGAAGATATAATAAATTAGTCACCGCCAATTGCAATTGTGTTTAATATATAGGAATAACACCCGAATTATTCCTCAATAACATTTATGTAACATGTGCAATATATTGCAATATATTTTTGAATAATTGTGAAGTTTGTTATATGCGTATAACATGCACCAAGTAATTGATTTCCTCGTTACTTGAAGTGGGGTCAAATCTAACAATACTTCAGTCTCGATCAGAGGATTGCATTCGGCCAAAACATATGCTAACGTGACAAAATGAAAATAGATGATATCAGAAACTAGCCAGCTACAAGTGCAGTTGTGTGTCCTCTACAGGAATAACACAGATTAACTAGATCACGTCTTGAAGGAAAGGCTTTCTGTGATTTGTCAGCATCGTCTGAAATAGCTTGATGTGTTACTACCTCACAACATACAGATAGTGCTTACTTATTCCATAGACTATTGTGGGTCCATAAACACATCAACACAATCTTCCACCCTGTTTTGTTGTGGTTTTATTGAGAAAATGAAAACATGGCTTGAGATCAAGTAACACACGACAACTACTTACACAAAAGGATTTGGTTTATTTGTTTGGACATTATTTGTCGGTTGGTGGGTCGCTTTCTTGGGAGTAATAATCCCCCACAGGCAAAAAAAACTTGTTACTCAATCTCACTGTTTGTGAGACACTATTTTGTCCAGATAAAACAGTAAATTAATTTTACAATGTATCGAGTGAAGCACTTTGAGACATCTCAACAGAGATGCAAGGATAATTATTATACAATAAGTATGGAAACATTGGGTAAACGTGGGATATATTTATTTCATATGAGACTGGTTGAGGGTTATGCCACTAAAATGTTTAGAATACTGAAACAAATTTACCTCTGGTAAAAGGATCTACAGCAAAGGGATATTAATATTGGAGCCAAACCAATTAAAATGAAACCAGATGTGGCATAATGTGGGAACACACCTGACAGGCAGAATGGCCTCAGGTTCCTATATTATCCATGGGGTGTTATAATAAATACTAGATTTTACTGTTTTGTCTGGCATTCTGAAGTTTGATTTTGGCAGGCCTTACCCATTCAAACCTCCAGCTGAAGTATGTTTTAATCATTCGGTGTAATATTTCTTTGTGTCAAGTCCAAAGTCAATGAAGTGAGGGCATGTTTTTGTTCATCTTATAAATCCATTCTTTAACAACAACAACAACAACAACAACAACAACAACAGTTTAAACTTATAAAGCGCCTTTCACGTCGGGAGGACGTCCCAAGGCGCTGCACAGGAGGCGTGTGACCCGAGCTGGGAGGGGAGTGTTTGGGAAGGGGTGAAACACGTAGGGGAGGTCGAAAAATTCGGGGGGGAACAAAAGGCACGGTCGAAGAGGAAAGTCTTTAAACCAGCCTTGAAAGAGAAAAGGGAAGAAAAAAGGCGGAGAGATTGGGGGATGGAATTCCACAGGGTGGGAGCGGAGAAACTGAAGGCCCGGCCTCCGATGGTGGGGCAGTTTGGGCGGGGGGCTTGGAGCAGGCCAAGACCTGCTGAACGGAGGGTCCGGGTGGGCTTATAGGGGGAAAGTAAATCAGTTAAATAGGGCGGGGCAAGGCCGTGTAAGGCTTTGAAGGTGAGGACGAGGATCTTGAACTCGATCCTCTGGAGGATGGGGAGCCAGTGGAGACGGGCGAGGGTGGGGGTTATGTGGTCGCGGAGGCGGGTGCGGGATAGTACACGGGCTCCAGAGTTTTGGATGAGCTGCAGCCTGTGAATGGAGGAGCTGGGGAGGCCGACGAGGAGAGAGTTTCCGTAGTCCAGCCGTGAGGTGATGTATGCGTGCACGAGTGTTTCGGCAGCGTGGGGGGTGAGGTAGTTGCGGAGTCTGGCAATGTTGCGCAGGTGGAAATAAGCGGTGCCGGTCAAGGCACGGATGTGGGGGAGGAAGGAGAGTTTATGGTCAAACGTGATGTCGAGGTTCCTGACTGGCTTTGTGAGGTGGAGAGTACAGCCTTAACAGGGCCTCAATCTGTAGAGCCTCTTGCTTTCCTTCTCTAGAAACTATTAAAACCCAACCTTTGGGGATTAGGTCACTCACACATCTACCAGTGTTCTCCTCTTTGAATCTGTCTTCATCACAGCGTCAAGCCTTTCTCATTTCTGTATGAGACAAAAGTAACCTTTGGAAGGTGTCAGGACAGATTTTCTACACTTGAAACAAATGTCTTCCAATAATCTGAGACAGGTGTAGTTTCAAGTTTTATTTTATTATCATAGTCTTTCACAACAATGTTTTACTTTAATTTTCAGATATGTAATGTTCTTACCATACAATATTACAATAGCCAGGTATCTTGGTATTTTACATTTCTGTTATATTTTCACACAGCTATCCCTTTTTCTCAGACCATGAAGGATTTATGACAACAAGTCCCACAAATAATAACCTAAACATTGTACGACCAGTACTTAATATCAAACTGTCGCACAAATATACATATTTTATCAATAATTAGATCATAGTGAATGCCTTGCTTTACAATATTTGAAAAATCTAGAAAACTCTACTCTATTTCTTAGCAAACTAAACTGCCTTAACACTGCAGTGTGTCATACATTCCAGTAGATTGCTGACTGACAAAGATAACTAACCCCCATGGTTTGGCCAGTGGAAAACAGACTTGTGTTGTGAAGAAGGGATGAGAATGTCTTGCGATTTAATGCAGAGTCTTTACATTCGTGAAGTTTGTTGATACAAATCCCTTCTGTATCAACCAACAGGTTTACTCTTGTTAGACAGCATATTCCAGTTGTCATAATCATTACTCTATACAAACTCATTAGCAGATATATAGTCACTAAACTGAAAGAATACATTTCCTTTTCCCCCCCCCACAAAGCATTAGCTATAAGTTTCGCCCACAAAGTATAAAGTCAATTCACTTTACAGTATATTCTGTGATGTGCTTTGAGACGTCTGAAAGATGCGATAAGGCGCTATATCAAATGCAAGGATTAGTATTATTATTATTATTATAAGGTTGCAATGTTCATAACTTGTTCACTACTTTATCTTGCAGTGTTGTTATTTTAGCTATTGGGTGATACAGTATCATGAAAGAAACCAAGAAAACTCCCAATATATTTTAAGGCATTGTGCATGTATGTGACATAAACATGGAAGGCAGCTATAAACAATCTATCCAGTTATCTATACAGTTCTGTACAAAACAACACTTTTAATGGTCCCTATGAATATTATTAAATACAATATACTGTAGAACAATTGTGTTATAATGTAAAATTACGATCAGGTTGTTTTTTTCCTCTCCTTTTAACGCCCAGTCCAATTTTCAGCGAGGATTTAACCTCTTCTCCTCGCTCGAACTGTTTGCTTTATCTTTGAGAACATCTTGCTTTAAAGCGTTATCAATATATCCCGATCCTTGCTCGTTTTCTGTCAAAAATAAGAGATTCCGTTAGATGGTCTCTGCGTGTTTTTTTTACGGTAAAATTGCAACTGCAAAAAAAAGATCAACTTCAGTGTGTTCAAAGATTATTATTTTTTCACACGCCGCTAATTCATATTTTAATTTTTTAAGTCAAATTAATATTTGGATTAACTCGCATTGATTGAGGACATTAGAAAACAAAACATACATTAACATTCAAAGCTACATTACAAACCACGTTGCAAATTGTAACACGGCAGTTTAATTCCTTGCGCCAGTGATCGGCAAATGCAAACTTTGAGCGATGAAAAATGATGTGTGTGTTTTTTTGCAACAGTGAAGCTCTACCTGACTGAGGCAAAGATTTCCGCCGGTTACCAGATTTTCCGTGAAGGATTTCGAAAAAGGAGAATTTCAGACACCTGCCAGTCTCCCTGTCACAGATGCCCATGGTACACTGACAGGCTTTCCTGCAGCCCATGCCATAGGTTCCAAAGGGACAGTCTGAAACAGCAACACCAAAATATACCAGCGTTACACCAACCTCTGTGTGACTGTGTCAACCTGTGAGGGAGACAAACCTTATATACATCTCACACTATCACATCACCTCCCTTAGAGACAGACCCGGTCACCCTTCCTCAAACTTAGTTGTTCAAACATGACCTTTATTGCGGGGAGTCTATCAGTAGTGCAGCCGCTGGCTAAGTGAGGCACTGATTTATATTTTGTTTTGGACGGTATACGATTCCACACCTGCTTAATAATGAAGCAGTGTTCATTCCCAGTGTTTTCCTGTTTACTGACACTATTGGGGGGGGGGTGGGTGGGTGGGAGGGAGGCGACACTGAAGTCCAGCAGTGCACAGAGTACTGTTCTGAGGTGGGCTCGGCTTTTTATTTATAAACCCACATTAACAGTCAAGAGTTTCAGCGCTAAATGTACCATTTATCCCAGAGAACTAACTGACCGCGGGACTGCGTTGTGTTTGATACCCAGGGTCGGCGAATATTATTTGAATACTGTACTGTAAATGCCGCAAATGCAAACGTTGCTTTACACAGTGAATATAAGAGTAACAGATGTGTGTGTGTGTGTGTGTGTGACCTGCATTGCAATAGAAGGTGACTGTGTGTCAGGTTATTCAGAGTATCACTGTATAAACAAATGCCAAGTGTCGGGCTTTCTCGCAGTTGCTGAATTAAAGATACCAATTTACACTGTGATGGGACTAGACAAGAGATTTCAGTAACGTGCAATATATTTGTGTGTGTGTGTGTGTATGAGTGTGTGTGTGTGCACACAATTTCGTGTTGATTCGAGTTCAAGTAGCTTTTCTTGTTGTAATTTTTAACAGAAATGGCAAGAAATTGTGAGACGTGGGGGAGTGTGTGTGTGTGTGCGTGTGTGTGTTTGTGTGGGGGGGGGGGGGGGGGGAGAGAAAGCAAACAGAATATTTTAAAGCATCCTGATCTGTACCAATTCTCTCTCTCCCCCTGCCCCCCCCCCACTCCCACTGTTGTTGATGATACCCGAGAGAGGACACAGCATTGAACTCAAACGACTTGTGCAAAAATACTTTGCAAAAACAACAACACAACAACAACAACAGCATTAACCCGTGCAAGCCTCAGAGGGAGAGTCACCCGATCCCCTACCTTTGCATATCCCGTACTCATCCCCGAAGTCGTCCTCCTCGCTGTGGAAAGCGCACCTCAAACCGGGTCCGCACTTCACCCCGTCCATCCCGGCGACCGTGCGGTAACACACCTCCCCCCTGCCCGCGGCGCACACCCGGCAGCAGCCGCAGTCGTCCAGCACCGTCCTCCGGCAGCCCGCGGTCAGGGGACACGCCGTGACCCGGTCACACGAGCTGGAGCAGTCCACCGCGTAGTTGAGAGTGAATCCCTGCCCCGCCAGAGGCAGAGCCAGGCACAGCAGCCACAGCACCGGGAGCCCCGCGACACCCGGCATCCTCACCCCCGCTGGACAGTCTGTCTGTCTGTCTGTCTGTCTGTCTGTGTCGCACTGCACCCGTCAACTGACTGACTGACTGACTGAGTGAGTGAGTGAACTGACTGACTGACTGCACTGAGTGAGTGAGTGAGTGAACTGACTGACTGCACTGAGTGAGTGAGTGAGTGAGTGAACTGACTGACTGCACTGAGTGAGTGAGTGAGTGAGTGAGTGAGTGAGTGAGTGAACTGACTGACTGCACTGAGTGAGTGAGTGAGTGAGTGAACTGACTGCACTGACTGACTGAGTGAGTGAGTGAACTGACTGACTGCACTGACTGAGTGACTGGACTGACTGACTGAGTGAGTGAGTGAACTGACTTGACTGAACTGGACTGAGTGACTGGACTCACTTGACTGACTGAACTGACTGAGTGAACTGACTTGACTAACTGACTGACTGACTGGCCTGAGTGAACTGACTTGTCTGACTGACTGACTGAAGCCTCTCAAATGACCACAGCAGTGTAAGGCGATCACGCTTTTTATCAGTTCTGTCCCCACATGTTATTTTTTTTGATACACACACACACACTGGTCGGTTTCCTAAATCCGGTGTTGTTGCCTTGCTGTGGGCAGCTTGTGTTGTGATGAAGCTGTGGCTAATTCCGGGCTGGGAGGAGATAGAATGAAACAGGTTGCATTGCCTTGCCGTCCAGGAATTGACAAGCTGAGTTGATGTAAGATGTTATGTATGTTATGTTTAGTTGCGTGTGTGTGTGTGTTTTTTGTGTAAAGACTGGTTCGTATCTCTCTCGTACTTGTCAGATGCTCAAGGACATGGAGAACAACAGTACGTTTTATTTTGCCCCCCCCCCCCCTCCCGCCAAACTGTCCACTCCAGATGACACTTTAATTAGACATAATGTCAATTTAACTCCATTCTCTCATTTCCTGACCTGTGGCTTTGTGAAACGCAAACGTGCTCAAGGCTGAACAGATAATAAACAATAATAATAAATCCTTGCATTTGATATACAGTAGCGCTTTTCACATCTTATCGATGTCTCAAAGCGCTTCACACAATACACTGCAAATTGAATCGACTGTACAGTGTATTTGTGGGTGAAACGCGGCAGCCAATTGCGCACAGCAGTGTCCCACAAACAGTCGTGGATTGAAAATGACCAATTTTTATTATTTTGGGGGGGATGGATTATTATCAGGCTTGTGGAGTAAGGAAACTTGCCCAAGGTTTCGCCCTGACCTGCCTGGATTCGAGCACAGGTCTCACCCTTGTAAAGCGAGTGCTCTAACCACTGAGCCACAGGAGATGGTCAAAATCCACAATTCACTGATTGGGGAGGGAAGGAGTCCGCAGCACTTAGCATTGAATTCTTTGACCAGTTTCTAGCAGCTGTTTTCAGAGGTTAAAAATAATAACAATCCTTGCATTTGATATAGCGCCTTATCAAGTCGTTGAGACGCCTCACCAAGCGCTTCACTGGATATGCTGTAAAGTGAATTGACTGTGTATCTTGTAGGTGAAACGCGGCAGCCAATTGCGCACAGCAAACAGGAATGAGGCCATCCAGCTGGGCTGTGAGTAAACATCTGTTTCCTCTGTTACTAGTGTGGGACAACCAGATTGCTCTTTAATAAATGCTTGAAGGAGTTGGCACGTTTGGAAAGGGTATCCAGGGAATATGTGGGAATGGGCATGTTAACCTTGTATTCACTAACACTGTGAAAAGTTAGATCACTGCTGTGCGCAATTGGCTGCCGTGTTTCACCCACCAATATACAGTCAATTCACTCTACAATATATTCTGTGAAGCGCTTTGAGATGTCAATAAGATGTGAAAAGCGCTGTATCAAATGCAAGGATTGTTATTATTATTTATTATCCACCCAAAGGGTGATAATAATAATAATAATAATCCTTGCATTTGATATAGCGTCTTATCGCGTCGTTCAGACGTCCCAAAACACTTTATATGACACACTGTAAAGTGGTGTGACTGTATTTTGTGGGTGAATGTTGCAGACAATTTGTGCATATCATTGTGCCATAAATAGCTATGGAGTGAATGATCATTTGTTGATCTGCGTGGTTAATCCCCAGGATTAATGGATTGAGCAATGAGGGACAGACTCCCAACAGTACCCCCAACACACACTCAAGCCTTGGCTCTCCCAATTTGTGCCAAATACTTTCCGGGTTTGGGTAAAAAGGATGTGTCCCTCCAGGGAGAGAATGCACATTCCCTTCTTAACAATCCACCTCTGGGATTATCATGTGGTTCGGATATAAATGTGGTGATGGGTTTCCATAATCGTCGGGACCCAGGTCTGACTAAAAAGGAAGTGACAAACAGTTTAGCTGGGGCTCTCCAGCCTCAAAAAGAGACTTCTGAGAAGGGACCTCCTAGATAGATATACAATTCAATTAGGATTGAGAAAATATGTCCAGAATAAAATGTTCAGATTTGATGAGGGAGCAGGACAGAAGAAGGTTAAGGTTATAGTCTTATAAAGACACCAGGATTTTTTTTTATCAATAACACTCCTTGCATTTGATATAGTCTCATCACATTAGGAGGATGTCTCAAAACTCTTTACAGCATAATAATAAGAATAAGAATACTAAGAATAATAATTCTTGCATTACATATAGCGTTTTTCACATCTTGTAGATGCTTCAACCTACCAACTTGCCAACCTACCCACCACCTCTGCTCAGCAGGATCTGGCCTGCTCCACATCTGCCGACCCACCAGCCCCACCATCGGCGGACGAGCCTTCAGCCACTCTGCCCCCAACCTCCGGAACTCCATCCCGCAGTGCCTCCGCCTCGCCCCTCCCTGGCCTCCTTCAAGTCCCACCTCAAGACTCTCCTCTTCGACGGTCCCATCGGTTACCCCAAATCCCCCCCTTTCCTTCCACCCTCCTCGTCTGCAACCCCAGCTCGGGTCTGAAACAACGACTGTCCGGTGCCTTGGGACATTCTCATGAAGTGAAAGGCGCTATCTATACAAGTGTAATTTTGTTGTTGTTGTCTCAAAGCGCTTCACAGAATACACTGTAAAGTAAATTGATTGTATATTTGTGGGGTAAAAACGTGGCAGCCAATTGCACATAGCAGTGTCCCACAAACAGTAGTGGAATTGAAGCATCCATGGTAAAGTGGACTATATTTTTAAGGCAAACAAGCAGCCATTAGTGAATGACCAAAATGATAGAGGCCAGGGCAGTGTATTCATTCAACAAACAACTCAATGGAACAATAGCAAGATGGAAGAATTAGTTAGAAAAAAACGATGGGCCTTCTTCATTTGAACCTTTCTTGTAATATTGTTAAAATGGACTGACCTCAAAACAATTCCATCAATTTAGAACATAATATTGAAATTACTCAGGGGATTCCGTGTCTTGATGCAGCTAACAACAACAACAACAACTTTGATTTATATAGCGCCCTCCACGCCAGACAGCGACTCAGAGCGCTTCACAAAAGCAGATCCTGAGACCGAGCCAGGGGCAGGGATAGAAAGGTGACCAAAGGCGCGGTCGAAGAGAAAGGTCTTCAGCTGGGTCCTGAAACTTAGGAAAGAGGAGGCGAGGCGAAGGTAGTGAGGAAGGGAATTCCAGAGCCAGTTCCCATATTGAAGGTTATTGGTAGTTTCAGATCAGAACTACAACAACAACAACAACAACAAAATTACATTTTTAGAGCACCTTTCATATCAGGAGGACGTTCCAAGGCCTCAAAGTACTACAGTACTTCTCAACCATCCAATCTCTTGGTTGAGAGGTACAAAGGTTTAGCTCTGTTGCAAGCAGAGATAATAATAGTAATAGTAATCATCCTTGCATTTCATATAGTGCCTTATTCCATCTTGAAGATGCTTCATGGAACATAATATCAAGTGAATTGTATGTATAATTTGTGAGTGATAAGCAGCAGCCCATTGTGCACAGCAGTGTCCCACAATCACTCGTTGATTGAAGCGACCAATTAAAAAAAAAATTTTTTAAGGAATTATTACCCCCAGAAAAGTGATACTATTTATTGTTAGGTAAACAGAGGTGTGTGGAGTATTAATTTGCCTGATATTTTGCCCTGCGAGACACACGCTCTACTACTGAGCTACAGGACTCCACATCAATTCACAAATAAATAGCTTTCAACTTTTTGAAGTGAGGGATATCAGGTCCTGAGAACAAAACATTTTTCTCGTTTTGTATTCTGGATTTTACATTTTGCAACATTAATACAGAAATGAAATTTGAAAACAGATACTTCAGTTTTGCATTACATTCAATGCACATTGTTCAGTACAGTATTCAGTAAGAACAAGCTAGTTTCTGAGAGACCTAAACAGAACTAAAGAGAAAACTGAAAAGACGAGAGAATCTAATAGCGAAATATCAATAAAAGAAGGAATGGAAACTAATAAAGAAATAAAATCTAAACTAGACTCCCTTTCATCATTTTGTGTGTTGTGTCCAGTGTTTCAGAATGTCTAAGAATCCATTGTATTTTGTGATGTCCAGCAATGCTATACTTTAGGCTTACCTAATAGAAGTACGATATAACTTCTCTGGCTAACAGATCATTTACCAGTTGGTAAATAATAATAATACTCCTTGCATTTGATTTAGCGCCTTATCGTGTCTTTGAATTTCAGAGTATTTCAAGAATATACTGTAAAGTCAATTGACTATTTTGTGGGCAACACGCAAAAAAGCAGCATCCTACAAACAGTCATTGAAGCGAGTTTAAGGAATAATTACCCATGAAAGTGATCTGCCAATTGACTAACAACTGGGTTCTTACTTACTGCTGGTTAAACAGGGGCGTTTTGAGTATGGAAACTTTCCCAACATTCTGCCCTGCCGGGAGGTGAACCCAGGTCTATCGCTTGCGAGGCGAGGGCTCTAACCACTGAGCTTACAGGATCCACAATGTGTGACAGTCAAGTAATATTGGTAGCTGGCACTGGGCATTTTGGCTTTCTTCAAACATTGAATAAGCAAATTGGCTTGTGTGTAATCAGCAACGCTCAAAATTTGATTTAGAATCTCCGGTGTAAGCGGTCAGTGTGAACTTTGCAACTACAACCGAGGCACATTACACAATGCTGAACCCTTCGTTGATACTCAAGCTGAAAAGTGATGCTTTGTACTGGTTTTAGTGTTATATAGTTGTTGGTTAACATCAGGATAATGATTTAGTGCTGAATAATTAAAAATAATCTAGCCAAACCTAGAATTTATAAGAAGGTAACTATAATACATATACATTGGCTGCCGCGTTTCGCCCACAAATCTACAATCAATTCACTTTACAGTATACTCTGTGAAGCGCTTCTATACATCTAGAAGATGTGAAAAGCAAGGATTATTATTATTATAAAGGGAGAGAAAAGTAGATTTAGGTTTGGTGACTGTTCACTAGATTGAAGGTGAAACATTGCGCATGCCAAGTGCTTTAGGAATCCCTCCTGGTGCCAATGCTTGCAGTTTGTGTAACTGACACCGTCTCCATAAATCCATGAATTCAGTAGCAAGAACCAGCAGCATACCAATAAGGTAAGTACAACACAGCTATTTTTGTCTTGGTATGTTATTGTGGATCCTTGGGACTTCCTCAAATTACCAAGAGGAAAATCACACACCATTAGTTATTCCCAGTTGTTTGTCACTTTTCCTCTAATATCCCAAGAAGTCACTATAATTTAAGTATTGTCAAGGCATTGCCAGTGTAAATATAACTTGTTAATATGTGAAAAGTAGCTCATCTGGGAACTGAGTGTTTCTATGCAACTTTCTCTGGTGCTTCTCAAAACACGCTTGATTCACAATAACAAACAGAGTTCACAAACAAAGCCTGTGAAATAGCATATTGAAACTTCGAACATGTATTTGCTTTTATATCTTTTGATTTTTAAACGAACCCTCTGGTAAACCAATTAATTTAAACAAATATAAAACCCTCTGAATTGATTGTAAAAGCCTGGCTCAGATGGTAGCACGTTTGCTTGGAGTCAGTAGATGTGGGTCCAAGACCCTGTTGCATTTTGATCTCGTAATCTAGACTGATAATCCAATGCAATGCTGGGGGAGTCCTGATTTGCTGGAGTTGCCATCCTTCGGGTAAAATGTTAAACCGAGATCCTGCCTGAGAGTTCTGGAAGGGTTGATGAAAGGGTCATCAACCTAAAACATTAACTCACTCGCCTCTTTCCATAGAGACTGCCTGACCCGCCGAGGGATTCCCGGCAACTTCTGTTTTTATTCCTGTCTGCCTTGCCTGACCAAGTGAACCTAACAAATCCCACGGCCCTATTCAAAAAGAGAAGGGAGTTTCTCCTGGTGTCTGGCTAACAATCCCCCATGTAAAATGAGTCATTCATTCCATGTCTGTGGGACATTACTTTGTTTAGCTGCCAGATTCACCTACAAATATATATATAGTCACACTTTACAGTTAAAAAAAATCCTGTGACATGCTCTGAGGCATTTTGACAATGGTATTAGATGCTTTGTCAAATGAAAGGCTTATTATGAATAAGATTTTTTTTTAAAGTCTTAACATCTTACCATTTGCATTGATTTTTTTGAAACCTGTGCACAAAAACTAAAAGAGGCATGAACATGTATGTATGATATATGTGAAGGTATACTATGTGAGATATAGACAGAGAGGGAATAAGAATAAACTAGGTCAAACGGAAAGGTTTAAAGAGGGAAAGAGTCAGAGGCAAAATAATTGGGTATAGAATAAATAAAATCAGTAAATGGAGAACAATAAATAAAATGAAGACCAAACTAATGCAGTAGGATTCTTCCTAACATCATTGTACTATACCTTGATTTGCCTATTAATGACTAGCAACTCTGACACGCATTGGTGCTATAGATGGGATAAAGATGGTCAAGTACATTTTATGAGAATGTAGCAATGTAAGGCTTTCTGACGTGTGTTTTGAGTCCAGGATATAGCTGTTGTTTTACACAAACAACCCTGAGCAAACACGGTGGCCTTGAACTAAATATAGCTTAAGACAAAAGTACACATAAATTGGTACTGACTGATGCTGAGTAAGAGACTTTACTGAAGAATGGACCAATCAGGCTCTCCCTATTTCTTGCACAAGTGACAGGTATTATTTGTATTGAATAGAGTGACAGAGAAGTGCATAGAGTGGTTTGAATTGCTAAAGAAAGGATATGCTTGAACATGTTGTAAGGGTCTGGCATTGGGCTTGCTGATGCTATTTGGTAGAGCACGAATTGGCCATGAAGTGGATGACCAATTTTATCTGAGGCATTGTTGGCCAGGATACCTGAAGAAACATCCTTTTCTTTTTGAATAGTGTGATAGGATCTTAAAGGCTGCCTGAAAAGGCAAATGGGAACCTTGATTTAATGTTTCATCTGAAATTGTACCTTTGACATTGCAGCACTACCCCCAAGACTGCATTGGGATATCCTTTAAGACTATGAGTGTAAGATCCTGACACGGGGCTTGAATGCACAAACTTATGATTGAGAGGTGGGAGTGCCTCCAACTGAGCCAGGCTCATATTGTGCTAACAATGGGAAACACTTTCATGTATATACTTTATGAGCAAGTGGGGGTTAGTATTTTATATATTCAGTGTAATTTAACTGTCATGAAAATGATCTGATCTACAATGTCGCAGATTTGAACATTACATTTTGTATTTGATAAACAATGAAGAATTTCAGGTCCACAAAAACTTAGCAAAATCTATTTATGTTTTTCATTGTGTTATATGATTTATTTTACTTGGGTATTACATATGGTGCACTGAAATGACGAGAACGATACAAAATGCAACAAATCACATAAATCGCCATCTCAATATTTAGTTGAAAGATGCACACAGAATTCTTGTGGAATGCACCAAATATGTAACATTTCTGGGAACTGTACAATATGTAATTCTTAGGGTGAAAATGAATTAAACATTGTTCGAAAACATTTTTAAACCCTGAAGCTTTCATGAAAACCAAAGCTGTAACAAAATATTTTGTTTTGGTGTCAGACACCGAGCAAGAAAGAGGGGAGAGGAGGGGGAGAAATAGCAGAAGATGAAAATAACAAGTTTCACCTGGCAAAATACCTGTCTTCCCTAAAAATACCATCATTAGACGCTCGGAATTAACTTTTCCAATTAATTAAAACCAGGGATTCAAATCAATCTTTCTGTTGCCGTCACATCCAATGGCTGTGGTTACGTCTCGCAGGGTGGCATAGTAACAAGAGCCAGTGTTCCAACCCTGAAAGAACTTATAGCATCTGTTTGATACATCTCAGAGTTAATTTCTGTCAAGTGGAGTGACTGCTTTTGCAGGGAAGTGTAGATGCCATCTGCTCAAACAAGAGGAGGTCAACTGACAATTTGACCTGATGATTATTAATTACGTCATTGGGAGAAACTTTCTTCTCTTTTCCAATAGGATCATAGGATCCTTAAAGTTCACTTGAATAGACATGCTAGATTTCATCAGGAGGACAGTACCTTCAATACTACACTGCTCTAGTATTGCACTGGAATATGATTAACATCCAAGTAGAGTCCTGTAGCTCAGTTGTTAGAGCACTCGCCTCGTTTTCAATTCCCAGGAGAGCGAAATGTTGGAAAACTTTCCTTACTCCACACTGTACTGTTTACCTAGGAAGCCGGTTGATAGTCAATTGGTGGATAACTTTTCCGAGGGTAACAATCCCTTCCAAAACATAATAATAATAACAACAACAACAACAACAACAAATTACATTTATAGAGCGCCTTTCACGTCGGTAGGACGTCCCAAGGCGCTGTATAAACTGTTTGTTGGTCACTGCAGTGTTTTGCTCACAAAATATACAGTCAATTCACTCCATAGCATATTCTGTGAAGCACATTGAGATGTGTTCAAAGGGTGATAAGGCGCTATATCAAATGCAATAATTATTATTATTAATATAGAGCTTTGGCCCACTACCTTCTGACTAAAGAATCATCAAACTGAATCAAACTGACCCACCAGTGTTCTTAATGCCTCAAAACTCCTCTCCTTGTTTACACTGTAAGTCGTATATTTATTTTTGGTGGGTGCGCAAAGAAGAGTGATACATTTAGAGATCACCAACTAAAAATAATGTAAATTCTGTCTTTCTCTGCATTAAATCTACTCTATAGTGACACTACATTTTAGTCGGGGAACTGCAAGGGAAACCACTGCTACAATCCTCTGAGTTACCAGTAGTGTTGCTGTAACACTATGTTAGCTGAAAACTAAGGAGGAAAAGTTATCAATGCTGCAAATCAAGAGAATGAAGCAATCGGTTTATATGAAAAAAATCCTTCCATTTGATATAGCGCCTTATTACATTGTTGAAGCGTTCCACAGATTATACTGTAAAATGAATTGACTGTACATATTGTAGGCGAAACGGGGGGAGCCAATTGCACACAGAAGTGTCCCTCAAACGTTTGTGGTGCGATAGATATTATTTTTTTAAGGCATTATTACCTCCGGAAAAGCAATCTACCAATCCACTAACAACCGGGTTCCTATTTACTGCTGGATAATCAGAGGAAGAGAGGAAACTTGCCAAAGGTTTTGCCCTGCTCGGGAATCAAACCCGAGTCCTCTTGCTTGTGAGGCTAGTGCTCTAACCAATTAGATACAGGATTCTATTCCAATAAAGAAAAATGGGGGAAGGATTATAGTAGAAAAAGCGATGGTAGCGTTGAAAGTAAATTTAACAAATCCATGAATGATTACAGCATGTAAGATGTCGTTATTTACAACAGTTGTTCCTGGTAACTTTAGGGTAATTGAGCAAAAGTTTAGCAATGTGGTGTAATCGGCATCAGTTTGAAGTATATTCACAAAGTGTATCTATGCCGCAGCCTGTGTTATTCAGTCCATGTGTTTATTTATGAGCTACAATGCTTACAGAGCTATTTTAGCTCCATACATTGGCTCAGGATTCACGTCCTTCAACCATGCAACGCAGAACATAATGCATGAGCACAGCTGTTTGTGCTTGCAATCCTTATTAAAGCAAAACGAAAATAAATAGGAACAAATTATTTCATTTCAAACATGTCACTAAAGCAATTAAACAAATAATATTTCTGCGTAATATTAATTCTTAATAATTCTTAACGGCTTTCAGCCATTTTGCCCTGAAACACTAGTTTAGGGCTGGGTGGGTGTTGCATTGTGTGTTGCTGTGGCTTGGTGGTTAGAGCTCTCACCTCGCAAGCAAGAAGCCTGGCTTCGATTCTCAGCAGGGTGAAACATTGGGCAAGTTTCCTTTCTCCACATGCCTCTGTTTACCTAGCAGTAACAAGGAACCTGGATGTTAGTCGATTGGCTTTTCTGGGGTAAGAATTCCTTCAAAGAAAATAATAATTATAAATTGGTCACTCTATCCATGACTGTAGTTGGGAGAATTCTCTGCCCCCAAAGGGCTGTAGATGCTCAGTCCTTGAATATATTCAAGACTGAGATTGATAGATTTCTTGTGGATAAATGTATATGTTGGATAAGGTGGGTAGGTGGAATTAGAATAGATCAGCCATGATCTTATTGAATTCTGGGGCAGGCTCGAGGGGCCGAATGGCCTACTCCTGCTCCTAATTCTTATGTTCTTATGACTGCTGTGCGCAATTGGCTGCTGCATTTTGCAAAGCATGATAAGGCACTATATCAAATGCAAGGATTATTATTGTTATTATTAATGTCAGAGGTGCTGTCTTTCTCTGTCACTGCTGTCTGTGGCAGTGAGACTTTAAACCACGGGTCCCCTTTGGCCTGTTCAGGTGGATGTTAAAGATCCCATGTCACTATTCAAAAATAAACATTTCTCCCAGTGTCCTGGCCAAAAAATCCCCCAAATAAATTGGTCACTCACTCCATGGCCACTTGTGGGACATTGCTCTGCGCAAACAAGCAAGCAGCCACATTTTGTCCACAAAATACATAGCCAATCCATTTTACAATATATCCTGTCAAGTGCTTTGCGATGTCTCAATGATGTGATAAGACATTATATTAAATGCAAGGATTCTTCTTGTTATTATTAACAAACAATAGTGGAATTCTATACCACTAAGCTTCAGATACTTTACACATTGTGATGCAATGAATATGATTTTACCTATGTACGTGCAATATAACTACAATATCTGTGGCCTTGAAAGGCTCCAGATGAAGAATGAAACAGTGGCGCACATTAAATAATACAAAAATAAGAATATTATTATTGATAATAAAAATCCTTGCATTTGATACAGTGCTTTATCACAACTTCAAGACGCCTCAAAGCCCTTCACAGAATGTACTGCAAAGTGAATTGGTTGTATATTTTGTGGATGAAACCAAGATATTCCAACATCAAAATGTCTCAAAGCACTTCAACAACAACAACAACAATTAAATTACATATATAGAGCGAATTTCACATCTGGAGGACGTCCCAAGGCGCTCAACAGTTAGGTCGGGATCCAAGTGGGCTGGTGGGGGGTGGGGGGGGGTGGGGGAGGGAAGAGTTGGCGTGGGGGCGGGGGGAAGGAGAGGAGGAAAGGGGAGAGAGTTAGGAGGGCAGCAGAAGCAACATAGAGCAGGTGGGGGCAAGGCCGTGAATGGCCTTAAAGATGAGGATGAGGATCTTGAATTTCATTCTCTGGGGTACGGGGAGCCAGTGGAATTCGGTGAGGGTGGGGGTGATGTGGTCTTGGAGAAAAACTTCAGTTTTTCTGTTAAGTGTAGTTAGTGACTGGGTGTTTATAGGGAAACACAACAACCAATTTGCACAGAGCAACGTCCCACAAACAACCATGAGCTGAATGATCAATTTTTTTAAATCTGAGGGAATCTGTACTACAAATAATAATAATCATTTGAATTAGCGCCTTTCGAAACGCTGGGGACAACTCAAAGCACTTCACAGAATTTACTGTAAAAGAAACTTTGTATTTTGTAGGTGAACACAATAGCTAATTTGCTCACATAAATATTGGACAAACAACCAACAATATATGAATAGAGACTGCGTTACAGTAGACTTACTAATTCCCCTGTTATTCCTTTGGATTAGTGGTGTAGATCTGTCTATCAGAAGATCAGAGAAATTGTTGGATGCTAAGCAGCTGTAACACTTTAACCAGAATAACACTGCATGGGAACACAGTCGCGTGCACGTATTCTGTGCTTTGACATCACTAACAAGGACAACGGAACAAAATATGGTGGGAATGCATAAGGTTTGCATTCCACCAAATCCTGTTTTGTGATTTCCTGTTTTGCAATGAAGGAATTTGTATCGAACTTTTAGAGTTCAGCTGGAGTGCACGGTTGCCATTAAAAATGAGGATGAAATAAGGTAAGAAACATAATAAAGCGTTAAAGGAAGTAGCAGCCATCAAAGGATTGAATAACAAAAACACAGAAAGCTTAAGAATCCTAAACAGCAACAAAATTACATTTGTAGAGCGCCTTTCATGTCGGGAGGATGACCCAAGGCTCTGAACTGTCAGGGGTTAGGACCCGAGCATGGGGGAGGGGGCAGTTGGGGGCAGGGTTGGGATGAGGGAGGGTAGAGAGATAGGGGTGTGGCTGAAGGCATGGTCAAAAAGGAGGGTCTTGAGTTGGGCCTTGAAGGAGGCAAGGGAGGGAGCAAGGCGAAGGGATTGTTGGATGGAGTTCCAAAGGTTGGGGCAGAGAGTGACCACTGATATAGGGTGGGTCAAACGAGAGGCAACAAACAGGCCGGAGTCTGCTGAATGGAGGAAGCGGCCAGGTTTCATAAAAAAAAGTTTCAAAAGTTAAATCTGTACAATATTTAGGAATTTGCCTCAATTCAGGACGTTCAAAAATGCAATATAAATACAGTGGTGTAAATTTTGACTCAAGCAAAATTTATATCCTTTAATGATTGTAATATTGAGATGTAATTGCTAAGGTTAGAAACAAAAAGTATACAAATGCTGTTCAAGTCTTTGATGGCACTGCATTGTAACTGCTATCAAGTGAAAGTTCTTGTGTTACATGTACAAAATAAATAAATTGGGTTAGTTTTCAGCATGTGATATATATCTTATATTTCTTCTGTAACACACTGCAAGTGTGAAAACGGTTCTTGGGTACATAACTACAGCTGCGAGAACTGTTGCTTTTAAGAAGTCTGCTTTCACTTCACAGCCAAGGTGATAATTACAACGTGTGAAATAAACAGGCTATATTATTTCTGAAGCTATTAAGGCTATCAGATCATATCTCGGTAAGAACTTGCTGTAACCACACTCACTCATAATAGTGGAAGCTAAAAGCACACGTTTTGTTAACTGGAGTGAAATGACTTTGCTTGTAATTCAAACTTTGGTCATTTTTTTCTTAAACCTGCGTATCAGTAAGTATAACATTTGCATTTTTTTAAAATGACTCCCCATTCTTCAGTGACCATAATTCTTCTCTATGTTTTAAATAGATGTTGCTGTGGAAATTATTGGAGGTAAAAAAGTTAAGCTTCACTCAAGACCTTATATGACATCTATTCAAGATAATAATCGCCATGTTTGTGGAGGAACCTTGATCAAACCAAACTGGGTACTAACTGCAGCACACTGCGAAAGGTAAGTTACTGTGTCAATCTTAATTCTTTCTAATTCAGGAACTAATTCTGAACAAGTCCAAAGATGAATTGTATGTTTTTATACCCTCCTCAAATAATTCAACATAACCAAAGAAGCTATAAAAAACAACTCCTCCTCCTATCCTTCTACCCTCCCTGCCCTGAACCCAACCACCAGCTCGTGTGTGAATGCCCTGACTATTCAGTGCCTTGGGACATCCTCTGACATGAAAAGCGCTATACAAATATAAATTGTTGTTGTTGTAATAATAGAATTAGACATGTTGATTGCTGAGCACTTGTGTGTGTGATGTCGTGTAATGTTCAGTAGATTTCCAATTTTCAAACAACGAATCCAGCATTTAATTCTAATTTACGCACCCAGATTTGAGAATGCTCCACTTTTCTGTGATTGGTGCTTGAGAAATTCTGATTCAGGTTCCAAAATACTATTGCACCATTCACAGGATTTAAACAATATCGTATTGCAAAAATATTATGGAAATTAATTGGTAGTTTTTATACGATAATCATTACGTAAATGTTCAACGTTTTGATTGTTTCATTTTACACTGAAATGTTAGTGACCACATATGTATTGCGATCTAATTTGCAGTATTCTGACTCAAAGTGAAAGAAATACAAGTCGTGCAAATGGGGACTCCTTCTGGTAAAAGCAGATATTGCCCTCATTCTCACTGAGATTTTTAAGGAATCCTAACTAAGAAACCCAACAATAATAAAATGCTCACATTTGATATGGCGACTTATCACATTCTCAAGGGTATATTTCAAAGCAATTCACAAGGTTTAAGGTGAAATGTGGTCGTATTTGTAGGCAAACTGGCAGCTAATTTATGATACCATTCAAGATCCTGGTCTTCACATTTAAAGCCCTCCACAACCTCGCCCCACCCTACATCTGTGACCTCTTAACCCCTTACTAACCTGTCCGCCCCCTCCTCTCAGCAGGCTCTGGACTGCTCCACATCCCCCGACCCACTCGCCCCACCATTGGCCATTAGCCACTCTGTCCCCAACCTCTGGAACTCCATCCCGCAGTTCCTCTGCTTCGCCCCCTCCCTGGCCTCCTTCAAATCTCGCCTGAAGACTCTCCTTTTTGATGGACCCTTCAGCAACTCCTAATCCCCACCTTCCCTCCCAGCCTGGTCTGAAATGGTGACTGTCCAGTTCCTTGGGTCATCCTCCTGATGTGAAAGGCACTAGAGAAGAGTAATTTTGATGTTGTTGTTGTTAATTTGCACTCAGTAACATCCCACAAACAGCCATGAAATGAATGACTAATTCTATTTGGGGGTTGTTGGCCAGGACACTGGGAGAAATGTCCCAGTTTAGCATTTCTTCTAATGAACAGCACCTCCAATAGGTCAGCACCCCCCAACCTGCACCAGTGTCAACCTTGACTATGATTTCAAATTCTTGATGTAAGACTTGAACGCATAACCTTCTGACTCACAAGTGAGAGTGCTGCCAACTGAGCCAAATGAAGAAATAATGTAGATTAGACACTGTTATTTATTCATTTTTCAAGTAAGCGTCTGTGGCTTAGTGTTTAGAGCACTTGTCTTGCAAGCTGGAGAGACCAAGCTGGGGAGACCTGAGTTCGAATCCAGGCAGGTCAGGGCGAAACCTTGGGCAAGTTTCCTTATTCCACACGCCTAATAATTATCCGTCAAAAAAAAACACAACAATAAAATCGGTCATTTCAATCCATGACTGTTTGTGGGACACTGCTGTGCACAATTGGCTGCTGTGATTCACCTACAAATATACAGTCAATTCACTTTACAGTATATTCTGTGAAACGCTTTGGAACATCGATAAGATGTGAAAAGCGCTATATCAATTGCAAGGATTATAATTATTATTAAGATTTAAGATGTTGAATAATAACTTTTGATAACACAAATGTCTCTTTCAATAATATCACTAAGAACTCTTGTATGAATATTGTAGATATTTAGAATCAAAGAAACTAACGGTCGTTCTTGGAGCTCAGTCACTTTCCAAACGAGAAAAAGGAAAACAATGTCTTAAAATCAAGAAAATGTACCCACACCCAAAATTCAACTTGGACCTACATATCAATGATATCATGCTAATTGAGGTATGTTACATACTGATAGATTTAACAATTTACATTAAAAAATTAGGAGCTTTCAGCCATTCTGGCCTTGCTCTCTGGTACCTAATTCCCGAGTCCCTCCACCTTGCTCCTCACTCTCTCTTTCAAATCCCGCTTTACAATCTATATCTCCCCTTTCAGACATCTTTTCCCCTCCCCTCCTTAGCTTTCCTCCAAACTATTGCAACGTCCTCCTCGCCGGTCTCCCCTCCACCACAATCCACAAAATCCAGCTTATCCAAAACTCTGCCGCCCGCATACTCACCCGCTCTAAGCTTCGCTCCCCCATTACCCCAGTCCTTGCCAGACTTCACTGGCTCCCTATCCCAGAGAGGATCGACTTCAAGATCCTCACCCTTGTTTTCAAATCCCTCCAGTCCTCTGCACACCCCTATCTCTCTGATTTCCTCTCCCCCCAACCCAGCACCCGCTGCCTTCACTCCTCTGGGTCTGGCCTCCTCCATGTCCCCCGAGTCCTCCGCTCCACCCTCGGCAGCCGTGCCTTTAGCCACTACGCCCCGAGGCTCTGGAACTCCCTTCCTCACTCGCTTCACCTCGCCCCCTCTCTTCCCAGTTTCAGGTCACAGTTGAAGACCTTTCTCTTCGACCGAGCTTTTGGTCACCTTCATGCCCCTGCCCCTGGCTCGGTCCCGGGATCCGCTAATGTGAAGCGCTCTGAGATGCCGTCCGGTGTGGAGGGCGCTATATAAATCGAAGTTGTTGTTGTTGTTGGATGTGTGATGCATTTTGAGATGTCCTCCTGACATGAAAAGCATTTCATGAATGTCAAGTGTTGCTGTTGTTAACTTATCTATGCACAGACCATCTCACCTGTAAAATTCAGCGGATTTTTGTGCAAATGTAACAATAATGCAGAGAGGACCTGCCTCGGATGGAGGCTGGTAGTGATGTACTCACATCAGACAGGATTCTTAGGCATTTTATTTTATGTACAATAGATGTCCAATATTAAAATAATTGAAAAAATCCCTTGGGAATATGGAAGTTTAAAATTAGATTGTTCATTCAATGTGATAATTATTTCATTGAATCTGTTCTGAAAGATTGCGTTTTTCATCCCTTGAATGAAAATAATTTCTTGTGTATCTATTTACGAGAATAGTATGTGGAGTCCTGCAGCTCAGTGATTAGGGCATTGGACTCATAAATGAGAGATCTGGAATTGATTCCCTGCAGGGCGAAACCTTAGGCAAGTTTCCTTACTCCACATGCCTGATAATAATCCCTCACAATTGGTTGCCGCATTTCGCCCACAAATATACAATCAATTCCCTATACAGTATATCCTGTGACGCACTTTGAGACATCTACAAGACATTGAAAGCATTATAGATTCATAGATTCATAGAATTTTACGGCACAAAAGGAGGCCATTCGGCCCATCTAGTCTGTGCTGGCTCTTTGAAAAGAGCGATTCAATCCCACTGCCCTGCCTGCTCCCCATAGCCTAATAGACCTGTTCTCCCTAAATAAAGATCTAATTCCCTTTTAAAAGTTGTTATCGAATCAGCCTCCACCACCTTTTCAGGCAATGTATTCCAGATTCCAACAACTCGCTGAGTGAAAAAATTTCTCCTCAGCTCCCCTCTACTTCGCCTTGAAACTATTTTAAATCTGTGACCACGAGTCACAGATTCGCCCACGAGTGGAAATAGTTTTTCTCTATTTGCCCTGTCGAAACCCCTCATGATCTTATAAACCTCTATTAGGTCTCCCCTCAATCTTCTCTGCTCCAGAGAGAATAACCCTAGCCTATCTAGCCTCTCCTCATAGCTGAAGTCCCTCAATCCTGGCACCATCCTAGTAAATCTTCTTTGTACCCTTTCCAATGTCTTCACATCCTTTCTGTAGTGTGGTGACCAGAATTGAACACAGTATTCCAGCTGAGGCCTCACCAAAGTTTTATAGAGGTTAGTCAGCACTCCCTGACTTTTGTATTCTATACCCCTATTTATAAAGCCTAGTATCCCATATGCCTTCTTAACAGCCTTAAAACAAATGGAAAGATTATTATTATTAAATATTATAGTAAATGTGGAACTTTTCAATTATATCAAGGTAATACACTGACTCTTTCTGCGTCCTGTTATGTCTCCAATCTTTTTGTTTGACAGTTGGATGGTGCAGCAACTATAACCAAATTTGTAGATGTTTTGGCCCTACCTGAAATGACAAACGATGTCGCACCTAAAACAAAGTGTAGTGTAACAGGCTGGGGAGAAATCAGAAACAACAAAAAATCAGACATCCTGAGAAAAGCTGAACTGACTGTCATAGACAGGAAGACATGCCGGAAAAATTACCAAGATTTCCATACCATAACCGACAATATGATCTGTGCAGGTGACAAGAACGGTAAAAAGGATGCTTGTCAGGTAAGTTACATGTTGCGATCCGAACAACTAAATTAATTAAGTTTCACTTATACAACAACAACAACTTCGATTTATATAGCGCCCTCCACGCCGGACGTCGTCTCAGAGCGCTTTATACGGGTTTACGATATCATTTATCCTCTAGAGCAGCACCAAGACATTTAACAGTTGGAAATTCATTCCATGCTCATCTTTCCATTCCGCTATCATTTCAGTGCTTGTTGCAGTGTGTTGGAGGCCTACATTCTGATCACTTTATCAAATCAACTGAGGCAATTTTGCTTCATGAGATGTTGTATTCAAAAAAAACATTCTCTCTCCTATTACAGTATCTTATTCAGCATTTTAAGTATCCAACTGCTTCTAGCTCATATTGAGAAGACATTGGCATAGAGGTAGAGGCAGTGTCCATTGTAGGTTTCAAGAGGAAAATTGTTGGGTACTATTTATCAAAGTTAGAACTATGAAGGGGTGTGGTGATAAGGTAGGACAGTGGGATGGAAAATGCAGCTTCTCTTGAGAGCAGCTGCAGACTCAATGGGCAGAATCACCTCCTTCTGTACTGACGATGATTCTATTTTGAAATTGTTAATTTGCAGTCTTTGTGATTGACCAAGATGTAAAGTCATATAATACCATACTATTGGATAGTCTGATCTTCACTGTGAGAATAGTTCGGTGTTTCTTTGGATGTTGAATCACAAATTATTTTGTCGAACCTAAGCTACCTCCCGTCCCTTGTGAATATTAATGTCCTGAGTTCAGAGACCCAGTGTTAGATAGTTACATTTGCAGGTGACACCAAGTTGGAAGATCTGTGGAATCAGAAGAGGTAGCCAAGGTCCATCAAAGAAAACGTGATAACTAGCAAATGAAGTTTAATGCAGACAAATGCAAGGCACTACTTATAGGATACAAGGAAAGGAAACATAAGTACTCGGCGGATGGACAGAACTTGCCAAGGTGGAAGCTGAAAGAAATCTAGGGCAGTTAGTTCACAAGTCGCTCACTGTGTCAAGAGTGTGAGGCAGCAATGAACAAGCCAAACAGGATGTTGGACTATATTGCTCGATCAGTTGAGTTTATCATGCCAATTGATATCATACTCAGGCTGTCTCATGCTCTGCTGAGACTGGAACCAGACTACTGCATACAGGTATTGTCACTATAACATAAGGAGGGCCTCCCAGGCTCTAAAGCCTGTGATGATCCCCCATGTTAGATGGATGGGCTATGTGAGCAATGATTAATCAATTTGTGGCTCCCTATTCTTGAGAGAAGATGATTCAGAGGTGACCTGAGTTTATTCTAAATGGGATTGGAGAAGTAAATCGCAACGAGAGAATCACGATTCACCATGACAATAGAATACGGGGACATCGGTTTAGAGTTTGTAAAAAATAATTTTCAAGAAAAACAGTAATAAGTATTTATCTACCAAGACTGTAAAAGGCTTCCACAAAGGGGAGGCCAGAGCACTGGATGTTTTTTTAACAATCAGTTTGATGCTGTGATGAGGGATGATAGGATGAGTGTTCTGGAACCAATGAGTTCTATAGCATATTGATTAGACCACTTGCCTCACAAGAGAGGATCTAGGTTTGATTCTCGGGCAGGGAGAAACCTTAGGCAAGTTTCCTCATTCCACACGCCCGCTTACCTAGCAGTAAGTGGATCTGGTTGTCGGTCAATTGGTGGATCATTTTTCAGGGGGTAATAATGCCTTTCATCAAAACAAAATTTGGTCACCCAATCCACATCTGTTTGTAAGATATTGGTGTGCACAATTGGCTGCCGTATTTCATCCACAAAATATACAATGAATTCATTTTACAATATATTCCGTGAAGCACTTTGAGACACGATAAGACACCATATCAAATGCAAGAAATATTATTACTATTATTAATGAGACCGGATGGGCTGAAAGGCCTTCTTCACTTGTGATTTTGGTGTTATGTTTTGTCAGGGTGATTCAGGTGGACCACTAATATGCAAAGAAAGGAAGAAGAATGTGTACAGAGGCATTATTTCTTATGGAAGAGGGTGTGCAATTCATGACAAACCTTCCGTATGTACACGTTTGACAAAAGAGTACATCTGTTGGATACAGAAGACAATGCGTGTTAATATGTAAGAGCAAAGGAAAGGCAGGAATGAAGCACATGGATGCAATGATGAATTCTTCGGTGAATCAAATAGAATAGGAAGACTCAATTCACTTATGCGTCAAATGCACATCATAATAATTAACTTTTGCTTATACATTATGAAGGAATGTGTAGCTTGACCTTTAATCACATTTCTGTTATTCAAAGCATTGCTTATTTCTTGAAATATTAAAAAGAAAAAAAAGCAGAGAACCTGTTCATTGTGTGACTATTCAGACTTGCTTCATCCATCTACAGTCTCTTTATTACTTAAAACACTCAATCTGCAATTAATCTTTAATAACCAGAAAAAGTTTCTGCCAGCAGGATCCAGTAGTCAGGTTTCCTGCTTGAGGTACTTTCTCAAACTCGGAGTACTGAGAGCGCTGATAGTTTTTGACAAGCCATAAACATATGCCCACTGTAGCAGATGATATCTGCTGGTAAATGCTACATGACACATAATCTTCTGTTTTGTTAAAATGCCCTTCTCATTGTATTATTTCTACACTAGTCTTTTAGTGCTCTGAGACGCCATTCAGGGTGGAGGGTGCTATATAAATACAACAACAACAACTTCAACAACAACTTCGATTTATATAGCGCCCTCCACGCCAGATGGCGTCTCAGAGCGCTTAAATCCAGATTGTTGTCATTGTTGTTGATGCCCTTTTCCCTGAAGGCTTGCTTTCTCCCATTCTCAAATTGTGGGCAGATTATTGGATTGCTTAGAATTACGCATCACATGGTATACTTAGGGAATAAAAATTGGCTCCTATAGTGTCACTTACTCCATGACAACCATGTACTTCTGTTTAAAAAACAATCTACAGTATTTAGATAGGTACACTTCTCCAATTAAATTACCTGATTAGATTTGTTTTATACTCTGAACCACTCTTTCAAATCATAAATGTCACTTCTAGCATTTCTCCAGTGTTGACTGTTCTATGTTTATATCCAGTTTATATTACTGGAGTTCAACTAACAGCAGCCCTACTATATAAGGGAAGCAATGCTTTTGCCTCCAGAGGCTGCAACCAGCTCCGATGGCACGCTTTGAGAAGGAGGAGTTTCTCCTTGTGTCCTGGCCAACAATCCCCCGGATAAAATTGGTCGCTCACACCTCATGGCTGTTTGTGGGACATTGCTGTATGCAACCTGGGTGTCATGTTTGCCTACAAATGCACTTAATCATTTGGAAATATACTGAAGCGTTTGGGACGTCCTAACTATGTGCTATATCAAATGCAAGGACAATAGTTATTATTGTTAATGTGGAAAAGGACTTTCTGCAGGTCTTACAATGAATCAGGGTTTGTAAAGCTGATGCGAATCTCAAATTCACTGGTGTTTTTGTTGCGCTTTCACCTCAACGCAATCTAGAGGTATATCGGAAAGAAATTGCTTGGGGTGTTGTAGCACAATTGTTTTACTTGTATCCTCCTCACCACTGTTGGTTTTTTTATGAAAAACCAAACATGGACAGGCCTCCTGTGGGACAAAAGTTAGTTTTAAAAATGTGTATTTTGATAACTGTATCAAAATTGCAGATGGTAAGTCACTTGCTACTTTAAGAGATTTTTAAGCGTCTTCATCAAAAGAACATTCAAGAACAAATTTCTTTTGCATCATATGTTTTGAAAATAACTTGAATCCAATGGTACTTTCTCTCAAAGTATTTTGGATAATAATCGGAATATAGGGCAATTGATTATCTTCAATATATCTTTTAAATGTCCAGAATTACAATTTACCCTTTGTTTGACACTTTTGGTGAATATCAGACAATGAAAAACGCATCTCTGTCCTGCCCAAAAAAATCTGTTAAAATGGAGCAGAAGCGTGGTTAAGCACATCTCAAGGCGTAGAAGATTTTGTGGTGTAAATGCAGCTTGGAAACTCTGACACATTTGCGGAGGTGGGGTGACCAGCAACATTTTAGTGCAAAATCAACTGCAGCAAAGAGATATAGCACTTACAGGTTGGAGCTAAACTGAAGCAATTTGGTTAGACTGAACGTGACACTTTAATATATACACTCATAGGTGAACCACAATATATTAAGCAAACTATTACTTACTACTAGATGTGCTCTATGGATATGTGATGCTCAACCTTGACCTGAAAACTAACCTTTGTTCAATCTTAAAATTATGTTTCGCCCACATATATAGTCAATTCACTTTACAGTATATTCTGTGAAACGCTTTGAGATTTGAGATGTCTAGAAGACATGAAACGCGCTATATCAAATGCAAGGATTATTATTATTAAAACTAACATGCACTTACTGATAAAACATCTTACTACTGCAAAAACAACCACAAAATTATGAGAAGAGACTGCAAGGACACAAATTTCAGTCAGTAGTTGGGTTTTGTTTTATGGTTAGCATACAATAAACATGATAGCCGACTGTCCAGCAGTGGTAATGAGGTTTGGCTAAGAATTTGTAAATTAGAGATCTATTGATGGGAAGGCCAAATACCTTATGAGAAGCTAAAAATACCGCAAGACCTAATAAGTACCATCATTTTACATTAAAATTTAAGTTCACATAGAATGTTGGAAAACTCTTAAATTCAGTCTTAATTTAGAAAATAGTTCCCCACAATTCTTAAAATATCTTCTAAATTAAGACCCAATTTAAGAATTGTTCACAACTCTGTACAATTTTATGGTATAACAACATGGTTTTAAGGCTAACACTATAAGATATTTCTGGTTTTTTGTTTCAGTGTAAATGTATTTGATGGAATTTGTTGTGTAACTGCTGGTTACGCCAACAATTCTGCACAGAATTGAATTATAGCTGCTTCTTAGGTCTAAATATAAAATTTCATATGATTGAACTTCAAATTTTGATAGGATTTTATGTGAAATAACCTGCTTTCCCGAATTAAAATAGACATAGTGTATCCTGCAATTAGTTTTACCTCCATTGATCAAAATCACTGGCCTTTACATATTACTCTGATACTAGTATGCAAAGTATTGCAAAGTTTTTTTCAATTAGTCTGATGTCTGACACATACAAAAACGCATCACTATGCTTAACAGTAACTAAGCTAAACTAAGAGCTCCATGCATCTCATCTACCCATGGGAATTCCAGAGATAGATTGTTGGAATGCAATACTTACTTAACCTCTTCCTGGAGGGATGCATCCAGCTTATCTAATTCCGGAAAGTGAAAGACTCTAATTCCGGAGAGTGAAAGAGCCATGGCTTGGATATCCCAGAGTAAGCTGGAGTCTAACCAGCTAAAACTGCATAGTGTGCCATTGATATCACTGTCTGGCAAGTTTTCCTGTAGGTTGTTCAGCTGGGTTGACCCTACCTGTTAGGGCTTTGGCTTGCAAGGTTAATTGGAGCTGAGTGGAATGACACCTTGCCCGCAGTGACTGGTCTGCCTTTCCTGGCTCTGTCGAATTTGCCAGGCTGACTATACTGTCATCGGCAGTTCCCTGGAGTACTACGAACTTGCCTAGCTCAGGAACTGGACTGCCAAGACCACCAGAGAGAGCTGGCTCAACGCTGACAAAACATGTCACCTTAGAACCAGTTCAGCTCCAGGTTTATCTCCCCCAAAGAAGATAGTAGCTACAAAACAAAACGATATAAAGCAATACTAATTCTGCAGCATGGGACTTTCATGTTCAATAATCACATTGTTATTGGACATTCTGTTTGGGTCCAGGGATAAGGCCCTGTATAAATCAAAATGTAAGGCACGGTAATGTGCCCTGAATTGCAATTTGGTCAGCTGTGCAAAATCAGTTTTTGTTCTATCTATTATGCTCTAATTGGATTTAGAAAACCTTATGGAGTCCTGTAGCTCAGTGGATAGAGCACTCGCCTTACATGTGTGAGACCTGTGTTCGAATCCAGACAGGTCAGGGCGAAACCTTGGCAAGTTTCCTTACTCCACATGCCGGATAATAATCCCTCAAAATAAAACAATAATAAATTGGTCACTTCAATCCACAACTCTTTGTGGCACAATGTTGTGCGCAATTGGCTGCCGCGTTTTGCCCACATATGTAAAGTCAATTTACTTTACAGTATATTCTGTGAAGCACTTTGAGACATCTAGAAGATGTGAAAAGCACTATATCAAATGCAAGGATTATTACTATTATTATATAGTCTCACTATATATTAAAGTAGAATTCTGTAAAGTGCATTGAGATGTTTTGACAACTTGCTAAATTAAATACAAGGATTATTATTATTGTTATTCTGATTACTAGTGTGGGCCATTCTTGTCAATGTGCCGGATGTTAACTGCTGCAAGGGAAACACTATCAGCAAAACATTGTTTCACCTACAGCTGCAGCTATTGAACTTTCAAATTTGAGTTCATCCATGAACCAGTCATCCTGAAGAGAATGTCCCATGTTATACAAGTGTAATTTTGACGTTGTTGTTGATATTATGATTATCACAGAACAGACTTGTTCACTGTATGTTAAAGATATCTGCTTTCACTTTACCCAAGATACCTTCAACATTTAAGTCATATGGGATTGCTTTGGAAAGCCATTTTTTTAATGTTGGTTGCAGCTTTACTGAACATATTGCAAGAACTAAACCAACAATAATAATGAATACGTAACAGAATATTCATCACTGTGTTTGGTTCAGAGCTTTTCACATTGGATGTCACAAACTGCTTCACAGATATACTGTAAAGCATGATTACTGAATTGTACAACTGTATGACAGCATTGTAGACAAATGCAGCGGGCAATTTGAATCAAGTAACTTAAGTATGGGACCAGGTTATTTCATCGTACTATGCATCTTGTTATAATATAGTCGTGCAAATAGTGTTAACAGATTGTAGTCTGAAATTTACCGCATTTTTCAGTCTTCCATTACGAAATGTAAAAAATATATAAAAACATGATCATTTATCCAGTCAAAATGCATTGCTTTCAAAATGATAAACTATATTATCATCAGGGACGCACAAATGAAAAATACTGCAGGTGCTAGAAATCTGAAATGAAAACAGAAATTGTTGGGAAACCTCACCAGGTTAGGCAGCATCTATGGAGAAAAGATGCAATATGGCGGAGGGGCGAAGGAGGGTTAGGTGCCGCTGCCGCTACCGCAACCACAACCAAAACCGCCACCGAAACTGCAAGCACAGGAGGCAGAGCAACGCACCATGAGTCTGTGGGGTGCTGGGGCAGGTCCACCCGAACACGGGCATTTCGTCGGCAGCAGCCATGAACGTGATGAACTCGCTCGTCAACGACATCTTCGAGCGGTTCGCCTGCGAGGCCTTTCACGTGGTCCAGTGCTGCAAGCGGCGGATCATCTCATGGCAGGAGATCCAGACGGTGGTCGGGCTGCTGCTGCTGCTGCTGTGCGAGCTGGCCAGACCGTGTCTGAGGTACCAGGGCCGTCACCAAGTCACCAGCTGAGGAGCTGGTCAGTTTGGGGGCCTGTCACCACACTGGGCCCAGTTCCCGCCATTTTAAAGATGATCCAGGCGGCCGGTGAGGACAAGGAGCGGTTGCTGGACTATTGTTGATTGTTATTGCTTTTGTTGTTATTGTTACTGCTTTTGTTGTTTTTTGTTGTTGATTAATCCCTCCCCTTTGCCCCCTAACCTTCCCCCCTCCCTTTTATCTTCCCTCTTTCCCTTTCCCCCCTTTCTCGCTCCCTTTTCCCCTTCCCTCCCTCTTCCCCTTTTCTCCCATTTTCATCACTGACTTTACCCCACCCCACCTTTCCCTCCCTCTCCCCCTTATCCTCTTTTCCCCCTTTCTCCCCTGGCCCCACTTCCGCAACTGTTTGTGGGACACTGTTGTGTGCAATTTGTCTGCCACGTTTCGCCCACAAATATACAGTGGGTTTTCCTACTCTCCTTTCCCCTACCCCGACCCCTCCCCACCTGCTCTGTTCAGCACCTTTGGGATGTCCTCCCGACGTGAAAGGCGTAAGTGTAATTATTGATTGATTGAAAGTGAGTCAGTATTGTGGGTCCACAACCCAAGTTCTGATGATAAAATCAGAGGTTTGCAGATAAACCATGTGACATTCCTACTCGGGTCATCACCAGATACTTGTCTGTTCTTACCACATCCTCCCCTAACTGTTTAAAATAGAGCTATCTTTAAACTTTGCTTGTGCAGTTGGACAAAATGATCAACATGGTTCGAGTGGCATTGGTTGTTTCAGTGATCATAGCCTTAGCCAACCAGGGCTGTAAGTATTTGAATAATCTGGTTCAAAATTCACAGGATTGACTAGCCTTGATAATAATCGTATTCCTTTTGTGCTATAGATTTCTGTGTGGAAATTGGCTCTGGCTGTCGGAAGGTGAAGTCTGGTTCAGCAGCATACATGGTATCTATTCAACTTGACAACAAGCATCTGTGTGGAGGAACGTTGATCCATTCCAACTGGGTCCTAACTGCAGCAAGCTGTGAACAGTAAGATGCTCTGGTATTTTTAACAAATACGATGAACAAGGTTTTTAAGGAAGTTTTTTTTTAGGTTATACATTTTAAAGGAGGGTTGGAAACAATACAAGGGGCAGAACTTACAATATTCAATAATATAATTATCACATTATGATAATCTTCTGCTTGCGATGTCTCAGTCAATAAGCATAAGTGAATAAGCTGTATAGAGCTCTGGGCAGAAACCGACTGGCATGGAGTGCACTATGCAAATGCAAGTTGTTCTTGTTTTTGTTGGTGTTGTTGACTGATCTATAAGCAACAATTAGACAAGATAGGGCTCTCTAGAAAGGAGATGACCTTAGAGAGGGGATCATATAGAGGTACAGTAAACCCTTGCCGAACGCGACTTTCTGGATTGCGAATTCAGCTGTGCGCGAAGAAATAAATGCGGCACTTTTTTGCGAAATGGGAATAAAATTTGAGTATACGTGATGGCTGGCCCTGCGTACATATGCATTTGAGAGGACACAGGCAGCTCCTCAGTCCGATGATTCCTCGGCCTCGGAGCAACCTGATGGCATTGCATAGTAAACAGAAGAGAGAGAGACAGAGAGTCTCCTAGCACTTCCAGGACCAAAGGTAAAATAATTTAGCCAAGCTGTGGTAATGTAAGATGCTGTTTTATTGTCTCCAGTGAGTCAGTGAGAGTGGGCAGAGTAGGGAGCAAGGAGAGCGAGCCAGCCGGCTGTAGCCTACCTCAGTACGCACCTTGCTTGCATTGGTCGGGTGTGGATGTACCTGGAGCTTTGAGGTTGGACAGCCTGTGGATGGATTCCCCTAACCCTTTTTTCCCCATTACTTATTAAGCTTACTGGACGCGATTTTACTGAGGGCGCTGCTTTCCAGGAACGTAACCCCAGGGTTTGGCGAGACTCTACTGTATATAACATTTTAACTACGATTGAAAAAGTCCATCCAGAACAATACTTTCTGATATAACAAGACAGTACAAAGAGGATTTAGATTTACAGTTGAAAAGGGCAATTTCAGGACAGACAAGAAGAGGTTTTTCTTTATCCAAATGGGAATTAGCAACTGGAACAGGATGTGCTGAAGGGTGGTTGAGTCCAGGGTGTTGGACTCATTTGAGAATTATAATTTAATTGAACTCAGTCAATTGTGCTATGGATGCTGTGATAGCTCTGCCGTCTAAGACCACACTCTGGAACTCCATCCCAGAGTCCCTTCGCCTTGCTTCCTTCCAGTCTCAAAACCCTCCTCTTCGATCTTGCCTTCTACTACCCTCCCAACTGCCCCCTCCCCTCCCACCTCTCTCCATCCCCTCCCCCTTTCCCAGCCCCTCCCTCTTGCTCGGGTCCCAACCTGACAGTTCAGCGCCTTGGGATGTCCTCTCGAATTGAAAGGCAAGGTATAAATGTCATTTTGTTGTTGTCGTTAGTGTCCTGGAGTCATCATTACCCCCTTCAACAACAATAATAATAATCCTTGCATTTGAAATAGCACCTTAACACATTGTTAAGGCAGAGTCTAAATTGACACTTCAATGCGGTGTTGGGGGCGTGTTGCAATTTCGGAGGTAGTGTCCTTCGGATGAGACATTAAACCGCCTGTTCAGATTGGTGTTAAAGATAGCATCGCACTATTCGAAAAGAGAAGGGAGTTTTTCCTATTGTCTTGGCCAAAACTCCCTCAAATAAAATGAGTCACTCACTCCTCAGCTGTTTGTGAGACATAACTGTGCACAAAACTAGCAGGACATTGAGATATCCTGATAACCTCCCCTGGAAAGTGTCTATGATATTAAAGATCTATTATATCGCGTTTCGTCGTTTTCTGGCCAGCACACAATACAACAAATTAATTTCCAAAATGATCCTTCAAACATTAAGCCTTTTAAAAAGAATGAAATCCAATCCACAGGTTGTTTAAGAGAAAAAAACCTACAGTGGTTCTTGGGGAACAATCAACAAAAAAGAAGGGAGCAACAGAACAGAAAATTCTGGTGAAAAAAGCACTTCCATTCCCTGAATTCAAGCATTCATCACAAGAAAATGACATCATGCTTCTCCAGGTAAATTTTAGGGCAATAAATTATCTGGTCGTTATCCTCAGCAGGAATTTTCTGGGGGCTGGCAAGCTGTTACACTTCAAGAGAGGGTTACTATTATTAATTAAAAATCATTGCGTTGAATATAGCCTTTTATCATATCATGAAGATGTCTCAAAGCAATTCACAGAATGTATGCGGTAAAGTGGTGTGACTGTGTATTTTGCAGGCAAAATACATTCACATTTATATTTCTGCATTTGCCAGAAGCAGAACTAAACAGCAATGGATTGTGAGTAAAAAATGGATAGGATGTTCCCCTCTGGCAAGAACTGGAGCTAGTGGTATGAAAACATCTTCCTGGCTGTCACATGCTCCTATGGCCCATGTACTATATCCCATAATAATCCCATGTTATTTCCTAAAAGAAAACCATCCACTGTGTGTTTGAAAAAATTAACACTTCCTGCTTCACCTATCTCCCAAGGGAGCCTGTTTCACAGGTTCATTGTTTGCTCACTGAAATATTGTTCACGTAGATTTGTTCTGAATTTGCCCCCCTGCAGGCTGTGTTCTGGACAAATTGAAACAGCCTGTCATGATCTAAATTGAAACAGCCTGTCATGATGAATTTTAATGTGTAATAGCCTTACAGGCTAAGACTAATAATTGCATTTCATATAGTGCCTTATCACATCATTGAGTCATCTCAAAGCTCACCACAGTACTGTTACTTGTACTTATCATCACTGAATGTGTTTAATAAGAAATGAGAGCTGTACACTGAAATGCAATAAATGATTGTTTTTATATGTTACAGTTAGCTCAAGATGCAAATATTAAAAGTAAATCTGTAGAAATCTTCCAACTGCAAGTACTGCCAAAAGACATCAAACGTGGAACAAAGTGCAGTGTTCTGCGATGGGAAAATACCATCGCAAAAGGTCTGAAATCGTCGATCACTTTGATGGAAGCGGATGTAACTGTGACTGATCAGGCCACCTGCAGTAAATCTTACCACAAACATCCAATTATAACTAACAACATGATCTGTGCAACTGAAAAAAAGAGTAAAAATAATTTGTGCATGGTAAGTCATTGACAACAACAGCAATAAAAATTCATGTTTATACGGCATCTCTCATGTCGGGAGAAATGCCCCTGCCATTTGAAGGAATTTATTTCTCATTTACATTCTACACTGTGATCGAATGATGATATTTAGCTAGCATGAGAAAAAATTATGCTACATTTTTACAATAGATCTACAACAACAACAAAATTATATTTGTATAGAACCTTTCATGTCAGGAGGACGTCCCAAGGCGCTGGACAGGAGGTTATTCTCACATTATTGGCAAATGTACAGACTTTGAGGGCAGTTCAGTAATAATAGTCTATTTGCAAATAAGAACAAAGCAAAGCACGGACATGATGAGGCCATTCAGCTTGTTCCACAAGTTGATTAGGTCTTGGCACATCTTTTGATCCCATGCCTCACTCTTTCGCCATACCCTTGACAAGGCCAATAACTTTACTGACATCGATGGTGTGAGCTGATACCATGATCTTACGGGTTGAAGCCAAATTCCATTATATTCACTGGAACAGGTGAAATACATTACATAGAGTGCAATTATTTGATAGTAAACCATAGCACAAACAAGATGACTTATTATATGTCTCACACAATATGCACTCATGAATTGATTGAATATCTTTATTTTTACTTGAATACTCCAGTTCTAACATGTTGTCTATTTTTTTTTACCACAGTCTTCTCCAGGTGGTCCATTGTTGTGCAAAATTGGAAAGATTTTGAATAAGAAGAAGATTCTGTGTGGCATTGCTACAGTTAGAAAGAATTCCAAAGATGCCAACCAACCTGAAATCTACACCCAGTTAACAGAGAAATACATCCCCTGGATTCAGAAACTCATTGGAGTTGAAAGTTATAATGTGTCAATTCAACAAATATAACGAGAAAATCAGGAAGGAACCGTGTTTCTTGGTTTACGGTGATTAAAATGTGGCTTGCTTACAGATTTTTTGAGTTTGGGTGATTTGAAAGAAATCTGACACTTTCAGCATCTTGAATACTTTATTGCTACTGATTTGGAAAGACTAGCAAAGATAATATGGTAAGTCACTTGGTCTAGAGTCTAGACCAAGTGACCAACAACAGGCTGGCAAGGCTTTTTTCTAATCCAGGATTGTGCAATTTGTCTTCCTAAATATGGGACCAATAATTAGTGTGTCAACTTGGCACTCTCACCTCTGAGTTCAGAAGTTGTGGGTTCAAGCCCAACTTGATGCAGGTTAGACAGCACTGCTTCTTATGCAACTGCTTCTCATAAATGTTCAAGGCTAAAAAAATGGAGAAAAATATATCTGTATTTTGCTGACAAAATAAACTGTGAAACGTGATATTCATCTCCCCTTGATTTCATTTACTGATCGTAAACTTGCTTGTAAAACCCTCATACCATTTCTGCATAGTTTTTAAGTACAAAATCATGCATCAGTCAGTGGTGTCTCAAAGATATGATTTGCATCTGGATTGGTGATGATTTACATGCTGCACAGTATAAACAGAGACAATAGGGCCTTGTATAACTGTATAAGGAGGATGTGGAGTTTGAACACATAACCTCCAGATCCATTTCAAACCTGCCTTTCCTCATGGTTGTAAATCAACTTTGCTCACACCTCTCTATCCACTCCCTACTCAAATAATTTCTGTCCAGTTTTCACCCTGCCAACAACACAGAGACAGCACTCATCAAAGTAATAGATGACGTCCTCTCTAACTGTGACCATGGCTTCTTCTGTCCACTCATTCTCTTCAACCTCTCCGCTGCAATTGACATAGTTGATCACGCCATCTTCCTCCACTATTTCTCCACCCTCATCCACATTAGTGGGACTGCATTTGCATGGTTTACGTCCTACTTGACTAACTGCCAGCAATATATTTTGTTAAACTATTTCTCCTCCCACCCAGCTCGGTTACCTGCAGGGTACCCTGAGGCATCATTCTTGGCCCACTTCTTTTCCTCATTTACATGCTCCCTCTCAAACTCCACATGTATGCAGATAACATCCAAATCTACTTCTCTCCCTTCTCTAACTGCAACTCCCAGTTTGCTGAACTCCTGTCAGCTTGTCTGATGGACATCAAGGCCTCAATGAGTGCAAATTTCCTGTAGCTGGATGTAAGCAAGACGGAAGCCATACTCATTGGCTCCTGTCCGTGCCTTCCTAGTGCTCTGAGATGCCGCCTGGCGTGGAAGACGCTACTTCAATGCAAGTTGTTGTTGTTATTCTTTCCTGCAGGTCCAAACTCCTCAACCTCCCCAGGCTCTCCCTCCAACTCACCAAAGCCATCAGAGTTGATTCACAGCTATTCTTTCTCCTCCACGTTCATTGCTTGATCAGGACTGCTTTTTTCCACTTCCGCCATATTGCATGCCTCATTCTGTATCTCACATCCACAGCAGCCAAAGCCCTCTTCCACACCTTTGTCACATCCTAGCTGGGATTTTCAATTGCCCTCTTGCCTGGTCTCCCCTATTCTACCATATACAAAATTCAATTAATTCAGAACTCCGCCGGCCGAATACTAACCTACTCAAAACAACAATAACAACAACAAACAACAACAAAATTACATTTATAGAGCGCCTTTCACGTCGGGAGGACATTCCAAGGCACTGAACATCAGGTTGGGACCCCAGCAAGGGAGAGGGGCAGGGTAGGAGGGAGAGGCGGGAGAGAGTTAGGAGGGGAGGAAGAGATTTGGGAGGGCAGAGGAAGGCATGGTTGAAGAGGAGGGTCTTGAGACCAGCCGTGAAGGAGGCGAGGGAGGAAGCGAGGCGAAGGGACTGTGGGATAGAGTTCCAAGTGTGGGAGCAGAGAGGCTGAAAGTCCGTCTGCCAATAGTAGGGCGGGTCGGGAGAGATACATGGAGAGGCCGGAGACCGCTAAACAGAGAAGGCGGGGAGGTTCATGGGGGACAGCAGGTCGGAGAGGTAGGAAGGGGGCGCAAGGCCATGAATGACCTTGAAGTTAAGGACAAGGATATGATAATATCATAATCACAATCACAATAATCTTTGCATTTGATATAGCGCTTTTCACATTTTCTAGACGTCTCAAACGCTTCACAGAATATACGGTAAAGTGAATTGACTGCATATATACAGGTGAAATGCAGCTGTTAATTGCACCCAGCAGTGATCTACAAACAATCATGGATTGAAATTACCAATTTATTATTGTTGTTTTTTTTAAGCAATTATTATAGGCATGTGGAGTAAGTAAACTTGCCCAAGGTTTCGCCCTGCCATGAATTGAACCCAGGTCTCTCGGTTGTAAGGCGGGTGCTCTAACCACTGGACTACAGCTACAGGACTCCACGAAATGCAATATAAATGCAAGTTGTTGTTAAACAAGAGGGTGGGATCTCGGCAGCGATTAGCCATCGTAGATGTCACTCATTGGGGAGTGTGGGCTCTGGGCTGGTCCAAGCTGTCACTTACCCAGATGTCAGGCTCTGAATAAGTATCTGAAGTAGGCCACTCAGGAAATATCCAATTTTCTCATCGAGATAGTCTGTCCCTGCTTCAGAACACCGTTTCACAGTTGGATGAGATCAAATGGGCTAAAGGGAGTTCTTCATCCAAACCTCTCTTGTGTTCCATGGTCCTGTGAATCAGAAGCGAGAATGCAACCAACTGAGGCAGGCTGACACCTAGCAAAGATCATTGAACTTTACGGTAACTTGTTAATGCCACATCCTCCTCCAGCTGTTATAAAGTAGAACTGCTCTTTGACTTAGCTTGTACAGTTGGACAAATAGCTCAGCATGGATCAAGTGATATTATTTGTCTCAGTAATCATTATCGCCTTAGCCAGTCAAGGCTGTAAGTATGTTCACAACCTGGTTTAAGATTTCCATAAATAACGATTCTTTGTAACAATTGAATTTATTTTCTGTTGTAGATTTATGTGTGGAAATAATCAATGGCCGTGATGTTAAGAAATCAGGAACTTACATGGCATCCATCCAGTTGCAAAAGAAACATGAATGTGGGGCAACATTGATCGATCGACAGTGGATTCTGACTACAGCAAACTGTGCAGCGTAAGTATCATAATGTATGTTACCCCTGCGTGGTTTATACATAGTTACCTAATAATCACAAAATGAACACCAATATGCCTCTAAATGTGAGATACAGTATTATCTTGTGTCTAGTTTTGAAGGTTGTAAGTGTGGGGACCTCAAACCACTTCCAGATTGTACCAGCAAACTGTTGTAAATTTGTGATTATTTAACATTCATTAAGCAACTTTAACCAGAATGTAATAATCAATAGTTTAGCAAACCCAAAAGTCTTAGTTTGGGAATAAGTAAAGGACTTTGTAAGGCGCTTTTAATTTCAATTGACTTGCAGTACTACTGTATTGACCTGTGACAAACAACACTTTGAGATGTCCTCCTGACGTGAAAGGCACTCTATAAATGTAATTTTGTTGTTTTTATTGTTTATTGTGTGTACTGGATGTGGACAACAGGTAAAAATGTATAAAAATATACTATGCCTGTTTCTACTTACAGTATTGATCAGTGGGGACTTCACCCTAAAATGAAATCAGTAAATTAAACAGAATGCTTGCTGCTATTTCATTTTCATGTGAATGTTGATATTGATATGATTGAACTAACTGCAAATCTTTTTAAAATAGAACACCAAATAATAAAGTTTCTTTGCACAGTCACCTCAGCAAACAACACAGTGGGGAAAAAAGTGTGATCCTTGGAGCCCTTTCCTTCAAGAATAAAAAGACAATACAGAAGTTCAAAGTCATAGACATGAGACCTAAAATATATAATAAAAAGACACAGGAAAATACCTTGGCTCTACTTAAGGTAAACATTGCGACTTTGTTAATGTGTTACTGTCTCAAATGTATGGAATATGATACATTATGATATAATCTGTACAATTATCCACAAAATTGATAAATTCCTTCAGATCATATGGTTTGGAGGCTTTATAATTATTAGTTTTTTTAAAAAACTTGCATTTGATATAGTGCCTTATCTTGTCCCTTTCAGACGTCTCCAAGTACTTCACAAAATATACTGTAAAGAGAATTGACTGTATCTTTTGTGGCTGAAACTCAGCAGCCAATTGAGCACAGCCGTGTCCCACAAACGGTCGTGGATTGAGTGAATAATCTTTTATATTTTTTGAAGGAATTATTTATTACCCCTGGAAAAGCAATCCGCCAATCGCCTAACAACCAGGTTTCTATGTAATAGATTCATAGATTCATAGATTCATAGAATTTTACGGCACAAAAGGAGGCCATTCGGCCCATCTAGTCTGTGCCGGCTCTTTGAAAAGAGCGATTCAATCCCACTGCCCTGCCCGCTCCCCATAGCCTAATAGACCTGTTCTCCCTAAATACAGATCTAATTCCCTTTTAAAAGTTGTTATCGAATCAGCCTCCACCACCTTTTCAGGCAATGCATTCCAGATTCGAACAACTCGCTGAGTGAAAAAAATTCTCCTCAGCTCCCCTCTACTTCGCCTTGAAACTATTTTAAATCTGTGACCACGAGTCACAGATTCACCCACGAGTGGAAATAGTTTTTCTCTATTTGCCCTGTCGAAACCCCTCATGATCTTATAAACCTCTATTAGGTCTCCCCTCAATCTTCTCTGCTCCAGAGAGAATAACCCTAGCCTATCTAGCCTCTCCTCATAGCTGAAGTCCCTCAATCCTGGCACCATCCTAGTAAATCTTCGTTGTACCCTTTCCAATGCCTTCACATCCTTTCTGTAGTGTGGTGACCAGAATTGGTCACACTAATGTTAGGCAAAGAGAGGCTTCTGGAGTAAGGAAACTTTCCCAATGTTGCGTCCTACCAGGAATCGAACCCAGGTCTCTCACTTGCGAGGCGAGTGCTCTAGCCAAGGGGCATAGGGTTCTTTATACTGTATGGAAATTTCAGTTGCAATGTTCAAGTGTGCATTCCAAGAATGCCAGTTGTCAGTATTGTAAAAAAAAGTAAGTTTAACTTTCAATAATAATAATCCTTGCATTTGATGTAGTGCCTTATCATGTCTTCAAGATCTCTCAAAACGCCTCACAGAATATATTGTAAAATGAATTGACTGTGTATTTTGTACTTATCCATACAACAGTGTACTGAGGCTCAGCAATTGTTGTTGTTGTTGTCAATAATATTGTTCTACAGCTTAGATTCACATGTGTTGCATTGTAATATCTTGGAAAAATAAAATATTGGCATAAACACATCACTTTAAGTATAGTCCACATTTATGATTATGATTTTCTTCTGTGTGTTACAGTTAGATCGTCCTGCAATACTCAATAAATTCGTAAAAGTGCTTTCACTGCCCACATCATTAAAAGATATCAAGCCTGGAACAAAATGCACAGTTCAAGGATGGGGTCAGGACGATGTAAATGATGATGACCCATCTGACACTTTGAAGGAAACAACTGTAAAAATTATAGACAGATCCACCTGCAACAGTAAATTATATTACAACCATAATCCAGTTGTAACTGACGATATGATATGTGCTGGTGATGAAAAGGGTAAAAATTATGTTTGTACGGTAAGTTATCCATTCCTTCTTTAGAATAATTGTCGTTGTGTTTAACTAATGTGCATAGTTTGCCCAGTGATTCAAAGAGCAACAGGGATTTGTTCACAGTAAGTGAGGGAATTCAGGCCATTCTGTTTGCAGAAATGTCTTGATTCACCTTCAAGGGTACTCACTATTGGCCAAGGTTACATGTTTAAGCCACTAGCCCATCTTCCCATCACAGACTGCTGCACAATATGTAGCCAAATGGGGAGACAGAAAATAACTTAGAAAGTGGGTAAAACAGAAACAAGCATCGTATTGAGGTATAAATTATTTCCTAATTGTTTTGGAGCTTCAAGCAGTGAAAGGTGCTGTACTTATAATTATGCAAATTATTACATTAATGTTTGTATAAATTGAGTTATAATTTGTATTTGATTTGTTGCAGGGCGATGCTGGTGATCCTTTACTGTGTAAAACAAAACTTTTGCGTAAAACTGTCTTGCTTGGAGTGGCCTCTTTTGGAAAGGGTTGTAATGTTGACAAAAAGCCTGGCATCTATATGCTGCTATCCAGTAAACGTGTCACATGGATCCAGAAGACAATTAAAGGCAAGCATTACAATATGACAATGGAGCAAAACTGACATTGGGATCAGTTTACATATATGCAGAGAGAACTTATTTTTGTATTTCTTTGCTTGCTATCATTATTGCCAATTTTTGGAGCCCAAATCCACAGTACTCTCAGCTTGCTTGCTTTAAGAGATTGTTTTTTCAAAATATAACTCTTCATAGTTATTGTATTTTGTTTGGTAATAATTAATAGAAAGTTAAGACAGAAAGCCATTTGGCCCATCAAGTCTGTACTGGCTTTCAGAGCAAGGTGTTCATTCAATCCCACTGCACCACATGGCGTCATTTACATTCTCTTTTGAGCCTTTGTTTGAAATAGAAAATAAAACAAACTGTGTAACTGCTCTTCTGTATTTGGATCAATTATTCACATTCCATATAATTGGGAACATAGGAACAACTTGCATTTATATAGCGCCGTTCGCGCAGGGTAGCGTCTCACAGTGTTTGACAGTGGCAACCAATGCGGCAGAAGGGGAGGAAGGCAGTCCTGCTCAGGGACCAGATGAGAGGAAGCTGTGGGTTGAACCTGATACCTAGGTTGCACACTGGATCAGTGAGTCTGGGGGAATAGGCTGGAGAGGTTGAGGGGATCAGGGCTGTAGGACATAACAACCACACCAACAATTTGCACTTATATAGTGTCCTACACTCAGGGCAGCGTCTCAGAGTACTTAACAGTGGAGGAGCCTGACTCCGAGCGGTGGGGGGAGTAGGGAGGTTGCCTTAAGCATGGCCAAATAGGTAAGTTTCCAGGTGGGACTTGAAAGAGGGAAAAGAAGGGGCAATGTGAAGAGAGAGTGTTCCAGTGTTTTAGAGTGTAGTGGCTGAAAGCATGACTTCTGATGGTAGGGCAGAGGGTGTGTCTCTGACATTCTAAACAACTGCAATCAGGGCTCTCTCTGCCTCCTTGTCCTCCTCGACCTCTCTGCTGCCTTCGACATTGTTGACCACTCCATCCTCCTACACCAATCAAACTCCACGGACCTGCCCTTATCTGGTTCAACATGGGGTTATCATCTACATGTATGAGATAGTGGGGGCCTTGTGTCTGATCTTCCAAAATTCCTTGGATTCTAGAATAGTCCCCATGGATTGGAAGATTGCAAATGTCACACCACTGTTTAAAAAGGGTGGAAAGAAAAAGACGGGGAACTATAGGCCAGTTAGTCTGACATCAGTGATAGGAAATTTTTTAGAATCCTTGATTAAGGTTGTTTTAGTGGAGTATTTAGGGGAACACGATACAATTAGGCTAAGTTAACATGGCTTTACAAAAGGGAAGTCATATTTGACAAATCTCATTTAATTTTTTGAGGATATTTCGAGTAAACTAGATAGGGATGAATCAGTGGATGTAGTCTATTTGGACTTCCAGAAGGCATTCGATAAGGTGCCGCATAAAAGGTTTATCCAAAAGATAGGGACCCACGGAATTAGGGGGAATAAATTAACATGGATTAGGAAATGGTTGATGGGTAGGAAACAAAGATAAATGGGTCCTTCTCAGATTGGCGGGATGTGACTAGTGGAGTGCCACAAGGATCAGTCCTTGGGCCTCAGCTATTTACCATCTACATCAATGATCTAGATAAGGACATCAATCTTAATATATCTAAATTCACTGATGACACAGAACTAGGAGGAAGCGTTAACATCAAGGATGACATTTTAAATATGCAGCAAGACATAGATAGGTTAGGTGAGTGGGCAGGTAGATGGCAGAAGAAGTATAATGTAGGGAAGTGCAAAGTCATCCACCTAGGTGGCAAAAACAGCAGAGCGGGCTATTTTTTAGAGGGGGAGAGATTGGAAAGGGTGAGCGTCCGGAGGGACTTGGGTGTCCTTATACACCAAACATTAGTATGTAGGTGCAGCAGGCAATTAGGAAGTTTAACGGTATGTTAGCTTCCATTGTGAACGGGTTAGAGTATAAGAGTAGGGAAGTCTTGGTGCAGCTGTATACGGCCTTGGTGAGACTGCACCTGCAATACTATGTGCAGTTTTGGTCTCCTTATTTAAGGAAGGATGTACTTGCCTTGGAGGGAGTGCAGCATAGGTTTACTAAATTAGTACCTGGAATGAGGGGCATGAGTTTGATAGGTTGATTAATTTGGGCCAATATTCTCTGGAATATAGAAGAATTAGAGGGGATCTTATAGAAACCTATAAAACTATTAAGGGGCACGACAAAGTAGATAGTGGGAGATTGTTTCCCCTGGTTGGAGAAACTAAAACCAGGGGTTGTAGTCTTAAAGTTAGGGGTCAGCCCTTTCACACTCAGTTGAGAAAAAACTTCTTCACTCTGATGGTAGTGAACGTATGGAATTTCTTACCCCAAAGGGCTGTTGATGCTCAGGCCTTGAACATATTTAAGACAGAGATAGATAGATTTCTCATTTATAAAGGGATTAAGGGGTATGGGGATAAGGTAGCTGGAGTTAGAATGGAATATCAGCCATGATTGAATGGTGGGGCAGGCTTGAAGGACTGAATGGCCTCCTCTTGCTCCTATTTCTTATGTTCTTATGTTCTTATGCGGATGACACCCAACTCTATCTTTCTGCCTCTACCTTCGACTCCAGGACTACTACTGCCTGACAGACTGCCTGGCAGACATCAAGTCCTGGATGAGAGCTAACTTTCTACAGTTGAATGACAACAAGACTGAAGCCCTCCTAATTGGTTTACACCAGCGCCTTCTAGCATCCGGCGCAGGCAGCTTCAACCTTCACGGTTGCTCACTCCACCTCACCAAGCCAGTCAGAACCTAGATGTCTTGTTCGATCCTCAACTGTCTTTCCTCCCCCACATCCAAGCTATGACCCACTCTGCCTTCCCTCAACTGTGTATTATTGCCCGACTCCACCATTACCTTACCAGGCTGCTGAAACACTCATTCATGCCTTCATTACATCCCAGCTTGACTATGCAAATGCCCTGTTTGTCGGCCTCCCCAATTCTTCCCTCTACAGGCTGCAGATAATCCAGAATTCTGCGACCCATGTCCTCCAATGCTCCAAGCTTTGTGACCCCATCTCTCCCATCCTCACCTGATTCCATGGGCTCCCCATCATCCAGAGGATCCAATTCAAGATCCTGGTCCTCACGTTCAAAGCCCTCCATGGCCTTACCCCACCCTACATCCGTGACCTTCTAACCCCCTACCAACCTACCAGCCCACTCCGTTCAACAGGCGTGTCCCCTGCTCCATGTCACTCGACCCACCAGCCCCACCATTGGCAGGGGATCCTTCAGCCACTCTGCCCCCAACCTCTGGAACTCCATCCTGCAGTTCCTCCACCTTGCCCCCTCCCTGGCCTCCATCAAGCCCCACCTCAAGACCCCCATCTTGGACAGTCCCATTGGGACCACTCCAAATCCCCCCCCTTTCCCTCCCTCTCCCTGTCCCCAGCTTGGGTCTGAAACAATGATTGACCAGCACCTTGTGACATCTTCCTGACATGAAAGGAGCTATACAAGTGTAATATTGTTGTTGTTGTTGTTGTTGATGGACAAGCAGGAGGCTGGTGCCAGTCTAACAGAGGTGCTGGGTGGTGGATTGTGGGGAGGTCAGAGAGGTAGGGAGGTTTCAGGGAGTGAATGGATTTCAACACGAGTGTGAGAATCTGAAGATGTCAATGGGAGCCCAGGAGTATGGCTTCCACCTATGTAGTTGTTTTTGTTAATTCAATGCATTACTGTTTTATCAGACAATGGCACCTCTATATAATTTTAATCTGTTTTCACAAGCTTTCGCCAAATGCTGAATTATCTGTATTTCCAAAGTGTTGGACAGGCTGAGTTAGTAGCACTCTCAGCCCTGAGTCAGAAGATAATAATAATATAATCCTTGCATTTGATATAGTGCTTTTCATATCTTCAAGACGTCTCAGAGCGCTTCCCAGAATATGCTATAAATTGAATTGACCGTATATTTGTGGGCAAAACGTGGCTGTGAATTACGTGACAGCAGCGTCCCACAAACTGTTGTGGATTGAGTGACTAAATTATTATTGGTTTTTTCTCTTTTGAGGGATTATTATCCCAGGAAAAGCGATCCACCAATCAACTAACAACCAGGTTTCTACTCACTGTTAGGTAAACAGAGGTGTGTGGAGTAAGAAAACCTGTCCAACATTTCACCCTGCTGGGAATAGAATCCAGGTCTCTCATTTGCGAGGTGACTGCTCTAACTACTGAGCTACAGGACTTCAAGATTGTGAGTTTGAGCCCCATGTTGGGACTTTGAAGTCATAATCTTGAACTCCCATAGCCTTGGCTGACATTCTCATCCAATCCTAGCTGTATTATTGAAGGTTCTGGTCGTTCAAATTAGACATTAAAGCGAGGTCTGCCCTTTCAGAAGGAAAAGTTCTCCTGGTATCCTGGTCAGTAATCTCCCAGATAAAATTAGTCACACACTAGATGACTATTTGTGAAACATCGCTGTGTGAAAATTGGGTACATGTTTGTCTACAAATCCACTTTATTGCACTTTACTGTAAAATCCTGTGAAGTATTTAAGATGCCTTGATTAGGTGCTATATCAAATGCAAGAACCATATGTTTTACCAACCTACAAACTACAGGAGATTGAATAATAAAGAATTAAAGAACCTTAGTTTAATGTCTCATACGAAGAAAGGCATGTCCCACAATGCAGTGTACTCCAAGAACTCCATTGAAGTATCAAAGTAGACCATGTGAGTTTAAAATCCCAAAGTCTAGTTTGACCTCACAGAATTCTGACAGCAGTTGACATCTGATCAGGACAAGGATCTAAAACTTAAACATCTAAGGAATTGGGAGCTAAAAGAGTTTTAGCAAGCATTGAAAAAATGAATGGAGCCTTGTGATGGAGACAGCTCATTCTATAATATTCTGAATTTGTTTGAGATTTTGTTCAATAGTGGAGCTGGGAGTCCAATCAGGAAAACATTGAAAAAATCTATCCTCAGTGTGACAAACACATGGTTAATCCTATGAAGCACTGTGGGATGCCCTCCTGATGTGAAAGTCGCTATATCAAACAATAGTATTTTTGTTACTACTATTATAAAGGTTTACACCAAAAGAAGGAATAAGGTAAAATATATAAATGGACAATGATCCAGAGGTGATTACGAGACCCTAAAACTGATCAAATAAATAATCCTTACAATTGATATGGCACTTTTCATGTTTCTAGATGACTCAAAGTGCTTCATAGTATATCCTGTAAATTGAGTTGACTGTATATTTGTGGGTGAAATGCGGGGGCCAATTGCGCACACCAGTGTCCCACAAACTGTCATGAATTGACCCAATTATTATGTTTTTTTCAGGATTAATATCCCCAGAAAAGCGATCTGCCAATCGACTAATAATTGTATTCCTACTTACTGCTGGTAAACCGAGTCATGTGGAGTAAGGAAACTTGCCAACATGATATACTAGGGTGGAAATTTTATTTCCTTTGTGAAAGGAAGAACTAACTGTTAATCTGTGGTCTCATTTTGGTAGAGGCAGCCTGATCCTCACCTCTGCTGCATCTCAGTCTTTTCTATAAAAAAAAGTTTAAAAAAGTAGTGGTTAGCATAAGTGTTCAGCATCTAGTCATTAGATCAAAAAAGTATATGAAAAATATATACTTTTCACACCTTATGTGTGAGATTTGATGCATGCAAGGTAAATTCTATCAGTTGCTTTTCGCACATATCTGGCCATCACGGATCGTTATCTTACTGGTTCACATCCAGTCTTGGATGTTTTTCTTCCTGTTGTGCTCTTCTCAAACCTCTCTCATAAGTCAAAACTCAAGTCTTCCAGGTATTAGTGACCTATAAAATATGGTCTCTCACAATTTCATTGAGTTATCCCAAATGTCATTGCATGTTTCTAAAATAATGAACTTTTAGGTGGGGGGGATAGGGGAAGCTAGGGAAATGAGGGCCACCCTACCAACACATTAGTTAGGGCAAGGGGTGTTGGTGAAACGTGTTGCCATAGTGGAGGCTTCAAAGACTGGGACAGTGTCACCGGGGGAGAGCCAGGTTTCTGTAAACCCAATAATATCCTGGATGAGGTCATGGACAGCACAACAACAACAACAACAAATTACACTTGTATAACGCCTTTCACATCAGGAAGATGTTCCAAGGCGCTGGACAGTCACTGCTCCAGACCCGAGCTGAGTAAGGGCTTTGTTGGAAGAAAATACAGATAGGTTTGCTGGTGGGGGAGCGATGGGGAGAGTGGTGATTTGGGGTTAAGAACATAAGAATTAGGAGCAGGAGTAGGCCATTCGGGCCTTCGAGCCTGCCCCGCCATTCAATAAGATCATGGCTGATCTTCTTACCTAACTCTGATTACCTGCCCTATCCCCATATCCCCTAATCCCTCTATTTTTCAAAAATCTATCAGTCTCAGCCTTGAAAATGTTCAAGGACTGAGCATCTAGAGCCTTCTGGGGTAGTGAATTCCCTAAATTCACTACCCTCTGAGTGAAGAAATGTTTCCTCAACTCTGTTCTAAAAGGCTGACCCACCGTCGTGGGGAAGAAGTGGCCTTAGAGTTTGAGGAGCAACAACAACAACAAAATTACATTTGTATAGTGCCTTTCACGTCAGGAGGACGTCTCAACCCAGGTAGCAAACCCATGTGGGGCCCATATGGGCATCGATCAACCCAAATTGTCCCATTTGGGGCCCTTATGGGCTTGCTTCAGGTCACAGTTGAAGACCTTTCTCTTCGACCGAGCTTTTGGTCACCTTCCTGCCCCTGCCCCTGGCTCGGTCCCGGGATCCGCTACTGTGAAGCGCTCTGAGACGCCGTCGGGCGTGGAGGGTGCTATATAAATCAAAGTTGTTGTTTTTGTTGCTACCTGGGAAGGAGCAGGGAGAGTTGGAGAGGGTATGGATGGGGGAAGGGGAAGGTGTGTTTGCCTTTTGGAGGTGGTTGGTGTGGACAGTGTGAGCGATGGGACAGTTAGGGTGGCTGCTCTGGGACAACCAATCTAGGAGCCATGTTGGGCCTAGCAGAGGATGCCCAGCCTGGAGCAGAGGGAGGTAATGATGGGATCCAGGAGAACATGAAGAGAGCGGTGGGAGAGAAGGAGAGAGTGAGGCTGGGAGCAGGAACACCTTTAGGGGGATAGACGTAGTTCTGGGCAGCAGCCAAAATGCCCATGTAGAGACCGGGAGCAAGTTATCAGCGGCGCAAAATTAGCTCATAGGCTATGGGAGACAGAGCAGTGTTGGAGGGGGAGAGGGGGGGTGGCAGTCATGGCTTAGGTGCCAGAGATTTGGGGGAAGAGAGGACAAGGTAGCAGAAGGATAGTAAAACATACACTATGCTTACTCTACTCTGGAGGATTTGAGTTGAGTGCTCTGACCTGAGCTACAGGACTCAGCATATGCCTCCTGGTCTGGTCTCCTCTTTCTGGGTGTGGTTCCATGGTTCTGCTCAAGTGACCATTGTTCGTTACCTATTGTGTACGTCTTGGTAATGACTGTCAGCAGGCTACTCAATGTAAAGTTGAGCCTGATATGTTAGATCACCTCAGTCCAAAAGCACTTGTCTCCGTTAATATCTATTCTCCGGTCAAGGTTAATTGCTTCTGTGAACATCACTCTCTGGCAAGCAAATTTCTCCTCACCTCCCCTCTGCTTCGTTTTGAAACTATTTTAAATCTAATCTCCACAAGTCACTGATACACCCACCAGTGGAAACAGGTTTTCCTTGTTTGCTCTGTCAAATCCCCCCCATGATCTTAAAAACCTTTATTAGATCTCCCCGTAAACTTCTCTGGTCCATTGAGAATAAACCAGCCTTTCTAGCCTTTCCTCATAGCTGAAGTCCCTCATTCCTGGTATCATCCTGGTGAATCTCCTCTGCACCCTTTCCAATGCCTTAACATCCTTCCTAAAGTGTGGTGACCAGAATTGAACACAGTATTCTAGCTGAGACCTAACCAAAGTTTTATAGAGTTTAGTTCCTGACTTTTGTACTCTATGCCCCTATTTATAAAGCCTAGTATCTTGTATGCTTTTTTAACAGTCTTGTCTACCTGTCCTGCCACTTTCAAAGAATTACACAAACCCCCAGGTCTCTCTGTTCCTTCACACCCCTTAAATTGTATTCCTAGCCTATATTGCCTTCCCTCATTTTTCCTCCCGAAATGCATCACCTCACATTTCTCTACATTAAATTTCATCTGCCATGTGGGGGCCCATTTTACCATTCGGTCTATATCTTCTTGCAGATGGCTAATATCCTCTTCACTATTTACTATTTTCCCTAACTTTGTGTCATCTGCAAACTTTGAAATGGTACTCCTTATACCCAAGTCCAGATCATTAATATAAACCAAAAAGAGCAGTGGTCCCAATACCGATCCCTGGGGGACACCACTGTACATTTCCCTCCAGTCAGAAAAAAGCCATTCACCACAACTCTCTGCTTTCTGTCTCCCCGTCAGTTCTGGATCCATGCTACCACTGTCCCTTTAATGCCGTGGGCCTCTATTTTCTTTATAAGCCTTTTATGGCACTTTGTCAAATGCCTTTTGAAAGTCCATATAAACCACATAAACTGCATTACCGTCATCCACCCATTCCGTTACCTTATCAAAAAATTCTATCAGATTTGTCAGCCAAGATTTGCCTTTAGCAAATCCGTGCTGGCTGTCCTTTATTAACCTATATCTTTCTAGGTGAAGATCTATCTTGTCCTATCCAGCATTTCTTATGTTCTTTTGTTCATATAACACAAGCAATTTTGGAGACACTGCTTTCTGACTATTATCCTTCATTTTGCATCCCACAACAGAAGTCTCTAAGCCTTCCACATCAGTATGTTGAGACGCTGTCTGGCGTGGAGGGCGCTATATAAATCAAAGTTGTTGTTGTTGTTGTGCTCTGTGAGATGAACCGTCACCACATCCTTCTGAAAACACCTTAAAATGAAACTACACTTCTTTTTGATATCAGTAAGACGATGAAAGCTGTTATTAGAATGGTGATCCTTGCCTTTAAAATAACTTTCCTGGCCTTGCAAGGCTGTAAGTACACAGCAAATGTAATTTTATGTTAACTTGCCTTTTTTTCTATTAGCTGACCATTTAGTTTAGTTTTTTATTATTCCCTACTGTAGATGTTTGCATGGAGATCATCGGAGGACATGATGTTAAACCTCACTCGAGACCATACATGGCATCAATTCAGGCAGATGGCAGTCATATATGTGGAGGAGCTTTGATCACACCAATGTGGATACTGACTGCGGCACACTGCTTTTTGTAAGTCACTTTGTTTCTCCCATTCCATATTGTGCAAATTTACCATTGAGACTTCTTCCCGACATGAAAGGCGCTCTATAAATGTAATTTTGTTTTGTTGCTGCTGTTGTTGTTGTTGTTGTTGATGATGCTTTAAAAATGATTAATGTAGTCTCAGCGAGCTTGTTGTCCTTTTTTCTCCTTCATCGCTTAATCATCGAATCATAGAATTATACAGCATGGAAGGAGGCCACTTGGCCCATAGTGTCTATGCCGGCTCTTTGAACACAGCTGTCCAAATCAATCCTCACTCTCTCCCCATTGCCCTGCAAACTTGTCCTCCTCAAATAATGATCTAATTCTCTCTTAAAAGTTGCTCTCGAATTGGCTTCCACCACACTTTCTGGCAATGCATTTCAGATCTGAACAACTCGCTGCATGAAATCATTTCTCCTCACGTCCCTTCTGTTTCTTTTAACAACTATTTTAAATCAGCGTCCTTGGGTTACCGCCAGTGGAAATAGTTTCTCCTTGTTCACCCCATCAAATCCGCTAAAATTTTTGAAAATTCTATTAAGTCTCCTCTTAACCTTCTCTGCTCCAAGGAGAATAATCATAGCTTCTCTAGCCTCTCATGATAACTAAAATCCCTCATTCATGATACCATCCTGGTAAATCTCCTTTGCACCCTCTCCAATGCCTTGACATCCTTCCTAAAGTGTGATGCCCAGAACTGAACACAGTAGCTGAGGTCAAACCAGTGTTTTATAAAGGTTCATCATAACTTCCTGACTTTTGTATTCTATGCCATTATTTATAAAGTCTAATATCCTGTATTCATTTTTGACAGCTTTATCTACCTGTACTGCCTGCCACCTGCAAAGATTTACTTATATGAACCCCCAAGTCACTCTGTTCCATCACCCCTTTAAGAATCACCCCCTCACTCTTCCACCCAAAACACATCACTTCACATTTATCCACATTTAACCTTTTTTGAAAAATAACTTGGTGACCTTTAATAAAATAACACAGTTCTGTCAGATATTACTGTCACTTAAGTATTAGTTTGATTCAATTGGCTGCACTGTTGATCAGAAAGCTTTTGATTTATAAGCCACCCAGTGGTTAAGAACCAGCACAGACACAATGAGCTAAGTAGCCTTCTACTGGGTATGTATTTATATGGTTCTTTATGGAATTAAATATTTAATATGTTAAATAATAATAATCCTTGCATTTGATATAGTGCTTTTCATATCTTCTAGACATCTCAAAGCGCTTCACAGAATATACTGTAGAGTGAATTGACTATATTGTATAATTGTGGGCGAAATGCAGCAGCCAATTGTGCAGAGCAGTGTCCCACAAATGTTAAGAAATCCGTACAAATTTTCTAAGGGTTGCAGTGAGGTGAAGTTGATCTTGAATACAGGTAGAGCCCGCTTAATGTCGCAGTTTGGTTCATAGACATACAACGTTAAACGAAACGACGTTAAGCGAATACATTTTCTCCGTAAGAATGAATGTAAAAACTGGAGTTAGGTTGTTTTGGACATTTTTCGTCAAAATTTTCTTTTTAAAAAACCCATAATTCTCGCTCCCTAACTGCCTACCCGGCTCACTCACTCGCTCCCTGATCTTCTTACTCTTCCTGTGTATAATTTTATTTGAATGTAAGGTTAATTTTAAACCCAATTAGCTTTGAAGTTGAAGTATTAAAATAAAATGTCATTTTGTTTAGCTTAAACCCCTAGTTTTCCCTGATACCTGTATGAGGAATTACATTGCCCAATGCGGAATTGAGACCTGGGGTGAATTGTACATTTACCCTGTGAGTTATAGCATGGAAATTACTATCCAGTGGAAAATAAAATATGCTGACCTGCCCATGTAGGTAAGTTTAATGATGATCAAAGAATCACCTCACTAAATTTTAGCTGTTAGTTGGTCAGTTTATCGCCTGGTCTGATCCCTGCTCCCACAATGTGGCAAATGCTATAATGGGCACATACTACCTATTTTATTATTGCCTAATATTTACTGTTATACCTCTCAGCTTTACGTCAGGTTTATGAAGGCAGCCATGAGCAATTGTGTGCAGTGTCCGTATGAATGTCAGTCTGGCTGCTGTGTTTTCAACTGCTCAATTTCTTCTTATGATTGCAGAAATATGAAACAGAAACGCATTGAAGTACTTCTCGGGGCTCATTCACTTTTAAAGGCAAACCAAAAGAAGCAACAGTTATTGAAAGTCGCACATTTTTTACGTCATAAAGACTGGGTCAACCATGACATCATGCTATTACAGGTAACTAATGCATGATGCGGTAAGAATCCATGATTGGGTGATGGCTTACAAAGCCAGGGCCCAGAAAATCCAACTGGGGCAGCTTGATGTTTCTCACAGGACATTTAAGGTTGAAATTGAAACAAGTGATGTTGATGTTGTTAGTATCATTATAGCCCCCACACACCACCCTTTTTTTTTTTACCGTTGGGGCAATTCAGAATACAGAAGTCAATAGATTCAAAGAAATTACAGGATAATAAGCGGTATTTGACCAATGTTGCTAGCCTCATCTATTAGGATGTCCTCCTGATATGAAAGGCACTTTACAAATATACTTTTGTATTGTATTTATTCCAAACCCATATCCTCATTCTTTTCCCCACTACTCCTTTATATATATTTTCTTTTCAAAAAATTTACCCTATTCCCTCTTAAATGTTGATGACTGAAGCTCAGGCCTGAACTTCCAACCGATCATGAGCTGGAAGACTGATTGTATTGTACTTAACATTTTACCTGATGGAAAATTATGAGAAGCTCTTAAAATCAGTCATAAATCTTCAGCTGTTTTTTGCAGCTCTTAAAAAATGAAGGAAGAATTTAAGATAATTCCATATCATCTTACAGTTTAAGATAAGATGGTCTTAAAAGTTTAGGCTTGGCGGAAGGTTAGGGTTTCCTAGAATACAAAATCAAAGAAATTATTATTTTGTGGGATGAAGTACTTTAATGTAATTAACCTGTCATGAATATCCATGAACTAACAGGTGAAAGGAGTGCCCTCTGCTGTACCAGGATGCCATACAATCTCACCGGTATTGTTAATATTGTGCCATTTCATACGAAATTAAAGGCAACTTTGTACTCTCAGTCTAGTTTACTGAGACAACAACAAAATCCTGCATTGAGGTTGCACATAACTCGTCCACAAAGGATGTAGGGGTTGCATTGAGGTTGCACATAACTTGTTCACAAAGGATATAGGTTGCACCTGTATTCTACTCAGGAGCACTCAGGAGCTCAGGTAGCATCTATGGAGAAAGGAAAGTGGGTCAAGGTTTGCAGAACTGACAAAGTTGTCGTGAAGGAACCCGAAACGCTGACTCACTCACTTTCCTTTCTCCATAGATGCTACCTGACCTGCTGAGTGTTCCCTGTGACTTCTCTCTTTGTTTCAGATTTCCAGCATCTGCAGTATTTTTTACTTACCTTTCCCACTTTGTCACCAGCAATAGCTTCTACTTCAGCTCCCACACTATCACATTTGGCGTCCTCCAAGGCTCTGTCCTTGACCCCTAACTTTTCAATATCTAGGTGACATCATCCACAGACATAGGATCAACTTCCACATGTATGCGGATGACACCCAACTCTTTCTGCCTCTACCCTTGATTCCAGGACCACTGCTGCCCCTACAGATTGTCTGTCAGACATCAAGTCCTGGATGAGAGGACATCCCTCACTCCACAACATTGTCACACAACAAGACCCTCCAACTCCACCACCACCTCACCCCTCAGGCCACTGAAACTCTCATTGATGCCTTCACCACATTCAGGTTCGACTACGCCGACACACTCATTGTCGGCATTCCGAACTCCTCCCTCTATAGGTTGCAGATCATCCAGAAATCTGTGGCCTATGTCCTCTACCACTCCAAGCTCCATGACCTCACCTCCTCCATTCTCACCCGACTCCATAGGCTCCCCATCACCCAGAGGATTCAATTCAAGATCCTGGTCCTCACCTTCAAAGCCCTCCATGACTTCACCTCACCCTACCTTTGCGACCTCTTAACCCCCTACTAACCTACCCATTTCCACCACTCAGTTGGCCCTGGCCTGCAACATGTCCCCCACCCATAATTGGCAGGGGAGCCTTCAGCCACTCTACCCCTAACCTCTGGAATTCCATTCCCTAAGACCCTCCGCCTTGCCCTGTCCCTAGCCTCCTTCAAGTCCCGCCTCTAGACCCTCCTCTTTGATGGTCCCATTGGTCATCCCAAGTTCCCTCCTTTCCCTCCAGCCTCCCTGATCCCGACCCCAGCTCGGGTCTGAAACATTGACTGTCCAACGCCTTGGGACGTCCTCCCGATGTGAAAGGCTCTATACATAAGTAATTTAGTTGTTGTTGTATTTTGCATTTTGAATAGTGTTCTGCTGTTTGATTCTTACTCAGCAATAATAATTTTTAAATGAATGCTATTCTTTGCTTATTATGTCACAGTTGTCTCGTGAAGCTGTTCTGAACAAATATGTGTCAACCCTGAAGCTTCCAAAATCAACAGAAGATATCAAACCTAACACCAAGTGCAATATTGCAGGATGGGGAATAACTAATCGACAGAGTACATCACCCTCTGACACTCTAAAAGAAGTGAATCTAGTTATCATAGACAGGACCATCTGCAACAGTAAAGCGTATTATAATGGCAAACCTTTGATAACAAAAGAAATGTTATGTGTTGGTGACAAAAAATATAGAAAAGATTCATGTTTGGTAAGTAATTTACCCCTCCCAGGCCTCCTTCAAGTCCTACCTCAAGACCCTCTTCTTCGATGGTCCCGTCAGTCACCACAAATCCCCCCGTTTCCCTCCACCCTCCGCGTCCCTGACCCCAGCTTGGGTCTGAAACAATGACTATCCAGCGCCTTGGGATGTCCTCCTGACGTGAAAGGCACCATACAAGTATAATTTTGTTGTTGTTGTTGTACAACGGGAACGGGAGCTGGTTTGAGGAGAGAGGAGGTCGGAGAGGTAGCGGGGTGCAGAGGAGTGGAGGGATTTGAAAACAAGGGTGAGGATCTTGAAATTGATCCTCTCTGGGACAGGGAGCCAGTGAAGTCTGGCAAGGACTGGGGTAATGGGGGAGCAATGTTTGGTGTGGACTGGGGTAATGGGGGAGCAATGTTTGTTGTGGACTGGGGTAATGGGGGAGCGAGGTTTGGTTGTAATACACAGTTACTAGTTTTTAACTGTAAATTCCTTGACCTTAAAAATAAAATCTGTGGCAAGATATTTAGCTCACAAAATACAGTCAATCCACTTTACAATATATTCTGTGAAGCACTTTGAGGCATCTCAACAACATGATAAGGCACTATGTCAAAATACAAGGATTTTATTATTACTGTATTCTTATTCTTATACGATTCATTTTGTGATAAAGTTAATTGTTGTTTCACTTTAAAAGTCAAAAAGTCTAAAAGTTTACTGTATTTTACCTTTATAAAAATTCTCAAATGTGGTACTCAAGTATAAATCAAGCTCTCCCACAAAATCAACAGTCAATTCACTTTACAGTATATTTTGTGAAGTACTTTGAGGCATCTTAATGATGTGATAAGAAACTATATCAAATGCAAGTATTATTACTATTATTATTAAGCTTACTGCCAACAATATTGCCTCACTGCCAGCTATATAAAGATGGCATTATGAGAACCCTTGTCTTTATTATGTTAATTTTTTCCCCTTGTTTTGTTTCAGGGGGATTCTGGAGGACCACTAATTTGTCAACACAAATTCAGGAAAAAGGTGTACTGTGGCATAGTTTCGGGTGGTGGAGAATGTGCACATCCCAACCAACCTGGCATTTATACTCGATTATCCAAGAACAACCTCCACTGGATAATTGATCACATCAGAGTTACAACTCATAACATGACAATGGATTAACCTTTGAATCTAAATGAGCCTTTCCACACTGTCTCTAGATTAATTTGTTTCCTGCTTTCACTCTGTTGCCACTTGTCATAAAACATAGGAATGAGTGATTTTCTAACAATTTATAATGTTGAAATTTTGATAGTGAAACAGTTCAGATGTAACAAATTGATAGGTTGCACCTTCATAATCTTTTGGGAATAATATATTGTAATCTAGTTCATTTCTTTAATGCATCAATTCTGTTGCTTCATAGATAATAATAATAATCCTTGCATTTGATATAGTGCTTTTCATATCTTATGACGTCTCAAAGCGCTTCATAGAATGTACTGTAAAGTGAATTGACTGTATATTTGTGGGCGGAACATAGCAGCCAATTGCGCACAGCAGTGTCCCACAAACAGTTGTGGATTGAAAATGACTAATTTTTATTATTGTGTTGTGTTTTTATTTTCCCTTGATATGATGATGCGCAGCATAAGCTAATTTGTTTTGGAAAACTAGGGTTGTGTACTGAGGATTAAGTTAACTGAAAAATGCTAATTTCACAAGCTGCAATAAAAACATAACCCATAAACAGAGTGCTGTCCACTGTGATTTGAACAATGAACATGAGTCCACAACAGCAAGTACCGTAGTAATTTCAACTTGATGTCACATCTGTCTGCTCAGGTGATCACTAAAGATCAATTACTATTCCAGAAGTGAACGGTTATTCACTTGATGCTGTTTGTGGGGCATTGCTATGTGCATACAACAACAACCTATCACATTTGTATGGGTCCTTTCATGCCCTTAGATTGTCCCAAGCCAGTCAGGGATTTGGACCCAGTAGGGGTTTGGGATCAGGAGGGCAGGGCACCCACCTAGGTGCGTGGCAGTCAAAGTGGAGGGTCATGATAAGTACACTGAAGGAGTCAAGGGAGAAGGCAAGGTGGAGGGACTGTGGGATGGAGTTTTAAAGAGTTTGGGCAAAGACGATGATGGCCCAACCACCAATGGTGGGGTGGACAGGGGAACATGGAACAGGCTGGAACATGCTGAGCAGAGGGAGCAAACAGGTCAATGTGGAGTTAGCAGGTCACAGAGATAGGGAGGAGCAAGGATGAACAGGGCTTTGAAGGGGAGAACGAGATTTTTAACTCTATTCTCTGGGAGATGGGGAGCCGGGCAAGGGTTGGGTGATAGGGTCATGAAACCTGGTGCGGGAGAAGACACGAGTTCTGGATGATCTGCAGCTTGTGGAGGGAGAAGTTGGTAAGGACGACAGCAGATAGCTGTTGAAGGGCTTCACAGAATATACTGTGAAGTGAATTGACTGTATATTTGTGGGCGAAACATGGCAGCCAATTGTGCACAGCACTGTCTCACAAACAGGCGTGGATATGAAAATGACCAATTTTATTGGTTAGACTGACAATAAATGTTCTTGTTAACTCTAAGAAATACTTAACATAATTAAACTAAATCTGACCACACTGCATCCTGCTACCTGTCTTATATAGAGATGCACTCACTCAGCCTGCACTCACTCAGCTTGCACTCACTCGTACAACTGCGGTGAACATGTTGCTTAAGGCTTTGCTGAGTTCTGTGACAATGTTGCTCTCTCTAATACCAGGCTGTAAGTATAGCGATGGTAGCTCTGAGTAGAAGTTTTATTTAAAGTTATTTTGTAATATGGAGAGAGTATCCTTCATGAACTGATAGTCTTTTTCATGCTTTTTGTATGTTCTTGCCGAGAATTTATTTAAACTCATTTGTGGGCTTTCACTTCTGATGCACCTTGTAAAATATAATAAATAATTATTTGTATCAGACAAAAGGTATTCAAGAGATGTTTATATTAATCCTGTTTAGCATCAATAATTATTTGTGGTAAAGCATCACTATGTTCTAATACCTGTCTTTGTGTGAAAATCTTTCTTCTAACTTCCCAATAGCACTCCAGTCTAAACTTTGGGGAGAAACACTCCATTCTAATTAGATCTGATTCTAACAATGATAATCCTTGCATTTGCAGTAATGTTTCTGGGTGATAATCCTGCTCAAAGAAACTATCTTTTCTAAGTTGCTTTATAATAAGAAGAATCCTTGCTTTTTATATAATGCCTTAATACTTCTTTGAGATGCTTCACGGAATATACCGTAAAATGAATTGACTGTGTACTTTATGGGTGAAACCTGAAATGTAGATAAAGATAATATAGCTACTAATAAGATATTTAAATATATTTTGTTTCTGGTAAAATGTCATTCAATGTTTCCCTAAATTGCTTTCAAATGATGTGATCTCTGCAGTAATCAGCACATGGTTAGACCACTAGTGCAAGTGAGAATACATGGGTTTGATTCCCAGGGTGAAATGTTGGGCAAGTTTCTTTATTCCACGTGCCTCTGTTAGCCTAGCAGTACGTAGGAACCTGGTTGTTATTTGATTGGCAGATCGCTTTTCTGGGAGTAATAATCCCTTTTAAAAAAAAAAATAATAATAATTCAGTTACTCACTACATGCCTGTTTGGGGGACACTGCTGTGCGGAATTGGCTGCCACATTGCAAAATATACAGACAATTCACTTTACAGTATATTCTGTGAAGCACTTTGAGATGTCTCAGAGGCATGATTCGGCAAATGCAAGGATTATTATTATTGCTAATAGTTGTTTAATATCACTAGACTAATACATTAGATTCAAACCATCTCAATATGCTTTATGGAATGAATAACTTTTAAGTATCTGTTTGACGTAATTGGTGTTGCTCTCAAGTCTGTGGGTTCAAACCTGCTTCAGGATTTTGAACACATAGTCTAGATTGACATGCTAATACAGTGCTGTACTGCATTATTTTTGCTGCTGACCTTCAGATGAGATGTTAAACAAGGTTCTCTCTGCCTGTTTAGGTGAATGTTAAAGTTCCTGTGGTCCTGTTCAAAAAGAAACCTTATGCCACAAGTCTAAATAAAACACATCATCATGATTTCCTTCACAATGCTTGGGAATATTATAAGCTTTGTCTAGTTTCCAGTTTCTATGGTTTTAAAAATATGTAAAATGCACCTGCATTGTATACTGTATATTGAATTCCAGATTTGTTCCACATCAATCCTGTAATATCCTCTCGGTGTCTATTTTAAAGATGGTTGTGTGAAAATCATTGGGGGTCATGATGTTCCATCTCATTCAAGACGTTACATGGCTTCCATCCAGGTTAAACGGAAGCATCATTGTGGAGGAGCATTGATCAAACATACCTGGATACTGACTGCAGCACACTGCGCTGAGTAAGTTGCGCAATTGGCTGCCGCGCTTCGCCCACAAATATACAGTCAATTCACTTTACAGTATGTTCCGTGAAACGTTTGAGACGTCTAGAAGACATGAAAAGTGCTATATCAAATGCAAGGATTATTATTATTGATGCAATATGCAACAATTTGCCTATACAAAACACATGCTTCTTCCATCTTAATTTGCTATGACTATATCTCTCTTACACTGAGAATGAACATTCATGATTGAAGTCATGGAATATGGAAACTTTTTTACTATATGAGACATTCTAGCATCAGTCTAGCCTTGAGGAAAAGCATATTCATGGGAGTGACAGAATTGGACAGTGTCTTACCATGTGTATGTTTCCACGTTATTCTTCTTATGACATGTTTTAGTTATCCAAATAATGCTTAAAAATGTCTTTTTTCTTTTGATATCAAATACAGTACTGCTAAGCTGGATTCTGTGGTTCTTGGAATTAATTCACTTAGTAATACAAAAGGGAAACAAGAGTTTGAGATCAAAAATCAAATCCCACACCCACACTTCAAAAGAAATACTGGAGAAAATGACATCATGCTGCTTCAGGTATGTGATTTTGTTTTAATGCTTGTCCACGTGGTTAGCTTAGTGACTAGAGCACTCACGGGACGTAGTGGCTGAAAGCACGGCAGCCAAGGGTGGAGCAGAGGATTCGGGGGACATGGAGGAGGGCAGACCAGGTGGTTCGAAGGCAACAGGTGCTGATTTGGGGAGAGAGGAGATCAGAGAGGTAGGGGGGTACAGAGGAGTGGAGGAACTTGAAAACAAGGGTGAGGATCTTCAAGTCAATCCTCTCAGGGACACGGAGCCAGTGAAGTCTGGCAAGGACTGGGGTAATCGGGGAGCGAAGCTTGGTGCGGGTGAGTATGAGGGTGGCAGAATTTTGAAGTTACTATATCAAATGCAAGGATTTGTATTATTATTATTAGTATTATTATTATTATGTGTACTTACATTTTTGTATAGCCTAAAAGTGACAAACCATGCTCCCAATTTATCTCACTTTGTCTTTTTGGAGAGTAACATTTGAACACTGGGGTCTCATAAACAGCAGTTCAAAATCAAAATTCAGGAACAAAAAGTATACTTTATTAGAGTAGAGTTCCCACAAGTCAACGTGACACACTCTCTGCAGTGCACAAACTAGCTGCCATGTTCAACTACAAATACATAGTCACTACATTTCATAGTAAAATTCTATCAAGCACTTTGAGTCGACAAAATGATAAGAGGAGATAGGCCCAAGTGCAAGCGCGCACTCCGAATGCGCAGTACGAAAATCCCGAAAATATCGATATTTCGGTATATCTCGATATGAGCCCATCGATATATCTAAATCGGAAAATTTCCATATCGACGGACCCTAGTTGTTGTTGAACGTGTGATTTGTTTCCATTTATTGCAGCTGGACAAACCAATACATCGCAGTAAGTTTGTGTCCATCTTACCCTTGCCTAAGAAGTACTCGAATTTGAAAGCTGGCACTAACTGCTCTGTCGCAGGTTGGGGAAATACAGAACGAGGGATTCCATCAGATAATCTAAAGGAAGCAAACATAATCATCATTGGGAGATCCGAATGCAACAAATTCTATAGAGGAAAACATGTAATAACCAAAGACATGCTCTGTGCTGGTGACAAAAAACACAAAACAGATGCATGCAGCGTAAGTCTAGATATTTGCGTAGCTCCTAAGATTGATTTATGGGAGTAAAATCTGTGGTATATAATAATTAAGGGTACACAGAGATGTTAGTGAACAATTATTAGTTACTCCAAGGCCAAGATTTGGATTATTTTGTCTAATGCTGATGACTGGTTGGGGCTGAATACCCCTTCAATTTCTGGAGAATAGACATCAGCTGGTGTCAGCATTCCATGGTGCTATTCCAACAGTGCAGGAAGTTTGTCCTGGAAACAATCCACAAAATAAAATGAGTCCCTCACTCCATTGTGTTTGTGGGCCATTGCTGTGCACATTGTTAATGTTAAAATGGCAAATTTTACTACAAATATACATTTTTGGAAAGTGCTTTGAGACATCCTCCCTCTGTTCCATATTCCACGTTCTGCCTGCCCCCCTATCGGTGGTTGAGCTAACAAACTTCCGGTACCCACCCTTTAGAACTCCATCCCACAGGCCCTTCACTCACTCTCTCCCTTGCCTCCTTCAAGACCTTCCTCTTTCACCTTCGGTCACCCTCCAAACCCCACACTCACTGCCCTCCACCCTTTCTTATCCCAATCACCCAGCCCAGGTCCAAATCCAAATCTGACTGCCCTGCAACGTCCTCCTGATGTGAAAGGTGGAATACAGTACAAGCGTAATTTGTGGTTGTTGAAAAAGCCAATACTAAATGCAAGGATAATTATTGTATCACCACAATCTACAAGTTTAAATTTGCAAGTTTCCTCACTTGTTCAACATCCAACACAACCACTCAAAGGGGGAAATGGAACCTATACCTATAAGCTTTTTAAAGAGCCAGCACAGGAATGATAATCCAAAGGTGTCAAATTGTGCAGATATCTAAAGTATAAATACATCTATATGTAATTTTTATGGTTTCCTATATATACTTGAAATATCCTTTTATTATTTCTGTTTCAGGGGGATTCGGGTGGTCCACTGATATGCAGGGGAGTGTACAGTGGAATTGTTTCTTTCGGAGATAAGTGTACAATGGTTAAAAGACCTAGTGTTTACACTCGACTTTCAAAAAAGTACATTTCCTGGATTAATAAAATAATTAAAGCAGCTAGCAACACTGAGATCTAGTGGCCAAGCTGTACTGCTTATTCTAAGCTTTACAAGTGAGCTAGGAGAAGGCTAATGTGCTTTTGATTAACAACAACTTAGATTTATATCGCGCCCTCCACGCCGGATGGCGTCTCAGAGCGCTCTCAGAGCTATTAAATGCTCCTTAAAATTGTGTAACTTTAGCGTGCTTAGCAGAGCCAAATGTAGAGTAATTCAAAGTTAGTACAATAGCTTATAATGCACAAAACAGACTTTTAACCTGGTTTAGTGACTCTTATTAATGATGGAGTAACACCAACATTATAAAAGAACCTGTATTTTTATAGTGCCTGATCATGGAAATATCTTAAAGTGCTTAACAGGTACTGTCAAGGGCAGTGATGGCTTTGTGCATCTTGTTTGTTTAAAGTTACTGCAGTAATCTTAGTAAACAGATTTGCAGTAAACAGAGCAATAAATATGCGATTACAATTCTCAGAAAGTGTTTTTGTGTCTTAATCAATATGATGGCCGATCTCCAACAAACACCAGTGAAGTGAATGAAAAATTATTTTGTTTGGGGAATGGTTGGCCGGTATTCTTGCATTGCTTATTCCCTACTCCTCGATGTACTCTGCATATACAGTTAACCCTCGCCAAACGTGACTTTCTCGATTGCGAATTCAACGATACCTGAAGAAAAAAAGTCACTTATTTACGTAACGCGCGTAAAACTTGCATGTACACGCTGGCTGGCCACACACGCATGCGAACTTGTGAGAACGCCGGCAGCTCCCGACTAAATCCGATCATTCCTCGGCTGGCTGGCCCCGCACGCAATGCACACTTGGGAAGTCCGCTAACTCTTCAGTCTCGAAGCATCCTGATGTCATTGCATGGCAAGCAGAAGAGACAGAGAGAGAGAGAGAGAGAGTCTCCTAACACTTCCAGGACCAAAGGTAAAATAATTTAGCCAAGCTGTGGTTTTATTGCTTTTTTATTGCTTTATTGCTGTTTTATTGTCTCCAGCGAGTTAATGAGAGCGGGGAGAACGAGGAGCGGGCCAGCCGGCTGTAGCCCGCCTCAGTACGTACCTTGCTTTGGTCGGATGTGGATGTGCTCCGAGGCTTGAGGTTCGATGGCCCAGAGATGGATTCTCCTAACCCCCTTTTTCCCATTACTTATTAAGCTTACCGAACACGATTTTACCGAGTACACTGCTTTCCAGGAACGTAACCCCCGCATTCGGAGAGGGCTAACTGTACACTGCTTTAATGTCAATGGGCTGGGAGAAGGCACATCTGCCCGCTATTCGTTGTGAAGGCTGCCCATCTTGACTGTGAAATGAGAGCATTTGCCCTGCGCATAGAGCTGAACCCTGCTCAAGGGTTAATCTGCTTGACGCAGTTGGCAATGGTATAGAGCTGTTTGAGGTGAGTCAGCCACGACTTCTCATGCTTGAAGAATTGATCAAAATGAAGAGTCACTGTGGGGTTTAGGTACTATTTCTAATAACAGCATCACACACTCAAACTCCCTGAAGAAATCCAGCACATGATGCTCTTTCTTCTTTAGTTCTACTGCCCTCTTGTGGAGATACAAAATCGGCAAACACAGAAATAGGAAAAATTAAGGATAATAATCTTTTCATTTGATATAGCGCCTTATCCGACTTCTCAAAGCGCTTCACAGAATACACTGTGAAGAGAATCAGGTGTATATTTGTCGGCGAAACACAGCAGCCACTTGCACAGAACTGTGTCCACAAACAGTCATGGATTGAAGTGTCCCATTTATTTATTTATTGTTTGTAGAAGGAATTATTACCCCTGAAAAGTGATCTGCCAATCGACTAACAACTGGGTGCCTACTTATTGCTGGGTAAACAGAAGCGTTCATGTGACATAAGGAAATTTGCCCAATATTTCACCTCCTGGTAATCAAACCCATGTTTCTGGCTTGCAAAGTGAGAGCTATAACCACTGAGCTACAGAATATCCTTCAATAGAGGATAAATTATTTACCCATTCCATTTCCATTTATCCGTCTCCACCAATCTATCTGCATACAAACAGAGACAAATGAGAAAAAATAGTATTGCATCAATGTACAGTATTGTGATTTTTGACTTTGCAACTTATGTATTTAGATTAATTGTGGTGTTATTAAGAATAGCAAGGAGATAAAGGATTTCCTGAAATGTGTGCATGATAACTTTCTGGATTAGTATATTTCTACCCCAATGAAGCAGTGCTGGATCCAGTTCAGGGTAATGAAGTGGGGCAAATGGAGCTGGTTTCAGTTGGAGAGCATCTGGATAACAGTAATTAAAACATCATTAGGTTTATTTATGGAAAGGGACAAGGAATAATCAAAAGTGAAGATACTCAACTGGAAGAGGCTAATTTCAGTGAGTTAAAAACCGAGGCGAGGTGGACTGGAAAGAAATATTTGCACGTAAAACAGCGAACGAGCAATGGGAAGCCTTCAAGGAGTGTGGGGCAGAACAAATATATTCCCACAAAGAGGAAAGGGAGGGCATCCAAAACACCTGGATGACTAAGAAATTTGAGATTAAAATAAACATTGAAAGGAGGCTTATGATAAATGCCAGGCCCAAAACACAGAAGAAATCAAATAGAATATAGAAAGTACAGAGGAGAAAAAGGAAATACAAGAGGCTGAGAGATTGTATAACAAAAGATTAGCGAGTAACGTAAAAGAGAACCCTAAGGTATTTTCTAAACCTATAAAGAATAAAATGTTAGTCAAAGATAGGGTGGGTCCGATTAGGGACCAAAGAGGAAATGTTCTTTTGGAGACAGAGGGCATGGCTGATGTACTGAATAAGTACTTTGCATCTGTCTTCACAAAAGAAGAAGATGCAGCCAATGCCACAGTATTGGAGGAGAGGGTAGAGGAATTGGATAAAATAAGAATAAACTGAAAGGAGGTACTAAAAAGGTTGTCTGTGCTCAAGGTATGGACGGGATGCACCCTTGGTTCCTGAGGGAAGTAAGAGTGGAAATAAAGGAAGTTCTGGCCATTGTATAGTTTGTGGGTGAAACACGGCAGCAAATTGCGCACTGCAGTAGTTAATAATCATCATAATCATCATTGCCATCATAGTCATCATAATAATCCTTGCATTTGATACAGTGTTTTTCACATCTTCTAGATTTCTCAAAACGCTTTACTGAATGTACTATAAAATGAATGGACTGTATATATGTGAAGGTCAAACAAGATGCCTTGGTTCCTGACTGATTTGATGAGGTGAAGTGTGTATCTATGGATGATGATACTGCCAGAATGTGGAGTTGCTGATGTGGAGCCAATCAGGATGGCCTTGGTCGTGTTGGCATTCAACTGTAGAAAGTTAGCTCTCATCCAGGACTTGATGTCCATCACACATTCTGTCACACATTCTGTCAGGACAGCAGTGGTCCTGGAGTCAAGGGTGGAAGCAGAGAGATAGAGTTGGGTGTCATCCACGTGGAGGATGACTCCATGTCTGTGGATAATGTCACCAATAGGGAGGATGTACAAGTTGATGAGGATAGGATGAAAGACAGACCCCTGAGGAACACCACATGAGATGGTGAAGGGGTCTGGAGGAGAAAGGTTCAGGCAGGAGAAAGAACAAAGTGGAGCAGGTCAGCAAAAGGGGGTTTGTATACATATTGAGCCTGCCGAGAGGATGCGGAGAGACAAAATTAACTCAGTGTCATGGGTAGATTGAACATTAAAATGAAGGGTCTCTCTCAAACAAGGAGTGATGAATGAATGTTGGAAATGCAAGGTGGTGGCAAATTTGGAAAAGGTAAAGATAGTCATTTTGAAAGGAGAGGTTGAATTCCAGAGGTTATGGAAAGGTTGATGACGCTGGCTAACGTGGGGCTGGCAAGAGGGAAGTATAATTATTATCTATTTCTCTCCTCCTTTTCGGATTCTTGCTTGAATGCGGTTTCACCAGTGACAAACTGTTACATAGTCCCTCACCATTCTTTATGTGTAAGCTGAGTGATTAAATATCAGTGCGATATTCAGCATCACAGATGAGACCATTATTGTACTCAATCAATCTTCATACACATGGTCTGGGATAGTGCACAGGTAAACAACAAGGAGAGGAAACTCTGGTTGATATAGCTCTGTGCATCATTGAGACCAATTGTAACATCCCAAATGATGCGCTGACTGATATCTACTAATAAGGCCCTCACAGGAATCAAATCAGCAACATTCTGGTCTGTATAGCTGTTTGTTATAGATAACCTTCATCATTGAGCCACCAGGGAATACATAACATAAAGAGTTTTCCTGATATAATAAACGTTGTGACCAACTGACCAAATGTGGATTCCCGCATTCCAACAACAACAACAATTTACATTTATATAGCGCCTTTCACGTCGGGAGGACGTCCCAAGGCGCTAAACAAGAGGCGTGTGACCCGAGCTGGGAGGGGAGTGTTTGGGAAGGGGTGAAACACGAAGGGGAGGTAAAAGAGTTCGGGGTGGAACAAAAGGCACGATCGAAGAGGAAAGTCTTCAAATCGGCCTTGAAAGAGGAAAGGGAAGAGGCGAAACGGAGGGATTGAGGGATGGCATTCCATAAGGTGGGAGCGAAGAAACTGAAGGCCCGGCCTCCGATGGTGGGGCGGTTCGGGCGGGGGGCTTGGAGCAGGCCAAGTCCTGTTGAACGGAGGGTCCGGGTGGGCGTGTAGGGGGAGAGTAGATCGGCTAGGTAGGATGGGGCAAGGCCGTGTAAGGCCTTGAAGGTGAGGACGAGGATCTTAAATTCGATCCTCTGGAGGATGGGGAGCCAGTGGAGACGGGCGAGGGTGGGGGTTATGTGGTCACGGAGGCGGGTGCGGGATAGTACACGGGCTGCAGAGTTTTGGATGGCCTGCAGCCTATGAATGGAGGAACTGGGGAGGCCGACTAGGAGAGAGTTTCCATAATCCAGCCGTGAGGTGATGTATGCGTGCACGAGTGTTTCGGCAGCGCGGGGGGTAAGATAGTTGCAGAGCCTGGCAATGTTGCGCAGATGGAAATAGGCGGTACCGGTCAAGGCGCGGATGTGGGGGAGGAAGGAAAGTTTTTGATCGAACATGATGCCGAGGTTCCTGACTGGCTTTATGAGGTGGAGAGTGCAGCCTTGGATGTTGAGGCTGGCAGCGCCCAATGTGCGGAGGCGCTGGCTTGAGCCAATCAGGAGGGCCTCGGTCTTACTCATGTTCAATTGCAAAAAGTTGTCCCTCGTCCACGATTCGATATCGGACAGACATGCTGTCAGAACATCGATCATCTGGGGGTTGAGGGATGAGGCAGAAAGGTACAACTGGGTGTCATCCGCATACATGTGGAAATTTACCCCATGTCTGCGGATGACGTCGCCCAGAGGGAGCGTGTAAAGGGTGAAAAGAAGGGGACCGAGGACAGAGCCCTGAGGGACGCCGTGGGAAACTGTGCGGGGGTTTGATGAAAAGCCATTGGAAGAAACAAAATGTAAATGATGGGTCAAATAAGAGTGGAACCAGTCAAGGACTGTGCCTTGAAGGTTGAGGTGGGAGGAAAGACATTGTAGGAGGATGGTGTGATCGACTGTGTCGAACGCAGCAGACAGGTCAAGGAGGACGAGGAGGCAGAGGGAGCCCTGGTCACAGGCGGTTAGGATGTCATTTGTGACCTTGACCAGGGCAGTTTCTGTGCTGTGGTACAGAAACTAATATACAACAGTGTTCTGTTGTATATTAGATTTTCAGAGTCTGCAAACCAGGGATATGTAAAAGAGTTGTTGTCATATTCAATTCTCTCCACAAGATGACACTATCCCAACACTGAGAAGTCAGTAGCATCTAACCTACAGTTTCAAGTTAGCAAGTGGTAATGTATCAATTAAGAGTTATTCAGATGTCCCGCAGAAGGATTTCCTGATCCTTCACTGCTCTCAGTGTCTACAATTTACATTGTTGGCATATCCGCGTACAGTCTTAAGTAATTTCAGAACTGACCAAGAAGTTTTTTCTTTACTCAGAGTGTAATGAACAACTGGGACAGGTTTACCAGAGAGGGTGGTTGAGGCCAGGACACTGGACTCGTTTTTAAAAAAAAGCTTGATGCTGTGATGGGTGTTCTGAAAGTAAGGGATCAGTAGGTTGAAGGGCCTTTGTTCAAACCAATCTTATGATCTTGATCTTGTGATACCTTATAAATTTCTAAATGTAAACCCTGTGCAGCACATTTCCAGCCAGGTACTACAGGGCTACAATGAAATCTACTTCAGGTTTGTTACAGCATCCAGTTAAAACTATTAAGCATTTTACATCTACTTGTTATAATTTGACAATAATAGTTTGGTATAAATATAATTTATAATTTGTTTTGCTTTAATTCTAAATCTCTTTCTTCCATGTGCTTTCCTCTGAAATCACACTTGTATGATTCACATACCTTTTAGAATCCCTCTTGATTTTAGCATTACCAACAACATACAGACCTTGATGTTTTAGATACAATAATAATAATCCTTGCATTTGATATAGGGCTTTTCACATCTTATTGACGTCTCAAAGCGCTTCACAGAATATACTGTAAAGTGAATTGACTGTATATTTGTAGGTGAAACATGGCAGCCAATTGTGCACAACAGTGTCCCACAAATAGGCGTGGATATGAAAATGACCAATTTTATTGGTTAGACTTACAATAAATGTGTTCTTGTTAACTCTAAGAAATACTTAACGTCATTAAACTAAATCTGACCACACTGCATCCTGCTACCTGTCTTAAAAAGAGATGCACTCACTCAGCCTGCACTCACTCAGCCTGCACTCACTCGTACAACTGTGGTGAACATGCTGCTTAAGGCTTTGCTGAGTTCTGTGACAATTTTGTTCTCTCTCATACCAGGCTGTAAGTATAGCGATGGTAGCTCTGAGTAGAAGTTTTATTTTAAGTTATCTTGTAATATGGAGAGAGTATCCTTCATGAACTGATAGTCTTTTTCATGCTTTTTGTATGTTCTTGCCGAGAATTTATTTAAACTCATTTGTGGGCTTTCCCTTCTGATGCACCTTGTAAAATATAATAAATAATTATTTGTATCAGACAAAAGGTATTCAAGAGATGTTTATATTAATCCTGTTTAGCATCAATAATTATTTGTGGTAAAGCATCACTATGTTCTAATACCTGTCTTTGTGTGAAAATCTTTCTTCTAACTTCCCAATAGCACTCCAGTCTAAACTTTGGGGAGAAACACTCCATGAATCACATTCCTGATTCTAATTAGATCTGATTCTAACAATGATAATCCTTGCATTTGCAGTAATGTTTCTGGGTGATAATCCTGCTCAAAGAAACTATCCTTTCTTAGTTAATAATAATCATAATCCTTACATTTGATAGCGATTAGAGCACTTGCCTAACAAGCGTGAGACCTGTGTTCAAATCCAGGCAGATTAGGACGAAACCTTTCCTTACTCCACATGGCTTAATAATTATCCCTCCAAAAAAACCACAATAATAAAATTGGTCATTTCAACCCGCGACTGACACTGCTGTGCACAATTGGGGCCCGCGTTTCGCCCACAAATACACAGTCAATTCACTTTACAGTGTATTCCGTAAAGCGCTTTGCGACGTCGATAAGATGTGAAAAGCACTATATATAAATGCAAGGATTAGTATTATTATTATAATGCCTTAATACTTCTTCGAGATGTCTCAAAGTGCTTCACAGAATATACCGAAAATGAAGATAAAAATAATATGGTTCATTATAAGATATTGTATTTAAATATATTTTGTTTCTGGTAAAATGTCATTCAAAATTGCTTCCAAATCATGTGATCTCTGTAGTATTCAGCACATGGTTAGAGCACTAACCATTTAAGTGAGAATACCTGAGTTTGATTCCCAGCAGGGTGAAATGTTGGGCAAGTTTCTTTATTCCACATGCCTCTGTTAACCTAACAGTAAGTAGGAACCTGGTTGTTATTTGATTGGCAGATCGCTTTTTTGGGGGTAATAATCCCTTAAAAAAGTTTTAAGATAATAATTCAGTCTCTCAATACACGACTGTTTGTGGGGCACTGCTGTGCGGTATTGGCTGCCGCATTGCAAAATATACAGTCAATTCACTTTACTGTAAATTCTGTGAAGCACTTTGAGATGTCTCAGAGGCAGGATTGGGCAAATGCAAAGATTATTATTATTGCTAATAGTAGTTTAATATCACTACACTAATACATTAGATTCAGTGCCCTCTCAAACCATCTCAATGTGCTTCATGGAATGAGTAACTTTTAAGTATCAGTTTGACATAATTGTTATTGCTCTCAAGTCTAGGTCAGACATTTTGTGGGTTCAAACCTACTTATAATAATAATAATAATAATAATAATAATCCTTGCATTTGATATAGCACTTTTCACATCTTATCAATGTCTCAAAGCGCTTCACTGAATATAGTGGAAAGTGAATTGACTGTATATTTGTGGGCGAAACGCGGTAGCCAATTGCACACAGCAGTGTTCTACAAACAGTCGTAGATTAAAATAACCGATTTTTATTATTGTGGGTTTTTTAGATGGATTCTTATTAAAACAAGAATAAGTTTGTGATGGATTGTATGGCGTCCAGCATGGAGGGTGCTATATACAGTAAATCAAATTTGTTGTTGTTGTTGGAGAGTTGTGAGATGAAGCGGAGAGAATAAACTCAAATCACTCACCTGAATTCCGCGATTGTATTACAGATTTATAATAAGACCTTGCATTTGCTATTGTGCCTGTCACATCTCACTCTCGTCAAGGATTCTGTGAAGCGGAGGGACTGTATTTGTAGGTAGGGACGTCCTCCCGACGTGAAATGCGCTATACAAATGTAATTTTGTTGTTGTAGTAGTAGTCAATTTGTGCTGAGCAAATGTCCCACAAACAGCTATGATCACTTTGATCTGGAAGGTCATTGCCTAGGACATTTAGAAACGCTAAACTCTTGTTGAAAAGTGCCAGGCAGATAAACCAGATACTGTACTTCAGGATTTTGAACACATAGTCTAGATTGACATGCTAATACAGTGCTGGGGGTGTACTGCATTGTTTGAGCTGCTGACCTTCAGATAAGATGTTAAATAAGGTCCTCTCTGCCTGTTCAGGTGGATGTTGAAGTTCCTATGGTCCTGTTTAAATAGAGAAACCTTATGCTACAAGTCTGAATAAAACACATCATCATGATTTCCTTCACAATGGTTGGGAATATTATAAGATTTGTCTAGTTTACACTTTCTATGTTTTTAAAAATATGTAAAATGCACCTGTATTCTACTGTATACTGTATATTGAATTCCAGATGGAGCCAACATCAATCCTGTAATAGCCTCTCTGTGTTTATTTTAAAGATGGGTGTGTGGAAATCATTGGGGGTCATGATGTTCCACCTCATTCAAGACCTTACATGGCTTCCATCCAGGTTAAACGGAAGCATCATTGTGGAGGAGCATTGATCAAACATAACTGGGTACTCAGTGCAGCACACTGCACTATGTAAGTTGCAAACATGAATTTAGCAAACAGGAAAACAGATTGAAGAGCAATGGAACAGTGTCATTTGATATTATGGATATTTTAAGAAATATTTGACTGCAGTCTTTACATGATTGTTCAAGTAGATCTGGCTATCATAATACTAAATAATAGACATGGAGCCTCTGGTAGGTTACTGTAGACTGTACAATGTTATTTAATCTAAACCACAATATAGATTCACTCAGTCCTTCAATTCAAACTTTACAAATCCATCTCTTTCAAATCTGCTCAGTCACTTTCCCAGAATAATTTTATCCTTGAATCACCCACATTCAATTGCCACTGTGCGCAATTGGCTGCAGCGTTTCGCCCACAAATACACAGTCAATTCACTTTACAATATATTCTGTGAAGAGCTTTGAGATGTCTAGAAGATATGAAAAGCACTATATCAAATGCAAGGATTATTATTATTATTGTTGTTGTTGTTAAAGCAATATGAAACAATTTGCCTATACATACCTGAAATTTGGTTCTTTCAGATTTACCAGTGATAAGGTTAAATCTTTCTCTTATAGATTCATAGATTCATAGAATTTTATGGCACAAAAGGAGGCCATTCGGCCCATCTAGTCTGTGCCCACTCTTTGAAAAGAGTGATTCAATCCCACTGCCCTGCCCGCTCCCCATAGCCTAATAGACCTGTTCTCCCTAAATAAAGATCTAATTCCGTTTTAAAAGTTGTTATCAAATCAGCCTCCACCACCTTTTCAGGCAATGCATTCCAGATTCGAACAACTCGCTGAGTGAAAAAAATTCTCCTCAGCTCCCCTCTACTTCGCCTTGAAACTATTTTGAATCTGTGACCACGAGTCACAGATTCACCCACGAGTGGAAATAGTTTTTCTCTATTTGCCCTGTCGAAACCCCTCATGATCTTATAAACCTCTATTAGGTCTCCCCTCAATCTTCTCTGCTCCAGAGAGAATAACCCTAGCTTATCTAGCCTCTCCTCATAGCTGAAGTCCCTCAATCCTGGCACCATCCTAGTAAATCTTCTTTGTACCCTTTCCAATGTCTTCACATCCTTTCTGTAGTGTGGTGACCAGAATTGAACACAGTATTCCAGCTGAGGCCTCACCAAACTTTTATAGAGATTAGTCAGCACTTCCTGACTTTTGTACTCTATACCCCTATTTATAAAGCCTAGTATCCCTTCTTAACAGCCTTGTCTACCTGTCCTGCCACCTTCAACGAGTCACTAACACAAATCCCCAGGTCTCTCTGTTCCTTCACACCATTTAAAATTGTACTATCTAGCCTATATTGCCTCCCTTCATTTCTTCTCCCAAAATGCATCACCTCACACTTCTCTGCATTAAACTTCATCTGCCATGTGTCTGCCCACTTTACCAATTTGTCTATATATGCTCCTGCAGATATCATATTTTCCAGAAGCAAACTGACGTGAGGAAGGGTGGGTGGGAGAGAAACACATGCTTTTTCCATCTTAATTTATAATAATAATAATTTTAATTTGCTATAAGTATATTTCCCTTAGGCTGAGAATGAACATTCATGATTGAAGTCATGGAGTATGGAAACTTTTTTACCTGCATCTAGGGATACCATATGAGACATTCTAGCATCAGTCTAACCTTGAGAAAAAGCATATTCATGGAAGTGACAGAATTGGACAGTGTCTTACCATGTGTATGTTTCCACGTTATTCTTCTTGTGATATGTTTTAGTTATCCAAATAATGCTTAAAAATGTCTTTTTTCTTTTGATATCAAATACAGTGGTATTGCTAAGCTGGATTCTGTGGTTCTTGGAATTAATTCACTTAGTAATGCGAAAGGGAAACAAAAGTTTAAGATCAAAAATCAAATCCCACACCCACACTTCAAAAGAAACACTGGGGAAAATGACATCATGCTGCTTCAGGTATGTGATTTTGTTTTAATGCTTGTCCGTGTGGTTAGCTTAGTGACTAGAGCACTCATCTTGCAAGCGAGAAGCGAATCTGAGTTTGATTCCCAGACAGGGCGAAACATTGGGCAATTTCCTTACTCCATATGCATCTGTTTACACAGCAGTAAATAGAATGCAAGTTGTTCGTCAATTGGTGGATCCCATTTTCGGGGGTAATGATAATTTGTTCCCCCAATCCACAACTATTTGGTGGATACTGTTCGCCATTGACTGCCGCGATTTGCCCACAAAATATATAGACAATTCATCGGGCTCCGGCGTGCTTCAAGTTCTCTGCCTTGCATATCCCACTATTGGAAGGCGGGCTTTCCTCTCTGCCCACCCTCTTGAACTCCATCCCACACTCCCTCCATATTACTCACTTCCTTGCCTTCCTCAAGTTCCGTCTTTAGACCCTCTTCATTAACCGTGCCATAATTCACCCTCACCCTCTACCAACCCTGCCCTCCACCTCTCCTGATCCCAACCATCAGCTCAGATGCAGATCCTTGGCAGTCCAGCACTTTGCAATGTCCTCCCGACATGAAAAACGCTATACAAATATAATTTGTTGTTGCTTTTGATGCTATATTCTGTGAAGTACTTTGAGGTGTCTTGAAGTCGTGATAAGGTACTAAATCAAACGCAAGGATTATTATTATGTGTACTTACATTTTTGTAATAGCCTAAAAGTGACAAACCATGCTCCCAATTTATCTCACTTTGTCTTTTTGGACAGTAACATTTGAACACTGGGGTCTCATAAACAGCAGTTCAAAATCAAAATTCAGGAACAAAAAGTATACTTTATTAGAGTAGAGTTCCCACAAGTCAATGTGACACACTCTCTGCAGTGCACAAGCTAGCTGCCATGTTCAACTACAAATACATAGTCACTGCATTTCACAGTAAAATTCTATCAAGCACTTTGAGTCGACAAAATGATAAGGCTCTATTATGATTAGATCCGTTCTTGAAAGAAATTTGAAAGCAGAGCAAGACGAGCAAGGAAAGGGGATCTTCGAAGACAGCTCAGACGACAGTTGTATTGTGATAGTAGGCTTGGCCACTAATGGCACAAAGCGAATGAAGAACAAGTAATACAACAGAGAAGAGGGACAGAGAGCATTGGTGGAAAAATGTTGCTGGAGGAGATGAATATCCAGGGAAGGGTGAAACAGTGAAGAGATAATAGTAATAATCCTTGTATTTATATAATGTCTTATTACCTGGAGGTCAGGAGTCAATTTAGAATAATAATAATAATCCTTGCATACCCTGGGCACCAAGATCGGTCGTAGGTGTCCTTCCTTCCCCACATGTGGTCCCTAACCAAGACCACATTCCTCTACCTCGGTCACATTGCCCGCCTCCGATCTTGTCTCACTCCCATCATCGCTGAAACCCTTGTCCACACCTCCCGCCTTGAATATTCCAAACACCTCCTCACCAGTCTCCCCAGCTCCACTATCCACAAACTACAACTGATTCATAACACCACATTAAACTCCAAACCCCCATCACACCATTGCCACGATCGGCAGTCGTGCATTCAGCCACTATGTCGCAAAGCTTTGGAACTCGCTCCCTTAATCCCTCTGCCCCAGACCCGAGCGGCAAAAGCCACGAGCAGACACGAATGGCGAGAACCGTGAGCAGCGAGAGCAGCGGCCACGGTGAGTCTATTAGCGAGCGGGCGCGAGTTCACTAATCCTGAGGGAGCGGCCGGGAGCAAGATCGAGGCCGACGGACGGAAGGTAAGTCAGACAGGGAGTCACAGGACTGGTCTCCCGGGGATCAGGGCCAGCAGTAGCCAGAAGAGAGGCCAGGGTCCCAGGGATCGGGGCCAGTGAGAGCTACAGGCAGGGCTGGGGACCGGACCTTATCTGTAGACTCGGCTGGGGTCTCGTGGATCCTGAGGTGGGGCAGCTGTCTCGGAGCGGCGGCCATTACCAGGTTCACGAGGAGCCGCCATTTTGGGCTTTGGATTTTCCCGCCAAGTTCTTCTATGACATCGCTTGTCACAGGGCGCTGTATAAATCTAGTTGTTGTTGTTGTTGTTGTTGCCCGCCAAGTTTGAATCCTTGATAGCAGGTTTAGTATAGTTTACACGAGTACGTCTCCCTCCTCTGCCTGTCTCCCTCCCCTTTCTTTTCCCTGCAGGCTGCTGACTGATAACCATAGTGAGTCCCCTGCCCCCTTTCCCCACTCTGTGATACCCCTCGCCCCCACAGTCTCTTGCAGGCTAACCATGTACCACTAATCTGTTGCCTCATGTCTTAGCGTGTGAGTTTTGGCTGCTGCCCCAGACCCAAGTTGGCCCTCCCTCAAAATGCTCCCCCTCCCTGCAACTCTCCTGCTCTGTCCTCACTTTCAAGGCTATTCAAGGCCTTGGCCCTTCCTAACACTCCAAACTGCTGATTTACTAGCTCTGTCCAGCGGGCTCCGGTCTGCTTCATGTCTCCCACCCGACCCACCCTGCCATCGATGGCCGGGCTTTCAGCCTTTCTGGCCCCACATTCTGAAACTCCATCCCATAGTTCCTTCAACTCGCTTCCTCCCTTGCCTCCTTCAAGGCCCCCACCTCTCCCTCTTGCAGACCTGCCTCTTCAACCCTGCTTTTGGTCACCTACTCTCCCCCTCTAACCCCCACGCACCGGCTCTGCTTTAGGCACCACCAGTATTAAGCGCTCTGAGACACTGCCCCGCGTGAAGGCTACTGTATAAATGCAAGTTGTTGTTGAACGTGTGATTTGTATCCATTCATTACAGCTGAAAAGAAAACCAATACATCGCAGTAAGTTTGTGTCCATCTTACCCTTGCCTAAGAAGTACTCGGATATGAAAGCTGGCACTAACTGCTCTGTCGCAGGTTGGGGAAATACAGAACGAGGGATTCCATCAGATAATCTAAAGGAAGCAAACATAATCATCATTGGGAGATCCAAATGCAACAAATTCTATAGAGGAAAACCTGTAATAACCAAAGACATGCTCTGTGCTGGTGACAAAAAACACAAAACAGATGCATGCAGCGTAAGTCTAGATCTTTGCATAGCTCCTAAGATTGATTTATGGGATTTATTTATATATCTGTGGTATATAATAATAATAATTAAGGGTACACACAGATGTTAGTGATCAATTATCAGTTACTCCAAGGCCAAGATTTGGATTATTTTGTGTCTAATGCTGATGACTGGTTGGGGCTGAATACCCTTTCAATTTCTGGAGAATAGTGTCTCCCATCAGCTGGTGTCAGCATTCCATGGTGCTATTCCAACAGTGCAGGAAGTTTCTCCTGGTGTCCTATCCAACAATCCCACAAATAAAATTGGCCACTCACTCCATTGTGTTTGTGAGACATTGCTGTGCACATTGAGCTGGCAAATGTTTACCAGGGGGAAGTGGAACCTATACCTATTAGCTTTTTTAAAGAGCCAGCACAGGAATGATAATCCAAAGGTGTCAAATTGTGTCGATATCTAAATTATAAATACATCTATATGTAATTTTTATGGTTTCCTATAAATGCTTGAAATATCCTTTTATTATTTCTGTTTCAGGGGGATTCGGGTGGTCCACTGATATGCGAGGGAATGTACAGTGGAATCGTTTCTTTCGGGGATAATTGCACAATGGTTAAAAGACCTGGTGTTTACACTCGACTTTCAGAAACATACATTTCCTGGATTAATAAAATAATTAAAGCAGCTAGCAACACTGAGATCTAGTGGCCAAGCTGTACTGCTTATCCTAAGCTTTACAAGTCAGCTAGGAGAAGGCTAATTTGCTTTTGATTAAATACTCTGTAAAATTGTGTAACTTTAACATGCTTAGCAGAGCTACATGTAGAGTAATTCAAATTTAGTAGCTTGCAAATGATGGAGTAGCACCAACATTATAAAAGAACCTGTATTTTTATAGTGCCGTATCTTGGCAAACATCTCAAAGTGCTTTACAGGTACTGTAATATTATTACAATATTATTTTACACAGTAATAAATATGCAATTACGAGTGTTTTTGTGTCTTAATCAATATGACGGCCAATGTCCAACAAACACCGAAGTGAATGACCAATTATTTCGTTTGGGGAATGGTTGGCCAGTATACTTTCATCGCTTATTCCCTTCTCCCTCGGTGTACTCTGTATATACACTGCTTTAATGTCACTGGGCTGGGAAAAGGCACATCTGCCTGCTATTTGTTGTGAAGGCTGCCTATCTTGACTAGCACTGTGAAATGAGAGCACTTGCCCTGCTCATAGAGCAGAACCCTGCTCAAGGGTTAATCTGCTTGACGCAGTAGGCAATGGTATAGAGCTGTTTGAGGTGAGTCAGCCACGACTTCTCATGCTTAAAGAGTTGATCAAAATGAAGAGTCACTGTGGGGTTTAGGTACTATTTCTAATAACAGCATCACACACTCAAACTCCCTGTAGAAATCCAGCACATGATGCTCTTTCTTCTTTAGTTCTACTGCCCTCTTGTGGAGATACAAAATCGGCAAATTTTGTATCTATTTTTTCCTATTTTGTAGAAATAGGAAAAATTAAGGATAATAATATTTTCATTTGATATAGCGCCTTATCAGACTTCTCAAAGCGCTTCACAGAATACACTGTGAAGAGAATCAGCTGTATATTTATCGGCGAAACACAGCAGCTACTTGCACAGAACTGTGTCCCACAAACAGTCATGGATTGAAGTGTCCCATTTATTATTTTTTTTGGAAGGAATTATTACCCCCGAAAAGTGATCTGCCAATCGACTAACAATTGGGTTTCTACTTACTGCTGGGTAAACAGAAATGTTCATGTGGCATAAGGAAACTTGCCCAGTATTTCACCTCCTGGGAATCAAACCCATGTCTCTGGCTTGCAAAGCGAGAGCTATAACCACTGAGCTACAGAATATCCTTCAATAGAGGATAAATTATTTATCCATTCCACTTCCACTTATCCGTCTCCACCAATCCAGCTGCACACAAACAGACACAAGCAAGAAAAAATAGCATTGCATCAATGTACAGTATTGTGATTTTTGACTTTGCAACTTATGTACAGTATTTAGATTGATTGTGCTGTTGTCAAGAATAGCTGAAATGTGTGCATGATAACTTTCTGGATTAGTATGATTCTACCCCAATGAGGAAGGCAGCAGTGCTGGATCTAGTTCTGGGTAATGAAGTGGGGCAAATGGAGCAGGTTTCAGTTGGAGAGCATCTGGATAACAGTAATTAAAACATCATTAGGTTTATTTATGGAAAGGGACAAGGAACAATCAAAGGTGAAGAAACTCAACTGGAAGAGGGCTAATTTCAGTGAGTTAAAAACCTAGGTGAGGTGGACTGGAAAGAAACATTAGCATGTAAAACAGCAAACGAGCAATGGGAAGCCTTCAAGGAGTGCGGGGCAGAACAAATATATTCCCACAAAGAGGAAAGGTAGGACATCCAAAGCCCCCTGGATGACTAAGAAATCTGAGATTAAAATAAACAGAAAAAGGAGATCAGTAGGTTGAAGGGCCTTCTTCCAAACCAATCTTATGATCTTAATCTTGTGATACCTTACAAATTTCTGAATGTAAGCCTTATGTTGAACCCCTGTGCAACACATTTCCAACCAGGTACTACCATGAAATCCACTTCAAGTTTGTTATAGCATCCAGTTAAAACTATTAAGGGTTTTACATCTACTTGATATAATTTGATAATAATAGTTTGATATAAATAGAATTTATCATTTAGTTTTGCTTTAATTCTAAATCTCTTTCTCTCTTGCGCTTTCCTCTGAAATCACACTTGTATGATTCACGTACCTTTTAGAATCCCTCTTGATTTTAGCATTACAAACAATACACACACCTTGATGTTATAGATGTAGGTTACACTTACAATAAATGTGTTCTTGTTAACTTTAAGAAATACTCAACATCATAAAGTAAATCTGACCACATCCTGCTACCTGTCATATAAATAGAAACGCACTCACTCATCCTGCACTCACTCGTACAACTGTGGTGAACATGTTGCTTAAGGCTTTGCTCAGTTCTGTGACAATTGTATGCTCTGTAATAACACCAATCTGTAAGTACTGTATTGTGATGTAGAGTAGCAGTGTTATCTAAAGTTATATATATTGTATCCTTCAAGATAACAAGAGTATTTTTCACGAACTGTTTGTCTTTTTCATGCTTTTTGTATGCTTTTGCCGAGAATACTGGACAGTATATTGAAACTCATTTTGTGGGCATTCCCTTCTAATGAACTTTGTAAAATATAGAATTTGCCTAGGGGAAAGCAAAAAGAGATCTAGAGCTGTTGTATTTTTCATCAATCACCGTGTCAAAATAGAGTGAAGCAGCAATAAACATTTTTTTTACAAAATATAGGACTCTGTTTGGTATGTTTTTTGCTCCTGTGAAGCAGCAATAAACATATCAAACAGAATCCTACATTTTATTGCCAAACAGTTGCGTTTTAATCCTCAGTAGCCATCCTCTATAAAGTACTCTGTTCACATTTCACCTGATATACTGTGTACTAGGGTCCGTCGATATGGAAATTTTCCGATTAAATATATCGATGGGCTCATATCGATATATACCGAAATATCGATATTTTCGGGTTTTTCGTACTCCGCATGCGCGCGCAATGCGCGCATTCGGAGTGCGCGCGCATTCCGAATGCGCACGCATTCGGGGCTTGTCTTCTCAGGAGGTAAATATCATTGTCTCTCTGTGTCTCTCACTCTCTCCAACTCTGTGTTTTTCTGTCTGTGTGTCTCTGTGTCTCTCTCCCTCTCTCCTCTCTCACATCCCCCCCACCTCTATCTATCTGTAAATTATCACATCCACTCCATCTCTCCCACCGCCCCCTGCTGTCCGTCTCTCACACCCCCTACCCCCGTCATCTCTCTCCCCCACCACCCGCCCCCAGCCGTCTCTTTCTCCCTCCCCCCCAACAGTCTCTCTCCCGCTTCCAGCTGTCTTTCTCCCCCCAGCTGTCTCTCTCCCCCTCCCCCCAGCCGTCTCTCTCCCCCTCCCCCCAGCCGTCTCTCTCCCCCTCCCCCCAGCCATCTCTCTCCCCCTCCCCCCAGCCGTCTCTCTCCCCCTCTCCTCCACCCCAGCCGTCTCTCTCCCCCCCACAGCCGTCTCTCTCCCCCTCCCCCCAGCCGTCTCTCTCTCCCTCCCCCCAGCTGTCTCTCTCCCCCTCTCTCCGCCCCCCGCAGCCGTCTCTCTCCCCCTCTCCCCAGCATCTCTCTCCCTCTCTTCCCCCCCAGCCATCTCTCTCCCCCTCCCCCCAGCCGTCTCTCTCCCCCTCTCCCCCCACCCCCAGCCGTCTCTCTCCCCCTCTCCCCCCACCCCCAGCCGTCTCTCTCCCCCTCTCCTCCTCCCAGCCGTCTTTCTCCCCCTAGCCGTCTCTCTCCCCCTCTCCCCACAGCCGTCTCTCTCCCCCACCCCCCAGCCGTCTCTCTCCCCCTCACACCCCCATCAGTCTCTCTCCCCCTCACCTCCCGCCCCCCCAGCCGTCTCTCTCCACCCCCCCCCCCCCCCACCCCTTGCATACCTGCATATTGTTTTCGAGGACTGTGAATACAATATGGCGGCTTTGCACCTCGGTCTGTGCATTGTGTATAGAGATGAGCATTCTGGGTCTTGTAGTTCAGTGTGCTCGCATCCCGATTTTTCACCTCGATATATCGATTATTCGATATATCGATATTTTTGAAATGCCTATATCGGCGTATCGATATGAAAATTATATCGGGTTTTACCGATATATCGATATATCGCCGGACCCTACTGTGTACAACAGTTCAGATCGCCACAAAACAAGGGGGCTGCCCAAGGCTAGAGGCAGTACAGAGAAGAACAACAAACTTGAGCTGTTAGTAACTATTGACAAGCTAAAGCTTGCTTGTGGTAAAGCATTCCCATGTTCTAGTACTGTACCTGTTTATGTGTGAAAATGTCTCTTCTAACTTCCACCGTAACTCTTCCAGTCTAAACTTTGGAGACAAACGCTCCAATGAAATCCAAATTAGATCTGATTCTCATAATGATGATTCCTGCATTTGCGCTAACTTTTCAGGGTGATAATCCTGCTCAAAGAAGCTATCCATTCTTAGTTGCTTTCCGGTGAAAATAAGCATTTACTACAATAAATAAGGCAGACAATACTGTTAACTCCTTATAAACATTAAGATATTTAATAATAATCCTTGCATTTGATATCATATCTTATCATGTCTTTGAGATGTCTCAAAGAGCTCCACAGAATATACCATAAAGTAAATTGACCCTGTATTTTGCGGGAGAGACTCAAAATGAAGATAAAGATAATAAGGACAATATTTAAATATATTTTTGGTTCTGGTAAAATGTTGTTCAATGTACCGCTACCTTGGAAATTGCTTTCAAATTATATGGTCTCTGTGGTATACAGTGTTTTAAAATGCTCCCTGTGTGAAGAGCGCTATACAAATGCAAGTTGTTATTGTTGTATCAGAACGCTTTGTATTTATATTGTATTAATACAGATGATTGTGTGGAAATTATTGGAGGAAAGGAGGCTAAAGCTCATTCAAAACCTTACATGGCATCTATACAGAGTTTTAACAAAATACAGAAACGCTTCAACCATATATGTGGAGGAGCTTTGATCAAACACAACTGGGTCCTAACTGCAGCACATTGTAAAAGGTAAGTACTGTACCTGTATATTGTAAATCTGATCAGCAATATCACTTTGTGCAATGATTTAAAGTAATAGTTTATGGGGGTGGGGGGCGGAATAATAACTAAATAATTTAAAATCTGTTGCTTCCAATGGAGACTGTATTATAGCTTCAGTTACATTAATTGTAACAGTCCATATATTCCCAAGTTAGCACAGAAATAGAGTGTGTTACATGAGAGTAGGCATGAGATTGTTTAAAAAATGGAGACAAGACAGATGGATTGCAATGGCTTTTCCAGTGAGGTCTGATTTCTATGATCCTAAATGAAGTTTTAGGCAGTTTATTTGGGGTTCCATTGCCTTCGCTCTTGTGACACTGAGCCAAATATAAGATTAGGTGAATTAGATGCCTCTCTCTGTGGAGAGAGTATTCACTTCATCAGAGACAAAGAAGATTTCCATGCACGCGTCTTTTCTTATGTTCTTGCTGCGAATGTAGTTAAAGTCAATGCCTTGGGACGTCTTCCCAACGTGAAAGGCGCTCTATAAATTTAATTTTGTTGTTGTTGTTAAACTCATTGGGTTGGCATTAATTTCCAGAAATCTCACTGGAAAAACTCAAGTGGTTCTCGGAGCTGACCTTCTTTCAGAAAAGAAAACAGAAGTGCAAATATTACGCATCAAGGATATGGTTATATTTCCATCTTTTAAGTATCCCAAAAAACCAGATGATATCATGCTTCTGAAGGTAAGGTAATGACTATCTTTCTCATTATGGCAAATAGATATTTAAAATATCAGTTCGTCACGTTAAAATTACTCACACAGGAGGTCCAAATTGCAGTATTCTAAATTCATTCTGTTCCTTAATCTTACCAACACTAACAAAGAAATGACACCCTGTGGAAATGGGTGGAATGCATGGGACTCTGTTTGGTTTGGATACTATTTAAGCATGGTAAGGTGTTTTTGCACTTTTCAGGCACCTGAATTACGCTGATGCAATTTTGATCCCATAATATCCTCCAAAGCAACAAAATGTTTCCCAATGACCAATACATATTTTCACTTGTACTTTCTTTTCCATAATACAACAACTTGCATTTATATAGCACCCCTCATGCAAGGTAGCATCTCAGAATACTTGACAGTGGCAGAGTACAACCCCAAGCTGAGGGAGGGGGAGGTGACTGTAGGCGCTGTCGAAGAGGAAGGTCTTCGGGTGTGTCCTAAAGATGGGGACCAGGTGGGCAAAGCAGAGGGGTAGAGGAAGCGTGTTCCAGATTTACGGGGTGTAGGGACTAAAAGTGCGGAACAGAGAGCACAAGGCACATGCAGAAAGCTGGAGCCAATTGAGCAGAGACAATAGGTTGTACGTTATAATAATAAAATAATAACAATATAAGAATATTATGAGTTGTGGGTGTTAAGCAGGTTGGACAGGTAAGGAGATGCCAGGGATTGAAATGATTTGAAAATGGGTGTGAGGATTTTGAAATCAATCCATTCAGCCATAGGGAACCAGGAAAGCCTGGATAAAACTGGTGTGATGGGGATCAAAGTTTAGTGCGAGTGTGTATATGGGAGGCAGAGTTTTGGTTCAGCTGGATCTTTTGCATGGTGGAGCTGGGGTGACTGGCTTCACCATAGGTGTTCTTTAATTTTAAAATGCATTTTAATGGTGTGTTAATAATGTTTTAAAAACAAATATTCTTTCACTATTTACCCATATGAATTTTGAAAACATTCTCTATTAGATCCACTCATTCTTGCAGCAAACATATCTCCAATGTTTTAGGATTATCCTTATGATTTTACAACTAATCTGCGTGAACCTCATTCTACCTCTCTGTGTCGCTGATGTTCTTTTCTAACGATGGTCATTTCTACCCATACTCTCACCTTTAGAACACTTTATATTTGTACCCTTCTGAAAAAAGAACAGTATTCAAAGATGTTACAGATAGAAGTATAAAAGTATATCTATTATTTTTTATTGCAGCTTAAATCTTTTGCAAAGCTAAATAGACATGTAGCTGTCTTGGCGTTGCCTAAATCTGGAGATGATGTCAAAGTTGGAACCAAGTGTAATGTTGCTGGTTGGGGGACCACAGCATTTGGAAAAACTCAATTCTCTGATAAGTTGCAAGAAGTGAACATAAAAATCATAGACAGGAGAAAGTGTTCAGAATATTACAAAACACAATCCACAATAACCGATGATATGCTATGTGCTGGTGATGAAAGAGGAGGAAAGGATGCCTGTGAGGTGAGTGACTGAGGTGCACAACATTCAGAAACAGGGAACTGAACTGTAACTCACACATTGGTAAAATAATTTGCTTGGTGCACAGCGTTGCAGTGTTTGAAGATCCAAAGAGGGTGCGTTATGTGATAGAGGACAAGGCTCATAAAGATTCCAATACAGTCAATCGACCAATCTATTCCCTTGGAGACGGGGCAGTAGGAGAGATGGGTTTGTTCTAAACTGTAGCTAAGCTTTGAATTTTTTTTAATCTAATATTTTTTTAAAAATCACATCAGCTAAGTTCAACCCATCTTGTGGTGAAAGAATTGTAATGAAAAATTTGCAGTTAGCAACAAAAACAAAGATGCAACTGTTGATCAGAAGGATGTCACAGTAAAGTTGCATAGATTTTTGTAGTGGTCCTCTACATAGCAGTATTGTAATTGTCTCATGTCAACCCAGTGCAGTCTAAAACTGTGTATGGTTGTATGGCATTTCTATTTTTTATCTACATATTAGATAGAATGTTCAATGTCTTAAATCTGAGAATGCATATAAATTGATTGTAACAGTCTTGATTGTAATATCTATTATCTGATTGAGATTCATAATTGTAGATCTCAAAATTATATTTTGGCAACAAAGAGCCTGTGATGGGAGAGGGTCTCGGCAATAACTTTATTGGCTGTGATCTGTGTACACGGACGTTTGGGGCTCCCATTAAGGAATATTGATGCAGTATTTGTTTTAAAAATGTGGAAGAATAATAGTAATAATAATGATGATAAGCCTTGCATTAAATGTTGTGATGAAGTGTAATGACTGTGTATTTTGAGGGAAAAAATAACAGATAATTCACACACAGTAATGTCCCACATACAGTCATTAAATGTTTAACCAATTTAATCTTGAGAACTGTTGGCCAGGACACTAGGGTAATATACAATACAACATAATACAATATAATTTGTGATTATGTGACTGACCCCAAATCATTGTAGTTGATGGGAGCTACAATGGGCCGAATGCCATTCATTTGTGCTGTAAATTTCTTGCTTCGAGTTATATGGTTGCGCAATTTCACCAGCATATTGTCACATAACATTCCCAGCGCAAATCAATTGTTTCTTATAATAATAATACTTGCATTTGATAGAGTGCCTTATCATGTCTTCAAGTTATCTCAAAGCACTTATAAGAATTGCTCCTTAAGTAGGGTGATAAACAATGCAGATATTTACACAGTAAATACTCTCCCGTTTAATTTCTATGATTTCCCACATATGCTTGAAAAATATTTTGCTTATTCCTGTTTCAGGGAGATTCAGGCGGTCCACTGATATGCAAGGGAGTGTTCAGTGGAATCGTTTCTTTCGGAGATGGTTGTGGAAAACCTGGAAAACCTGGTGTTTACACTCGACTTTCAAAAAAGTATCTTTCCTGGATTCATAGAAACACCAAAGCAGCCAACTATACTGAGATCTAGTGATTAAGCTGTACTGCTTATTCTAAGCTTTACATTGGAGAAATGAGCTAGGGAAAGGCTAAAGTGCTTTTGATTAAATGCTCCTTAAAATTGTGTAACTTTAACGTGCTTAGCAGAGCTAAATGTAGAGTTTTTCAAAGCTAGCACTGTAGATAGCATATGCACAAAGCAGACTTAACCTGGTTTAGTGCCTCTTATTAGAAAGGCAGTCACATCATGATTGAATAGCACCAATATTATAAAAGAACCTGTATTTGTATCGTGCCTTATTATGCCAAACATTTCAAAGGAGCTTTACACGTACTGTCAAGTGTAGTGATGGCTTTGTACATCTTGTTTGTTTAAAGTTACTGCAATATTATTTTTACAGAGCAATAAATATGCAATTACGATTCTCAGAAAGTGTTTTTGCGTCTCCGTCAATGTTTCCGACAGTCAATCTCTGACAAACAGTTATTGAGAAGGCACATCTGCCTGCTATTTGTCGTGAAGGCTGCCCATCTTGACTAGCACTGTGAAAAGAGAGCACTTGCTCCTGCTCATAGAGCTGAACCCTGCTCAAGGGTTAAGCTGCTTGACGGAGTAGGCAATGGTGTAGGGCTGTTTGAAAGGATCAAAGCTGTTCCAACTATCATCTGCCTCCCACGACTTGTCATGTTTCAAGAATTGAAATGAAATTAAAATGAAGAGGTTCTGTAGGGTATAGGTACTACAGTACTTCAAACACCAGCAACACACACACACACACACACAAACTCCCTGTACAAGTGCAGCACATCATGTTCTTTCTTTTTTCTTTCTGCTGCCCTCTTGTGGAAGTAGGACACTGACAAGCACAGTAACAACAACAACAGCAAGCACAGTAAAATTAAGGAAGATAATAATAATCCTTGCATTTGATATAGTGCCTTATCACGTCTTCGGACATCTCAAAGCGCTTCACAGAATACACTTATTGAATTACCAATTGCATGGAGCAGTGTCCCACAAAGAGTCATGGATTAACATGATTCCTTTTGGAAGGAATTATTACCCCTGGAAAAGTGCCAATCAACTAACAACTGGGTTCCTACTTACTGCTAGGTAAACAGGGACGTTCCACGTGGCATAAAGAAACTTGCCCAATATTTCTCCCTGCTGCAGCCCGTATCCTGTCCTGCACCAAGCTCCGAGACCCTATCTTAGCCACTCTCTCCCAACTCCATTGGCTCCCCATCACCCAGAAGTTTCAATTTAGGATCCTGGTCATCATCTTTAAAGCCCTTCATGACCTAGCCCTACCTCGGCGACCTCCTAACTCCCTCCCAATCAGCCATCCCCTCCACTCAGCAGGCTCCGGCCTGCTTCATGTCCCCTGACACACCCATCCTACCATTGGGGGGCGAACTTTCAGATATTCTGCCCCTAATCTCTGGAAGTCCATCCCACAATCCCTCTGCCTCACCCCCTCCCTAGCCTCCTTCCAGTCCCACCTCAAGATCCTCCTCTTTGATGGTCCCATTGATCACCTCAAATCCCCTCCTCCCCGATTCTGACCCCAGCTCGGATCTGAAATACTGACTGTTCAGCACCTTGGGACATACCTCCCGACATGAAAGGTACTATACAGATGTCATTTTGCTGTTATTGTGTCATCGATCACCCCTCTCCTCTACCGTCCCTAATCACAAGCTCGGGTCTGAAACCTTGGGATGTGCTTACAAAATGAAAGGCACTAAACAAATCTAATTTTGTTGTTGTTGATAGATTTTTTTGATGATGTAAGGGTGGATGAATAATAATCTTTGAATTTGATGTAGCGCTTTTCAAGTCATCTAGACGTCTCAAAGCGCTTCACAGAATATACTGTAAAGTGAATTGACTGTATAGTTTGTGGGTGAAATGCGGCAGCCAATTACACACAACAGAAGGTAATAATCATAATAATCATAATAATCATAATAATCCTTGCATTTGATATAATGTTTTTTCACATCTTTAGACATCTCAAAGCGCTTCACAGAATACACTGTAAAGTGAATGAACTGTATATATTTGGGCAAAACATGGCAGCAATGTCCCACAAATAATGGGGGATTGAAATGACAAAAAAAATTTGAGAGAGATTATTACTAGTTGTGTGGATTATCAAAACTTGCCCAAGGTTTCATCCTGTCTGGACATGAACCCAGGTTTCTCTTGTAAGGCGTTTACTCTAACTACTGATCTACAGGACTCTGTGGTTAGAGCAGTGGTTAAAGTTATAAGGGAGTGCAGTTGATGTAATTTATATGGATTTTCAAAATGGTTTGATAAAATGGCAGATAAGAGCAATATAGAAGTTCATGGTATTAAAGGGACAGTGGCAGGATGGATACAGTAATGGTTGAGAGACAGAAAACAGAGCATGGTAGTGAACGGTTGTTTTTCAGATTGGAGGGAAGTATGCAGTGATGTCCCCCAGGGTTCAGTACTGGGAGCACTGCTGTTTTGGGTGTTTATAAATTACCTGGACGGGTATAAAAAGCACAATTTCTAATTTTGCAGATGATACAAAGCTGGGAAAAGTAGTAAACAGTGAGGAGGACAGTAGCCGACTGCAAGAGAGCATAGACAGACTAGTAAAATGGGCAGACATGTGGTAGATGGAGTTTAATGTGGATAAATGTAGAGTGATGCATATTCGAAGGAAGAATGAGGAGAGGCAGTGTAAGGTAGATGGTAGAATCTTAAAGGTGGGGAAGAAATAGAGACCTGGTGGTTCATATAAATAAATTTTCGAAGGTGGCAGGACAGGTAGATAAAGTTGTTAAGAAACCATATGGGATATTAGGCTTTATAAAGAGGGGCATAAATCAGGGATAACAACAAGTTCACAACAACAACAAGTTCGATTTATATAGTGTCCTCCATGCCGGACAGCGTCTCAGAGCGCTTTACAGTAGTGGATCCCGGGACCGAGCCAGGGGCAGGGGCAGAAAGGTGACCAAAAGCCCGGACGAAGAGAAAGGTCTTCAGCTGTGACCTGAAACTGGGAAGAGAGGGGGCGAGGCGAAGGGACTGAGGAAGGGAGTTCCGGAGCTTCGGGGCATAGTGGCTGAAGGCACGGCCGCCGAGGGTGGAGCAGAGGATTCGGGGGACATGGAGGAGGCCAGACCCAGAGGAGCGAAGGCAGCGGGTGCTGGGTTGGGGGGAGAGGAGATCAGAGATAGTGGGGTGCAGAGGAGTGGAGGGATTTGAAAACAAGAGTGAGGATCTTGAAGTCGATCCTCTCTGGGATAGGGAGCCAGTGAAGTCTGGCATTTTGCTTGATACAAGGAACGGCGGTAGCTGTGGAGATGCTCGAGCCACAGTTGATGGTGAACCGTGAGGCCGGTTTTCTGCCACCTGAGCTTGAGCAGCCGGGTTTGGCATTTGAGGGTGCGGAGATGAGAGTTGTACCAGGGGGAGCGGATGGGGTTGGAAATAGACCTGGATTTCAGGGGGACAAGAGAGTTGAAGGTGGAGGAGAGGTGATCATGGAGCAGCTGGACAGGATCGCTGTGGGTGGAAGACCAGAGGGGTAGGAGGCCAGAGGATGTGAGGGCATCTGTGAGGGTCTCAGAGGGGAGACTTTTCCATGGGCGGAAAAGTATGGTTGAGGGCTTGGTGGAGGAAAGATGGATGGAAGAGGAGAAGGAGACAAGAAGGTGGTCCGAGATGGCCTTGTCTGAGATGCTGAGGTCGGAAATGTCAAGGTCATGGGTGATAATGAGGTTGAGGGTGTGTCCATGGTTGTGGGTCAGAGAGTCATTGTGGAGGGTGAGGTTTAGGGAGGAGAGGAGGGCAGTGAAATCGGAAGAGGTGGTGCAGAGGGAGTTTAGGTGGAGGTTGAAGTCACCTTGATGATCAGGCGTTCAGAGCTGGGGGACAGGGAGGAGAGGAGAGTGGAGATATCGGAGATGAAAGAGCCAGGGGGTTTAGGAGGACGATAAAGAAGAAGGATTTTTAAGGAAAGGGAAGGATGATGGAGCGTGAGGTGCTCGAAGGAGTGGAAACAGCCAGAGGAATAGGGGGAGAGACCAAGGGAGATGTTGGAGATGATGGCCACCCCGCTGCCACGTTGGTTGGGGCGGGGGCGTGTGTAGCCTGGAGGGGAGGCCTCAACTAGAGGCACGGGGTCATTGGGGGAGAGCCAAGTTTCCGTAAGCCCAAGAATATCATATCAATGTTCTCATTCCAGGATGAGATCATAGATAGTGAAGGCTTTATTGGAAAGGGAGCGGACGTTCTGGAGAGCAGTGCAGATGTGTTTGCTGGAGGGGGGAGAGGGAGGAGAGAGTGGTGAGGAGAGGATCTGAGGGTGTGTAGGAAAGGTGGGAGTGGGGAGAGAGGAAGGAGGGGAAGTGGGGAGGGGAAGTATGGCAGAGTTTCTGCCTTGAGGAGGAGGTTTGGGTGGAGAGAGTGGTTGATGGGACAGTTGGGGTGGCTGCTCCGGGACACCCAGCGCCTGGTGCCATGATGGGCCCAGCAGAGGATGGCCAGACTGGAGCAGAGGGAAGCAGTGATGGGGGCCAGGAGGGAGAGTAGGACAAGTTTAGAGCAGTGGATAGAGGGGGATGGTGGGAGAGACGTAGAGGAGGATGAAGAGAGAGGCATTTAGGGTGGTGGGGGAGGCTCGGCTCGGGTTGGGGCGGCAGCCAAAGCATGCACGCAGGGAGCCGAGAGCGAGCGAGGGATCAGTGGGAGGCATCATCCCAGAGGATGTGTGACTAGGGGGTGACTAGCCAAGTCAGCCCTGCCATTGACACCTATCCTGAGGGGGAGGGGGGGGAGGTGCTAATGGTTATCCTGGGGGGGGGGGGGGGGATGCTAATGGTTATCCTGAGGGGGGTGGGGGCTAATGGTCTGTTTATAGGGCTGCTAGTGATTTAATTTTAATGTGCTGATGAGGTGATAATGCTGGTGCGCTGATGGTCTATTGTGTGGAGGTGATGCGCTGCTAATGGTGCGGGGGAGTCGCGCGGGTTAATTTTTTTTTGTGTGTGACGCTGCGCCGACGTCACTTTTTTAGTTTTTGCCCAGTTTACTCGTTTAACCCCCAGCCCCTCAGTCACCCGCTCACTCACTCGACGCAGTAACTCACCTCGGCCTATAGTCATTTATTTGGGGAGGACAGGTTTGCAAGGTTATGGGGAGAAAGCTGGGGAGTGGGATTAAATTGCTCTTTTAAAAGAGCCAGCACGGATTCGATGGGCCGAATGGCCTCCTTTTGTGCCGTAAGATTCTATGATTCTATGAAATGTAAAGAAATACTGAACAGAATATTTTCTTCTCATTGAAGATGAGGTTTTTGGTCATTTGGTATCTGACAAGCGCTGGTTTACCTCTCAGAAGATGGAAAGCAGGTACCAGGAATTTGCTGCAAGTTTCCTGGTGAATAAAGAGCAAGAAGAATTTATACGTTTATAGCGCCTTTCATGCAACATAGTGTTTTGGATGGTGAACAGGTATTAAAGAAGGACAAGACAATAACCATAGATGTAGTTCACACTGTGTGGTAAAATTTGCAACTTGTAATGTAATTAACATCGATGGTGCTAATGACAATTTACAAAAGTGTTAAGTCCTGTAGCTCAGTGGTTAGAGTACCTATTTTTGTTACTAAAGAGCTGGTACAGACTCGATGAGCCGAATGGCCTCCTTTTTTGCCGTAAGATTCTATGATTCTATGATAAAAGAAACAGGCATTTTGTGTGGAGAACCGTTTTTGTACCACGAGTTGTTTGGGTCTGGAATGCATTGCCTGAAAGGGTGGGGAAAGCTGATTCAATAATAATTTTTGAGAGAGAAGAAGATAATAACAATGATACTAGTAATAATAATAATCCAAGCATTTGATACAATGCTTTTTACGTCTTCTAGATGTCTCAAACACTTCACAGAAACTGTAAAGTGAATTGACTGTATATATATGGGTGAAATATGGCAACCAATTGCGCAAGGTAGTGTACCACAAACAGTAATGGATGGAAATGACCAATTTATTAATGTTTGTTTTGAGGGATTATTATTAGGTGTGTGGAGTAAGGAAACCCGCCCAAGGTTTCACCCTGCCAGGTCTTTCGCTTGTAAGGCGCGTGCTCTAGCCACTGAGCTACAGGACTCCATATTATAGTTATTTTATGGAGGATAGGTTTGCAGGGCAATAAGGAGAGAGAACGGGGAAATGGAATTGCTTTGGACAGCTCTTTTCAAACAGCCACCACATACACGATGGGCCAAATAGCCTCCTTCTCTGCTGTATAATTTATGATTCTATGATTTCTTTAAAATTGCACTCACTGGCCAAATGGTCATCCATTCTGAATCCTCACTCACCTCAGTATCGCTGAGTTTAGGGTCCCTCCTTTCCATGATACATGTTTTCTGAGAAATGCACCTCGGTGACCAAAGTGAGACTTTCCAATATGTAACAAGGCAAGAAATCACTGAACCACATCCTCCAGCCTATTGTACAAGTAGCGGCGCATGTTGCCAGTCACTCACACTCCGACTGCCGTCAACATGCTGCTCCCGGCTTTGATCAGCTCCCTGACTATTTTCTCTCTAACACCGGGCTGTAAGTATAATTGTAATCTTGTAGCTCATCTGTATTTTGCTAAGTGTTACCGTATTATGTTTATATTTACACTGCTGTGCTCAATTGCCTGCTGCGTTTCACCCACATATATACAGTCAATTTACTTTACAGTATATTCTGTAAAGCACTTTGAGACATCTAGAAGACGTGAAAAGTGCTATATAAAATGCAAGGATCGTTGTTGTTAAATGTAGGACACAATAACAACAACAACAAAATTACATTTATAGAGCGCCTTCCACATTGGTAGGATGTCCCGAGGATGTCACAGCAAGATTGTAAATTATATAACAAAAACAGAAATTGCTGGGAACACTCAGCAGGTCAGGCAGCATCTTTGCTGAAAGGAAAGTGTGTAGACGTTTCAAGGCCAAGACCCTTCATCAGAACTGGGGCACATTGGGTGGGAGTGCCTTCAGCCGCTACGCCCCGACGCTCTGGAACTCCCTTCCTCAGTAGCCCCTCTCTTTTCCCATTTTCAGATCACTGCTGAAGACCTTTCTTTTCGACCTCGCTTTTGGTCGCCTTTTTTCCCGGTATCCATTATTGTGAACTGCTCTGAGATGCCGTCTGGCATGGAGAGCGCTATATAAATCCAAGTTGTTGTTGTGCTATGTACTGCAGCCCGTGTACTATCCCGCACCCGCCTCCGTGACCACATAACCCCCACCCTCGCCCGTCTCCACTGGCTCCCCATCCCCCAGAGGATCGAGTTCAAGATCCTTGTCATCGTTTTCAAGGCCTTACACGGCCTTGCCCCGCCCTATTTATCCGATTTACTCTCCCCCTATAAGGCCACCCGGACCCTCCGATCAGCAGGACTTGGTTTGCTCCAAGCCCCCCGCCCGAACCGCCCCACCATCAGAGGCCGGGCCTTCAGTTTCTCCTCTCCCACCCTATGGAATTCCATCCCCCAATCCCTCCGCCTTGTTTCTTCCCTTTCCTCTTTCAAGGCCGGTCTGAAGACTTTCCTTTTCGACCGTGCCTTCTGTTCCTCCCCTAATTCTTCGACCTCCCCCACGTTTTTTTACCCCCTCCCGTACACTCCCCTCCCAGCTCGGGTTACACGCCTCCTGTGCAGTGCCTTGGGACGTCCTCCCGACGTGAAAGGCGCTCAATAAGTTTAATTTGTTGTTGTTGTTAATGGTGCATCAAACATACCAAGGAAAGCGGGTAGCAAAGATGGTGGGCAGGGTAAAAGAGAAGATTGAAAGTCAGGTCAAAGAAAAGAATAAAAATGCTTCCTAGAAGAGATATGGCAGTGAATGAAATATAAACAAAATACAAAATACCACATTTATTATTCAGGGGAAACGTTGGTTAAGTTTCCTTATTCCGCATGCCTCTGTTCACCAAGCAGTAAGTAGGAATCTGGTTGTTAGTCGATTGGCAGATTGCTCTATGGGGGTAAAAATTCATTACATAATATTAAATTGGTTATTCAATCCACAACTGTTTGTGGAACACTGCTGTGTGCAATTAGCTGATGCATTCCGCCCACAAAATGTAATCAATTTTTCAATATATTCTGTGAAGCGCTTTGAGATACCTGGAAGACGTGATAAGATTCTGTATCAAATGCAAGGATTATTATTATTAACTATTATTATTACCACAACAAAATACATTTGTATAGCGCCTTTCACATCGGGAGGGCATCCCAAGGCACTGGACAGTCAGTGTTTCGGAATCGAGCTGAAGGTCGAGATCACGGATGATGATCGAAGGCACAGTCGAAGATGAGAGTCTTGAGATAGGTCTTGAAGGAGGCAAGGGAGGGAATGAGAAAGAGGCACTGCAGGATGGAGTTCCAGAGGATGGGGGCAGAGTCCCTTAAGGCTCACCTACCAATGGTGGGGTGGGCGAGGACTTGAAGGAGGCCGGAGCAAGCTGCCCGCTCCGAAGGGAGCGGGCAGGTTGGTAGGGAGTTAGGATGTTGCAGGGGTAGGGGATAGTGAGGCCTTGGAGGGCTTTGAAGGTGAGGACCAGGATCTCTGTTTGATAGGAAGCCAGTGGAGTCGGGTGAGCATGAGGGCAAGGAGGGTCACAGAGTCTGGTGCGGGAGAGAACTCAGGCTGCAAAGTTCTGGATGATCTGCAGCCTGTGAAGGGAGGGGTTGGGGAGACCGACAAGCAGGGAGTTTGCATAGTCAAGCCTGGATGTTATGAATGTATGTATCAGGATTTTGGTGGCCTGCTGTGTGAAACAGTGGCCGAGCCGAGCCATGTTGCGGAGGTGGGGGAATGCAGAGGGAATCATGGCGTGAATGTGGGATAGAAAGGATAGTTGAGGGTCAAATAAGACGTCAAGGTTCTGGATTGGCTTAGTTAGGTGGAGTGTGCATCCTTGGTAGCGACCTCAAGCTGAGTGTCACCTGCATACATGTGGGTGACACCCAATTATTATTATATTATTGCAATTGAGATATTGGATCCACATGTTGTACAAACTTTCAAACTATTGGAATCTTGCCATATATACTTTCTGTGTCTTTGATATGGGTGGGTGTGATAAATACTTTCAAATTTGTTTCAGAGTCTTATCAGCTGTTGAACGTTTGTGCAGATACGTTTCCATATATGAGTCACTAATCTTGCATTGAAATTCAGATTTTTTTCTAGTTTTTAATGTTCGTCTTTTTGTAAAAAAAAGCATAACATTAAATTAATGTGTTGTGAAATAAGTCTACTTAGTGTTTTGCTTTTTCTGCTTAGACTGGTTTATATTTATTTCACTATGGTAAGAGAATCTAACCCATATTGAGAGTTCCTCATGTGTTTGCCATTCACACATGGAAATTTCCCTGCATCTGCAAGAAAATGTGAACTCTATGCTTGGGGAGGAATGTTGACCTAAACCGGTGCCCTAATCCATCACCAGAGGAAATAGTTTCTCTGTATCTAGCTTATTGAATCCCTTTATCATTTTAAATATCTCAATCAAATCATCTCTCAACCTTCTAAATTCCAGGGAATACAATCTAATTTGACACAGTCTTTCCTCACAACCTTTTTAGACCTTGTGGTCTACCTAGCTAACACAGCGTAGCTTTCTATTAATAGCACTCTCTGGAAAGCTTCCTGCTGCTTGTCCAGTTAGAACCACTTTGTTTGTTATGGATTTGAGTTGCAGGGTTAACAGGAATCAAATGGAAGTAATACCTCCTCTACAGTATATTTTCTGCTGGTGCATTTTTAGAAATGATATTTTATTTTTGTTCTGATTTATTTCTTATTGTCAAAATAATGTTCACTTGTTGTGTAGATTTGGTCTGGAGTCCTGTAGCTTAGTTATTCGGGCACTTGCCTCGCAAGCGAGAGGACCCGGGTTCGATTCCCGGGCAGGGTGAAACATTAGGGAAGTGTCCTTACCTAGTTTACCTAGCAGTAAGTAGAAACCTGGGTGTTAGTTGATTAGCAGATCGCTTTTTCTGGGGATAATAATGCGTTTAAAATAAATTAAAATAATTTGGTCACTCAATCCACGATGGTTTGTAGGATTCTGCCTTGCAATTGACTGCCATGTTTTGCCCACAAAATATAAGATTGACATGCTAATGCAGGGGAGGGGACATTTGGATGATCCTTTAAACAAGGTACATTCTGGCTGTTTGGATGGATGTTGAAGTTCTCATGAACACCACATCATCATGAAGCAAACTGTTTTAATAATATAATAATATATTGTTATATTATTAACAATAATAATCCTTGCATTTGATATAGTGCTTTTCATGTCTTCTAGACGTCTCAAAGGGGTTCACGGAATATACTCTAAAGTGAATTGACTGTATATCTGTGGGCGAAACGAGACAGCCAATTGTGCACAGCAGGATCCTACAAACAGTTATGGATTGAAATGACAATTTTTTTTAAAATTGAGGGACTATTATTAGGCATGTGGAGTAAGGAAACTTGCCCAAGGTTTCACCCTGAGCTGCCTGAATTCGAACATAGCTTGTAAGGCAAGTGCTCTAACTGAATTGAACTGCAGAACTCTGAGTTACATTTTCCTTCACAATGCTCATGAATGTTATAAAATTTGTCTTTACGTTTTGTTTCTATTAAAAAACATATAAAATGCTCCTGCATTGTATACATTGAATTCCAGCTGTGTCCCACATCAATACCATAATATCCTCTCTGTGTTTATTTTAAAGATGGTTGTGTGGAAATCATTGGGGGTGAGGATGTTGCACCTCATTCAAGACCTTACATGGCTTCCATTCAGGTTAAGGGGAAGCATACGTGTGGAGGAGCATTGATCAAACCTGCCTGGGTACTGACTGCAGCACACTGCGCTGAGTAAGTTACAGACATAAATATACAAAATAGAATAACAGCTTGAAGACACATACTTCTCCTATCTGACTTTGCTACTGGTATATCTCTCATAGGCTGAGAAAGGAAAATTTGTGATGAAGTAGTGGAGTATGAAGCCCTTGTTACCTGCAGCTGGGAATAACAGATGACACATTCTAGCGTTCGGTATAAGTGTGAGAAAAAGCATAATAATGAGTGACAGAATTTGGCAGAACACCCGCATGTTGTTCGTCGATGGTCCCTCTTTTTGTAACATGTTTTAGTTATCTACATAATACTTAAGAAGGTGTCTTTTTTCTTTTGCAATCTGATGCAGCTTCATGAAAAATAAGCCGGTTTCCGTGGTTCTTGGAATTGATTCACTGCGTAAAGATACGAAAACTAGACAGGTGTTTAAGATCAAAAAGCAATTCCCACACAAATGCTTTGACAGAAAAGACAAGGAAAATGACATCATGCTGCTCCAGGTAGGATTGTGTTTTAATTTTTGTCTATGTTCACTTACATTTATGTAGGATCCAAAAGGCAAAAACCATACTCACATTTGATCTCACATGTTTTCAATGTATGAGCTCTGGATCTTTTATTATTTATAATAATAAATAAATAATTGAATTAACCAATTGGAGTTTCATCTATAGACTGTAGGTTGAAGACCTGGGATCTGAACCCACAAATATCTGACTCGGAGGCCAGAGGTGCACATACATGAGTGTTAGATGTGTGACTATTTTAATGTGTGGTCAAGCTCCTGTCTACAACAATAACAACAACAACAACTTAAACTTATAAAGCACCTTTCACATCGGGAGGACGTCCCAAGGTGCTGCACAGGAGGCGTGTGACCTGAGCTGGGAGGGGAGTGTTCGGGAAGGGGTGAAACACGTAGGGGAGGTCAAAAGATTTGGGGGGGAACAAAAGGCACGGTCGAAGAGGAAAGTCTTCAGACCGGCCTTGAAAGAGGAAAGGGAAGAAACAAGGCAGAGGGATTGGGGGATGGAATTCCACAGGGTGGGAGCGAAGAAACTGAAGGCCCGGCCTCTGATGGTGGAGCGGTTCGGGCGGGGGCTTGTAGCAAGCCAAGTCCTGCTGAACGGAGGGTCCAGGTGGGCTTATAGGGGGAGAGTAGATCGGTTAAATAGGGCGGGGCAAGGCCATGTAAGGCCTTGAAAGTGAGGACGAGGATCTTGAACTCGATCCTCTGGAGGATCTACCTGTTCAGGTGGATGGTAAAAATCCCATGGCACTATCCAGTAATAGTAAGATGTTTCTCTTGGTGTTTTGGCCAACTATTGGTCATTCTCTTCGTGGCTGTTTAGTTGCAGATCACTGCTGCGCGCAACAGAGATGAGGATCAGAGAACATGGATGGTTGCTGTGGGACATGTTATATCTAGGGAAGTGTGAAACAGTGAAGGGGATCTGGAGATCAGTAATCAATTTGCTGACATACTGGGAGTAGGGTCCGGCGATATATCGATATATCGCTAAAACCCGATATAATTTTCATATCGATACGCCGATATAGGCATTTCAAAAATATCGATATATCGAAAAGTCGATATATTGAGGGAAAAAATCTGAATGCGCGCACACTGAACTACAAGACCCAGAATGCTCATCTCTATACACAATGCACAGACCGAGGTGCAAAGCCGCCATATTGTATTCATAGTCCTCGAATACAATATACAGGTATGCAAGGGGTGGGGGGCGGAGAGAAGGCTGGGCCCGGGGGGGGTGGGGCCGGGGGAGGGAGAGAGAGACGGCTGGGGGTGGGGGAGGGGGAGAGAGACGGCTGGGGGAGGGTGTGGATGGGGAGAGAGACGGCTGGGGGCAGGGAGAGAGATGGCGGGGGGTGGGGGAGAGAGGGACGGCGGCGGGTGGTGGGGGAGAGAGGGACGGCGGCGGGTGGTGGGGGAGAGAGGGACGGCGGCGGGGGGGTGGGTGGGGGGAGAGATGGGGTGGATGTGATAATATAGATAGATAGAGATGGGGGGCATGTGAGAGAGGACAGAGACACAGACAGAAAAACACAGAGATGGAGAGAGTGAATGTGAGAGACACAGAGGGAGAAAGATATTTACCTCCTGAGGAGATAGGCCCTGAATGCGCGCGCACCCCGAATGCGCGCACACCTCCAAATGCTCTCGCACCCTGAATGCGCGCGCGTGCGCAGTACGAAAAGCCCGATAATATCGATATTTCGGTATATCTCGATATGAGCCCGTCGATATATCTAAATCGGAAAATTTCCATATCGACGGACCCTAACTGGGAGCCATCAGTGAAGTTAATCATATAAGGGTTTCCATTTCATCGGGCAAGGGAAGATTACTGTAGCAGCACAGAGTCTCGATACTTGTTGGAATCTGAATTAATGTTGATTTACTCCAAGCAAAGGAAAATAAATTTTTTAACATATTTATGAATGTTAATCGCAATTTGATTTCTAAAATTTTGCAGATTACATATGATTTGTTTCTATTCATTTCAGCTGGACCGAGCAGTAAATCTCAACAAGTTTGTGTCCATCTTATCTTTGCCTAAACGTTACTCAGATGTGAAACCTGGCACTGGCTGCACTGTCGCTGGTTGGGGAATTGCCGAAAAAAATATCGCATCAGATTCTCTGAAGGAAGTAAACGTAACTATCATTGATAGATGGACGTGCAACGACAAGAATAACTATAACTACAACCCTATAATAACCACAAACATGCTCTGTGCTGGTGATGCAAAGCATAAAAAAGATGCATGCAATGTAAGTCCAGATCTTTGTATAGCTCCTAAATTTCCATGTATAATAGGAAAATCTGTAATATACAATAATAACTACTGGTATTTCAAGGCTATGATCTGGGATTATTTTCTGTCTAATATTCTATCTATAGGGTAAGAACGGGGAAATGGACTGACTAGTAGCTAATTTAACATGCCCAATAATAATCCCTTCAAAAATAAATAATAAATTGGTCATTTTAATCCACTACTGTTCGTAATTGGCTGCCGCGTTTCGCCCACAAATATACAGTCAATTCATTTTACAGTCTATTCTGTGAAGTGCCTTGAGATGTCTAGAAGTTGTGAAAAGTGCTATATCAAATGCAAAGATTATTATTATTATTATTTAAACAGCCGGCACAGGCACGGTAGGCCAAAAGGTGTCAAACAGTGTAGATATCTACATGGTAAATGCTCTTCTGTGAAATTGTTATGGTTTCCTATAAATGCTTGAAAAAATCCTTTGATTATTTTTGTTTCAGGGGGATTCAGGTGGTCCACTGATATGCAAGGGAGTGTTCAGTGGAATCGTTTCTTTCGGAGATGATTGCAGAAAACTTAGAAGACCTGGTGTTTACACTCGACTTTCAGAAAAGTACATTTCTTGGATTAATAGCAAAACCAAACCATCCAGCTATATTGAGGTCTAGTGACCAAGCTGCACTGCTTATTCTAAGCTTTACATTCCCGCATTACCCCAGTCCTTGCAGATTTCACTGGCTCCCTATCCCAGAGTGGATCAATTTCACGATCCTCACCCTTGTCTTCAAATCCCTCCACCCCTCTGCACCCCCCTACCTCTCCGACCTCCTCTCTCCTCAAACCAGCACCCATTGCCTTCGCTCCACCGGGTCTGGCCTCCACCGTATCCCCTGAATCCTCCGCTCCACCCTCGGCGGCTGTGCTTTCAGCCACTACGCCCCAAGGCTCTGGAACTCCCTTCCTCACTCCCTTCGCCTCGCCCCCTCTCTTCCCAGTTTCAGGTCCCAGCTAAAGACCTTTCTCTTCGACCGCGCCTTTGGTCACCTTTCTACCCCTGGCTCGGTCCCGGAATCCGTTGTTGTGAAGCGCAGTGAGATTTCTTCCGGCGTGGAGGGCACTATATAATCAAGGTTGTTGTTGTTGTACATTAGAGAAGTGAGCTAGGAAATGGCTAATATGCTTTTCATTAAATGCTGCTTAAAATTGTGTAACTTTAGCTTGCTTAGCAGAGGTATGCAATGTAGAGTTTTAAATGTTAGCAGCTAGTATATGCACAAAGCAGACTTTTAACCTGGTTTAATACCTCTTATTAGAAAGTCAGCCGCATCATGCATGAGTAGCACCAACAATATAAAATACTGTAACTTGTATTTTTATAATGCCATATCTTGGCAAACATCTCAAAGTGCTTTACAGGTACTGTCAAGTGTAGTGATGGCTTTTCTATATGTTGTTTGTTTAAAGTTACTGCAATATTATTTTACAGAATAATAAATATGCGATTACATTTCTCAAGAAGTGTTTTTGTGTCTCAATCAATGTGACGGCCAATTTCCAACAAACACCAGTGAAGTGAATGGCCAATTATTTCATTTGGGGAATGGTTGGCCAGTAGACTTGCATCTCTTATTCCCTCTCCCTCGTGTACTCTGCATATACACTGCTTTTCTGTCACTGGGTTGGGAGAAGGCACATTTTGACTAGCACTGTGAAAGGAGAGCAGTTGCTCCTGCTCGTAGAGCTGAACCCTACTCAAGGGTTAAGCTGCTTGGTGCAATAGCAATGGTTTAGAGCTGTTTGAGGGGAACAAAAGTGTTACAACCGTCATCCACCTCCCACGACTTGTCATGTTTGAAGAGTTGACCAAAACGAAGAGGCACCATTGGGATAGGTACTATCTCAAATACCAGCATCATATACTCAAACTCACTGTACAAATCCAGCACATGATGCTCTTTCTTGGTTCTTTGTATTGCCCTCTTTTGGAGGTACAAAAATGACAAACACCCAAATAGGAAAAACGGAGGATACCCTTGAATACAGGGTTAATTATTTACCCATTCCATTTTCATCTATCCGTCTCCACCTATCTGTCTGCAGACAACCCCCAAAAAAATAGTATTACATCGACGTCTTGTGATTTTTGACTTTGCAACTTAATTTATTTCAATTCACTGTTTTGTTATTACTGTAAGAACGTTACATGATTTATTTGCAATTGCATTCACTGTTCGAATGGCCATTCAGAATCCTTGCTCGCTTCAGTATGAGGTTAGGGTTATGATGTTCGCTGAGGTTAGGATCATTTCTTTTCATGAAGCACGTTTCCTGACACACGCCTTCAGTGAGCTACGAGAGCAAGAAATCACCCCACAGTGACTCATCCTCCAGCCTGTCCTACAAATAGAGGCTCACGTTGTTAGTCTACACTCACACTCTGACTGCCGTCAACATGTTGCTCCTGGCTTTGCTCAGCTCCTTGACCATCATTTTCTCTCTAACACCGGGCTGTGAGTATAATTGTAACCTTCCAGCTCATCTGTATGTTGCTAAGTATTATTATATTTAAATGTAAGATGCAGCAGGTTTGTGAATGATATAGGTTGCTTTATAAATATTTTTATTTGTTAAGATCTGCAAACCTGGTCATTTGTGAGCACACGGTTAGGTATCAAAACAATTCCACTCCTGCGACTGTCATGTAATTGCAACCTTTGAAGAAATAGCGGTTTGTTTGTTTTCTCACTTGCCAAGGCATTAAAAAAAATCACACCAACCAACTTCAGAACAGTCATCCCATTATTACTACATACAACAACAACAGAATTATTTTGTATAGTGTCTTTAGCGTTGGGAGGATGTCCAAAACAGGAAAATCTAAACTATTGCCACAAAGAACATGAAATGGAACCAACAAAACCAGGCTGCATTTTTATTGGGGCGAAATGTTGAGCAAGTTTCTTTTCTCCGCATGCCTCTGTTACCGAGCACTATGTAGGAACCCAGTGGAAAGTTGATTGGCAAATCACTTTTCCGGGTGTTGATTGGCAAATCACTTATGATTTTAGGAGTAATGTTCACAGTAGTTTAATATCATGTAATACCAGTTAATACAGAGTTCTGTAGCTCAGTGGTGAGAGGTTAGAGAAGACATGAAAAGTGCTATATTAAATGCAAGGATTCTTATTATTAGTAATAATGCAATAATAGTTGGATTGATCCAGTGCCTTATCAAATTAATGCTTCTCAATGTCCTATGTTCAGATTTTGAATGCATAGTTTAGATTGACATGCTATTGCAGGGCTGGGGGCATACTGCATTGTTAGAACTGCCGACCTTTGAATGACACTTCAAACATGGTACAGGTATTTCCTTGATGTTCAGGTGGATGCTGAAGTTCTTATGGTGTTGTTTAAAAAGTGAAGCCTTGTGCCACAAGTCTGAATAAACCACATTATCATGATGCAAACTGTTTTCCTTTACAATGTTTGTAAGTGTTATAAAATGTGTCCTCTTTACATTTGTGTGTTTTAAAAACATGCAAAGTGCACCTGTTTGTTATACATTGAATTCTTGGTGTGACCCATACTGTAATATCCTTTCTGTGTTTATTTTAAAGATGGGTGTGTGGAAATCATTGGAGGATGGAAAGTACCATCTCATTCAAGACCTTACATGGCTTCCATCCAGGTTAAGGGGAAGCATAAGTGTGGAGGAGCATTGATCAAACCTGCCTGGGTACTGACTGCAGCACACTGTGCTGGGTAAGTTACAGACATAAATATAGAAAACAGAATAACAGCTTGAAGACACTACTTCCTTCTGACTTTGCTACTGGTATATCTCTTGTAGGCTGAGAAATAAATATTTGTGGTGAAGTAGTGGAGTACGAGGTCCTTATTATCTGCAGCTGGGTATAATATATGACATATATTGAATTCCAGCATTCAATATAACTGAGGAAAAGCATATTAGTGAGAGTGACAGAATATAGTATAATCGTACCATATGTTGTTTCTAGAAGGCTATTCTTCCCAAGAAAAGTTTTGGTTATCTAAATAATGCTTAAAAATGTGTCTTTTTTCTTTTTAAATTTAATGTAGCTCCAAGAAGAATAAGCCAGATTCTGTGGTTCTTGGAATTAATTCATTGGATAAAGTTACGAAAACTAGACAGGTGTTTAAGATCAAAAAGCAATTCCCACACAAAGGCTTCAATGGAAAAAACCCAGAAAATGATATTATGCTGCTCCAGGTATGCAATTTTGTTTCAATTCTTATCATTTTTGTCAGGATAAAATGCCAGAACCATACTCCCAATCTATCTCAGTTTGTCTTTTTGGAGAGTAATGTTTTGCATGTGTGAATTATGAGATTTTATAAACTGCATCCAAAATCAAAATACAGGAACAAAAAATACAATGTACTGTATTAGAGTGGAGATCCCGCAGATCAACGTTTGCAGGAAGCACTGTTTGAAATTCCAGGTTGTGATTAACAAATTGGAATTGCAAACCAGTGCATCGGCCATCACTATAACCCATTTAATCACCTATAGGCTGTGAGTTTGAATACCTGATATGGGACCCTCTACCTGTTCAGGTGGATTTTAAAAATCCAGTGGCACTGTCAAACATAATATGTTTCTCTCCTGCTCAACAATTGGTCATTCATGTCACCAAGGACTGTTTGCAGATCACTGCTATGCGCAAAAGAGACGAGCAACAAAGAAGATGTCTGAAGAAATTGTTGCTGGAGGAGATGTCATATCTAGGTAAAGGTGAAATAGTGAAGGGATCAATTTACTGTTGATATAAGAGTCAGTAGTGAAATAAATCATATAAAGGTTGCCAATTGTCATGTTGATAAATGGGGTAAGGGAAGATTAATCGAGTAACAGACTCTGAATACTTGTTGGAATGTGAATTTATGTTCATTTACTTCAAACAAAAGAAAAGAAAATTGTTAGCATTCATGAATATTAATATCCCCAAATAATGTAAAAAATTTCAAAGATTTTGCAGATACATATTATCTTTTCCATTCATTACAGCTGGACCAAGCAGTAAATCTCAACAAGTTTGTGTCCATCTTACCTTTGCCTAAACATTACTCAGATTTGAAAGATGGCACTGGCTGCACTGTCACCGGTTGGGGAGTTACAAAACAGAATTCAAAAACCCCATCGGATAGTCTAATGGAAGTAAACATAACCATCGTTGACAGAGGGATGTGCAACGACAAGGACCACTATAACCGCAAACCTGAAGTAACCAAAAACATGCTCTGTGCCGGTGACAAAAATGGTAACGATGCATGCACAGTAAGTCTGGATCTTCACATAGCCCCAAAGTTTCATTTATCGGAGGAAAATATGCGGTATATAATACTAACAATAATAATAATAACAACAATAATAGCAACAATAATAATTATAAGTAAACACAAATGCTGGTGATAAATTATCAATTATTCCAAGACCAAGATTTAGGATCATTTTATGTACAATACTTAATACAGTAAAACCTTGTTTATCCGGTACCCAACCAACCGGCATACTCAACCAACTGGTATCTCCCAATACATTCCAACATTCCAGCAACCGGATCTCATACCATAGCCATCCGGGACACTTGCGGTATGCTCACTTTGCGCATGCGCACTTATTAAACTTACCAGACACTGGAATGCTTTTTTACCGATCATTTTACCAAGAGTCCTGGAATGTTTTATTGGTCAGTATCCATACAATATTCTGTTATTATTTAGTCTATTATTAATATGGTATGTTTTAAAATAAGTTTTAAAAAATTGTTGGATTTTCGGCAACTTGCCACTCGTATATCCGGCATATTTGATTAATTGGCACTGGTCAGGTGCCAAGGGTGGCAGATAACAAAGGTTTTACTGTATTAGGTTTGGGCTGAACACTCCTCCAATTTCTGAAGAATAGTTTCTCCCATCAGCTGGTTTCAGCATCCCATGGCGCTACTTGAAAAGCGAAGGATGTTTTCCCTTGGTGTCCTGGCCAACAATCCCCAAATAAAATTGGCCTTTTCTCATTTATTCGGCTTCCAATCCCACAACAGCAAATTTAGCACTTTGGGACTTTACTGGGTTACCAAGACCCCTGCACGAAGTGTGCGATATATGTGCAAGTTGTTGTCGTTGTTTAAAGAAGTTAGTGTTTTTTACGCTTTTTCCACTAGAACTTTTTAAACTTGCATTTTTTAGTGCCAGATTCATATATTGGAAATTCAGAGATGAATACTTCATGTACAAAAACAATAAGATGCATTTTTTTTATTTCAGTGGGACTCAGGTGGCCCGCTACTATGTAAGAATAAGTACAGTGGAATCACTTCTTTTGGTAAAGGATGTGGAAACCCCAAATATCCTGGCATTTACACAGCACTGACCCAGAAATATCTTGACTGGATTAAGAAGATAACAGCTCCAATCTCACAACTCGAGTACTAAGTACATGTTGCTTTTGCTTCTGCTTAATGAGATGCAGCCCTGGCAGCAAAGCATATCAATAGATCTTTGAAGGTGGCTGGACAGGTAGATAAAGCTGTTAAAAAAGTATGCAGAATACAGTACTAGGCTTTATAAGTAGAGGCATAGAATGCACAAGTCAGGATATTATGATGAACCTTTAAAAATCGCTGGTTAGGCCTCAGCTGGTGTACTGTGTTCAGTTCTGGACACCACTTTAGGAAGGATGTCAGGAAGGATGTCAAGGCATTGAAAAAGGTGCAAAGATAATTTACCAGAATGGTACCAGGTATGAGGGACTTCAGTTATGAGGAGAGGCCAGAAAAGCTAGGATTATTCTGCTAGCAGCAGAGAAGATTAAGAGGAGACTTAATAGAAGTTTTCAAAATTATCAGGGGATTCGATACAGTGAACAAAGATAAAATATTTCCACTTGTGAGTGGGTCGCCGAGGATATCGACTTAAAATAGTTGTTAAAAGAAACAGAGGAGAGGTGAGGAGATATTTTTCACGCAGTGAGTTGTTCAGATGTGGAATCCATTGCCTGAGAGGGTGGCGGAAGCTGATTCAATAATGACTTTTAAGAGAGAATTAGATAGTTGTTTTTGGGTGAGAGCGGGGGAGTGGGATTGATTTGGACAGCTCTTTTCAAAGAGCTGGCACAGACACGGTTTTCCAAATTGCCTCCTTCTGAGCTGCTTAATTCTATGATTCTAAAACATGAACAGATTGGGGTTTGAATTGAATTGTTATTTTGAAGAGCATTTTAAATAGTTTAATGGGAAATACCTGTTATAGTGTCGCTTTTACTGCAAACTCAACCATGCTCTGCAACATATAAGACCAAAGTAAAGGGATGCTGAATGATCATTGGCCAATAATGTGCAAATGCTTTGTTTGAAAAGAAACATTTTGCAAGCATAAAAAATGTTATTTTACATTCCAATAAATACTGCATTTTATCTTATTTTTACAAAGTGTCTTTTATTTATTTTATTGCACTGGTTTTGAATTCTACACACACCGATAGAGAACATTCAAGACATCAGGGTTACCCTGTGCTAATTAATATTGTCTCACCTATTAGCCTTCCTATAACCCAATCACTTTTACGTCAACTGAAAATTCAATTGTGCGAACAATTAGTCTCCAATTCACACCACTGGTCGTCAGTGAACCCATTGATTTCAAGATTCTCGGCTTCAAAGCGCTCTGAGACGCCGTCCGGCATGGAGGGCGCTATATAAATCAAAGTTGTTGTAGTTGTTGTTGTTGTTTAAATGCCTCCATGCCCTGGCACCTCTCTACATCTCTGGCCTCCTTACTGCCCAGCCCACTACCTGTTGCTTCCGCTCGATTGGCTCTACCTCCTGCTTGTCCCTCGTGTCTTCTGTTCTACTATTGGTGGCATTGTTTTCAGCCATTACCCCCCGAAACTCTGGATCACTCTCTCAATCCCTTCACCTTGCCTCCTCCTTCCCCATCTTCAGGTCCCACCTGAAAAACTTCCTCTTACAGTCACCTCCCTCCTACTCCACCACTGTCAAGCGCACTGGGGTGTTAAGCTGCATGAGGAGCCCAAAATAAATGCAAGTTGTTGTTGTGATCAGGCCACACAGGCACAAAAGTCACTCAGTCTTAGACTGTGGGTCCTTTTGTGGTCTTTGACCATTGCGCAAAATTGTGGAAAGTTCTTAAACTCAATCTGAAGCCACTTGTTCTTAAAATCATCTCTTGCAAATTCTAAAATTAAGAATTTTCCACAATTTTGTGCTGTCTTACATTTTCAGGCAAAATGCTCTGGCTGGAATTCCAGGGTCTATAAGGCTTATACCTTAGTGTCAGTGGCAAATCTATCTTTATCTTGGGAAAATCTGAATCTGTACAAAAATTGCAACACAAAATTACATTTGTAAAAGGTCTTTCACATCAGGTGGACATCGCAAGGTGCTGACAGTCAGGGATTAGGATCTTCCCAGTCCCCGACACCCTTGGTTCTGCCATTAGCTGCCACCTGTACTCCCTTCCTCACTCCCTTCGCCTTGGCCCCTCTCTTCCTATTTTCAGTTCTAATACGCTAAAGACCTTTCTTTTCGACTGCGGTTTCTATCATGTTTTTCACCCACGCCCTGGCTTGGCCTCGGGATCTATTATTGGGAAGCGCTCTGAGACGCCGTCTCACATGGAGGGCGCTATATGAATCCAAGTTGTTGTTGCTGTTGTACCTCCTGCCATCCTAGTTCCCAGAGACCTTGCTCCCATTACACAGCTCTCACACTGACCCCACTCTTGCACTAACCTCAGGCTGGAACAACTTGGTTTGCCTCGCAGCCATCGCTCATGGTTACCTTCAGGCCACCGGCCTCAAATCTGTTCCCAAATGCTCTCCTCAGGTTTCTCGTCTCGTCTGAATCTAAATTCAAATTAGATTTAGATTTTCTTGGCAGTGAATTTATTAGGTGAGCTAATTTTGTCAGTGCTACCACGGAGAAAATCACATTATAAATTCACACTAACTGATAATAGTGTGCTTGTCCAACAAAACCAGTAAATTAACTGACAATGGGAATAATCACCATCAATAAGTGGAGAAGGAGCATCCTCCTCAATTTACTTTGCAGGTACCATTAAGTATAAAGAACCCAGTCCAGTCACCAAAATAATCCAGTGTTCTTCATGGGTAAGAAGTTTCGTCATTATAACCACAGTAACTGTTTCAGGCAGGAGTAAATCATTCGTCGATCATATTACCCATCCAACCTCCTAAATAAATTAATAGACACAATTATCTCATCACTTCATAACTTTCTTAATTTCCAGGCGCTTGACAAAGTCCTTTTCAAAAGTATGCACTTCAGACATCAGGCTGACCCCCCAAAATGTATATACCCACAACCTATGTACATTAGTTACACTGAAATCATCTCTTCACCTTCCCGCTTCTGACGTTAACTATTTCCAAATTATACAGTGCATTCATGCCATGCAGATTTCAGAGTTTGGATTCAACTGATCTGAATATTTTGAAAACCCCATTGTGATCTCTCTTGACCTTTCTTTTCTTCATTGGAAAATAAGGCTTTTTTTTTTCTAGGAAAGCAAATACAGGTATTCCAATATGTCCTGGTTTAGTGCGTGGCACCAGGAATTAAATTGTATCAAACATAAATGTTGAGAATTTTCAGGCATAGCAACTTCAAAAATGGATTAAAATGAAATTAAAATGATCTGCAGGCTAGATACAGTGACTGATATATGACAATCTGTACATAGATAGCAAAGGAATGACTCAGAATGTCACCGTTTCCGGTTCATGGTAAGGCCTTACACGAGTTACTCACGTGAAAACATCAGAGGTTTTGAATCTATGAGAAGTCAGTTGTTGGTTTCAGTATGAAGAGAACGAGTGGTTAATTATCCAGTAAATAATGTTCATTGCATTCGTCACATTTGACGTTAAGTTACATTCTCATTGACCATCGTTACCATTTGTGGTTTCAGTCAATTACTTGCAGAGCATTACTTACACACCTAACTCCAGAAATGTCCATTGTGGAACATTTGATTCACATCCAAGTCAACCAACACATACTGATCTCTAAGCTTCCAGCCAACTGACCCCTATGGAATTAATGAAGCTTTCATTGAAAATTCTTTAACATTGCGTTCCCTCACTGCCCTAAAGCTATTCCTTGAGGGAATAACTAATAGCCACAAATTTGCTAATGTTTCTTGATTAGCCAGTTCCTTGCACCGTCCACTCCTTCCATACAGCAGACTCTATCTTTCTCCATCCCCCACTAAGGCGCAACACCACCAACTCCATCCCATAGCCCCTTCACCTCAGCTGCTCCCTTGCCTCTTTCAAGGCCCATCTCAAAGCACTCCTCTTTGACCGGGTATTCGATCACGTCACCTCCAACCCTGTCCTCCACCCTTCCTGATGCCAGCCCCATGCTCGGGTTCAAACACATTTGGGGGATGTTGTAAAGCACTGGGCAGTCAAGGATGTGAACTGAAGCCGGGAGTTTGGATGTGTACCCAAGCCAGGAGGCTGACCGAAGCACGGGCCTTGAAGAAGGTAATGGAGGGGGCTGGTTGGAATACCCAGAAAGAGTATACCTCAGATTGTAATTACAATGTCTAGTCAAAAGATTTGAGTTTAGATAAAACATATTGCATTGTTGTTGCAGAATCAAGTCATATTGATTGATGGCCCTAATAACAATCCTTACATTTGATATAGCGCTTTTCATGTCTTCCAGACATCTCAAAGCGCTTCACAGAGTATACTGCATATTTGCGGGTGAAACACAGCAGCCAATTGCACACAGCAGTGTCCCAAGAATAGTGGTGGATTGAAGTGACCAAGTTTTTTTTTTTTGGGGGGTGGGGGATTATTATCAGGCGTGTGGAGTAAGGAAACTTGCCCAAGTTTTCACCCTGCCTGGAATCAAACCCAGGTTTCTCACTTGTAAGGTGAGGGAGAGGAGAATGTTACTTGTGTTATACAGTAGTAAAACATATGTACATTCATAAAAAATGTCATTCATCTTATCAATTATTCTCTGACTAACTTCTCAAACATTAATTATTTCTCTCCCTTTCCCACTCACACACATACAGATATTCTGCTCTATAAAATCTTACCCCAAAATTAGCCCCAAAGTATTTCCGTTTATTAATACCTCTAACTGACATCTTTCCGAATGTATTTCATGTGGTACTGAATTGTCTCAATTTCAAAGCAACCCACAGTCATCACACATCCTGTGTTAAGACTTTCTAGAATTTAATCACCAATCATTTGTGAATTCATTCAGTTTTACGTTATGGATTCTTGAAGATGAATATAATATGGAGAAGAAGTACAAGTGCAGTGGATGATGTGATAATAATCACTAATGATAATAATCACATCGCCTACCACATTCCCCCATCCCATAATGAATGCTATCTTATAATAATATAACAATATTCCTTGCATTTGATATAGCAGCTTATCGGGTCTTTGAGACAAGTCAAAGCGCTACACAGAACATACCGCAAAGTGAATTGTGAGCAAAACAGAGCAGCCAATTGCACACAACAATGTCCCACAGACAGTCATGGATTGAGTGAACAATTTTTTTGAAGGAATTATTACCCCCGAAAAAACAATCTGCCAATCAACTAACAACCTAGTTCTTATTTACTGCTCGATTAAACAGAGGCATGTGGAGTAAGGAAACTTGCCCAATGTTTTGCCCTGCTGGGAATTAAACCCAGGTCTCTCATTTGCGAAGTAGGTGCTCTAATCACTGAGCTACAGGACTTAACACTTACGTAAATTGTCATTAGCACCATCGGTGTTAATTACATTACAAGTCACAATTTTTACCACACAGTGTGAACTACATCCATGGTTATTGTCTTGTCCTTCTTTAATACCTGTTCACCATCCAAAACACTATATTGCTTGAAAGGCGCTATAAACGTATAAATTCTTCTTGCTCTTTATTCACCAGGAAACTTGCAGCAAATTCCTGGTACCTGCTTTCCATCTTGTGAGAGGTAATCCAGCGCTCGTCAGATACCATATGACCAAAAACCTCATCTTCAGTGAGAAGAAAATATTCTGTTCAGTATTTCTTTACATTTCATAGAATCATAGAATCTTACGGCACAAAAGGAGGCCATTTGACCCATCGATTCCGTGCTGGCTCTTTAAAAAGAGCAATTTAATCCGACTCCCCAGTTCTCTCCCCATAACCGGCCTCCCCAAATAAATGCCTATCTCTTTTTTAAAAGTTGTTATTGAATCGGCTTCCACCACCTTTTCAGGCAATGCATTCCAGATTTGAACAACTTGCTGAGTAAAAAATTTTCCTCACCTCCCCTCTGCTTCTTTTTGAAACTATTTGAAATCTGAGTCACTAATACTCCCACCAGTGGAAACAGTTTTTCCCTATCTCGTCTGTCGAATCCGCTCATGATCTTAAAAACCTCTATTAGGTCTCCTCGTAACCTTCTATGTTCCAATCAAAACTTGCATTTATATAGCGCCTTTCACGTCGAGAGGACGTCCCAAGGCGCTGTACAGTTAGGTAGGGACAAGATCAGGGTGAGAGGGGTCGGGGCAGGATGAAGAAGAGTAGGGAAATTGACTGCATATTTGGGGGCGAAATACGGCAGCCAAATTGCTCACAGCAGTGTCCCACAAACAGTCATAGAAGTGGGATTAAGGGAAAAATGGGGGAAAGATGGCAAGGGTAGGGATCAGGGCAGGGGGGAAGGAGATCAGGAAAGCCGACTGTACACTTGTGGACGAAACGAGAACTAATGAGAATAAACCTAGCCTCTCTAGTCTTTCCTTATAGCTGAAGGCCCTCATTCCTGATACCATCCTAGTAAATCTCCTCTGCACTCTTTCCAATGCTTTAACATCCTTCCTAAAGCATGGTGACCAGAATTGTACACAGTACTCTAACCAAAGTTTTATAGAGTTTAGTCAGAACTTCCTGACTTTTGTACTTGCATCTTTTCGTTTCTGGTAACATACTAGTAAATCTTTGCTGCATTTCAATAATATTGTTTTTGTAGCAACCTGAACAGCCTACAGTAATAATAATAATCCAGGCATTTGATATTGCACTAGATCACATAATGAGATCTCTAAATGTGCTTCACAGAATATACTGTGATGTGAATTGACTGTGTATTATGTGGCAAAACTCTCAGCCACTTGCACACATATCCCACAAATAGTCGTGCATTCAGTAACCAAATATACTGTACATATTTATAAGCGATTATTACTACTGTAAAGCAAAAGTAAGCAGTTCTTACTTTCTGTTAGGTAAATAGTAAGTATTATTGTTAGGGTACTACTGGAGTCTAACCAGCTAAAACATTTGGCTTGCCTTTGGTATCACTGTCTGGGGAAAAAAAATAGATCACCAAATGCTGACAAAATAAAGTTTTCTATAACAACGACTTCAATTTATATAGCGGCCTCCACGCCGGATGGTGTCTCAGACAGCTTCAATATCAATTTAACATTACTGCCTTTTTTTAAACTTTTGTATTCTATTCGTTCAAACATAAAGCCACGCACTTTAATTCTCTTTTAGCTTTTCTATTTGTTATTCCAATAAATGAATGAATAAAATAAATAAAATAATAAAATAAAATAAAGCAACAGGGCAATCACTCTGGATTGTCATACGGATTTGTCATTCTGAATGATATCATGTCTTCGGGCACACTCGGTGAGGCTTCTAACTAACAGTGACTAAAGAGATTGATGAGAATTACTCACAAAATTAGCTCTGTATATATGAGAACAAGAAAACCACATCCCCTTGAAAGTATTATAAATACCAGTATGTACCATTATATCACACAAGAAGTTATGATGAAACTAATGAGACAGACTGTGTTTGCTTCTCTCATGGTTATTATCTCCTTTCTCACATCAGGCTGTAAGTATATAATCAACTTTCATTTTTTACTACCTTTATTATTAACCATAAAGATAATTATATGGTATGCTTCATCTTTTCAGAATTAGAATTTCTGATGATCAAATATTCCAAATCATCAATGTGCAAAATTATGAAGTACATACGGATATTTATCCTTTTAAATCTACATCATAGTCTATGATATGCTAAACATAAATGCTGGTGAATCTATTCATTTGAAATAATGTTTGGCTTAGTTGGTAGCCCTCTTGCCTCTGGGTTAGCAGGTTGGCAGTTCATTTCCTGCATCTGCGACTGTGAGCTCATAGTCCAGGCTGATAGTCCAGTGCAATGCTAATGGCAGTGCTATCCATCAGATGAAACAGTTAACTGCCTGTTCACGTAGATGTTAAAGAACCTGTTGCACTATTTGAAAGACAAGGGAGTTTCTCCTGGTGCCCTGGCAACAATCCTATGGTCCAATTGGTTATTCATCTCCTGGCTATTTGTGGAGTATTGCTATGTGCAAAATGGTTGCCATGGACAAATGTAAATACATCGTCACTACACTTAACAATATTTCCTGGGAAGCACTTTGAGACATTTTGGCGTGATAAAATGTTATATTAAATGCAAATATCATCATAATTATTCATTGTGAAATAAATTCTGAATGGGTATTTGGAGAGGACAGGCCAGGCACCCTCATGCCTCCCCTTCATGATCAGTTTGCTAATAGAAAAATGGGATCAGCTGCGAGTCTGACACATGCAGAACCCCACCACTGTGCTTAAGAGCACCCAAACCAAACTGAGATTTCCATGCATCCCACCTACATGTGGAATTTCCATGAGATTGATTGTTGGAATGGAATGCGCACTCTCTCCCTGGAAGGACGCATTCCTGTTTACCTAATTCCAGAAAGTATTAGGTACAGGTTGGTGAGAGTCAAGACCTAGGCATCCTAGAGTGTGCATTGTGGTGGTGCTGGGAGTCCAACCAGCTAAACAGCAAAGCTTGCCATTGATAGCTAGCCATTGATAGCTAGCTATGCAGTTTAATTAGTTAGACTCCAGCATAGACTTGGGTACCCAAGCCTTGGCTCTTGCCAACCTTCACTTGATTTGCTAAATGCAATATTTACTACTGAGGCCTACAATTGAAGAATGGCTGTGGTATTTGGGTGAGCTATGGATGGCCTTTGGAAACCTGTGTGCTAACTGTTGCTTCAACACAGGATTGATCTCATTTAATCAACCCAGATCATGGGAGCATCCGTACTCTGATGCTCAATATTGTACATGCAGCAGTCACTGGCTGAGTCACTGGGGAAGTCTATTACAAATGTTATTGCCACTAATAATAATAGTAATCTTTTCATTTGATATAGTGCTTTTCACGTCTTCTAGATGTCTCAAAGTGCTTCACATAATATAAAATGAATTGATTGTGTATATATGTGGGCGAAACGGGGTAGCCAATTGTGCACTGCAGTGTCCCACAAACAGTCGTGGATTGAAATGAACAATTTTGGTTTTTTTTGAGGGATTATTATTAGGCGTATGGAGTAAGGAAACTTGCCCAAGGTTTCACCCTGCCTGGAATCAAGCACAGGTCTCTCAATTGTAAGGCTCTAACCACTGGGCTGCAGAACTCCGACAATGGTAAATGACAGCAAATATCTCCCTTACTGAAAACCATCAAGAAAAACATAAGCCATTCCACCTTTCTGTAAAACCCATTAATTTGGTTTTGTATAAGGTCAATGTTACCACCCAAACCCACATCCTTATCCAACTTCCCTGGGTATGTTGATACTGTGAAAAGCATGATACAACCTGAAACTGAATCTGAAAATGTAATTAACATAAATTGAACACTGATCACTATTAGCTTTGGTGCATTGAATAAATTTGACTGGAATTATATGTTTTATAAAGTTAACACATTAAAACAATAAGATACATGAAATATAGGCATATAACTACCACTGCTTTATTCTGTGCATTATTTGACTACAATCCATTTGTATCTCTATACAGTACATTGTATAGTGGTAATTTCTTGCTTTGAAAAACCCTCACAGGCTGCGAACTGAACTTTCAATAACTTCTACATTAATATTACAGATCATGGTGTGGAAATAATTGGTGGCAAGGATGTTAAAAAGAATTCAAGATGTTACATGGCTTCCATTCAGGTTTTCAACATTTTGAAAAAAGTTTATGAACATCAATGTGGAGGATCTTTGATCTATCGCAACTGGGTCCTGACGGCAGCACACTGTGACCTGTAAGTTAGATTTATAAATAAACCATTGATTTGCTTGTGCTTCTGCATGTTTGTGAAGCACAGAGAGATCATCTCCTTATTAAACTAAAAGTACCATATGTGTATTGTTCTTGCTAGTTTCAAACTTAGATCATTTGGTAAGGAAGAAATCCAGGTGGTTGTTGGAGCACATTCTCTGAAAAGCAATGAAACATCCAAACAAGAGCTTGCAGTTGTGAGTAAATTCCCCCATCCATGTTTCGACAAATCAACTGGAGCAAATGATATCATGCTATTAAAGGTATGGCATTATTTATTTTACTGTAATCAGTTTGTGGCTTTCAACCTTTTTGGAGAGGCAGCAATACACTTTCAATTTCCAAAAGCTCTTAAAGCAGAAAAAACTATGGTGTTCCACGTTTCATTTCTGGAATTGCCCCACACCAATACCGAACTAGGGAAGGGTAGCACCAGATCAGATAAGGAGTGGAGTCCTGTAGCTCAGTGGTTAGAGCACTCACCTTACAAGCGTGAGACCTGTGTTTGAATTCAGGCAGGTCAGGGCAAAACCTTGGGCAAGTTTCCTTACTCCACAGGCTAATAATAATCCCTAAAAAAAAAAATTGGTCATTTTAATCTACGACTGTTTGTGGGACACTGCTGTGCGCAATTGGCTGCTGCATTTCGCCCACAAGTATATGGTCAATTCACTTTACAGTACATTCTGTGAAGCGCTTTGAGACGTCTAGATAATGTGAAAAGCTCTATTTCAAATGCAAGGATTATCTATTATAAACACCATTCCACTAAATCGGCCGGGCTAGTTTCCTTTTGTTAAAGAAACTAGAATTTTATAACTATGGGGGGAAAGTTTGCAACATTCCTTCTATTAATTAACTCCTGAAAAGTATTATGAAACGCTGCCGTAACCTCATATGTGATTTTTGTCTTAATTTCAAGATTGTGCAATATAAACAAAAATACACATTCTAGATGCCTTCCCACTTTAACTTTAACCTGTATGCCCAAGATATAAATGACCCAATTGTATCTGGATATTGTTGGAAAAATTCCTGTCTCTTTTTCAACAGCAGATGAGAACTTGGTTTTATGTCACCAAAAATACAGCACTCACCCAGCACTGCATTGGAATGTCAGACCTAGTCTATCTCTGCCAGAAAGTGTGATGATTTTATTTGTGATATTGGTAGGGATAGTTATTAACCATGTATAACTCCAAATTCATCGTAAACATTTGGAACAAATAGTACCTCTCAAGAAATTAGCAGAAAAAATACTAATTTGCTACCCTTTTATCACAGCTGAAACAGGAAGCAAAACTGAACAAGTATGTATCTTTGCTCAGCCTTCCTAAAGGTAAGGATGTGAAAAGCGGAACTTCCTGCACAGTGGCAGGATGGGGCTTAACAAGTCTACAGTCTAAAGTCCTATCTGACACCCTTAAAGAAGTGAAGGTAACTGTAATAAACCGCAAAGTGTGCAACCAAAAGGATTATTACAACCTGAAGCCTGCAATAACAACAAACATGATCTGTGCCGGTGACAAGAAAGGGAAACGCGATTCATGTTCAGTAAGTATACAATGTTGGATTGTTGTTGATTAATAAGGCCTATGTAATGACTGCACACATTTTCTGAGTTGGACCATCCACCACACATTTCAATTAATTTTGTAGAACATATCATCTTTGTCCCAGTTCAGAATCACTTCTCACCAATATAATATAGGCTCAATAGTTCATACAACAACAACAGCAACTTGCAGTTATATAACGCCCTTCACATTGGACAGCGTCTCATAGCCTGAGGCGAAAACAAGTTTCTGGGTTTGATGCTAAATGGGAGGGAAATAATCTGAACCGCAAACTACTTTAATTCTTCAATACCCTGCAATACCTCCTCCCACTCCTCCCTCATTCCTCCGGCACTGAATGGCCTGTTTTGGTGCCGTACATTCCCTGCAACTCTACATAATTCACCACAGTGTCCTTTCCCTGTGCAACTTGTTTTTTATGGACCTGTGTGGGGGGGAAGCCAATTGTGGTGACACATTATTTGAATTACCAAGCATGTGATTTTAAACATATAAAACTCAAAATTGTGGTTCCCATACTGTTTGAGTAAGCATAGTTACAAAAATCATCAGTCAATTCTTCTCCAAAGAACAATAACAACAACAAAATTACACTTGTATAGCACCTTTCAGTATAGTAACAGCTTCAGACACCTTTGGATCATTGGCCGATCCAGCCTATCCACCAATTTATAAAACACTGGTTAGGCCTCAGCTGGAGTAATGTGTTCAGTTCTGGGAGTCAAGGCATTGGGGGTGGGTGCAAAAGAGATTTACCTGGATAGTACCAGGAATGAGGAACTTCAGTTATCAGGAAAAGCTAGAGAAACTAGGATTGTTCTCCTTGGAGCAGAGAGGGTAAGAGGAGACTCAATAGAAGTTTTCAAAATTATCAGGGGATTCAATAGGGTGAAGATTTTTTTTTCACGCAGCAAGTTGCTTGGATCTGGAATGCATTGCCCGAAATGATGGTGGAAGCCGATTCAATAACAACTTTTAAGAAAGCAGATAGTTATTTGGGAAAGATAGGTTTACAGGGCTACGAGGAGAGAGAGGGGGAGTGGGATTGATTTGGACAGCTGATTTCAACGAGCCGGTACAGACATGAAGGACCAAATTATTACCTCCTTCCATGATCTATGATAACTTCCCAAAAGGTCCCTTTGATGCACAATCTTTTGGGTGCACAATAACAGCAGAATAAGAAGGCATAAGTTCAGGGTTTCAAAGAACAAATACGGGGCAGGCACTGGGAAAGTCTCATTACTCAGACAGCAATGAATAACCGAACAGATTACCAAGAAAGTCAAGATGTAAGACTTGTTTAAACAAGAGCTCAATGCTGTGACAGGATGAATGTAGATTGGATATTCTGAAATGTTGAGACCAAATGGGTTAAAGTGCTTTATTCATCCAAATCTCTTTAATGCTTTTGTGATACATCTATTTCATCCTTTAATAATATGTATTGCATTATATCTTGTATCTCAATCTATACATCATGCATCATCATCTGATAATTATTAATAATATCAGCCAGTAATCTCTTAATTTCCAAATCTAGTTAGATTTAAAAAAACTCAAATACTTGTACAATACATACATTGAGTGGAAAGTAATCACACTTTTATTGATAATAAAAATAATAAAAATCCAAATAATAGTATTATTAATCACTTTACAGTACATTCTGTGAAAAGCTTTGAGACATCTCGAATAATAATATTAATAATAATAACTGCATGTAAACAGTTTCAAACCTGCCAAGATTCATGTTGAAGTAACATGTTATTTATTCTCTCCTCTTCCCAGGGAGATTCCGGTGGACCGTTAATATGCAACAAAAAGTTTAGTGGGATTGCATCGTTCGGTCGTGGATGTGCAGATCCAAAAAAACCTGGCATTTACACTCGTATAACAGAGGACTTCCTAAAGTGGATAAAGAAAACAGTTGCTGCTGGGGAAATCTACAACACAGAGGCTGAAATATTGTACTGAATGCTTGTTACAGTGCTACTGTCTCCGAGCTGGATCTGCTCACCACGTAACTTGGCTCAAACAGATTACGCTTTCAACTATAACCCAGCACACTGCTTAATCATTGTAAAATGCAAATAAAAGCTTATAACTTTTTTTAAAAATGTTTATTTCACGTTTAATTAAGGAAATTCTCAGTCAGGAAGGCAATCTCTGATCTGGATTATCCTCGGGATAGGGGGGTAGGGGGGCTGGGGTGGGAGGCAGAGTAAAGCAGTGTCTTATATTCAGTCACAACCAGCTTCAAGATAACATGTTCGTCAACACAATATCAGAATCATGTCAATCCTCTGTTGTGGTCTCAGTAATCTGGGTTGTTAAACCAGGCAGGTTCACAATACTCTTAAGTCACTGTTTATGACAGACCGACATGGTGCGATTTAGTTCTAGAATGGCTGGTCTGAAGGAGAAGAAGCAGACCTTGCCAAGTGTGGAACTGTCCAGATTTAAACCTGTTATTAAAGACTGCACATAAAATGACAGAATTTTTCTCCGTGTTAATTATCACTGCTAAGAATGATAATAACAGTTCTGGACTGAGTAACCAAATTATCATTATATTTTCGTGAGTTGATTATTATCAGGAGTGTAGAGTAAGGAAACTTGGCCAAGGTTTCGCTCTGCCGGGAATAGAACCAGGTCTCTTGCTTGCGAGGCAAGTGTCATATTGAGCTACATGACTCTGTTGTGATCACACCACACACACACTGCCCCTCCCACTCCTCTGTCATTAGTAGTTCTGTTCTGATATGAGGTTTGAACCCACATTCACTGACTCAGAGCTTTCCTAACTTTAAATAGTTTGACTAGCAATAGTTGAGGTTGTGCTTAAGTCTGAAGTCTGATTTTTCACTGATCTGAGGCCTGGAATTCCTTCCAGTCTTAACCTGTACTAAACTTTGTGTTTAGTTCACACTGAATTTTTTCTAAATTCTTGAATCCAATTTTAATTTTGTGGCCAGTATTCTTGTATTCTTAAACAGATGAAATTCATATGAATATTAGGACGCTGCTGTGCACAATTGCCTGCCGCTTTTCACCCACAAAATATACAGTCAATTCACTTCACAGTCTATTCTGTAAAGAACTTTGAGACATCTAGAAGACATGATAAAGCACTGTATCAAATGCAAGGATTATTATTATTGTTGTTAACGTCAGCCCTCAATTCAGTAAAGTGCTAGTGCACTCACTTATTCAACAATGGTCCACTGACGAGATCAAGTGAAGACTTTCTATTTGAAACAATGCATACAAATTCAGCTGATATGATCAAATGAATATTCTAACTAAAAACATAATAAATTGCAGCAAGTGTTCAGAAAGAGCCGTCCAGTACTTTGATGCGTTTGATTCGTGGCCCCTCTCGCTATCAATATTGCTTATCTGACATGTAGTGTGACTAAAAGCAAAGCTACAACTTGCATATAATTGCTACTTTACAAAAGATTTGGTTAGCATAGCAGCTGAAGGTTGCATGATTGCAAATCTACAGTTTCCTGTAATTTTGCTTAAAGCCAGTGAAGTACCATATTTTGATCAATTTCAGCTGAGACTGACATGCAAATATGTGGTTTTGTGAGGTGTAAAGATAAAAAATGGTTTGCTGGGAGTGCCACTGAAAAATTTACTTTAGTTTATTTCAGGAACTTGACAAGAGAATTACAGATGTAACATTTTTAACAGATATTCCAGTGAGTTAAAAACAGTTCTCACTTGGCGTACTTTAAGTCTCTTGGTCACCTCTCCCTCTGCTTGTTAATGGGCCTAGGATTCAACCCAATCCTTTGTGAGTTTTCTTTCTCTTCTTTGTTTTTACAATAATGTTACATAAACCAAAATAGACAAAAGTGTTCCAATTACTCGTGATATTATGCCATTGTGTTATTTTATAAAATTTATTTTAGAAATTGATATTGGCTGCCAGTTTTCTAATACAAAATACACAGTCAGTCACTCCACTTTACAATATATCCTGTGGAGCAATTTGAGCCATCTCAATGACATGATAAGGTGCTATATTAAATGCAAGGATTATTATTATTGTCCTTTAAGGAACACAAATGCTAAAAAACAGCATTTTATATAATTGAACACATCAGTTGTCATTAAATGCAATTTCTAGTAAACTCTAGATATCTCTTTTTTGATGAGTTAAAGGATACAAGTCTAACGCCGGCATACAACCAAGCCTAATTAGCTGAGCAGAGGCAGGGATCAAAAGAATGAGGTAGGAGAAGATCACAAAGATAGGGAGGTGCTAGAGAGATGAGAATCTTGAAATTGATTTGTTGGGATATCAGGAGGCAGTGGAGCCTGACGAGGATTGGTGTGATGGGTCTACATGTTTGGCTGCAAATGAAGATGTGGGTGGTGGAGATTTGGACCACCAGGAGTTTCTGGACGGTGGAACTTGGAGAATTGGATGAGATAAGAATATTGACCAGAACTATGAGCAGTGCAGAGCAGTGCAAAAAGCAGTGAGCTGCTGTTCTTCAAAATGGACTCTGGCAGTTGTAAAACCAGCAAAACCACCAGAACTAGTCAAATAAATCTAGTTTAATACATTAATACTCCTTGTTTTTGATATAGTGCATTATCACATCTTCGAGATCTCTCAAAGCGCTTCAAGTGAATTGATTGCATATTTTGTGAGCAAAACGCAGCAGCCAATTGTGCACAGCAGTGACCCACAAACAGTCTTGGATTAAGAGAGCAATTTTTTATTATAAGGAATTATTACCTCAGGAAAGCGTCTGCCAATCGACAAACAACCAGGTTCCAGTTTACTGCTAGGTAAACAGGTGCATGAATTCCTGCCGGGAATCAAACCCGGGTCTCTCATTTGCAAGGCTTATGTTCTAACTACGTAGCTACAATATCTAAGCCCTCAGCACCGTGTGGCAGGTAAGACTAGACTATGAACTCAAGCCTTTGTAGAATGTTCACCCACAGAAATCAATATATTTCTGCGGAACATGACGGTCATCGCTGAATACTTTGTGGCTTAAAACAAGTTCACAATAGCTTCATCTTTTAACCACATGAGGACTAACCTAAATGTCAAAGCCTTACTATTATGACTGCATAACCGTCAAATTAACTTTAGTAACTACGCATGGCATATCATTTGTATAAAGCAATAAGATTGAAAACCAAACCTATGAATCATGATTCAGATCCAGTATTCATTTAGCTGGGCCTCAAAGTCGTCATGAAAATATTTAAATTTTACTGCTTGATCCCTTAAGCAAACAATGTGTGAGTATTGCGCTGGTCTGAGGAAAGGAGAAGGTAATTTTTCTGGGAGAATATCATGTAGAAGGGAGACTTGAATAATAAGTTAGGAAAATACTAACAAAAGAAATGTACAATTATAGTAATAATCCTTGCATTTGTGGAGTACTATAGCTCAGTGGTTATAGCACTCGCCTTACAAGTGAGAGACCTGGGTCATTTCAATGCATGACTGTTTGTGAGACACCTCTGTGCGCAATTGCTTACCACGTTTTGCCCATGATTTTACAATGAATGTACATTACAGTATATTCTGTGAAGCACTTTGAGACGTCTAGAAGACGTGAAAAGCATTATATCAAATGCAAGCATTATTATCATTATTATTTGATATAGCACCTCCCACACACAATCGTGGATTTATTTTCAAAGAAATGATTACTCTAGAAAAGCGATCCACCAATCTACTAACAAACGAATAAATATTACATTTGTACAGCACCTTTCATGTCGGGAGGACTTCCTCGGGCGCTGGACAATCAGTGTTTGGACCTGAGCTGGGGATCGGGATCAGGGAGGGTGGAGGTCGAGGGTGAAGGAAGGCAACCGAAAGCACAGTCGAAGAGGAGGGTCTTGAGATGGATCTTAAAAGGAGGCAAGGGAAGGGACGAGGCAGAGTAGCTGCAGGTTTGCCCACCAATGGTGGGGTGACCGAGGTGACGGATGAGAAGTAGGCCGGAGCCCACTGAGTGGAGGGAGCAGGTGGGTTGGTAAAGGGTTAGGAGTTCACAGAAGTAGGGAGGAGAAAGGCCATGGAGGGCTTTGAAAGTGGGGACCAGGATCTTGAATCTATCCTCTGTGTGTTGGCAAGCCAGTGGAGTCGAGTGAATATGGTACTATTGGAGTTAATCTGTTTCTCAGTGGATAAAGCACTCACCGCACAAGCCAAAGACCTGGGTTTGATTCCCTGCAGGGCGAAACATTGGGCAAGTTTCTTTACACCACATGCCTCTGTTTACCTAGCTGCAAATAGGAATCCGGTTGATAGTCAATTGGCAGATCGCTTTCCAAGGGTAATCATTTTTTCAAAAATATAATAATTTGGACACTTAATCCACAACCGTTTGTGAGACACTTCTGTGTGCAATTGGTTACCGTGTTTTGCCCACAAAACATACAGACAAATCACTTTACAGTATATTCTGTGAAGCGCGTGGCAACGTCTCGAAGGTTTGATGAGGTGCTGTACCAAATGCAAGGATTATCAGGGATTTTTATTTTAGAGTCGCGGAACGTGGTGTGGGAGAGGACATGGGCTGCAGAGTTCCAGATGATCTGCAACCTACAGAGGGAGGAGTTTGGGAGGCCGACAAGCAGGTAGTTTGTGTAGTCAAGCCTGGATGTTAGGAATACATATACTGTATAAGGCTCTCGGTGGCCTGTGGTGTGAGGTAGTGATGGAACTGAACGATGTTGCAGAGGTGGGAAAGGCAGAGCGGTGATGGCACATATGCCATACCAGGCGTCAGTCTTAAAATTAAGGGTCAGCCTTTTAGAACAAAGCTGAGGAAACATTTCTTCACTCAGATGGTAATGAATTTATGGAATTCACTACCTCAGAAGGATATAGATGCTCAGTCCTTGAATATTTTCAAAGATGAGACTGATAGATTTTTTAAAAATAGAGGGATTAGGAGTTATGGGTGATAGGGCAGGTAATTAGAGTTAGGTCAGAAGATCAGCCATGATCTTATCGAATGGTGGGGCAGGTTCAAGAGGCCGAATGGCCTACTCCTGCTCCTAATTCTTATGTTCTTATATGTGTGGCATGAAGGACAGTTGAGGATCAAACAGGACACCGAGGTTCCGTATTGGTTCTGTGAGATGTAGAGTTTATCCATGGAAATTGACCCGATGTTTGAGGATGATGTCACCAAAGGGAGCAAATAGGTATTGAAAAGAAGAGGCCCAAGCACAGAGCGCTGAAGTGATAGTGCGGAGGCTGGAAGCTATTAGTTGTGCCAAAGTGGACACAGTCAGTTTCCTACTTACTGCTAAGTTAACAGAGGTGTATGGTGTAAGGAAACCTGCCCAATGTTTCACTCTGACAGCAATTGCACCCGGGTCTCTCACTTGTGAGGTGAATGGTCTAACCACTGAGCTATAGGTTTCCACCCAAGTTACAGGACTCCAATGTATTAGTCATGTTAGGGTTGGAGTTGTTATAATGACATGTCTTCACACTTACTGTGCTATTGGATGTCACAGGTGGTTTGATGGGTTTCTTTATTGCTGTTCAACACAGTCACTGTTAAAAAAAATCCTCTTAAGGAATGTCTGACAAATTTCCAAAAAAGATTTTCTGGATACCAGACTCAAAATTTTATCTGGTCTCAGTTTCTAAGACCAAGTTTCAGTTTTCGGCCATTCGCTACAACAATAAAATCAACAACAACAACAACAACAAAACTACTGGAACTCTAGAACTCCTTCCTAGAAACCTTCTGCTTTTCCTCCTCCATTCTCAACTTTTTAAAACACTTTCAGATCGATTTCTTCGATCATACTGTCAGGCATCCCCCCACCACACCCCCAGCTCCCCCCTCCCTCTCACCTGGTTGAAGAGCTTTGAAATGTTCTCATGATGTGAAAGGCATAATGCAAATGTGAATTGTATTGTGCACAATTGTACAAAATTCTTAAATCTGTTCTTAATTTTGAAGCATGTTTACTGAGGTTCTTTTAAAAGAGAATTCCAATTAAGACTAGCTTTAACTTATTTCCACAACACTGCATTAACTTAAATTTGAAAACAAAATGATCTTGTTGGTTGAGATGAAGTGAAGTTTTGAGCCGACGAAACATACAGTACTTGGTGAGAAGTACAGAGGAATGTTTTAAGCTGATTAATGTGACAAAGTGCTCTAAACTGGGTTCAAAGAAATGTGTTGGCAGCACATAGTCACTTCATTTGCAAAACCCAACATTAAATTTGTTGGAGTCAGCAAGTTGTCTGACGCATATGGTGTCTCCTGCTCAAGAGTATCCAAACAGGATTGAGAGTTCCACATATGAATCTAACCTACATGTGGAAATTTCCCTGTAATGGAATGTGCACTATCTCCTTGGAGGGATGCACCTGGCTTACCTAATTATTAGTATCAGGAAAGTATTAGGCGCAGGATGAGAGCCAGGGTTTGGGGACACAAAGTTTGCATTGGGATGGTACTGCTCTATTTTATTGTGTTAAAAAAATGCATTGCTTGGCATTGAGATCACGGTCTGTCACAGGCTTGCAAGCTTCCTGCAGCTTCCTTTATCACTTCCAGGCTTGACTACGGGAACTCTCTCCTCGTCGACCTCCCCAGCTCCTCCCTTCACAGACTGCAGATCATTCAGAACTCTGCAGCTCGTGTACTTTCCCGTACCAGGCTTCGCGACCACATCACTCCCACCCTCACCGTCACCCAGAGGATCAAATTCAAGATCCTTGTCTTCACTTTCAAGGCCATTCACGGCCTTGCCCCAGCCTATCTCTCTGACCTACTGTCTCCCTATCAGCCTGCCCACACCCTCTGTTCAACAGACTCAGGCCTGCTCCGCGTCCACCGCCGTAACCGCCCAACCATCGGCGGCCGAGCTTTCAGCCGCTCTGCTCCCACACTGTGCAACCTCATCCCGCAGCCTCTCTGCCTCACTTCCTTCCTTTCCTCCTTCAAGGCCGGTCTCAAGACCTTCCTCTTCGACCACGCCTTTGGCTGCCCCACTAACTCTTCCCCCTCTCCCACTCTCCTTCCCCTTCCCCCTACCTCGACCCTCCCCCATCTCCTCCCCACCACCCCGCCCGCTCGGGTCCCGGCAACCAGACTGTTCAGTGACTTGGGACGTCCTCCCAACGTGAAAGGCGCTATATAAGTGCAATTTTTGTTGTTGTTGTTGCTTGACCAGCTGGGATCATCCTACTTATTAGCGCATTGGCTTGCAGAATTGACATCAGGATAATTCATCTGAAGTATATTTGGCATAAAATATTGTCCAATTTTATTTTGTGAAATTTTTCATTCTAATAATAATCCTAGCATTTTATTTTACAGAGTTTCACTCTAGAATATCAGGACTGTATTTCAGCACATTGGGCCGTCCTCCCAACATGAAAATGTACACAAATTTTGTTGTAATTTTGTTGTTGTATTTACAGAAAAACACAGCAGCCATGAAGTGAATGACCGATGACTTTATCTGGGAGGTTGGTTGGCCAGCACACAAGGCAAAACTCTTTTTGAACAGTACCATAGGATCTTTAACATCCACTTGAACCCGCAGACAACAACTCAGGTTAATGGCTCATCTGAAGACTGTGACCTATGACAATGGAAGCGTTATGAGCTCAAATTCTCCATATGGGGGTTTAACCCACAGCTACTGCTTAAAGGTTCATTAATCGTCTTCATTTTCATTTTACATGCGGCGCTGGATACATGCAAGTTGTTCTATTAGTAGAAAGGCACTATATTAAATCCAATGATTATTATTTGTCTCTGCTGCAAAGCAGCTAAGTCACACTTCAAACTCTTCCAGATAATAGTATTTTAATTATTTATTTATCACAATTAACTAACATAACACTACAGCATTTACATCAACACTTTAGGTTGCCGTTAACAAGACTTTTAATATAGAGCAACAACAAAAACAACCACTTGTATTTATATAGTGCTCTTCATGTGAGGTAGCATCTCAGATCACAATATATTTTGCACATTGCAGCCTGAACATTTCAGTGAGATGTGGTCAGAACGAAACTTTCCTCCCAGTTGGGCTGATGAAACTGTCGTCTGCAGCTCAAAGTTTTAACAATCATTTTAAACGAGTCAGATGTCACTCACTTTGCTTCCTGAATTAGCAAAATGATTCATACATTGTATTATTCAGAATTAATTGAAACTCTTAGATTTGGTTTTGATTGAAATCGTACACATACTTTTTCTGCATAATACGGTGATGATTTAAGATGGGACTTCATAAATAATTATTTAACTTACAAACTGTGTGCTATTCATTTACAAAGCTGATCTACATGTTCATTAATATTATTTATAATAATTGATCAATGAGTCATTCTAATTGAAGCACATGGATGGATCCAAATTTAATTTTTGCCAGAAGTACAAAAAGTAATACAGGTATGCACTATATTCCTATCTCTTCCAAAGTACAGTACTTGGAAAGAGTGATAGTTATCATTTATCATTTACGTAAAGGATGCCGGTGCTGTATTAGGTGTCAAACTAGCTAACTTGGTTACACTCGCCTCCAAGTCAGAAGATTGTTAGCTCACAGTCTTGACTGAACTGCCAATGCAACAACAACAATTTACATTTATAGAGCGCCTTTCACGTCGGGAGGACGTCCCAAGGCAGTGCTGCGGGTTCATTCCATGCCGTCTTCCAGGTGAGATGTTAAACGGAGGTCCCATCTGTGTGTTCAAGTGGGTATCAAAACATTCTGTGGCACATTTAAAAAATAGAAGGAAGTTCATCCTGGTGTCATGAATGTGCATACAGATAGGATTATAATTTATAATGCATTACATATCATCATAGAAAAACAACTTGTACTGTACATGCAGTATCATTAAATGTAGCCATTGGATATGACTATAATGCTTAAATAAGGAACTAGAGCAGATCAGAAGGTATTTTGACCTGTAAATCGAATGTGGACACGTATAGCAGTACAAGATAAGCATAATTCCTATAATCATTGGTGCAACGAGGACTGCAAATAAGACAACGCAGAAATGGCTTGACAGGATATCTGGTGCACAAAATGTCCACTTTTGCAGAAAGTTTGGGAAGTTCAAAAAAATAAAGAAAAGTTATAGCCATTAAAATGTAACATGACAGTGTTACTGGCCTGGCTGACCTATCCTTAAAACCATTTAGAAACCATCTTTACAGAGTGAACTGAATTGCAATAATATAATACCATAAATACCCGCATATAAGGCGCACTCGCGTATAAGGAGCACCCCCCACTTTTGACCTTTTCTTGGTGAAAAAAAACGGAAGCATTTTCGATGATATTGCCGGCAGAAGGGAGGGAGGCAGGAGAGACAGGTAGGTAGGGAGAGAGGGAGGGAGGCAGGCAGACAGGGAGAGAGGGAGGCAGGCAGGGAGGGAGAGAGGGAGGGAGGGAGAGAGGGAGGGAGGCAGGCAGACAGGGAGAGAGGGAGGCAGGCAGGGAGGGAGAGAGGGAGGCAGGCAGGGAAGGATGGAGAGAGAGAGGGAGGGAGGAAGGGAGGGAGGGAGGCAGGCAGGGAGGGAGGGAGAGAGAGAGAGGCAGGCAGGCAGGCAGGGAGGGAGGGAGGGAGAGAGAGAGAGGCAGGCAGGCAGGCAGGGAAGGAGGGAGAGAGAGAGAGGCAGGCAGGCAGGCAGGGAGGGAGGGAGGGAGGGAGGGAGGGAGGGAGGGAGGGAGGGAGGGAGGGAGGGAGGGAGGGAGGGAGGGAGGGAGGGAGGGAGGGAGGGAGGGAGGGAGGGAGGGAGGGAGGCAGGCAGGCAGGCAGGGAGGGAGGCAGGCAGACTGGGTTCGGCAGAAGGCAGGCAGCAGGCGCAGCACTGATGTCCGCTGCTGCTGCCGCTGCCCGGGCGGCCAAGGCCGAAGCCCCATCACTCGCTCCCCCCAACCCCGCTGGACACTGACCAAACCCCAGCTGACAGCGCGCCGGCCGCCCCTCCTGTTTACTGTATTTCCGAGGCTCAAAATTTATTGTACCTACGTATAGGGCGCACCCCCAACTTTCTAGATCTTCCGCCATGAAAAAAAGTGCGCCTTATACGCAGATATGTACGGTAATCATTATACAACAAAATTGCATTTGTAAAGCGCCTTTCACGTCAGGAAGATGTACTGAACAGTTGGGGATCAGGATCGGTTGTTTATTAAACTGATGTGATTATCGGTAATCTGAAAAGATTATTCTAACAAGATTGGAGCTGTGTGACCAACCACATTTGCTTCTGCACAGATGAACTCTTGGCTTTCAACCATTGGATCATTGTAGAGTGCTGTAGCTCAGTGGATAGAGCACTTGCTTTGCAAGTAAGAGACCTGGGTTAAATTCCAGGCAAGGCAAAACCTTGGGCAAGTTTCCTTACTCCACATGCCTGATAAGAATTCAAATATACAGTCTACTGAATATTCCGTGAAGTGACGTAGAGACGTCTAGAAGACGTGAAAAGCGCTATATCAAAAGCAAGGATTATTATTATTACTATTGACATCGTAACCTCTTTCAGCCAGATAAGTTACCTTAATAGCTGCTGGGTTTACCCGATGGTATGTGTTGTCACACCAGAGCCCTTGGTTTTCTGTTCATCTACAGAGCAACAATTCCAGAAAACGACGGTTTCATCAGCAGCCAATGAAACCATTGTACGACCATCAGGACTGTGAGCGAGGTGCAGCACCCTCCCTGTGTGTCCTGCAACGGGTCAGAAATTCTACCTGAGGCACAGCTTCATTCAGAATGTCAACAAAGAATATCATGCAATGATACATTCAATAACACTTATTTCAATAGCACGTGAGTGAATTTGAGACTTCAATTAATTTTAGACAATCGTGGAGCGGAATGGTACTTTATCAACTTGCTACTGTACAGAATTGTTCAAAGAATAAGCATCCATTAAAGTTTATTCATCACAATTAAACAAATCATTTAATTGAAGATTTGATCATTTACTTCTAACGTGGCCCAAAAAAATCAACCTGTGAAGCAGATGTCAATGAATTTTTGTTTCACTGTGACTGTTAAGGGGTTCAATTGACTCACAACTTATCTCTACGTAGGCATGGAATGCAATATAATATCTCACCACAGCCTTTTCCACTTCTCATAACCCTCTGCATTACTTGTGTGTTTGAAGGGAGAAATTGCAGATGAGTGTCAGAGACTGTGATAGACAAAACGGAGGTAAAACATAATCCTTGCAATTGACGTTGTGTCTCACTTCAGGGGGATGTCTTACAACCCTTCCCAGAATCAACTGTAAAGTATAATGACTGTGTATTTGTAGGTAAACTCAGCAACCGATTTGTGTACAGCCGTGAAGTGAGTGACCAGTTTTATCTGGGACATTGTTGGCCAGGATACTAGGAGAAACTCGCGTCATTTTTAAATAAAGCCACAGAATGTTTAATGTCCACTTGAATTGGCAGATGCGACCAGGGTTTAACATTTCATCTGAAAAACGGCACGTTCAACAACGAAATGACATTTGTATAGCGCCTTTCATGTCGGGAGGACATCCCTTTCAATAATGTAGCACCCCACCTCCCCCCAGCACTGCACTTAGATCTGACTTCGGACATACTGACTCAGAAGTGTGCGATCAACAGCCATGCTGACACTTGTTTCATGTTAGCGGCAATGACTATATGAGCCGTAAACTCTTGCCAGGCTGGAGTGAGATAGGCTGAGTTAGACCGGCATGAGACCATGAGACCTTGCACTAAAGTGCCAATAATGATTATGCCAGAGCAAATCATTATTGGCACTTTGCTCTGTTTCTCTTGGAGTCCTGTAGCTCAGTGGTTAGAGCACTCGCCTCACAAGCGAGAGGACCTGGGTTTGATTGCTGGGCGGGGTGAAACCTATGGCCAGTTTCATTACTCCACACGCCCCTGTTTACCCTGTAGTGAACTTTTCTGAGGGTAATAATCCCAACAATTTTTTTAAAAATTGCTCATTCAATCCATGACTGTTTGTGGGGCACTGTCGTGCCGAATTGGCTGCAGCATTTCACCCTGAAAATATACAGTGAATTCCCTTTACAGTATATTCTGTGAAGGGCTTGAGACGTCTCAAAGCAGTGATAAAGCACTATATCAAATGCACGGATTATAATTATTATAATTGACCTGTAACCTGACCTCCTGTCCTGCAATAGAAAATGTGTAGAGGAAAGCAGGCTGAGGTTGAGTAATGCTAATGGTGAATTGGATGAAGATCATGGAGTTTCCCAAGAGAAGTAACCCAGGAAAGCTTAGTGAATTTAACTGACCATAAAATGAAAAATTACATGAAATGAATGGGAGTATGGGAGTAGATGTACAGATATTGTGAGATAAAGGGGCTACCTAGACCCGAGAGGCAGTGCAGCAGAAAATAACAAGGACAGTGTTGGTGGAATAAGCTATGAGCAGTGAATCGACAAACTAGGGTTCTTCAGTCTTGAACGAAGATGTCTCAGACACTACCCGACAGACTTCTGAGCGCTCGGAGACCCTGTCCGGTATGAAGGGCGCTACATGAATGCAAGTTGTTGCTGAGAAAATAAACCAAGAGGCGGCAGAACAAGAAGTTACAAGTTTAGGATTGCAAAGGGCAATTTCAGGATCGACACCAGACAATATTTTTTTTTAACCTAGAGGGTAATTAACCACAGGAACAGATCGCCAGAGAGCAGGACGCTAGACTCATTTAAAAAAAATATGATATACTGGGTATTCTGGAAGGATATACAGTAATAATGATCCTTACATTTGATAAAGGTCTTTTAACCTCATGATCTTGTGGCTTTACTTCTTCTTTGTAAGTATCATTTTTCTCCAATACCGTCTCACTCTGGAGATGTCTGAGGTGCACATCTATGCTTATTAAATTGCTACATTGGTTTTGCAGCTCCATATGGGTGTAATTGCAACCAACACACCAAAGCAACTGTGAAAACCCACAACGTTATCACAATAAGCAATGTTAGATCTTTAAAACCTCTTTCTTTTAATATAACACATCTGTATCAAAACAAATGATACAGTACTTATCCAAGCCTGCCCCCTGGATCAAAACTTTGCTCTTCTTCAAATGCAAAAACAGCAGATTTCAGGCCATAATAAGACATTTGGGAGTTTATTCACACTGAATACAAATGTTTTAATCAGCTTCAATTGCAGCAAGTTCAGAGTAAATGATTACCGGTAAGCTCTTTATTCTATCATCCACAACCACTATCAATGAAGATAGAGGCAGTGAGTATCAGAAATTAGGGAACAACAACAACTTGTATTTATAAAGCGTCCTTCAAACAGATAGTGCCTCGAGCATTTAAGAGCAGCGTTTAAGAGCGCGGCTTGACACCATTGGAAAGGGGGAGGGAGGTGACTGAAGGTGCAGTCGAATAGAGAAGCCTTCAGGTGTGGTTTGAAGATGGGCAAAGAGGTAGGCAAGATGGAGGGATTGAGGCAAGAAGTTCCAGCGATTTGGGGCACAGAGATTGAAGGCAAGGCCATCAAATAAGGATCAGAGAGGACGAGGGATGTGCAGCAGATCAGTGCCAGCTGAGTGGGCGGCAGTTAGTGGAGTTGTGTGTGATTAAATCGGAGAGGGAGGGAGATGCCAGGAGGAAAAATGTTTTAAAATGTGAGTGAAAATCTTGAAATTTCCATTCCGCAACAGGGAGTCAGGGAGCCTGGCAGGCATGGGGTGATGAAAGTATGGAGCCTCATATGGTTGAGGATCGGGTTTTTAACATTTGGACCTTGTTGATACTGGAGTTTGGAAGACTGACAGTAATAACTGAAGGCTCGGCCACTGATGTAGCATAGAGGGGCTGGGGTCTACACCTTGGATCTATGTTAGCTGAGGGGAATGGGGTGGACTAAAAGGTACAACATGAGGAGATCGGAAAGGTAGGAGATGCTAAGGCATATAATATGATAAAAATAATCATCCTTACATTTGGTATAGCATCTTTCACATGGGAAGGATGTCCCAAAGCATTTCACAGGAACTTTGGTAAACTACAGTGACTGTGTCTTGTGGGCGAATGTGGCAGCATTCAGTGAAGTCCCACAAACATCACAATACTTCATCTCCAAATTTCAAAGTAAAGTCAGTAGTATGGAAGATGAAAATGTCAGACTGAAATTTAAGAAGCTTTTTTAAATCTGAGGTTGGAATAAAGATAGAACATTGGATAAGATCTGATTGCTACCACTAACTGATCTGAGGATACTCAGTGCCAAATACAGAACAAATTGTCTATCTAAAAGCGATTTATCACACGACAAGTCCCAGCCTGAGTCATGGTGGTGAGAGCACTCGCCTCGTAAGTGAGAGACCTGTGTTTGTTTCCTGGCAGGGAGAAATGTTGGGCAAGTTTCCTTACCTTCACATGCAGCTGTTTACAAATGGAGGAACCCGATTGTTCATCGACTGGCGGATTGCTTTACTGGGGATAATAATCCCTAAATTTGGTCACTCAATCCACAACAGTTTGGTAGGACACTGCAGTGTGCAATTAGCTGCCATGTTTCGCCAACAATTCACTTTACTGTATATTCTGTAAAGCGCTTTGAGACATCTCAAAAAGATGTGATAAGGCACCGTATGTAATGCAAGGATTATTATTATTGCGTACTTTATATGAAAGTCTCTACATCAATGCAAGTTGCTGCTTAAGAAATACAATTAAAAAGAGACTACAGCAAGCGCTGGTGGTAGAGGTGCTACCATCTAACTCTGACTTCAGTACACTGCAAAGAGTTTGAAATTGGCTAAACGCAATTTGGAACCGCTATTAAGTTGCAGGCAGAATGCTATTTGCAGGTGCAAAGTGCATCATTCAATGCTGTTTCACAAGATACAGGCTTAACTATATTGGTGATGATAATTATAATACCCCAGTATTCCATTCCTCAGCATTGATAATCTTCAGCTCATATCTATGTGAAATAACAAACAAAGTGATAAATATGCCTCAATTTTACCATTGGAAGTTCTGCTGTCTGTGTCAAACATACAAATTACTTGCAGGAACATTGTACAGCATGCAATGCTCCAGCTTTCTGTCAGCACTCGTACATTTGCAGATCTTCATTAACCTCCATCCTGCTACTGCTACGCTTTTTCATCACCTACCAATGCCGCTCGTTTTCACATACCATTTTGTAGAAACCAGCAGCATTTTAACATTAACACTTTTTAAAAATTCATGTTGCTGCAAGCAAAAACGAGTGCAGTTCCAGCAGTTCAGCAAATGTGGAGCAGGAAACGCGACCAATACACCAAGCACTGGGGGCTGTTACAAGCCAACACAAGATTTAAGAGAAACATAGATTCATAGATTCATAGAATTTTACGGCACAAAAGGAGGCCATTCGGCCCATCTAGTCTGTGCCGGCTCTTTGAAAAGAGCGATTCAATCCCACTGCCCTGCCCGCTCCCCATAGCCTAATAGACCTGTTCTCCCTAAATAAAGATCTAATTCCCTTTTAAAAGTTGTTATCGAATCAGCCTCCACCACCTTTTCAGGCAATGCATTCCAGATTCGAACAACTCGCTGAGTGAAAAAAATTCTCCTCAGCTCCCCTCTACTTCGCCTTGAAACTATTTTAAATCTGTGACCACGAGTCACAGATTCGCCCACGAGTGGAAATAGTTTTTCTCTATTTGCCCTGTCGAAACCCCTCATGATCTTATAAACATCTATTAGGTCTCCCCTCAATCTTCTCTGCTCCAGAGAGAATAACCCTCGCCTATCTAGCCTCTCCTCATAGCTGAAGTCCCTCAATTCTGGCACCATCCTAGTAAATCTTCTTTGTACCCTTTCCAAAGTCTTCACATCCTTTCTGTAGTGTGGTGACCAGAATTGAACATGTGCACAAAACTTTGAATCCGGATTTCTTTTAATATAACGTTATTAAATAGATGGTGGCATGGTCAACTGTTTGATAACATTGAAAGAAAATTCACGGATGGGAGTTTTAGAGTGTCGTTGAACAGTGTGCATTAATTAATTTTGTACCCGCTGGACTTATATCGAAGGAATCCAAGTTGAACTGCCTTTGATACCAGCGTCTCTAACACTGTACATGTTGCCTCAATTCTTATCAATGGTGCACGCGTCTCAGTAAGTGGTGCCACAAAAATAATGTCACTTAGAATCGTGGTTTACACCGACACCATAAATTACAGAGGATCGCACAAGAATTTAGGAAGAGAAGGACTGTAGGCCCATGAAGCAGCAGTCTCCATCACTGATCATTCCAAGGCAGTACAATATGTACCTTAATATCCTAATGTTCCCTCAGAGTTTCTTTTAATATTTCTATGTCCCAACTATCTTTTTTTTGGCTTTAAGGCCTTAATCAATTTCTTACCTATGGCATTCTGAGGCAGCGCTTAATAAAATCTTACCAATTCTCTGTGAGAGGAAATGCATACTTGTCTCAGTCCTAACCTCATTTGTCCTGAGTTTAAGTTTGTGACCTCCTTGGTTCAACACTGATAATCCTGAGTGCAATGGGACATCCTCCCGACATGAAAGATGCTCTACAAATGTACATTACATATCACAAAACACATAACCACCTTGATAAGATATCTAATGGTAGTTAGTAGGGAACGGCGATATGGGAATTTTCCGGATATGGATATATCGGTTGGCTCATACCGAGATATACCGAAATACCGATATTTTCAGTTTTTTCGTACTGCGCATGCGCGCGGATTCCGGGTGCGCGCGCATTCGGTGCCTATCTTCTCAGGAGGTAAATATCTTTCTCTCTCTGTGTCTCTCACTCTCTCCATCTCTGCGTTTTTCTGTCTGTGTCTCTCTCTGTCTCTCTCCCTCTCTCCTCTCACATCCCCCCCATCTCTATCTATCGGTATATTATCACATCCACCCCGTCTCTCCCCCCCCCCCCCCCCCCGCCGTCCCTCTCTCGCACCCCCCACCCCCGTCGTCTCTCTCCCCCACCCCCCCCCCCAGCCGTCTCTTTCTCCCCCCCCCCCCCCCAGCGCCGTCTCTTTCTCCCTCCCCCCCCCCCCCGCCGTCTCTCTCCCTCCCCCCCCAGCCGTCTCTCTCCCCCTTTCTTCCCCCACCCCGCCGTCTCTCTCTCCCTCCCCCCCAGCCGTCTCTCTCCCCATCTCCTCCCCCCCCCGCCGTCTCTCTCTCCCTCCCCCCCCAGCCGTCTCTCTCCCACTCCCCCCAGCCGTCTCTCTCCCCCTCTCCTCCCCCCCCCCCGCCGTCTCTCTCTCCCTCCCCCCCCAGCCGTCTCTCTCCCCCTCCCCTCCCCCCCCCCAGCCGTCTCTCTCCCCCTCTCCCCCCCAGCCATCTCTCTCCCCCTCTCCCCCACAGCCGTCTCTCTCCCCCCCCCCCCCCAGCCGTCTCTCTCCCCCTCTCCCCCCCCCCCCAGCCGTCTCTCTCCCCCTCTCCCCCCCCCCAGCCGTCTCTCTCCCCTCTCCCCCCCCGCAGCCGTCTCTCTCCCCTCTCCCCCCCCCAGCCGTCTATCTCCCCCCCCCAGCCGTCTCTCTCCCCCTCTCCCCCCCCCAGCCGTCTCTCTCCCCCTCACCCCCCCCCCCCAGCCGTCTCTCTCCCCCCCCCCCCAGCAGTCTCTCTCCCCCTCATCCCCCCCACCCCCCCCAGCAGTCTCTCTCCCCCTCATCCCCCCCACCCACAGCCGTCTCTCTCCCCCCACCCCTTGCATACCTGTATATTGTATTCGAGGACTATGAATACAAGATGGCGGCTTTGCACCTCGGTCTGTGCATTGTGTATAGAGATGAACATTCTGGGTCTTGTAGTTGATTGTGCTCGCATCCCGATTTTTTACCTCGACATATCGTTTTTCGATATATCGGTATTTTTAAAATGTCTATATCGGCATACCGATATGAAAATCATATCGGGTTTTAGCGATATACCGATATATCGTCGTTCCCTAGTAGTTAGTGGATAAAATACGCCTCTGGTGAGTCAGATTTACTACCAGGTTAAAATACATAGCCTTCATTCAATACAGTTAACACTTTATCTTAATTTGGAGAATTACTTTACTGGTTAATCTCCTTGATCGTCCTCTCCTGGGTTTTAATTCAGGTTCTTGCTGATGTTGAAGCGCTCTGAGACGCCATCCGGCGTGGCAGGTGCTATATAAATCAAAATTGTTGTTGTTGTTTAAGTAAGGGTGTTGCAAAGTGGTACACAAAACGCTAAGAATTATAGCCTGAAAACCTCGTGGTCAAACATCCTAAATTCCAAGATATTTGTCTACACATGGTAAAGAAACAAAATTTGTAATGTACCAAAAAAAAGTATTTTGTGAAAAAAAACTTCTCTTGTATATCGATTTATTTTTTAAAAATCTGCTTGGGAAAAACCATACAAGAAATCAAAGAGAGGATCTGAACAATACCTTTGAGCTCAGCTGACTTGCTAAGGGTTGGATAAGTCCAGACAGTAACTTCATTACCAGGAAATCCATGACCAGTAACTAACTCCTTATACTGCGGTAACCAGATCAGTGAACAAATCTATGGAGTACAAGAGAATTACTGTCAGTATCTGTCAGTATCCGCGGGGTTTGTGTCAAAAGCTATTCTTCAAAGCTAAAAAATCTGCCTTGTCACTGTGAAGGTTTATTTTGATTATGTCTGGTGACAACTTATTGACAACGTATTAAAGACATTTATTTTTGTTGTGGTACAACTGAACTAATAAGTGGAACCAGAACTCTATAAATAAATAAATAAGTTTGGTTCAGCTTTTAAGTGGTTTTAGACGATATATACACATCTGTAGAGCAAGTTGTACAGAGGGAAACTTCAGCAAACATTCTCACACATATGGTCAAGTTCTTCAGCCCACAGAATTACACACGTTACTTGTGCATTTAACCATCTTTACCAGGAAGTAAACGGGTGGTTTGTTGTTAGATGCGGGGCTGATTGTTCTTTACTTTGCAGCTTGTGTCCTCTCTCTCACCAAACTCTGCGAACCTATCACCACCATCCTCGCTGGCCCCACTGGCTCCCGACCCCCACAGAGGTTAACGTTCAAAATCCTTGCACTTACTTTTCAAAGCTCTCAATGGCCTGGCTCCTCCCTACCTCTGTGACCTGCTAACTCCATACCAACCTGTCCACTCACTCCGCTCAGCGGGCTCTGCCCTGCTCCAATATCCCCGCATTCAGCTTTTCTACTCTCCCACCTTGGAATTCCATCCCACGGGCCCTTGATCTCAACCCTCCTTTGTCTGTTTCAAGGCCTGTCTCAAGGCACTCATCTTTAACTGAGCCTTTGGATACTTTCCTACTCCTAATCTCCCTGTCCTCCAAACCTCCTGATCCCACCCACCATCCCAACCACCAGCTGTCCGGTACCTTGGTACATGCTCCCGATGTGTAAGGCACTATACAAATCTGATTTGTTGTTGTTTGTTTGTGTGACATTGCTATGCAGCTGGCTGCCATTTTCACCAAAATACACTGGCACTATATTTTACAGTCATGCTGTGAGACTTCCTCCTGATGTGAAAGGCACTATATGAAATGCAAGGATTATTATAGCAGCTTTGTTGGTTGCCTATTGCTGATTCTCTGAGGCAGCTCTCATACTCAAATACTTAGGTTCTCTGGAGTAGTAAGAGCAGGCTCATAAATCAGAGCAGGCATTTTTACAGATCCCTCTAGACCATCTTTGTCAAATGGTGTTCAAAATGTACCTAACTGGGTTGAAGTGATTGCTCAAGTACTGCAAAGACATTAAGGCATCCAAATATAAACAGTCAGTTTTGGGAAGGATTATATCTGCTGGAACAAAACAATGGCAGTGAAAGCTGGGAAGTGCTTCTGAACATCAGACAACCTTTTTCCCAGCTTCCATTGTGATTTGGCTGCCATTGGTCTTCAACAACAACAACAAAATTACATTTATAGAGCACCTTTCACATCGGGAGGACATCCCAAGGCACTGAACAGTCAAGTCAGGACCCAAGTAAGGGAGAAGGGTAGGGAAGGGGCGAGCGGCAGGAGGGAGTTAAGAGGGGAGGGGGAGAGGTGTGAGGGCAGCAGAAGGCACGGTCAAAGAGGAAAGTCTTGGGACCGGCCTTGAAGCAGGCAAGGGAGGGAGCGAGATGAAGGGTCTATGGGATGGAGTTCCAGAGTGTGGGGGCAGAGAGGCTGCAAGCCGGTCCGCCGATGGTAGGGAGGATCAGGTGGGTCAGGTAGCATCTTACTTGGGACTTTGTGTCTACGTCACTCACACAACGCCCTGTTTTTGTGTCCCAAATCCGTAAATGTCCATCTGTCATTCCTCCTCCGACAGCCATAATTTCCGCCTGCCAGGGGCACCAGTTTATGGCCTATTGAAATGGAAATTGAAACATTGTTAAATGACAACATTCACTTCACTTTCTACATCACCTTTATTGGGCTTTTTCTTCCATTTATAAAATAATTAACAACAAACTATTCCAAGTAATTTGCCTTAGTCTCATAACCTATTCCTTATGTTACTTTACCAAAAGAATAGGTATTAAGAAACACTACACATTTGTCCCTGTTACATAGTTAGCACCAGTATTCCTTAATCAATATTTAACTACACTCATCGCAGTGCTCCCAGTCTCCCAACCCCTAGAAATGCTTTTCCCAATTAGCCAGACAGATACCTGCTAGTGAAAAAAAGATGAAACTGCCTTTATATGGACGGTTTCATTGAATCACAAAGATTTACAGCACAGAAGATGGCCATTTGGCCCACTGAGTTTGCACTGGAACTCAGAGTAAGGTGTTAATGCAATCCCACTGCCTTGCCTCCACGGCTTTATCTTATTCACTTCCCTCTTGAAAACTGCAATGGACTCTGGCTTTACTATCTTACTTGGCAGGGCATTCCATATCCCACAACTCTATGAGTGAAAAGCATTGTCTGAGAAACCTCCTTAATGAAAAACACTGGATTGAGCATGTAATGTGAGAAAACATTTACCATTTGATTTTACAATGATACAGCAGGCATCCAATAGATAAAACTACAGTTTGTTTTTTAAGTTACACGATTACAAGATTGGTCTTGATGAAGAGAGCCCTTCGGCCAATCTAATCTCATCCCCCAGAACACCCACCAAGCTGCATTGAGCTGTGTTGTTAAATGAGTCTAGTATTCTAGCCTCTACCACCTGTCCTTGCATACCCTAAAACCCCCACTAATCACTCATCATCCAGACTTGGATATTTCTTCACCATCGTTGGGACAAAATCCTGGAACTCCCAACCTAACATCATCAGGCAGCAGCATTACCACAAGGACTGTATAATTTCAAGAAAAGGCCCAACACTATCTTCTCAGGGTACCCGAGGATGAGCAGTAAATACCGTAAATACCCGCGTATAAGGCGCATTCGCGTATAAGGCGCACCCCCCACTTTTGACCTCATCTTGGTGAAAAAAAACGGAAGCATTTTTGATGATATTGCCGGCAGAAGGGAGGGAGGCAGGAGAGACAGGTAGGTAGGGAGGGAGAGAGGGAGGCAGGCAGGCAGGGAAGGAGAGAGAAAGGGAGAGAGAAAGGGAGAGAGGGAGGGAGAGAGGGAGGCAGGCAGCCAGGGAGGGAGACAGGGAGGGAGACAGGGAGACAGGCAGGGAGGGAGGGAAGCAGGCAGACAGGGAGGGAGAGAGAGAGGGAGAGAGGCAGGCAGGCAGCCAGGGAGGGAAGGAGAAAGAGAGGGAGGGAGGCAGGCAGGCAGGGAGGGAGGCAGGCAGGCAGGGAGGGAGGGAGAGAGCGAGAGAGAGAGGGGGAGGCAGGGAGGCAGGCAGGCAGGGAGAGAGGCAGGCAGGGAGGGAGGGAGGGAGGCAGGAGAGGGAGGCAGGCAGGCAGGCAGGCAGGGAGGGAGGGAGGCAGGCAGACTGGGTTCGGCAGAAGGCAGGCAGCAGGCACAGCACTGAAGTCCGCTGCTGCTGCCGTTGCCCGGGCGGCCGAGGCCGAAGCCCCGTCACCCGCTTCCCCCAACCCCCGCCGGACACTGACCAAACCCCGGCTGACAGCGCGCCGGCCGCCCCCCCTGTTTACTGTATTTCCGAGGCTCAAAATTTCTTGTACCTACGTATAGGGCGCACCCCCAACTTTCTAGATCTTCCAACGTGAAAAAAAGTGCGCCTTATACGCGGAGATATACGGTACTGGTCGTGCTAGGGTTATCAACATCCCAAGCATGGCTACAAAATCTGGGAGAGTACAACAACAACAAAATTGCACTTACATAGCGCCTTACACGTCGGGAGGACGCCTTCCATACAGTCTAGATCTGATTCAAACCTACAAAGTAAAAGATTAACTACAGTTTCCCCCCCTCACCCCACTGATAAGAACAGTTTATGTTAATTGTGCATGACATATTTCTTTGTAGTTCTGAGAAACAAGGTTTGCAGGATGGCAAAATACTTTCTTAAAAAATCGTATTTCTTAGGAAATACGATGTTTCTCTATCACCTTCACTGCTGACTGGTGATTGTCAATGGTCCGGTCTGGTACAGTGCTAACACCAGCTCCTGGAGCATTGGGCCAGATGTTCAGCAGCCCATCATTGCCTCCACTTGCAAGGAACCTGCCATTCGGTGACCATTTTAGACTACAGACTTGAGAGGTGTGCCCACAAAGTGTTCCAACGTGGTGCTGTGCCATCCGTACATCGTGGTGGTGAATGGAGCCAAATTTTGATCCACTGAAGAACATAAAGCAGATTATTAAAGTGAGTGAGCTAGTAAGTGAGCGCGGGAGGGAGGCAGGGAGGGAAAATAAAGGACCGACAGACAGACAGACAGACAGACAGGGAGGGAGGGAGGCAGATAAGTAAGTAAGTAAGTAAGCAAGTAAGCAAGCAAGCAAGCAAGATCCTGACATCAGGGCATGACATCACCTACGATTATATCAATAAAAAAAAAATCACTTTTGAAATGTGATGCCCCAGGTGTCAATCTGTCAAATTAAATGTTTGCAAATTGATTTTTGTAACATTAGGTCAAGGTGAAATCTGAAGTCTCCTTCAAGAAAAGTTCCAAAGCAATTTTACCTGTGGCCTAGCACACGTGTAGGCACACAAAGACATGAGCGAGATACCTCTAGGATTCAAAGACTCCAGGCAAAGGCTAACTTGAATCAGTCTCCAGCACAAAATGGAATCTTGTGCATGTTACCTGTCAATACATTTTTTTTTTGCACTATATGTACATAGTAAAGTACAAATATGTTGAGCAAATGTGATGGTATCAGCAAGGACAGGAAACTCGCTGCATTTAACAAGATCAGACAGTTGTTAGGTTTTCCATTCAAATAACGATGGTGCGATGATAATATTGTAAATTTAGCTGCAAATTTGGACTTGGTTCAAAATTAAAACACTGCTTCATATTTCAAAGCATTAGAAGTCCTGCAGCTCAGTGGTTAGAGCGCTCGCCTCGGAAGCGAGAGATCTCGGTTGAATTCCTGGCTGTGCAAAACTTTGGGCAAGTTTCCTCACTCCATACGCCTCTCAAGAAAACAAAGCACAAGAATAAAATTGGTCACTTCCATCCATGACCGTTTGTGGGACTCTGCTGAGCGCAATTGGCTGCTGGGTTTCACCCACAAACATACAGATAATTCACTCTGCGGTATATTCTGTAAAGCATTTTGAGGTGTCTCAAAGACATCAAATGCAAAGATTATTATCATGTACTTTACATGACAAGTCTCTACATCAATGCAAATTGTTGCTTTATGTAAGAAAGGCGATTAAAAATAGACAACAGCTAGCGCTGGTGGCAGGGGTGCCACCACCTCCCTCTGACTTCAGTACATTGTAAAGTGTGTATCAAATGCAAGGATTGCTATTATTTATATAATATTTCTGGCATTGTTTGACTATCAGTGTACTTAATACGATTACAGGTGCTTTTATTTTCATATCACGCTGCAATTGGTCAGCATGTTGCTGCACATTTCCTCTGATGCTAAAGTGCTTTAGCAAACCACCATACCTGCTAAGAATGTAGTCATTCCAGCTCAGTGATCCAACCATCGAACTATGACCCTGCATGTTCCGTATCCTCTTCTTAGTCTCAACATCCCACAACTAAGACAAAAAACATGTATTTTCAGTGGGAGAAAAAGACACATTTTCCATTCAAGGTATAGAATGTTTCCTCTGTGTGAAGATTTGTTTCAACATCACCTTTTTTGTGATTATTCCCAGTGGGAATAATTTATTATTTATCACAATTATAATCTTGAACACCTCTCTCAGGTCATCCATCAGACTTAAACATAGCTCTCGTGAAAACAAATGGTAATTTTTCAAGCTTTTCTTCATATCTCTTGTTAGATCTCTCACAAGATAATACAAATGATATGTAGAAGTGACATTTATGGACAGGAAGGCATCCCAAAATGCTTGACAACTGTAGGCAGCTGAGCTGGGGGTGATCTAGGAGAAGAATTTCTCTGGATTTAAATAATTTAGTGTTATTCAATTATAATACATAATATTGGGGGAGCTAAGAGCCTCCATTGAAATCCTATGGTTGGAGCACTAGCCAAGATAGAGGCATTGGGTTCTATTCCCAGTAGGGCAAAATGTTAGGCAAGTTTCCTTACTTCACACACCTCTATTCACCTAGCAGTAAGTAAGAACCCGGTTTTTAGTTGATTGGCGAATCGTTTTCTGGGGGTTAATAATCCCATCCTAGAAAAAATATTTGGTCACTTAATCCATTGTTTGTGGGACATTGCTATGCACAATTGGCTGCCGCATTTCACCCACAATTATTTACAGTATATTTTGTCAAATTGCACTTTGCGATGTCTCGAAGACATGATGATGCGCTATATCAAATGCAAGGATTATTATTTTTTTAGGCTACTAATGGATAAAAGCAATGCTAACTACAACACTGGGCCATATACAAACTAGAAGGTTCTAGGGTGGAACCTCAGTCGGTGCTTATTTAGCTGATTTCATCTACAGTTAAGTTACCACAGTTGGGCTTAATAGTCCAAGGTTAGGGAGGGGGAAATTAGTCTGGGTTTTTGTTCCCAAACTCTGACCAGTGATTTATATTAAAATGTGGCATTTGTATAAATTTGTGTCAAAACAAACAGGCTTTGTGGTGGGCTGGGGTGTCTTCTATTGTCAAATTGCCTTCAATAATCATAATAATTTTGTGCTTTACCTGTATAAACATACACAAATAAATGATCTACTATAACTAATGCATAATAATAATCCTTGCATTTGATATTGCGCCTTGTCACAACTTTGAGACATCTCAAAGCACTTCACAGAACATACTGTAAAGTGGATTGACTGTATAATTTGCGGACAAAACTTGCAGTCAATTGCACACATCAGTGTCTCACAAACAGACATGGATTGAGCGACCAAATTATTATTATTAATTAAGAATTGTTATTTAAGATCACACAGAATTGTCTGTCAGATTATGATTGTTTTGGTCTGTCTGTATTATTGCCTTTTTTATTGTTTATTTACTTGCTTATTCACTTACTTCTTTGACGCATAAATGAAGGAGAATGGAAGAGAGGGATATGGGAAAGGGAATTAGAAGAGGTGGAGAGTCATGGACTAGAGGGCAAAATAGCCTGTTTCCATCTTGTATTGTTCCATATAATTTTACGTATTTACAATTCATTGCAACTGTTTAAGTGGTTTGACATTCAGAAATTATTTTCTGAAATCTTTCTAGGCAGTCAAATTTAAGTGAGAATGCACTGATCACCATTCTGTTACCTGTACGTCACCAGCACTAGTTCCAAGTGCAAGACTGTTTCTATCCTTAATCCAGGCTACCGACGAGACATAGTCAGATTCCACATTGATAACCTCAAATGCTTCAGACTCTGGGTGCCAAACATACACAGCATTGGAAAGAGCAATAGCTATAAGATTTGTGGTGTTCCAGTCAATCAAATTGAGATCTAAAAAATACAATGAATAATGGTATCAAAAGGGATGACAAGAACAACAACAAAATTGCACTTATATAGCGCTTTTCACGTCGGGAGGACGTCCCAAAGCCCTGAACAGTCAGGTCGGGAGCCAAGCGGGGGTGGGGGTAGGGTCAGGGTAGGGGGAAGGGAAAGGAGAGTGGGAAAGGGAGAAGAGTTAGTGGGGGAGTCGAAGGTGCGGTCAAAGAGGAAGGTCTTGAGACCGGCCTAGAATGAGGAAAGGGAGGTAGCAAGGCGGAGGGGCTACGGCATGAAGTTCCACAGTGTGGGAGCAGAGCGGCTGAAAGCCCGGCCGCCGATGGTTGGGCAGTTAGGGCGGTGGACGCAGAGCAGGCCTGAGTCTGCTGAACGCAGGGTGCGGGCGGGCTGATAGGGGGGCAGTAGGTCAGAGAGATAGGCGGGGGCAAGACTGTGAATGGCCTTGAAAGTGAGGGCAAGGATCTTGAATTCGATCCTCTGGGGGATGGGGAGCCAGTGGAGACAAGCGAGGGTGGGAGTGATGTGGTCGCGAAGCTTAGCACGTGAGAGTACATGAGCTGCAGAATTCTGAATGATCTGCAGCCTGTGAAGGCAGGAGCTGGGAAGTCAGACAGCCTCGCGGATTGCTGCAGATCCTGGCAGCCAATGCGCCCAAACTTACTCCCCCTGTCCCCATGTTTCCCATAGGGCCCTGTATTTTCCAACTGCGGTGATACCAACCGCGGAGGTTTTCAGGAATGTATCCCCCGTGGTTGGGGAGAGGTACCTATACGATGATTAGGCACAAGATCAGGCTCTCCATTGATGACCTACAGTTACATAGCATGCTGGCACTCTCTGGGGTCTATCATAGGCTGATTGCAATAAAAGCAATCCATGTTTATAATGGGACAAGCATATAATAGACCTTATGTTTTAGGGTCGCATATGAAGAAATTGACACTTGGATGAGGTAATGGAGAGAACTCAAGCTCTTAGAATTGCACCCCAGCGCAAGTCAGTACCTTTGAATAAGTAGGGAAGACAATATATTTTTTAAATTCTTTATGTTCAAAGCCTAAAATGTAATCCAGAGTAATATCGGTGAGGATAGTAAAGAACAGCCATACTTACAGTAATCATCCTTCAGACCTGGAGCATCCAAGATTTTCATTGGGACTGAAGGTATGAGTCGTTTGGCTGCCTTGTTATCAATCATATTGTGAAGAGGAAGATCACCCAGATTGCTCTTGTGCCCTGAAACAAACCACAGATAAGAATATAAGAACATACAAAGTAGGAGCAGGAGTAGGCCATTCGATCCCTCGAGCCTTCATCCTTTAGTTTTTTAAGATGTTTTTGTTATGTTAACCAATAATTAATGGATAGGTGCAGAGCAGCGAGATTTTTAGAACCTCACCTCCATGTGACATTTCTTATTTTCAAAATCCTTCAAAGTGGAATTCATCACAAATTTCAGATTTTTTTTAAAGTCTCTTGGGAAGTAAATGGAGGGTATCATTCCACTAATAATTCACTTTAAATTAGTTGCTGTAAAAGATATGCCTCTGAGCAGGACCCTGCCAGCACATCATTTTACCCTTTCAAAGACTCCTCTTCAATTGTTTGGGGGAAGGGAAAAGAGCAAAAGCATTTTTTTGTATTTCAGTAATCTCAGTTGGGATTCTTTTTTCAAGGCAACTTAGTGCATATACACCTGTTTATCAAGGTGATAAACATTGCATTTATAAATTAGTCATTTCAATCCACGACTGCTTGTGGGATACTGCTGTGCACAATTGGCTGCCCCGTTTTGCTGACAAATACAGTCAATTCACTTTAATATATATTCTGTGAAGCGCTTTGAGACGTCTAGAAGGCGTGAAAAGATTGTATCAATTGCAAGGTTTATTATTATTATGATGATGAAGGGTTTGTAACTGCAGTTATCTCTTCAAGCAGTTTACTAAACTAAACATAGACTTTCAAAAATATGGCAATAAATTTTTTATCATTTTATTATGGCTAAAACATAAAGCTTTGATATTGTTCTGCAAATACAGTAGCCCTAAGATATTTCATTAGACTCTTTAATGTGGGGGTTGGAGAGGAATTGAGATAGACAGTAAAACCCACAGGTCTGAGGTCACCAAGACTTCAGGAGGTAGAAGTGTTTTGTATGTCTAGATCATCAATAGCACAACAGGAAGGATACAAGTCATACTATAGCTGTTCTCATTTTAAAATGGAAATTATAACCATTGTTCAGTGGCCAGCAAACATCAGGGAGGAAGATTGTATCAGGTTTAGGTAGCTTCTCTGGTTACTTCTGCTTCTTAACATCACACCATGAGCCACAGAGCAGGACAATAACCACAACAATAACTTGTACTGTATTTATATCACACAGGTAGCATCTCAGAGTGCTTAACAGTGGCAGAACCTGACTCCGAGCTGGAAAAAGGGGTGAGGTGGCTGTAAGCACAGTTGAAGAGGGAAGTTTTTAGGTGAGACTTGAAAGAGGGGAGAGATGGGGCAAGGTGGAGGAGTTGAGGGAGAATGTTTCAGAGTTTTGGGGTGGAGAGAGCAAGGGGTGTGGGAGCAAGAAGGTCAGAGAGGTAGGTGGTGCCAGAGAGTGAATGGGTGTGAACACGAGTGTAAGATCTTGAAGTCGATCCTTTTGGTTATGCAGAGCTAGTAGAGAAATGGTGAAACGTGGGTATGGAGTTTTGGTTCAGGTCAGTATGCAGGCAGCAGAGTTCTACATGAGCTGGATCTTTTGAATGGTGGAGCTAGGTTGACTGGCGAGGAGTGCGTTGGAGTGATCCAAGTAGGAGGTGACAAACACATGCTTGAAGGCTTCGGCTGAGGTCGGAGTAAGGTACGGTCAGAGGCAGGCAATGTCGGTCAGCAGGGGAAGAGAAGGAATGACCAGACAGGATCGGCCAATCATAGGTTCAGCTAACAACGCCCTTCTTTCCATTTGATCTCATCTTTCCATCTTCCCAGCATTTCTTCTTCCCATCATAGCATCAAGTTGCTTTGTTCAAATGAATCCTAAACATAACCTGCAGGGTCTAGATAGCCTTTGTGGAGTCCTGTAGCTCAAACTCGCCTTACAAGCGTGATTCGAATCCAGGCAGGTCAAACCTTCGGCAAGTTTCCTTACTCCACACGCCTAATAATAAACTCTCCAAAAAAAACCTATAATAAATTGATCATTTCAATCCATGATTGTTTGTGGGACACTGCTGTTGGCTGCCGCGTTTTGCCAACACATAAATAGTCAATTCACTTTACAGTATATTCTGTGAAGTACTTTGAGATTTCTAGAAGACTTGAAAAGCACTATATCAAATGCAAGGGTTATTATTATTGTTATTATAGTCTCTTGTGTCGCAGTGACTATTACTGCATGCAGACCTCTCGGTGTGGACTGATCAGAGATCTAATTAAAGCTTGACTTCTGAGGATCTAAACTCAACTGATTTGCCCGCATTCTGTTTGATTTATTTATTTCTGCCTCCCACTGTTTTGAATGATGAGTCAACTCACATTTCTAGATCTCTTTCAGTTTCATTCCTGGCAAGTTCTAACTCGCCCATCTAGTATTTGTACCTCCTATGCTTGCTTCCTATATGCATAGCTTACCTTGCATAGCCAAAGGGCTTTCTTCATCTGATCTGTGAAATAACTGAGTTGTGATGGTGCATTGTCAGCAAAACCTATTCAAACCGTATCCAAGCTGGCCGTTATTTAGAAAGTTACTTCATGCATTTCCATCTGATGATTAGCACCTTGGAATGTCCTCCCGGCGTGAAAAGCACATACAAATGTAATTTTGTATTGAATTGTATTCAATCCATAATTTTTCCAGCTACTGAGGTCTGGAACCGCCCCAACATCGGAGGCCGGGCCTTCAGTTTCTCCGCTCCCACCCTATGGAATGCCATCCCTCAATCCCTCCGTTTCGTCTCTTCCCTTTCCTCTTTCAAGGCCGGTTTGAAGACTTTCCTCTTCGATCGTGCCTTTTGTTCCACCCCGAACTCTTTTACCTCCCCTTCGTGTTTCACCCCTTCCCAAACACTCCCCTCTCAGCTCGGGTCACACGCCTCCTGTGCAGCGCCTTGGGGCGTCCTCCCGATGTGAAAGACGCTCTATAAATGTAATTTGTTGTTGTTGGAAAATGTGTCTGTAGTTGCCAGGTATAATTGTGTCACCTTTTTTGAACATCTGCTTGCTCCTGTACTGTATCTGCTCCTATCACATCTGCTTGCTCCTAGTCTGTTGGAACCTCACCAGTAGTGATTGACTCTCTCTCATAATGTTTGTTAGTGCTTCTTAATTTTTCTAAATTAGCTATAAATTATAAATTACTCTCCTGGCCCATCACCCCTCTTTGATCCCAAACAGCCGCTCGGGTGCAAATCTCATTGTCCAGCACCTTGGGAAGTCCTCCCAACATGAAAAGTACTATATAATTGCAATTTATTGTTAAATAGAGATCAGTCCATCAATCCTGCCACAGTCACCTACTGTCAGTAGCAATAGTTGAATCCCAGCTATGCATGTTCTATCATGACAATTAATGTTTGCAATTATAATTTTACAAGTATTATATTAAAAAATATTATTACAACAATCAATACTTACCTATAGATTCAACAAAACAAGAACAAGCAACTAAATAATGCCAACAACAAAAATGTATATTGATATAACTTGTAGGGTAATGTCCCAGGGAACGTAACACTGTACCTTCAAATGTTTCACTGCATTTTCCAGAAATGTTCACATCTTGGCACTTGTTTATTTCAGAATGATTCAGGCTCAAAGATGCCTCCCTTTGACGTTTCTGTGAGAAATTTATAAATGTTAGAGTGGGCACTGGTGTCAATAAAATGATTTAAATTCAAATAGGTTGTTTTACAACATGTGTTTTATTAACCGCTTAACTGATTGTCCAGCACCTTGGGATGTCCTCCCAACACGAAAGGCGCTATACCAATGCAATTGTATTGTTCTTGTTGTAAAGGAATATAGGTTAGCACTTGTCCCATATATGACTCCTGCTTAAAAACCAAATAGATTCCATGTTGCACCTACATCCTCCCGACGTGAAAGGTGCTATACAAATGTATGGTAATTTGATTGTTATTGTTGTTTATTTCACGTTACAAGGGTAACCGGATGAAGAAGGTGCTTGGGTTCATCGACCCAGTTGATCCCATTTTTCAGGAATACTAACCCTACTATTTTCCCATTATACCACCAACTCCTTAAATGGGGTCAGTGTCTTAGCCACAATCTCTTTCCTGAATAATCCACTTCACCCATTGATGAACAGCACCTTAGGACGTCCTCCTAACGTCAAAGACGCTATACAAATGTAATTTAGTTGTTGTTTGTTGCCCTTTGTGTAACAAAATACTTCCGGGTGTTGGTCATAAAATTATCCTTCACAATCCTGAATATGCATCTTGTTCTCCTATTGCTTGACGCATTTGAAAGTATAATTTGGGGTTGACCTCACTCCAATTTAGTATCGTATGAACCTATATACTGTCACTACTAATTTGCCTGTTTAATGTGTATAGTTCAGAAAGCATATCCAGCAAACAACTAATTTTATGGATATCTGGTTGACAGGATATTCTTAAGAAAAGCATTTATGAAACTACAACAACCTGCATTTATAAAGCGCCCTTCACCTGGGGCTTAATATTGTCCGAGCCTGACCCCGAGCCGGGGAGAGGGAGGATGTGACTATTAGCAATAACAACAGCGACATCGATTTATATAGCGCCCTCCACACCGGACAGCGTCTCAGAGCACTACAACAACAACAAAATTACATTTGTACAGCGCCTTTCACGTCAACAACAACAAATTACATTTATAGAGCGCCTTTCACGTCGGGAGGACGTCCCAAGGCGCTGCACAGGAGGCATGTCACCCGAGCTGAGAGGGGAGTGTTTGGGAAGGGGTGAAACACGAAGGGGAGGTAAAAGAGTTCGGGGTGGAACAAAAGGCACGATCGAAGAGGAGTCTTCAAACCGGCCTTGAAAGAGGAAAGGGAAGAAACTAAACAGAGGGATTGAGGGATGGCATTCCATAGTGTGGGAGCGGAGAAACTGAAGGCCCGGCCTCCGATGCTGGGGTGGTTCGGGCGGGGGGCTTGGAGCAGGCCAAGTCCTGTTGAACGGAGGGTCCGGGTGGGCGTGTAGTGGGAGAGTAGATCGGTTAAATAGAGCGGGGCAAGGCCGTGTAAGGGCTATATAGGTGAGGACGAGGATCTTAAACTCGATCCTCTGGAGGATGGGGAGCCAGTGGAGACAGGCGAGGGTGGGCGTTATGTGGTCGTGGAGGCGGGTGCGGGATAGTACACGGGCTGCAGAGTTTTGGTTGACCTGCAGCCTGTGAATGGAGGAACTGGGGAGGCCAACGAGGAGAGAGTTTCCGTAGTCCAGCCGTGAGGTGATGTATGCGTGCACGAGTGTTTCAGCAGCGTGGGGGGTGAGATAGTTGCGGAGCCTGGCAATGTTGCGCAGGTGGAAATAAGCGGTGCCGATCAAGGCGCGGATGTGAGGGAGGAAGGAAAGTTTTTGATCGAACATGATGCCGAGGTTCCTGATTGGCTTTGTGAGGTGGAGAGTGCAGCCTTGGATATTGAGGCTGGCAGCGCCCGATGTGCGGAGGCGCTGGCTTGAGCCAATCAGGAGGGCCTCGGTCTTACTCACGTTCAATTGCAAAAAGTTGTCCCTCGTCCAGGACTCGATGTCGGACAGACATGCTGTCAGAACATTGATCGTCTGGGGGTTGAGGGATGAGGCAGAAAGGTACAACTGGGTGTCGTCCGCATACATGTGGAAATTTACCCCATGTTTGCGGATGACATCGCCCAGAGGGAGCGTGTAAAGGGTGAAAAGGAGGGGACCTAAAACAGAGCCCTGAGGGATGCCGTGAGAAACTGTGCGGGGGTTTGAAGAAAAACCGTTGGAAGAAATAAAATGTAAACGGTGGGTCAAATAAGAATGGAACCAGTCAAGGACTGTGCCTTGAAGGTTGAGGTGGGAGGAAAGACGTTGAAGGAGGATGGTGTGATCGACTGTGTCGAACGCAGCAGACAGGTCAAGGAGGACGAGGAGGCAGAGGGAGCCCTGGTCACAGGCGGTTAGGATGTCATTTGTGACCTTAACCAGGGCAGTTTCTGTGCTGTGGATAGGGCGAAAACCTGATTGGAGGTTTTCGGGTGTCAGGAGGACATCCCGAAGCACCAAAGCACTGGGTACCCTTCTGTTTTCAAGTTTGAAATCCTAGCCCACACGATAGGGCACCGTCAGTAATAAAGCAGTCACTGCAAAGAAAGGCAAAGACTAAGTGAAAAATATGATGATTCAGATTAACAACATTTTATTGATTTTATTAAATATTCTCGTTTGTTTGAAAGATAGCTGATGTAAGCAATATTAAAGCAAGGTAGCAGACATTTACTGATAATATAAAATATATGTTTCGCACCATTACTTTGTAAGATACTCTCTGTTCGCCTACTTGTCTTGTAACACACTTAACCTGCTGGTGATCGCATGAATGATGGTTGTCAATGTGTAGGTTTGCTTGCTTATGATCCAAGATGTAGTCAGGAGTAATGCTTGTTGGAGTTTTTGGCTCCTTGTTAGTCTCTGCCATTCTGATCATTACTGAAAGCAAAAACATTAATATGTGCAACAGAAACAAGATGAGAATCATGTTTGATGTCTGTTGTAAGTCAATAACATAATTTAAAGATTTGAACAATACCTAAGAACTTACTGCATAGATTTTTTCACCATTGAAGCTATGTGATATATTGAACCGAAAAACACATTTATAATGGCTTTAATGTCAATGTCAACAAAACGGAGGCCCTCCTGATCAGAATTTGCTGAGAAAACCCTCTTAGTAACATGACCAACTCATCCGCAGACATGGGGTAAATTTCCACATATACGCGGATGACACCCAACTCTACTTCTCCACATCCACCCTCGACTCCAGGCGTTCTGACTGCATGTCTGTCCGACATTGAGTCCTGGACGAGGGCAAATTTCCTAGAGCTCAATGTCAACATGATGGAGGCCCTCCTGATTGGCTCACGTCAGCACCTCCGCACCTCAGGCATTGACAACAAGGCTGTTCAAGACTGCTCTCTCCACCTCTCAAAGCCAATCAGGAATCTGGGCATCTTGTTCGACCTCAAACTATCCTTCCTCCCCCATATCCACTCTATGACCGGTACAGCCTTCTACCACCTCCACAATATTGCCAGACTCTGCCACTACCTCACCCCCCACACCGCCGAAACTCTCATCCACGCCTTTATCACTTCCAGGCTCAACTATGGGAACTCTCTCCTCGTCAGCCTCCCCAGCTCCTCCCTTCACAGGCTGCAGATCATTCAAAATTCTGCAGCTCGTGTACTCTCCCATACCAGGCTTCGCGACTATATCACTCCCACCCTTGCCCGTCTCCACTGGCTCCCCGTCACCCAGAGGATTGAATTCAAGATATTCGTCCTCACCTTCGAGGCCATTCACTGAGTTATGATGATAGGTTGATTAATTTGGGCCTATATTCTCTGGAACATGGAAGAATTAGAGGAGACCTTATAGAAACCTATAAGATTATGAAGGAGCACGACAAAGTAGATACTGGGAGATTGTTTCCCCTGGTTGGAGAATCTAAACCAGGAGTCACAGTCTTAAAGTTAGCCCTTTCACACGGAGTTGAAAAAAAACTTCTTCACTCAGAGGGTGGTGAATGTATGGAATTATTTACCCCCAAAGGGCTGTTGATGCTCAGTCCTTGAACATATTCAAGACTGAGTTCGATAGATTTCTCATTTATAAAGGGATTAAGGGGTATGGGGATAAGGCAGGTAGCTGGAGTTAGAGTGGAATATCAGCTATGATTGAATGGCGGGGCAGGCTCTATGGACCGAATGGCCTACTCCTGCTCCTATTTTGTATGTTCTTATGTATTTTGATGTCCAATAACATCTGTGCTGAAGAATGATAAGCTGACCAAATTTACCCCATGGCTGTTTATGAGATTGTACTGATGCAAATGGCTGATGCTAGAATATAGAAACTGCACTTGAAATAATTACTTAAGAAGCACTTTGAGTTGTTCTGTGGTATTAGGATCTATAAAAATCTTATCGAGTGGCAATCAATTATTGGCCACTGAACATCAGCATCCATTGCTTTACAGTAGGGTATGTTGTGTTGTTGCACCACCTAGTGACTGCTTTTAAACCCAAATGTTTCGGTAAAATTGGCTTTAACTTTAGCGCGTGTTATTGTTTATATTGTAATATACAGAATTGCAATAAGCACAAGAATACAGAACATGACATCAAATAGATTCTGGGGACAGGTGAATCTTTTGGTGTTTGTATTTTGGACATTTTTTCAACATGCTGGTCATTTAATGGGATTTTTTGTTATCATTTTTATTTCTTCCTACAGCACATAACAGATATCTCTTGTCATGATCTGTCTGGTTTCCTTTTGGCTAGACAGTATAATATGAACTTTGTGTAAAACATTATTAATAATAATTATTATTATTATAACATTAATACTCAATGCCCCAGACATCATGAAACAACAAAGCTCTCATACCTGCTGTAGTCTGTAACGTTAGTTCATGATGTGCTGGACATGCTGCCTGAGAAGCTGTATTTCTGAACTTGTGGAGTCCATATGTGCCGAGAGCCCCTATTCCCATGTTTGCCTCTGCCCTGTTCACTGTTACAATCCCTGTTCCTGGCTTTATTCCAGTCAGTATTACAGTCTCGGGCCCACCTCCCATTACTTGCCCTGTACCAGTCTCAGTTACTAATCGTGTCTCAGTCCCAATCTCAGTTCTTGTCATTGCCCCTGTTCCAGTCACTACCCCTAAACCTGTTAACGTCCCAGTCCTTACTGTCAGCGCCTTGGGACATACTCCTGACGTGAAAGGTGCTGTACAACTGTAACTTGTTGTTATTGTTGCTGCATTCTCAGTTCTTGGTGCTGTTTGTGCCCCAGCCCAAGGCTCTGTCCCTGCTCTAACCTGTGTCCCTGTTCCTACTCCAGCTCCTGTTCCAAGCCCTAACTCTGTCCCTGCTCCAGCCCTAACCCCTGGTCCTGTTACTGTCCCTGCTCCAGCACCAACTCCCAACTGTAGTCTTGACTCAACTATTGTCACTGCTGGAGTTAGGTCAACAGCCCCACTTCTCACTTCTCTCCTGTGTAAGTGCTGCCACTGGGCAAGAACTGGGCTGCTACAGGCAACTGGGCTTGGCAAGTTCCACTTCACCCCGTTTCCAGCTGTGTTGGACATCAGATACTTCTTTTTTCCTCTCACCTACAAACAAGTATAGAGAGAGAATGTCAGGAAGACGTGTTGCTAATTTTGGTAAAAATGGAGGAATAATAATAATCCTTGCAATTGATATAGCACTTTTCACATCTTCTAGATGTCTCAAAGCGCTTCACAGAATATACTGAAAAGTGAATTGACTGTACATTTGTGGGTGAAACACGGCAGCCAGTTGCGCACTGGCAAACAGTCGTGGATTGAAATTACCAATTTATTGTAGTTTTTTTGGAGGGATTATTATTGGGCATGTGGAGTAAGGTTTTGCCCACAAATATACAGCCAATTCACTTTACAGTACATTCCATGAAGTGCTTTGAGACGTCAAATGCCAGGATTATTATTATTACGTCATCTAAAGTATCTTACGTACATTATAAGTCTTGTTCCTTTTTTGTTAAACAAAAGCAGTACAGTATAGCCATGAGCTGCTGTGGGATGTTAAGTCGACACAGTGCGCTAAACACATGAATTATACAAAAATATAGACACGAGAATAAATCTGGAAAAACGTTTTTAAGCACCTTGACTCCTCGGGCCATTCTGCTAGAAGATGAATGAATGTATCATGTTAGATGACAACTGGGATGTCTTTTTTTCTAAAAAAAAAGGATTAGTGAGTGACCAAACTCTATGGTATGTCCTCCCTCCCTCCCTCCCTCTCCTGTCCCTCCCTCTCTCCCTCCCCGCCCCCCCCCCCCCCCCCCCCAGGGGCTTGTCTCTGCCTTTCTCTCTATCCCAGCCACAATGGAGTCGGTGGCTGCTCTTCTACTCAGGGTCTCAGCGCCTAAAGCCAGAGTGTTTGCGGTGTTCACCGGCATGTTGGTGTGCACATCCTTGCTGTGTTTACTGCAGTCGAGGCTGTTCAACCGCGGGAAGCAAGACTTCTATTGCTACGAGGTGCAGAACTCCAAAGGGAAGACAGTTTCCTTGGAAAAATACAGAGGCAGAGTGAGTTGCATCGTCTCCTCGGAGGCTGCTGTGATTTATTTTCCTCCCTCCCCCCCTCCCATGAGTTAGCGCCCGTTGGTAGTGTGTGTGTGTATGTGTTTAATTGTCAATGTGGAGGGGTTTTTTTTGTCTGTATTTTGCAGTTAAAGCAGTACATGTGCAAATACCACTTAGTGGCTCAGTGAGACGCCCTCTCCATTATACGCCGGTCGACTTCTTATTTATTTATTTATTATTATTATTATTTGCCTGTTCCAAAGTTAAAGATGAATTGGGGGGGGGGGGGGGGTTCTTTTGAAGAAAATAGTTGGTTTGAAAACAGCGCGTTAACACTCACCGGAGTGAGGGAGTGAGGGAGAGTGAGTGAGGGAGAGGAGGGAGAGGGAGAGTGAGTGAGGGAGGGAGGGAGAGTGAGTGAGGGAGAGTGAGTGAGGGAGAGGGAGTGAGGGAGAGTGAGTGAGGGAGAGGAGTGAGTGAGGGAGAGTGAGTGAGGGAGAGGGAGTGAGGGAGAGTGAGGGAGAGGGAGAGGAGTGAGTGAGGGAGAGGAGGGAGAGGGAGTGAGGGAGAGTGAGTGAGGGAGAGGAGGGAGTGAGGGAGAGTGAGTGAGGGAGAGGGAGAGGAGTGAGTGAGGGAGAGGAGGGAGAGGGAGTGAGGGAGAGGAGGGAGAGTGAGTGAGGGAGGGAGGGAGAGGGAGTGAGGGAGAGGAGGGAGAGTGAGTGAGGGAGAGGAGGGAGAGTGAGGGAGGGAGAGTGAGTGAGGGAGAGGGAGTGAGGGAGAGTGAGTGAGGGAGAGGAGTGAGTGAGGGAGAGTGAGTGAGGGAGAGGGAGTGAGGGAGAGGGAGGGAGAGGGAGAGGAGTGAGTGAGGGAGAGGAGGGAGAGGGAGTGAGGGAGAGTGAGTGAGGGAGAGGAGGGAGTGAGGGAGAGTGAGTGAGGGAGAGGGAGAGGAGTGAGTGAGGGAGAGGAGGGAGAGGGAGTGAGGGAGAGGAGGGAGAGTGAGTGAGGGAGGGAGGGAGAGGGAGTGAGGGAGAGGAGGGAGAGGGAGTGAGGGAGAGTGAGGGAGAGGAGGGAGAGTGAGTGAGGGAGAGAGTGAGGGAGAGTGAGGGAGAGGAGGGAGAGTGAGTGAGGGAGAGGAGTGAGGGAGAGTGAGGGAGAGGAAGGAGAGTGAGTGAGTGAGGGAGAGGGAGAGTGAGTGAGTGAGTGAGTGAGCCGCTGTGTTGACGTGTGTGGCGCTGGTTCCAGTCTGTGTTGAGACTCTGTGCTCGTGTCCCTTGCAGGCGTCTCTGGTTGTAAACGTGGCGAGTCAGTGTGAACACACGGAGCCCACCTACCGCGGCCTGCAGCAGTTGCAGAAGGAGCTGGGCCCCATGCATTTCAATGTCCTCGCCTTTCCCTGCAACCAGTTCGGGGACTCGGAGCCCGGCAGCAGCTACGAGATCGAGACTTTCGCTAAAGCCAACTACGGCATCAGCTTCCCCGTCTTCAGCAAGATCAAAGTGTTAGGCAGCGAGGCCGACCCCGCCTTCAGATTCCTCATAGGTGGGTGAGGAGATACTCTCTCTCTCTCTCTCTCTTGTTGATCCTTGTGATCGTTTGTCACCTAAAATAATATCAATAAATCACCACCATCGCTCCCTGTGTGTGATGTGGCGCCTCATCGGGTCTCGCAAGACGTCTCAAAGCGGCTTCACAGAATATTGACCCCCGTGGCTCAGCGGTTAGAGCACTCGCTTAAGCGTGAGACCTGTGTTCGAATCCAGGCAGGTCAGGGCAAGTTTCCTTACTCCACACACATGCCTAATAATGATGCTTCCAAAGAAATACACGATAATATAACGGGTCATTTTCAATCCACGGCTGTGTGTGGGACACTCACTGCTGTGCGCAATTGGCTGCCGCGTTTCGCCCACAAATATGCAGTCAATTCACTTTACAGTATATTCTGTGAAGCGCTTTGGGACGTCTAGAAGACGTGAAAAGCACTATATCAAATGCAAGGATTATTATTATAGAATATACGGTGAAGTGAATTTGATTGTACATTGTGTGGGCGAAACGTGGCACGCAAATGCGCCAAATAGTGTTGTACAAACAGTCGTGGATTGAGTGAACATATTAACTTAACAGTAACAACAACAGCAAATTGCATTTATATAGCATCCTTCACGAGGGTAGCGTCCCTCAGGGCTCAATAGTGACGGAGCTCAATGCCGAACAAGGGAGAGAGGGGAGGTGACTGTAGGTCAGAGAGGTCTTCAGATGCAATCTGAGGATGGGCAAGGAGGGGGTGAGGGATTGAGGCAAGGAGTTCTTACAACAACAACAAAATTACATTTATAGAGCACCTTTCATGTCAGGAGGACGTCCCAAGGCGCTGAACAGTCAGGGGGAGGGACCCGAGTATGGGGGAGGGGAGGGGGAGAGATGGGAGTGCGGCAGAAGTCACGATTGAAAAAGAGGGTATTGAGACCGACCTTGAAGGAGGCAAGGGAGGCAGCGAGGCAAATGGTCTGTGGAATGGAGTTCCAGAGTGTGGGGGCAGAGAGGCTGAAAGACCAGCCACCGATGGTTGGGTGGGAGACATGGAGCAGTCCAGAGATCGCTGAACGGAAGGGGCGGGCAGATTGGTAGGGAATCAGCAGGTTACAGAGATAGGAGGAGGCAAGGCCGTGAATGGCCTTGAAAGTGAGGACGAGGATCTTGAATTTGATCCTCTGGCGGGTTGGGAGCCAATGGAGCCGGACGAGGGTGGGAGTGATGTGATCACGGAGCTTGGTGCGTGTGAGGACACAAGCTGCAGAATTTTGGATGATCTACAACTTTTGAAGGGAAGAGCTGGGCAGGCCAATGAGGAGGGAGTTTCCATATTGTTTATATATAGCTTCTGAAAGCAAGGGCCACTGGAAATGAAGGATGAGGGACATGTAGAAGATTGGAGCCAGCTGAGCAAACAGAGTGGGTGTGTGAGTGGGTGGGTGGGGGAGTAGTAGAATATGGGAGGGTGTAAGCAGGCCAGGGAGGTAGAAAGATTTCAGGGCATCAATTGATTTGTAAATAAGTGCAAAGCTCTTGAAATCAATCCATTCTCAATAGGGAGTCAGGGCATGACAAGGACAGGAGTTAATTCTGTACCAACAGGGTTTGGTACAGAATTAACTTTAATTTATAGAATATCCCCTACTCCCTCATGTAGCATCAAGTTTCCTCTTAAATACGTTGATGCTTTCTGTTTCAACCTCATCTCTGGCAATGAGGCCCCTGTTCACACTATCCGCTTCACAAATAAGTTGCTCGTAGCCTACTAATGTTCACCTTATTGAATCCTATCATTTTAAACTCCTCTTATTTGTCTCATCTCATCTCCAGAGAGTAAAGCTGCAAACTGTCTCAATCGTTCTTGAAGCTGAATCTGTTTGGAAACATGTCTGGAAACATCCTGGTAGCTCTATGGTTCAATTGATGCCCTGAAATCTTTCTACCTCCCAAATGAGAGGACCCGGGTTCAATTCCCAGACAGGGCGATATATTGGACAAGTTTCCTTACTCCTCATGTCTCTGTTTATCTAATAGTATATTGAAATCCAGTTGTTAGTAGATTGGTAGAACAGCGTTTTAGCGGTAATAATCCCCTTTAGAAAAAATAATATTTTTATCACTCAATCCACAATTGCTTGTAGGACAATGCTGTGTGCAATTGGCTGCTGCATTTCGCCCACAAAATATGCAGTCAATTTGCTTTACAGTATATTCTATGAAGTGCTTTGAGGGCGTCTCGATGATGTGATAAAGTGCTTATCACATCATGGCGGCTGGGCCTTCTGCCTCTCTCTGCCCCAATCTTTGGAAGTCCATCTCACATTCCCTTCACCTCGTTCCCTTCCTTGCCTCCTTCAAGGCATGTCTCGATCCTTCTCTTCCATTGTGCTTTCCAACTACCATCCGTGCTCTCCACCCTCCCTTACCACATTCCCCCCCACCCCTGGTCGGGTCCCCTGGTCGGGTCCAATTCCTTGACTGTCCTACACCTTGGGATGTCCTCCTGACATGAAAAGCACTACACAACTGTAATTTCGTTCAGTATTGTATATCAAATGCAAGGATTATTATTCCAGCACTTTGGGATGTCCTCTTGACAAAAAAAGGCTCTATTTTAAATGGTAAACCTATGCTTTACTGTTTCCAATGATAGAATATTTTTCCGGCAGACCAGCAATTAGAACTGGACGTAGTATTCCAAATATAGCCTAACCAACTATTTAAATAAATTACAGCTGAGTCACAGTTCAGGTCCAAACCAACTGTACATGTGTGTTTCCCAACATCTAAGATGCAGTTGATGTTAAAAAATAATAATAATAAACCTTGCATTTGATATAGCGCTTTTCACTTCTTCTAGAGTCTCAAAGCACTTCACAGAATGTACTGTAAAGTGAATTGACTGTATATTTGTGGGCAAAACATGGCAGCCAATTGCGCATAGCAGTGTCCCACAAACAATCGTGGATTGAAATGACCAATTTGATTATTGTGGGGTTTTTTTTTGGAGGGATTATTGTTAAGCATGTGGAGTAAGGAAACTTGCCCAAGGTTTCGCTCTGACCTGCCTGGATTCGAGCACAGGTCTCGCGCTTGTAAGGCGAGAGCTCAAACTACTGAACTATAGGACTTCACTAATACACTAATTAATGGAAACAGGTTGCACCATGCCATTTATAAGACCCCATCCTCTCCCAACTCCACCGGCTTCCCATCACAGAGGATATAGTTCAAGATCCCGGTCCTCACCTTCAAAGCCCTCCATGACCTTGCTTCCCTCTACTCTGCAACCTCTTTACCCTCTACCAACCTACCAACTCCCTCCGTTCAGTGGGCTCCCACCTGTTTCATGTTCCCCTGCCTCGCCAGCCCCACCATTGGGGGGTGGGCCTTCAGCTGTTCGGCTCCCACCTTCCAGAATTCCATCCCACAGTCCCTCCACCTCACCCTAACCCTCACCTCCTTCAATGTCGCACTGGAATCTTTTGTCCAAGTGACATTATAATGGTCAGTGATAGACACAGATGTTCATAGACAAAGCTATATTTATAAATCCTTTTATAAATTGCCACATATTGAGATCATTGCACCTCAACAGGTTACTGAAAAATTGTTTGTGCATTTGTTCTGGGAAAATCTTAAGCTTTCCTTATCTTGTCTGATTTTTTGGAGGGACGTATATTTTTTTTTAAAAAGTAGTTTATGTTTTTCTAACATTTTGTGCAAACTCTGACAGATGTAATTGTAAACATTTTTAAAAAATTGTCGTGATAACAAAATGCTAGAACAGGCTTATTTTAAGTTACAACATTAGCTTCATCAGTGGGTACATCTATTCAATTGTTTTATTTTCAATTGTAGACTCTACAAAGAAGGAACCCCGATGGAATTTTTGGAAGTATTTGGTGAACCCAGATGGTCAGGTGGTAAAAGTTTGGAAAACTGAAGAGCCCCTGGCGGCAATCAAGCAAGAAGTGTCATCTTTAGTGGCAAATATCATATTGAAAAAGAGAGAAGAACTCTGAAACACAACAGCAGTGACTGTCAGCCTCCAGTCATCAAACATAATGTTCATACTTCCTGTCACAGCTAAACTTGGCATTGAAACTCCATCAGCTCTGAAACACCCAAAGAGAATATTCCCATCTAAAACTTGTCCAATTTTAGAGACGGAGACCAGCATTTTATACGAGTCCCAGGTTAACAACAACTGCAATTACATAGGCAGCTTTCACACAGGGAAACGGAGCACACTTCACAGTAGAGGAGTCTGACCCTGAGCCAGGGGAGAGGGAGGGCATATGAGGGCACTGCACGTATGATCACATAGCGTGAAAAAGTTCTAGTCAGTGTAAAATGTGCACCACTGTAAGGTGAGGTAGTGCTCGCCTGTGAAGTCCTGTAGTGTATTGGTTAGAACTCTTGCCACACAAGCAAGAGGTCCCAAGTTCAAGTTCTGAGTTGGTGGGGTGGCAGGGTGGACGACAACGACAACAAAACTAGGCTAGATTCCTTACGTCACACCCCTCTGTTTACCCGGCAGCAAGTAGGAATCCAGTTAAGTCAATTAGCAGATTGCTTTCTGAGGGTAATAATCCCTCCCAAAAGATTGGGGTCACTAAATTCATGACTATTTGTGGGATCCTGCTGTGCCAATTAGCTGGCCCATTTCCCCATGAAATCAGTAAAACTACGATACAGTATATTCCGTGAAGTGCTTTGAGATGTCTCAATAATGTGGTAACACGCTTTATGAAATAATCTTTGATGTCCAGTATATTTACAGTGAGGTAGATCAGGCTTATTTAGAATGAACTGTAATCTATATCTCATACAAGCAAATTATCTGCTGTTTATTTAAAGGGGTATCAGAGTAATTTAGCAGCAGATCAGATCGTGAAATAGGGTAATCCAAAGAAACAAAGATTCTGGAAAGCCACTGGGAATACGGTTCATTCGCCTTTACATTTGTAACACAAAACAGAAGTACAAATATTAGTGACAACATTACATAGCCAAATGTTTTATTGGGGATTTCTGTTTACAGTATTGGGGATTTCTGTTAAGTATTACTGGATGATACGTTACTAGTATCACCCAGAGGATTCAATTCAAGATCCTGGTTCTCATGTACAAAGCCCTCCATGGCTTCGCCCCACCCTACCTCTGCAACCCCCTACCAATCCGTCCGCCTCCTCAGCTCAGCAGGCTCTGGCCTGATCCACGTCCCCCGCACCACCATCGGTGGCCGAGCCTTCAGCCACTCTGCCCCTAACCATCCCGCAATCCCTCCACCTCGCCCCCACCCTGGCCTCTTTCAAGTCCCACCTCAAGACCCTCCTCTTTGATGGTCCCATCGGTCACACCAAAACCTCTCCACTCCCTCCACCCTCCCCAATCCCGACCCAAGCTCAGGTCTGAAACATTGATTGTCCAGTGCTTTGGGACGTCCTCCCGATGTGAAAGGCACTATACAAATGTAATTTTGCTGTTGTCAGTCAATACACAAGCAATTTCATCAGATGATATCCCTTTAATAACTAGCCACATTACTTAATGGTAGTCCCTGAATCTGAAAAAACTGTTGTAGGTCTTTTGTACACCTGTCGAACTTCCCTAGTTATAGATGAGTATTGTTTGTGTATCAAGCCAGTGTCTCAGCAATTTACTGATCCCAGGTTCCGTTTAATACCACTCCTTCGTAAACCTGTGTTAATACCACTACTGTACTCCATTAACCTGCTAAATCATGTAGAAACCGAAATCTAGAGCACAGAGGAAGCCATTCAGCCTATCAAGCCTGCAATGACTCACAGAGTAAGGATTTCACTTCAATCCGACCCACTCACTTTATCCAATCCCATGTCTTCATGTGTGTATCTAAATTCACTCATACTAATATTTGTTACCGATAAAAGCAGTATTCTATTTGCTATAAGTGGTCAATGTTTTGTTTTCATCAAAAAAAAGCTGCAATACAATGAAATGTCAGAATAATGAGGCGCCTTGTGCTTTGCAAGTGCACCTGTAAAAATTATTCAGCTTCAGACAAGCTTTGTTCATCAGACAAGGAACAGTTTATACAACAATTTGTAAAACACGTCTTATCAGCTGAAACTATATCATTTTGACGACTTTTCACGACAACTAATGTTACTCCCTTGTATAAAAAGGGGCAGAAGGACAAGCCTGGTAACTACAGACCAGTCAGTCTAACGTCGGTAGTGGGCAAACTTCTAGAGTCCATAATCAGGGACAAGGTAGATCTTCACTTAGAAAGATATAGGCTAATAAAGGACAGTCAACATGGATTTGTTAAAGGCAAATCTTGCCTTACAAATCTGATAGAATTTTTTGATGAGGTAACGGAATGGGTGGATAATGGTAGCGCAGTTGATGTAGTTTACATGGACTTTCAAAAGGCATTTGACAAAGTGCCACATGAGAGACTTATTATGAAATTAAAGGCCCATGGCGTAAAAGGGACAGTAGCAGCGTGGATCCACAACTGGCTGCGAGACAGAAAGCAGAGAGTTGTAGTGAGCGGCTGTTTTTCAGATTGGAGGGAAGTGAGCAGTGGTGTGCCACAGGGATCGGTTTTGGGACCATTGCTGTTTGTAATCTACATCAATGATCTGGACTTGGGTGTACGGAGTACAGTTTCCAAGTTTGCAGATGACATTAAGTTAGGGAGAATAGTAAACAGTGAGGATAGTAGCCATCTGCAAGAGGATATAGACAAATTGGTAAAGTGGGCAGACACATGGCAGATGAAGTTTAATGCAGAGAAGTGTGAGGTGATGCATTTTGGGAGAAGAAATGAAGGGAGGCAATATAGGCTAGATAGTACAATTTTAAATGGTGTAAAGGAACAGAGAGACCTGGGGATTTGTGTTAGTGACTCGTTGAAGGTGGCAGGACAGGTAGACAATGCTGTTAAGAAGGCATATGGGATACTAGGCTTTATAAATAGGGGTATAGAGTACAAAAGTCAGGAAGTGCTGACTAACCTCTATAGGACTTTAAAATAGTTTCAAGGCGCAGTAGAGGGGAGCTGAGGAGAATTTTTTTCACTCAGCGAGTTGTTCGAATCTGGAATGCATTGCCTGAAAAGGTGGTGGAGGTTGATTCGATAACAACTTTTAAAAGGGAATTAGATCTTTATTTAGGGAGAACGGGTCTATTAGGCTATGGGGAGCGGGCAGGGCAGTGGGATTGAATCGCTCTTTTCAAAGAGCCGGCACAGACTAGATGGGCCGAATGGCCTCCTTTTGTGCCGTAAAATTCTATGATTCTATGAACTCCTGTACTGTATTGCTGTATTGTACAGGTTCCAAAACGTGAAACAACACAATGTCATTAAGTGACAACTATAGAGTAACCGTGCTGTATTTTAATAAAACAACAGAAGGCCAAGAGCATGTTAAAAAGATGAGCATTTCCAGAGTTCTGATGACAGACTGTTTAAATCATGCTTTTCTGGTTTTAAATGCCTTTGGGATCCTTTGCCTGTAGTCGTAAGAATAACACAAAGTGTCTGTGTAATTTTCAAGTATCATAGCAATTAACACATTTAAGTCACTGCATCTTGCTATCAAGCAACTGGAAATGGAATTGGATCCTGACTGTGTTTATGTCTTATCATTATGCCAATTGTCTAGTCTAATATCACAAGAAAAATTTGGATGAGAAAGTCTTTCAGCCTATTTGATCTAATCTTTACACTATACCCGCTTTCCCAACAGAATATCAAAAGATGTTGTTTTTAAACAAAGTTCTATCAGTCATAGCCCACATGACAGTTTTATCAATTATCTTCTTGCTAAAGAAGGTAATTTTCCAACCCTAAATCTGTGTCCTCCTGTTCCGCGGTCTTAATCCATCAAAAGTATTTAGTTTGCTCACAGAATAGTCAATCCATTTTACAGTATATCCTATGAAGTGCTTTGAGAAGTCAAAGATGTGATAAAGCACTATATCAAATGCAAGTATTATTATTAAAAACGTACTCAATCCCATCTAAAATTTTATACATCTCTATTACATCTCTTCTAAGTTGTTTCTTTTCAATACTGATGAGTCTTTTCAATTACCCAACATATCCTTACAGTGTATTTATAATCCACACAAGTCAACGTGAGGGGGATGCCTGAATCCAATTACAGTACTGAATAGAAGTTGTGTTTGCAATAGCAACAGATTTTATACCACTTAGGGGCCCCATGCTTATAGCTTCAAAATTGTTTTAAAATTATACGTTTTTGAAAAATTATTCAATTCCATTCTACTTTTTCAGAATTGAAAATAAACGGCCGCTTTGGGATTGAATTTAAGAATTTTCTGAAATTCTGTCAATTTTAAATTTTCAGATCATGGTCTCTAGATTAAGATCCTGAGCAATATATCCTCTGAACTATAAATAATGTAATGTCTATCTGTTATTTTAAATAACAACAGCTTGCATTTATATAGCACGCTTCATGTAGAGTAGTGTCCCAGAGTGCTTGACAGTGGTGGAATCTGACACCTAATCCCCTCACCCATAACCCTCTGTAACCTTATGTAAGAATTAAGTTTCCTCTGAAATAAATTGATCGCTTTCTGTTATGGGAATACGCTGCAATGATGGACATAACAACCTTTGGATGAGACACAAAACCAAGGCCTTGCCTGTCAATTTGGATGGGTTAAAGATCACATGTCATGAGAAAGAGAACAGATAAAATCAGTCATTCACTTCATGGCTTTTTGTACGATGTTGTTAGATGCAAATCAGTTGCCACATTTGACTAACAAAATACTGTACATAGTCATTGCTCATTCATTATTATTATAAATCTAGTGGAGTATTTCAATATATCATCCCAATGCAAAAGGGACTATATCAAATGCATTATTAATTATTATAATAGTACTTCTATCAAGGCATCTTAAGATGTTTTGCCATGATAAGACTATTTGTGTGTGAGTTTCGCCCACAAATATATAATCAATTCACTTTACAATATATTCTGTGAAGCACTTTGAGATATCTGGAAGATTTGAAAAGCGCTATACCAAATGCAAGGATTGTTATTACAGTGCAGTATTAAAATAATTTATTTCTTTTTGTTGTTGTGAGATTGAGCTAATGTGGTAGTGCATGACACTGCTGGTTCCTAGAATGCAGTCAGTGAACATTACACTATCGTATTAACCCACACAATCCCAATTACCCTTCATTCACCATTCTCAATAAGGCCCCCCACAGAAGTGTGATTGTACCAAATCCTAATAGGATTTATTCGTTAGCAGTGCCAGTCACAGGTAGACCTTAAGGCACAAGGACGTTATACAGAAAATGGTGAATAAAAATATTTTTATTGGATTTTTTTTCACAAACAAAAACTTGCCTTGAATTGTTGTAAAAATAACTAATGTTTCTTGTTTGAACATTCTTACTAACACATTGTGATGGCCTTTCTATCTTTAAAATGAAAGTAAATAGTGATCTGTGATTGTAATGTAATTTAAAAACTCATTCAACATTCAAATCAGGATGACTGGAGAATGATGGCTGAATGTCCATGTGTGGTAGGAGGGCAGCAGCAAGTTAACTGGTGACGTATAAAAGCACAACCAGCTAACGTTACACTGCCTTCACACCAAGCACAAAGTCTTGCCCGCGAATCTATCCTTGTCTTGGATCATCTGACGTGACAAGAGCACGAGACAAGTGGCAGAATACAGAGCGACTGCTCTCCAAACACCAAACAGAGCAAACTGTAAACTGCCTACTCCACTCTGCCAATTCATTGTGAATGTTCCGCCTTATTGTAAGGTTAAACGAATGAGCGAAAACTTCAGCTAAAGGTCACTGACACAGAGTACTCGCCTTCAAACCACCTGTGTTCATTCACTCAGTCATGGGTTTCTTAATAAATAATAAACTGCCACATTTTGCCCACAAAATACATAGTCACAACACTTTACAGTATATACTGTTAAGAGTTTTGAAACTTCTCGAAGATGTGATAAGGCACTATATCAAATACAATGAGTATTATTATAATTCAGCACTCAATTGAAAGCCAGGATGCCTTTCTGCTGAACTGTGGTATGAAAGCAGTACAAATCAATAGGGTTGGACAGTTTCAATGCAGTCATTGGTGGCTGTTAGGTCAATGAACAAACAACTCATAAAACAGGATGAATGATATTGAGTCTTGCCCGCGAATCTACCCTTGACTTGGATCATCTGACGTGACAGAGCACGAGATAAGTGGCAGAATACAGAGCGACTGCTCTCCAAACACCAAACAGAGCAAACTGTAAACTACCTACTCCACTCTGCCAATTCATTGTGAATGTTCCGCCTTATTGTAAGGTTAAACGAATGAGCGAAAACTTCAGCTAAAGGTCACTGACACAGAGTACTCACCTTCAAACCACCTGTGTTCATTCACTCAGTCATGGGTTTCTTAATAAATAATAAACTGCCACATTTTGCCCACAAAATACATAGTCACAACACTTTACAGTATATACTGTTAAGAGTTTTGAAACTTCTCGAAGATGTGATAAGGCACTATATCAAATACAATGAGTATTATTATTATAATTCAGCACCCAATTGAAAGCCAGGATGCCTTTCTGCTGAACTGTGGTATGAAAGCAGTACAAATCAATAGAGTTGGACAGTTTCAATGCAGTCATTGGTGGCTGTTAGGTCAATGAACAAACAACTCATAAAACAGGATGAATGATATTGAGTTAACAGTTATGTGGAGAGACTGGAGAAGTTAGATCTATTTTCAAGGTCGAGAGGGCACCTGATGGAATATGAAATTATAAGGGATTTAACAGGGTACATGGGGAGAAGTTATTTCCACTGGTAGGGGAGTGAGTGACCAGAGAACAACAAATTACATTTGTATAGCGTCTTTTCTCTTTAAGAGAATTAAATAGGTACTGTAGAGTAAGGTGGAGCAGGGGGATTGAATAAACAATCAGTGAGCTGAGAGACTCGATGGGCAAAAAGATGTTTAAAAGGGAAAAAAAAAATTGCATCATTGCAAGATAGTCCATAAAGCCTCAGAGCACTGGTAGATTTAATTGCATTGAAACACAAAGCTCCAGCAGTCAGTGAAGACTCTGATGATGAAGTGCCCTCAGATGCAGTAGTGTGGAGTGTAGCTAGCAGCTGCTGACCTGTCAACACAACAGCGAGCTAGCAGTACACTGCCTGACCACCACACCCCCGCAACACCTCTGTCTCCTTCAACTTCATGTCACAAGCAATATCTCTGCTTTCATCTCCCACCCTGAACTCCACAAATTCCCGTCCACCTCTGAGAATCCTGCTCCAGAGATACATTGAGTTCAAGCTCCATGTTCTTTCAGTTGCCAATGAATGAATCGTGTAGGAAGACCCTACAAAGGTAGACCCCCCCCCCCCCATTATAAATTCTGTCGGGAAGATTGGCTGGTTATGAATCTTTTATGAGGCGCGGGTTAGTCTCCACTTCTGGTGGGGGGGGGGAATTTTTTTTTGCATACATTTGGATATGTGCACATGGCAAGGTGGAAATGGTTGCCCTTATTACAAATTTGATTCAAATGAAAAATGCAAATATCACCCCCACCCCACACCCCCCCACAACAAGCCACACACCCCCCCCAAAAAAAAACACACATTGTCAACGCTTTTATTTGTTGCAACACCAAACAAATAACATTTGCACACAACCAGACGACGATTAACAAATAAATCTGTTGTGAAATGTTACACGTTCTCTCACTAACACACCAATAAGAGAGAGATTTGCTGGCCATCAATCGTTTCGGTGTTTGCCAGTGTAACCATACCTTGAATAGTGGATGCTGTGAATCCCACTGTGTATCGTTGCCGAGCTTCTTCATTATTTGCTGCTGCAAAATACAAACGGCAGTAACTTTAAACTCGAGCCCTCGCCAACACGCAATGGAATCGTTCGCTTCGTTATGAAGCAAGAAATCCACCCCAATTCTGTTCGCTCACTGCCGTCAATTGATTTTCATTCCTTTCCTAATCCTGCACACGAATGTGCAGTGAGAGCTCACCACGGCAGCGTGCGACTCTGATGCATCGTGGCTTAATTAATCATAACTGGGCTGTTATTTCCTACAGTGTAGGTTTCAAAGCCTCTGGTGTTAACCCTTGTTTTCCCGCTCGCTTACCTGAGCTCCTTGATTTTCTTGTGGATTCAGGAATACTCAAGTCACCGGCCGTTACTGTACACGAGGCTACAGCCACACACTGTGTTTCTACACTGGCAGTGAAGCTGAACGGGACTTACCCACTGCATCGCCTCTCCTGTCGGGACTTTACAAAACATTTTTCTTCCCAGGTTCCACTCCATTCCCCTACACACACACACACACACAAACACACAAAAAGTTTAATTCGTCTGGATCTAATGCATTAAAAAAACAGATTAATAGAAACGCGTCCGCTACAATTCACCCCCCCAAAAAATGTACCTTTCTCTGGGACCTGCCTCTCTCTGGGACTTGGCTCTCACTGGGACCTGCTTCAGTCTGGGATCTGCTTCTCTCTCTCAGTGAGATGGTGAGTGTAGAGACAGTGAGATGGTGAGTGTAGAGACAGTGAGATGGTGAGTGTAGAGACAGTGAGATGGTGAGTGTAGAGACAGTGAGATGGTGAGTGCAGAGACAGTGAGAGCAGACAGTGAGTGCAGAGACAGTGAGATGGTGAGTGCAGAGACAGTGAGATGGTGAGTGCAGAGACAGTGAGATGGTGAGTGCAGAGACAGTGAGTGCAGAGACAGTGAGATGGTGAGAGCAGAGACAGTGAGATGGTGAGTGCAGAGACAGTGAGTGCAGAGACAGTGAGATGGTGAGTGCAGAGACAGTGAGATGGTGAGTGCAGAGACAGTGAGATGGTGAGACAGTGAGAGCAGAGACAGTGAGAGCAGAGACAGTGAGAGCAGAGACAGTGAGATGGTGAGACAGTGAGAGCAGAGACAGTGAGATGGTGAGTGCAGAGACAGTGAGATGGTGAGAGCAGAGACAGTGAGATGGTGAGTGCAGAGACAGTGAGATGGTGAGTGCAGAGACAGTGAGATGGTGAGTGCAGAGACAGTGAGATGGTGAGACAGTGAGAGCAGAGACAGTGAGAGCAGAGACAGTGAGAGCAGAGACAGTGAGATGGTGAGACAGTGAGAGCAGAGACAGTGAGATGGTGAGTGCAGAGACAGTGAGATGGTGAGACAGTGAGAGCAGAGACAGTGAGTGCAGAGACAGTGAGATGGTGAATGCAGACACGATGAATGCCTTGCCCTGATTGAGTCCCTGCTGCTGCCTCGTGGCCCTTTTATAGAGTGTGTGAGCGGCCAGGCGAGCGGGAAACACCTGAGCTCTGCCCTGGTGGGCGGGGATTCCCCCTGTACTCCAGAGGCTGATTGATATTGAGCTGAGAGGCCAGTGACAGACCAGATCATACCCAGCCCTACCCCAACTATAACGCCAGCCCCTAACCCCAGCCCCAACATATGGCGGGAAATCTGAAACACGGGAAAGCATAACAAGACCAGTCACATTATAATAATAATGTAATAATAATATAATTAGACAGTCCAAGGCAGTTTGAGAGAGGGATTGGGGAACAAAGCATCTCAGATGATTTCCAAGTGAACACAGTTTGCACATTCAACGCCCAGGATGAAATATCTAGTGGGTCCTGATCATTATACATTCAGCCAGGCGACTGAGGTTTCATAAAAGTGATGAGTGGTTATCTAATGTTCTCTCTCCTCAATTTCAAAGCAAATCCACAGGAAACGAACTGAATGCAGTTCAATCCTTATTCACTCTTTACTGTATAGTCATTGTGATTATTATTATTATTGGAAGCCCTTATCATAATACATAACATTTTCCCGAGAAGGTGGGCAATTGGCAAGACATATGGATATACTTTCTTCTCGAAGACATCAGTCGTTTTTTCAAACACTCGAAGTTCAGTGGAATGGAATGAGCCAGGAAGATAAATAATATATGGGAAGGAAACGATGAATGAGGGTTTTCGTTATTTATTTCTATTGCAAAAATGAAACTTCTACAACATGGTGCTAATTGATTGCAAATTTAAGAAAAGGCGTACTTTTTTTTTGGATCGTGAGTCCGTTTAAAAGTGAAAATTAAAAAATTAAAAAAGTTACTTTGTATTTCTTTTAAAGAAAAAAACGTTACACCGAGAGAACAAAAACATAATGTTCCCAACCTTTGCTTTTTGTGTTGCAAATTCTACGGAAGTGAAAACGGTAAAAAAACATAATGTTCTAACGTTTGTTTTTTGTGTAGCAAATTCTACGGAAGTGAATTTAAAATTTTTTTAAAAAATGAAAGGAAGAATTGTCATCAAGAATTAACTTGCGCGGCAATGATGGACATAATGCAGGAAATGTCTATATTACTGTATTAGGTTAAGTTCTACTTGATGCCCGGGTCATTAAGCTTGAATTTCCTAACGTACAAACTCCATAGTTACTGGCAGATTGTTCCAATGGTTGTGGGTTGATATTAAATGGGGGAGGAGGGGGGCGCGAAACCAAGTACCAAGAAGCGCCAGATCTTTTAATGACTCAGCAGAGATCAACATCACACAGAGAAGGATCCAACTGACTGTAACTGAACACAGGATGCTCTTAAACTGCCCAACAACGGCTTGACAACAGCACAGAGTCTAAACTGCCCCCAATTCAGGGTGGCCAGACAGGTGGGGGTTTTCAACAGAAATTGAAAAAGAAATGTGATTTGAGTATTATTATTCAAATGGCAAGTTTGATACATGGGTGAGATTGCAACGTTAGTAGTTGCCTTTTCGGTTTCATCACTTAGGTACTGGCAGGTACAATACAATAGATAATTAAAATTTGTATTAGCGCCTTTCAGGTTGGGAGGCACTGTCCAATCCCAAGGCACTGTGGTGGTTAGATCCTGAAGCTGAACCAATTTAGCAACGATTCTCCTTAGTGAGAGAATATCCATCTGGACTCCTGTAGCTCAGTGGTTAGAGCACTCACCTTACAAGCAAGAGACCTGGGTTCAATTCCAGGCAGGTCAGGGCGAAACCTTGGGCACGTTTCCTTACTCCACACGCCTAATAATAAGCCCTCAAAAAAAAAACACAATAATAAAATTGGTCATTTCAATCCACGACTGTTTGTGGGACACTGGTGTGCAATTGGCTGCCACATTTCGCCCACAAATATACAGTCAATTCACTTTACAGTATATTCTGTGAAGCGCTTTGAGACATCGAGAAGAGGTGAAAGATGCTTTATCAAATGCAAGGATTAGTATTATTGTTATTAAATGGGGAAATTTCCCAAGTGCCCCCATGGTTCCATAGCACCCCCATGAATTGGCTCCTATACTTACCACCTTTGCAGCCTGGTTCAGAAGCTCTATTCATGAGAACCAACAATCCCTCTCCTTGAGTTCTCACTGAGTCAAAATCAAAATCCATCAAAATCGTCTCATAATTAAACTTACTGGCAAGTTTAATATTGCACATTTGGCATCCCAGAGGAAGCTATACCAGTTCTAAACATACAACAACAGCAACAACAATACTACATTTGTATATTTGTACAGCGCCTTTCACATCAGGTAGATGTCCCAAGATGCAGGATAGTTAGTGTTTTGGACCCGAGCTGGGGGCAGGTTCGGGGAGGGTGAAGGGAGGGGAAGGGGGTGACTGATCGCACGGTTGAAGTGGAGGGTCTTGGGGCAGGACTTGAAGGAGAACTAGCAGCATTATGTATCCAAGAGTTCTTTTTTAGTTTTGAAGATATGAAACCAAAACCTCCTTCAAACTTTTCTCCAGTGAAGTTCAGTTGTGTGACTTTCTCATCATAAAGCCTCAAATGCAGAAGTATGTATTTTTTTTAACATTTCAAGAAAGAGTAGTTCATTTTTCATGGCTTTTTTCAATTGTTTCATAGATAAGCTGTACAGGACACTAAAATACAAATTTACATTTATAAAGCATCTTTCGTGTTGAAAGGACGTCCCAAGATGCTTCATAGACCTGGCTTGCCACTTGAGCTGAGGCTGGGAGCCAAAGGTTGTGGAGACTAAACTACATTAGATCTTGTGAAGCAGTTTGAGTCATTTGAATGACGTGATAAGGCGATACATCAATTGTAAAAGGCAATTTTAATTTCATTATTTAAGTACTTGGCTTCCATTTACTTATCATTCAAACTGTTTTCATATAACAACTAAAATTACTCTGTCACATTTCATTGCTCTCTGTCTGAGGCGCTAACAATTAAATACAGAAATGTAACTCCAGAATGTAGTTCATGTGTCTGGATTCAGAGTTAAGTGAGACTAAAATCAAGATTGATCACAGACAAAGGGGGATTCAGATATTCTGACATTAGGGTGACATTCAGATGAAATCTAAATACACGTTCATTTCAATTTAAAAGGTAAGTAAGGCATGTTAGACTAGAAATGTGAGCATAATGTTTCCACATAAGCTGAAGGATGTCAGTGCAATTCATCGGATCTCACTGAAAACAGCAGCATCAGCCAAACAGCAAAATGCCCATATCTCTGCAAACGCTAAGACACAGTGTTGGTATAGATGTATAACTGGGCATTTTGCTGATAAAATAACTGACGGTGACTTGGTCCAACGCGTTGACTGCAAGTCACCCGCCACCGCCCCCACCACCAGAAACAAGCTAATTCACCTTAACGGCAAATAAGTAACGTTTGTTTTAGGTGCATTTCCTTTTGTTTAAGACATGGCAAACACACACACACAACGATTCATTGTCAGGACCTGTAGCTGCAGGTTACTGCGGTTGCTCAAATGTCATTGCAAAGAGGACAGAAGCTTGTTTCCAGCAATGTAATAAACAGTTAAAGGAAAGCAACCGGTACAGATACTGAACGCTTGTTTGCAGGCTGAACAATGATGGAAGTTTGTCATCAAATGTCAAAGGTTTTTCTCCTGTTACTGTTAAATGTACCGGCTGCAAGTTCACACTCCACAGAGCCCTGCCCTGTGCTCACTTAGCGGCGCTGTTGTTTGACTGCTAATTCCTGCCCTAACATCATTTGAGATTTAACTACCAGTTAACTGTTGACGAACTAACTAAATCAACCTAGATTCTCAAATGCTCAAGTGGAATTTGTTTTTTTATATTATAACGTGTCGACAAAATTTGTAACATAAATGATTTTTCTTAACCGTTTTGTATTTCAAGACAATACACTGAGTTTGGCTAACAACAGTTTTTCAGCTGTGTTGTGTGATGTATTGAGTGCTTTCTTGTAGCTCAGTGGTTACTGCACTCTCCTTACAAGTGAGAGAACCTGGGTTCGATTCCCGGCAGGGCGAAACCTTGGGCAAGTTTCCTTACTCCACACACCTGATAATAATCCCTCATGAAAAAAAATACATTGGTCATTTCAATCCACGACTGCTTGTGGGACACGTTTGTGCTCAATTGATATATGTAACTGTCCAGCGCCTTGGGATGTCCTCCTAATGTGAAAGGTGCTATACAAGTGTAATTTTGTTGTTGTTGCTGTGCGCAATTGGCTGCCACATTTCACCCACAAATATACAGTCAATTCACTTTACAGTATATTCTGTGAAGCGCTTTGAGACGTTTAGAAGACGTGAAAAGTGCTATATCAAATGGAAGGATTATTATTATTATGTTTCAGACTAACTCAGTTGATAGCACCCTCACCTCTGGGCCAGAAGATTGTGGATAGAAGAGCAGTGTTGAAACTTTCATCTAATAGTCGTAGGCTGACACTCCAAAGCACTGTTGTGTGGAGTGATTCTTCATCATAGCTGCATGTCTTCAGATGAGATGGTGAAACAGCCGTCTACTCGAACGTTAAAGATCTCCTAGCACTATATGAAAAGAGCAATGTGTTTCTCACCTTGTCCTGGACAATAATCCTCCAGATAGCACTATTTAAAAAATAAAATTGGCCATTCAAATACTTGATTTGTGGCACACATTGCTGTGTTATATTTGCCTCCAAATAAACAGTAACTCCCAATACAGAAACGTTGTGAATTGGCTTGAGACATTACAGATGCTATATCATAAAAATTAATAATCTTTGCATTTGATTTAGCGCTTGTCACGTCCTCTAGAATTCTCAAAGCTTTTTGCAGAATATACTGTAAAGTGAATTGAGTAGATATTTGTGGACAAAATACGGCAGCTAATTGTGCACAGCAGTGTCCCACAAATAGTCATGGATCGAGATGACAAATTTCTTTTTAGGGATTTTTATCAGGCATGTGGAGTAAGGAAGGAAACCTTCCCAAAGTTTCACCCTGCCTGGAATCAAACTCAGATCTCTTGCTTGCAAGGCGAGTGCTTTAACAACTGAGCTACAGGACTCCAAATGCATTGTATTTTCTATTACAGGTGGAACCAATGAAATCACACTTAAATCATAATAGGTGCCTATTATGAATGGGATTAGAAGGATGACCAAGTTTTGTCCTATTCAAATTGGTTATTGTAACATAGTTTAAAATTATAGATATTTTCCAAAGAACCATTACACACATAAACCTTCCCTTAATTGCCTGTCAGCATTGTGACTGAACCTTAAATTGTAGGGACTTCTGTTGTTATTCCGTTAGAAACTGTTGAAAATTAAAAATAAAACTGTACAAATCTTGGAAAAGCTAGTTAAGAACAAATCATAAAGCCTCTTGGTACTAACCTTGTTTGGCGCTGCAGGGTTTATGCAGAAACCAGATGCCACTGCCATATGGTACCATATCTAGTGCTGCCCTCTCACTCAGCAATTACACTGTCTAATTCACATGGCAATTAACTATGTCCACTCTCTTCTAGACAGATGTTTCACTCTTACCTTCAATGCTAAAGACATTTGAGCACAATAGTGTAAATCAGATTTTGTCAGTCAAACACAAAACTGGATTGCAAGATTGAATTTAATTGAAGTCAAGTTAACATTCAGTAATGAAAATGTTAGTCACAAACAGCTGTATGTTCATTGATAAAAAGACACCATTAAGGTTGTGTTAGTTGAGAGAATCTTACTAATGTTTAAACAACAACAAACAACAAAATGACTTTTGTACAGTGTCTTTCATGTCAGGAACATGTCCCAAGGCCCTGGACACTCAATGTTTCAGACCTGAGCTGGGGTCGGGAATGGGGACGGTGGAGGGAGAGGAGGGGATTTGGGGTAACTGATGGGATCGTCGAAGAGGAGGTTCTGGAGGCGGGACTTGAAGGAGGCTAGGAACGGGGTGAGGTGGAGGGACCGCGGGATGGAATTCCAGAGGCTAGAGGCAGAGTGGCTGAAGGCTCGCCCACCAATGGTGGGGCTGGACGTGGAACAGGCCGGAGCCTGCTGAGCGGAGGGGGCGGTCAGGTTGGTAAGGGGTTAGGAGGTCACAGAGGTAAGATGGGGAGACATCACGGATGGCTTTGAACTTGAGAACCAGGATCTTGAAATGAATCCTCTGGGTGATAGAAATGATAGTGTGTAACAAATTACAGGGCAGTCTAAAAATTAATTTCATGGATTAAATTGAAGTATATCACTGACATTTATATTTTATAATATGAAAATGCCAGGATAAACTGACACTGTACATTTCCAAGCATGGTATGATCTTCTCACACTACTGCATTGTCAGAGGTGCCAGCTTTCAGATGAGATGTTGACCTGAGGTCCTGTCTACCTATTCAGGAAGATGTAGAAGACTCTAAGAATTCCTTGAAAACAGAAGAGATTTTTGATCTGATGTCCTGGCCAACAATTTTCCAGTTAAAATTGGTTATTCACTTCAAGGCTGTTTGTGGATCACTGCTTTGTACAAATTGGCTGCTGCCTTCATCGATTGCTCGGTCAAAGAGCTGGCACAGACTCGATGGGCCAAATGGCCTCCTTCTGTGCCGTAACATTCTATGATTCTATGATAAATATGGTCACTGTACTTTACAGCAAAATCCTGTGAACTGTTTTGAGATGTTTCGACAATCCATTGTTTCACCATACAGTATTGTCAATTTGTCCTTTGAAATAAAACTCCCAAACCATTTTAAAAATACTAAAATACATGATCTATGTTCCATGTAGAGGATGTAGCAGATGGCTGACCTAGCTCAGAAAGAGGGGAATACAACATGGAAACAGATGCAAGGGTTATTATTATCTTACTAACTAATGGAAACAATTCCTCCCTATCTACTCCCATCAAAACTCCTCCTAACTTAGAGGATCTCTACAAAATCTCTTTCAACCTTCTCCGTTACAATGAAAACTGGCCCAATTCCATTAGTCCCCTAAATTTTAATCTACTTTCACCTCACTCTTTTTCCCAACTGCTATACCTTCCCTACCCTTCTGCTCGACAATGTTGCTGGAGCTTTCATCTACTATGCCTCAATTTTCTGAAATTCCCCCAATTTTCTACTTCCCTTGCTGCTCTTAAAATCCTTCTACAAACCTACTTTGTTGACTCGTTCTTCAAGACCCTGCTCCGTGTGAAGGGTGCGACATAAATGTAAGTTGTTGTTGTTGTTGTTCAATCTTTTATTCCTACTCTCTGTCTCCCACCAACCCCCATTGGCCACCTTGGCCAAGTTTCAACTCTGTCGAATGCATTGAGACATTATTCTACGCTGAAGGAGCTACAAGTGCAAATTATCATTGTTGTTTCAATATTGTAAATTTGTCTTTTAAAATAAAATTCACAGACTATTGTAAAATATTCTTAAAACGTACTGCAAATCTATTACTCTAGAAAAAAACACACCTGTTTGTGCACTACAGATAGTTACACTTGTCCCACCTAGCTCAGAAATGAAGAGAATTTGAATAGGACACAGAAACATTTTGGTTCAATATAATAAAGCATGTTTCTTCTTCATAAACACAGTATATTGGTCTGTATCCATATAGTAGACAGCACATTATTGTGAGCCAGATATATATATATCTGTGTAAAGGTAATTTATTTTAGTTGAATTGAACGCAATGCCAGATCAACAAATAAAACAACTAAGCCATGGCTTAAGGGCTGTGAAGTCTGAGGGGATATCAAGTTGAAGAATTAGCCATGCTTATTAATAATCAATCAAAACTTACATTTATATAGCTTTCACATCAAGAGGACGTCCCAAGGCGCTGTACAGTTAGGTAGGAATAAGAGCAGGGGGAGAGGGGTTGGGGCAGGATGAAGAAGAGTAATAATAATAAGAATCTTTGTATTTGACATAGCGCCTGATAATGGTGCCTCAAAATGCGTCACAGAATATAGTATAAAGTGAATTTGACTGTATATTTTGTGGGCTAAACACGGCAAACAATTGCGTACAGCAGTGTCCCACAAACTGTCATGAATTGAGTAATCAAATTATTGTTGTATCATAATAATGATATGCAAGAGATTATTATAAGAATAATTCTTATATTTAATATAGTGCCTTATCAAGTTGTCGAGACATCTCAAAGCATTTCAGAGCACTCGTCTCATAAGTGAGAGGACCTGGGTTTGATTCCCGGCAGAGCAAAATCTTGGGCAAGTTTTCTCACTCCACACACCTAATAATAATCCCTCAAGAAAAAAACAATAATAATTTGATCAATTGATCAATTGAATCCATGACTGTTTGTGGGTCACTGTTGTGTGCAATTGGCTGACGCATTTTGTGACTACTGTTCTCTTAAATATATTAAAATAAAATGCTTGGGTATATTTAACATGTCATTTGCAACTTTACTTGTCTTGTTATGTTCATTTATAACTACTTTTAAATATATTAAAATAACATCTCATACTAAATATCAACATCCTCAAAAAGCTTTTAACATATTTAACATAGTACAAAGGACCCCTAAATGTATTCTACATTAGAGCTCCCAGACGCGCCTGCCTGTGTACACCCTGCCTTGAGAGTAACCGCAATATAATACAAAATTACATTTGTATAGCGCCGTTCACATCGGGCGTACATCGCAAAGTGCTGGACAGTGTTGGGATGTGAATCCAAGCTGGGGGTCAGAATCAGGGAGGGTATGAGGGTATAGGATGGTATCAGGGAGGAGAATCAGGGAGGGTACAGGTGTGTGGCTGAAGGCTCGGTCGAAGAGGAGGGTTTTGAGATGCGCATTGAAGGAGAAAAGGAAGGGAGCGAGGTGAAGGGAATGTGGGATGGAGTTCCAAAGGATGGGGGCAGAAAGCTTAACGGCCCAACTGCCGTTGATGTGTTGGGCTGGGAGTGGGACGTGGATCAGGCCACCGCCTGCTGAGAGGAGGGAGCACTCGAGGCATTATTGAATGACAACGGTAGCAAGTTGTTGCTGGTATCTGCCCATGGCACATGACCTTAAGGTCTGCTCTGGTTTTGACGGGATTTACAATGACTCTTTCTCTTCCCTTATCTCACCACTCAATGTCAGGAGCAGACGTGAGATTTGTAGCGGCAGAGACTCTTAAAGTGATGCAATTCATTTGGATTACGCTCCTATAAAGCAAACCCAACTGAACTTTGGCATCATGTCATACTCCATTTAACCTATAGTCAAACTGATTGTTGTGATGACCTTTACCACAAACGATTGATTCTCCTTCAGTCTCTAGGTTGGCACAATGTTGTACGCTCCCTGTGCAACAATAGCAATGCAAAACTTTCAGTATGTAGACATGCTCATTTTATGTTGAACACGGTATCAATGAAGTGGAACGTTCAGGTGCAAAATAAATTGCTGAAACAAGCTTATTTCTGGGAATGACAATAAATAATTTAAGAGGAATGTCAATCCTTTTGCAACCGTTTTTGAGCTTGAAGTGATTCTCAATCCACAAGTGTTTTTGGGACACTGCTGTGCGTAATTGTCACCTGAGTTTTGCCTTCAAAATACACAGTCAATTCATTTTATAGTATATTCTGTGAAGTGCTCCAAGACATCTTGAAGATGTGATAATGCACTATATCAAATGCAAGGATTGTTATTATCCGGTAGTAGAATCCTGCAGCTCAGTGGTTAGAGCACCCGCTTTACAAGCGTGAGATCTGTGTTCGAATCCAGGCAGGTCAGGGCAAAAGGTCAGGTTCCTTACTCCACATGCTTAACAATAATAATCTCTTAAAAAAAAGCAATTAAAAAAAAAATTGGCATTTCAATCCATGACTGTTTGTGGGACACTGCAGTACACAATTGGCTGCCGCGTTTCGCCCACAAATATACAGTCCAGTCACTTCACGCTACAGTTTATTCCCAGTATACTCTGTGAAGCGCTTTGGGATGTCTAGAAAACTTGAAAATTGCTATATCAAATGCAAGGTTTATCATTATTATTACGATGACGGAAATTGCATTTCAAAGCGCAGATCAGTGATATGAGCTTTCCTTACTGTGATTATTACCTCCTGAATAGGATTGTTTAAACCAGTCACTACACTTTTGGAGTATTGAGTCCAAAATCCCAATGGCTGCTGCTGTGTCAAATTGTCAGGAGTATTATTATCATAACGTGTAAAAACAGCTTATCAATGCTGCTTCACCCAGACAGGCTGGCTGTGACAATCAGAGACTTTAAATCACGAATTAACTCTACTAAAACAGCCCCCCGTTAAATGTATTCTTGCTGTGAAACGCTCCTCTGTTTGTTGAATCGTGTGCTTTCATTCCTAACTTTTTTTCTGTTTGCATTTTTTACTCTTATTCTTCCTTTCACTGTAAGTCTCCTCTTGTTGCTTGTGACTGTCTCTCTCTCTCTCTCTTTGTCTCATTTCCCTTTGGTTTCTCTCTCACACACAATCCCTGTGTGTGTGTGTGTTATGTGTTATGTGTCTGCCTTTATGTCTCAGTCCCTCTCCTCTCCCTCCTCTCCTCCCCCAGTTTGCTTTGCTGATCACTGGCTTTCCCTGCTGCATTCCTGTGACTGCCCCCCCACGACAGAGACTGCATTACCGAGCAATGGTTACTTGGAAACGCTGGGACGCCCCGCGTCTATTGCTGCCTGTGCACTCACTGGACCCGGGAAAACGGGGAATGTGGTTTGCTTTGAAAAGCCAGAGATCTAGCGCCAATCCCTGCAGCCTTGGCGCTATCACACAGCAGTGTTTGCAACCGCCACAAACGTTCCCTCCAGCATCACAGGCACAACAGTAAGGAGCTGAGATTTGATATCTGGTCAGAATTTTTATAATGCATCATTGAAAACTACTACTGCAAATAATAATAATAATAATACTGATAATAATCCTTGCATTTGTGGAGCTCCTGTGGCTCAGTGGTTAGAGCACTTGTCTTGCAAGCTGGGGAGACCTGTGTTAGAATCCAGGCAGGTCAGGGCGAAACCTCGGGCAAATTTTCCACACGCCTAATAATAATCCCTCCAAAAAAAGCACAATAATAAAATTGGTCATTTCAATCCTCACGGCTGCTGCGATTCGCCCACAAATATACAGTCAATTCACTTTACAGTGTATTCTGTGAAGCGCTTTGGGACGTCGATAAGACGTGGAAAGCGCTGTATCAAATGCAAGGATTATTATTATTATTATTATTATAGTGCCTTATCATATCTTCTAGGCATCTCAAAGCGCTTCACAGAATACACTGTAAGGTGAATTGACTGCTTATACTGTGATTATGTGTGGGCGAAAAGTGGTAGCCAATTGCGCACAGCAGCGTCCCGCAAACAGTCGTGGATTGAAATGACCAATTCTTTTTGTGTGGGATTACTTTTAGGCGTGTGGAGTAAGAAAACCTGCCCTTCACCTTGCCTGGAATCAAACCCAGGTTTCTCGCTTGTAAGACGACTGCTCTAACCACTGGGCTACGGGGCTCCACAAATAATCATCAATAATGAATCATAATAATCCTTGAACTTGATACACAGCCTTATCATGTCACCAAGCACTTCGCAGAATATACTGTGAAATGAATTGAACATATTTTGTAGGTGACACTGCACACCACAGTGTCCCATAAACAGTCGTGGATTGCGTGACTTAAGTTATTATGATTATTATTGTTTATTTATTTTTTAAGGGATTATACCTCTGGAAAAGCGAATCGATCTCAGGCCCTCTCGTTGTGCGGTGAGTGCTTTAATCAATACGATCCAGGCCTGCAAACTCCAACTACCAGCTTCACAGTAATAATGGCAATGATCGTTTATGTAATTATTATATTATTATTAATTAGCTTTCTCCCTGGAGGGACACATTTTGCCTATCTAATTAGGAAAATATTATATTTTACATTGCTTTACACTTGCAATACAATATTACGAACCAGAGGAATGGCCTCCAGACAAGTAATAGAGACAGGCGCTGATTGATGTATGTAACCTGTCTCACTTGATAGTTCTCTCACCTCTTAATCATAAGGTTGTGAGTTCAAGCCCTATGTAGGGAATATGGGCTCAATCCCAGGTTAGGCTGACATCGGAGTACAAATTTGGGGAAGAATTGTGCTGTCGGAGGTGCCACCCTTTGGACGAGATGTTAACCCGAGGTCCCGTCTGATTGCTCAAGTGGACATTAAAGATCCCATAGCACTACAACAACAACAACAAAATTAAATGTATAGAGCGCCTTTCCCAGTACAGCTACCCCGCCCCAACCACAGTTTTTTCTACCGCGAATTTCACATATCCACGGTTGCCTCTCTGCGACAACCTTTGCCAACCGCGGCAGTGAATTTTGCCTATCCACGGGTTTTAACACTAACACTAGCATTTGGCACTAGGATCCAACTGCATCAACCAGCCACGATGTCGCTTCTCTCTTAGGATTAAGGTAAATAACATGAATTTATTGTTTTTTATATTTTTTTTATTGTGTTATTTGATGATTTATTGTTTTTGTTAGGTTATTGTGTTTTCTTTTGTGTTCAGTAAAAGAACAAGCAACTTACTCCCCCTATCCCCATGTTTCCCATAGGGCCTTGTATTTCCCAACTGCGGTTTTACTAACCACGGGGGGTTTCAGGAACGTATCCCCCGCGGTTGGAGAGGGGCACCTGTATTCAAAAAGAGAAAGTGTCCTGGCCTACAATACTCCAAATAAAATTGGTCATGAACTTCACGGCTATTTGTGGGATATCGCAGTGTGGTTCAGCAGCAAAATTGGTTGTTGTGTTTGCCAACAATTTCACAGTCATTACACTTCACAGTAAATGCTATGAAGCACTTGCTTTGCAAGTATCAAGGTGGATCACACTTCTGAACGTCTTTAATACTTGTGAAACATATAATTGGCCAGTAGGGGGCAGTAGGGGGCAGCAGAAATCTATACTGTGTTTAAACATTGTTCAGTGGGACAGTACCAACATTTGTTTTAGTTACTGTATCTGGAAAAAAATACTCTAAGGTATAGTAGCTAATTTTGCTATTATTTTCAGAAAATAGTTTATGCTCAGATCAGGGAGAATTGATTATTTAAAAGTGAACATAACGCAAAATACTGTAGATGCTGCAAATCAAAAACAAGAACAGGAATTGCTGAGAACACTCAGCAGGTCAGGCAGCATCTATTGAGAAAGGAAATTGAGTCAACATTTCAGGTCTACAACCCCTTCCTCAGAGCTCCCGAGTTGGCCAACAATCCCCCAAATAAAATTGGTCACTCACTCCATAACTGTTTCAAGCACTCTGAGACACCATCCGGCATGGAGGGCACTATATAAATCAAAGTTGTTGTTGTTTATGGTATATTGCTGTGTGCAATTAACTACCATGTTTCACTCACAAAATACACAGATTTCTCAACAACGTGGTAAGGCACTATATCAAATTAAAGGATCATTATTATTTATAACTTCAGCAAACAACATAAATAATTGGTTTATGGGGAATAAATATTGGGTAAACCGATTTAAACCAGCTCAAAATAGGAAAATAAAAATCACAATTGTACAACAGAAATATGAAGAAATCCTTTTAAAAAAATTCTTCTGGTCCTTTCAGAATATCAATCTTACTGTTTTCAAATTGTGTCATCAATCTATTAAATGAGTCCAATGCTTTGATATTCCTCACTTTCATGGTTATAAAAATCACTCAGAAAGAAAATATGTAATAATATTGTCCTTAAATTTGGTACCTTAAATTTAAGCTTAAATTAGCATCTTTCCTGTCAGGAGGCCATCCCAAAGCGCTTCATAGGACACACTGTAAAGTTGAATGATTGTGTGTTTTGTGGATAAATGGGCAGTCAATTTGCATACAGCAAGGTCCCACAAAGAGCCATGAGGTAAATTACTGATTTTATTTGGGCATTGTTAGCCAGTACATTGAGAGAAAAACACCCTTCCTTCTCTATTCAAATAATACCATAGGAACTTTACTGTCCACTTAAACAGTAAGACTTAGTTTAAAATCTCATTCACCTCCAACAATGCAGTACCCCACAGCACTGTAATGGAGTATCATACTTAGACCAACTTAATTCTTCGACCCCCCCCCACGTTTTTTACCCCTTCCCAAACACTCCCCTCCCAGCTCGGGTCACACGCCTCCTGTGCAGCGCCTTGGGACGTCCTCCCGACGTGAAAGGCGCTTTATAAGTTTAATTTGTTGTTGTTGTTGTTTTGAATGCTGAGGGTCAGATATCGTATTGGAGAAAGCAATATTTCTTTGTTTATCCTCCAGAAACGTAACATAACATTTACAGGTTATGGAAGGAGCAGATGAAATGGGGAGAAAGGTGGGCTGATGCAACTGCCAGATGGACCACCCTGTCTTAAACTATATAAGTTCCAAATCCTTATCTGGGGGCTTGAACCACAACCCTCTGACTTCCCGGCCCAGTGATACCTAATAATAATCCCTCCAAAAAAAACACAATAATAAAATTGGTCATTTCAATCCACGACTGTGTGTGGGACACTGCTGTGCGCAATTGGCTGCCGCGATTCGCCCACAAATATATACAGTCAATTCACTTTACAGTACATTCTGTGAAGCGCTTTGGGACGTTGATAAGATGTGGAAAGCGCTATATCAAATGCAAGGATTATTATTATTATTACTGAGCCAGGAATATACATATTCTTGTAACATTCTTTGTGATGCCTCAACAGGTAGTTTGTTGCTGTGGGCCCAGAAATAGTGTGTGTGAAAACTCATTCACATTGTAACCACTACCTCATTGTTTTCACTTCCCTGTCTTCTCCTGCATATTCATGAAATTGGTATCCGACCATGGAAATGGGTGAGGGGTGGTGGGAAATCTACATTCTATTTAAACATTGTTCAGAGGGACAACATATTCCACTGAGGCACATCTTAAAATTTGGCGCTTTTAATTTTATTTAGTGGCATTCACTAAAATAAGAACATTTTCAATACATGTTTATAATAGGATCTTTAATAACAAATGGTATATAAAAGACCTAATGATAATTTTTTAACAATGTACGATAGAACCCAGGGGAGAGAGCTAGGGAGAGGGGGCAAGGTCGGCGCAAGCCAGGTATTAGTTAGCAATGAGCGTAACCGTTGTGTTATGTTATACTCATAAGGCTGAAGATTATTTACACAAAGGCCTTTCAATTGTTCTCTGATGAAAGTTTTATCTTTCTATGTTTTAATTACAGTATAATTAATATGTTAGTACAGTGTGCTCTTAACAAGTGACAAATGGTCAAATACATAAACAATGGGGTCTAATTGGTGATATTTCTTAACAAGGAATTCAAGTCACTCAAGCTGGAATTACAATATGTGGCATCGACCTGTGCAAATTCTGCTCCAACACATCTGCTTCCGAAGCAGGGGTCAGGTATCTAGTTTTAGACAGGCGTGCATTTGGATTGCTACAGTTGGCAACATGGTCCTGGGATAGGAGGGGCTCCTGACTGCTGTCAATGGACCTTGCTGGATGGACGTTAGGTAAGGACAACAATGGCCTTGGCTCTGAAACCATCTGCGGTCCACAAATCTGCTAACACTCACTGCCAAGGCTCACACGTGAATGAGGTGAGGTAAGGTGTTGGAGGACAATTGGCGCCCATCAAACTGCACCACTGGAGAAGGAAACAGGAGCGTTCAGAAGGGGAGGAGGAGAGGAAATTGGAGACAAAGAATGGTGAAGAAAGAAAACATTTTAGATATTTTAATTTGTTTTGTACTTGGGTTGTGCAGGTCTCACTACACAGGTTCTACAGCCTGTACATGTTTAACCGATTCTTTAGAACAACTCGAGTATTTGGCACACTTGAACAAACATGACTAATACCAAGTACAGTAAATGGAAAGGATACTCCCCTTTAGTACCAGACTATTAAACAAAATGTTAATCAATAATAAACCAGGGCCAGTTTATGAGAACAATCACATTGCAATCACTGAACCACAAAACAAGGCATTTGGTATAAATGTTATTAGAGTTATCCATTCTTAATTGAAAAAGGTGGAATTACCTGATTCAATTACAATTGGTCGAACTCATATACGTGACATGATCAACATTGTAGACCATTATAAAGAGGTCTGCTATACTTTTATCTCCTTTAGTGTACCTGTTTACAAAGAACATATTTTGAATATGTGTCAATGAGGCTAAATTATTTTCTCATTTCTTGATACAAATACAACAACAACAACAACAATTTACATTTATAGAGCGCCTTTCACGTCGGGAGGACGTCCCAAGGCGCTGAAAAATACAGCCTGTGGTAGCACTCTTGTCATTCAGTTACAGGTTCAAGTCTCAGTTTGGGTTTAGTACCCAAAGTAAGCTTGCAATGCAGTGCAGTGCTGAAGAGAGTGCTACATTATCGAAAATACTTCCATTCAGAGGAGCTGTTGAATTGAATGAAATCTTACCTGCCTATCTGCCTATAAAAATCCTGTGGCTCATTGAAACAGAAAGACCATTTCCCCTGTCTTAAATTATTCAAAATTATTGATTGGTTCATTCATTTATGCCTTTAGGGTGCAAACGGCTGACATGTTTACCTACAAAAAAGGTCCCTACCTTGTGGCAGTAATTACCTGTGAGCCCTTTGAGAAACCATGTAACACAAATTTACAATGCTTTCACATTAGGACGACATCACAATATGCTTGTTTTGATGAGATAAGATGCAGTTTCTTTCTTTATGACCAAGTGCATACACAGAACTAACCAATTCAACCCCTAAACATTTTTTTAAAATATTCCTTAAAAGTTGTCAAACAGTCAGCCCATTTATAACAATAATAATCCTTGCAATTGATATAGCACTTTTCACGTCTTCTAGAAGTCTCAAAGTGCTTCACACAATACAATAATAACAATTAATCTTTGCATTTGATATAGCACTTTTCACATCTTTTAGACATCTTAAAGCGCTTCACAGAATATACTTTAAATTGGCTGTATATTTGTGGGCTATTTGTATATTGGATATTTATATTGTGTATATTTGTATAATTTACAATATGTCGTAAAGTGTATTGACTGTGTTTTTGTGGGAGAAACGCAGGAGCCAATTGCACACAGCACTGTCCCGCAAACAGTCATGGATTCAAGTGACCAATTTATTGGTGTGTTTTTCTTCTGGAGGGATTATTATCAGGCATGTGGAGTAAGAAACCTTGGCCAAGGAGAGTGCTGGGAATTGAATCCAGGTCTCTCACTTGCGAGATGAGTGCTCTGACCACTGAACTACAGGACCTTCAGATACCCCAAGGCTAAACACCACAGGTTCAGAATTTCAATGGGCAGTTTAGAAAGATACAAGGAAATAGTTTTTTGACGTGGAATTAGTTGTTAAGAAAGGGCATGGTGTCTCACCTGAGAAACAGTTTGATGCTGTAGTCAATAGACAATGGGATTGGTATTCTGAAAGGATGAGATAAAATGGACTGAAAAGCCTCCTTCCCCACAACCTTTCTTTTGCTAAAAATGTTGTATGGATGTTGACCCCCAGTGCATGCAGGTGACGATATGATGTTGATTGAAATAGCTTGATGATTCACTGGTATTTGGGAACCGCAGCAGCATGATTGTTTTGGAAAGATAAGATTAAATGGGCTGAAGGACCTTCTTCATTTGAAGCTTTCTTGCAATCTGTATGTTCGCCTACAACATACACAGTCACTACACTTCATTCTTTTGAAGTTCTTTGAGACGTCGTTCTTTGAGACGTCGTTCTGCAAGGATTATATTTATATTATAGTATTGTGTCCATTCATCTCAGTAACTTAAAACAATTAAACAATGATTTTTTTCTGAACAGGAACACCTTATGCCTTGTGCTTATCAAATATTCAAAAATACAACAGAGACATGATAATAATAATCCTTGCAATTAATGTAGCACCGTTCACTTTGGGAGGATGTCTCAAAACATTTCACTTAGGTTTTACAGTAAAGTGTATTGAATGTGTATTTTGAAGGCAAATGTGGCAGCCAAGTAAATTAGGACATTTCATCCTGCACACATTTGAAATGGAAAGCCTGATTTATAGTTCCTGCTCTAAAATCATACGAGGGCTAAGCAGAACTATGTATACATATAATATAATAATCCTTGCATTTTGATATAGCACTTTTCACATCTTCTAAAAGTCTCAAAGTGCTTACAGAATGTACTGTAAAGTGAATTGACTGTATATTTGTGGGCGAAACGCAGCAGCTAATTGCGCACAGCAGTGCCCCACAAACAGTGGTGGATTGAAATGACCAATTTTATTATTGTTGTGTTTCTTTTTGAGGGATTATTATTAGGCATGTAGAGTGAGGAAACTTGCCCAAGGTTTCGCAGACCCAAATACTGCTCACTTTCTCAAGGTGATTTTGGTAGGTGAACTCCAGTGTGCAGTGCTCCAAATTTGCATATATAAAACCAGATTTTTACTGTTCTTTTCACAATTATTTGGTGCAATTTTCTTGACAACAACAAATCGTATTTATATAGCGTCTTTCGTGTGAGGAGGACATCTGGATACATTAACAAATCTTTGAGTAAAAATAGAAAATCTCAGCCTAAATACCGGCATTTACAATGCCATCTTTTTTGCGGATGATCTTGAACAGTTTTGGCATGAAATGTTAAGATGATGCTTTATTTGTGAAAGGCATTGGAAATGTGTCCTATCTGCAGTCTTAAAATATGTTGTGCATGAATGCCTTGTTTAAAATGTAATCCCCTTTTTATTTTCCGATAATGTTTTCCTTCCTTCACATGACGCAGTTTCTTTCACCCGTAACATTAATTATGTGATTAACGAAATATTTTTGCCATTATTTTGACTGGCAGTCCGTCTTTGCACTAACCATTTGTGAAAGGTAAAGCTATTATACAGTTAGCGATGTGCTCTAGCATATTAAATTACTTTCCTATTTTCTCCCTTCCCTTCTGATGGTTTCTTTTGGTGGCATTCAATTCAACAGATTCCAAATGGTTTCCATCCATTTTCCAACAGGGGTCAATGGTTAATGACCACACTTGGTAAAACTGGTTGATTTTCATTTACCTCCATAACTAAGTACACATGTGCCAAATGTAACAGCCCACCACTGCCCTGATTGAGATCAGCTTACTCAGTGTGAAGAAAGATGCTTTGGAGCTCCATCATCACTTTGGCTCATTGTTGGACAATGAAGACCATATTTCCACAGAAGCACACGAGGAAAGCTTTGCGATTCCAGTTGGTTAAACTTACACAATCGTTTTTGCCAACCTGCGGCTCTTTGGAGTTAGGTAATCATGGTTGAACCGCTCCACGGAGAGAGTGCACATTTGATTCCAAACATGGTATTTTCCATATGTAGTTCGGATGCATGGAACTCCCAGTTTAGGTTGGATGCTCTGAAGCATGGTGATGGGTTTGCATATGTGTCAGACACACAAACAAAAAAAAGCATAGAATATAGGAAAGTATTATATCGTTTTCTACAACTGATTTGTATCCAAATTGATTTATTGCTTCACTGATTCATATGCTAGTTTAATTAGAATTAGGAGGATGTGGGGGAGTAGGGAATTTATCCATCTGATGAAGAAACCATATCCTAAAACAACATTTGGTAATAAACTTCCTCATGTGTTGCAACATGGGCGAGTTTAGAAGGATATTTTGGTTTGCTTATCTTCTTTGGAATTCTGGTATTCTGGTAGGTATTCACACTGAGGTTTTAATGCTTTATAGTTACAGAATGTGCACAAGAATTATTAAGAAAAAATGCAAGAATTTTCCACAATTTTGCAAGATCTTAAATATTAACATAAAATTGTCTTTCAGGTGGAATTTCAGTCTCAAATGGGCCAAAAGAGTGTATTTTGTAGGCAAACACATCAGCCAAATTTGTGCATAAAGAGTCATAAAGATTTTATTAAGATTTCTTCAGTACATATTTAATCCACTCCTCTGAGCACTATTATAGAGTAACTTTGTTGTTGTTGTTGTTGTTGTTTACCTGTGGTACTACCATCAAAATGAGAGCACAGGGCTACCACAACAGATAGCCTAATGGTAACATTGTATCATAGGAAAAGACCATGCACAGGAGAACATCACAGAAGACACATTTTCTACTCATGTGAAGAAAACAATAAATATTTATTATTAAATCACTACTTCTTCCTCTACTACTTGTATTGTAATGAGGCATGGAGCAACAACAAGATCAGGCAATAGGAATGTGGCAAAAGGAGTAAGGGAACCATATTGATGCTGATAATCTCTTAGATCCAACAATTAAATAAAGAACTCTGTTAAGCTTCCAATGAGTGTAAGGGATAGTAGGTTTGATAGCTCCATATGTGTGCCAGGTATGACCAAAACCAATGTATAAAGTTTCGAGTTAGGCACCAAAGATATCCATAACTGGAATGGATGGTAATTACTTGGTCTCTAATCTCTCATTGAAAACCCGATGTCCTTTGTCCTTCAAAAACAACAACAATGATTTGCATTTATGTGGCGCCTTCATATAGAAAGATAACATCTCCTCATGCTTTACAAAGACAGGTGGGAACTTGAGCTAGAAGGTAGATAGGAGGGTGTGGACAAAGCTGCAGTCAAATAGATAGATCTTTGGACGGGGTTTGAAAGCAGAGGGAGAAGGTGATGAGCAAAGATTTGTAGAGTGTGGAGGTTTAGTGGCTGAAATCTCATCTGCCAATTGTGGAGTTCTGTGGCTCAGTGGTTAGAGCACTCACCTTATATGTGAGAGACCTGGGTTCAATTCCAGTCAGGGTAAAACCTTGGGCAAGTTTCCTTAATCGCAAGCCGAATAATAATCACTCAAAATAAAACAATAATAAATTGGTCATTTCAATCCAGGACTCTTTGTGGGACTATGCATAATTGGCTTCTGCATTTCGCCCACATATATATATATAGTTACAGTCAATTCATTTTACAGTATATTCTGTAAAGCGCTTTGAGATGTTTAGAAGACGTGAAAGGTGCTATATCAAATGTGAGGATTATCATTATTATTAGAGCGGGTGAGATGGGAAACAGGGGCATGAAACAGACCAGGGTTGGCAGAGTGGAGGGAGAGGCTGGGGGAAGGTAAAGTGAAGGTATTGGGGATCTTAAAGTTAATCCTTCATGATGGTAGGTTTATTTGACAGACCACAATAATTGAGCGCACTTTGAGTAGTTTGAACTGTAAACCACAATCCCCAGCAATGCATTTATGAAAGTTATTGCTTTTTGGATGAAACAATGAACCCAAATCTAGTTTGTCTATTTCAAGTGAATGTTAAAAATATCATGATTGCATAAAAGAGAAGGCGAGACGCCAGGAGAAAATGATCGATTCCTCGGGCATCAGTTGGCGTCACTTCCTACATACCACTCATGGATATGCCCCATGCTAGGCTTATGTCACTACTGTGTGACTACCAATGTTCTGACTGCCTGTTTGCCTGACATCAAGGCCTGAATGAGTGCCAACTTTCTGCAGCTGAACATGGCCAAAATGGAAGCCATTATTTCTGGGTCTAGGTTACCGCCAAATCCTATCCATAGCATACATTCATGTCACACAAGACAGTTCCATCAATGTTTTTTCACTTGTGGTTCTGAACTCCTTAACCTTTCCTATCTATCCTTCAGATTCATCAAACCTGTGCACAATCTTGACATCAGCTTCGATCCCCAGTTATCTTTCCACTGTACATCTGCTCCCTGACTGGGACTCCATCACATTGTCCACCTTTGACCCTAACTTACTGCAAACGCTCATTGATGCTTTCATCACCTTCTCTTCAATTTTTCCTGTGCACTCCTCTCCAGTCTCCCCTGCTCCTCTATTAACAAGGTACAAATGATTTGAAACTGGTCTCCCATGTTTTCACTTGTCTGCACTCCCATTGGCCATGCTAGGCTCCACTGACTGCAGAACGATTTCAAGATCCTCGCCCTCACTTCACATCTTTTCACTGGCACCTCCCTACCTCCCCAATCTGCTCACACGATACTCCTCTACCCATTGCCTTTGCTTACCTAACACAAGTTTCTGCATGACCCTCAAGCCACAGCACTATCATCTGCTCCAAGATGCCACCTGCATGAAGGGCGCCCTTAGTTATTGTTAAATATAAGTTGTTGTGAATGAAGTATTTTTAAACCAGTATATTCATAAAAATTAGACCATATAAGGAGACCATTGTCCTGTGTATAGTTTCTCTTCAAATACTCATCCAAACACTTTAAATGTTGCCGTGTGCGTAGCGCCTGTGTTTTGTTGAATGAAATTATTTCAACTTGCTTACTTGTAGACTGATACGAGGTTTCCATGTTTTTCTTTTTCTTGACTGTGTAACATATAAATGGAAGTTGCAAAAGCTATGCTGTTTTGTTTTGCATGATTATAAATGAATCACGTGTAAATATAAATTACAAACAAGATCATTTACTTTGGAACTGATCCAAAGTACATTTTACCAGCACAGGTGGCTTTGCATTCCATTCAAATTGGCAGGGATTCAATGTGGATTGAGTGGTTATTTAACAAGTGGTGTTAAATGTCTAATGTTTCCATTCTATGTTCAATTATACCAATAAATCCTGCCAGCAGTGTACTCCTGCCAGCATCATGTGAACAAAAGGTCAAATGACTGAATCAACTATATCAATACATATAAAATTCTGATAAACAATACAAAAAGATTTGTAATGCAGTTAGTTTGAGTTCTCAGGGTAGTGTGAAGAATGAATCAACTATTAATTGTTCTGCCGTAAAACCACTGAATCTTTCTTGAAAGAAATTTAGTGCTAAATTCATTAAATATGGCCCAAATTGCTAGTTGTCTATGTGAATTCAATCACAAAACAATGACCAGGACCTTTAAATCTGCCCGGCGCATCTAACCATGTGCCAGCAACAAATACCTGTGTGTGTAATGTGTTGACAACTTTTTCTCTCACAGCGAACCAAACAACCATAATCCACTTTCAGCCTTACATCTTTCTCTACATACTGCATTTGAAAAGTGTTTTTGTTTGTCATACAGGCATCTAACACGTATCTTACCCAATAGTTTCTGGAATTAGGTAAGCGGGATATGTCTCTTCAGGGACAGAGTGCACATTCCTTTCCAACAATCTATCTCTGGAATTGCCATGTGTGGGTGGGATCCACAGAATTCCCAGTTTGGTTTGGATACTCTTAAGCACGGTGATGGGTTAACTGCCTATATCAGACACCCAGCTGACCAAAAAATAATCTGACACACACATAAACCCATTGCTGTGCATAAGAGTATCCAAACCTGAGAATCAGTTCTATATATGCAGACAATCTATACCTACTCCTACTCTAGAATGGAAGCCACGCAGTCTCTGTGGTGTGACCCAGCCTGTTCACCTATTCAGAAGTAGTAGTCACAGAGCCAAGGTTTAATGTAGTGGGATGTACATTAAAGTACTTATTTTTCCAAACAATTAAATTGTCAGCACCAATATAACCATCATTTTAACCAGCTATCAAGTAGCATCCAATGTAAAACATATCTGTACTATCTGGCAAGCTTTCTCACTACTTATCCTACAGGGTAGGGCTTTCACTTTGAGGGTTAATGGGAGCTAAGTTGAAAAAGTCCCTGCCAATAGTGACTGGTTTGCCCTTCCAAGTCCTGCTGAAGAGCCAGGGGACTGTCATCAGCAGCCCCCAGAGTATTTCAGATCCCACTGGCTCAGCAAATGGACTTCTGAGACTGGCAAAGAGGTTGGGTTAGGGATAGCCAGTTGAAGCTGAACTGACTCCTTGAACCCAATTCAGATGGCTCCAAGGTAGGTTATCAGGAATTCCCTCTGCTCCACCATCGGTAGTCGTGCATTTACAATATATCCTGCAAAATGCTTTAAGACTTCCTCCCAATATGTATGGTGCAAATACAATTATTTTTATTATTATTATTCAGTTGAAGAACAGAAAACAGTACTCCAACAGTTTCCACTTCATATATCAGCAATTCTTGGATAGAATAAGTAATTTAGCATTAGATTATACCACAAAGATAATGCTTGTGCCTCTAGGGAACCCAGCTGAGATTGCTTAGGGCTAAATCAGGTGGAAACCTTACAGCGGACATTCAGAGGAAAAAATCCTACTTGAAGTTAGTTAGGAATTTAGTCCGATTTAGTCCAGGGATTGTATATGAAGAAATTTAGAAATCAAGCTCTAAATGTACTTAGCATTTACAATGCTCGGGAACAGTTTCAAAGATATTCTATGAATTGATTAATTCACTGTACAAATAATTCCATTCCAAATAAATTTTTCCAGTCCATTAACTTCTTTTTGTACTGACGGTAGCACTTAAAACCCAGAATTTTGATTAATTGCAATGCTATTGTTACATCTGACTGCATTCATAGCATTGTGTGAAATATACTGTAATTGTTGACTGAAAATAGTGTAACAGTTCATTTGTAGGTGCGTCTGCAAAAGAATAAACAGGTTAATCTTACATCGATCTATGCTGCAAGAAAAGAATCCAGGACTGAAATCTCATTTTAACTGCTTTATTTAAACAGCTTTCTATGCTTTCAGTAAGTTTGTCAGTTATTTTCAAGCTACCGTAATAGGTATGCTGCATTTTTATGTTGTTCTCTATTGAACACATTTAAATCGATGAATTTTCATTTGTTGTCCAGATTTCTTGAAATTTTGTTGAAAATCCAGCAAGTGACACATCAAAGTTTGGGGAAAATTGTTCGAATTACAATAAATAATTTGCACCCTCCTCATAATTCGCTTTTTACATATATGAAGGGGAAAGGAAGAGAGAATTTGCACGGTGGGGACTCATAAATACAGGCACAGTTGGGATGAATAATAATAGTAATCCTTGCATTTCAGATAGCACCTTATTACTTCTTTGAGACGTCTCAAAGCACTTCACAGAATATACTGTAAAGTGAATTATATTTTGTATGTAATATTTTGGGTATATTATTTATCTGTATATTTTGTGGGAGACATGTAGCAGCCAACTGCACACAGCAGTGTCCGACAAACAGTAGTGGATTGAGTAACCAAATCATTATTATTGTTTTAATGCATTCTTACCCCAGAAAAGTGATCCGTAATCTACTAACAACGGGGTTCCTATTTACTGCTAGGTAAACAGAAGTGTGTGGAGTATGGAAACTTGTCCAGTGTTTCTCCATGCTAGGAATCGAACCCAGGTCCTCTTGTTTGCAAAGCAAGTATTCCAACCACTAAGATAAATGGACTAAGATGTCTACCCTCTAACCTGACTCTATGTAAATGAACCTAATTGTGTTGTGATTCCTGTGCTATTTTCATTCATAGAAGATATTTGTAGTAGGAAAGGGTGCAAAATCCACAGAAATGCGTGATGACCATAATAAGAGCAATACAGTATATGTTTCAATACTCCTAAGCATGATGATGGGTTTCCGCAAATCCGCCTGACCTCCACCAAAAAGTTTCAATAGCCCACTGATTACGATGTTTATTTTTGCCATAATGAACGTCTCAAAGCTTTTTTAAGGTCATGGGCCTAATTTGTGAAATTGAATCATACAGTACATAATAGATCCTGAAGGTACACAGAATGGATCTTTCAAGTTGTAGTGTTAATTTTACCATGGATTCAACATGCAACTGACCTTATAGTGCATTGTGAGGCAAATAGCGTCCTAACCTAATTCCCTCCATGGTTTTTCCCTCTGCGACCTCCTCAAACCGTACCTACCCGAACACCCCCTCCACTCAGTGAAAAACGGCTTGCTTTATATCCCCACTCCACTAACAGTGGTCAGCCTTTCAGTACTGCAATCTGCCCCCACTCTCTGGAACTCCATCCTGAATTCCCTATAACTCTCTTTAACCCTCACCGCAATCAATGCCCACCTACAGACCTTTTACTTTGACCATAATTTTAACCATCTTTCCCCCCTCATCCCCCTCGCTCTGGCTCCCACACATGTCTTGGGTGAAAACTCTCGGCTGTCCAGCGTCTTGGGATGTCCTTCCGAAAGGCTCTATATAAATGTAAATTGGCAGTGTATCGCACACAAATAATACATAGAAATGGCTTTAGGAAGCAGCTTTAAGACAGTATCCCTTTAAGAATATACTTTGGAAATAGTGGATAGCTAATTAGTGACAATGAGTAACCCAGTGTTCGTTCACCAGAATGATATATCTATTATTCGTGTGTGGTATCCACATGTGGGAGTTATTCAGCCCTGTACCACCCAATGGTTTATATCCTGATAAATAACTATTCCCTGTCATGCATCCTATATTTATATACAACTTATATTTGCCATTGTAAAATTGCCATCCCAGAAATATGTTTCTTAAACCAACACACCTTTCAGTTTGTTTTTTTACATGAGCAACTTTCAATTAATCAACTTAAAGAATAACTCTAGGAAGAGGTTTCAAAATCATTTTGGGTTAATCTCTAAACTTGTGTGGACCTTGTAAAATTGCAATCAAAATTGGAATTAATTAAATAGACAAACATAACAATCATCATTTTGCCAGAGGTACAATCTTGGGCAAATGTATTTTGCTTTTGTGGAAAGCATCTGTTGTGTGACACACAGTACATCTTACCACTGAATAAATATCATTGCTTAATAATAATAATCCTTGCATTTGATATAGAGTCTTATCATATCTCAGAATGCTTCACTGAATAAATTGTAAAGTGGATTGACTGTATATATTGTGGGTGAAACACAGCATCCAATTGTGCACAACAATGTCCCACAATCCATCGTGGATTGAGTGACCAATTTTCTTTTAGTTTATAAGCTATCAGTAGATTTTCACACTGAAAGCAAATGGCTGAAAAATAATTGCAATTAGATAAAGCAGGCTGCCCCTTTTTTGTTTGGTTCTCCAGCTGTCTGACAAATGCACCATGCAAATCTGCTGTAGCCAACAAGAGTATCCAAACCGTAGTCTCACATACAGTCTGCAATTTGCAATATCCTATCTGATTCTTTGTGTTAATTAATACTAGAAAACAGTTATGAAAACCCAAAGATCCCTATCCTGATTCAAGTGTGTCCCTCATAACGGATCATATCAGAACCCAATAATTCTGCGTGTGTCAAGATTCTTTTCATACATTCCGCATGAATAACGTCATTTGGTAATCTTACTCTATTACCTCCCTCGTTCATAATCCAGTGATTGTATGTTATTTAACTGACTCCCTGAATCAGTTAGTAATCTATTATTTGCACTTAAGTGGACCTGCTGTTCCAGTATACTGTTACCAAAGACTTTTTCCCAATGGAAATATCTCTTTATTCCCATGGCACCTCGGTGTACAAGTTTACACATTTTATATGTAGGTCTATATTGACCTCAGCCTTTCCTTTGCTAAATCAGTTCTTCTGCCTTCCCTCTGTCCATTTCTTTAATCCATCGAAAGTCATTCCAAAGATCCTCTCTGTGCTTCCTTTCTGCTCTTCTTTGCTCGAACCAAAAGCATTACTGTTTAAATCACAAGACAATGAGGTGCAAAATGCAATTTCAGAACAGACACCAGGAAATATTTCTTTACCCAGAGGTTAATTAACAGCTGGAAAAAGTTACCAGGAAGGATGGTTGAAGCTATGATGCTGGATTCATGTAACAATCAAGGCAAAGTGTACATCATTACTTGAACCTGTGTCCACAACATCCCTCACAGACATTTGACACGTCATGAAGAACATATGGTTTGCTTATTATACAGCAACTTCCAACAATAAATTGCATTTATATCGGGCCTCTCACACAAGGTAGAATCCCAGAGCGCTTTACAGTGGTGGGGCACGACACCAGTTGAGGGCAGAGAGGGGAGGGGGTTGTGGGGTTGGTAGGTATGGTCAAAGGGGAAGGTCTTCGGTCGTGACCTGAAGATGGGGAAGGAGGGGACAAGGTAGAGGGATAGAGGAAGAGTGTTCCAGAAATTCAGGACATAGTGGCTAAAAGCACGGTCACCAATGGTGAAACGGAAGGCAAGAGCTGCATGCAGGAGGCTAGAGCCAGTCAAACTGAGGCATCAGAAAGTGGGTTGGGGAGTGAGGAGGTCAGAGAAGTAAGGAGGTGCCAGGGCATGAAAAGATTTGAAGATGAATGTGAGGATCTTGAAATCGTTCCGTTCAGTGATGGGGTGCCAGTGTAGCACAGATAGTGGAGCCTGTATAGAACTGGGGTATGGAGTTTACTGCTGGTGAGTATGAGTGAATATATATGGTAGTTAGTGAATCAGTTAGATTACATACTATAGTTTGTACTGGTTGAATGCAATATTTTACTTTAAATCTGTAGTTTAACCACAACAAAATTATTAACCTCAGTGTTACAGAGTAAAATACTGGTTTGAAAACCTAAAACCCCCTTTCCCCTTATTTTAGGAGTAGAACTCCAGCCAGTGTAACACAAACATGTGACACATCAACCTAATGTCTGAAATGCTGTCCAATGGACCAACCTTGAGATTTTAAATTTACAGTAAATTCTGTGCATTGTTTCAAATGTCTCAATGATGTTACCAGATGCTATATCAAATGCAAGGATATATTATTATTTTAGTGCTGAGTTGGCTGAGTTGCATGTGGAGGTTGAATTAGTCCTTTGAATTGAGGTTGAATTAGTCCTAGTGGAGCTCCTGTGGCTCAGTGGTTAGAGCACTTGTCTTGCATGCTGGGGAGACCAAGCTAGGGAGACCTGTGTTCGAATCCAGGCAGGTCAGGGCGAAACCTTGGACAAGTTTCCTTACTCCACATGCCTAATAATAATCCCTCCAAAAAAAAAAATTTAAATTGGTCATTCCAATCCACGACTGTGTGTGGGACACTGCTGTGCACAATTGGCTGCCGTGATTCACCCACAAATATATACAGTCAATTCACTTTACAGAATATTTTGTTAAGCGCTTTGGGACGTTGATAAGATGTGGAAAGCGCTATATCCAATGCAAAGATTATTTATTATTAGTCCCAGCCTTCCCAAGATTAGAGAAGGGAAAATCAGTCAGGGTTCCTGCTCCTGGTTCTTCTTTAGCACTCTCTACAGGTTGCATGTGTGACTCCCAGGTGGGGAGAGATGAAGCTTGGCTGTACTTTACTTTCCACTTCAGTGACCTGCTGACACTCATTGCCAAAGCTCAACCATGAACAATAGCCACTTGGGCAAGATATATTGAATAATACAAAAGACAACAAAATGGGATCAGGAATTCCACAAGCTTCCTCCCCTCCTATACCTCTCTTGTAAGATCCATAGAGGGCATCAGATGTGCATAGAAGCACATCCCGACAAGAGGCCAGAGTAAGAATAGATGGGCAAATGCCAGTGGGGATAAAACTGGAAAAAATAATAAGATGGGCTAAATTTGAGAATCATTGAAAGGGCCTATTAATTCTGCCAGCTCTTTACTAACATTTCATTAGCACCTGGAATGAGCTCTCCTTTGTTAAAGTTAGTAGAGGAGGAGCTGGTTAATGTGGAGTTGCCACCAACTGCAAGTTACCAGTTACATGTACTATCCCGCACCCGCCTCCGCGACCACATAACCCCCACCCTCGCCCGTCTCCACTGGCTCCCCATCCTCCAGAGGCTCGAGTTTAAGATCCTCGTCCTCACCTACAAGGCCTTACACGGCCTTGCCCCATCCTACTTAACCGATCTACTCTCCCCCTACACGCCCACCCGGACCCTCTGTTCAACAGGACTTGGCCTGCTCCAAGCCCCCCGCCCGAACCGCCCCACCATCGGAGGCCGGGCCTTCAGTTTCTCCGCTCCCACCTTATGGAATGCCATCCCTCAATCCCACCGTTTTGTCTCTTCCCTTTCCTCTTTCAAGGCCGGTTTGAAGATTTTCCTCTTCGATCGTGCCTTTTGTTCCACCCCGAACTCTTTTACCTCCCCTTTGTGTTTCACCCCTTCCCAAACACTCCCCTCCCAGCTCGGGTCACACGCCTCCTGTGCAGCGCCTTGGGACGTCCTCCCGACGTGAAAGGCGCTCTATAAATGTAAATTGTTGTTGTTGTTGTTGTTACATCCCTCTGCTGTACGCATTATCTCAACCGAGATGAGCCCAGACAATTAAGCCAATTGCGCATAGCAGAGTCCCACAAACAGTCGTGGATTGAAATGACCAATTTATTATTGTTTTTTGTGAGGGATTATTATTAGGTATGTGGAGTAAGGAAATTTTTCCAAGGTTTCATCCTGCTGGAATCGAACTTAGGTCTCTCGCTTGTAAGGCGAATGCTCTAACCACAGAGCTGCAGGGCTTCACACACAAATCCAGCTCTAGTTCCAGCTGTAGCAGATAACCTACAAAAAACAACCTACAAGAAATACTGTATTCCATTCTTTGTGCCAGACAATTCAAATAAAATGTTAATATGCATCAATATATTTTAATAAATATAAGCGAATGAAAAATGTGGGAATCATCCTGAATATCTGATTTTCATATATATCAACACATACTTTGCCACTGAAAATGTCACCTAACTAATCCCTCTATATTATTTGGTATAACAGCAGCAACTGTACATAGCCATTATTGCAGCCTCAAGGTACACCGGATCCTCAATATCTTTCATACAAAACTTTGAATTGCTTTGAGACATTACAAGTATTATATAATATAAGAAATATTAATAATCCTTGCATTTATTGTAGCTCTTTTCACATCCTCTCGGCGTCTCAAAGTGCTTCGCAGAATATCCTGTAAAGTAAATCGAGTAGGTATTTGTGGGTGAAATGCAGCAGCCAATTGCGCTTAGCAGTGTCCCACAAACATTTGTTAATTGAAGTGGCCAATCTATTATTGTTTTTTTTCTTGAGGGTTTATTATCAGGTGTGTGGAGTAAGGAAACTTACGCAGGGTTTTACCCCACAGGGAAAAATAAATCCAGGTCTTATGCTTGTGAGGCGATTGCTCTAACCACTACAGGATCTATAATGAATGAATGAATAAACCTGTGACATTCAGTGAAAGTATAAATAGGATCTTTGCAACAAAAAAACTAATCAAATAATATAATTGGCTATTAGCAGCAGCTGTTTAAACAGGTGTAGTGCTTTCCAAAGTGGTGCTAGGAAATTCTTAATAAATGTCAGATCACTTAGCCAAAGCAAACCAATGTTTATTTCTTGTACAACATGGGTAAATTTAGCTTCTCTTGTTAAGAATAAAAAATGTTTTGACAGCAAATAAAGGATAAGCCAATGTCTACAAATTAATATGGATTTTACGTGACTTGCTGACAATTGTTTATCATCATCATACACACACTGTATTTGGCAATACTCCAACTGCAAACACAAACACAGTTGTTTACAGAATGGTTCACCAAATGTGGCACTTAAATATTCATTTACCCAAATCACTCTACAGGAATGGTAAACATTGTTACCAACCACATACAGTATACGGTAATCCTTAACTTGAAATTGTATTGGATGAGAAGCACATTGCAAGGCATGAGCAAGATATATTCATACCACAGTGCTTTTGAACAGAGGAGCTCCTGTAGCTCAGTGGTTAGAGCACTCGCCTTACAAGTGAGAAACCTGTGTTCGAATTCAGGCAGGTCAGGGTGAAACCTTGGGCAAATTTCCTTATTCCACATGCCTAATAATAATCCATCAAAGAAAACCACAATAATAATATTGGTAATTTTTAATCCACAACTGTTTGTGGGACACTGCTGTGCACAATTGGCTGCTGCGTTTTGCCCACAAATATACAGTCAATCCACTTTACTGTATATTACAGTATATTCTGTGAAGCGCTTTGAGATGTCGATAAGATGTGAAAAGCGCTATATCAAATGGCAGGATTATTATTATTATTCTTCATTATATATTTAAATACCCCCATGGCCGACCCTTCCTCTGTGACCTTCTCAAACCTTACAAATCTGTCTGCTCAACCAGTCTGTTTCATGTCACCGGTTTCATTGTCAGTCCAGCTTTCAGCCCAGCTGCCCCCATTTTTTGGAACTCCATCCCACAGTCCTTCCACCTCGTCCCATCCCTTGCCTCCTTCAAGATCCATCTCAAGATCCCACTCTTCGACTGTGCTATCTATCAACCTCCATCCCACCCTGCTCTCCACCCTCCCTTAATCCAACCCCAGCTTGGGTACAAAATATTGTCTGTCCAGTGCCTTGAGGTGTCCTCCCTAAGTGAAAGGGTGCTATATAAATTAATTTTGTTGTTGTTGTCATCACCCCATCCTAAATAAAACCCTTCCCTGGACCCATCCCAGCTCACAAACTTCCAAACCCGTCACTCCATAAACTACAGATGATCCAGAACTTTGCAGCTTGTGTGCTCTCCTACACACTGCTCCATGACCCCATCAAACCGAACCTCACCCAGCTCTACAGGCACAGAGGATTGAGTTAAAAATCCTTGTCCTCACCTTAAAGACCCTCCATTGTCTTGACCCCTCTTACCTCTCCAACCTGCTAACCCTTTATCAACTTGTCCACTCCCACTGCTCAGCAGGATCCGGCCTTCTCCATGTCCCCCATCTTTAGCTTCTCTGCCCCCACCCTCTGGAACTCCATCCTACATTGCTGCAGCCTTGCTTCATCCCTTGCCTCCTTCAAAGCAAGCCTCAAGAGTCTGCTCTTCGACTGTGCCTTCGGACACTTTCCTACCCTCTCTTCCCTACATAATCACTGATCCCAGGACCTCCCCCACTATTCAGGACCTAATCCCTTATCCCTGATTGTTCAGTACTTTGGAAGTTCCTCTTGATGTGAAAGGCGCTATACCAATGTAATTTTATTGTTGTTGAAGAAACTAAGATTTATTTGTGTTGTACTGTATATTCTTACACGCAACATAAAAAGAAAATCCTTGCATTTGATATAGCACCTTATCATGGCATTGAGATGTCTCAAAGTGCTTTAAAGGATATACTATAAATATACTGTAAGGGACACATCTCAACACGCTTACTTTTCACTATTCCTAATATTACAAATTGTGTCAAGGTTGGAATGGAGTTGCGTTGCTCAGTTATCATTATTCTGTACCTAAAAGCTATTCTTGCCCCATTTTAAGGTAACAGATCAAGCAGTGTTTGAAACACAGCTCTCCTAAATGTATGGACATGTAGAGCAGTAGTGAATAACAAGTACTTCCACCAAAACAAGATGAGCTGCGATTTGTATTTTCTTCTTTGTTACATATATTTACACCAACAAACACACCTGTTACTCACTATTCTAACAAAATTAAGCCACAGAATTTGACAAGACAAATACATACAGCCAATAACTTATTTCGTTTGTAAGAGTTTCAAATATACCAAGTACAGTATATTTAAAAATCCCAAAGACTTCAAGACTTTCTGAATGAAAAAGGAAAAGTAAAAATTTATATGTGTTTCATTATATTTTTACAATACATCTCAAAACATTGAAATAATATCTGAAACTGAAACATAAAATCTAATTTGGGGATAACTTAGTCGTTTTTAAGTGCTGGCAGTGCAAAATAGTTGCATCAAGAGCTTGCTGATGTGCAGTAATTGATAATGTTAAATCAATCAATTCCCACTGGTCAGTGTAGTTAGCTGATCATCCTCATTTCAGCTGGGAATCCATCGGAATTTGAAACCACCATTATGTGTCCTGGTGGTGAATGCATTGCCTTGAGGAAATGCCAATGTTCTTATTGTGCAATGGTCACGAATTGAAGTCTTAAAAGATGTGTCACTATCCAGGTCACTGTTGGTTAAGTTTACAGTGCTGCAAGTTGTGGATGTTTGTAAACCACTGAAACTCCCATACATGTTGATGGTCTCCTTGCTTTCATTGTAAATAGCTTCTCCTGAGTTAACATTTGCCTTGAAATGTTCATATTCTGCACCATTAAATGTCTGCAAAGCTGCATTGCATTTTTCTGAGATATCTCTTAAAATCTCATCCACATTTTCACAGTCCTGGTTACCAAAGTAAGGGTCTTCAAACCTTTGGCGTTTTGTTGGAGATCTCATGCGAAAGGTCTCAGGCAGAACTTCAGGGGCAGCCTGGCTTTCCGGCTTCATTACTTTCTAATAAAGGATCAAAAGTACATTCCATTAAGGCATCTTCATTCAGAGCTGCACTACACTAGCTAATAAAACAAACTAGAGCTTGGTACAATGCTGAAATATACAAATGTAATTTTGTGGTTGTTGTTGCAATTGACTTGATATATTATTATAAAGCAAAAGAGCAAAGATTGAGTTATTTAATAACATCTCAATGCCAAGTTACCTTGAAATATCATCCTGGTTGTGTATAAAATATAGTCGAATACCTTTGTTCTGCATTTTGGTGTACTACAGGTCCATAAATAGTGCGCAGAGTGTACTCAGAGTGTACCAAGCATGCAGTTCTCTTTTGGTTGCAAGACCATCGTGTGAGGGTCCAGACATTCTACTAACATTATAGAAATGACTGACAATGCTTGTCAGATAGCAGTGATTATGTCATTTGATCCTGACCCACACGTGCTGACTAGCACCTGCACTTCAACAACGACAAAATGACATTTGTAAAGCTCCTTTCACATTGGGAGGACGTCCCAAGGCGTTGAACAGTGAATGATCAGGACCCGAGCATGGGGGGTTGGCAGAGTTTTGGTAAGGGAGGGCACAGAGGTAGGAGGGCGGCTGAAGACACAGTTGAAAAGGAGGGTCTTGAGACGGGCCTTGAAGGAGGCAAGGGAGGGAGCAAGTCGAAGGGATTGTGGGATGGAATTCCAAAGAGTGGGGTGGAGAGGCTGAAAGCCCATCCACCGATGGTAGGGTGGGTTAGGTGGGAGATATGGAGCAGGTCAGAGCCTGCTGAACAAAGGGAACAGACAGTTTGATAGGGGGGTCAGCAGGTCAGAGAGGCAGGATGGGACAAGGCCATGGAGGAGTTACTATAGCCTGACCCATTGTAATGTAGGGTCTGATTCTATGGATCCAAACCACCTCTTTATCATGGGGTTTGACTGCAAGTTGGAATATGATTACAAATTATTTTTAGATTTTTTTTGCTGATAGGAACATCAGAGAGAAGTCACATTGCAAATTATTTTACTAACTGATACAAGAAACCACCATAAATTCTGTGTGACACAATATTTCACTCAATGGAACATATGTTGACTGACAGAGATGGATGAATATTTTGGATTTTTTATTTGATTGCCCTCAGGGATCAAGTGGTATCTAGACAAACATTTACCCAAGAAGATAGAGTGGGTGTGTGGAATCTGCCTTATATTACATTTTGCACTATTCTGTGGAACGAATGACATTAATGGACCAATTGATGTTTTTACATTCATGCTTCCTTCGCAATCTTGAACTTGAATGTTGTTGGGGTTCAAAATATATTATGGCAGAGCTTCCCATATCACCAAGAAATGGAGAAATGTAGACCAGGAAATTTACCATTGGATTGCTTTTAACTGGTCGATAGATGGCCTAGACTTCAGTTTTCCCCCTTGTCCTCGAGCCCCCACCAATCCCTACCCGAAGCTCAGGTCCAGAATACTGCGTGTCCACCGCTTTGGGACGTCCTCCCAACGTGAAAGGTGCTATACTAATGTAATTTTTCTGTTGTTCTTATTGTAGACCATTTAAAACTTCATGGGTTGAACAGCCTTTTCTCAATCTGTATGTTACGTGCAACAGTAAACAAATTGTGGCTCTGATCTTTTCATGTACTGCTGCTACTTTAGATCTCCATTGAGTCATCACAATTTAAATAATATTGTCTGGTCTACTTTGTAGTTGCCTTGTTTAAAGAGCACAGTAGGATTAAAAAAAAATATTTCTTCCATCAATAGACCTGTGTTTTGGTTTGTTGTAGTGTGAAATAACTGATGCATGATTGAACCTGGCACTCTTGTTCTGATAGTAGTGTACTAGTTTTGGTTACAACTTTACCACTGCATTGCCACTTCTCCCTCCCTCAATCCTTGACCCCTCCCTCCCCACTTTCAAATCCCACCTAAACACTTCCCTCACCATGGTTCGACATCAGACTCCACCATTGTCAAGCACTCCAGGACGTTACCTCACATGAATGCAATATAAATGCAAATTGTTGTTGTTATGTTGTATGAAAGAGAGAGACAAAATCAACACAACCCACCCGGGCGTACACAGTATTATGTGAGAGAGACTCGCTCTGTCTTTCTCTATCATACATAAACACACACAAACTGCACACACATTCTTCTATTTTTCAGGTTTAAAAGTGAGCCTAGCCTCAATGATACTGTGTTGTACCCACTGTTTGCGCTTCTTAAAAGAGAACTGTTGACTGCAGCAAATGAGCAAAGGGATTAATTAATAGTTTGTCATGGAGAAGCCTCCTGATAAATGGCAATAATGAATGGCTTAGCTCCTCCGATCTCATGATCTACTAAATTTACTCAGGAGTTGAAATTACACCAGTCAATGCAGACTCTGACTCACTGTTAATGAATCCTATGGTGATCTGTTGCTTCTTCGATCCTATGTTTGATTAACAACAAGAACAAATTACATTTCTATAGCGCCTTTCACATTGGGAGGATGTCCCAAGATGCTAGACAATCAGGGATTAATCCCTGAGCTGGGGGTTAGGATCGGGAGACGTGGAGGGCAAGGGTAGGAGGGTGAACAAAGGCGTGCTCAAATAGGAGGGAATGAGGTGAAGGCACTGGGGACAGAGGCTGAAAGCCCAACCGCTGATGGTGCGATGGGCCAGGTGGGCCAGGCAGAGTGCGCTGAGCGGAGGGCGCAGACTGTTCTATGTGGGGTTAGCAGGTCACAGAGGCAGGTAGGAGCAAGGCTGTGCAGGACTTTGAAGGTAAGGACAATGATTTTGGACTCTATCCTTTGTCGGATGGATAGCCAGTCGAGGCGGACGTGGATGGGGGTGATAGTGCCATGAAGTTTGGGTGGGAGAGGACACAAGCTGCAGAGTTTTAAATAATCTGCAGCTTGTGGAAGGAAACGTTTGGAAGACCGACTATCAGATGGTTAGTGTAGTCAAGCTAATATTCCAAATGAGATAATATTATGAAGTTTCTTTAATTGACATTAGGATGCAAGGGCTCTGAATAGATGCTGAAGAGATAAAGCAAGTGGGAGCGAAGTCATCCATAAATTAGGTTTAGCATGGATGAGAAGGATTTTTGTTTTCTGATGAATAATGTCCTTAGTGGTAAAACCATGCACTTTCCCTGACAAATGCTTCTAAAAATACTTACGTCAAGTATAGACGCCAGATGTTTGGCTTTACTGGCAAGTTCCTTCAGCTGGATATTTCTTTCCTTCAGAGACACGATTTCATATTGTTTTCTTTCTAAAGTGACGTGCAACTGAAAAGGAAAGCACGTTTCAGAGTTAGCCATTTATGTCAGATGGTCATTAATTTATTAACATTATATTGAGCCAGATACGTCACTACTGAGATAATTGCAATTGTGGATACGAAAACAGAATGTCACACCAATTGTCACACAAAGTACAAGATTCAGATATAACTCAAATTTTCCTCCATCAAGTATTATAATATAATAATAATCCTTGCATCTGATATAGCGCTTTTCACATCTTATCGATGTCCCAAAGTGCTTCACAGAATATACTGTAAAGTGAATTAACTGTATATATTTGTGGGTGAATCGCGGCAGCCAATTGCGCACAGCAGTGTCCCACAAAGAGCTGTGGATTGAAATGACCAATTTTATTATTGTGGTTTTTTTGGAGGGATTATTATTAGGCGTGTGGAGTAAGGAAACTTGCCCAAGGTTTCGCCCTGACCTGCCTGGATTTGAACACGGGTCTCCCCAGCTTGGTCTCCCCAGCTTGCAAGACAAGTGCTCTCACCACTAAGCCACAGGAGCTTCACATATTATCCTCCCGACGTGAAAGGCGCTCTATAAATGTAATTTTGTTGTTGTGTACCATCACTATTATGCGACATAATATTAGCCCTCTTCACTACCACTCCAAAGTGCCGGACACTTGTCATGCCCTTCTCTTCCTCCCACAGTGAAGCACAACCAGATTAATAACTAGAATTGGATACTTGAATTATGAGGAGAAGCTACAGAGTACTTACTTTGTAGAAAGCTAATAGGGCATTTGATTCAAGTGTTCAAGATCCTAAAGGGTATCAATTAAGTGAAGCTTAATAATTTGGTTGAACATGGCATTCAAATTAGGCGAAGATGACAAAGACTCAAGCTCAAAAGAGGGGAAGTGAACAGCCAGTTCAGATTTTCATGCATATAGTGGGTGAATATGCAGAATAGAGTACCGAAGGCGATGTGAGAGCAGGTGATGTCAGCAAATCAAATCTAAATGAGACAGGTATTTTTCCAGTGCAATGCATTCCTAAATTCCTACGGTTGTTGAATTTCTAGGTCTAGGAATTCAAGCGCTCCGAGACATGGCCCCACATGATGAGCTATAAAAATGCAAGTTGTTGTTGTTGTTCTTACTTTCTACTTTCAATCCTGCTTTATCTGTAGATAATAACAGGATTGTCCCACAAAGGCAGTTGGCTGTTGGATCTCAGGAAAGGAAGTTTGGTCGTTGTTGCTTAGCAACGCTAGCTAGTCATGCTAAATATGTGAAATTTACACACACACAAATATTTAGCAAGGACCAGCTAACTTTGATAGTAAGCATGATTTTGGTTGAACAAAATTTACAGAATTTCCTGTTCATTCAGATTTCAGCAATTGTTCACAATATCTATGTCAATATTATACAATCATCAACAATGTCACAGTGAGAGTATGGTAAATAATTCTTGCTACCGATAATGCACGTACAACATCAAAATATTTCAAAGCGCTTCACATGTAATTGCTGTCAACTGTAGTAACTGTATTTATAGACAAATATGACAATCAACCTTGCCAAAGCAAGGTCCAACAAATAGCCATGAAAATGAACAATTTATTTATTGGGATTGTCCACAAGGGCATAGGGAAAAATTTCCTTTCTCTTTTGAAATGATGATATGGAATCGATAACATCCACCTGACCAACCAACTGGAACCTTGTTTTAATGTCTCATCTAAAGGAAAGCAATAATCCTTGCATCTGATGCAGCACATTTCACATCAGGAGAACTTCTTAAAGCATGTTTAGGGGTAACGTTTGATGACTGTAGTGACTGTATACTTTATGTAATAATAATAATCCTTCCATTTGATATAACACTTTTCACATCTTATTGACTTCTCAAAGTGCTTCACAGAATATACTGTAAAGTTAAATGACTATATTTGTGGGTGAAATGCGTCAGCCAATTGTGCATGGCAGTGTCCCACATACAGTCGTGGATTGAAATGACCAATTTTATTATTGTGGGGGGTTTTTGGATGGATTATTATTAGGCATGTGGAGTAAGGAAACTTGTCCAAGGTTTTGCCCTGACCTACCTAGATTTGAACACAGGTCTCACGCTTGTAAGGTGAGTGTTCTAACCACTGAGCTACAGGACTCCAATTTGGAAGAGACAAATGCAAGGGATGTCAGTCTGGCCTATGAGCTCAATTCTCAATATGGGAGTTGAACCCAAACCATCTTATCCAGAGGCAGAGTCATTACCATCTGAGCCAAGCATCAAATTATCTACAAGAGAGGAGCAAATGCTTTTATCTTTCTTACTTGTTCGTTCTCTTCCAGTGCATCTCCTAGTGCTTTCTGATTTTCTTCTGCCACATCTTTCCAGAACTGCTCTGGCGGCTGCGTGTGGTCTGTCTGCAGATCCATCTGCATCAAAGGGTCGTCGGTGTCGGGGATTGAGGTAGAGATACAGGCTTCGAAATCAGCCACACAGCAGTCAGAGAGAGGCATCTCTGACACAGTCATGGGCAAGGGATGCATCAAAGATGTGGGGTCTGTTGAGAGAAGATACAGTTGGTGTCCTCCTTTGCTTGAACACGAGAAAGCAAATTTAGGGCTGTGTGCCGTTACCATCACCGAAAATGTATGTACAGTAGAGTAAACAGGTGCACATACAGTGCATATCAGGGCACCTTCTGAAAGCAGCGGGTGATCTTATCAGGGTGTGTGCAAGTGCGCAAAGCGACAACAAAATTACATTTTTAGAGCACCTTTCACATTGGTAGGACATCCCGAGGCATCCCAAGGCACACAACACAACCAACAACAACACAATTACATTTATAGAGCGTCTGTCACCTCAGGAGGACAGGACCCAAGCAAGGGAGAGGGGCAGGGTAGCGGGGAGGGGATGGACGGAGTTAGGAGGGAGAGAGTTGGGAGGGCAGCAGAAGGCACATGGTTGTGGTGCTCACAGGAGCGACTCCCGACTGCTTTAGAAGGAGCGTTACCAGAAAAATGTGCGCACGACCTGTGTGCGGAAAAGAAAACAGGCCGCGAACAAAGGAATGGTGTATTTTTGTTATCGGAAAATGGAAAAAAAAGAGATATCGTATTTGTTCAGGATTTATGTTACAACAGAAATATTTAATTACATAAATACATTGAGGTTTATCGCCTTTTTCGGTTTCATAGATGTAACGTTAGGAGCGGCAGGGAGTAGCAGTGACACCTGCTGTAGACGGGACTGAAGTCGTATTGTTTCGCTTGGCTGTTGGTAAAAAGTTCTCCAGGAATGTGACTAAACGAGTGAATAACTCATCACGGACACAGAGATGTGACCTATGTGGCGGCATTGGCTACACAGTCACTGGCTGGCTGCGGTTCACTGTCTCCCTGTGTGTTGGGGAGGGAGGGAGGGAAGCCAACCTCCTAACAAAAAACATTCTCAATTGCTCTGTTTGCAATTGAGAATTGCAAACTTCAAGAGGAGCTGTCGTTCCAATCAGCATAAAACATTGTGTGTATGTTGTCCTCCACCATCTATCTCTCGGTGGGTGTTCAACGGTTCAAAGGTATAGTTGGAGCCCATTAGAAAACAGTGATTGAACTTTACTTGTAAACATGAATGACTTTGGGGAAGAATGTTAATATAGTAACACATAACCCAGCAGCCGGCACAGATCGCAAGGGAGGGAGGCAGAGACATACACACTTCTCTGGGACGATTTTAACACTAATGTGAAATGCATTTCAGAGGAAATCACACGCACTGCACTTACCACACAGAAGAATGTCAACATCTTTGAAATCTTGCAGGTCAAAATCAGGTGTTTCGAGCAGGGATTGGCTCTGCAAAATATATATATGTATGTATGTATACAATAGATTCGAATGATCAAAATATTATATTGATCGAAACTTGCAATTATCCGATGACAGTAGAGAATGTGCGATCTGCAATCAATATTGGATCATGTAACTGGGTTAGTGTGTGTGTGTGTGATGTACGTACACATAACGAAACACAGGCAAAGATTAATCACATCGCAACACAAAAAACACATACCTGGAATTCAAAGCCCCATTGAGGAAACTGCATGTAACAAGCCTGGACTGCCATTGATAGAGCTGTCAAGGTAGAGAGGCAACACACAGAGAGCCACAGGCTGTGGTGTGTCCCTGCGGAGGACTGGCTGTACCTGCCTTGGAAGTAAGACACACACAGCCTGGGTGGGTGGAAACAAACCCCAGCAGTGACCTGACCCCAGAGCGACTGAACTGACCCAGGTTTGTGAGGGAGGAACCCTGAGAGTGAGTAAGTGTCCAGGCGCCTGACTGTGGAGGGAAGGAGGGTGGGGGGGAGGATGTTGGCTTTGAGGCTGAGCCAAGGGACCAGGGCACTAACTGGGGTTACATAAAACCCACCAGGCTCTGTGTGTGTGTGTGTGACCTGCTCTATTCTCTCCTTTCCTCAGGAGTTTGCAGTGGCTGAGGTGATTGGCACGCGTTTCATTAACTGCCACTCGTTCCACATGAGCCTCTCTCTGCACAGTCAACTCACTGGCTGCTATCACCTATAGGGCAGCCACACTAGCCAACCACATTGCACCTGCTCCTCGCAGATACCTTCACACTAATGCAAATACGGCCAAAGATCAGCTCCCTCCTCTCCCTCTCTCACCGAGAGGCTTTGGCACTCACTCCAGGCACACCTCTCTGCCACACCTTCCTACACAGCCAGATTTAATTGACCTCATGCAAATCTCCCAAATAAAGCCAAGGCCACCCACGGTTCAGACACATGCAACCAATTCATTATTGCCCTGCTGCAGTTCTTGTTTGACAACCTGTGATTAATTGCAACCTCCCCCACAAAGCGAAATCCAATTCAGGCTTTCCACCTCCCCGCAGAATTCAACATCTCCGCACGCACTCTATCGTGCAAGAGTTTGGGAGTCCCCCAGCTACTATTACAATGTCCGGTGGATTCACCTACCTGCATTTATAATAATAATAATGCTTGCGCTTGATATAGCGCCTAATCACATGGTTGAGACGTCTCAAAACACTTCCCAGAATATACTGTAAAGTGAATCGACTGTACATTTTGTGGGCGAAGCACGGCAGCCAATTGCACACAGCGGAGACCCACAAACAGTCGTGGATTGAGTGACCAAATTATTATTATTACTCTTATTTAATAGTGCAACGTGTGGAGTACGATGGATTGGACTGGTTCCTGAGTCAGGCAGTGCTCAACACCATTGATTGATGGCCAGCCTGGCTCATCGGTAACAGTTGGAGGGACAGTAATTCTGGGTAGGAATTCTTCCCAATCGTCTCCTGATAACCCTGCAGTCAAAGCCCCAATGGGTAGAGTTATTCTAACTGTATAAACAGCAGGAATCCCTCGAGTCAGCGTTCTCAATCACAAGCTATTAGTGGTTCCACCTTCCCACCGCTCTGCAGCCTGCTTTGTACCACCTTTAATTCGGTTCTTTTCCTGTCGCTCTCTGCACTGCTTCTTACAAAGTTACTTGTGCCCGGGGCAGTGAAGAGAGCAACAGGAAAAGAGCTGGAGCAGGAGGTAAAGGTGCCATATATACATTGAAAACTTGGGGTGAGGGGGACAGCTCATCCTGTACCCCACTTTACCACCGCTTTCAAGTGTTCTGGAACACTACCCTGTGTGAGCCACGCAATATAAATGTTGTTGTAAATACTAAATATAATAAAATAATTTCACTCTTTTGAGGTGACTTTAGGAGTTAAGTTGCTTACCTTGTGTATTTTGATACATATCTTTAGCAAGAGGTGAACCATTCCCAAGACAGAACTGCTGGTATGTGGGAGCGTATTTTAGTATCAAAACTCCACGGTACAGTATTATCAGCTTTATGTAAGGACTTGGCTTTAATATTAAACTCACTTGAGGATTTCAAAGCTCACCCCTGCCCTTGTGTGTTCTGCCATGGAATTTTAAGGCTGCTCTTAGGTATCAGCATGAATGGAATTAACTGCATGAGCAAAGATGCTTTTGTAGGTGGAGTTTGACTATGGCTTGGAGTGGCCAACTCCGCCCACCACCTAATTCACTGTGTCTTGGATCTGCAGGGCTTTCCTTGACCCTTGGCACTGACATCAATCCAACAGTTGCCTGTAGCTATGTTTGCGTGATGAACCGGAGTGTGTGTGTGCGCAAGGGTGAGGTGATGCCTGGAGACAACAGCAACAACAACAACTTACAGTTGCACATTGTGCCCTTGATGCAGGATAGTGTCTGGGAGCGCAAGTAAATTGACTGTATATTTTGTGGGTGAAACATGGAGGCCAACTGCGCATAGCAGTGTCCCACAAACAGACCATATATATATTTTGCTGTAAGATTGGTTCCTTTGCTGAAAAATGGACTCGCTGAGGCCTCTAGTGCCCTGTAGACTCATCGCCTGAATTTTTTTTCTGAAATGGCAACCCCATTCTCAATTCAGTGCCCCCTACTCCTCCCATGTAACAGTCAAGAGCTTTGAGACCTCTCGAAAATGTGAGAAGTGCTGTATCAAGTGAACGGGTTATTACTATGGGTGCTTTCATTGTAGGTTACAAAGTAACTCCAGTGTATGTCTTTTGATGTACACTATAAAGGTTTACAATGACAGTCAATTTAAGGAGCCTATCTTCTCAAAGTAGATGCCTGACGCAGTTTTCTAACAGTTGCTAAAGGGGAGCTTGCATTTTTCACTGGCGTCTTAATCCCTGTATCCAAATCCAAAGTACTTTAACCACTTAAATGCTGATCTTTCTTCTCAGTTTCCAGAAAGCTAAAAGTGTGAAATAACTCTTTCAATGTACAGTAATTCCACCTGTCTATGCAGGTAATATTATAATTCATCATTCTTTTCACCCCCACTATGTCTAGGGCTGATTTAGGATTGAGGGAGAGGAGGTATGGGGGTGGAGATCAAGGTCAGGATTTGACCAACTGGGCTCCACTCCTCTGCCTCCTCCCAACATGGCTCTAATTGCTGATGGCCTTGCAAATTCCTACCTCTGTCACCTGCTAACTCAATACCGACCCGTCCGCTAATGCCATTCAGTAGACTCTGGCTTGCTCTATATCCCACATGCCCCACCATCAGCAGTCGGTCTTTCAGCCTTTCTGCCTCCACCCTTTGGAACTCCATCCAGAATCATTTTGTCTCCACCCTGCCTTTTGCCTTCTTCAAGGCCCATCTCAAGACCCTCCTTTTCGACTGCACCTTGGCTCACCATCCTAGCCCCACCCTCCCTGCCCTCCACCCCTCTCTGCCCTCCACCCCTCCCTGCCCCCCACCCCTCCCTCCTGATCCGAACCTCCAGCTTGGGTACAAATTCTTGACTTTACTTTAGTATGTCCTCCTGAAGTGAAAAGCACTATACTTATGTAAATTGTTCTTTGTTATGGGTTTCCACATGTTCAACTGGCTGAACAAACAAATAATATAAATTATCGCTGTTGTTGTTAAAACAGGGTTAAACCACTCACAATAGCGATAAGCAGAGTCAACCTTTTAGGATCTATCTCTCAGAGAGTTTAAATCTGTAATTTAATCTACGGTTTCTACTGATGTTAATAGCTCATAACATTTTGTGCACAGTCCATAATACCAGGAGAGCATTTTGATTAAATTACAAGTTGTATCTCATTGCCAGCTACAATTACCCTGTGGGTATCCCATTGAGCATTTATATGATACCACAAGAGTAATTTGTTTGTAAATAATTAGTTCTAATTAATTAATTTATCTGTAATGAGGACTATTTGAGATCTCTTACTGATGTGAAAGGTACTATATAATCTAAGATATTATTATTGTTGTTGCATTATAGCTATAACATTAATTTTTTTTACTTTTAAAAAGGATCCATGACTTGTGGGACACTGCTGTGCGCAATTGGCTGCTACATTTCACCAACCAAATACACATTCAATGAACTTTACAGTATATCCTATGAAGTACATTGAGATATCTGAATGACATGATAATGCACTATATCAAATGCAAATATTATTATTATTCCTATAGCAGCCTTCATGTCAGTCGGACATCAGTAAAGTGATTGACGGACAGCTCCTGAATCAATCTCGACTCATTTCTCTTAAGAAGTGAGATGCTATTCTGTTCGATAGCTCTCTTAATAGAAAATAACTGATTACCTCATCTTAAGGTAAAGATTTTGCATTTTTGCCATAAAACTAGACAACAATTTAATGTTACAACAGTAAAATGTAAATGATAGGAGATTATTATATACTCACATACTCATAGAAAAAATAATAATAATCGTAGCATTTTGTATAGTGCCTTATCATGTCATTGAGACATCTCAAAGCACAACAGGGTATACTGTAAATAATAATAAGAATCCTTGGATTTGATATAACACCTTATCACTTCATTGAAAGTCTATCACAAGATAGACTGCAAAGTGGACTGACTGTATTACTTTGTGTGTGCAAAATGTGGCAACAAGTTGCACACAGCAATGTCCAATAACAGCCATGGAGTGAGTGAGTGCCAAATTTTATTTGGGGGATTGTTGGCTGGGACAGTGGGAGAAATACCTTTCTCATTTCAAAAAGTGTCTTGGAATATTTAATATCTATCTGAACAGGCAGATGGGACCTCGGTTTAACATCTGAAGCACAGTTAGGTAAAATTGATTGAGTGTATTTTGTGGGGTCACGGATCACACCTAACACTGCAGTGTTTCATTAGTGACCTGGAAAATGCATGTAATAAAAATGAAAGGATGAAGTGACCTTTGCCATTTATGATGCGATTATTAATATATAGTTGATAAATTGTGAATGAAAGTCAATAATAGGTCTAACAGTGAGCATAACAGTTAATCGCATATGGGCACAAATCAGATTTTTCTTTGTTGAATTACATTGGTATCCTGTAAATCATATCAAATGCAATTATTATTATTATTATTCTCCAGTTGCTGTGTTCCATGGGCTATGCAATGGTGGTTTTGTGGTCAGCCACTCTCATTTAATGATGGGAGGGGTCACACCCGCACAGAAGTCTTATTATGACTGCCTCTCAATCACACTTATCAAAGATGTGGTTATCACCAGTGAAAAGATAATTAACAACACAAATCACAATGTATATGGCAATATATTTGGGGCAATCAGCAAACAAGCATGATATTTTGCGATAGATAACAGATTGAGCTGACTACACTGTAGTGCACTTTTAAACATTTTACATTGGTTTCCACCTAGTCCCCTCTCTCCACTTTCAAGTCAAGTCCCACCTAAAAACCTTTTCGACAGTGCTTACGGTCACCTCCACCTCATCCGCAGCTTGCAATCAGGCTCTACCACTATGAAGCGCTCTGAGACACTACCCTGAGTGGAGGGCACCCTGTAAGTGCAAACTGTTGTTGCTTCCCCCCCAAATTATGGAAAGCTTACTTAGTGTTGACAGTGTATTTTTGTAGGTAACTCTATCAGCCAATTTGTTGTACAGCAATCTCGCACAAACAGTCATGAATTGATTGTTGGCCAAGATATTGGGAGATACTCCCTTTTCTTTTCAAAGGATCTCTAACATCCACCTGAGCAGGTAGGCAAGTCAAGCTCATCTCATTGGAAAAGCAACAACTCTTGACAGCCCCCAACTCAGCCAGGCTGACATGAGGAGGGTCATAGGTACAGACACAGTGGATTGCTAATGACATTGCTGTTACACTTACCTGCTGAATGGGTTCAATTGACGCTTCGTGATGTAGAACTGATGATGTGCAGTCCGCCAAATCCTGCCACACAGTTTCATCTATAGTCACGAATGCTAAAAGCAAAGTGGTGTGAGGTTTACAGAAGAGTACCAATGTGTGTTGATGAACAGCTGATGTTGATGTCTGTCTACGATTTATAGCAACATACATTGACTGTACCTGGGTTTGCAGTAATCCCCGTTACCTCGGAGAAAACGGTCACCTGCGAGTCGCTTGTTCTCCGTGACTTTTGTTGATCCTTCTGTACAGCACACTGCAATAGATCAGATCAGTGTGTCACTTACATACAACATATAATTCTGATAATAATCCCTCAAGAACAAATAAATGAAATAATAATTTCGCCACTTAATCCACGACTGTTTGTGGGACACTGCTGTGCGCAATTGGCTACCGCGTTTCGCCCACAAATATACAGTCAACTCACTTTACAGTATATTCTGTGAAGCGCATTGCGACGTCTAGAAGACATGAAAAGTCCTGCATCAAATGAAAGGATTGCGTTTTATATTATTGTAAGGTTGTACGTATGGCTACGAATGAAACTCTGAACCTGGCAAAACTACAGAAATGATCAATATTTAGAACGCAAGGGAGCCAACAATTAAACAAAGTATCCTGTCATCAAAACTTGCTATTAACCTAGAGATATACCGTACCAGTTTATACCTATTTCACTTAAATTTATATTAAAATAAAAGTTTCGATCAAATGACTGCATGTGATTTAGTGACTACATGTCAACCTTCTGTTTTGCACAGTGACACTGAATATTACTTGGAAGAGGTTTGTAAACCTGAATTCATGTCACCAATGTCTAAACCCTCCAGTGAAGCGACGACCAGAAGCCACCCCTGGCAGGAGTGGAAATATTTACCTTCTTTTCACCTTTCGGGTGCTTGTGGGCTGATATGTGACTGTGCAAAGCCACCATCCTATTGGGATAGCTTTCCCCGAATACTTTCCTTCCATTCTGCATCTCCTCTGACTCCTGAACCAGAAACACAATCACCTGCACTGTACTTAACACTGTGTTTACCATCAATGAACAAGCGTGTGTGTTTTTGTGTGCCTTTGCTGCTCTCTCTCTCTCTAAACTTATCAGCTCAATTTCAATCAGTTCCTCATTCATATATATATATATATATATATGTGTGTGTGTGTGTGTGTGTGTATACAGATATATCAGTTGCTAATTGATGACTTAAAGAATTTCAAGCTGCAGAACAAAGTGAGGAACGATTGGAAACGTGGGTCTTATACAGGGGACCTGGACTGTTAGTTATATATGCTCTGCCCAATCAGCCCCTTCTCGCTGCTCTGTCTCTAGGGAGAGGCGTCCCTGGTGATAGATGTGTCCCTGGCAGCACATACACACTACACACACACACACACTACACACACTACACACACACACACTACACACACACACACTACACACACACACACAAACAGGAGACAGTAAACACAGTATAAAGCGCCAGAGGTGGCGCCTGGCTCACACACCGGGCAATTTGCGCACAAGGAAGGCGGTAAATTTAAAGCAGCCAAATCTCCCGAGACCCGGTTTACTTCATCCCCGCTGTAAACCCTCGGCAAAATTGCGCCTTTTTCTAATTCATTGGCGCCACACCACCGAACTTTTGCACCACAGACAGACACACACACACACACACACTCCCGCGCAGAAACGCCTGGAAATGCGGCTATTTAACTGGAACTGGAGAAGGGCGCTGGTCCCTGTCGCCCACACCTGCACACACAGCGCCAAGTCTCCCACCGCCAGCCCCTCGGAGACCTGGTTGTTGGGATCACAGGGAACGCGTTTCTTCCATCCCGTGTGGCAGTGTTCACCAGGGGCTCACACGGCACCCGCCTCTCTCTCTGTGCTGGTTGTTTGGTGGTTACTAATGCAGCATTAAAGCTCCTCACGCTCGCAAGTTTGTGCTGACACTTGTGTAAGGGATCGGGGAGGAATCGAGTTTGGACATAACAACAACAACAACAACAACACAATAATGATTCGCCCCCAGTGTTTTCACACTGTCTCTCTTAACGTTTATTGCGCTTTTTTTAAAAAAAAAAGCTCATTTTGTGGGACACTGACGGCGACAAAATACAACCGAGTGAGCGGCTGTGATTTGATGCAAATCCCAAATAAAGATTGTTTTTATGCAGTTGTTTCACGGAAGCCAGAAGACCACTTAGACCTTCCCCTCACACATGTCCTTACTAATGCCAAACATTGTGATCAGATCATTTTCTGCAGGTGTGTGTGTCTGGGTGTGTCTTGAAATGTGTGTCAGCGTCAATTTGCACGGCCACTTTTACTGGATGCAATTCATGTTGTGTGTATTTTTGTTATTATTATTTGATGCTGATTCCCGTGACATTCCAGTCGATCTTTCCTTGTCGCTTCCCTGGAATATTATGTTATCTGGAAATGAATGTGAGTGGAACAATTAATCAACCAATAGCTGGACCTGGCGGGGCAGATGGGAGTCTTGGCTGGGTCCACGGTAGGAAACTTCCCAATGTTCACACTCTGGCAAACTCTGCAAATTTAGCAGCTTAAACAACAACAACTTGGATTTATACATAGTGCCCTCCACGCCGGACGGTGTCTCAGAGCGCTTACATTTACTGTTTTAAGAAAGGATATGCTGAAAAATAATAACCAACCTAATATATATTCTCAATGCATTCTCCCCCACTTCTTGGAACTTTATTCCACTTTGTAGGTGAATAACGGCAGCCGAACCACACAAAGCGTTGTGTCAAAAGCAACCCAGAAGTGAGTGACCAGTGTTATTTGGGGGATTGCTAGCCAATGTCCTTATGAGATTGCGTGCACGATTTGTATCAATCTGTGCAACTTGTTTTGTGCAAATATTTCCCCGATTTTACTGAAATCAGATAACACAGCACTTAACCCGGGAAGGGCTTTGATGAAAGGGTTTCAATGGTGGAAAGTGTTTAATAATCCATCCTTGCATTTGGTACACCAGGAAGACATCCCAAAGTGCTTCACGGGATATAGTATAAAACGTAGTGACTGTGTATTTTGTGGGGAGACGCAGCAGTCAATCGCCACAGCAATGTCCCACAAAGAGCCACAAACAGAATGAATGATCCATTTTATTTAGGGGATTGTTGGCCGGAACACTGGGAGAAACTCCCTTCTTTTCAAATGGTGCCATGAGATCTTTCATGTCCACCTGAACAGGCATAAGGGGCTTTGGTTTTACTTCACATCAAAGGGACGGTGCCTCCAACATTGCAGGATACCCCCCGCACTGCATTCGAGTGTCATCTTATACTATATGAGTTCCGAGTCTTGATGTGAGACTTTTTTTTTAATCCACAATCTTCCGTCTCAGAGGTGGGAGTGCTACCAACTGAGCCAGGCTGACACTCAGGGACACCCAGTTTCATTCTCTGGCCTTACTTTAATCTTTAAAAGAAGCGAAACATGAGAGTGGGAATTATTTGTAAACAACAAGTCACGTTTATTGAAGACATACTTGAGTACATGAAATGGAAAGGTATAACTTAAACGGTTAACCACGTTAATTCACTGCTCCAGGTGAATTCAGTTTCTTACAACAAAATATTTCTTACAATAAATCACCATGTACACTATTTACAGGTTACAGTACTATTGTTAGCCATTAAGGATCAGTGCATTGGATTTGGATATTGTTTGTTTCGAATCAGGAGGTTGACTGGGAAGTGGATGGACGTACCAATTGTTCAGACCTCAGTGACCTCTCCCCATTTTGAATTTAATGTTTCCATCATTTTTCTTTGACCTACACAAACTAAACAATACACTGCGATGTATCAGGATCGGAAGTAAAAGGTTCACATCTCATCGGTGTAAACAGTTAACATTAACCTCCAGCCTCTACACCACGCGGCGACCGATGACATTTGCTCAGATTCAATACAATTTACTACAGTATATAAATTCGGGACTTATTCATTGATACTAATAACAATAATAATAATCCCTGCATTTGATATATATATATATAGCTCCTTATCACGTTGCGGAGACGTCTCAAAGCGTTTCACGGGATACACTGTAAAGTGGGCTGATTGACTTGTGTATTTTGTGGGCTTCATTGATATGGCTTGATGTGGGTGTGGGGGGGGGGGGGGGGCGTGAAACCGGGTTGAGCAGCCACACCTCAGGTGTGAGCGGTCAGACAGTGAAGCGGGACACGCCTCGCGCTACAACTCGGCGCTCAGCTCCTCCTTGTGCGTCAGCTCCAGGAGAGACACCAGCGACTCCTGGTTCAGCGCCACCAGCAGCTGCAGCCTCTCCACGCAGTCCTCCAGGGACCGGGCCGGGCCGGGCCGGGGCCGGGGCTGGGGCTGCACCATGCGGCCGGCCAGCCTGAGGGCGGCCCGGGCCAGCACCGAGGGCGGGTAGCCATTGAAGGAGTAGTCCGCCAGGCTGAGCTGGGCGATGCGCCGGGCCAGGCGCCTGGTGCTGAGCGCCCCCGGGCCCCCCCCGCCGGCCTCGCTGTAATACTCCAGGAAGAAGTCGGTCCCCGGAGCCAACAGCTGGAAGTCCAGTTTGATGAGGATGATGCACTCCAGGTTCCGGAGCTGCTCCCCGGTGAAGGCGTCGCAGCAAAGAGACAGCAGCTGCTTCACTCGAGGGGGGTAGACTTCAACCTGGGAACAGGGCGGGGGGGGGGGGGGGGTGTGGATGGGGGGTTGGGGGGGTGGGAGAGTGTGGATGGGAGGTTGGAGGGGAGGTGTGAATGGGGGGTTGGGGGGGGGGGGGAGTGTGTGGATGGGAGGTTGGAGGGGAGGGTGTGGATGGGGGGGGGAGAGTGTGGTTGGGGGGGAGAGTGTGGATGGGGGGTTGGAGGGGAGGTGTGGATGGGGGATTGGAGGGGAGGGTGTGGATGGAGGGTTGGAGGGGAGGTGTGAATGGGGGTTGGGGGGGGGGAGTGTGTGGATGGGAGGTTGGAGGGGAGGGTGTGGATGGGGGGGGGGGGAGGGTGTGGATGGGGGGGGGGGGAGAGTGTGGTTGGGGGGGGGGAGTGTGTGGATGGGAGGTTGGAGGGAGGGTGTGGATGGGGGGGGGAGTGTGGTTGGGGGGGGAGAGTGTGGATGGGGGGTTGGAGGGGAGGGTGTGGATGGGGGGGGGGGGTTGTGGATGGAGGGTTGGAGGGGAGGTGTGGATGGGGGGGGGGGTGTGGATGGAGGGTTGTGGGGGGAGGGTGTGGATGGGGGAGGGTGTGGATGGGGGGTTGAGGGAGGGGTGTGGATGGGGGTTGGGGAGAGAAAGAAAGGTGGGGTTTAGATGAAAGACAGGTAAAATGTGATCCTCCCCCCCCCCCCCCACCTCCCAGTTGTCCCTCCCAACTGTTCAAACCAATATTTTAGCCCAAATGCCAGAGGTCAGTGATATCCAGCAAAGCTGCTGCTACCCTCAGTTACTGCCTCACACTGGGAGGGGGGGGTGACGCCTCAATGACCTGCCTATGTTTGCTCAGTGGCAGGGTAATCCTTTAAATACTTTATGGCTAAATTTTTATCAGTTTTTATGAATATATACTGTACTCTACTAGCTGTAGTTACTAGCCCAGCGCCTTTGCCCGTGTGGGTGTGAAAGCCTCTGTACAATTGCCAGCTGTGGGCGTTTAAACTTTCCTCAGAAGCTCAGATATATATGTATATATATATATACATACACACACACATCCCTCTGAAAACAGTCAGTCGCTCGACTGAAAAGCCCTGGAGAGGCATTTCGACTATACCTTGTTTTGTGTCACTGGGGGGGGGAGGGGATATAACCAATAACAAATAACTTTTTGCAGGATTGGAAATGATTTCACGTTGCTTTCTTTGCCGGGACTGTGTTAAATTGGAGAGAGAGAGAGAGAGAGATATGCTATGATATGACATCGCCGTTGTGATCTGATTGACATGTTATTTATGTTCGTCACCAGCTGATGACAAAGGCATCATTTAAACCACAAGTTCCAAGCCCCCTCTACAGCCCAGCGAGTAACTGCATCTCTCTGGGTGTGTTTTCTTATGGTTAACCCCCCCCTCCCCCCCACCCTGCCCTCCACACAACACACACACAAACACACCAGGAAGTTCCCAGGTTTAATCTGTCTCTAGTGAGAGAGCTGATCTCAGTTGGAGTTAGTTCGCTAAGATTGCAATGTATCTCTAAATTTGGAATATAAAGGGAAAATGTCCAGGGCTAACAGAATGCACATATCTGTTTTGAGATTAATTAGCTTTGACACCCTCCCCCCCATCCATGGCTGTGTATACATACTTTGCCAACACCAGCTAAAATCACAGCTGATCAGTCAGTGGTCAGTTTATCAAGGTCCACGAAACCTGGACACAAGTTAAAAATAACAGTGTGTGTGTGTGTGGGGGGTGGGGGGGGGTTGGATCAATACATTTTACTGGTTGTCGTTGTTGTTGGTGGTGGTGGTGTGTGCAACTCTGTGCTTCCTATCCAAACGTGAAGAGTCACTGGACTAATTGTATATATACACACACAAATACCTGATAGGAGTGTGTGTGTCTGTGCGTGTGTTTATACATGTGTGTATATATATACATACATATATAGGTGCACTCCGTACTCACTTACTTGTTTACACGCGAGGAGAAGTGAAGTTACCCCGATCAGCTGGAAACAATCAGCAGCCACCGGCGTGGTTTGCAGAAAGCGATCCATGATGTTCACAGTCAGGCACATCGATTCAAACGAGAAGCCAAAGTATCTGTGCACAGGGATTAACCAGCTGACCAGTTTGCATCTGTCTTCTGAGGTTACCTGTGGAGAGGAGATTGCAACGACAGACTGGTGTAATGCAGCAGCAGTCAGACTAACAAACTGTGCACACGGTATCCCATCATTTCACAACAGGCTTTTTTTTAAATACAAAAAAACATTTTCAATAAAAACAATTATTTTAAATATATATATATATTGTAATGTGAACGCATGTCTGACGCTGGCTGAGCACACGGAGTTGGAGTTGGAAACGGTACGGAACAGAAGCCAAGCTGTCATTTACTGCTCGCTGGTAATATACGAAATATATTATATATATCGTGGGATTGAATTCCACAACGCGTCTCAAACAGAAGTTTTTTTTTCTTTGTTTGTTTTGAAACATTTACAGAAGTCACAGCCGCTGCACTCTGCCACACTCTCCACTGAGAAGTCTAGCTGGCGTTTTCCTATAACAGTTGGTGAAGTACAGTTGCTGAAATAACAATATTGCTGTATCTATAACGTTACCGGAAAAAAAGCTCCCTCTCTCTCTCTCTCCGTTTCTTCTCTCACTCTGTCTTTCTCTTTTTCTCTCTCTATTTCTCCCCTCTCACTCTGGCTCTCTTTCTCTCTCTCTGTCTGTGTCTGTCTCTTTCTCTCTTTCTGCCCGTCTCTTTCTCTCTCCCCCTCTGTCTGTCTGTCTGTCTCTTTCTTTGTGTCTCTCTCTATCTGTCTCTCTCTGTGTGTCAGTGTCTCTCTATCTGTCTCTTTCTCTCTGTGTCTCTTTTTCTCTCTCTGTCTCTTTCTCTGTCTCTGTGTGTATGTGTGTGTGTCTCTCTCTGTGTCTGTGTGTATGTGTGTCTCTCTCTCTGTGTGCATGTGTGTCTCTCTCTGTCTCTGTGTGCATGTGTGTGTCTCTCTGTCTCTGTGTGCATGTGTATCTCTCTCTGTCTCTGTGTGCATGTGTGTCTCTCTCTGTCTCTGTGTGCATGTGTGTCTCTCTGTCTCTGTGTGCATGTGTGTCTCTGTCTCTGTGTGCATGTGTCTCTCTCTGTCTCTGTGTGCATGTGTGTCTCTCTCTGTCTCTGTCTCTGTGTGCATGTGTGTCTCTCTCTGTCTCTGTGTGCATGTGTCTCTCTCTGTCTCTGTGTGCATGTGTGTCTCTCTCTGTCTCTGTGTGCATGTGTGTCTGTCTCTGTCTCTGTGTGCATGTGTCTCTCTCTCTCTCTGTGTGCATGTATGTCTCTCTCTGTCTGTGTGTGCATGTGTGTCTCTCTCTCTGTCTCTGTGTGTATGTCTCTCTCTCTCTCTCCCTCTGTGTGTGTCCATCTGTATGTCTCTGTGTGAGCGTCTCTCACCTGAGGCTGGTGCGCCAGGCAATCTCGAGGGTGAAACCTCTTCTCCGACTCCCGTTTGAAGAGGAAGCACTTGTCGCCGTAATCCCTGGCGTTCTGCAGGTCCAGCTGTGAGGCCGGTCTGGGCGGGGACCAGCCACCCTCCCCGGGAGCCGGGCTGCCCAGCTCCGCATCCGAGGGACTGGCCTCGTCCACACAGATGCCGCTGTCCCCCGCCCTGCAAACCGGGTCCTGTTTCCTGTGCCGGAGATACTTGGGCTGTTTCTTCACCGGAGCCCTGGTGTTCTCGCTGTCACGGCGGCTCACCAGCTCAGCCCTGTCCTCGGGAGTCACGTCCTCGCTGCCGGGGGAGCCCGGTCTCTTCCTCTTGCTGGGGCTGAAGCGCCCGGGTCCCGGCTGCAGCTCCGGCAGATCCCGGTTGATCGGGTGCGGGGCCGGAGCTGCTGCACCGGGAGGAGGAGCGGCCGCCACACACGCGGGGTTCATGGCGGGGAACCTCAGCCTCAGCCCCTAAACCGCAGCGGCCATGTCCCCCCCCACCCACCGGCCTCCGCTCATCTGCCGCTCTGACTGTCATTATTATTATTATTATTATTGGGGGGGGGGGGGGGGGGGTTCACGTCACTCGGGACCCGGCAGTTTCCCGGTCAAAACCACCGCTCGCTCCACAGACATGATTGTTTAAAAACAAATTCCCTCCCCCCTCCCCTCCCCTCATACACCCCCCTCCCCTCCTCCCCTCCCCTCACACCCCCCCCTCCCCTCCTCCCCTCACACACCCCCCTCCTCACACACCCCCCTCCTCACACACCCCTCCTCCCCTCCCCTCCTCACACACCCTCCTCCCCTCATACACCCTCCCCTCCCCTCATACACCCCCCTCCCCTCCTCACACACCCTCCTCCCCTCATACACCCCCCCTCCCCTCCTCACACACCCTCCTCCCCTCATACACCCCCCTCCCCTCCTCACACACCCTCCTCCCCTCATACACCCTCCCCTCCCCTCATACTCTCCTCCCCCCTCCCTCCTCACACCCCCTCCTCCCCCCCCACCCCTTCCCACCCTCATACTCTCCTCCCCCCTCTACCCCCTCCCTCCTCACACACCCTCCCCCCCTCCCCTCATACTCTCCTCCCCCCTCCCCTCACACACCCTCCCCCCCTCCCCTCATACTCTCCTCCCCCCTCCCCCTCACACACCCTCCCCCCCTCCCCTCATACTCTCCTCCCCCCTCCCCTCACACACCCTCCCCCCCTCCCCTCATACTCTCCTCCCCCCTCCCCTCACACACCCTCCTCCCCTCCCCTCCTCACACACCCTCCTCCCCTCCCCTCCTCATACTCTCCTCCACACTACCCTCCTCACACACCCTCCCCTCCCTCCTCACACACCCTCCCCCCTCCCCTCCCTCCTCACACCCCCTCCTCCCGCCCACCCCCTCCCCTCCCCCCCTCATACTCTCCTCCCCCCTCTACCCACTCCCTCCTCACACACCCTCCTCCCTCACACTCACACACCCTCCCCACCCCCTCCCACCCTCATACTCTCCTCTCCCCCCTCACTGCTCACACCCCCTCCTCCCCCCCACCCCCTCCTCCCCCCCACCCCCCTCCCACCCTCATACTCTGCTCTCCCCCCTCACTCCTCACACCCCCTCCTCCCCCCCACCCCCTCCTCCCCCCCACCCCCTCCCACCCTCATACTCTGCTCTCCCCCCTCACTCCTCACACCCCCTCCTCCCCCCCACCCCCTCCCACCCTCATACTCTCCTCCCCTCTCCCCTCACACACCCTCCCCCCTCACTCCTCACACACCCTCCCCCCTCACACTCACACACCCTCCCCACCCCCTCCCACCCTCATACTCTCCTCCCCCCTCTCCCCCTCACTCCTCACACACCCTCCCCCCTCCCCTCACACACCCTCCCCCCTCCCCTCACACACCCTCCCCCCTCACACTCACACACCCTCCCCCCTCCCCCCCTCCTCCCTCACACTCACACACCCTCCCCCCTCCCCCCTCCTCCCTCACACTCACACACCCTCCCCCCTCCCCCCCTCCCCTCACACACCCTCCCCCCCTCCCCTCACACACCCTCCTCCCTCACACTCACACACCCTCCCCCTTCCCCTCATACTCTCGTCCCCCTCCCTCCTCATACACCCTCCCCCCTCACACTCACACACCCTCCCCTTCACTCACCCCCCCCCCCCCTCATACTCCCCTCCCCCCTCCTCACACCCTCCCCCCCCCCCCTCTCCTCCCTCCCTCACAGCGGAGGGCGCGGGGGCTGAGCTGTTACCAGGCACTTGGCCCGCGTCCCTCTGTCGCATAGCAACCGGCTAAGTTGTCAATTTCAGCTGGTTCCTCTGTGTGTCTGTCTGTGTGTGTGTGTCTGTGTGTGTGTGTCTGTGTGTGTGTCTGTGTGTGTGTCTGTCTGTGTGTCTGTGTCTGTCTGTGTGTGTGTCTGTGTCTGTCTGTGTGTGTGTCTGTGTCTGTCTGTCTGTCTGTGTGTCTGTGTCTGTCTGTGTCTGTCTGTGTGTGTGTCTGTGTCTGTCTGTGTGTGTGTCTGTGTCTGTCTGTCTGTGTGTCTGTGTCTGTCTGTGTGTGTGTGTGTCTGTGTCTGTCTGTGTGTGTGTCTGTGTCTGTCTGTGTGTGTGTCTGTGTGTGTGTCTGTGTGTGTGTCTGTGTGTGTGTGTGTCTGTGTGTGTGTCTGTGTGTGTGTGTGTCTGTGTGTATGTGTCTGTGTGTGTGTCTGTCTGTGTGTATGTGTGTCTGTGTCTGTCTGTGTGTGTGTGTCTGTGTGTGTGTAGTGTCTGTGTGTGTGTATTTGTCTGTGTGTGTCTGTCTGTGTGTGTGTCTGTCTGTGTGTGTGTCTGTGTGTGTGTGTCTGTCTGTGTCGTGAAAGGCGCTCTATAAATGTAAATTGTTGTTGTTGTTGTGTGTGTCTGTCTGTGTGTATCTGTCTGTGTGTGTGTGTGTGTGTGTCTGTTTGTCTGTGTCTGTCTGTGTGTGTGTGTCTGTTTGTGTGTGTGTCTATTTGTGTATCTGTCTGTGTGTGTGTGTCTGTCTGTCTGTGTGTCTGTCTGTGTCTGTGTGTGTCTATTTGTGTCTATTTGTGTGTCTGTGTGTGTGTGTCTGTCTGTGTGTGTTTGTCTGTGTGTCTGTCTGTGTGTGTGTGTGTCTGTTTGTCTGTCTGTCTGCGTGTGTCTGTCTGTCTGTGTGTGTGTGTGTGTCTATCTGTGTCTGTGAGTGTGTCTGTCTGTGTGTGTGTGTCTGTCTATGTGTGTCTGTCTGGCTGTGTGGGCGTTTGTCTCTGTTTCTGTGTGTGTTTCTCTATCTGTGTGTTTGTTTGTTTGTGTGTCTGTTTCTCTATCTTTTGTGTGTGTGTCTGTTTCTCTGTCTATATGTGTACATATCTATGTGTGTGTGTGTGTGTTTGTTTCACTGCTCATCAGAAAAGGTGCCACAAGGTCCTGATTGGACTACAATAATCCTAGCACAATTTCTCTATCAATTACTTTATTTCTCTACCACTGATTACAGGGTTCAGGACTCAACACAGAGAGTTGACTACACACTAGACAAAGCCACCCAGATAAAGTTAAAACATTATAACAGTATCATTCAATAGAGTGGTTTTCATGTCTGTGTGTGTTGGGGGGTGGAATGGGTCTCAAAGTGTTTCACAGGATTTTATAAATCAATTTACAGAATATAATGTGAAGCACATTAAGACGTCTCAACTACCTGATAAGACAAATTGAAGTATTATTATTTATTATTATTGTTGACCATGCAAGAGCATTATTCAGTGAATCAGAACAGGTCTCCAGGTAATGATAATACTCGTCATTCTTTCCTTTGAAAGAGCACCTTATCATGTCATTGAGACCTCTCAAAGCACTTCACACAATAATGTACTGTACGGCATCACAGATTACACGGTGGCATCCACTCAATGTGGCCAAAATTAAATTGAATGACAGTAATGAACAGAATGTAAGAGGAAACAAGAGTGGGATTAAAGTGCAACGATTCTTACTGGCAGCAACAACAACAAAATTACACTTGGATAGATAGCGCTTTCAGAAACATCAGGAGGATGTCCCAAGGCACTGGACAGTCACTGTTTCAGACCCGAGCTGGGGATGGGGGTGGGGGGGGGGGGGGGGTGGTATGGGGGTTGGAGGAAAGGGGGGGATTAGGAGTTGCCGATGGGTCCATCGAAGAGGAGAGTCTTCAGGCGAGACTCACATTCATTGTCATACAGAAATCCACGAAATGTTGCTATGTACATCATATTCATCAAAACAAAGGATTTGGAAGAGGTGGATAATAATAATAATAATCCTTGTATTTGATGTAGTGTTTTTTAACAACAAAAACTTGGATTTATAGAGCGCCCTCCACGTTGGACGGCGTCTCAGAGTGCTTCCCAATAACAGATCCCGAGACCGAGCCGGGCGGAGGGGGAAAAAGGTGACCAAAAGCGCAATCGAAAAGAAAGGTCTTTAGCTGAGACCTGAAAATAGGAAGAGAGGGGGTGAGACAAAGGGACATCTTCTAGACGTCTCAAAGCGCTTCACAGAATATATTGTAAAGTGAACTGTCTGTATATTTTGTGGGCGAAACGCCACAGCCAATTGCGCACAGCAGCATCTCACGAACAGTCGTTTAATGGAGGAATTTAGGGGAGATAATAATTTTATCCCCCAAATAAATGTGTCAATATGTGAGAAAATAACAAAATGCTCTGTAAATATGTGCCCAGATTCAACATGCGTCTGAATTGCTCGGTGTTTGGGGGCTATTGTGGGAGATAGCAAGCTGCACTAATACTGTAGCCAATTGCACAATCATCTAACAGTAGTTATTTCCAACGAAAGTAACGCGTAATATTGACAGCATTGAACGAAATAAAACAACACAACACGGTAGGAACAGCTGCAGCTCAAAGGTGGGAGATTCGATGGATCAAAGGGGAGCTGAGGAGAAATTTTTTCACTCAGCGAGTTGTTCGAATCTGGAATGCATTGCCTGAAAAGGTGGTGGAGGCTGATTCGATAACAACTTTTAAAAGGGAATTAGATCTTTATTTAGGGAGAACAGGTCTATTAGGCTATGAGGAGCGGGCAGGGCAGTGGGATTGAATCGCTCTTTTCAAAGAGCCGGCACAGACTAGATGGGCCGAATGGCCTCCTTTTGTGCCGTAAAATTCTATGAATCTATGAATCTATGAATCTTTCAAGATAAAATACCCATTTATCAACCAGACCTTGTGCATTGCAAAAGACTAAATCCTTATGTCACATCGATCAGAGGATGTTGAACAAGGTGAAAAGGCAAGGGAACAAAAAACACAGAACAAGATAAGGGAGAAATCGAAACGTTTGCATTGCAGACTGTGGGAGAGATCTGTTATTGAAAACCCTGGGTGCCAGAAAAGGTGCTAAATGATTAGAACCAAGTTCAATTCATACCAGGGTATAAAGTTTATGCCTCTTGCGCATTGGAAAACAATTACAATGGGAAGGGAGGAAGCTTTAACCGTCTGCAAAGTATGCAATGCATTGTCAGTCAGTCAGGGAGGAAGCTTACTGTGTGTTCCCTGTGCTAACAGTTTTTTTCAGTGTTTTTTTTGTGTTGGGATGGATGGTATGAAAGGGAAGCGGGAGTTGGCGCGCTGTACACTGTGTGGAAGGGCTCCCCTAGGGAGTAGTGTTAGACTCCAGGCACTGAGAGAGTCGGTAGCTCTCTGTGCAAACACAGCCGGGTTTGCAATCTGAGCCGCCACACATTCCAAACAAACACCAAGATCCTCACTGCAAAGACCTAACTATATACTAACTGCACCATTAACGCCTCACTGGGTTTATGGGATTAACGGCTAATGCAGAGAGAGGCAAGCTGTTCTCTCAATGCAAAGCAGAAACACACAGTCAAACAAGCTTTTTCAATATCTTATTTAAATTTTCCTATTTGCAGGTAATTGGACCAGATTGTTAGCTTGCCCATTCTCTCGTCCCTTTCTGAGAACTAAACATTGCATTGGAAGTTTCAAGTAGAATTTCAATGGTTTCAAAGGGAAAGGAGTTTCTCCTCATCTCCTGGCCAATAATCCCCCACAAATAAAGTTGGTCATTCACTTCATGGCTGTCTGTGGGAGACTTTTTCTGCGCCTAAATTGGCAGCCATTCACCCACAAAAACACACACTCACATATTTACAGTAATAATCCAGTAATAATTTACAGTAATAATACAGCAGCACAGACACGATGAGCTGAATAGCCTCTTTCTGTGCTTCATAATTCTATGGTTCTATGAATAATAATACTTACATTTTGTTTGACTCTATATTTTGTGGGTGAAATGTGGTGGTTAGTTACACACAGCAATATTCCACAAACAGCTATGAATTAATTGACTAATTTTATTCGGGGGATTGTTGGCCAGGACACCAGGACACCCTTCTCTGTTCAAATAGTGCCATGGGATCTCAGTTTAACATCTCATCCAAAGGACAACATGTCTGACAATGCAACCTAGTCCAACATTGCAATGGAGTGTCATCTTGGACTATTTGATTCCAATGTGGGTCTTGACCCCACAAACTGCTGAGGTGAGAGTGGTACCACTGCGACATGCACACAGTAGATACTGTAAAGTGCCTTGGAATATCCGTCCGGCGTGGAGGGTGCTATAAAAATCAAAGTTGTGGTTGTTGCAAACTTTCATTGGCATCTCTTTTCACCACAGAAAAATACAATTTTGTCACATAGTGGTACCTATCTTTTTGTTCTCCTCCAAATCTTTTTTTCTGTCTTCTTTTTTATTGTGTTCGGAATTGTAACCAGATCCCTCCTACACTGGAAACCTCTCCAGCAACGAAAATCATGCCATAGGAATTCCAAAACTTCACAGCAGCTCACTGTTCCATGGTTATGCAGATCACTGAATGTCTAGAGATAACTATAAAAACAAGTACAGGGCCTTCTATATCCCCTGTAGCTCCAGTGTTAAGAGTACAACATCTACTGATCTACGCTCTTTTTTGCCGTCTGGTGGAGCGTGCCTCAGGGCTCTATCCTCGGTCCTGCTACAAGCTCTACAAGTTTATGCACAGCAATAACCCCAAACAACAGCCAGGAGTTCAACTACAGAATTAACAAATGAACGAACTGCTGGTGAGAAGGTGCCACATGGAGAAAATGATACAAATACAATAAAAGCCCGTTTATCCGGCACCCTTGGGACCTGGCCAATGCCGGTTAAAGCGCCTGCCGGATATTCGGCCGAAAACACAAAAAAAATGAAATGCATTTTTCCGGATAAATTCCAGTTAATCGAATACGGACCTTTTTTTTTGCAATGCCGTTATACGGAAGTTACGGTTGATTGGGTGCCGGATAGACGGGCTTTTACTGTACCACTACCACAGCAGAAATCAATGAGGAACTTAAGTTCAGAGGAAGTCGTTTTCATTCAAAGAACTGCCCCTAAATTGAAACGCCACATTGAACATGTGATTATAGTCCAGTCTGATATGCCAGTGTGGTACTGGGGAGCACTGCATTGTCGGAAGTGCCAATCTTTGGATGACTTGCCTGATTTTCAGGTTCATGTTGAAGTTCGCCGCCGAGGGTGGAGCGGAGGATTCGGGGGACATGGAGGAGGCCAGACCCAGTGGAACGAAGGCAACAGGAGCTGGTTTGAGGAGAGAGGAGTTCAGAGAGGTAGTGGGGGGTGCAGAGGAGTGGAGGGATTTGAAAACAAGGGTGAGGAAGGCGAGGCTGAGCTGCAGGTGGTGGCATATTTTACAAATATGAATCAGAGTGAACCCAGGACTTTAATGGGGTTGAAACTTTGAAACATTATGGGAGCTGATTTAGAACCACTTGACCTGAGAAAGTTCTATTTCAGTATTTTCTAATTGAATGATGTCTGAAGCATGTTCCATGGAATTTGTGCAGCAGTACTAATAATCATTACCATTCTCTTCTTATAAAGGAATACCTCTTAACCAGAACATTTTGTACATCAATACTCAAATTGCTCCTACAATATCCATGTCTATCACTTCACAAGACCTTTGCATTCCCTTAACGCGTGTATGAACTTCCTTAAGATATTACAATAGGTCTTTAAGCAGTGCCATTCTATAACCTATCATTAAATCATTATTTACTTTTCTTAAATGAAAGCCAATAATCTAACACTTCAAGGTTTAATCAATTCTGGAACTGTGTGAATTATTTCTCTTTCTGTGGGTGGAGAGAAGGTTTATCCTAGGACAGCATCAGTGAACTCTTGCAATACAAAGGGGGAAAACAATATTTGTCATTTAGTAAGATAAGGGTTATAGCTTTTTTTTAAAGCGTGCCTCATACAAAAGCTGTTATTTTCAAGCATTCTGTTGATACTGAAGTTCCTACATAGGACCACTACACTTTAACAAAAAATATATATATGATTTCATACCTCAATTCCCAGGCAGGGCGAAACCTTGGGCAAATTTCCTCTTCCCACCTCTGACTCCCAGCCTCAGCTCAGGTGCCCAGGCAACAGTGCCAAGCACTTTGAGCCCCAGCAGGACGAAACCTTGGGCAAGCTTCCTTTCTCCGCCTGATACACACCTGATAATAATCCCTCAAGAAAAAAAGCAATAATAAATTTGTCATTTCAATCCACGACTGTTTTGCCAACATTGCCAGGCTCCGCAATTATCTTACCCCCAGCGCTGCCGAAACACTCGTGCACGCATACATCACCTCCCGGCTGGACCACGGAAACTCTCTCCTCGTCGGTCTCCCCAGTTCCTCCATTCACAGGCTGCAGGCCATCCAAAACTCTGCAGCCCGTGTATTTTCCCGCACCCGCCTCTGCGACCACATAACCCCCACCCTCGCCCGTCTCCACTGGCTCCCCATCCTCCAGAGGATCGAGTTCAAGATCCTCGTCCTCACCTACAAGGCCTTACCCCGCCCTATTTAACCGATCTACTTACCCCCTACAAGCCCACCCGGACCCTCCGTTCAACAGGACTTGGCCTGCTCCAAGCCCCCCGCCCGAACCGCCCCACCATCGGAGGCCGGGCCTTCAGTTTCTCCGCTCCCACCCTATGGAATGCCATCCCTCAATCCCTCCGTCTCGTTTCTTCCCTTTCCTCTTTCAAGGCCGGTTTGAAGACTTTCCTCTTCGATCGTGCCTTTTGTTCCACTCCAAACTTTTCTACCTCCCCTTCGTGTTTTACCCCTTCCCAAACACCCCAAACACTCCCCTCTCAGCTCGGGTCACACGCCTCCTGTGCAGCGCCTTGGGACGTCCTCCCGACGTGAAAGGCGCTCTATAAATGTAATTTGTTGTTGTTGTTGTTGTTTGTGGGACACTACTGTGTGCAATTAGCTGCTGCATTTCGCCCACAAATATACAGTCAATTCACTTTACAGTATATTCCGAGAAGTGGTTTGAGACGTTTAGAAGAAGTGAAAAGTGCTATATTAAATGCAAGAATTACCTGCATGTAGTTTTGAAGATTTACTAAAATGACAAAGTACAGTAAGTAATAAGTAAAAAGGCCAGATGTCTCAAAATATGAGAACTAACTTAAAAATGATAAAATCTCTGTTCAGCTTGAAACTACTGTGAATAGATGGACTTGTCAATACTGTATATCCTACATGCCACAGGCATCATATTGAAGAGAATGTAGTACAGTACTGTATATTAAACTTTCCACTGAAGAAATGTACAGAGATACAACAACACAGCTGAGGCACCAGAGCAGAACAATCTCTGAAACATTGAATGCAATTGCCAGGCTGAATTTGCAAGATGGTTTTCCACAATTCTTTGAAAGAACTGCACAAAACCAAGCTTTCAAATTAGGACTGAATTTAAGACATTTCCAAATTTTCAACATGATCTCAAATTTGAAGACAGAGAAATTTCAGACATCAATTATTTTGCCCAATATTTTCTCTTGTGTAAAATTTGACAGTGACTTGTCAGGAGTTTATTTGTTCCCAAGGGCACAATGACCACTTATAATTCTGACATTACCCAATGATCATACATGTGCATCTCCACAGGTCCTAGATAGAACAAGCAGGCTGATGTTCTCTGGAGAATTATTTACCTCACCAGAAAATGTAGTATATGTAGGAACGATCACAGGTGAGGACACTCAACTGGAAAAGGGCTAATTTCAATGAGTTGAGGTGGGACCTAGCCAAGGTGGATTGGAAAGAAAAATTGGCAGGTAAGACAACTAACGAGCAGTGGGCAGCGTTCAAAGAGGAGATAGTTCAGGCACAGGTCAAAAGCATCCCCACAAAGGTGAAATGTAAGGCATCCAAACCTCCCTGGATAACTAAGGAAATCGGGGCCAAAATAAAACAAAAAAAAGAGGCTTATGATAAGTGTCAGGCTCAAAATTCAGAAGGGAACAAAGCAGAATATAGGAAGTGTAGGATAGAACTAAAAAAGGAAGTTAGAGGGGCAAAGAGACTGCATGAAAAACAATTAGCGAGTAAGATTAAGTGGAACCCTAAGGTTTTTTACCAACATATTAAGAGTAAAAGGTTGGTCAAGGAGAGGGTGGGGCCAATTAGGGACCTAGGAGGAAATCTCATTGTGGAGGCAGAGGGCATGGCTGATGTACTGAATGAGTACTTCGCCTCTGTCTTCACAAAAGAAAAGGATACAGCCAATGCCATGGTATTAGAGGAGAGGGTAGGAGAAATGGATAGAATAATTATAACCAGAGAGGAAGTGCTAAAAAGGTTGACGTCGCTCAAGGTGGATAAGTCACCTGGTCCGGATGGGATGCACCCTAGGTTACTAAGTGAGGCACGGGAGCAAATAGCAGGGACTCTGGCCACGATCTTTCAATCTTCCTTGGACACAGGGGTCGTGCCAGAGGACTGGAGGATAGCTAATGTTACTCCCTTGTATAAAAAGGGGCAGAAGGACAAGCCTGGTAACTACAGACCAGTCAGTCTAACGTCGGTAGTGGGCAAACTTCTAGAGTCCATAATCAGGGACAAGGTAGATCTTCACTTAGAAAGATATAGGCTAATAAAGGACAGTCAACATGGATTTGTTAAAGGCAAATCTTGCCTTACAAATCTGATAGAATTTTTTGATGAGGTAACGGAATGGGTGGATAATGGTAGCGCAGTTGATGTAGTTTACATGGACTTTCAAAAGGCATTTGACAAAGTGCCACATGAGAGACTTATTATGAAATTAAAGGCCCATGGCGTAAAAGGGACAGTGGCAGCGTGGATCCACAACTGGCTGCGAGACAGAAAGCAGAGAGTTGTAGTGAGCGGCTGTTTTTCAGATTGGAGGGAAGTGAGCAGTGGTGTGCCACAGGGATCGGTTTTGGGACCATTGCTGTTTGTAATCTACATCAATGATCTGGACTTGGGTGTACGGAGTACAGTTTCCAAGTTTGCAGATGACACTAAGTTAGGGAGAATAGTAAACAGTGAGGAGGATAGTAGCCATCTGCAAGAGGATATAGACAAATTGGTAAAGTGGGCAGACACATGGCAGATGAAGTTTAATGCAGAGAAGTGTGAGGTGATGCATTTTGGGAGAAGAAATGAAGGGAGGCAATATAGGCTAGATAGTACAATTTTAAATGCTGTAAAGGAACAGAGAGACCTGGGGATTTGTGTTAGTGACTCGTTGAAGGTGGCAGGACAGGTAGACAAGGCTGTTAAGAAGGCATATGGGATACTAGGCTTTATAAATAGGGGTATAGAGTACAAAAGTCAGGAAGTGCTGACTAACCTCTATAGGACTTTGGTGAGGCCTCAGCTGGAATACTGTGTTCAATTCTGGTCACCACACTACAGAAAGGATGTGAAGGCATTGGAAAGGGTACAACGAAGATTTACTAGGATGGTGCCAGGATTGAGGGACTTCAGCTATGAGGAGAGGCTAGATAGGCTAGGGTTATTCTCTCTGGAGCAGAGAAGATTGAGGGGAGACCTAATAGAGGTTTATAAGATCATGAGGGGTTTCGACAGGGCAAATAGAGAAAAACTATTTCCACTCGTGGGTGAATCTGTGACTCGTGGTCACAGATTTAAAATAGTTTCAAGGCGCAGTAGGGGGGAGCTGAGGAGAAATTTTTTCACTCAGCGAGTTGTTCGAATCTGGAATGCATTGCCTGAAAAGGTGGTGGAGGCTGATTCGATAACAACTTTTAAAAGGGAATTAGATCTTTATTTAGGGAGAACGGGTCTATTAGGCTATGGGGAGCGGGCAGGGCAGTGGGATTGAATCGCTCTTTTCAAAGAGCCGGCACAGACTAGATGGGCCGAATGGCCTCCTTTTGTGCCGTAAAATTCTATGATTCTATGATTCTATGATTCTATGATTCTATCTGGGGCTGCCATCTCAACTGAGATCAGCTAAGGTTAGCTCAGGTGTAGGATTGATGGATGATTGAATCTTAGAGTTTCAACAGTCCTGTACAGCTCAGCTACTCACTCAGCAAAGTATATTGAGCCATTGGAGAAAGCTCAAGATCTGATAATGAAATTGACAGTATCCTTGTCTGGGAAATAAGACAAGGTACTCACAGCTGCACCACTGTCTATCTAAAGTGTTGTAACATTCACACACCAGGATATCACCTCAAGGTCATTTAGTTATGATAGTATATATGCCATCACAACCAAATTACCTTTGACAAGCAGTTATGTTTTATTGCACATATAAATACTTGTGTAGCATGGGCAGACAGTGCTGTAATAATTTTGAACTGTGCTTCACACATACATCCTTGTTCCACCCTTATCAGACAAATGATAGGGTTCATTTTATGATGTATAAAAGCTAGAGGTCATGAAGATATACCTAAAGTAGTAAGGAATGTTTAAATGAGTGTATTGTCATGGTTCAAAATGTACTGCTCAACTTTCCAACACTGAAGTCACAAAGCAAGTAATGTAATTTGCATTTAACTGAATCAATTTACATCAGAAAACATCGCAGCAGCAGTCATAAGTGCCTCAGTGGTTCCTGATTGTGATGTAAACTAACAAATATAGTTCTTTAAAGTGTTTTACCCCTCCAAGGAGCAGGAACAGTGGGGGTAATAATATAAATATGTGCTCAGTGTAGAATGGCAATGCATGGACATTTTCCATGCTGTTTAACATTTATTAGTGCCCTGTACAGGTTGTGTAACTCAATAAAGTAAAATAAAGACAAGAGGGGCAAACAGCATCTAAAACCTTTGGCAATTTGCGCACAAATAACACACAGTCAACCCACTTTACACTATATTCTGTGAATCACTTTGAGACCTCTCAATGACGTGGTGAGGTGCAATATGAAATGCAAGGATTAATTTTATTGTTTTTATAACCAGGTTTTAAATATGAAGGAGAACGTATTGGTTTTTTCGATCCCTTCATTGTTTCAGCATGTTGGGACCTCCTCCTGACGTGAAATGTGCTATACAAATGTAAATGCAACTGCTCAGTACTACATATGTAGAGAATTAATTAGGCAATCCATTAGACGTAAAAGAGCCTTGTATTATTATATTAAAACGTTTCAAAGTGGTTCATAGTTTATTACTGTCAAGTATAGTGGCTATGTTGTGGTCAAACGCAGCAATTATTTACATTATCAAGATCTCACAAATAGCCATGAGTGAATAACCAATTAATTTAGTAAACTGTTAGCAAGGATACTGGTAGAATGACTATGAAGGTGGTGGGTGGGCTGCTTAAAAGTGAAGCAGCTTCTTTTGTTTTCATTCTAGAACCAGCTAAAGAAGAGATGCATGAAGTTAGCCCAAAGGTTCACACTTCAGAGGTACATCTGACCCTTACCTGGGACTCCTCCAAGAATGGTATAAAGATCAGGGAAACTCCAGTGAAGGTTTGTGTTTGTGCTGTGGCACCAAAGTGCAAATCAAGGCACAAGATTATTCTTTTCATTGATGCACAGAACAACCCTTTTAAACCACCCCTCACCATAATATGGGTTTGCTTATAATGCTTTAACAATAACAGCAAAATTACATTTCTAGAGGGTCTTTCACGTTGGGAGGACGTCCCAAGGCACTGAACAGCCAGGAGTCAGGACCCAAGCAAAGGGGAGAGGCAGGGTGGGGGAGAGTGGGGGGAGAAAGTTGGGAGGGAGGCAGAAGGCACAATCAAAGAAGAGGGCGGCCTTGGAGAAGGTAAGGGAGGATGCAAGGCGAAGGGACTGTGGGATGGGAGTTCCAGAGTGTGGGGTAGAGAGGCTGAAAGGCCATCCACTGATGGTAGTGTGGGTCGGGCAGGGGACATGGAGCAGACCGGAGCCTGCTGAACGGAGGGGGCAGGCAGATTGATAAGGAGTCAGCAGGTTGAAGAGATAGAAGGGAGCAAGGCCGTGAGTGGCCTTGAAAGTGAGGACAAGGATCTTGAATTCAATCCTCTGGGGAATGGGAGCCAATGGAGCCGGGTGTGGGTGGGAGTGATGTGGTTGCAGAGCTTAGCGTGGGAGAGGACACAAGGTGTAGAGTTCTGGATGATCTGCAGCTTGTGAAGGGAAGAGCTGGGAAGCCCGACGAGGAGGGAGTTTCCATAGTTGAGCCTTGATGTGATGGATGCATGGACGGAAAAATCCCTTTAGCAAGTCTCAAATCCCATCATCTTGCATTAAATTCTATCATTACAATAGTGTACCACAGGCATTTTGTTATCTGCCTATCCAAATCCTACAATAGTTCAGTACACTGGTTAAAGGACCAGTAATGTGATGGCCACAAACCCTTAATGATCAACCCCTCTCAAGTGAGCCCCATTAGTTGTATTTTTCAGTTCCTCAGTTGCTACCTTATAACAAAGTTGTCTTGTATTGTCATTTATTTTGTTAGTTGACTTGCTAGTTAATTCTTATAATTATCATTTTATACTTGAGATGTACTCCTGACGTGAAAGGTGCCATACAAGTGTAATTTTGTTGTTGTTGTCTAGAACTGTGATCTGCCAGTAATTATCAGTTAAGAGTTTATTTCTCAAAAGAAAGCCAGCTCCTCACTAGATATTATTCTTGCTATGATTTATCTGCCAAAAAGTCACCGATCATTCTTTAATATACTAGTAGAGAGACCATTAATTATTGTTTCTATCAACATTATATACTATATTTTAATAATAATATTATTATTTATTTGGAATATTACTGTACAATATATAGCAAGGATATTTCTGATTTAAATCTTCCAATAGCTTTAGATTTGTCTTGGGAAGACCTACAGTTTAAGTTCTTGAAGTCTGAATTCAGGGTCACATTGTGAGTTTGGGGGCAGGGGTGAATATTAACGTTAGGTAGGAATCAGGTGTACACTCACCTCTAGTCTACAGGGATCAGAAACATATCTCTCTTAACCACTCACATGTATAATTGCCAGATGACAGGTGTGAATCCTTACAACCCTGCATACTATCAGGGCTTTAGCTTCAGCCACAGCTGCGTGTTACTGTCATCAATTTTTAGGTTAGTAATCTGAGTGATCAGTAGCCCTAAGAGCCAAACGCACAATGGTTGGAAACCAAATACTCACCACCAGCACCAACAGGTCCAAATTTCTAAATCCTTAGAAATTTGGACCTGTTATGGGTCTCTATAAAAGTTGTGTCTTCATAAATTACAATGATTTGATCACATGATTTCACAGCAATGCACCATCAGTGGTTGCCCAGCCACATTGATGAGATTTGGATGCGTGGACATATCCTGTCCTAGACCATACAAACCCTAGTACTGTAGTTAGAATAGGCATGGCTGGACAAGTAGTAAGAAACTTATCCGTTGTTCTTTGTGCAAGCTGCTCAGTTACCAATAATTTATGCTTATGAAAATATTTCAATGCTCGATGACACTATCCCTTGTGAAGGGCACTATATATATGCAAGTTGTTGCTCAAGATGGATTGAGTGGATAATTCTTCTATTTTCTTTTGTATTTGCATCATGGCAGAACTTTCCTGTCACCATTCGACGAAGGAGTAAATCAGATTTACATTAATCCATTCTGAGGTAGCTTGACATTATAATAAATAATAATCCTTGCATTTGATATATCGCTTTCCACGTCTTCTAGATGTCTCAAAGCGCTTCACAGAATATACTGTAAAGTGTATATACTGTATATATACTGTTTATTTGAGGACAAAACGCGGCAGCCAATTGTGCACAGCAGTGTCCCACAAACAGTTGTGGATTGAAATAACCAATTTATTATTGTTTTATTTTTTAATAGATTATTATTATGCATGTGGAGTACGGAAACTTGCTCAAGGTTTTGTCCTGCCGAGAATCGAACCCAGGTTTCTTTGTTTGTAAGGGCGAGTGCTCTAACAACTAAGCTACAGGACTCCGAACTATCAAGACTATCAAGATTGGATGCAGATTTGAGAGAGTCCCAAAAACAATAGTTTATCAATTCCACAGCCTGGTCCAGTTCAGGTGTTGATGGGTTCTGGGGCTCAAAGTGTATTGACTGGGCACCTGAGCTGGGGGTGGGAGTCAAAGAGTTGGGCTGGGGAAAGTTGACCAAAAGCGGGTAAAGATTACTTAAAAATATATCAAATACAAGTATTATTAGCAATGTCACTGTTTGGGTGAAAGGGGTCTGTTCTCACACTTAGCCAGACTAAGCTACTCGAATATGGTGTATTCATAGATAGGAAATTGAATCCTCATTCCATCATTTCATAATTCAAGCTCTTCAGAGTGGCTTACCTGCGAAGCCTGCTATGAATCAATGTGTTTTGATCTCAAGACCATGGGAATACAGATGTGTGCAATAGCCCCAAATCTGCGGATTTAGCTTTCCTGTTGTCCTCAGAATATGCATTAGCATCTTGGTAAGATGTAATATTGCATAAGGAAACAGCTGAAGTGATATATTGTGTAAAAAGTTAAGTAGCTACTAGTTTGTTTGCTGTTCTGGATGACCTCTTTCTTCAGTTGAACACCAACAAGCCATAATCTCTCCTGTTTGGCTCCTGTCAGTCCCTCCTCACGTCAGACCTCCTCACCTCAGACCTGACAGCATTGATGCACCCTCATTGATGAACATTTGAGAGATGGTGTGTAACCTCTGCGACTTGCTTTGACTTGTTCACTTGTTCCAACTGATCTTTGCCCTATCTGCGCTCTGACCCAATCAGTTTTCCCATCCTTCAACATCGCCCGCTCCCCCACTCTCTCCCTGCAGACCACCGACGTCCTCATCCAGGATTTGATGGGGCAAACCAGTCAGAGATTTTTCCCTGCAAGCCAAAGTCTAACCAGTAGTGTGGTCCCAGCATACATACACTTTGGTGTCTCCACGACTAGGCACCAGATAAATCTGTGCCCAATAGTTTGTGGAATTCGGGAATTCAGATATAGCTGCCTATAATATTCCTTGCATTTGATATAGTGCTTTTCACGTCTTCTAGACGTCTCAAAACACTTCACAGAATATATTGTAAAGTGAATTGACTCCATATTTGTGGGCAAAATGCGGGGGCCAATTGCACACAGCAGTGTCCCACAAACAGTCGTGGATTGAAATGATCAATTTATTAATGTTTAATTTTGAGTGATTATTATTAGGCGTGTGGAGTAAAAACTTGCTCAAGGTTTCACCCTGACCTGCCTGGAATTGAACCCAGGTCTCTCACTTGCAGGCGAGTGCTCTAACCACTGAGCTCCAGGACTCCATATGTAGAATTCTCAGTTGTGTTTAGATAGTCAAGCAGGGCAGTGGATTTCTGCATATATCAGGCACCCAATGCATCAGAACAAAACAGAACTTTTACAATCACTTATCATTCCATTTGCATCACCCTTTTATTAAGCAGCATCAGTTTCAGTAATACAGTACAAACATCTGTGAGCTAACACATTTTTCTCCTTGTATTTCTTACTCTGTGAAACGCTACTTTGGAAAATTATTTTACACATGAATACAACAGTTGTTAACAAAACTATATAATTTAGATTGCAGGGTCACTGAACAATCAGAGCTCTGCTCAATTTGTGAAAAGCTGTATTAAAACTTAAATGTCTATCACCGAAACTGATTGTGTACAAGAAGTTGATGGTTGTCCAATTTTGTTTTATGTGGTGTTCCACTCAGTTTAAATGTTAACTTGACAATATCATAAACGGTCAGAAAAATAAATGATAGGTTTTACAAAAATGGGCAGCACCTGACAAATGCCAGAGATTGTATGTGCACACTTCTATCAGCTACTGCGACTAGCAAGTAGCTACTGGTCTAATGTCATTTCTTTAATATTGTATTGTAAAAGGAAACTGCTTGGATTGTTTATTATATACTCCAGTGAGGTTGAGGTTTTGAGTTGTGAGAATCAAATGTTTCATATTTCTTTAAAAGACGATTTGAATCTAATTCATGCATTGCTTTTTTCCTATCATAATTTGAGAAAGAACTTTTTTAAATTGTTTTTTTAAAAAAATTAACAATCAATATGAACTTTTTTGACACATTTAGCAATTACAATATGCACTGATAAGAGTTATTCTAAAAATTTGGCTCATTCAAATTACAATAGGTAATCAAGTCAAATGATTTAAATTTAAAACTGAAGAATGCCCAGCTGTAATTAAATTCTCCATCTCTTAGCTTCTTGTGGAACTTGAGTTCACCTCAAACCTGGACGTATTCTGCCATCTACTGGTGGGAAGTAAACCTACATATAAATAGAATTGTTCAGAGGCTTGTATTCAAAACCCTCAGAACTGCAAATAATAAGTAAAGAAATGTACTGGGTCATACTGCGCAAATCACTTACTAGTTACTAGAGGAATTAATAGCTTCTGTTTTTTGCTCCAAAATAGTAATCGTCAATGATGAAGAGATTTGTGAATGTGCCAGAAACAAAACTGCATTGCTTTGTTAAAGCCAAATCCTTGTTACTTTTTAATATGCTTAAAAGTGTTCAGTGCAAAAAGCTCTTTCATAATATTAAAACATTTCTTTAAACGGTGCCAAATGTCTCAAGGAGTCTTAAGGAACCATTTTGAACATAGCCCATACCATCTGCGTTTCTATTTGCAACAGTTCAAATAAACTTCTACAAATATTTCACCACTAAAATTTCCACATTTTAAGGTCCAATGTCTGACGAAATTGCAATTATGTTGAAGGCTGCAAATACTAGGTTTGCTAAACGTTACTAATTCAAAGTTTACGTTCACTCACTATCAATAGAGCGCTGTGACTATGTACAAAATGGTTTTCCCGCGGATACATTTTGCTCTGAGAGGTTTGCACTAGAATTCTGATGTTACATGGCTAGAGATAAAGAATCATCACCACAATCAGCACTTTAAAAATTAGATTCAACACCAGCTAGATTGCTCAGTCATGTTAATCTCTATGGCAGATATACGGGCAGTGAGTTAAAGTCAAGAAAGTAGAATGAACAAAGATGCTCTCCACGAACCTATCTCAGCAACAGATCACAGCTGCAGACCACAGAAATGTCATCTACAGAATGCCAGCTAGGGGCTAGACAGTGTGGATTGCAATTGTAACTGGATATCTCAATTATCATTGGGTGTCGGTAGCAAAGGTTGTTTTTTTCTCCTTGGAAGGAAACTTACCCCATTGGTATTCACCTGCATCAGCACATTAGATATGCTGTAGTGAATTGAACACGTGCAAATTATAATACTGTACATTGGAAAACATAAACCCTAAATGTCTTTTTCTCACTCCTTATTTTACATTAGGTCCAGATTTAAACAACCTCACAATACTAATTATGTCTTGATCTACAACCACCTCAGCGTACTAATAATATTATTAATAATAATCATCCTTGCATTTGATTATAGCGCCTTATCACATCTTCGAGACGTCTCAAAGCATTTTGCAGAATATACTGCAAAGTGAATCGACTGTATATATACATATTTTTGAAATAACTATTATTACTCCTGGAAAGGGATCCAGCAATCCACTAAAAAACAGGTTCTTACTTACTCCTAGGTAAACTGTGGCGTATATGTGGAGTAAGGATATTTGCCTGGGAATCAAACCTAGGTCTCTCGCTTTCGAGTCGCATGCTCTAACTACTGAGCAAAGATTCCATCTTTTGGCAGCTTTGTGCTGTTTGAAATAAAAGACTTTCATGCTCCTGAATCACATCTGGCTTCCAGAAAATGAAAAGATAGTGCAACAGCTCATTACACCACTCAGTCCTTTCCCGTTAATCTGAAAATTTGCTTATGATTTAACATTGAACTCTGGAAAAGATCGTGAAGGAGCCTAATTGAAAGGCATATTGTTGAAAAGAGTACAAGACATTTTACTCTACAGCAGCTCTGTGCTTTTGCTCACCACAAAAGCATCAGGACAAAGTGAAATAGTGTTGCAATCCTCACCAATGAAGTCACTGAAGTACCAGTATACCATTATTTGGGGGATTCAAATGTGGAAGACTAACTATCAAAAGCGATTGTAATTGTTGATTTAACTCCTTTAAAAAGAAGAAAGACCAACAGTATGAAAGCATTTGCTTTATAAAGTGAGACACATTGTCAGATAGACCACTCAATCATACTAGTATTTTCATAGTTAATTTGATACATTACATAAATTAATATTCATTGTTTCAGTACACGGGTAACAGACAAATGCCCACAATCAGATGATCAAGAGCACATTTATTGATAATCAGGCATTATTTTCGTTTTTAAATAACTAAGAAACTGTATGTCCAATGTATATTTTAAAATAACCAGCATACCGTATATCTCCGCGTATAAGGCGCATTTTTTTTCAGGTCGGAAGATCTCGAAAGTTGGGGGTGCGCCCTATACGCAGGTACAAGAGATTTTGAGCCTCGGAAATACAGTAAACAGGAGGGGCGGCCGGCGCGGGGTTTGGTCAGTGTCCGGCGGGGGTTGGGAGGAGCGGGTGACGGGGCTTCGGCCTCGGCCGCCCGGGCAGCGGCAGCAGCAGCGGACTTCAGTGCTGTGCTTACCTTCTGCCGAACCCAGTCTGCCTGTCTCACTCCCTGCCGCTCTCTCTCCCTGCCTGCCTGCCTCTCTCCCTGCCTGCGTGCCAGCCTGCCTCTCTCCCTACCTACCTGTCTCTCCTCCCTTCTGCCGGCAATATCATTGAAAATGCTTCCGTTTTTTTTCACCAAGAAAAGGTCAAAAGTGGGAGGTGCGCCTTATACGCGGATATATACGGTATGTTATTTGCCACTTCTACACAAATGGTAGGAAATTTTCAACTAGTTTGCTCAGTTTCGATCAGTTGCACAATGGTGTGTATTATTTTGTCATCTGAAAGGAAATAACATTAACAGAATGAGTTAAGCATTTGTAAGCTCGATAAACTATGCATATAACATTACATTTATACAGCGTCTTTCATGTCGGGAGGATTAGACATCAAAGTGTATTAATCTGTCTACACAACTGCTTGTATTTTCATATTCAGCAATTTCATATACTGTACATAATGGCAACAATGTCACAAAGACTGTCATTATATTGAGTTTTCTTTGTTCTCTTGATTGTTTGGCCTCCACTCAGCTGGCTCCGGCCTCTGCTCCATGCCCCCCCACCCCCCACCATCAGCAGGCGAGCCTTAAGCCACTTTGCCTCCAACCTTTTGAATTCCATGCCGCAATCCCTCCGCCTTGCCCCCTCCCTAGCCTCCTTTAAGTCCCACTTCAAGACCCCACTCTTCGACTGTGCAATCGGTTGCCCCCCCTTCCCAACTCGGATCCGAAACACTGACTATCCAGCACTTTGGGTCTTACTCCCAACGTGAAAAGCACTATTCAAATTTTATTTTGTTGTTGCTACTGCAATGGGGCCATGAATCTGCACTGCATTAAAATATTCCAGTAAAAATAATAAAATATGTACAATATAATAAAATTACTGTTTTCAGCAGCTAAATAGTAATCGTTCTGGAACCATTATAATGACAACCCTCTCAATAGAGGGCTATAAAATATGGCATCACCAAAAATGCGTCAATGAAGTGGGTCTTGAGACATACCTCAAACCAATGACTCAGAGGGACTTTGGAATGGAGTTTCAGAAAGTGTGGGCAGAAAGGCTGGAAGTGGGCAGTGTGGGACACATCAGGTCTGTTAGCTCTTTTAACAGCAATTGTTCTAGTCACATTTACCTGCCTTTCCCCATACATTTTCTTCAGATATAATCCATTAGAAATCATTCAAATTTAATCTAGCCAATCTAAACTTGCTTACACAGCTAGAGCCAGTGATTCACAACGAAAACAATAAAGAAACAAAAAGTACCTTCAAGAAACAATTTAGGATCTTCAAGTTTTTTCTCGAGGACAGCGTCAATTAAGGCTCTCAGCTCTTTAAAAATGATTCCAGTCCTCACAGGAGCCTATTGAAAACAGAAATTTATAAAACAGGAAATGCAACACAAATTACATAGTGTCTTTCTCTTCAGGAGGGCGTCAGGGTAAACTTTAGCTTAGCTGGTGGTTAGGATCAGGAGGGGTGGAGGACAGGGAGGCTAGGGGCAGGAAGGTAACCAGTCGAAGAGGATGGTCTTGAGACAGGTCTTGAAGGAGGTAAGGAAGGGGATGATATGGAGGGGCTGTACATCAAATATGGTATGCAAGTTTCTTGATTCTTTTTATAAACAGAATATTTAAGGCCTATTTGTTTCCATCCCCTCCTTTCAGATTTTTTAGAATGGTTAGAAACATTCTAATGCACTATTTTAATTCATGCCATTTATCCAGTGCTTTTCTCAAATGATTTGCATGCACACAATCATACTAATTACAACTATTTGTACTTATACAAGACCCTCCTCTTCGACGGTAGCATCGGTCACCCCAAATCCCCTCCTTTCCCTCCACCCTCACCGTCTCCGACCCCAGCTCGGGTCTGAAACAATGACTGTCCAGCCTGACGTGAAAGGCGCTATACAAGTGTAATTTTGTTGTTATATAGCGCTCTCCATAGAGTAGCATCTCCGAGCGCTTAACAGTGACAAAGTGTACTCAAAGAATAACGTTTTCAGGCTGGACGTATAAAAGGGGAGGGGGAAAGCAGAGGGATTGAGGGAATGTTCCAGAGTTTTGGGGTGTAGTGGCTGAAAGTGCAACACCCGAAGGATGTGATGGACGGTGCCAGTTGAGCAGAGGCACTGAGTGGTTGATTAGGGAGTGAGATGGTTGGAGAGGTAGGGAGGTGCCAGAGTGTAATGAGATTTGAACACAAGTGAGGACATTGAAGTCGATCCGTTCAGTGATGGGGAGTGAGTGGAGCTTGGCCAGAACTGGTAAGATGTGGGTACGGAGTTTCGTCTGGCTAATTAAGTACGTGAGCGCCAGAGTTCTGAATGAGCTGGATCTTTTGAATACTGGAGCTGGGGAGACCGTGAGGAGTGTGTTTAGGTAATTCAAGCGAATGGTGACAAACAACAATAAAATTTAATTTGTACAGTGCTTTTCACATTGGGAGGATGTCCCAACAACAACAAAATTACATTTATAGAGTGCCTTTCACGTCAGGAGGACGTCCCAAGGCGCTGAACTGTCAGGTCGGGAGACAGTTAGGAGGGATGGGAGAGAGTTGGGAGGAAGGGCAGCAGAAGGCATGATCGAAGAGGAGGGTCTTGAAGGAGGCAAAGGAGGAGGTGAGGCAAAGGGACTGTGGGATGCAATTCCAGAGTGTGGGGGCAGAGAGGTGCTGTACAGTCAGTGTTTCAGACAGGAGCTGAGATCGGGATTGGAAAGGGGGTGACCGATGGCATGGTCGAAGAGGAGGATCTGGAGGTACAACTTGAAGGAGGCGAGGTGGAGGGATTGCAGGAAATGCATACACAAGGGTTTCGTCTGCATTCAGGGTAAGTATGTATTTGGGATAAGAGACGGGCAATGTGGCGAAAGTGCAAGAAGGTGGTCCTGGTCAGGGACCATGTTTAAGGGAGGATAAATAGCTGGAGGTCAAATCGGATGGCGAGATTGTGCACTGGTTCAGTGAGGCCGAGGGAGAGCCCAGGGAGATTGAGAAATTTAGATTGGCAGGAGTGAAGATGTTGACAGCAGCCAAGGAGTATGGCTTCCGTCTTGTCCAAATTCAGCTGCAGGAAGGTCACACTCATCCGGGCTCCAACATCTGCCAGATAAGCTGATAGAACATCAGCAGACCTGGAGTTGGTATTGAGTTTGGTACACAATTGCCCACAAAATACACTTTAAAATATGTTCTGTTAAACTCTTTGAGATGTCGCAACAACCTGATAAGGCACTATATCAATTGCAATTAGTATTATTATTTAAATTAATTTGAAAGGGCTCTAGTGAAGTAAATAAATTAATTCTTACCTGGAATTTTATCCAGCCATCTACCAAGAGCAAACTTTCATGGTGCTGGACTACTATATCGCCCCCGAACAGCAAGATTGGGAAAGACGATATCTCAGTTGTCTCTCGCAAGTATATCTTTCCATATTTTACCTGATATCAAAAAAAAGGAAACATCATACATTTTTAAAAATCAAAAATGAGCATGTTCAAAAATATAAAAATGTACTAAGCGGGGCATACAGCATATACAATGAAATGCTTTCAAAGTTAACCTAATTTGGCACTGGAGAATAGAATTTATATCCTCTCATCATCAACAATAAAATTACATTTGTATAGCGCCTTTCACTTCAGGACATTCCAAACCACTGGGACATCCCAAGGCACCTTCTTTAAAATCATCATTATGATAAAGAAGGGGGGATAGATTACCAACAACAACATCACATTTATTTAGCGCCATTAAAATTGGGAGGGTGTCCCAAGGCGCTGAGTTAGTAATGAACCAGTTAGTAATGAACAGAAAGCATTCTCCAAAATATACCTGTGTAGCTATAGGAATACAATTATGAACAGACAAGGTTTCCATGTAAAGTCTCACTCACTTGCAATTCTAATTAAGTGCATGTTAACCCATTTTGATCTCAGATCCTGATTAATTTTAACATTTTCTATTTTTATTACAAACTTCCAGGAAAAGTTTTTTTCTTTTCAATTCTTTAGCATTCCCATTTCATTATGCTCAACACACAACAACCATGATCAGCAGCTTACAAATGTTAGATATAAATATTTGGAAAGAAAATCTCCACCAGGATTTATTTATTGTACTGTGTTTATATAGCTATAAGTGTTCAAACTCCACCAGTGGCCTCCTAAACTGTACATAGGTATACATACAAAATAGTACATTGATGATTGCACAATTACCTTTTCCTGATACAACAGCCAGCCATTAGACTGCAGGTCCTTGTTGACAGATGAAGGATGGAGGTGGGCATTGCCTTGTGCAGTTTTGACAGAACATGCAATCTTGTCAGTTATGTCCACTGATGGGGTGTATTTCATTTTCCCGACATTGTCATATAAGCCTGCTGCTAATACAGCTTTAAGAAGTGAGATCTCCTTTTGTGACATGTTCTTTTTAGGAACTCCAACTGACGACTCTCTATCCCAATTTTGATACTTTGCCCCTCTGGATCTCGGTGTCATGAAACCTGCTAGCTCAACCAGTCTGATAAGTTCTTGTTTAACATCCTGCAAGTTGATTTTTCATGAAAAACAAAATAAGCCACAATATTAGGTTAAGATTATACTTTGCACTGAAATTTTCATGATTCTTTTAATACTTCCGATAACCTATTAAAATGTTTTCAAACAACCTGTTTTGTGCAATTTAAATAAGAGGCAACAACAAATAATTTTCCAAACGTTTAATCCTTTACTTTAAAAGGATTAACGTTAACAGAAAAAGAACAAACCTGCATTGTTAGAAGTGCAGTTCGATTCAGAAAGTGCTGCTTACAGTAAGCCATCTCAGCACGATAACTAGTATATCGCGCGGTGTTCCAACTTAAAAATATGAAAATGAAACACATAAGAGTTAGACATATCAAGAGTAACTGATTTCAATATTATTATTGAATAGGTTATTAAATCAACATATTCTGAAGTATTTTCAAATGACACTTCATTGTATTGAGACAAAACAGCTGTAACAAGCAGGACTCTACCCCATGTTAAGGGCGCTATATGAATGTAAGTTGTTATTGTAACATACCCCAAATATGCATTGTAAAGTGTCAGGTGATCTGAGTTTGCTATTGCCATGGATGCTTTTGCAAGATTTGCTTCATGTTTTCTACTTAATGGAGTAACAAATGGAGATTTCTCAGCCATGGCTGCAGCGATAGTGGCCTACAAACAGAACAGTAAAGCATTTAAATTAATCTTGGACGCGAGAATAATTGTCAATCGTTATACAATAGGAGGACATTTAGCAGTTACAAACAACATTTGAGAGCAATATCAAAGCATTTTGTGATCAACTAAATGTAAAACAATGTTGATTATAAATTACAATAAAACATGAAAAGGAGGTGGTAATCACACTGAGTTTGTTTCACCAGTTTATGAAATCTAGGTAGATTTTTTAATATCAATGTTCTGCCCATTCACCTTAGCCTTCAATACCTCTACTACAGTAAAAGCTTGATAATCCAATATTCCAAAATTCAACAACTTCCTAACACCAGCAAGATTTCAAAATACATGCAGTTTTTGTTTTAGTGTTTAGTAGTAGTACTCCACACGCCTGATAATTATCCCTCAAAAAAAAATTGGTTATTTTAATCCACGACTGTTTGTGGGACACTGCTGTGCGCAATTGCCAGCTGTGTTTCGCCCACAAATATAGTCAATTTACTTTACAGCATAATAATCTTTCCATTTGATATAACATTTTTCAGAATATACTTGAATATACTTGCGCACAGCAGTGTCCCACAAACAGTCATGAATTTCAGTAGTATATATATTTTAAGTATATTCTGTGAAACGCTTTGAGATGTTTAGAAGATGTGAAAAGTACTATATCAAATGCAAGGATTATTATTAGTATTAATAATCGTGTTCCAATGTCCGGCAAATCTCCCCAAATGCGGAACAGTTGCTCTGTGGGGGGCTGTCAGGGCTTCCCCAATCACCTCAAGGGAAATTTATAAACACCTAGAAACTCCGGAATCCAGAAGGTGAGTGGGGCCAGACTGGCTGGATTAATGAGGTTTTATTCTAGCTTCTCTCTATCAAATCCCTCTATCATCTTAAATCACTTTTATTACTTTTATTTTCAGAATGCAACAAAAATGAAACAACCTTCACTGAGCTTAAACACTAATAGATAGGTAAAAACATTGCATGAAAGTCAGTGAGTGTAAATCTTGTTGCTCTAGATCTGTAGCACTTACCACAGGATCCAAGCAGCCAAAGATAGCACCAAAAATGAGCATTTTGCCAATTTTCACATTAACTGGAAGGACAGCGAGGTGCAGGCCTAATGCGGTCAGTTTGGCTTCGTTGATCTCACAGGCCCCAATCTTCTTCAACAGATTCATTGCGTTACCGATGGACTGGGCTTGCGGTGGATCCAAAGCTTTGGATAGAAACTCTTCTGGAGATCCATGATTACACTTCTACAATTAATACAAATAAATAATCTAAATTGTTTTTACTGGGTGTAAAGATGTCCTGGGTTAGATCAGATACATCAACCAAAAGCCGGGGGGTGGTGGGGAGGAGGGAGTACATTTCTGGTAAGTACAGAACATTTAAAAATATCTATTTTTGGTTTTAATGTAAACAACACTTTTTTTTCATGCTACATTTTTGTTATAAATCAAATGAAAAAGTAATTCCTTCAAATAAAATCAACATTCATTTTAAATGTGTGAAATCACTTCAGTACAATTAGTTTTCAATAACAATTCTTGGTTCTAATTACAGGTAAACCTCCATTTAGGACGGAGTTGCGTTCCTGAAAAATAGTTCTCAGATCAAAACGTCCTAAATCAAAACGCGGTTTCCCAAGCAGTCCCATTATATAACCTGAGATGCGTTCTTTTCACAATATTTTTGGACCTTAAACCCACTAAATAACACACAAAGGCAAGAAGGGGTACTTGGGGTAACTATACAGTATTGTAATTTAATACTGGCAAACTTTAATACAGTCCTGTTTTGATAATCTGCTTGCACCTGTAGCTGTAACACACCTTGAACTTGCCAGTATATTGTCCTTATTCTGTTTTATAGTAGTCACTGTCGATCTAGCTAACCCTAAAGCCCCCCCTGACATCTGTACCTTTTTTGCCAGACTCAATGCGCTTTATCACCTCCAATTTCGTATTTAAAGTGATGACTTTGCGGGGTTTCTGGCCACTAGCAGTATTACCGCTGCTCATTTCACTTACTGCTGTCTTTTCCCCAACATGGTATGAACACAGTAGAGGCTGTAAATCGCTCAAAGTTGCTCAGGAATGTTCGGAAATTACTATAATACTGACATGGCGCGGTGTCGCTTCAAAATCAGCTGGCTTTTAAACAATGACGCAGTGACATGCTATTGGCCAGTTCAAATGTTTGGATACACTATATCAGGTGCGAGCGCAATTTACCTGCGAATACACTATGGACTGTGCGTATGGACAAAAAAGGACACGTCAAATACGATTGCGATATTCAAAATATGTACTGCGCATGTGCAAAAAATGTTTTAATGCGTTAGAACAAAACCAAGTATCCTATATCGATAAAAAGGTGTTAAAAAATTATGTTCGTTCAATTGAAACATACTAAATAGAAGCATCCTAAATAGAGGCTTACCTGCACCAATTATTTAAATCTACTGCACTGTAATGTGCAGTCAGTTAACTTAATAATGAAGCTTTTCAAATTTTACTAAATATTTGTTATATTAATATGTAAATATTACCATAATATGAAGGCAAAGTTCTTCCAAAGGCACTCGTAAGATTTCTGGGACTGAGTAATCACTGAAGTTGTGAAACCTGTAGGAATACAGCATAAAAAGTTATCCTTTAAAACACAGCACCAAGAATAAAAGAAAGCTCCACCCAATAACTAATATTAACATTACTCATGGAAGTAAATCTAATTACAACTTAAAAAGTAAATTACAACTCAGAAGCTGCCACTCACATTTCCTTTGTGTACAAACGGAAACAGAATCCCTCTTGCACACGGCCAGCTCGTCCTTGTCGTTGAAGAGCATTTGCTTTGCTGACAAATGTCTCCACCAAGGAGCTCATTTGGCTACTTTCACGATACCTAAACATACAAATAATGTACAACCCTGTTACAGTACTGGTTAATTTATAATGCAACTACAGCGCGGACCTTATTCACTATTCATACAGGCAGACGTTGGGTTTGTCTTCAATTCACCAGCTACTTGATCTCTGCTGTGACTTCTTGCAGCACACAAAAAGTGATTTGCACAGAGACCCAATTACATAAATTGAATATTTTGTTTTCCCCACATTTCTAGGCAATCAGGTAACTATCGATGTTACTTCCTGAGTCTCTCCAAGCAAGATTGAGGGTTTTGACTCTAACCATCTGTTTTATAGCGAGTGTCAACTGGATATGTGTATATCTTAAGCATGTGTACACATTCCCACAGTTCAAATAAAACTATACCATTTTACAATTTCTTCAAGAAAGTGTGAATTAAATTAATGTTCATTAAAATCAATGTAAAAACTATAAGTACAATAATTATACACAATTCTAAATTCATTGGGTCGAAGTAGCAAATAGTAGCCTATTTTCCCCTAACTGTTCAGCGCCTTGGAATGTCCTCCCGACGTGTAATTTTGTTGTTTGTTGTATTTTACAACACTGTGTTTTATGTAACTACTGTAGTCTTTATCCCAATTAAGTAAAGGAATCTCCCAGGAAAGGAACATTTTTCACAATCATTGTATTTTCCTTCCCCATTTATTTAACCAGAATATTCATAGAACAAATTATTTAAGAAGTGAAAATTACTTAAGAATTTAGATGTAGTAAACAGAACTTGTTTTGAATTTGAGAAATCTACATTCTGCGAAGTGCTTTGAGACGTGGAAAAAAAGACATGAAGAGTGCTAAAGCAAATGCAAGTATTATTATTATACTCTCTCAGGTTTCACTGCATCATTCAGTCTCTCGTTTTCAGACCTCAAGGCAACATTGATTTGGAGAGCTCAGCAAAGTGAGCTGAGGACAGTGTGTTGGGAACAAAGTGATAATTCTATCACAGGAATTTGGTGATAGTGGGAATTCATTGCAGAGGAGAAAGCAGGTGGTAAGTAATTTCCGATTTGTTTCTAATTATGATTTAAAGCCACTAGCAGAACATGCATTGGAAAGGGGGGAGAGTTACTTTCCACTCACAATTTTACCTAGAAAAACATTGTATAATATTCTACTAATCCATGACCTATGCATTAGGATACGCAAATCTCATAATAATGCAGTTTTATATTCAAAAGCTTCCACTCACTTGAAAACACAGTGAAGCCTCATTATCATTAAGAAAAAAATTATAATTTTGTCACTCATTCCATGACTATTTGTGGAAAACTGCTTTGCGCAATTGGCTGCTGTGTTTCGCCCATAAATATACAGTCAATTCACTTTGCAGTATATTCTGTGAAATGCTTTGAGATGTCTAGAAGACGTGAAAAGTGTTATATCGAATGCAAGGATTAATAATTATTGTTATTACAACTTCATACTCGTAACACTTTTGCATAGAAGTACAAATAACCAAACTTCAAATCACAAGTCCCATGAAACAAAGGCATTCAAGTTGCCTTAAGCAGCATTATCAACAAACCTGTTCTCCTTAGTTTTCCCAGAATCAATGACAAAGACAACATCAGGAATGGTAATTCCAGTTTCCGCAATGTTTGTTGCTAAAACAATCTGAAAATTTAAAAAAACTAAGTTGGTAAATTGTTAAAAATTATGAATTTCCATAATGCTTCTCAACATGCTATCTTATGCTATCCGATAAAATAATGAATTAATTATACACCGTTTATTCATTAAAGGCAAACTATTATAATCTTACAGTATTATCCTGGAGTGAAAACATTTAGAATCTTCAAACCTGTAAAATCTTACCTTTCTGACTCCTGGTGGAGGGACTGTGAATGCCGCAGCCTGATCTTGTGATGAAAGGATGGAATGCAAAGCAATCACTTTGTACCTACAAATAAAGGGCCACAAAACACTATAACATTTCACAATTATTTTAACTTAAAAAGCAAACCAACTCGATAAAAGCAACAGAACAGTTATGATAGAAAGCCGATACAGGAAGAATTCATTGACAAGTTAGTTTTAATGTAAATAAAGACCAGTAAAATCTGTTTTTGCCGGGGCCCTTTATCGATTCATTTGTACTCTTACCTGTATTATATATTCCTGCTAATTCGGACAAAAATCTGATTATTCCGGGCATATTGCCACACTGCTCATCGCTGAATGCATCATGCGGGTCTTCTACATCTCCATTCAGCCATGAGGGTATCAGGGATGTAGATGGGAGGAACCAATTTATGATTGGCAGCCAGATTCCAGCCATTCACAAGCAGAGTTAGGCTGCCAATCAGCGGAAGGGTGGGAACAGGGAAGAACAAGGGAGGGAATATCGTGATTGATTGACAGGTGGCCTGCTGGTGAATGCTTGGAGCCCATCTAATCATAAACAGCTCAAAGACTGTCAATTACCTGGAAGCCCCGCTAACTGATCCCCTTCGAGCTCAATGGAAATATCAATAGACAGGAGGGAGCGCTGCACTGCTCCGCTGCAGTGCAGGTAAGGACTCAACTCATAGCTGCCAATCTTTTTTAACAAAAAAAAGTACTCCTGAAAGCTAAAAACAGTATTTTGTAGTAAAAAAAAGTATTTTCCCCAGAACCTACTGGTACTTAACGAAACAATTACAGCGCGAAAAGATGCCAAGTAAAATGGGACTTCAAAACCCCTTGTTAAGCAAAAATTGCGTTAAGAGGGAAGTCCCTACTGTGTTTCCGTATATGAAAAAAATCATTCCCAGTAATGCCTTGCGCCTAGCCTAGCGCTAACGTTTACAGTGTATCATGGCTATTGAAGGCAGGGAGAAAGAGTTAAAAAGAGACTGAGACAGAGGGACAGAGACTGTGAGTGAGATTGTGACAGCGAGAGTCTCAAACAGAGAGAGAGAAACACAGAAAGAGAGACACAGAGAGAGACAGAGAGAGAGCACGACCCAGACAGACAGAGAGGGAAAGAGACAAGGAGAGAGAGACAGAGACACACAGAGAGAGAGAGAGACACACACAGAGGGAGACTGAGACAGAGAGGAGAGACAGACAGGCAGAGCATGGAATTTCCAAAATTCGGATTTTCCAAAAAAACGTATTTTAACAAGAAAAATCGTATTGCCTTATTTACTTCAATTTATCGTACTAAATACGGCAAAAACATACTGGTTGGCAGCTCTGTCAACTGTATCAAAACATCATTTGTCAAAACCGCTGTCCAGTGGTACATATGGGCATTAATAAGTGGGCAATGATTTGGAAAATTTAGGGTAACCATTAATGTAATTCTAATATTTTTGGAACTAAAATAACATTGAAGTTATTTTACCTTCTCCTGTCTTGGAACCTTTTGTCTGCTGTTAAAAGATCATGAAGCTGTTGAATGTGAGCTAAACCTGGTAAAAATATCAGCACAGCACCACTGATTGCACTGTACTGAGCGTTCATGTCTGAAAGGAAAAGCAAGAAATTATTGAACTCAAAAATAACAAAATTACATTTATGGAATGCCTTTCACGTCGGGAGGACATCACAAGGCACTGAACAGTCAGGGGTCGCGACCCGAGCAAGGGTGAGGGGCAGGTTGTGAGTGAGGGAGAGAGGTGGGAGAGCAGTAGTATCCGGCAATATATCGGTATAATTATGCCGATATTGGAAATTCAAATATATCGATATATTGAAAAATTCGATATGAAAATAAAAACGATATATCGCAAATATCAGTATATCATGTCAGGCGATATATCGATATATCAGTATATATCGGTATAAAGCGAACTTTTTCAACTTACCTTGTCGCCGACATTGCAAACCCCCTGAGCCTAGAGTACGGAATGCGCGCGAACATCCGAATGCGGACGCACCCTGAATGCGCGCTCACCTCCGAATGCGCGCACATGTGCAGCGCAGCAGAAGGCACGATTGAAGAGGAGGGTCTTGAGAACGGCCTTGAAGGATGCAAGGGAGGAAGTGAGGTGAAGGGACTGTGGGAGATGAGGGCCAGAGCACCACCGGTTGGGGCATGGTGGGTATAGCCGGGTGGTGTGGCCTCCCTGCAGGGGAAGGTGTCGCCTGGTTTGATCCAGGTTTCAAGAACACCAAAAACCATATATTGAACTCAAAAAGCATACATTAAATGATATGCTTCCCTGAAAACTTTAAGCTTTAATTTAGTAGGCAAGAAAACGAAATATTGCGATTTCCACCTAAATTTCATGTACATTTTCATTCCGCATCATGAAGGTACCCCAATTCTAGCATACAAAGAGAAGAATGAAAAGGAATACTGTATTTATCTGGGAAAAAAAATCTTACCCAAGAAGTGGAGCACCTCCAAGATAAGTTCCATGTTTATTTTATTGGGATTCATGTAAACAATAGCATGACGGGTACGCATGCTGTAGTCTTCAAGGAAAACTCCAAAGTTAGGCCCACTTGTAATGCTTTTAAATAAAGATTCCTAAAATGGACAAATATTAATTTAAAAATTGAGGCAGGGAGTAGAAAGATGACCACCTCGTTTCAACCTCCAAAGCATTTCCATTTTTTTTTGGGCGGGGGAGGGGCTTTTACATCGAAATACACCAAAATTTGATTGTAACCAATAATCTGTACATAGATTGCCTTGTTATAACTTGTGGTCAAATTCCTTTAAGATGCATCAAAATTCATTTTTAAAAATAATTTGTTCACACAATCCACGATTGTTTGTGAGACACTGCTATGGGCAATTGGCTGCCACATTTTGCCAATAAAATATATAGTCGATTCACTTTACAGTATATTCTGTGAAGTGCTTTGAGACGTCTCGAAGACATGATAAGGCGCTATATCAAATGCAAGGATTATTATAATCCTGATTCATAAATACATTAGATTTATTCAATCAACAATCACACCTACATCTTTTTCAGTTTACACCTCAGCTAATTGCTCATCCAGTTTCAAGTTATACCTACTGACAATAAAACCCATCCATTATTGCTATTTACTTTTCTTGAGTATTAATAATAGTTCTTGCATTTGATATGGCGCCTTATCACTTAAGTCACTTTGAGACGTCGATACGTCAAAGTGCTTCACAAGATAATAAGTTTGCATTTGATATAGCCTTTTTCACGTCATCTAGACGTCTCAAAAGCGTTCCACAGAATATACTGTAATGTGAATTGACTTTATGTGGGTGAAACGCTACAGCCAATTGTGCACAGCAGTGTCCCACAAAAAGTCGTGGATTGAAATGACCAGTTTTTTTAGGGTTTATTATCAGGCGTGTGGAGTAAGGAAACAAAAACAGAAATCACTGGAAACCCTCAGCAGGTCAGGCATCATCTGCAGAGAAAGGAAGGTGAATCAGTGTTTTGGGTCCATACCCCTTCTTTAGTTCTGACGAAGTGTTCCCAGTGATTTCTGCTTTTGTTTAAAATTTCCAACATCTTCCATATTAATTAATCTGAGCTCTCTTACAGTTAGGATCATTTTCATGAACAATCATTATTATGATTTCTATTGACAAACACTGTATTGCACTATTATAGAAATGTCTGTGAACAAACAACCTGACGCTGAAAAGTCTTTCCTCCTTTGCCACCGACTGACACTTTAATTTCTTCATCCTCCTCCTCCAAGAATCTTTGGCAATATTCGGAGTCTTGCTCCAAATTGTAACCTGTTGCTTCTACCACATCTTCCAGATGAAATACCTATGTTTAATAGAAATTTTAAATGAAACATTACATAATGTGGATTTCAGATGAAAAAGAATATATATAAACTTGAAATAGTAGTTTTATTTGCTAGCTCTTTATTGATTTTGGATGAAAATTTTATTTTTGGCAAATGAATATCTTGAATAAATGGAGAAAGCATCATAATTCTCTTTCCCTCCCTCCCCCCCATATTTTATGTGGAGCTCCTGTGGCTCAGTGGTTAGTGCACTTGTCTTGTCAAGCTGGGGAAACCAAGCTGGGGAGACCTGTGTTCGAATCCAGGCAGGTCAGGGCGAAACCTTAGGCAAGTTTCCTTACTCCACACGCCTAATAATAATCCCTCCAAAAAAACACAATAATAAAATTGGTCATTTCAGTCCACGACTGTGTGTGGGACACTGCTGTGCGCAATTGGCTGCCGCGATTCGCCCACAAATATATACAGTCAATTCACTTTACAGTATATTCTGTGAAGCACTTTGGGACGTTGATAAGATGTGGAAAGCGCTATATCAAATGCAAGGATTATTATTATTATTATTATTATTAACAAGTCAGCATATAATACCGTCAATTACTTTGTCAAACTGTATTTGGATACAACACCTAGAGCAAGGAACAGGAAACTAACGAGGCAAATAAATAACTTCCAAATAAAATACGGGGGGGAGGGAAAGAGAATTATGATGCTTTCTCCATTTATTCAAGATATTCATTTGCCAAAAATAACATTTTCATCCAAAATCAATAAAGAGCTAGCAAATAAAACTACTGTTTCAAGTTTATATATATTCTTTTTCATCTGAAATCCACATTAATAAAAAATAAAGTTGAATGCTACTGTGTGCATTGGCCATCACAAATATTGCTAAGGAATCCTGCATAAGGACATCAAACAACAGTTTATGAACATTAAAATTGGAATAACAGGCTGGTTTGCCATGACATGTATTAATACATAAAACACAAATAGACTGCAGCATGATGGAATCAAGCCCCAGCACAACAATCTACAAACAATGTATTGAGCTTTTTTTTTGTAGTTACCTCAACAGGGTAAAGTCTCCCAGGAATTGTGATAATAGGACAGTGTGCAAAATAATTAGCAAATTTACCACTGTCCACAGTCGCACTCATTAGAACCAGGTTCAGATCGGAACGCTTTTGCATTATTTCCTTCAAGATTATTAACAGAAAATCTGAATGAACACTTCTCTCATGAACCTATAATGAAAAAAAACATGTTATTCATCCATATTAAAAGCTACTTGAAATAACTGACTTGATACTGGAGACATTTCCCCACATTTAGTTAAGGCTTGAACCAGACAAGATTTTTCCAATGAACAAAATAAAACAATTCAGTGTGCAAAATAGGATGGGGCATTCTTCCTTTAAACATTCTTAATCTCTTTTCTACCCAAGATATTAGCAATGTTATAAACCATAATTGTGCATTGAAAAATGGGCAATTCAAGGAATATATCAGATTTGTTTTGGGGATAAATGCACTTCACAGTGGGGTTTGCACACACAAACCAACACATAACAGCACATGTTTGTACTTTAAATCTAAAATCATGTTTAATCAAAATTCATTTGAAAACAGAATAATTCCTTACCTCATCCACAATTACATGGGATACACTGGAAAGAAGCTGATCCTGCTGTAGTTTACGCAGAAGAATACCGGTGGTACAGTACAAAAGCCTGCACGATTCGCCAACTTTTGATTCCATCCTGATTTGGTAGCCACAAAGTGAGTTCTGAAAATAATGATGTTAGGCAGAATTATAAGAGCATCTTCAAGATCTAAATTTACCTTCAATTCAACATGAATTTTAGCACAGAGATTATGAAACACATTTCCAGTTGTAAACTAAAATTAAACTAAGAATCTGTGCTGCAAGAGATCCCTTGGTCTGCGAGGGCAGTTCCTTGCAAAAATGCCATACAATTTGCTAATCACGGCATTTTAACTAACCAAATAACTCTCTACAAAAAAGGCTACTGTAGGTAAAACCTCCAAGAAGATAAAGGTTCATCTGATTTACACCCAGACCATAATTCATATAATGAACTAATTAAAGCACATCTTCTAAATCATATTTTCATCTTGCAATCCAACAGCTTTGCACCTGTGTCTGCATTATTTGACCAGCCAATGGGGATCAAAAAACACTGGAGCTATGTTCCTACATCACAACTGCATTGTGTGACTAGTAGGTCCATTGCTATACATTTCTGTACAGAAAGGCCAAGTTAATACATACATTTATTTCTTCCTAAAAGAAACGCATCATATCTTACTTTTCCTCCAGGGCCTTGTAGACATCCAAGTTCGTCACAGACTCGTGTTGCGAGACTCACTGCTGAAATCCTTCGAGGCTGGGTACAAATGATATTACATTTTGGAGAATCACTTGACAGCAAGTCTTCCAATAAGAACTGAGGTATTTGGGTACTCTTCCCACTACCTGTCTCACCCGCCACAACCACCACCCGATGTCGTCGCAGAGTTTCCAGAATTTTTATTTTGTGTAGAAACACTGGTAACGATTCTCTTTCCTTTAAAAGTTCCTGAAATTTTGAAGAACTCTGCAGGTTTTTATAAATATTCCTTGTTATTTGCAAATTATCTGACTTATCCTTGTTAATTGAGATGTTTTCAAAATCATCAGACACTAGGTTCTCCCACGAGTCCTCTGGATCTTTCACTGTTGATGAGATATGTCGGGATGGTTGCTGTTGTTTCAGTGTATTTAACAGCCTGGTGATAAACTGTTCGCGGGGCTTATTTTTTTCAGTTTGCCTTTTTTCAGCTTTTTGCTTTTCGGCATCACTCCATTCGAGCCAAACAGAACGATACGTAGGGGGCAATAACTGATGAATTGCCTAAAGATTTAAAAATAACAATATAAACATTTTAAGCAGTTAAATAGATATCTCAAAACGTACCTCTTTGATTATCTTTCCCCTCCCCAACCCCTCGGTAGCCATCTCCAGCATCGTCAAAACTTTGAGACATTCTCCTGACATGAAAGGCTCGATGTATATGGTATTGCATTGGTTCAGCACTGTTTCTAAGGCAGTGGATTCCAAACTTTTTTTTAATAATAGTTTAAAAATCTTGTTAAAAACAGGTAAAGAAAATATTGAATTTGCTGTTATGATTTGCAAAAATTATTAAATGTGAAGGAAAGTGGGGCGCAACAAAAATGTTGCTGAGTTTGGGGGGGCGCCGCTATTTCAAGTTTGGAAGCCACTGTCCTAAGGAATCGTAAAACCAGCGGCATTCTAGCATATCAGCCAGCATTCACGCAAAAAGACGAAGAGACCTCCTTAGATCTTAGATCTCCTTAGACCTCTAGAAGATGTGAAAAGCACTATATCAAATGCAAGGATGATTATTATTATTGTTATTATTATTAAATTTTGAACATGGGAAGCTGAAATGGCTAACTTTCTTATTATTAAGTCGTCTTCAATGTCACTTTGGTGGCCATTTTAACTTGAACAGCCAGCCTGTGCATGGGAACCACGTGCTACAGTCATCGCCTTATAAGTGAATTTGCGCCCTAATCAAACACATTATAACAGGGCTGCACTGTAGGTGGATTTGTATTCTGCATGTAACAAAGTACATAGTATATAGTTTGGGAGATTAATGATTCTTAAATATTCTGGACCTTACCTGGCCTCTTACTAGTTTCCACAGAGCCAGTGTAGATGCTAGATGTTGGGCCTGCATACTGTCCTCAGTGAGAATTGTGGGGCATACCTCTAGTATTCCATCCTTCTCCCTGTGTATCCGCACACTTTAAAAAAAAGCAGCGTTAAAAATGATCCTTATCGTGTTGTTGAGATATCTCAAAGCGCTTCACAGAATCTGAAAAGTGTAGGGACTGTGTATTTGGTGGTCGAAACGCAGCAGCCAATTGCGTACAGCAGCATCCCAAACATACATGGATTGAGCATCCAAATTATTATTATTTTTTGAACGATTATTACCCCATGGAAAGCAATCCATCAAATCGACTAATAACCAGGTTTCTACTTCCTGTGATGTGTGTGGAGTAAGGAAAGTTGCCGAAGGTTTCGCCTTCCCTGCAATCCAATCTGGATCATCTTGCTTGCTAGACAAGTGCTCCAATCAGTAAGCTATCGGATTCCACTGAAATACAACTTTACTAATGTAATACTAATGCATGTTCTGTCCCACATTTACTCTTCCTCTCAAGGACTCAAAGGTATTTTGTTAATTTTGTTATGTTTGACCCAATGAAACTCAGAGATATAAATGTCTTCAACCCTATCAGCCAATGTCCGAACACTCAATTCCAAGTATACTTCCAATAACCAATATTATTTAAAGATTATACAAAGTTTGATAGTAAATGAAATCATTTGATATTGTTTTTAATTCAAAACATTCACTATCTTCTATGCTGCAGTTTGCAGTTATTTTAAGTGCATCACCTCAATGTGCGATAGATTGATAAACCACTTCAGTCAACTTGGATGATACCAATGGAAGTTGCAATCACTTTGTACTATCTTGTGTGCACGATGGAGTCCTGCAGCTCAGTGGGAAGAGCACTCGCCTGGCAAGCGGGAGACCTGGGTTTGATTTCCACCCAGGGCGAAACCTTGGGCAAGTTTCCTTACTCCACACACCTGATAATAATGCCTCAAGAAAAATAAATAAAAAATTTGTCTCTTCAATCCACGACTGTTTGTGGGACACTGCTGTGCGCAATTGGCTGCCACGTTTTACCCACAAATTGTGGAGTCCTGCAGCTCAGTGGTTAGAGCACTAGCCTTAGAAGCGTGAGACCTGTGTTTAGAATCCAGGCAGGTCAACAGAGGAATGTAGAATCATTACGGCACAAAAGGAGGTCATTCGGCCCATCTACTCTGTGTCGGCTCTTTGCAAAGAGCAACTCAATCTCATTGCCCTGCTCTCTCCCCATAACCTAACAGACCTGTTCTCCCTAAATAAAGATCCAATTCTCTTTTAAAAGCTGTTATCAAATCAGCCTCCACCACCTTTTCAGGCAATGCATTCCAGATTCGAACAACCCGCTGAGTGAAAAAATTTCTCCTCAGCTCCCCTCTGCTTCATTTTGAAATTATTTTAAATGTGACCTCGAGTCACTGATTTTCCCACCAGTGGAAACAGTTTTTCCTTATTCACCCTGTCGATTCCCCTCATGATTTTATAAACCTCTATTAGGTCTCCTCCCAACCTTCTCTGTTCTAAAGAGAATAAACCTAGCCTATTTAGCCTTTCCTCATAACTGAAGTCCCTCAATCCTGGTACCATTCTAGTAAACCTTCTTTGCACCCTTTCCAATGCCTTAACATTCTTTCTATAGTGTGGTGACCAGAATAGAACACAGTACTCTAGCTGAGGCCTAACCAAAGTTTTATAGAGGTTAGTCAGCACTTCCTGACTTTTGTACTCTATACCCCTATTTATAAAGCCTAGTATCCCATATGCCTTCTTAACGGCTTTGTCTACCTGTCCTGCCACTTTCAAAGAGTCACTAACACAAATCTCCAGGTCTCTGTTCCCTCACACCCCTTAAAATTGTACTATCTAGCCTATATTGCCTCCCCTCATTTCTTCTCCCAAAATGTATCACCTCACACTTCTCTACATTAAACTTCATCTGCCATGTAGAGTAAGGAAATTTGTCCAGAGTTTAACCCCGCCTGGGAATTGAACCCAGATCCTCTTGCTTACGAGGCAACAACTCTAAGCACTCAGCTATAAGAAAGTTAACCACAAAATTTCACAAACTGTGATAATTTCATGTAAACATCTTAAAGTGTACTCTAAATCAAACATTTCTAATTCTTACCCATACAATGCAAAGAAGATTATGGTGAACTATGGTTAACAAAAAAGTACAATAAACACACAAACAAAAACAGAAGTCACTGGGAACACTCAACAGGCCAGGCAGCAACTATGGAGAAAGGAAGAGTCAACATTTCTTAACCTTTTAACCCTTTGTTAGAATAAACCCTTCGTTAGAATAAACACACAAACCTGCTCTTCCAGAATCGGCCAGCAGGGATTTTGCGATAGCTAGGAGCTGGACTGATTGGGTAATTTTTCCGACACCAGTCAATCAAAAACTGCTTGGGAGATTTTCCTGTCCAACTTCGGGGATTGTAATCAAAGTTCCTCACATCCTTTGGTTCATTTTTTACTGCAATAAGAGTATTGCATTGATAAAATATTCAGCAGTGTGCAATGTACAAGCCATAGAAGTAAACTACTGTAATACTCCATTTATCCATTTTTTATGAACTGAAATTTAATGTAGAACAAAAACCCAGTTTTGCATACAATTGCAAAAGTAATTTAATTCATATTTGATGGGAGCTTAGCATGAATCTAATTCATTTCAAAAGTGATTCACATTCCTGCAGTATAACCAAGACATTCAAATATATTCAGAATCTTTGCTACCAGCCAGTCAGTATTCCACTCACACTTTATAAATTTAAAATTAACTGCCCTAGCCACCCTGAAAGCCAGTCTCCAGATTTCTTATTACTATTTTCACAAGCATTGTACACACTCATGAGCCTGTCAATATGCCACATAGCCAAGTTTCTATATGCACTAAATTATAGTAGTTATCTTAAATAGTTTGGTGCAGGTGGACGCTAAACCTCTTGACTGTCTGATGAGGGTAATTTCAATCTCAAAGTGATACAGCATCACTTCCAGCATTATAATTGAGGCCCAACACATTCATATTGGTGGCAGCCACTCGAGTCCCATTTATATTCCTATCAAAACGGCTTTGATCTGGTTTCACTAGTCGTATTTATCATCTCCTAACTTGGAATGCCACTCCCCTGTGCTCCATTACTCCCCAACTTACTGGTCGAATTGAATCGTGGCAAGCATAGTCTTGATCCATCACCGCATGAGCACTTACCAGCTGCAGTGACAAACCACCGCTTGCACATTTATTGGATCCATTGAATTACGCATGCAATTAAGATTATTGTAGATTATTGATTAAATCGGATTTTATACAATTTATAATAATACTTACATTTGATACAGCGCCTTCAAGTCATTGAGACGTCTCAAAACGCTTCGCAGAACATATTGTGGAGTGAAAGGGTATTTGGTGGGCGAAACGCAGCAGCCAATTGCGCACTTCAGTGTCCCGAAAACAGTCGTGGATTGAGAGACCAATTTTTTAAAAAGGTATTATTACCTTAATAGTTAGCATTATTACGATAATACTAATTGTTTAAAAGGGATTGTCTGCAACAAGTTTGGGAAAATCATGTTAAATCTTATGGCCCCGACTGATATGGCTTATGTGAGTTTTACTGTACATTTTACTGTACTGTTATATTGGTCAATCACTCACCTTCTTTTACTTTTGCCCCACTTTCTTCAAACATGGTTAAATTGAGGGAATCTTCACTTTTATTGTCCGAAGGCCGGGAAGTTGATTCTTTGTTAGGTATCGTTAATTCTTGAGTCTTAGTTGATCGTTCAAAGGCAGGATGGGTCTCCAATTGTTTCATCTCTTTACAAGAAATTTAAAAACAAGGTTTATTTGGGTTACACAAAATGGGGCAGATTTGGCAGGGCAGCTATTCCTTTTCGTTAACACATAATACAATTGGTTATATTTTTAAACATATTGTAGTAAGATGCAGAATTAAGTCAATTCAGATCAACAAACTCCCTGATGTTCTTGTTATTTCAAATGCCTACATCACTGAACCTGACAAATTTACCTCTTCTATCAGTTTAGATTTCTGTGTGCAATAGTGCAAACAAAATCCAGAATTGAACAAAAACAGAATCCAAGCACCCTCTGCAGTCAAATAGCCTGCTGCCAAACTAACTACAAAAGGTTCACACATAAGCAATGGCCACTTAGGCAGGACATAAGAGAATAACCAACACCAGTGCCACTGCATCCCAGTAAGAGGAGCCAGACCAGGAGCAAAAGTGAGTTGATTTAACGTAAAGGGGGATGGATTTGACTGAAAAAGCATTTAACCTAAATTTCAAGTAAAAACATTTTTTTAAAAAAATTTCCCCACTGTTAGTGTTGCTCCTGGTCTTGCTCCTCTTACTAGGAACAAACGAGGACAATGTACTTACCCTGTTGAAGTATTTTTATCCTATCCCCTGCTTCTTTTTGAGCTTGTCTATTGTTATTTTGCTTAAAGGTTAAAGCTCGTTCTTTGACATCCTGTAGTTTTGTTGCTAGCTCCAGGTAAAGTACATTCTGTTGAAGAAATGTGAAAATTCAGAATTACAGCTATCTAAAAAACAATTTACAGAAACAACAATTTTACAAATAAACAGCAAATAAATATACATCTGTAAAAGGGGTGGGAGGAGCACAGACTACACAGGGTGAAAATTGAGGAGAAACTCAAGACCAAAATATTAATGTTAAGGCCTACAGACTAAAGATCACCAAAGATACTGGCCAAAAAAAGTTCCTTGTTTTACCATTCTGTCCTCTAAAGTTCATTTTATCAAAATGAAACCAATTAATCTATTCACAAAATTAGTTTTTTTTTGTTAGATATCTTTTAAACGTATTTCAGTGGAGCTCCTGTAGCTCAGTGGTTAAAGCACTTGCCTTACAAGCATGAGACCCATCTTTGAATTCAGGCAGATCAGAGCAAAACCTTGGACAAGTTTCCTTACTCAACACGCCTACTAAAAATCCGTCCAAAAAAAACCACAATAGTTAAATTGGTCAGTTCAACCCACGACTGTTTGTGGGACACTGCTGTGTGCAGTGTCCCACACAGCAGTGTCCCACTGTGTTTTGCCCACAAATATACAGTCAATTCACTTTACAATATATTATGTGAAGTGCTTTGAGACGTCTAGAAGACGTGAAAAGCACTATATCAAATGCAAGGACTATTATTAGATTTCCTCACCTACCAATTCTGGACTCAGTTTAGAAGCTGAAATTCTGCCAGAATTAACAACATCTACAAGATTTAAATTATACTTCAAAACATGTTATAAGCTGTAAAAACATAGAACTAAAAGCATTCTCCACAGAACGTTACATTGTTTTAAAAAGATTAACAATAGCAATAATAATATTTGCATTTGATATAGCGCGTTTCATGTCTTCTAGATGGTTCAAAGGGCTTCACAGAATATGCTGTAAATTAACTGCATATTTGTGGACGAAATGCGGCAGCCATTTGCGCACAGCAGTGTCACACAAACAGTTGTAAATTGTGTGACTAAATTATGATTGGGTTTGCTTTGGAGGGATTATTATTAGGTATGTGGAGTAAGGAAATTTGCCCACGGTTTCTCTCTGCCGGGAATTGAACCCCGCCTCTCACTTATAAGGCAAGTGCTCTAACCACTGAGCTATAGGACTCCACAACCAGTGAGCTGCAGGACTCCACGATTAAAGTATACAGTAGTATAAGATTATAATGCTTCAGTGCACAACCTCTTCCTAATCCCCAAAATAGAATTGAGACAAAATTGCTGGAATTGAGTGACCAGCAGCTGGCTTGGGAGGGGAACGAGGCTGCATGTGGTGAACTTCACCTGGGCGATTGTAGTTGAGATGGACGAGGGAGATATGAGGGGCAAAGGAGTGTAAGGAGGAACAAGTGGCAGAAGCCATGGCAGAGGATGGTCTGGATGGGGTGGAAGGGACATGGGGGGGGGTGCGGGATGGTAAAAGAGGATGTTGCAGCCAAGTGGATGTTTTCGTACTCTGAGGGGTAGAAATCTAGGACCTTTTTGCACTTCCATTTGATGTGAGAATAGAGGGGGCTGGAGGGGGTGCATGGAGATGATGGACGGTGGAAAATAGCATCTTTGGATTGCTGTTTGCCTCCTAGATGACTTAGGAGTAAAGTCACTACTTCCATTTATTTACATTGGGTTAAAGAATTACTTCCCTACTTACTGGATCAAAGTGTTGTTCCTCTTCAGATTTTTCTTCAGGTACTTGATCGTCAGCCGCCAGCTGCTCATCATCATCATAACTTACTTCCTCAGCATAACGCAAAATCCACTGCTTCACGCCAACTCCCTTTGTCTATCAAAAAGTTTTGTAATTTTGTAAATGTCAAAATGCAGTCATGAGGAATGCATCAGCTGCATAAAGTTAAAGTCTCATTTTAATGGAATGCAGCATCAATTCTTAAATGCTCCTTTATAACTAAAATCCAATAGTAAGTTTAAAAATTCCATTGAATATATTACACATGCAGTTTTTAATTCTTTCACTAACATTTCTTCCCCTGAAGAAATCTGACTTTGGGTATGGTACCGCAAGCCCCAATCACATGCCAGACATCCCTCAAGTGATTATTAACATACTGGTCTTTAGAATGAGCATCATCATGAATTTCAACTGTAGAAGACATGCAGGCCAATTAAAAGTTTCCTATAGCATGGAAGGTTAGATACCAATTAGGGAGTATAAACTCTAACTATTTACCCCTTCCCTAACCCAAGGACACATGGCAAATTCTAAAGGAGTCTTCTTGAAGTAGACACTTTCATGCAGCTGCCTTGGAAGACAAATGATACACAAATCAAAAAAGTCCATATCTCTTCCTTTTTAAATCCCCCCCATATCCCACCACCGAATAATGTTAAGCACTTTGACATATCCTCCTGCAGTGATATTTTTGCTCTTATGAACAAAATAAGACCAATATAAAATTCAATATCGACTTCACCTGGGCCTGAGGCTTGTCTTTGTGACTTGTAGCCTCAGATACTTGAGATGTGATAGCAGGTTCCACAAAAGTCTTTGGCTCGGTCTTTGACTTGGCCTTCATATTTTCCTCTTCCTCCTCTTGTAGCTTCAGACTGAATCCATCAGGTAATAAATCTTGAACAAGAATTATTACAAGTTATTGTAGATCTATTATTCTATTCTAATTTCACTTGAATACCATCCAATTTAAATGGGATATCATGCGCACTGAATACCAACAAGAGGTAGGAGCGATATTTACCACAATTTAAACATTAACTTTTATATTTTTATTTCAAGATGAATTAACTATTTTGTGCATCTGAAGTAGTTTTCAATTTGACTCAGAAAAGATGCAGTTCTACCGCTCCTTCCTCTTGTCTTTTGGATCACCTGTGAGACCCGTGATCTGCATGGTGTATTCAGAGAATTTTTATCCCTCAGAAGTATTGGGGTATGGAATTCTCTCCAAGTATGGTGGTAGAAGCAGCATCCCCTCTGGGTTACAAGAGGAAAATAGATAGGTATATGAAGAGACTTTTCCCTCTGGAATACATTTAAACATGTCTCACAAGATATGCCAATTAATAATAATACTACTACTTGCATTTGATTTAAGAGGAACAGTCCTTCAGGTAAAGGAAAATTCTTGGAAAAACTACCATTAAAAAAAACAGCTGAAACAAAGCCTAGAATTAACCAGATTTAACAACAACTTTGATTTACATAATGCCCTCCATGCCGGACGGGTCTCAGAGGACTTCACAATAAGATTTAAGGAGCAAGTGACCTCTGGAGAATGTTACTGAGACAGATCCAGATAAACTAACGCACCATCCACTCAACTTACCATCAGGGAGATTTAAACACAACCAATCCAAAGCAGAATGAAGATCCCCACCATAGACAACAGTATTTTTCATCGCTTCTTCAATGTGCTCAGTCTTAAATGAAAAATCTTGCAAAGCAACATAGATATCCTAAATAGAACAAAATTTACAGATTTTAAAAAATTAACAATTGAAAGTAATTTTTTTTAAATCATCTTAGTAAAAACCTTTCGGATAAATTACACACTTCAGGCAATGTTTATAGACATAAAGAACGACAATAGAAATGAAAATATTTGATCTCCTCTAGGTGAAGAGGAAATAATTATTTATTGAAAAGTACAGTAAAATCTCAATAATCCAGCACGGTTGGGCCCAATCATCTTGCAGATTTCAGAGTTTGCCAATGGTTACAAAACTACCTAGAAATGACTGGGGAAGTCCTGCCCCATACATCACGTGCGCTGTAAACACAGCATTGACTGAAGCCGAAAAAATGCTCAAGCTCCACCTACAGCGCCAGATGACAGAGCGGCCACACTGGGAACTGCAAGTAGCTGTTCCCAAATTTCAGGAGATTTGCCAGACATCAGAAAAAAACTAATAATTTATGTACAGTAAAAGCCCATTTATCTGGCACCCGATCAACCGTAACTTCCATATAACCGACACATCAAAAAAAAGTCTGCATTCGATTAACCGGAATTTATCCGGAAAAATGCTTTTTTAAAAATTTATTTTTTGTGTTTTCGGCTGAATATCTGGCACGCGCTTTAACCAGCATTGGCCAGGTCCCGAGGGTGCCGGATAAACGGGCTTTTACTGTATTTTGAAATCCTCCTGTATTTTGAAAGCCTGCATCTCCCTAAAGGGAGTTGCAGACTTTCGGAATGTCAGATCATAGAGGTTTTAACTGTAACAGCAATTGTAGATCAAAGATTATTTAAATATATCTGGACAGAAGTATAATAGTCAAGCTAACACCAATGCAAAGAAAGTACAACTATAATATTTAAGCAATATGTGAAATAAGAATAATTCTTACATTTCATACACAACACGATGTGCACCATACTCAAATTATATGCCATTGGGCTAACCAGTTACAATCCTTTTGACGAAAGTGCATGAAAGCCCTCGCAATACTTGAAAAAGGAAGACAAATTATGCTACCTGTAGTTTTTTGGCTGTTAGCCTGCCAGAAATCGTCCCAGACTTGCCATTTTCCTTTTTAAATTGATTGATTAACTTTATAATTCTTTGCTCCAACTCAGGCTCAATGAGCACCTTTTAAAAAAAACAGAATTAAAATGAACAATTATTTACATTCTTCCATTCAGGAGACTTACTACATATACTGCATAATACTTTATGTGAATAATAATCCTTGCATTTGATAAAACACCTCATCACTTCGAGAAACTTAGCCAAAGCAAAGACAATATGCAACAATCACAACAAAATTACACATGTATAGCGCCTTTCACATGAAGGGGATATCCCAAGGCGCCAGACAGTCAGTTTCAGACCCAAGCAAGGAGGTTGGGTACAGGCAGGGTGGAGGGAAAGGGGTGGATTTGGGGTGACCGATGGGACCGTCGAAGAAGAGGATCTTGAAGTGGGATTTGAAAGAGACCAGGGAGGGGGCGAGGCGGAAGGACTGCGGGATTGAGTTCCAGAAGTTAGGGGCAGAGAGGCTGAAGGCTCGCCTGCCATAGGTCAGGGGACATGGAGCAGGCCAGAGCTTGCTGAGCAAAGGAGGCGGGTAGGTTGCTAGGCAGTTAGGAAGTCGCAGAGGTAGGGTGAGGGAAGCCATGGAGGGCTTTGAATGTGAGTACCAGGATCTTGAATTGAATCCTCTGGGTGATGGGGAGCCAATGGAGTCAGGCGAGGATGCGGGAGATTGGGGTCATGAAGCTTGGAGCGGTAGATTACACGGGCCATGGAGTTCTGGATTATTAAACTATGGAGGGAGGAATTGCGAAGGCCAACAAGCCTTGGTGTAATCGAGCCTGGATGTAACGAAGATATGATTGAGCTTTTCAGCAACTTGAAGGATGACGTTCAGCATGCAACCATGGAGGTTGATGCTGCCAGTGCATGATGTGTTAACATTAAACTGTAGAAAGTTATGTAGAGTGAAGAAATCAAAGTCATTTAGGAAACGGACGGGACTCAGGTGAATGGACAATTTTGGTGTTTATACAAGTTAAAAAGATAAGCCAATGCGAGTATTATTGTATGGAATACATAAAGAAATTAAACAGCAAGTGTAAGTTTTTGCATCTTTGCTTGAAATCACCTTGAGGGTGGATTTGTCAAAATTTCCGCTTGCTTCATTTCTGGATGTTGCACCAAAACTGTAAGTCTTTGGACCTAAAGAAAGCACAGAAAAGTTGCATTATTAAAAGCCATTTACCTGACACTGCTGTTGCCTAAACTGCAGGAAAGTTTCCTCACTCCACACACTTCAAATCAGCTAGGAATAAGTAGGAACTCGATTGTTAAGTCATTTGGTGGTTTGCTTTCCAGGGTAATAATCTCTTTAGGTTAAAAAAAATAGAAATTTGGTCGCTCAATCCATGACTGTTTGTGGGATACTGCTGAGCACATTTGAGTGTTTTCACTTTTCACGCACAAAAAAAGTTAATTCACTTTACAGTATATTCCGTGAAGCTCTTTGAGACATCTTGAAGACATGATCAGGCGCTATATAAATTGCAAGGTTTATTATACAAAAGCATTATGTGTGAGAAAACAGTGTAAAGAAATGCATTTTATTATACAGGTACTGTACTTTTATTATCAAATGCAAAGATAATTATTGGCGCACATATAATGCACTATAAGGTAAAATTTCTCCCTCCACAGGCTGCAGATAATCCAGAACTCTGCAGCCCATGTACTCTACCGCTCCAAACTCACTGACCCTCATCACCCCCATTCTCACCCGACTCCATTAGCTCCCCATCATCCAGAAGATTCAATTCAAGATCCCGTTCCTCACGTTTAAAGCCCTCCACGGCCTCACCCCATCCTACCTCCGCAACCTCCTAACCCCCTACCAACCTGCCCTCCCCCTCCGCTAAGCAAGCTCCGGCCTGCTCCGTGTCCCCCGACCCACCCGCCCTCCCATTGGCGGGCGAGCCTTTAGCCACTCTGCCCCCAACCCCTGGAGCTCCATCCCGCAGCCCCTCCACGTCGCCCCCTCCCGCAGCCCCTCCGCGTCGCCCCCTCCCGCAGCCCCTCCACGTCGCCCCCTCCCGCAGCCCCTCCGCGTCGCCCCCTCCCGCAGCCCCTCCGCGTCGCCCCCTCCCGCAGCCCCTCCGCGTCGCCCCCTCCCGCAGCCCCTCCGCGTCGCCCCCTCCCGCAGCCCCTCCGCGTCGCCCCCTCCCGCAGCCCCTCCGCGTCGCCCCCTCCCGCAGCCCCTCCGCGTCGCCCCCTCCCGCAGCCCCTCCGCGTCGCCCCTCCGCGTCGCCCCCTCCCGCAGCCCCTCCGCGTCGCCCCCCTCCCGCAGCCCCTCCGCGTCGCCCCCTCCCTGGCCTCCTTCAAGTCCCACCTCAAGACCCCCCCCCTCTTCGACTGTCCCATCGGTCACTCCACCACAGCTCAGGTCTGAAACACTGGCTGTCCAGTGCCTTGGGACGTCCTCCTGAGGTGAAAGGCGCTACACAAGTGTATGTATACACACATATATATATATAATATAATATATATAATTTTGCTGTTGTTGTTGCGAACTAGAAAAGCGTGGGGACCTCCCCTGCCATTCCTCGGGCAGGTCTGTCGTTGGGTTTTGTGGATACCAACGTATTCATCTATCATTTAAATTAATATTAGCTGCTCACCCTGTCATACCTGAGTGAGTGTGTGTGAGAGAGAGAGAGAGAGAGAGAGAGGGGGGGGGGGGGGGGGGGGGGGGGGGGGAGGGCACCCTCCGCGGGACTCACCACTCGCTTTGCCTTTACCCTCTCTAGTCACCACTTTGGCCACAGGAGGCCTCGGCGTTTCCTTTTTGCCATCCGCCTCTTGCTGGGCCCCTTCTGGAGCCTGGCCGCTGGGCCCCGGCAGCACCAGGGGCTCGGATTTCCTTTTCTTCTTTCCCCCCATGAGCGGCGGCGATGGCGGTCGGGCCGGTTGCCTCTCTCCTCCTCCTCTTCCTCCCACTGAAGCCGGCGGCGGTTAGTCCACCACGCGCAGGCGCCGACCCCAGCACGGGCCAGAGCGAGGTCCAGTTGCCGGTAGTGACGACAGCAACACTGAGGACGTTGATTGACAGTTGGTGTATGAACTCCCCCCACAACAAGTCTCCCCACCACGTGACCTCCTCACCTCATATCCCCCCTCCCACACACACCTCAGTGACCTCCTCACCCCATATCACCCTCTCTCCCCCCAACCCCCAGTGACCTCCTCACCCCATATCACCCTCTCTCCCCCATCCCCTCCAGGACCCCGTATCACCGTCTCTCTCCTCCCCCCCCCCCCACTTCAGTGACCTCCTCACCCCCTCTCTTCCCCCCCACCCCCAATGACCTTGTACCCCATATCACCATCTCCCGCACCCCCCACCTCAGTGACCTCCTCACCCATATCACCATCTCTCCCCCATCCCCCCCCCGTGACCTCCTAACCCTATATCACCCTCTCCTCCCCCCCCCCCCCCCCCCGTGACCTCCTCCTCACCCTCACCCACCCCAGTGACCTAACACCATATCACTCTCTTTCCTCCCACCCACCCACCCCTCAGTGTCCCACAAACAGTCATGGTTTGAGTGACCAAATCATAATTTTTTGAAGGAATTATTACCACTGGAAAAAAGCGATCCACAGATTTCTACTTTATAACAGGTGTGCGTGTGGAGTAAGGATAATTTTTTTTTGCATCCTCATGCCAGGTAGTGAGAAGAGCATTTGGAGTGTGAGCTCTTCTCCCCCCACCCCCACCCCACCACCCCCATCCCACCATCCAACACAACCAGTGTGAGCCCCCGTCCCAAACACAGCCATGTGAGCCCCCCTCCTCATGACCCAGCCAGTGCTTTGAATTGGCATCACCTACGCAATCCGCTGGATCAATTGTAAAGATAATATATAACATATTTAGCTGATATTCAGGTGAAATAAATTTACAGGAGTGAAGTCTTTAATTATACTCGAAAATGCAAACTTTATGCAAATGTGAAGAATGGTGCATAAAATTTCAATAACTCAGTCTCTTTTGGTACACAATCATTTATATTTGGAATGCAAGTAAAAGGCACTATGAAAACATTTATTGAGTTACTATAAATTAAAGTAATGCACAATTAGGAATAAAATACACAATGTGAAGTAATAGAAGTAAAAATATTCCGTGAAAGAATCTTAGTAAAGTCTCCTAACGGCTTTGAAAAATACTGATTTGTTAGTAGAAACACCTGATTTAATGCAATGATTTGGGACGTCCTCCCGATGTGAAAGGCACTCTATAAATGTAATTTTGTTGTTGTTGTTGATTTTTTAACTGGACTAATTCAGTCCCAGGAGTGATTTTGTACTCGTGAACACCATATGACATTAGAGCTAAGGGAAAAGTTTCCTCTCAATTATTATGTATAATTCAGTTTGATCTCTTGTAAAGATTAACAGCTTCAAATTCAGAATTATACCTAGGCTTATTTGTATTCACAATGATGCTAAATTCAATATGCAAGTACAGTCTATGCAAAATATATTATGAAGAGCAGAGAAATATTGAGTCCTCTGAAAAAAGAGATTAGGGAGGCAAGAGAGAACCGGAAAGGGACATAGGAGCAAATCTAATACCAACATTTCTATCAATATTATAAACAATAAAACACATGTTTTTTTAAAAAAAACCTTGGGGGCTCAAAGGAGATTGAAAAAGAGAATGAACAGGAGATAGCAAATTTATTGAACAAATACTTCCTGGAGGTATTTGCCAGGGTGACACCCCTTCCCTCCTTGGTGTATGACCCCATCTTGCATGATAGGTATGATATAATCATACAACACAGGAGCCCATTCGGCCCATAGTGTCTTCACCAGCTCTGAAAAGAGCTGTCCAACTCAATCCCAATCCCACTTTCTCTCCACAGCCTGCAATCTTGTCCTCCCCAAATACCCATTTACTTTTATTGACTAAAAGTTGTTATTGAATCAGTTTCCACTACCCTTTAAGGTAATACATTCCTGATCCAAACAACTCACTGAATTAATTTTTTTTCTGTAATTTCCCCTGTTTCTTCTACCAACTATCTTAAATCAATGTCTTCAGGTTACTGACCCACATATCAGTGGAAACAGTTTTTCCCAGTTCAACATATCAAGTCCCCTCACGATCTTGAAAACCTCTATTAAATCCCCACTTAATCTTCTCTGCTCCAGAGAGAATAATCCTCGTTTCGTTAACCTCTTCTCATAACTAAGGTCCTTCATTCCTAGTACCATCCTGGTAAATCTCCTTTGTACCCTCTCCAACGCCTTAACATCTTTCCTAAAATGTGATGCCCAGAACTGAACACAGTACTCCAACTGAGTCCCAACCAGCATTTTATAAATATTCATCATAACCTCCTGACTTTTGTATTCTATGGACACCTGACTTTTGTATTTATACTTTTGTATATAAGTAAGATTGTTTCTAATCTCAACATTTACATATAAATCATGGCAACTTGTGAATTTCAATCATAATACAAATATTACAGTATAGAATCTATTGATAGAAATTTCAATATTTTACATGAAAATAATTTTTTGGGAAAATAGTCATGAGAATCTAAGTTACAAAACTTGGAAAGTTTTGGTTGAAAGTAATATTGCACCACATATGTTTTTAAAATATACATTTAAATTCTATATTTACAGCATAGCTATATTAACACATTTCCTTTGTACGTAAAATAGATAATTAATCAATGCTTAGAAAAATTTTAAAAGTTGAGAAATATTTACATATTTTAACATTGCAGTACTTAAATATCCCAACTTATTAAAAAAACTTTTCAGAAAAAGCAGCAATAAAGAATTAAACATTGGAATAAAATAAATATCATCTTCAACTCCCAAATCTGATTACTACAAGGCATCTAAGGCCCTGATTCAGACAAATTATTTTCTGAAAAAGTGCATAGGTGGTATAACGTATTGGCTTTTTATCATGGCAGACAATGTCCTTGTACTAATCCTTGTACTAATACTGGAAGCGAAGGACAACCACCGCCTCCTCTTTGCCACCACCAACCAGCTCCTCCGCCCCCCCCGTCTCGCTTCGCAGATCATTTCCTCAAACGAACGTTGCGAGGAGATGTTGGACTTCCTCGAGTCCAAAATAGAGAGAATCCGCTCCGCGGTTTCCTCCCCCCACCTTTCCTCCACCTCCGCCCCTCCATCCGTTATCTCAACCCTCACCCAACCCCCCCTTCATACTTTCATCCCCACCTCCCCATCTTCAATCACTAAAATAATCACCTCCATGAAACCCACCACGTGTTCATTGGACCCCATCCCCACCCCTCTCCTCCACACCCAGCTCCACCTTCTGGCCCCGCTCATTTCTGACACCATTAACTCTCCTCAGGCACCGTCCCTACCTCCCCCTTAAAACGTCCTCCTTGACCTGTCTGCTGCGTTCGACACAGTCGATCACACCATCCTCCTCCAACGTCTTTCCTCCCACCTCAACCTTCAAGGCACAGTCCTTGACTGGTTCCATTCCTACCTGACCCACCGCCTACACTTTGTATCCTCCAACGGTTTCTCCTCAAACCCCCGCACAGTTTCTCACGGCGTCCCTCAGGGCTCTGTCCTCGGCCCCCTCCTTTTCACCATTTATTCGCTCCCTCTGGGCGATATCATCCGCAAACACGGGGTAAATTTCCACATGTATGCGGATGACACCCAGCTGTACCTTTCTGCCTCATCCCTCAACCCCCAGACCATCGATGTTCTGACAGCATGTCTGTCCGACATTGAGTCCTGGACGAGGGACAACTTCCTCCAATTAAACGTGAATTGGGACGTCCTCCCGACGTGAAAGGCACTCTATAAATGTAATTTGTTGTTGTTGTTGTTGTGAGTAAGACCGAGGCCTTCCTGATCGGCTCAAGCCAGCGCCTCCGCACATCGGGCGCTGCCAGCCTCAACATCCAAGGATGTACTCTCCTTCTCAAAACGCCAGTCATGAACCTCGGCATCACGTTCGACCAAAAACTCTCCTTCCTCCCCCACATCCGTGCCTTGACCGGCACCGCTTACTTCCACCTGCGCAACATTGCCAGGCTCCGCAATTATCTTACCCCCCATGCTGCCGAAACACTCATGCACGCGTACATCACCTCAAGGCTGGACTACGGAAACTCTCTCCTCGTCGGCCTCCCCAGTTCCTCCATTCACAGGCTGCAGGTCATCCAAAACTCTGCAGACCGTGTACCTTCGCGACCACATAACCCCCACCCTCGCCCGTCTCCACTGGCTCCACTGGCTCCCCATCCTCCAGAGGATCGAGTTCACGATCCTCGTCCTCACCTTCAAGGCTTACACGGCTTTGCCCCACCCTACTTAACCAATTTACTCTCCCCCTAAAAGCCCACCCGGACCCTCCGCTCAGCAGGACTTGGCCTGCTCCAAGCCCCTCGCCCGAACCACCCCACCATCGGAGGCCGGGCCTTCAGTTTTTCTGCTCCGACCCTATGGAATTCCATCCCCCAATCCCTCCGTCTCGTTTCTTCCCTTTCCTCTTTCAAGGCCGGTTTGAAGACTTTCCTCTTCGACCGTGCCTTTGTTTCACCCCGAATTTTTCGACCTCCCCTACCTGTTTCACCCCTTCCCGTACACTCCCCTCCCAGCTCGGGTCACACACCCTGTGCAGCGCCTTGGGACGTCTTCCCGACGTGAAAGGCGCTTTATAAGTGTAATTTGTTGTTGTTGTCCTTGTTTCATAATATTCCAGAAGTCTTCTCCACTGGGGATGGCAGCTCAGTAAGTTCTTGTTGCCTGAAGATATAAAATAAAAAGTAATTACTAGGGTCCGGCGATATATCGATATATCGCTAAAACCCGATATAATTTTCATATCAATACGCTGATATAGGCATTTCAAAAATATCGATATATCGAAAAATCAATATATCAAGGTAAAAAAATCGGAATGCGAGCACACTGAACTACAAGACCCAGAATGCTCATCTCTATTCACAATGCACAGACTGAGGTGCAAAGCCGCCATATTGTATTCATAGTCCTCGAATACAATATACAGGTATGCAAGGGGCGAGGGGAGAGAGACGGCTGGGGGGGGGGGGGCGTGAGGGGGAGAGAGACGGCTGTGGGGGGGTGAAGGGGAGAGAGACGGCTGGGGGGTGGTGAGGGGGAGAGAGACGTCTGGGGGGTGGGGTAGAGAGAGAGATGGCTGGGGGGGGTGGGGGAAGAGAGAGACGACTGGGGGGGTGGGGGCGGAGTGAGACGGCTGGGGGGGTGGGGGAGAGAGAGACGGCTGGGGGGGTGTGGGGGGAGAGGGACAGCGGGGTGGTGGGGGCGGGAAGAGAGACGGCCTGGGGGGGGGTGGGGGGGGGAGAGAGATGGCGGGGTGGGGGGGGGGGGGAGGGAGAGAGAGACGGCTGGGGGGGGGAAGGGAGAAAGAGACGGCTGGGGGGAGTGGGGGGGGAGAGAGGGCCTGGGGGGGGTGGGGGGGGAGAGAGACGGCTGGGGGGGGTGGGGGGGGAGAGAGACGGCGGCGGGGGTGGGGGGAGAGACAGAGTGGATGTGATAATATACAGATAGAGATGGGGGGGATGTGAGAGAGACACAGAGACACAGACAGAAAAACACAGAGATGGAGAGAGTGAGAGACACAGAGAGAGAAAGATATTTACCTCCTGAGGAGATGGGCCCCGAATGCGCGCGCACCCGAAATGCGCACACACCCGGAATGCGCGCGCACCTGGAATGCGCGCTCACCCGGAACGCGTGTGCACCCGAATGCGCGCGCACTCCGAATGCGCGCGTAACGCGCGCATGCGCAGTACGAAAACCCGGAAATATCGATATTTCGGTATATCTCAATATGAGGCCATCGATATATCTAAATCGGAAAATTTCCATATCGACGGACCCTAGTAATTACATTTTGGCTATTGTTGCATATTGCTTTAAGGACCTAAGTGGTAGTTGAATATGGGGATGATGCAAAGATAAAATTATTCTGGGAAAGTGACTGAAGAGATTTGAAAAGAGGTTGATTTGTAAAATTAGAATTAAAGGACCAAGGGAACCTACATTGTGTTTTGGATTAAATAACATTATATGGTGGCAGAAGTGAAAACGTAACCTGGAGTGAAACTGACTACAAAAGGGAACACAAATTGAAAAGCAAAATGCAGAGAGAAACAGAATTAAATGCCGTACGTGCAGCTACCAAGACCACTGAAGTTGGTTGGAAGTTTAAGGCACAATTGGCAACTGTTTGAAAGAGACTTTAGTTTTTGGGGACTAGCAGCAAAGAAGGAAACCGCCACAGGAACAGCAATAATATTTTTGAATGTGGCAGGAGAGGAAGCAAGGGAAGATTTAGCAATCTTAGAAAAAAGAGGTGGACATGCCATTGAAGGAGATGATGAATATTCTGATGGAAAAAATGTTGTGGAAAAACAAGGTGATAATTGGCCAATTTAAGTTTGGAACAAGAAAGCAGGGACACACAGAATCATTCAATCAGTACAGTGCGGTATTAAGATCCCAAGTAAAAATTGCAATTACGGAGCATTAAGAGATGAAATGGTACATGGCCAGATCGTAGCAGACATAAAATATACTAGATTGAGAGGAAAGCTTTTGAAAAAAGGGGATCTGACATTGCATATGATACAGTGCTTTTCACGTCTTATAGATATCTCAAAACGCTTCACGGAATATACAGTATAAAATGAATTTACTGTACATCTCTGGGCGAAATGCAGCAGCCAATTGCACGCAGTTGTATCCCACAAACAGTCATGAATTGAATTTTTTTTTCTTGAGGAATTATTATCAGGCATGTGGAGTAACAAAACTTGCCCAAGATTTTGTCCTACCTGGAATCGAACCTAGGTCTCTTAGATCAGGCCCGTACGCAGGGGGGGTGCGACGGGTGCGTAGGCACCCCCCCAAATTATAAAAGGTCCACATTTTCCGGGGTAGAGAATTGTAATTTTATCAAATTTAAATACCAAGTAAATTTATTGAACATTTGTGTAACAATTAATTCTTCAAAACTATGTATTACTTATAAATACACATCTTTGAATGATTTAGTGTTAATATAAAATTACTCGCACACCAGAATCGGCGTCTACCCAAAACATACCGCGTCGATAGACGCGCTAGTCAATGACGCGGCGAGTCTGTGACTCACCGCGTAAACATAGGCGCGCGCCAAGACTCAAATCCATCCTCGTTTGGAAATCATCCCGTATACAGCCACAAAGGTAGCACCACTTCTGGAAGTTAAAATCATCTTTTCATCTGATCACCGTAAGTAAAAATTACTCAAGTTTTGAGAGGTGTGACTGTAATGCTAGCAAACAATGACAACATATTTACAAGCTTCTGAGAAATTAAAGCTTTTGAGAACCCAACAAAAAAGTTATATGTGTCTGGACGGAAATGCCTATCTTTAAAAAAGATACTCATGGACGTAGGCCTATGCTTTAGTGCCTATGTCTACGTGGTGTGTCAATTGGAAATCATCCTGTATACAGTCACTACATAAAAAGGTAGCACCACTTTGTGGAAGCTGAAATCATATTTTAATCTGATAAATGTAAGTAAAAATGACTTAATTTTTGATAGGCGTGTTTCTGAAATATCATGTTTCTTGTTTTGTCTTGATTATCACATGTGATTTATATTATTAAAAATGTGTTCCTGTAATAAAAAATTGCTTTTAGAGACGTCCACTGGCATGCAAAAAAAATATGACCGCAAAAATGTGTAAAATATGACCTCAAACTGTGTAAAACGTCAGAGCCTCGAGGGGGCTTCGCCCCCTTCACCCCCGCCAGGGGGTGAAGGGGGCCCTCGTGGGAAGCCCCCAAGCCGCCGGCCATTGTTGGTCCCATCACTAGCAATTTGAACCCCCCCATTAAAAATCCTGCGTACGGGCCTGCTTAGATGTAAGGTGAGTGCTCTAACCACCGAGCTACAAAATTACAGGAATAAGGGTTGAAGAGGTTACAAAATAAATATGAGAGACACGAACAGTGAAACAGGAATAGAAATAAATGAACTAGCCAAAAGGCAAAGTTGGAATGATGCAGATAAAGAATATGGAATACAGAGAATATACAACAACAACAAAATTACACTTGCATAGCATCTTTCATGTCAGAAGGATGTCCCTGCCTGACAAGACAGGCCAAGAGGGAGGCCAAACAGAATCCACAAATGTGGAAATGAGGATTAGAACATTATGCGAGGAGATGTCCTGCAAAAGGTGTTCCTGAATGCTATCAATGCAAAAGATATGGGGATTGTGCAGGGATTGACAAGAAAATGAAGGGAGATATAGCAGATATAAAGTACAGGAGAAAAGTCAAACAGAAAGAGAGTACAAGAGCTCATATAAATTGAGGAGAACCAGAAATGGCAAATTAAATCAGGGGACTATGAAAGGAGAGACAGCTTAGATATAGAATCTAGAGTGAACAAGAAAAGTAGTACAACATTGAAATAGTGGAATTCAAAGAGCGTACACACAAAAGAAAAAGATGAGTGGGTGGTATATTTATGGTGTAAAAAAGTAAGAAAAGTATTTCGCTGCAAATTAGATTCAGGCGCACAGTTCAGTGTAATGGGATGGGGAAAATATATAAAATTGTGAAAACCAAATGAGGGAAAAGATGGAGATGGAAAAGTAAACTAATGCCTTATAACAAAGGAAAAATTTAATTAGTGGGGAGAGTAGAGATAGAAGTGATATACAAAGGGAGACAATATAGAATAATGTACTATTCTACATTATAACAATAAAAGTTGATACTGTACTTTATTAGGATTGGAATATATAATAAAAATGTGATGGGAATGTGAAAATAGAGGAATGTGAACCAAGGGAGACGGAAGACATAGTAGGATAATATAAACTGGTGTTCGGGAAGATACATATAAATGAACATTCTTTCCTAATTGCTTTTTACTTCTTCATGGGATACCCTACATAAAATATATTTGGCTACAAGCAGAGGTTATAGTGGTAAGGACACTCAGTTTATTCAAGAAACAGCTTAATTGTAAAACTGGAAATCAGTAGGGTGGATATTCTGGAAGGATTAAATGAACTGGTCTGTCTATTTAGACTGTTTTTGTGATAACAATAACTTGCATTGATATAGCGCTCTTCACGCGGGCTAGAGTCCCGGAGAGCTTCACACTGGTATAGTCTGACAATGAGCCAAAGGGTGACAGAGGAGGGAAGTGACTGTAAGCACAGCAATAACAACAAAATTGCACTTATATATCGCCTTTCACGTCGGGAGGACATCCTAAAGCGCTGAACAGTCAGGTCCCGGAGATTTGCCAGTAGCTTGATAGCTGCGACGCATCGAGGGAAGGCTTTTTTAGGATGGGAGTGATGGTAGCGGTTTTGAAGGGAGTGAGAATGGTCCTGGAATGAGAGGGACAGGCTGATGGTGTCGGTGACTAGAGGGGCTAGAAAGTGGAGCTGGGTGGTAAGGAGAGGGGTGGGGATGGGGTCTAGGGAGCAGGTGGTGAGCTTCATCGAGGAGATGGTCTTAATGATGGAGGATGGGGAGATGGGGTCGAAGGTGTGGAAGGAGGGGTGGGTAGGAGACGGGGTGTGGGGAGGAGGTGGGGGTGCGGGTGGAAGTTGGGGGCATAGTGATCGCAGAATGGATTCCCTCGATTTTGGTCATGAGGAAATCCAGCATCTCCTCACAGCGGAAGTTTGAGGAGAGGATCTGCGAGGCGGGGCAGACGGAGGAGATGGTTGGTGGTGGAGAAGAGAAGCCGGGGGTTGTCCTTCGCCTCCAGGATTATCTTGGGAGTAGAATCAGATTGGAGCACAATCAAAAGTAAGATTACTTTCTTACCTATTATACACAAGCCGTTCTTTGCTTTTGTAAGAGCAGCATTGAGTTGGTACGAGTCTGTTAAACTGCCAAGATTGTTTTGTAACCATGATTTGCTTGGTCTGTACTCTATTTCTGAAAGCGGAAGTGACCGGACTGTTGACAGGATGACATAGTCCCATTCAAAGCCTGTAACAACAGTAACAATGAGTTAATGTAAATTCCATCTAGCTGTATTTGAAAATTGATTGAACTCATTAGAAGTTGTTTAATCCACATAATTCACATTGTACCATGTAATATGGAATTTACATATTCAAAATAAAGCAAGCATCTGACTAACAGCACTATGGAAACATTCAAACTCAAAATAACTTCAAATGAGACATAACACACAAAATACTACAGATGCTGGGAATCTGAAACAAAAACAGAAGTTGCTGGGGAAACTCAGCAACTTCCATGGAGAAAGAAAAAAGAGTCAATATTTTGGGTCTACAACCCTTCATCAGAACTTCTGCTTTTGTTTCAAATGAGACATGTTTGCTACTCCATCTTTCTGCTTTATTCAGTCCGGGTATGATCAATGAAATATCCAATGTTAATATTTTACGAAATCGTGGAATGGGACAAAATCAGATTGATGAAAGTTGGAACAGGAAAGGGGGTTTAACTGACTGGATAGATAAGTTAGTATAGAGAGAAATATTTAATTGTGGGTTTAGAGTAATAGAATCATAGAATATTACAGTACAGAAGGAGGTTAGTCGGCCCATCGTACCTGTGCTAGCTTTTTGGAAGAGCTACCCAATCAGTCCCACTCCCCTGCTCTATCCCATATCTTTGTAATTTTTTTCCTTTTCAAGTACCTATCCAATTCCCTATTGAAAGTTGTTATTGAATCTGTTTCCACCACCTTTTCAGACAGTGCATTCCAGATGGTAATAATTCTTTCACATCACAAAAAAAAATGACCACTGGGTGAAAAAGATTAAAAGAGGAGTAACATTATTAATAAAGACACAATCATTGTGGCTGAAGTGAGAGATATATTTGGATGTAATCATCAGATTCATTTAGCTATGTAATTAACCTCACAGAGGAACCAAATGGAAAAATAATAAATCTATCTTATCACCATCATGAGTGCACTAATGTTATAATGGTTTAGAGTGGATTATTAACATTAATCGGAAGTGTAAAGATTTGTTTTTTTCATCAACACATGATTCACTCTTAGGATAAGAGAGAAAAACAGCATTCTCTTTGTTATAGTTTAATTTCATCATTCATACTTGCCTTTGCTGTGGAGAATTGTGGAAACTCTTATATTATTAAGCTTATTCTTCTTCAAGATTTGTTTGAGCTCTCTAACTTGGGCTTGGCAGGGTGTAATAACGCCAATATCTCTCTCCTTTACGCCTTTTTGAATGAGTTCCAATGCATATTTAACCTTAAGGAAAATACAACAGTTTAAAATTATTATCTTTATCACAATTCATTTTCCTCTCTTTCATTTGCATGCTCTCTACAACGACAATTTGCACTTTTTAGCACCTTATATGTAGGGAGAGTGCCTCAAAACACTTTAGAAAATGGTAACCTGAGCTAGGAAAGGAAACCAAGGGAGGTGGTCAAAGGTGCAATAAAAAAAAGCATCAGATGAGTTAAAGTCATGGGGGAAGAAATGAGAGGGATGGGAAAATTAGATTCAGTATTTAAATTATGTAAATCAGTGAAGAGGTGGAGGAACAGGGGAAGAAACCAGGAGGAGAATGGAGATGGGAGGAGTCAAATCACAATTGATTGACGGAGACACCATTCACAAGTAGCTGGAATCAAACCATCAATCATTGAGGGGGCGTAGGAACGAGGAACAACAAGGGAAGGAACGAGAGGAATCACATCCAAATTGACTGAAAGCTGGATCCGCTTATGAATGGGTGGAGTCCATCCATTCACAAGTGTCTCCAAGGCTGTCAATCATCTTGGAGCCACTGCTAATTGGTCCCTTTCATGTCCAATGGGAATGCCCCCGTTCCTCTACTGGGCAGGAAGGTACTTCACAGCCAAACAATGCTTAATATGTTTTACTGAAATCTGTGAGATTATTTTAACTTTAACTCCTAGGTTAAAATACTTGGGTGTCCTATTAGGTTACTTAACATCGTTGCAAGTTACATATCACAATTCATGTTAATTTGACATATTATTATACGGCACTGCTGCTGCTTCTCTGCCGGGCGGGAATGGTATTTCGGTTAACCGCGGACGCCCATTAAGCCGGCAAAAACATCCGTCTCTGATTGTCCAGCTTAAACAGCTTTCTCTGTATACTAATAAAAATATCATGAGTTAACTCTTATTCTTAGGGTCTTCTTCTTACAGCATATGTTCCTTCTGCGTTGTTGCTCCACGATGCTCTGTTTCCTTCTTCAAATTTCACATAAGAATGTTCAGCATGATGGAACATAATCGGACAGGCCTTTCCAAGTGGGTTTTTTTGTGGACCAGGTTTCCATTTGTTTAACTCAGCTGTCCTAAGTTTTCCATGATAAAATTCTTCAGACAGAAAGGTGCAGATTTCTGGGTGCTAAAAAAAAATATTCATTATTGGCATTATACTTATAGCATAGCGTATTGTTTCAAGACCTCCACAATATTTTTTACTGTGACATGTTTTAAATTTTCAAATGACCAGAAATGCAACACCCATCAGTGCTTTGTCAAAGTTAGCTCAATCATTATAATAAGCTCCCAATTAATTTCATTTCAGAGGGCAATATGTAATCTCATCCAAAATTACTGACCACAAAATTGATTGAACATTTATCTGATTATTCCTGTCGTATATTTCCCGCACTATGCTTCAAAAATATTCATTGTGTGAAGTGCATTGAGACAACAACAACAAATTACACCTGCAAACCACCTTTTGTATCAGGAGGACTTTGGGAAACATTTCAATATAAGGTGCTTATATTGTTTAAGAGACACGAGTATTCAGTATGTCTAATATTTTTACAAACTTTAGTATAGTATCTTATTTTACTTTTTACTGCAGTTTTGAAGATTTTTAATAAATTGTCCACAATATTTAATCCAAAGAATGTGTTGGTCAGAATTTTAATCTAATTAATTGAATCAGTCTGATTTTGCTTATGACCATCAAGCATTTCTATTCATAATATGTATTGTTGTAAATTTTTAAGCAGACATTAGAGTTTTTATATACCGGTAGATATCTCAATATTATCTTTATAAAAGTAAATCCTTTACATACCATTTGATACTGAACATTAAGCATCAGTGCATCCGTAACATATCGCTCAAATAGTGACATTCCTAGACCAAGATTTTTAGCCAGTTCACTTTTCACACCAGGGCTTGATTGCTTATGGTCCCCAATTAAAACAACCTATAATAAAACAGTGAACCAAATGCAGGTAAAATTAATCATAAATATCCTGTCATCATCCAAAATGCTTGCACTATATAACCAATAAAAGAAAAACAAATTATGTTTCATGTATCCTAATTTAAAATTCAATCTATCTACAACAACAAATTGCATTCATAAACAGCCTTTCATGTTGGGAGGACATCCCAAGGTGCTGAACTATCAAACTATACTTTGATTCTGAAAATATTTATTTCAGCTCTTCTGTAAACTTTTTGATAACATATGAATAATCTTAATGACTGATGATTACAACTTTGAGTAAGATACATTCTAAAGTAGAAAATTTAAATTGAAAGATATACCCATCAAGTCTCAGAACATTAAAAAAAAGTAAATGGCATGTGCTATACGGGCTGATAACTGTAGTGTAGTGTATATGGTCTGAGAACTGTAGTGTGTAATGTATGGGCTGATAACTGTAGTGTGTAGTGTATGGGCATCATTTGTGATATGTGGCTGCATCTAGACATCTGTATAACCATTATTACAACAATTGTCCACAAGATATGGTAATAGTGGCCCTTCTTTTTGGTAAGCCATGCAACTCTTCTCGAATACAGTGCATTCTAGATTTTTTTTCTCAATTATCTTTTAGCTCTCCTATCTTGGGTATAATCTATGAATGTCACAGAGTATTGTAGCTCTGAGACATCGTCCGGCGTGGAGGGCGCTATATAAATCGAAGTTGTTGTTGTATTTCTTGGAAAATGTACAAGCACTTGCCCAGCCTCATTATAATCATTGTGTTGTGGTTAAAAATCGTATTTGGAAACAATTCTCTCCCTAGTCTAGAATACTAAAACTAATTGTGACAGACTATCTTCCCCGCTATAATATACATTCCAAGAGTTGCAGTTAGGATCTTCATGGTGTGTTTCTCAATGGGAAAACTGATAATCCAATTACCTACAACTTTTCTTTTAAGTGTTCTGACATAAATTATAACCAACAGTGTTCATGATGCACAGCCATCCTAACATAATTACAGCACGTGGAATAAATGAAAAGGTAGCAACATGGATAGAGGAATGGTTAGGACAAAATGAACTAGTAGTTCAGAATAGGTGGAAGTTGGGTCTTTAAATTTGATGTAACTGAGGCTTATTGAGGTACACACCTGCTTTGCATTTGAGGATACTATAGGAATCAAACACTCTGGCTCTGTACACGCCTCGCTGTCATCCACAATGCACTGAAAGAAGTTTGTATTCTCTTCTATTAATGGTCTGGCAGCAGTTGTACATGTGCATAAGATAACAGGATGGCTTTTGATTTCATTGACTTGTGCTTCATGGACAAGCTGATTGTATCTGTAAGAAAACAAATCAAACCTGAACATTTGTACTTCAGCAGCTTACATTAAACATTAAATTTACCAATCCTAAAAATTGCCAGGGTTATGAACATAGCCCAATAATATTTTTTAGATATAAAACCTAAACATTTACAGCATAAAAGAACACCATTTGGTTCATCATTTTTGGGTCGGCTCCTTCACAAGCAATCTTTTCAATGCCATTTTCCTAACTTTTCCCCATGTTCCTTATTATGCCTTTTACTATGGAATCATTTACTCAAAATCTAAATTTGTTAAATTATTCTTAAATTCAAATGGACAGCCAAAAAAGACTGTACAATGAACTCTGCACTTTATACAAATCCTCTATTACTCTTTGTTTTAAATTGTATGGTACCACAGTTTCTCATCCACTTTAAATGATCAGTTGCTGAAAAAGGTATCATGTTGGATTTAAACTACAGCATTTGCAAACTGAAAGTCAGAACTACTGTACAGTATACGAATCTCGATTTCTGTCTGAAATTGCACGATTCAATCGATACCTGAAAAAATCTACAGTCCCAGAGGCCAGTAGTAGCAGATTTGTTTTCTGACCACTTTTCAGGCCTTTTCTTTAAGAAACAATCTAGAAGGAAATTATCAGCTGCTGATGTAAACTTCAATTTGCAATCTCATCCAATAGTTCGCGCTTTGGGAGTTTCAGGTTCCTGGATAGTAGGGTCCGGCGATATATCGATATATCGGTTATATCCGATATAATTTTCATATCAATATGCCGATATCGGAATTAAAAATATATAAATATATCGCAAAATTCGATATATCGAAAAAATCAATATATCGCAAATATCGATATGTTGTGTCCGCCGATATATCGATATATCGGTATATATCGGTATAATGCGGACTTTTTCAACTTACCTTGTCAATATCCGAATGCGTGCGCACACCGGAATGCGCACGCATAGGACAAAAAAAAACGCGATATCGATATATCAATATATACCGATATGGGCAAACCGATATATCGATATCGGAAAATTTCCATATCGATGGACCCTACTGGATAGTGTTTTTTTTTCAACAAAATTTGTTTGTGAATTTCAGGTGCAATGAGTGTGTATATCAGCTTGGCTCATTGTCAAAGTTAGGACTTGAACTAATTTAGTCTAAGCTGAAACTCTAATGTAGTGCTGGGTGTGTGAGTTGCATTGCATCGGAGATCCTATGGATGTGACATTAAACCAGTTTACCTTTTCAAATAGATTTAAAGATCTCGTAGCGTAATTGAAAAAGTGAAGGGAGTTTCTACCTATGTCCTGGCTAACAATCCAAATAAAATTGGTGATTCGTTTAATGGCTGTTTGTGGAACATTGCTGTGCACAATTGTGCTGTCACTTACAAATATGCAGTCACTCCATTTCACAGTACATTCTGTGAAGCACTGTGATACATACTTCCAGTATGATAAAACCAACAGTGAAGATAATTAGGATATTTTAACTGGTTCATTGTCTAATCACAATGGGAATATAGCAAGTAGTCAGAAGGTAACTTATTTTTACAATGTATATGTGTTCATGTAGTAGTCTAAAGCTTAATTGTTCTTACTTTTTTTTTGCATGTATGTAATTTAGTATTGTATCGGTGTTGTTGTATTCACCACTGTTGAATTTACTGAGGTTTCCTCGGAGCATAAGATTGCCAAATTGGCAATCTTAATTGAAATAATAATAGTTAACAATACTACTATGTTTCGCTATGCAATGCGAAACTATTTTGATTTATTTTTGATTAAATAGTTCTTGATTTGCAATTCAAGTTACAAGGTGCTTACAGATATACACAATGAGGTTCTTGCATACATCAGTATGTTTGGCTGCTACGAATTGCTGATGGAAGTGGGATCTTTCTTTAGCAGAAACGGAGTGTACACGTTCAGAAACGCAAGGTTTGTACTAGGGTCCGTCGATATGGAAATTTTCCGATATAGATATATCGATGGGCTCATATCGAGATATACCGAAATATCGATATTTTCGGGGCTTTCGTACTGCGCATGCGCGCGTGTCGCAAGGTGCGCGCGTGTCACGAGGTGTGCGCGCATTCAGGGTGCGCGCGCATTCGGGGCCTATCTCCTCTGGAGGTAAATATATCTCTCTCTGTGTGTCTCTCACGCTCACTCTCTCCATCTCTGTGTTTTTTTGTCTGTGTCTCTGTGTCTCTCTCCTCTCTCACATTCCCCCCCATCTCCCTCCCTCCCTCCCTACCTCCCTCCCTCCCTCCCTCCCTCCCTCCCTCGACAGACAGACAGAGAGACAGAGAGACAGAGAGACAGAGAGACAGAGAGACAGACAGACAGACAGACAGACAGACAGACAGACAGACAGACAGACAGACAGACATCGATATATCGCCGGACCCTAGTTTGTACCTAGTGATAGGAATTCGACAGGAAATGTGGACTACAATAAAATAATAATTTAACTTACTTCATGTGAGCTACTTTTCTTTCTTCAGGACTGGTAAAATCATTCTTTTTCAATTGTTGATAAAGCTGATTTATTTGTTCTGCTGAGCCTGAGTCTGTATTGGGTTGACGGATCTTGAAATGTAAGGCAATACCTCTGTAAAGCACAACGTCGCTATTTGTTAAAAGAACACTCATTGACAGTGTAATATCGACAACAACTTAACTGGACATTTAATAAGCCACTCTCTTTTTCAAAAAGTTGATCAGCATTATTTTAATTTATTATTAATGCAGAAGATGCTCCCTTGTACAGGGAAATGTACAATGTCAGCATGACGGGGCATTTTAAATTACTGGAGTATATGATGTTTCATATTGTTGTAACTGGAAATATATTTTTTCTCTCTGTGCATTGTAATTCTGCAGGAAACAAAAATAGCTCCCATAATTTCCTTCATTATGACATTTTATATTAATACTGTAGTTAGAGACTATAAAAGATGTAAAGAAAATAATTTGCCACTGCTATCAGGAAATACAAGCATGATTATTTTGAATGTTGTTTTATCTAGGTGTGTTAGTGAATTGGTGTTCATTGTTGCATTTATAAGGGGCTTATTTCCCTCATTTAGGAAATTTACCAGACTTGATATTGCATGCTTATAATGGGAGCAAAATTCTATTAACCATAATATGTAGCTCCATAACAATCATGACTATTTTTATTTAATGGCATTAAATATTATCCCTTAAAATCTCTGGTGGTCTATTTTAGGCATGGAACTTGCAGTCTGATTTCCCAATTCTGCCTCTCAACTCTCTCCCTCCCCTCCTAACTCTCTCCCACCCTGCCCCTACCCTGTCCCTCTCCCTTGCTCGGCTCTGACCTGACTGTTCGGTGCTTTGGGACATCCTCCTGACGTGAAAGGCACGATAGAAATGCAACTTTTTTGTTGTTGTTATGGTTGATTTGCACATTCTTAAGCAGTATGATGGTTTCTGTATAACACCTAGCTGACTAGAAAAAATAATATTGTATTTATATAACAGTAGAAATAATGTTGGGTTGATAGTATTGATTTTGGAATATCTGTTGGACAGTCAGTGGCTTGGATTAGTGAATGACCATTACTTAATTACTTTAAGTTCTCTTTGATGTAAGCATCGCTGTTCGCTTCTTTGGTTATCGACACATCTTCCAATGGGAATGCAAGTTGTTCAATCCATTCATCATAAACTCGGAGTATGGACAAATCACAATTTGCTTTCAGTAGTTGCTCTAAATGGTAAAGTAAATACAAAATGTTAATTCAGTTATACCCAGGTTTCAGAAAAAATAATATACATTCATAAACTATATTACTTCCATATTTCACCTGCCATAACATCAACAGATTTGTTTGATGGTCCACAGTAAAGGATCTGTCGAGAACATTTCATTGCTTGAATCCCACATGGCTTGTTGCATTTCAAATAATTTAAAATAATATAAGCTCCAGTTGTGTTTTTCCCTGTTCCTGTAAAATTAGAAATGCACATTTCTTTAAAAAGAGATCAAATAAACGATAGAAAAAAACACTAATAAGTAACAATGTATCAACATAATAGAATGCCAAACTGCCTCATAATCGTTATGAGATGTCTCTGAGATACATTTTTCCCAAAGAATTCATATTGACTCAACAACAACAAATTAATTTTTTTTTCTTCAATGTTGATTTATAAGGGGATAATTATAATGGGAGCAAAGGTCCATTAACCATAATACAGTATATACAGTAGCTCCATCACAATCATGACTATTTTTATTTAATAGCTTTAAGTATTATCCTTTAAAATCTCTGGTGCTCCATTTTAAGCGTGGAAGTCACAGTCTGATCCAGGCTACCTTCAAAAAGTGTACAGCTGTAGATAACAACAACAAAATTACATTTTGTAACTAAAAGGCGCTATACAAGTGTAATTTTGTTGTTGTTGTATAGCACGTTTCACATCAGGAGGACGCCCCAAGAGGCTGGGGGATAGTCAATGTTTCAGACCTGAGCTGGGGTCGAGATCGGGGAGGGGTCTAACCAATGTGACTGTCGAAGAGAAGGGTCTTGAGGCAGAACTTGAAGGAGACTAGGGAGTGGGCGAGGCGGAGGGATTGTTGAATGGAATTCCAGAGGTTGGGGAGAGAGTGGCTGAAGGCTCACCGGACGATAATGGGGCAAGTGGGTCGGGAGACATGGAGCAGGCTGGAGCCCACTGAGTGGAGGGAGCGGGAAGGTTGCTGGGGTGAGGATGGGAGGGCGGTAAAGAAATAGAGACTAACTGCAAAAGCAAAGACAATGTAAATAAGATGATGCTCCACTTCCCAAACTAAAAAAAAAATGCCAAATGATTTTCTTTGAAAACTGTATTACTTTAAAAAGCAAGCTTTTTAAAAAATATATATATATATATATATATAGATACACACACACAAGTATGTATAAAAAGCATTTTACTGGTATAAAAATAACACAATTCAACTGAAGATTACAGATATGTTTATTTTCCCTAATAAAATAATCAACTTTCACCTACAAATATACAGCCAATTCACTTTACAACATAGTCTGTGAAGCACTTTGGGACGTCTAGAAGATGCGAAAAGCACTATAGTTAATGCAATTATTATTATTATTAACTGATTTATGGTATTCCTGTGAAAAGTACAATACATTCCAAAATGTGCACAAATTGGTATTGCAGATACTAAAACAGCAGGGATAATTGGTTAGTCTGTGTGTGTCTGTCTCTCTTTCTCTACCTCTCCCATTCTGCGTGTATTTGTGTGTTAGGTTCTCTACCCTTCTGTGGTATGTATGTACAGTACTTGCCTGGATTGGATCTCTCCACCTCTGATGGTTCTGCTCCATTAAAACTGGGATTCTGGATACATCAGGTGAATGCACAGAACTAAACAAATCCCCAACATCGCAGCCGTGCACTGCATTCTATTATAAGTTAAAAGGAATTATCCTAAATCTACCATAATGCAAACCATGTTTAATGATTGTTTCATGATAGACAAAAAAATACTAATTTGTCTTACCCGGTGGTGCCTGAATCACAGTAAATTCTGTATTCAAAGCTGTCCTCACTGCTTTGCTTTGGATTTCGTTCAGTTGCAGTAATCCTTTTTCACAGGAATTGATTTGACATCCCATAAGTTGTTCAATTTCTGTCGAATTTATAGGTTATTATGAACATTATTTTGCACATATGTTAGTTTAAAAAAATTAAATTGGAAAAAAAATCTTTGCTCAGCTTTGTTTATAATCCCAAGGACAATTTAGAACAATTGATATTTCAATGGCAATTAGTTTGGCAACAGGATGTTAGATCAAGCCTATCCTCTGTGGCAGAAGTCATTAGGCCGGTTCCTGAGCCATGTGGGTCCACACTACTCCAGGGCACTGTTGATGTCACATACAGCGTGACTCAATAGCAGGACTAGGAAGGGCAGATCAGTCACTGTGGGCAGGGACTCAGGCCATTCAGCCAATGTTAACCCTGGAAGCCAAAGCCCTCAGGGGTAGGGCAGTTGCCAGATAATGCTCTCAATGGAGAGCTCTTAGCACAGCCGTATCCCAACTCACATTCTGGGGTCGCCAAGCCTCGACTCCTGCAAACCTGTGCCTCTCCAGAATTAGGCGAGTAGGATATATCCCTCCAGGGAGAGAATGTACATTCCATTCCAATAAACATCCCTGGAATTGCCATTTATTGGTGGGATGCATGGAACTCTCAGTTTGGTTTGGATACTCTTAAGTATGTAATAATAATAACAATCCTTGCATTTGATATAACGCTTTTCACATCTTATCGACGTCTCAAAGCGCTTCACAGAATGTACTGTGAAGTGTATAGACTGTATATTTGTGGGCGAAACGCGACAGCCAATTGCACACAGCAGTGTCCCACAAACAGTCGTGAATGGAAAATGACCAATTTTTTATTATTGTGGTTTATTTTTGGACAGATTATTATTTGCATGTGTGCATATGTCAGACATCCTGGTGACCAAAATAAACAGAGGAACGAACAAGCAAATGAGTAAGATCATAAAATGTGCTACGCCATTTACCTGTACCTTGGTTTGGTGTAACATTTCCAAGTGCAATGCCTCTGGCAAGGTTTTCACATTTTCCCAGTGACTTGATAGCCTCAATTTTCCTTCTAATAAATGATAGAATAGGTGTATATTATTTTTGTATTAATTTGACAAAATATTATAACGTATGTGATTGTGTTTTTTAACTAGGAAATTGACTTTAGTTTCCATTACTCAGTGATTGAAAGGATATTACAGCAATATTTAAGTTTCAAAATACAGTACTAAACTGTGCTTGCCTGCAAATTCTGTTGATCACATATTCCTCACCTCCTTGCCCCACCATTGGTGGCCAAGTCTTCAAATAGAATACCCTCTGACCTCAAAAGACTCTCTACTCTGTAACATTACTACCATTACCCCCTGGAACTCTGTTGCTAAAAGCCTCAAACTCGGCCTCAATCTGTTTTTAAAAGCTCCCTTGAAAGCCACTTGACTTTGCCTGTGCTGGTTATCTGACACTGACTCTGTGGAGTGCTTTGACATGTGCCCATGTGAAAGGTCTATATGGTTGCAGGTTGTTGTTTGTTAGTTAATTCAATTGAACAGTGCTACCCCTCAGAGGCATTTGTAAGACTTCAAACTACTTGGTCAATTTTCTTTGGGTGCCCATCACTGACAGTAAGTTTAATAAGTGCACATGTGCACTTTAATACGTTTTTACAAAATTTGGTTTATGCAAATATTTACTTCTGGCAGGTGCGATGGCTTTTTAGGCGGACTGCCTGCTCCGCCAGGCTGGGGAGAGCTCTGGTTCTCGCTATATTTAACAAAAGACAAAAGCACAGCACACTCAATACCTCCCATTTCGATGATTTTTTGCATTACTTTGGGAGCCCGCAATATGAGGGGCCCGTCAGTGCATTGCACCGATTTCACCAACGTTAAAAACGCCTCTGCTACCACTTTAGTGAACTCTATCTAGCTAAATGCAACCACAGAACTGGCAATGCGAAGGTGCAATCAAATGATCCATTTTTATGTTATCAATGAGAAAATCATTTGTTTAAAAATTATACATCTGATACATACCTGTCTTCAACTCTTTGGGCCATGATCTCAATTGTCGATGGCTGTTTTGATACATATATATGAGGAGGAGGTTCCGATGCACATTGATGTAATTGAAATGTCACTTCTATGTAAGAAGGTAGCTTTACAGAAGCAGTGATGATACAATGTGCAACCCAGGTTGACTCATTAGGGTTAATATCAACTAGTAATGCAGATTTGTCTTTTGATTCGTTCAATGCATATGAATGCCGGATGCAAACTAAATCACCTGCTTTTATTTCTTTCTCTAGTTTGTCCATGTCAATGTAGCTGCTGTCAATCTTGAAGCTCCCAGATGAAGGTGAACCTTCATTCCAACATGTTTCTACATTGAGGAACACCATTGGGTCATGTTGCATAACAGAATTTACAGCTGCCTCAATTTCAATGACTGGAATCCATCGCTCAATGTAATCTTTTATGTTGATGAAATTTGCTCGTCTGACTTCACCACAATTAGTCTTTGAGAAGCAGAATTCTGGATCTCTAACGTGCTCAATGCAAACATCAACTTGCTTGTTCAAGTAAACCACCTGGATGTTAGATTTTAGGAAGCCACAATACATGTTTGGTGCTCGCTGCATCTTTAGCACACTGCCATTCTGAAGTGTCATTGATATCAATTGATAATCATTTGTGTCCTGGTTTGGTATCGAATCCTGACTTCTCAAACATTTTTGTGAACCAACTTTATTTTCAGCACGATTCTCTTTCTCTAAGAGTTCTCCAACTGTTTGGTGGTCATCAAAGCTAATGGCTTTTTGTAATGCAATCCATGTTTTTGCTTCTATGCTAACAATGTGCCCGGGAGAGACCATTACAGTATCAGAAGAAGGAAATATTTCACTTTTATTTGGGCAGAAGAACCTCCTCTGCCATTTCAAGGTTAATGAACCATTCGTAAATCGGGGTTGTTCGTCTAAACCTAGGACTGTCAGATTTAGCGGAAATGAATTCATTTTTTCAAATTGTTGATCTGGAAATAAAACACTCAGATTTGACATTCCCTTGTGTATGTTACAAAGAACAGCCAGTTGCTGTTGAGGAATTTTCTGCAGTTCCTCTGCTTCTTCCAGTTGTTTTGACTGTGAGGTATATTTTTTGCTGTCCTCAGTTTTTAGGTTGAAATGGTGGCAAATATCATCAATCTCTTCAGTAGTATAGGGAGCTTCACTCTTGTTCAACACAACTGATTCCAAAAGTCGATGCACCACAATATCCATATACCGTCTTATAGGTGATGTGAACCTTGTGTAAGCATTGACTCTTAAGGAAAAATGATAATTTGTATCAGGTCTCATTAATCCTGCACGAACCATGTATGCTTTCTTCAAAAAGAATTTCTCAGTCTCTAGGACAGCTGCCAGCTGGGGGTAAAGCTTTTCACAATGGAGCAGGGCTTTCATTTTATCATAATGTTGACATTTTTGGAACTCAATAAGCTTTGTCCACACAGGTTGCAGAATAAATACTTCTTTAAGTGAGGTGCTGCATGAAGGCTGGTTTTTATCAGACATGTTGTGCCCCATAAAGGATCTTAGATATGGAGATATTGGTAAAATTGGCTTCACAACATCTTGGAAACAAGACAACTTTGAAGGTTTAGGTTTTGGTTGAATGCGAAGTGGAGTGAGATTCTTGGTTGTTTCATTTCCCAGCAATATCTCTGCCACTGTTCTGTTGGCTAAAATCATAAGCTCCTCAATCATACCACGTGGTCTGTGTTCACTGTGAATTGTATTAAAGAGACTGACGAGATGCCAACCTTCTTTCAAACGTTCTTCTCTAAGACAATCTGCAAAGCTGGCTGCAACATTCATACATCCTTCAAAGCTGGTGGCATTGAGTGCCTTGGGTGTCTGAGCAAGAAGCTCTGCAGCTTCTTTGTACGTAAAGGAGCGTTTGGAAATGATCACAGTCCTCTCTATTGTTGGCTTTTCAATTATTTTGAAATTTATTTTGTCTACGGAAAACAGAACTGCAAATGCACATCTGACTGAATCTGGCAGCAAGCTGCAGTGCAGCTCACTGAGCTCTTTTGGTAGCATATGAATTGGCTCACCTTTATGGCAAGGTGAATAGAAAGAGGTTGCACGATTCCTGGCTTCAACGTCAACATCTCCACCTTTTTGTACAAAAGCTGAGACATCAGCAATATGAATACCTATTTCATATTGATCATCTAGCTCACGGACACTGATGGCATCATCAATGTCTTTGCAATCCGCATCATCAATTGTGAAAACGCAATCCTTTGTATAGTCCTTTCTTCCTTCCTGTGAAGGGTGCTGGAGGGATTTTGTGCAAGGGAATGCTTTTCCATTTAACTTGTACTGGATTTGTAAAATATTCATTCCATTCTGTTTATTATTTCCTGGCAGTATCTCTTCTGTGACAATACCCAGAGGGTAATCACATTGCGGAAGCCATTTCAAGCATTGAACAACAAAAAGATTGTTTCCTGTGCTCCTTGTGGGTACATATTTAAATGTTACTATTGGGGTTGAGTTTGAAAGATTAACATCCCAGATACATACACAATTTTTAGGCTGGTCCTTTTTGGTTGGGTTATGAATCTTAACTTTGTACCTCGTGTTTACTGGAATCATTAAATTACAGTCATCAGGGTCAATGTAACAAATGATGTTCTTCAGCTTTCCAATCTCTCGCTTTGTGACTCCGATGACCTTACCATGAAGATAATCCCCTTGCTTTTTTGTTATACGCACCACAACTTCTTCTCCCGGAAAAGCTGTTCCACAGTTAAATCTGCTATTTACCACAATGTCATCTACCGTTCCATCGACTGGGCAAGCTATTCCACACTCATGTGATTTCAACCATAACTGACAACGTTTGTATATTTTAGGTTCCTCCCTCAGCATTTTGTTTAATACTTCCGGGCTGTGTACTTCATACTTCAAGTGCCGCATGATATAGCTGAGTTCATTTGCATTCTTGTCCGTTACTCTTCCGTAATAGGCCAGTTCCACCATTCCCTCTTCTGAAACGGTGTGAAATATTTTTTGAACGCAGGCATAGTTCTTTCCTTGTACAGAGTCTGCATCATTTTCAAAGATTTTGTGCAGCACAGCATCCAGTACAAGGTCACTTCTCTTTTCATCAAAACGGTTCATCATCTTTCAGTGCGAATTCATCCACGATATAGCTAGGCACATTTCCTGTTAATCAGTGTTGAGCTTGTTAATGTATAGAGTTGCATAAACTGAAACAGCACCAAACAGGCCATTCAACTAAACTAATCCATGCCGGAGTTTACAATCCACCGGAGCTCCCAGCGCTCTATTCGCTTCTCACCAATGTACACTCCCTCAATTACATCCAAAGCCATTCTTTTTAATATTTAAAACACTGCATCAGTGAATTGCTCGGCATTTTTAGAGCATCATTAAGCGTACTGTGACATTTGTGATTTCTTACAAGCAAATAACCTCACACAGGAAGAGTAAACAGCTTTCTTTTGCAAGCAATGCACATGTAAATATCTCATACAATTCTGACATGATTTGAGTATTGTAGATACACATTTCTTCAGGGATTCTAGAACAGAATTGAAAGAACTATTTGAGTTTTATCTGCGTTATCTAGCGATGCTAAAGTATATTACAGTTGTGTAGGAGACACAATAAAAGGTCACTGGTGCTCTGATGGGCCCTGCACAAGCCATCTTGGTAAAACCACTGTCTGAAATGGTGGTGATGGTGGTGTGGGGGAGAAGCAGCCTTATTGGTGAGGCAATGCATGTTTGGGACAGGGGAGAACAAATTGCATTTATAAAGCACCTTTCGCGGCAGAAGGACATCCCAAGAAGCTGCACGCAAGCTGGGGGTTGGAACCAAGAGGGATGGAGGCCAAGGGTGGTAGGTACGAGCAAATCACCGAAGGCATGTCAAAGAGGAAGGTGTTCAGATGGGCCATGGAGGAGGCAAAGGAAGGGATGAGGGTGGAGTTCCAGAGAGGGGACTGTAGAAAAAGAAAAATAGAGAGTGATAGGAAGTGAACCAGAGAAGAAAGTATGAGACAGCGTGTCAGTGACAGGAAGATAGTGCCACTAATGGCCCATCACCCCCCACCCACCAACCATTTGTTGTAAAAGTTGGCTCCGCCACTGCCAGCATAGCAGTACAAAAACCAGTTGGGCCCCTAAGACTGGCTAGGTGACAACTTTATCTGCAAGGCAGTACGAAAACAGCCAGGCTGATTAAAAACCAACCAGGTGGCAACCCTAACTTTAATGACTGAGAAGACGCTTCCTTCAGAACTATATTTTGGATCAGTTTGAAACCTCATGAATGTTCCTTAGCACCTTGGTCAGACCCCATAATAAAGTACTGTGTTCAGTTTTCTGTACAGTACCTCGGGAAGGATATATTGGCTCTGGAAGCGATGCAAAGCAGATACATAAATGATACTAGGGCTAAAAGGTATAATATTTCACTGTTAACAAAAGGTTAAATCATGAGGATGGGTTGCATAAACTTGGGTCTTTATTCCCTTGAGTTTAGAAGGTTGAGGGTTGATCCGATTGAGGTTTTTAAAATAATAAAGGGATTCTATAGAGAAACCATTTCCTCTGGTGAGGGAATCCAGAATAAGGGGCATAATATTAAAATTAAAGCTCAGCCATTTAGGAGTGAAATAAGCTGGTAGTTTTTCAACCAAAGGGTCATGGAAATCTGAAATTCTCTCCCCCAAAAGGCTGTGAATGATGGATCCATTCACATCTTCAAGACTGAGGTAGATATTCGGTCAGGTCAGGGTGTTAATGGTTACAGGACAAAGATGGGAAATTGAACTTGAAGTACAGATGAGCCATTATCTTATAGGATGACCGAGCAGGCTCGAGGGGCTAAATAGCCTACTCCTGTTTCTACGTTTAGGAGCTCTTGCAGTTTCATCGTTTTGTTCCAAGCACACAACAGAACAAGAGGACACACATTTTGAGTTGCAAATGACAAGTTCAATACAGACACCAGAAAATATGTATTTAGACTAATTAATGACTGAAACCAATTACTAACAAGGTGAGGTTAAGGTGAGGATGACAACAACACAGAACTTGGGTGTGTTCATACTTAAAAAAAAAACAGGCTCAGCTGTGCTGGGAGGATGTTAGGATGAGTATTCAAGGAAGAGATCATATAAGATAAATGGCTTTCTTCATCTGAACCTCGCATGTATAATTTTTCAAATGTGCTAAATTATCAAATGTACTGGATGTAGAAAAACATAGCAACTATGTACTTACAGCAACAGATGCACATTTGTTTCAACATGTCAGCAGGATGTTGCAGCTGCAAGATAAAACAAATAAAATCACATTAATTGAGGTAATTATTTTTGCTTAAGCTTGCCACTTATTTTGTATTGGAGAACTACCAAACAGGCAAATTGAAAATACAGTATTTAAATCTGGAATCCATTTTTAATAAGAGTTTCAGCCTGGCTTGGTAGATTTCAGTCTTGTTCAATTTGGTAGCACTTTTTCCCCTGAGTTTGAAGGTTATGGATTCATACTCCACATTGGGACTTTGAACTTAAGTACCTGGGGAGTTCTGCATTGATAGAGGCGCTAACATAAAACTGGGACATTAAACTGATTTCCTGTATATCACTTTGGGTAGATATTAAAGATCTCATTTGAAAGGATCAAATTGATTCTTCCATTGGCAGCAATGTAATCTTAGAACCAATTCAACCAATTAGAAGCTATGCTTCTCTTCCTTCTCCTCCGCCTGACGATAATAATCATTTGGAGCAGGAAATGCTTGCCAGCTGCATGATGAGCAGTGCAACTGCATAAATAAAGCCTCTCATTTTTCTGGTATCCAAATTAGCCAATTGATAAATTAGATCTAGCTGTCGCTTAGCAATATTTTGATGGAATACCGAGCTCATGAACATGCCATCATCAACAACAAAATTACAATTTTATAGCGCCTTTCATGCCAGGAGGACATCCCAAGATGCTGAAATATAATCAATTTAAAACATATCGACAGAACAAAACCATGTATACTGTACTACCACTTCAAGAAGTCTTGCTGGTTACTATCCTGTTGCTCAGTGGTTAGAGCACTTGCCTTACAAGTGTGAGACTCTTCGAATCCAGGCAGGTCAGGGCAAAACCTTGGTACACATATAATAATCCCTCCAAAAAAACACAATAATAAAATTGGTCATTTCAATCCACAACTGTTTGTGGGATACTGCTGTGCGTAATTGGCTGACGCGTTTCACCCACAAATGGGTCAATTCACTTTACTATTCTGTGAAGCACTTTGAGACATCCAGAAGACATGAAAAGCACTATATCAAATGCAAGGAGTATTATTATTATCCTGCAGTGCCACCTCTAAACAACAACAACTTAGATTTATATAGTGCCCTCCATGTCAGACAGCGTCTTTGAGCACTTCACAATAGCAGAGCCTGAGGCCAAGCAACAGGGAGGGGAAGGTGACTGTAGGCGTGGTTGAACAGAAAGGTCTTCAGGCGCAATCTGAAAACGGAAAAGGAGGGTGTGAGGCAGAGGGTTTGAGGGAGGGAGTTCCAGAGTTTCGGGCATAGTGACTGAAAGCATGGCCGCCGATGGTGTAGTGGGGGATTCAGGGTAAAGGAGAAGGCCAGACCCAGTAGAGCGGAGGCAGCGGGTAGTGCTGTGAGGAGAGAGGAGGTTACAAAGGTTGGGGTTGCAGAGGTGTGAAGGGATTTAAACACAAGAGTGAGGATCCTGAAGTCAATCTGCTCTGTGACAAGGAGCCAGTGAAGTCTGGCGAGGACTGGGGTAAATTAGGGAGCAAACTTTGGTTCGGGTGAGAATGCAGGCAGCGGAGTTCTGTATGAGATGGATTTTGTGAATGGTGGCGGAGGGGAGACCGGCGAGGAGGGAGTTGGAGTAGTCCAGCCAAAAGGTGACAAAGGCATGGACCAGTGTTTTGGCAGCTTTTGAGGTGAGATATTGGTGGAGAGGGGCAATGTGGTGGAGATGGAAGAAGGTCGTGCTGGCGTGCAATCGAATGTGGAGGAGGAAGGATAATTGGAGGTTGAATCTTAACACCTAGGTTGTGTACTGACATGGTGCATCCTGAAGTATTGTTCTGAGTTTACTTTTTCAATTGCAATTTTCTACACCTCTATGAAATCCCCGCTGAGTTGTCTTCTCTCAATTCACAGCCTTAACCATTCCTTAAATCAAAACCAACTTGGCAAAAACAAGATACTGAAAGGACTTTGGGGTTATTTAGTCAGAATGCTTAAGTGTAATTTTGATGAACAAATTACTTATCAGAATATCCATTTTAACATCCATTCGGGTAAAGTGTTAATATCAGTAGAAACCTTTATCTTTATCACTGTTACGCAAGGGATGAAATTCCACTTACCATAATTGTACAAACACTGATAATGTGTGTTTTTAAACCATTATAAGAGGACATTTGTAAAGTCCTTATGCTTAATAGCAGATAACAACCTTCCCCCTTAGCCAAGTTCAGTTGCAGCATTCTTCGTTCTGAAGCAGAAGGTTGTGAGTTCAAGCCTAATGCTGGGACTTTGAACTCACATAATCTAGGCCTACACTTCCGTGCAGTGCTGAATGAGACTTCAAAAATCCTTTGGGTGAGATGTTAAACCAAAGTCCTGTCTGCCTATTCAAGTGGACGTTAAAGATTCCATGACACGACACACATCAATCCCTCCCAAAATGAGTCAGTCACTTCATGGCTTTTTGTGGGACATTGCTGTGTGCATCTCAATTTGTCTATCAAATACAATTCACAGTAAAGTTACAGTGAATTTGTAATTATAGAAACAGCGCCAGGCCATTACCTCAAACCTGTTCTGCCATTCTATAGTTCAAGACTAATCTGATTCTCAACTCCATTTACCTGCCTTTGCTCCATATCACTTGATACCCTTACCTAGCAAATTCTATCAACCGCACTCTGGAAAAATGTAAATGGATCCAGCATCCTCATCTTTCTGAGGGAGAGAGTTCCAGATTTCATGTAATTTTGTTGTTGTTCCATTACACTTCGTGTGAAAAAGTGCTTCTAGATTTCACTCCTAAATGGCTTAGTCCCCTTTCCCCCTCCCCCCCCCCCCCCCCCACCACCACCGCTTGGGTCCCGACCTGACTGTTCAGTGCTTTAGGACGTCCTCCCGACGTGAAAGGCGCTTTATAAGTGCAATTTTGTTGTCGTTGTTAGTCCTAATCTTAGAATTATGCTTTTTGTTCTGGATTCCCCCACCAGAGGTAATAGTTTCCCTGTGCAACAACAACAACATCCATTTATATCGCGTCCTACACATGGGTAGCAACCTGGAGCATTTATGTAGCTGCCCTGTCAAATCCCTTTACCATTTTAAACATCTGAATTAAATCACCCCTCAACCGTCTAAATTCAAGGGAATACAAGCCAAGTTTATGCCTCATAATTTAACCCTTTAAAGCCCTGGTATCATTCAGTGAATCTGTGCTATACCCTTCTGGCGCCAATATATCTTTCCTGAGATGCAGTGACCAAACCTGAAGGCAGTACTCCAGATGGGGTCTGACCAAGACTCTGTACCGCTGAAGTATCACTTCCTCACTTATGTATTCCAGCTCCCTTGAGGTAAAGGCCTGCATTCCATCAGTCTTTTTGATTACTTTTTATACCTGTGAACTAGTTTGTGGTGGTTTGTGTACTATACTGTCTCAAATCCCTTTGCAACCACACAGTTCTTAGCTTCTCATCTTCAAGAAAATATTCAAATTTATCTACGGTAACTTGGATCCATAGTGGATGACCTCACACTTCCCCACATTGAACTCCATCTGCCACAGTTTCACCCACTCAATTAATCTGTCTGTCCCTTTGTAATTTTCTGCTCCCATCTATAAAACAAAACTAACATCATGGCAACTGCAAATTTTGCTATACAACTCTATATTCCTTTATCAAAGTCATTTACTATATATAATTATATATAGATATACGGTATATATAGATATATAATATATCTACATATACAATGAAAAGCTGAGGCCGCAGCACAGCTCCCCTGGAAACACCAATTACAATTAAAAAAATATAAAATTACATTTGTATAGTGGCTTTCATGTGGAGAGGACATACCAAGGGACTTGTCACATCCCTCCAATGAAACAACATTCACATTATCCCTACTCTCTGTCTCCTTCCTCCCAACCAATTACTTAGCGGTGAAACAACATTACCTCTGATTCCATGGTGCTTCATTTTTGCTGATAACCTCTTGTGTGAAACCTTATCAAATGTCTTCTGAAAGTCCATATAAACTACCTCCATAGACGCTTTCTTTTCATCTTGTGAGTGACCTCCTTTAAAACAACAATTAGATTCCTCACAAATCCATGCATGATTTCAGTCTCAAAAATCATGTTATTTCAAATTCCCGTTATTTCAAATAATGTTTATATGTTTCACCCATAAAGTATACAGCCTTTACAATGTACACCAATAACAAAAGTACATTTTTAGGGTGCCTTTCACGTCGGGAGGACGTCCCATATATATAAGGCGCTATATCAAATACAAGGATTAACACTACAGTACTATACTGTATGTGGACTGAAAGCAGTAAGATGGATTTCGCTTTTCTTTCGTAATAATTTCCTCACATTGTGAGCCTTTTTTTCCCCCCCCTAAATGTCAAACATCACGTTGCCATGGTGTTTTTCTTGGTGTTATTTGATCAGAGACCGGCAGCCGCAGCTCAAACTGCGCAAACTGTGACACCCAGTTGCAAGCAACAGTTCAAACCATATCTCACTTAGTGCAGACCCAGGTTAGTGTTAATCACCGCTGTGTACCCGCGCTGCTGGTGGGAAAGGCGAGACACTGGTATTCGTATCCCAGGTTTAAGTTCCCGATGCGCGTTCCACCCCACAGGCTACATTGACTTTGCGAACGAAAATAAAAGTCACGTTGCGACGACATTAAAGGCCACATACCGTCACCACGCCGAGTGTGTCATTTGTACCTTTGACCGTTCGAGCGTTCGCCTTGCGAGAGGGTCGTCCTCGGGCTCGGGAATGAATGAATCCACGCGGAGATGCGAGAGATTTGAGTATCCGCGCAGTGCGGTGTGCGGGGGTATTGTTGTGGAGCTGTCTATTTAAAGCTCCTCGGGCTGATTCACGCCCCTTCAGTTGCAAAATCGAAACTACGAATGCAGCTTTCGATTTGTCATTGGAATGTAGTTAACTCACCGTGTCAAGTTCACCCCCCCCCCCCCCCCCCCCCCCGTTCTCCCCCTTCGTGTGGCTGAGCGTCACCTCAGAGGGATGTTTACACTGACTGTATTGTAGCCACACAACAAAAAGGTGACGTGTCATTTCCTTCCCCAGGTGTTGAGTTAACCTGTCAGAAATCACTGAAATCTGTCAGAAGCCCATCTCCCCCAAAACAGGTTGGAGGACAAACTCCCTGAGGTGGTTCTCTGAACTCACTGGAATGTTTCCCCCCCCCCCCTGCAGGATAAAAATGATCATTTTGGAACACAAAGCAATCCGCTTCCCCAATCACCAGCCACCACACACCTGCTCTGTGTATGGTACCTTCCTCTGTTGCCTCCATTCCAGCTTCCACACTCAACTGCCTCCATACCCTTGACTCACCCCACCTCTGAAACCCTCCCTTTTCGAGCTGTAATCGACAATGCCTTAAAATCTATCTCGTTGTCCAATGCTCGCGGCCACCTTTCCCCTCTGGACTCGGCTTGAGACATTTATTTTCGACCGAGCTTTCGGTCCCCTTTTTTCCCCCTCCCCCCGACTCAGCCCCGGGATCCGTTATTTTGAAGCGTTCTGAGAACCCGTCCGGCGTGGAGGGCGCTATGTAAATCCAAGTTGTTGTTGTTGACTCAATTCCCCCTCACAATCTCTCAGTCGTTTTGGCGAAGTACTCTGGGTCATTGTGTGAAGTACTCTGAGTCATTGTGTGAAATGCTTTGGAAAGACACTAAATCAATATTGTAGTTATTATGATCATTGCTGTGACAACTCAGGTACCTCAATGTTTTGCCAGTTATTGCTAGTTAATTAATTGCGTGAATGCATCATAATAATAATATAGTCCTTACATTTATATAGTGCTTTCCACATCTTGTCGACGCCTCAAAGCGCTTCACAGAATACAACAACGTCCCAAGGTTGGGACCAAAGTAGGGGGGGAGGGGTCGTGGTTGGGGGAAGGAAAGTAGGAAAATTGACTGTATATTTGTGAGAGAAATCTCTCATGGCTGAGCAGAATGCAAATCATACAAATGCTACTAAGGCACAACTTGGTAACATATAGAAAGTAGAACTTTGTGAAAATTTTATCACTTAGTGGAAATTTTAGTGGAACAAACATAGTGAACATTTTAATAATAATAATCCTTGAATTTGATATAACACTTTTCACGTCTTCTAAACGTCTCAAAACGCTTCACAGAATGTACTGTAAAGTGAATTGACTGTATATTTGTGGGTGAAACGCGGCAGCCAATTGTGTACAGCAGTGTTCCACAAACAGTCGTGGATTGAAATGACCAATTTGTTTTTTTGGAGGGATTATTAGGAGGCAAGTGGAGTAAGGAAACTTGTCCAAGGTTTCACCCTGACCTGCATGGATTCAAACACAGGTCTCATGCTTGTAAGGCAAGTGCTCTAACCACTGAGCTACAGGACTCCACAATATGTGGAGACAAAATTTTATCACTGTTTCCATTTAGCCGTAAAATGCAGGTTTAAATAAGGTGAATATACATCTTGGATCGGCAGCTGAAAATAAATTGATTTCTTGCACATGCAACAACAACATTTAAAACACAATATCCGTGTGGGGTTGGGTCTTAATAGTGCTCAAAAACAGCAGAGTTTGACACTGAGCTGAGGAAAAAGTGTGCGTGTGGAGAGGGTGTGTCTGTAGGAGGGATTGAGGCAGGGAGTTCCAGAGTTTCGGGGATTAGTGATTGAAAGCACAGCTGTCAATATCTCAGAGCTAGCTGAGCTTTATGTAATCAAGAAAAGTTATTAGTTTTGAAGGAAAACTGAGAATATATCATGTTCTTACCCACATCTTAAAAGTGCTAGAGTCTCTCTGGATTTGCTTTTTAATATCAGATTCACAGATATTGTATAATAAGACTGAAGTACTCCATGGTCTGAATTTGATCTTAGTCTCCAAACACTTGATAAGCAATGTAGTGTTTGACAGAAAATCTGTCAACATTTTGGAAAAAAGCAATGTTATCCAATGATGAATGGATCTGAATTGCTTTCAACAACACCAACCACTTGCATTTAGACAGTGCTCTTCACACAGAGTAGAGTGCAGGAGTACTCAACGGTGGCAGAATATGATCCTGAACAAGTGGGACAGGAAGGTGACCGTAAGTCAAAAAGTAAGTTCTTTAGGCTGAATATGGAAGTGGAGAGGGAGGGGGCAAGACAGAGGGATTGAGGGAGATATTTCCAGAGTACAGTGGCTGAAACTTGCCCAGAATGGTTACAATCAGCTGAAAAGGGAAATTATGTTCTTCAGCGCTTTGCAAAAATGCTGCGGGAAAATACTGTTATCATAACCTTTTTAGAACACATTACTTGCACTGAAATTGTGATTTTTGTTCAAAGGGAGTCTTGCAAATTATAGCAGTGCATCTTAGCAGCTCCCTCATGTTCTGCCACAATTATCTTCACGATTGAAGTTTACAACACAGAAGAAGCTCAAAGTGTAACTCCCCCTTTGCTATCTTGCTCAAAACAACAACAACTTGCACTTATATAGCACCGTTCACACAGGATACCATCTTGGATTACTGTACAGAAGTATGGTAAGAGTTTGAGCAAGGGGGAGGTGACCTGAGGCGCAAAATAAAGGTAGGTCTTCAAGAGAGTGTGAGACAGAGGGATTGAGGCAGGGCATTTAAGGGAATAAGGATTTAGTGACCGAACGCATGGACTATGGCGGATTAGGGAATGTGCAGCAGGCCTGCAATAATATAATAATGCACACAGGCACTTTCCCACAAACAGTCATGGATTGAAATGAGCAATTTATTATTGTTGTCACAACTGAAACAATCCTCTGATTTGAATTTCCGCATGTATCAGACAACCGGCTGCCTGCTCAGGTGGACATTACAATATTGTAGCAGATTGGGGGTGTTGGGATGAAGAAGACTACATTCAGCCATAGCGAGAGAAATAATAACTAACTTTATTGCAACCGAATACACGAGGTTAACTTGAAAAGCTTGTAGGAGGCACTTAATCCTTAGAACATGTGTCCTCAAATTGTTGCTCTCCAGAATCCTCACCCCCATGCCACTCAACAGGTTCACCCATTAGGCCGTTAGGAATGGGCCAGATAAACAATAGGAGGAGTCTCACATGGCTAGTAAAAGGTACTGTGACTGATTGTCAGATAACAACAACAACAACAACAAAATTACATTGATAAAGTATGATAGCCTGTTCCTGAAGTTGACTCTGTCCCCAGATCAATAGCTGTATTTGTGTTTGGACAATCCAACCAATGCGTACTACAATATATATGTACACATATCATGTTTACTGAGAAAGGGGTTTGCAAATCGGTCATTGCCTATGGAAGTATTGCACTCAATAGACCAGATTGCCATGACACAATTCATGCTTTTTCCGATTCTTTGGTTTCATCTGGTCATGTTCGTGGTCCCACAGAATCATTGTTGTGAACATGAGCAGACTTCAAATAAAGCAAAGGCAAATGTCAAATTACTTCTTGAGAGACACAAGATATTGTGCAATTCTTGAAGGTGTAGGTTGAATGATAATGTAGATCTGCAATCCAACAAAATATTTGAAAGTAACGTGTCTTAAGAGGTAAGACTAATGATTAGGCAAAGTAGTTATTTCATCAATTAGAGTGATCTTTTCTGAACACAAACCTAACAGACGTGTCGCAACTTCTCAATTTCCAACATAGTACAATTTTACAACACTACAGAATCGACTTATACAAAATATATTATTTATTAGAAGCAAATATTTTCCTTGAGAAATAGTGAATAAAATCTAAATTACAAATGGATTAAAATTAATTTTTAAATTTGCTGAATATAAGCATAAATATTTTAACTCTGTAAATGAACAGGCTCTTTGGAAATCTTTTAAGAGGTGAGAATCATTTTAGCATGTCCTGAGCAATATGTTTTCAGAGAATGAATTTGAGATTTTTTCATAATCAAACAATAAAGAAATAAACATCACAATAAAATAAATGTCAGTGTTAACTCTATAGCTATTATACATGATCGTAGTTAAGGCCCAGGCCAGACGATCTCTATACGTAATAAGTGCACAATTGGTTTAAACTGGTGAATAATTTTCAGCATTCCAGACACAATTCTTCGCGTTATAATGTTGCAGAAGTTTTCTCCATTGAGCATGGCACTTCAGTAAATTCTTGTTACCTGAAAAATTAATAAGGTACAGTATTTCATAGAATCGTAGAATTTTATAGCACAAAAGGAGGCCATTTGGCCCATCGTCTTTGAAAAGAGCTATTCAAAGTCCACTCCTCGGCTCTCTTCCCATAACCCCGTAAACTTGTCCTCCCCAAATAACCATTCACCTCTCTTATTAAAGTTGTTGTCGTATTGGCCTCCACCACCCTTTCAGGCAATGGATTCCAGATTCGAACAGATTTTCAGAATTTTTTTTTGCTTGTAGGCCAAAATGTCCAAATTCACCTCAGCTTTGGGTGATTTTCCATCAAGTTTACTAACTTGTTGCCTCAATGTTAGACAATATCCTGTAATGTCATAACATTCTGGGCAGTTGGAAAACGTGGATAATCCTGTAAGTAGCATTTTGTCGCCTTCTTTTGTTAAAATATCAGCATTGGTATCGTTTTTTTTCAATGTCTCTCTTCAATATGTATATGTATATATTTAAGCGCTCTGAGACGCTGTCTGGCGTGGAGGGCACTATATAAATCGAAGTTCAAGTGAAACTTGAAAGTGATTACTGATTGCTTTCCCAATTGGCTCCATACCTCAGGCACTGACAACATCATCCTAGGACACTCCACCTTATAAAACCAATCCAGAACCTTGGCATCTGGTTCGACCCTCAACTATCTTTTCTACCCCACATCTGTGGCCTGACCTGCTCTGCCTTCCCCCATCTCTGCAACATTGCCCAGCTCCACCACTGTCACACACGGCTGGCCACCAAAACCCTCATACATGCATTCATAACATCCAGGCTCAACTATGCAAACTCCTTGCCTCCCCAACACCTCGCTCCATAGGTTGCAGATCATTCAGAAATGTGCAGCCCGTGTCCTCTCCCACATCAGGCTCCGTGAACTTATCACCTCCATCTTCACTGGCTTCCCATCACACACATGATACAGTTCAAGTTCCACCTTCAACCTTCAAAGCCCTCCAAGGCCACACAACCTCTTACTTCTGTGACCTCCTAACTTCCTGCCAACCTGCCCACTTTTGCTCAGTGGGCTCCAGACTGCTTCACCTCCCCCACTCCACTGACTCCACCATTGGCTGGCAGGCCTTCAGCCACTTTGCCACCACCCTCTGGAACTCCAACCCGCAGTCCCTCTCCCTCCTCTTCACCCCATCTCTTGCCTCCTTCAAACCCCATCTCAAGACCCTGCTCTTCAGCCATGCTTTTGATTATTCTCCTTTTCGCCCTCCAGCCTCCCCAATCCTGAACCCCAGCTCAGATCAGAAACGCTGACAGTCTAGCGTCTTGAGACATCCTCCCAACATAAAAGGCGCTATACAAATGTAATTTTTTTTTGCCTGCTGAAATGGCTCGAAGTACTTCACAAGTGATTGATATCAACTGTGGTGATTATTTTTTTAGACAAACAAACATTGTAGGAATTCTAGGAGAAGGGAGGGTAGGACAAAGGACTCTATTCATTCTATGTGATAAATATCAAATGTATTATCAATGTGAAAATAGAGATTGGTTGTTTCTAGAGATTGGTACTACGGAAACTCCCTCTTCGTCGGCCTTCCAATCTCTTCTATTCACAAGCTACAGATCATCCAAAACTCTCATGGCAGCTCGTGTCTTCCCCCGCACCAGGCTCTGCGACCCCATCACTCCCACTCTCACCCGGCTCCATTGGATCCCCATTATCCAGAGGATTGTATTCAAGATCCTCGTCCTCACTTTCAAGGCCTCCCTACTTCTCCTACCTGCTGACTCCCTACCAACCTGCTTTCCATTCAGCAGGCTCCAGTCTGCTCCAAGTCTCCTGCCCGACCCGCCCTACCATTGGTGGTTGGGGTTTCAGCTTCTTTCCCACACTCAGGAACTCCATCCCACAGTCCCTTCGCTTTGCTTCCTCACTTGTCTCCTTGAAGGCTGGTCTCAAGACCCTTCCTTTTGATTGTGCCTTCTGCTGCCCTCCCACCTCTCTCCCTCCCCTCCCCCTCCCCCATCCTCGAGTCCTGACCTCTGACTGTTCGGTGCCGTGGGTCATCCACCCAAAATCAAAGACGCTCTATAAATGTAATTTTGTTGTTGTTTCTGACCATTACATCCTTACCTATTATGCACAAGCCTTTCTTTGCTCTTGTAATTGCAACATTTAGTTGATTTCCATCTGTTAAACTACCAAGGTTCTTTCGTAACCATGACATGTTTGGATGATCTTCTATTTCTGAAAGAGGGAGAGACCTGACTGTGGACAGGATGACGTAGTTCCATTCACAGCCTAGAACAATTTAAAAAAATCAATATTAATTTTTTACAGTGCAAATTGTCATCATAAAATAACTGTCCTTTCCTTTAATAAATATTGTTTTAGTTACATAATTCCCTTTGTGACCTCTATGTCAAAGCATGACAGAATGAGATAAATAAGAAATCAAGTAAATGTTTTTATATTTTTAGGCAAGTTACACCCAAAAACATCCCACAAATAGCACAGAGCCAATTGGAATTTTTGTGGTCAGTTTGGATTGGGAGGGAATATCAATTCCAGGACAATAGGAGAAACTTTTCACGCCTCTTTGTGGTGTCATGGACATACTCTGAATAAAAATAACTTTGAAATAAACCACAATTGCTTCTATTAATGAATAAATTGTGTTTCTTTAGTAATACTTCTTCAATCTATGTAAATAGCTTTTGTAATTGAGGGCTAGGTGGTAAACTACTGAGCTGAGAAAGCAGTTTTCAAGAAAATTGCCCCATCAAGCCCATTCCGTCATATAATATGTTCCTTGTATTTGAGATAATAGCTTATGTCATAGAAATGTCTCATAGATCATAAATAGTCACTATCATGGACTTTACCCTGGTAATCTAACCTGATGGATGTTCTGCCTGCATCCTCTGTGTATTTTTGGCCAGGGCCCCAGGTGCCTTATCTTTCCCAGTCATTTTAAATGATCATAATGACGCAGCATTTTAACATTTCATCCAAAGAACAATACCTCTGACAACACAACCCTCTGTAGTATGTCAGTGTCAATCCAAGTGTGAACTTAAAGTCCCAATGTGAGGCTTTAACCCACAAATGTCCTTATGACTCCTAACACCCGTGTGTCAACATGGCTCAGTTGGTAGGACTCCCCCAACAACTTCATGTCCCAATTTGGGACATGAAGTCCCAATTTGAACTCACATAGTTTAGGATGATACTTCAATGCAGTGTTGGGGAAGCCAACATCCTATTGTTCTGGTGGACATTACAGATCCCATGGCACTGTTGAAAAAAGGGAGTTTCTCCTGGTACCCTCTTCAACAAATTCCCAAATAAAATTGCTCAATGGCACATTTTGGCTGTTTTGTGGGACTATTTTGTTTTGCAACAATATAGAGTCAATAGACTTTGGAGTAAAATCTTGCAAAGTACTCTGAGATGTCTCAATGGCATAATAAGGCACTATGCCAAATACAAGGTTTATTAAATTATTAAGGCATTATATACAAAATGCAAGGATTATCTCTCTCTCTCTATATATATATATATACATATATAAATAAAAGCCTTAGGTATGTTTTTGCAATTGTGACAATGAACTTCTCAAAGGAAAACAACAACCAATACAGCTTAAAAAAAACCAACAACAAAGAAAAACAACCCAGTGATTAAAGCTCACCCTTTTTTATGTAAACAACAAATACATTATTTTAAAAAAGTTTCTAAATATATGAATAAACGTGTTCAAAAATACTAGGCCGTGTATGTTACACAACGGTATAGCTAGTTAGAATATTAAATGGTTTGGGAATTTTTACTGACACCTTCTCCAGAACCATTCACAACAGTGGCTGATATCCCAAGGTAACGCTACTCAGGGGACTTGTACGCCTTTCCCTTGATCCTTCTTTGCAAGCCAAACAAACAACAATGGAATAAACTAACTGAGATCATAAATAATCAGTCCACAACCCACATAAAATCCACCACTTTCCCTCCTTCACACCCAGTTGATTTTGAAGCTGGCCCATACCATGGACTATTTCTGGACCATCAAGGATTCCAGTTTAACTCCACCAAAATAAAGTTACATTTTTATCCTGTTAGGATGACTGTACCACTGAAAAAAAACATAATTTCACTATTAGCATGTTTTTATTTTTAGCCTTTACCTTGGCTGCGGACAACTGTGCAAGCACGAACTTTTTTAAGCTGCTTTTGCTTCAAGGCTTTTTTGATCTCTGTAACCTGGGCATTGTAAGGAGTAATAATGGCAACTTCTTCCTCAAATGCTCCGCCTTTTCGAATGAGATCTTCTGCATAGCTCACCTGAATGGAAAAAAAAATCCTGTTATATCTCGCCCTACAATCACAAGTAATTATCCTCTTTATAATCAACATATTCTAAGAAAATATTCAGTTGGAAATAGCTGGCTACTAAATGAGAAGTAGATCCATGTCAACATATTATTTTCTCTTTTAATTATAATGATTCAAAATATTTCTAGTTTCTTGTTGCTGCTGACAAAATCATTAGATAAATTGCAGCGGATGAGCTAGCAGCAGTTTTGTCCCCAGCTCGGGTCTGAAACTGACTGTCCTGCGCCTCGGGCCATCCTCCTGACGTGAAAGGTGCTATACATGTATCATTTTGTTGTTGTTGTTTTGGCTTGAAAGGCCATATGGCTTTGTCCTATCCCGTGATTTCTGTGTACAAATTTCAAAGATCCCAAGAGAGATCCAGGTAAGTGGGGAATCAGTCATCTGCCCCTCTTTACCATTATTTATTTAGGCTACTGTTTGTTCCTTAACTCCATAAATAGGAGTTACAGACTTGGGCTCTATGTTTAGCTTCCTGTTCACTTTTGGATCAGGCCACACCACCATACATGATATTCTGGTTTGTGGCTTCAGTGGAGGTGGTAAATAATAATAATCCTTGCATTTGATGATAATTATCATTAAGCGTTATCCAAATGTAATTTTCTTAATGTAGTTGTAATGTTGTGCTTTGGGACGTCCTCCCGACATGAAAGGCCCTCTATAAATGCAATTTTGTTGTTGATCTGTTGTAATTCATGATAATAATAATAATAATGCTCCAATAAGTGCCTTTCTGTGTTGTAACTTCTATAAATGCATTATAACAGGTTATACATTTGTATAGTGCTTCATATTTGCAGTGGAATTATTTTAATACTACAGTGTTTTGTTTCCGTGATATGTTCAGGGCCATCCTCCTGACATGAAAGGCAATATACAAGTGTAATTACTGAGAGGTATTGGCACTGAGTACAAATGGCTCATATCCAACAGAGTGATATTATTGCAACAAATTGAGGAAAAAGTTACAATAACAGAAAAAAATTGTTTTACTTTAAAGACTTTCTCAATCTTACAGCATATGTTACTTCTGTGCTATTGGCTCTGGAGTTTTCATTTCCTTCTTCAGACATCACATAAAGAAATGTTTCTTTGCCTTCAGTGTGACAAAACATAATTGGACAGTCCTTCTTATATGGATGCTTCTGTATGCCAGGTGCCTGTTGACGTACTATTTCTGCAGTCTTAAGTTTTCCATCATAAAATTCTTTAGATGGAAAACTGCAGATATCTGGGTGCTAAGAAGAAACAAATCATTATTGCCACTGAACTGATTAGCGAGCACTTGATTCATAATCTTCCAGTTTACTCCACCTAATTTTGGACCCATGTATTTGTTTATTTTCAAAATTACCAAAACTGCAACACGCAAATTGCATTCTCAATCTTATCTAAATTATAGAACATGTTCCACATACTCTTCAATAAATCTTGAGTCAAAGGCATTTATAACTTTTAATATTTATACTTTATGCTACACCACAATTAATCCAAATATCGTGGCATAGAATTTCTGTGAAATTCACTAAATCTCTTTGATTTATGCAAATTTAGTTCATTTTAAAGATGATAATATTTTGTACCTTAATATGTCATTGTAATGATTAACTCCTACATACCATTCGATACTGAATATTTAGCATCAGTGATTCTGAAGCGTATCGCTCAAACATTGATATTCCAAGACCAAGATCTTTAGCCAACTGACTTTTCACAATTGGTGTCAACTGTTTGTGGTCCCCAATTAGAACAACCTACAATAAAGAAATAAAGAATTGAATACAAGTAAAATGAAGCAGACACAAAATATTTAGCCTTTGTGAATCTTATCGAAGTTCCTAAATTTTAAACTGCGTAAACTGTAAGATTATGATAAATATTAAGATTATGAGATTATGTTAAAGAATATAAAATCATGATAAATTATGCTAATTTAAACTGTAGGATTATGATAAATAATTTATAAGAGTGGATTCAATTGGCAATATCTTAAGGCAGTGCAATGCAGGTATCTCCCGCTTTACGACAGGGTTGCGTTCCTGAAAAATGTCACGCAAATCGAAATGTCGTAAATTGGAATGCGTTTTCCCATGCGGTCCCATTATATAAACCGAGATGCGTTTTTTTTTACCGCATTTTCAGACCTTAAACCCAGTAAAATAACACGCAAAACACACAAAATAACACACAAAACACAAAATAACACACATAGGTAAGATTTAGTATTTAAAGTAATGACTTTGTGGGAGCTTTTACCGCTAGCGGTATTACTGCTGCTCATTTCACTTATCAGTCTCTTTTCTGACATTGTAGAAATGCGGTAGAGGCTGTAAATCACTCAAAATTGCGTGGTGTTGCTTCAAAAGAAGCTGGCTTTTAAAACGCTAGAAAAAAGCTTTTCCCATTAAGAAAAGCAGAGAGGTCAAGGATGACGAGTTGGCAGAGGGAGCCCTGGTTGCAGATGGAGCCCTGGTTACAATTGGACAGAATGCCATGTGTCACTTTGACCAGTGCTGTTTTTGTGTTGTGCGTGGCACAGAAACCCAATTGGAGGGATTCTTGAAAAGAGAGGTGGGAGAGGAAGGAGCGAAGCTGGGAAGCAACGATTCGTTCCAGGACCTTGAAGAGAAAAGGGAACAAGTACATTCAAATATGAGTTAGTTGTGTTAGCCACTTCAACGTCATGTAACGTTAAGGTTGGTTGGGATACACACCTGCTTTGCACGAGAGGATACAATAGGAATCAGACTCTCTGGCTCTGTGCACATTCCACTTTCATCCACAATGCACAGGAGGATGCTTGTGTTTTCTTTTAGTAGTGGTCGAGCAGCAGTTGTGCATGTACATAAGATAACGTGGTGCTTTCGTATTTCCTCTATTTGTGCTTTGAGAACAAGCTTCTTGTATCTGCCAGAAAACAAGTCACGTATCAACATTTTGAATTTCAATACAGTACTGTTAAACCTCAGTGCTTTGCAGGATGTCCACTTATCCACAGTAGATTAATCATTTTGTAGTACCCCAATCAACGTTACTCAACTCAGTCTTAATATTGGAGCAGCAGTAATCATTCTATCCTCCCAGCCTAAGCCAGGGTTTCTCAAACGATTGTTTTGGTGGCATCATTGTGTGGCCACCACTCATACCAATGAGCGCAGTGGACTTTTTGTCATCAGCATTATTACCCACCTTCCCGAGCCAGCACGAAGAGGGGAAAGAGAGCAAAAGAGAGCACAGATGTCACTCGCAGTGCAGAAAACAAAGGCATTTAACTTGTACATAAGAAGACTAACTTGAAAGTCTTTTCTCTTGCTTCATAAGGGGAAAGTTTATTCTTCTTCAGTTCTTTGTAAAGTGTATTTATTTGTTCAGCATCAGGGTTTGTTTGGGGTTGCCTGATTTTGTAATGCAAGGCAACGGACCTGTAAAGCACAAACGATACTATTTAAAACTATCAAATGGTAGAATAATATTAACTGACAACTGGATATGTTAAATGAGGCCCATGGGATGATTTCATCTGCCCCACAATCCATTTGCAACTTCATAGCTGATGTCACTTCTGACACATGGCACAAATCATAGCATAGAATCATAGAATTATACAGCACAAAAGGAGGGCATTCGGCCCATCATATCCGTGCCGGCTATTTGAAAAAAGTTGTCCACTCCACAGCTCTCTCCTCATATAGCCCTGCAAACCTGTCCTCCCCAAATAACTAGATAGTTTCAGCACCTTGGGACAACCTCCCGACATGAAGAGCGCTATACAAATGTAATTTGGTTATTGTTGTTTTGTTGTACTTCATTCTTAAAAGTTGTTATCGAATCGGCTTCCACCATCCTTTCAGGCAAGACATATCAGATCGAACAACTCGCTGCGTGTAGACATTTCTCCTCACCTGATTCTTTTAACAACTATTTTAAATCAATGTCCTCGGGTTACCGACCCACTCGCCAGTGGGAATAGTTTCTCCTTGTTCACCCCATTGAATACCCTCAGAATTTTGGAAACTTCTATCAAGTCTTCTGTTAACCTTTTCTGCTCCAAGGAGAATGTGGATTACAAAAAGAAATGATGTCTGGTGTTTCTGAAGCATGGAGCAGAGCATATGCGGATCAGATGCCCGCCCTGGTAGTCAGCCATTTTCCATGCTGCTTTTGAATTAATTAAAATTAAAACCTGCTTGAAGTAAGAACTTTTCATTGCAAATATAAATTTGGCATAAAAATAGTCAAAACATAACGGGTAAAATGCTTTTTGTGAGCCATATGTTTTCAAGTCCGGTTTGCTACCCTGTTGATTTTATTTACATAACAGGGAGAAGAGAGTTGATTCACTTTTACACAATAAGGAGTCCTGTAGCTCAGGTTTAGAGTACTCCCATCACAAGCAAGAGACATGGGTTTGATTCCCGGCAGGGCAAAACATTGGGCAAGTTTCCTTTACTCCACATACCTCTGTTTACCTAGCAGTAAATAGGTTGTTAATCAATTGTAGATCGCATTTCTGGAGGTGATAATTCCTTCAACTAAAAACCCAAATTGGTCACTGAATCCATGACTGTTTGTGGGACACTGCTGGCTTCCGCGTTTTTCCGACAAAATATAGTCAATTCACTTTACAGTATATTCTGTGAAGCTCTGTGAGATGTCTCAAACACGTGATAAGGCGCTATATCAAATGCGAGGATTATTATTAATTATTGTAACTTCTTTCTGATTATCCGATGAGCAGCAGATAAGAATTGGCTAATGCCAATAAAATGCAAATTACTTCAAACATCTTTTGATGCCGGCATCTCTTTTTGTTTCTTTAGATATCGGCACATCTTCCAAAGGGAAATCATGCTGTTCAATCTGTTCCCCATACACCCGGAGAATGGACATGTCACACTTTGCCTTCAGTAGGGTCTCTGAATAAAATGTAAACACAAATTGCTAGTAACAAAACAACAACTTTGATTTATATAGCGCCCTCCACGCCGGACGGTGTCTCAGAGCTCTTCTCAATAGCGGATCCCAGGACCGAGCCTGGGGCAGGGGTAGAAAGGTGATCAAACATGCGGTCAAAGATAAAGATATTCAGCTGGGACCTCAAGCTGAGAAGAGAGGGGGCGAGGTGAAGGTAGTGAGGAAGGGAATTCCAGAGTCTCGGGGCATAGTGTCTGAAGGCCCGGCCGCCGAGGGTGGAGTGGAGGATTCGGGGGACATGAAGGAGGCCAGACCCAGTGGAGCGAAGGCAACAGGAGCTGGTTTGAGGAGAGAGGAGGTCAGAGAGGTAATGGGGTGCAGAGGAGTGGAGGGATTTGAAAACAAGAGTGAGGATCTTAAAGTCGATCTTGAAGTCGATCCTCTCTGGAATAGGGAGCCAGTGAAGTCTGGCAAGGACTGGGGTAATGGGGGAGCAAAGTTTCGTGTGGGTGAGAATACGGGCGGCACAGTTCTGAATGAGCTGGATTTTGTGGATTGTGGAGGAGAAGAGACCGGCGAGGAGGGTATTGGAATAGTCCAGCCAAGAGATGACAAAGGCATGGACCAGGATTTCAGCGGCTTTTGGGGTGAGATATTGGCAGAGATGGGCGATCCGTCGGAGGTGGAAAAAGGCAGTGCAGTTGAGGGACCGGATGTGGGGGAGGAAGGACAGTTGGGGATCAAACCTGACGCCTAGGTTGCGCACAGGTTCGGAGAGTTTTGGGGGCAGACCGGGAAAGTGGAGGAGGTGAGAGCCATGCGAATGGAGACATTGACGAGAGCCAAAGAGTATGGCCTCCATCTTGTCAACATTCAGCTACAAGAAATTTGCGCTCATCCAGCTCCTGATGTCTGACACACAGGCTGTCAGAACATCAGGGGACTGGGGGGTCGTGAAGTGGAGAAAACAGCAAATACATTTCAGAAAAGAATGCCTTAAGATACTTTCTTATTCTTTTACCTGCTACGACATCAACAGATTTGTTTGATGGTCCACAGTACAGGACCTGCCAGGAATCATTTCTCCCTGTTGTGAAGCCAATTACATTTCTTGAATGTTTGGATTTAATTGGTTGAGGCATGTGTGTCTGGTTGTGTTTGAAATAATTTAAAACAATATGGGCCCCAGTTATGGTCTTTCCTGTTCCTGTTAAATAAAAAAAAATGCACATTTGCATATTTTAATAAAATATAGGAAAGAACAATTAACATTGACATTTTTCTCAACAACTTTATTAAATATCTCTCTTTCGTGTTTGGCAAATATTTTGCTTAATTACGAAGACACACCGGGATGGTGTAAAGCACATTTACAGGCATCACTGCGTTACTTCTACAATACAGACGTTCTTAAAGCGTCTTTATTTCTACAACAGTATCTTGCCAAGGACAAAGGACAATGGTCCTTTACGATTCAGGCTGATATTTGTACTTGTATAAGACAACATAGGTTGTGGGACGTCTTCCTGACATGAAAGGTGCTATCAAATGTAATTTGTTTGTTTGTTGCAAATGTGCACGAACGCCATAAAATCAAGTAATGAAATAGTCTTACCTGGTGGCCCTTGAATCACACTGAATTCTGAATTTAAAGCTGTCATCACTGCTTCGCTTTGGGATTGGTTCAATTCTGGTAATCCTGGAGTGTTCCGCACCATTCGATATTTTGGATTTATTCTAATTTCTGTTGAAGTATGTGCTATTGCATTACTATTACTTTACTATATACCATACTAAAAACAATAATAGTGTAACGCTCGCTTGAATTAGATTTTAACTGATAAGAATAGAACAAAATATTGACTAGATTTTGAACCCAAACAATATGCTTTCATCCTTGCATTTGATATAGCGCTTTTCACATCTTATCAACATCCCAAATTCAGTAAAATAGGTTGGTTTACCTTTGTAGAGAAAAAAAATCTTCATCTTAAGGAAATTTTTATACATGTTAATGAATACTGTATATATATAAAAATGTCCTTGACATATACAGTTAAATTGAAGAACCGTTTTTGATGGCTTCAATTTGAGTTTTCAACAACAAGACAAACAAAACCAATTTTATGCATAAGGCAGTAATTTGCTAATATGAAGGATTGTGCCACAAACCTGGGTTTGATGAATTGTCCATCAGCGCTATGCTTCTGGCAAGATTTTCACTGCCTTTTAGTGACTCAATGGTATCCATTTTTCTTCTAATAAATGGTAGAACAAGTTTATGTTAGTTTTTGTATAGATCAGAGAAATCATTTGTGAGTTTGGAAACAGGAAAACTGAAAAACTGGAAAGTGATTCTAATCTCCATTACCATTTATTTTCAATGGTATTACAAAATGTGTACTGTTTTCTTTTAAAATTACAAAACAATGCACAGTATATGAAATGTACCAAGGAGAAATTTAAAGGCTGCGTGCAACAAGTTCTTCAGCTGGACATCACACATAACCAGCCACAACAACAAATTACTGTACATCTGTACATCACCTTTCACATCAGGAGGACATCCCAAAGCGATTAACAGACAATGATCCACACCTGAGCTGGTGGTTGGGATCAGAAAGGATGGAGGGTGGGCAGGATTAGAGTAGAAGGGTGTCCAATGAAAGAATTTCTCCAGTATCCTAATATTCAGCGCCTTGGGATATCCTCCTGACGTGAAAGGCGCTACACAAATGTGAAGCAGTCTTTACTGAAAATACAATAGTTACCTAAAAATTGTTTGGAGATGTTTTGACGTTTAAGACACTATTAGTGTAATACTAGTTCTTCATTTTTTATTTTGTAATCTAATCTCAGAGAGCAGATGCCTCTCTGTAGAAACAATAATTTAATGATTTTTCATTTGTGTTAATCCTGATTAAATTGCTGATCCAATTGAATGAATCTCAATCTTTTTCCTACAGCATTCTTAATAGGTGTATCTTCACTAATACAGTTCTATACCATCCTTTAGCAAGTCACCACTGGAGTGAATCTGGATCTACTAAAATGTAACTTCATATAGGGAGGGGTGGTCAAACTGTCTCTACACATTGCCTATTCATACATTAGAAGTGAAGAAAATGGTTTAGAGATTAAACATACCTGTCAGGAACATTCTGGAGTATGATCTCAACTGTGGATGGCTGTTTCGATACATATATATGAGGAGGAGGTTCCGATGCACATTGATGTAATTGAAATGTCACTTTTATGCAAGAAGCTAGCTTTACAGAAGCAGTGATGATACAATGTGCAACCCAGGTTGACTCATTAGGGTTAATATCAACTAGTAATGCAGATTTGTCTTTTGATTCGTTCAATGCATATGAATGCCGGATGCAAACTAAATCACCTGCTGTTATTACTTTCTCTAGTTTGTCCATGTCAGTGTAGCTGCTGCCTATCCTGAAGCTCCCAGATGAAGGTGAACCTTCACTCCAACACGTTTCTACATTGAGGAACACCATTGAGTCGTGTTGCATAACAGAATTTACAGCTGCCTCAATTTTGATGACTGGAATCCATCTCTCAATGTAATCTTCTATGTTATGGAAATTTACCCCTTTGACTTCACCACAATTAGTCTCTGTGAAACACAGTTCTGGATCCCGGACATGTTCAATGCAAATGTCTATTTGCTTATTCAGGTAAACCACCTGTATGTTCGGTTGCAGCAAGCCACGATACATGGTTGGTCCCTGTTGCATTTTTATCACACTGCCATTCTTGAGTGTCATTGACAACAGCTGATATGCATTTATATCTTCTTCAGGCTGTTTTGATATCCATTTTTGACTTTTCACACTTTGCTGAAATCTAGCTTCGTTTTGTGTGTGATTCTCTGTCTCTATGAGTTTTGTAACACTGGTGTAATCATTTTTGCCAATTGCTTTCTGCAATGCAATCCAGGTCTCGGTCTGTATGCTGACAGAGTGTGCCGTAGTGTCTACAACAGTGACAACAGAAGGAAATATGTCACCCTTATTTGGACAGAAGAACCTTCTCTTCCATTTTAAGGTTAGTGAATCATCCTTAAATTCCGGTTGCTGGTCAAGTCCCAACAATCCAAAAGATAAAAGAAATGAGTTCATGTTTTCAAACCGTTGATGCAAAAACAAAATGCTTAGTTTGGACTTTCCTTCTTGTACATTAAAAAGAACAGCCAGTTGCTGTCTAGGATTTTTCTTCAGTTCGTCTGCTTCGTCCAACAGTTCCGACTGTGATTCATATTTTTTGCTGTCCTCAGTTTTGAGGTTGAAATGTTGGCAAATATCATCAATCTCTTCAGTAGTATAGGGAGCTTCACTCTTGTTCAATACAATTGATTCCAAAAGTCGATGCACCACAATATCCGTATACCGTCTTATTGGTGACGTGAACCAAGTATACGCTTCTACTCTCAAAGCGAAATGATGATTTGCATCATCACCAGGTCTCACACCTGCACGAACCATGTATGCTTTCTTCCAAAATAATTTCTCAGTCCCCAAGGCAGCTGCCAGCTGGGGGTAAAGCTTTTCACAATGGAGCAGGGCTTTCATCTCATCATAATGTTGACATTTTTGGAACTCAATAAGCTTTGTCCACACAGGTTCCAGAATAAATACTTTTTTAAGTGAGGTGCTGCATGAAGGCTGGTTTCTGTCAGACATGTTGTGCCCCATAAAGGATCTTAGATATGGAGATATTGGTAAAATTGGCTTCACAACATCTTGGAAACAAGACAACTTTGAAGGTTTAGGTTTTGGTTGAATGCGAAGTGGAGTGAGATTCTTGGTTGTTTCATTTCCCAGCAATATCTCTGCCACTGTTCTGTTGGCTAAAATCATAAGCTCCTCAATCATACCACGTGATCTGTGTTCACTGTGAATTGTATTAAAGAGACTGACTAGATGCCAACCTTCTTTCAAACGTTCTTCTCTAAGACAATCTGCAAAGCTGGCTGCAACATTCATACATCCTTCAAAGCTGGTGGCATTGAGTGCCTTGGGTGTCTGAGCAAGAAGCTCTGCAGCTTCTTTGTACGTAAAGGAGCGTTTGGAAATGATCACAGTCCTCTCTATTGTTGGCTTTTCAATTATTTTGAAATTTCTTTTGTCTACGGAAAACAGAACTGCAAATGCACATCTGACTGAATCTGGCAGCAAGCTGCAGTGCAGCTCACTGAGCTCTTTTGGTAGCATATGAATCGGCTCACCTTTATGGCAAGGTGAATAGAAAGAGGTTGCACGATTCCTGGCTTCAATGTCAACATCTCCACCTTTTTGTACAAAAGCTGAGACATCAGCAATATGAATACCTATTTCATATTGATCATCTAGCTCACGGACACTGATGGCATCATCAATGTCTTTGCAATCCGCATCATCAATTGTGAAAACGTAATCCTTTCTGTAGTCCGTTCTTCCTTCTTGTGAAGGGTGCTGGAGGGATTCTTTGCAACAGATCGTATTTGTATTTAACTCATACTGGATTTGTAAAACATTCATTCCATTTGGTTTGTTGTTTCCCAACGGTATTTCTTCTGTGACAATACCCAGAGGGTAAATGCAATGTGGAAGCCATTTGAGATATTTGACAGTGAAAAGCTTGTTTCTCCTGTTACTTATTGGTACAGATTGAAGTCTGTTTACTATTGGCTTTGAATGAGAAGAATTAACATCCCAGATGCATATATGATTTTTCAGTTGGTTCGGTTTGGTCATGTTGTGTATCTTAATCATCAATCTATTTATTGGAATCATGATCTTACAGTCGTATGAGTCAATGTAGCAAATGATATTCTTAAGCTTTCCAGTCTCTCGCTTTGTGACTCCAATGACCTTACCATGAAGATCATCCTCCTGCTTTTCTGTTATACGCACCACAACTTCCTCACCAGGAAAAGCTGATCCACAGTTAATCCTGCCATTTACCGCAATGTCACCTGTTCCATCGACAGGGCAAGCTATCCCACACTCATGTGATTTCATCCATAATTGACAACGTTTGTATGTTTCAGGCTCTTTGCTCAGCATTTCTTTTAATTTTTCTGGGCTATGTATTTCATACTTCCGAAACTTATCTCTTTTGGCGTAGCTGGGTTCATGTGGATCCTGATCGGTTTCTTTTCTGTGACAAGCCAGCTCCACCATTCCTTCTTCTGTCACTTGTTGAAATATTCTTTTCAAGCAGTCTTGATTGTTTTCATCTGAACCTTGTGGCTCATTTTGAAAGATTTCATTCAGCAAAGCATCCAGTATCAAATCGCTTCTTTCTTCATCGTTGAGGCAATCCTGGTTACCATTACTGTTGCCAGCAATTTGTGCAGACGTTTTCTGCTGCTCAATCATAATAATTTGTTTTATATCCTCCACATTCAGGTCTGTTGATGTTAGGCTATGATTTTGAATGCATTCGTTGAGAAACATTTCCCACACTCGGTTGCATTTCCCAGTGGAGCACAAAGCTAGTGCATCTCCAACAACAGTAATGAGGGATTTTGCTCTGCTCATGGCTGTGTTCAGAAAACGGATGTCACTGAAGAATCCATTCTTGGTATTTGCATCTCTTCTCACTGTGCTAATAAAGACAGCCCTGAACTGCTTGCCTGAAAATAATTAAGAAGAATCCATGGTAAAAAGCATATAGTTTTGACTTTGTCATTAAACCAGATAAGGATTGGTATTAGCAGCACATGAATTACAAGAAAATATCCTAATGTATTCTACTTTGATTAGTAGACATTGAAAAATACCTAAGTATAATAATCCTTGCATTTGATATAGCGCTTTCCACATTTTTTAATCAACGTCCCAAAGCGCTTCACAGAATATACTGTGAAGTGAATTGACTGTATATATATATATATGGGCGAATCGCGGCAGACAATTGTGCACAGCAGTGTCCCACAAACAGTCGTGGATTGAAATGTCCAATTCAGCATTTAATCATTGATTTAATCATTGTATTTAATCATTACTTTTACATAGATAGCGCAGTACGGAAACAGGGCACTTGGTCCACCTGTGTTGGTGGTGTTTATACTTCATTTAATAATAATAATCTTTGCATTTGATATAATGTTTTTCCACATATTCTAGATGTCTCAAGGCCCTTCACAGAATATACTTTGAATTGAATTTATTATTTATTAGTGGGCTTTAAAACACAGTAGCCAATTGCACACAGCAGTGTCCCACAAACAGTCAAGGATGGAAATGATAATTTTTCATTATTGTTTTTTTCGAAGGATTTTTTATCAGTAAGGAAACTTGCCCAAGGTTTCACTCTGCCTGGAATCGAACCCAGGGCTCCTGCTTACAATGTGAGTGCTCTAACCACTGAGCTACAGGACTCCCGAGAGAGCACCCACTCATTTCTCCCTTCCATACTCTTTTGTCTTGATCTAACTTTACCTTCATAATTAAGGCTTCATAATTAAGGCTAAATTCAACAATTTGCCCAAATCTAGCTGTAGATGCAATTTCGTTCGCCTTAGAACCCATCTGTATTTTGCTTGATTTTGCAAAGCATCCAGTAACAAATATTGCAGTTTGGCACAAATACTGAAATCTATTGTTTGTAAGTTTGTATTGTTTAGTTTTGTTATTGTGCGTGTTGATCTAGATTTTCAATATAGCAACAGCAACAAAATAATTTGGTCACTCAATCCACCACTGTTTATAGGACACTGCTTTGCACAATTGGCTGCCGCATTTCGCCCGCAAATGAATTCACTATATACAGTATATTTTGTAAAGCGTTTTGAGACGTCTGGAAGATGTGAAAAGCACTATATCAAATTCAAAGAAAAAAAAATATATACCCTGTATTATATTTTTACAGTGCCTTTCATGTCGGGAGGATATCCCAAGGCACTAGGACATACATCATTCAGTGAATTTATGAAATCTAAACTTTAATATAAACCTAAAAGGAAAGTCACTAACCTTGGATATTATTGATGCTGTCAACACAAATCTTTTCCAATCTTTTACTTCGAAACAGGTCTCTTAGTATAAGTACCTGAAGTATAATAAGTATGTTAGTATAAGTATAAGTACCTCAGTATAAGTACCTGAACAAATCTCTTAGTATAAGTATTTGAAGCAAAGTAATGTTACTGTTTAATTATTACACAACAGTAATCTCACTCACCATTATACAATTTGAAATGCATTTCAGTCTTTAAAATAGTTAATAATAATCATAAACTTATTCTAAATTAAATTTGGCAACAAGATCCAATTTACAATGTTCTCAAGCATTGTTATGTTAATTGCAATTTTCAGTTTCTGGACAGCAAATTCTGAACCAGCCAAATTGTCAAACCCCAGAAAGCTTTCAATTGCTTTTTTGAGGGACTTTGTTGAATTGAAATGTTTTAATTCACTGAATGCAAATTTTGCCACAAATTTTGTAAACGGTAAATCTCAAAATACCGAACAGGTGTTACAATTAACGCAGTTTTGTAAATATCACAAATTAGACAATGTAGACAAATAGACAAGTGTCTGAATTAGGAAATTATGAATTTAAAATGATCTTTACACCTTGCCGTCACAGTAAATTGTAGTGAAGTTAAAGGCTGTTAATTTACCTGTTCATAATCATCACAGAGGACCGCTATATGTTTTTCCTTTTCTTGCTCCCATTCGGGTGGCCAGGACTGAAGCAGTGCTTGAACTTTCTGAACGATATGCTCAGCTTCTTTTACATTGCGCCAGGAAGATGTTATCAGGCCTTTTTTGCACTCACCCTCAACGTGGCAGAATGCGAGCGGGTGAATACTGTTGTGTTTTAACTCATTTGCTACTGACTTGATCAAGTCAGAGTATTTTACTCCGTAGATGTTCTTTACGAGGAAATTTGTAATTTCATGAACAGATCTGTAGTTTTCATGCAGTACTATCGTATTGCAACTCATCTGACCATAGTGCTCAAATAGTCTGTGTATTAAACTCTGAAAACAAAGTACAGACTTCTTGGTGAACAACTTTGGTGCGATCTGAAAGTGATCACCGGCAACAACCACCTTGGTGTTCTCATCTGCCATCAGGAGAGGGATTAAAGTTTCACACTCAAATGCCTGAGCAGCTTCATCAAGCAGAATGTGTGTGAAACGCACATCTGGGGCCGTTTTATGAAGGATGTAAGCAGTGCTGAAAGTTGTAATGATAACGCGGTATTGTTCCACCTGTTGTTTAGTGGGATATACAAACCGCTGACTGTTTGAGATCAGGCAGAACTGACGCACATGGGGATGCACCGTGTTTATTCTGCGATTTTCGTAGTATACTCGAAGTGGTTTCCACTGAGTCAACTCAGACTTGTATTCTTGTATGTAGAGATCGGCAGCACTGAGAAAAGAAGATTTTTTAAATATTATAAAAATAATAATTCCAAGCCACCCAATGGCTCAGAAACGTTTGCTGGTGACTTGCTCAGTCCTACCTATTCCAATGCCCTCCTCGCCGGTCTCCCCACTGCTACCATTCATAAAATACAGTTTATCCAAAATTCTGCCGCCCGCATTCTCACCCGTACCAAACTTCGCTCCACCATCAGCGGACGTGCCTTCAGCTACTATGCCCCGAGGCTCTGCAACTCCCTTCCTGACTCCCTTCGCCTCGCCCCCTCTCTTCCTATTTTCATGTCTCAGCTGAAGACCTTTCTTTTCGATCGCGCTTTTGGTCACCTTTATCCTCCTCCCCCTGTCTCGAACCCGGGATCCATTATTGGGAAGTGCTCTGAGACACCGTCTGGCTGTGGACGGCGCTATATAAATTCAAGTTGTTGTTCTTGTACCTCACAGAACAATGAACAAACATCCTTTCTACAGGCCTTCTCATGGACTGTGATACTAACCCATACCAACCTGTTCATTCCCTCTGACCAACAGGCTCTGGCCTGCTCCACATTCAAGCAGTCAGGCATTCAGCCTTTCTGCCCCCATCCTTTGGAACTCCATTGCTCATTCCCTTTGACTCACTCCCTCCCTTGCCTCCTTCAAGGCACATCTCAGGACCCTCCTCTTTGACCACGCCTTTGGTCACCCTCCAACCCTCCTGATCCCAATCCCTGCTTGAATTCAAATCCCTGACTGTCCAGTGCCTTGGAACTAACTCCCGACATTAAAGGTGCTTATACAAATGTAATTTGTTATTACTACACCTTCCTTATGATAGTGTCACCAATTACTCGACCCAGCTCCCTACCCAGAAGCAATCTGCTCGAATCCCCTCCCACATTCAGTCCTGACATCTATTGCTGTGGAACCACAAATGTGCGTAAAGCAGAATAAACACCTTGATCAGTAATTATTCCTGTTTATATTTGCAACTCTGTAACTATCCCCTATTACAGCTCCAGTTTGCTTGAAAATCATGAAGTCAATAAAAATGGTATGTCTTTTAATGGTTAGCTAAAGAGCATCCTTAGCAGAGCATTACTGTACATAAAATATAATTATTGATTGATAGTAATGTGGTATAAATCAATGCTGTTACGTGCTTTGTCTTTCGATAAACTGCTTGATTGGTATTGCTGCATTTGTGCAAAAAATGAATGCACAGAATTGTTATTGAAAGGTGCTGCAGGAAAAAACAACAAATAATTACACCACAAATCCTACCTGTTGGTGTGTGTGCACAGAAGGACATTTGTATGCCTTTCCCTTAAAATTTCAACCAAGGCACTATTGAGGGTGAACGTCTTTCCAGTGCCAAACGGTCCACAAAGAAGTAACGGAGGCACTTGCTTCCTGATCATGTTTCCTTGCATGGTATATGCCAGGACTTTTCTCTGTTTTTCATTCAGATTGTTGGTGCCGTGGGATGTCAGATTTTGATAATTAGAATATTCTTGATTTCGTGGGGCAATCACCGGAAGTTTGATATTGTCCACTGCGTAATGCATTCTGCAGAAGTGAACCCGATCAACTTGAAACTGAATTTCCATTTTGTATTGCATAGATTCTGAGATATTCAAACTCTTAATTACACTTTCTGGAAAAATCACACAAATTTGTTCATCGGAAAGAGTCTCTTTCAAAACAAATACTTCATACACTGTCTGAAGGCTTCCCTCAAGCCCTATAAGAGCTGTGTTCACATTGTGCAGCAAAATATCTTTTCCATCAGAATCCAGTTGTTTTGGTGCTGCAAATTGTCCAAAACAATGACCCGGCTCTGCACAGTGTAAAGCTTGTTTTGTGGTTATGTGCTTCTTCATGTTAACATCAACACACATTTTCATTCTGTAAATTAAATTGGCAAATTTATTATAATGATTGCATATGATTGCGTATATCATATTGCATATGATTTAGCACCTGATCGCATCATTGAGATGTCTCAAAGAGCTTCACACAATATATAGTAAAGTGTAGTGACTTTGCATTTTTGAGGACAAAACGCAGCATCCAATTGCGCACAGCAGTGTCCCACAAACAGTTGTGGATTGAGTGACCAAATTATTATTATTTATTATTTATTCTCTCTTCCCTCTGCTCCTTTTCCCCCCATTCTTTCCCTCTCCCCCTTTACCCCCTTCCATCCCTCTTCCCCCTTAATCCCCTTTCTCCCCCTATTTTCCTCCCTGACTTTACCTCACCCTACCTTTCCCTCTCTCTCCCCCCTTACCCTCTTTGCCCCTTTCTCCCCTAACCCCACTTCCATAACTGTTTGTGGGACACTGCAGTGCGCAATTTGGTTGCGTTTCACCCACAAATATACTGTAAATTCTCCTATTCTCCTTCTCCCTACCCCGACCCCTCCCCCCCGTTTTGGTCCCTACCTGACTGTTCAGCGCCTTGGGATGTCTTCCTGATTGAAAGGCGCTATATAAATTTTATTTTGTTGTTGTTATATTTAGTGAGCAAGCGAGGGAATGAGTGAGAGATATTATAGAAGCATGAATAACTGTGTAGGGATCAGAAGACTACACAGGTGACAATTATACCATTTGTACCGCAAATTCACGCAATGTTGGAGAAAGATTACATTTTGTTCGGTCTCAGATAAGCTAAAACACCTCTCTTTTAAAATGTGTCTCAGAATTGGTAGAACATCAATTCCAGAACATTTTCTCATCACCCCCAATTTTGCAATGACTTAATCACTTTGAAATTACTCAAGACTATGTCACAGTTAAAGTTACATATGTTATCAATGCTGCCATGTACCTTTCCATGATGTTTTTTTGACACTGTTCTTCTTGGTATAGAAAATTGTGCATAGTAGTCCTGTAATTCTGAGCATTCAAGGATGTAGGTAGAAACTCCTGATGAGGATTAGTAAAATCGAAAGCCATTTCAGGGCTTTTGTATCTTAGAAGCAGCTCATGATCTATATTCAAATGTACAGCGCTTCTCACAATCTCCATCGTTGAAAGATCCCAGTTGGATGACAATGATGGCTTTTCTTCTTCTTTTTCATCCACGGCGTTCCTGTCAGTAACTGTAACCCTTATTTTCTGGACAAGGAAAGGGCGTTTTCCAAAGTCAAACATTACCCACTGGTCAAACACTCCACAGAGTTTACTGGAAAAGTACACTTCGATGGAACGTACATATTTGTGCGAGGGACCAACAAAAGGAAACACTGGCTGTGTTTTAGTTTCTTCATAAACAGACCTGTCGCTGTTCAGTGAAAATTCCTTTCCTACTTTAAGCAATGCAATGGTGGAACATGGTTGCCCTATCTAAAAGATAAAATGAGACATTATTATCTGTATTTCGTGCAAAACACATAGAATGCTGTATTGTTAGAGGGGTCTTATTGATTTCATAGCTCAAACAAATGATAAATGACTATTTTGTTGTTGCTGAATTGAAAATAAAAAATAAGAACATTTCATTTTAATGGTTAATAACCAGTACCACATAATAATAATAATCCATGGCACAATTCAGAATGTACTGAAAACTATATCCATTGAAACTACAGTATGGAGTGAGCCCACATTGGGGTTGAAAATGTGGTTGGTATTTTTTGCCTAGATTGACAATTAGTGACTTGAAGTTCCAAACAGGACCACCTGCTGGTAACCAGAGGTCTATCCCACCAACTTGTGGGAACATCCTGATCCACTTCAGAGCTCATAAAAGCACAGCACGTCATGAGAGAGATTTCCAGTTACCAGCACAATTTATTGCTGCAGTACTTGGAAATCTACCCATCTAATGCTGCATCCGCTTGTATTGCATTCTCAGTGGTTAGAGCACTCGCCTTAAGTGTAAGACCTGTGTTCGAATTCAGGCAGGTCAGGGCGAAACCTTGAGCAAGTTTCCTTACTCCACACGCCTAATAATAATTTGGCCCCCAAAAAAACACAATAATAAAATTGGTCATTTCAATCCACGACTGTTTGTGGGACACTGCTGTGCATAATTGGCTGCCACGTTTCACCCACAAATATACAGTCAATTCACTTTACAATATATTCTGTGAAACGTTTTGAGACATCGAGAAGATGTGAAAAGCACTATATCAAATGCAAGGATTATTATGAACGGCTTCTGCTGATCTAATTTTAAGATTAAATTGTTTCTTCTACTAAATTTGGGTGCACTCTTTATTAATAAAATTAAAAATTCTTGTTACGCACTAAAATGACTACTTTGTCGAGGATACTTTCAAAGCAATTTGCTGCTTAATTTCTAGCTTTCTATGTGATCCATATTTTGCATAAACCATATTGAAAGATGAAAGTGTTTTTACAATATTCATACCGATGTTACTTCAAATTTCCACTTGTGTTGTCGTCTCTTTTCTGTACGTATTTCCAACTCTTCAGTACAATGTACGGTAGCATCCTCTACAGTTTCATTCAGCTGAACAGAATAAGAAGTTTATTTCTATGTTAAATTGGCAAAAACTCATACCTGTTTGGAAATGAAGGTTATTGTTTTGGTGTTTCAACCAGGTTGCATTCTGGCAAATTACACTGGAGTATGAATATGCTATGTCATTTGGTACTACTGTAATTTGGAAGCTCAAACTCTATAATTTTCCACCCACTATTAATCACAATTGAAGATACTGTATATCGATTTGTTTGTCTGTTTGTCAAAGCAAATCACCAATTAATGTAAAGAATTATTGGCCAAAATAGCCTTTAGACCTTTATTGTTTGTAGACTGGTCTTGACTTTAACATCTCATTGGGTGAGGGGGAGGTGGCCGTAAGCATGGTCGAAGAGCAAGGTTTTCAGGTTGGGACTTGAAAAGGGGGAGAGAGGGGGCAAGGTGGAGGGATTGAGGGAGAATGTTTCAGAGATTCGGGGCATAGTGGCCAGAAGTGCGACTGGTTGGGTGGAGGGTTCGAGGTGGCCAGTGCCAGTCGAGCAGAGTCACTGGGGAGGGGATTGTGGGGTAAGAAGGTTGGAGGGATAGGGAAGTGCCAGAGAGTCAAGGGATTCGAACAAAAGTTTGAGGATCTTGAAGTCGATCCATAGATTCATAGATTCATAGATTCATAGAATTTTACGGCACAAAAGGAGGCCATTCGGCCCATCTAGTCTGTGCCGGCTCTTTGAAAAGAGCGATTCAATCCCACTGCCCTGCCCTCTCCCCATAGCCTAATAGACCTATTCTCCCTAAATAAAGATCTAATTCCCTTTTAAAAGTTGTTATCGAATCAGCCTCCACCACCTTTTCAGGCAATGCATTCCAGATTCGAACAACTCGCTGAGTGAAAAAAATTCTCCTCAGCTCCCCTCTACTTCGCCTTGAAACTATTTTAAATCTGTGACCACGAGTTACAGATTCGCCCACGAGTGGGCATTCAGTGATGGGGAGCCAGTAGAGCCTGGCCAGAACTGGTGAGAATTGGATACTGAGTTTGGCCCGGGTCAGTATGCAGGCGGCAGAATTCTGAATGAGCTGGATCTTTTGAATAGTGGAGCTGGGGAGACTGGCAAGGAGTGTGTTTGAGTAATCCAAGTGGGAGGTGACAAATGCCTGCACGAGGGTTTCGGCTGCATTTGGGGTAAGGTGCAGCCTGAGGCGGGCAATGTGGTGGAGGTGGAAGAAGTGGTCATGGTCAGGGGCAATGTGGGGCAAGAAGGACAGCTGGGGATCAAACCGGACGCCTAAATTGTGCACTGGGTTGGTAAGTTTGAGGGAGAGCCCAGGGAGGTTGAGGAGTTCGGATCTGTAGGAGTGAAGACATTGATGGGAACCCAGGAGTATGGCTTCTGTCTTGTCCACATTCAGCTGCAGGAAGTTCGCACTCATCCAGGCCCTGATATCTCACAGGTGAAAGCTCTACTAATTGAGTCAAGCTGTCACCAGATGACACAGAAAAGTAGAAGGGCCCATACCACATCATATCCATGTTCACTGCTGTGGTATTCATCTATTATATTCAGGATGTACGCATTCTTTCCTTCATTTCCTTTCTGTTGAAATGTAAAACGCTGAAGCCATTCTTCCAGTTCTTCTTTTGAATGTGCATAACAACAGGTTGTTTTACATTTACAATCCTCTGGCAAACTGGTAAAATACAAATTAGTTTTCAGGTGATTATGAACTTTTCTTTCATGTTGAATTAAAAAAGAAGTTGGAGGAACTCTGTATTTAAACATATTTGTAGTAGGAATGTGGAATATTTAAACATAGACTCCCTGGCAGGCAGTCTGGTGGGTAAAGGCACTAGTTTCAAATCCTAGTTTGTGTTTACTGTGTTGGTTGGGGATGACACAGAAATTGAACATTGTTTTACACATAAAAATATCTTTCATTTTATCCTCTATTTCATCACTTCAATTATTTTCCCCCTTTTTTATTCCTTCATCTTTTGAACCTTGCTGACTTGTGCTGAGTGCAGAAATGGATGGAGGCTCATGTGGAATGAATTCTATTTCTGAGATGAATATTCTTTGTAAGTTTTTGTAGAAATGCAGTAGAAGTCTGAGCTATTTGGGGGAATAGAAGTGAATGTTATACAGGAGAAACTTTAGATAAGTTTCCTTACTGCTCACACTTGTTTACCTAGCAGTAGGTAGGAATCCAGTTGTTAGCCGATTGACAATTGCTTTCAGGGGGTAACAATACCCTAAAAAAAATTGTCACTCAATCCACAACTGTTTGTGGGACATTGCTATGCGCAATTGGCTGCTGTGTTTCATCCACAATATCTACAGTCACTATACTTTACAGTATTTTGTGAAGTGCTTTGAGGCTACTCAAATATGTGATAAGGCACTATATCAAAGCAAGGAATGTTATTACAACAACAACAACTTCGATTTATATAGCGCCCTCCACGCCGGGCGCGTTTATTTTACATCTTCTATCCAGATCTCATAACCTATACATAAAAATAAAATAATAACAATAGTAATAATAATAATTCTTGCATTTGATATAGCACGTTTCATATCTTCTAGATGGCTAAAAGCGCTTCACAGAATAAACTGTAAAGTGAATTGACTGTATATTTGTGGGCAAAACGTGGCAGTGTCCCACAAACAGATTGAAATGACCAATTAAATTATTGGGGTTTTCTGGAGGCGTTATTATTAGGCTTCCATATCTTTTTAGTCCATTTTACTTCCCCTACCTTCCAATGTCCACCTTTCCTCTCCTGAAAGCAAGTTAATTTAAAGGTGATCACTTTTGTATACTTGGAATTGTGAAAGAATTTTACTTACAACTTTTACTTACCAAGGACATACATTCAAGTCACCTTCATTTTCTGGAGGTTCCTTAAATTTCCAGTTCTCATTGGTTTGAGAATGCCGTTTATGATGACTCAAGCTGGCACAATGCTGTCGAAACTCCTCCTGAGAAGTGCATGTCACTAAACAGAGCTTGCAATGAAACCCTTTCAACGGAATGATATAGTTCCCATACTTCTGCTCCGACCTTTCAACAAGGCTTTTATCAAAATGGGCAAGGTGCTGTGCTTTGATCCAAAATGAAAGTTCGACAACAGAATGCGACCATTTGCAATTTGTATCCGTCTGATGACATCTGTTTAGGTATCTACACAAGCCTTGTTCGTTGTGTTCTCCAAACTCTCTGATAGGCTGATAATGAATGCCATTTTCATCATTGCCTTCAATCACCATGTGCACAAGTGAAGGATGCCACTCATGCTTCTGCTGATTAGTGCAGACTTCCTGATTCTGAGATTTTGTGCTGAATGTGGGAGGATCTTGCAAACAGCAGGTATGGCAAAGGAATTGAAATTTACCTCCAAATTCTAATAAAAAATTATCAGCTGCCGGCAGTTCATGATAGGGCACCTTTTTAATGGAAGACTTAATTTGCGCCCGAGAAAGATGATACTCAGTTTCAAAGTTCCATACAATTTCTTCTTCTTTGCAGGAGGCAAAATTGCAATTGCGATGTTTGCAAGGTGTCCCATCTGGAGGAGATCTACAGACGACAAACTCAACAGAAAGTGGTGGCCGCACTCTGATATTTTTCCATACATTCTTCGTGCATTTCTCCTTGGCTAGGAGAAAATCTTCTGCACATTCATGGCTATCATTCAGTACTCTGTGGTACAAGGCACCATTTTTCCTTTGGAAGCATTGGAAGCAGCCAAGGGTAAGATCTAGTTGACAACTTAATTCAGAATTCAGCTCATCCAAATATACAACATGTGCGCTGCTGTTATCCACACCTTTTCTCTGTCAAACAGTAGAAGTCTTGTTAATGCATACAACCAAACCAATACCCTTTTATTTAAAATCATGCACAATTTCCTACATGTAAATGACAATGTTGTTAATTAATTAAATTGTTTAAAAATTAGAAGTACAGTAGTTTAAACAAGCAACAGTCTATTATGCGGTTCCTGACAGTTCTCTTTATATCCATTCATTTAGACTAATTTCTAGGAGAAAGATACTGTAGGTTACAAATACTGTATGTGGCCTGTTCAGATAATAAGTTTATGACAATAATAATAATTATTAACAATAATATTAGTAATCTAATAATATGGTTAGACAATAAATCTAACTGGTCAATCAACAACCTCAGATCTCCTTCAGCTTCCTTCTTGGAAACTTTATATGAGACTGGATACTAGATTTACAAACTACAGTTACAAATGTCTCATGACATGAAAAGTATTGTATCAAATGTTAAGGATTATTCTAATATAATTCATTTTGTTCCAAAGACTTAGGAGAAGCTTACTTTACAAACTTTATTTGGACAATATTAGAATGTTCTACAACACAGTAGTCCCAACAGAAGACCTGAGACCTGTTGCAAGTTAAGGAAATCCTTTCGTTTCCAGTTATTTACTGTAAGAAACTGAATGAGCAAATCAGTAGCAGCAACAATGTACTTACAGCAACAGATGCATAGGATTGTTTGGAATATGTCTCATTATGCTGGGACATAGTGTAAATTGGATATCATAGCTGGAATATAAACAGAAATACAAATCAACGTGTAAGCAATATAGTCCAATCAATTTACATTCATAAAGCACCTCTCATATTGGGAAAATATCTCCAAGTACTTGATACTGTTGCAGGGAGATAAGCCAAAAATTGTAGGATCAAAAGAGTGGTCAAAAAGATGTGCTTAGCGACTGGCTTTGTACTTTGGGATGGCATTTCATAGCAAGGGCAACAACAATAGCAACAAGAAAATTACATTTACAGAGCGCCTTTCACGTCGGAAGGTCGTCCCAAGGTGCTGAAGGGCAGAGTGGTGAAAGCCAAATTGACAAAGAGATAACCAGATCAGGGAAATGAATGTGTGGTTGAAAGTGTTGCGTGAGAAGGAGCTTTTGCATTTCATGGGTCACTGGCACCAGTACTGGGACAGGAATGAGCTGTACTGTTGGGATGGGCTGAATAGGGCTGGGACCAAGGTACTAGCGAAAAGAATAAATAGGACATAATGCCATTACTCATCTTCAATTTACCCAACTGCCAAAGTGTAACGAAGGAATGAAAATATTTCTGCCTACGGAAAAACTATTGGATAATTCACCACTGGGTTGGGTTCATACCTCAAGTAATTAAATCACCAAATGAGTTGTTTTCCTTTCTGAATTACATCAGACTATTTTTGCAGTCTTGTTAATCCAGTTCTTGAGATAGACAGGTCTGTAAATTGTGGGGTTTCTATGTTACCTTTTTCAGCCGTGTTGGGATTTTGTAACCCCTTGGGTTCGACAAAACCAATATAGCATAGTAAAGTTTTATTGACTACAAAGGTAATATGTGTATAGCATATATATCTGTATAGTACAAGACCCATTAAAATAGACAATATAAAATTAATGTAAAGCATAAGATTAATCCCACTCTAACACTAGCATAGAAAAGTATTACCCAGTTGGTGTTCATTATAAACGGGTTAGAATATAAGAGTAGGGAAGTCTTGCTGCAGCTGTATAGGGCCCTGGCGAGACTGCACCTGGAATACTGTGTCCAGTTTTGGTTTCTTTATTTAACAAAGGATGTGCTCGCCTTGGAGGGGGTACAACGTAGATTCACTAGGTTGGGATAAGGGGAATGAGTTATGAGGATAGGTTGAGCAATCTAGGCCTATATTCTCTAGAGTATAGAAGAATTAGAGGTGATCTTATAGAAACCTGTAAGATTATTAAGGGACAAGACAAAGAAGATAGTGGGAGATTGTTTCCTCTGGTTGGAGAAACTGTAACCAGGGGTCACAGTCTGAAGATTAAGGGTCAGCCCTTTCGCACTGAGTTGAGAAAAAATGTCTTCACTCAGAGGGCAGTGAATTTATGGAATTCTCTACCCGAAAGGGCTGTGGATGCTCAGTCCTTGAACATATTCAAGACTGAGATTGATAGATTTCTTATGGATACAGGGATTAACGGATATGGTGATAAGGCAGGTAGGTGGATCTAAAATAGATCAGCCATGAACTTGTTGAATGGCAGTGCAGGCTCGAGGGGCTGAATGGCCTACTCCTGCTCCTAATTCTTATGTTCACACAGCACAGGGAAGCAGAGATTCTCTCCGAATTGATCAGAGCGAAGCGCCTGTTCAGCCTGTCCCTGTGGTTCTCGAATCGCTTCTTGAAGCGTTTCTCGATGCCCACATATCCGAGTATGTCACCTATATTTACATGAATGTTGTATGGACGTTCTTCTATCTATTCTGGCAGTTATTGTAAAAGCATGTAGCGCACAGAGCTTTAGTTTTATCTGCTTTTGCAGTTACTTATCGCTGTAAGGATATTGAGAAAACCACATGTCTCATTCCAAGAAGAGAACCCATTGCCAATGTGAGTCTGTTTCTTTGTGGTTTTAGATTGGGTGTTGACCACTTTGGTTTCTTTTACTCAGAATTAGGTGTCATTATTTATTTTATCAAATCTCTCAACCTGCAAAATTATGTTCCTTTTTCTCCTGATTGTAATATAACTGTGTCTGTTAATGTTATACCCATATACAACCACAGAATTACACTTGTATACCACCCTTCACATCAGGAGGGTGTCCCAAGGTGCTGAACAGTCACTGTGTCAGACCAGAGCTGGGGGCAGAGGGGTGGGGGAGGGAAAGGGGGGATTAGAAGTTGCCGATGGGACTATCAAAGAGAAGTCTTGAGGCAGATCTTGAAAGAGGCCAGGGAGTGGGCAAGGCAGAGGGACTGCAGGATGGAGTTCCAGAGGTTGGGGGCAGAGTGGCTAAAGGCTCGCCCGCCAATGGTGGGGCAGATGGGTCAGGGGATGTGGAACAGGCCAGAGCCTGCTGAGTGGAGGGGGCGGGCAGGTTGGTAAGGGGTTAAAAGGTCAAGAATGTGGGTTGGGGCAGAGTTGTGCAGGGCTGGATGATGGGGAACCAATGGAGTTGGGTGAGGATGAGGGAGATGGGCTCATGGAGTTTGGAACGGTAGAGGTCACGGGCCATAGAGTTCTGGATTATCTGCAATCTGTGGAGGGAGGAATTAGGAAGGCCAACAAGCAGGGCATTTGCATAGTCGAGCTGGGATGTAATTAAGGGGTGGATGAGGGTTTCAGCAGCTTTGGAGGTGAGGTCGTGGCAGAGTCGGGCAATATTGAGGAGATGAGGAAAGGCAGAGTGAGTCATTGCTTGGATGCGGGGGAGGAAAGACTGTTGAGGGTCGAACAAGACACTCAGGTTCCTGAGACTGGCTTGGTGAGGCCGAGTGAGTAACCATGGAGGTTGATGCTGCCAGTGCCTGATGCGTGAAGGTGCTGGCGCAAGCCTGTCAGTAGGACTTCTTTCTTGTTGACATTCAACTGTAGAAAGTTGGCTCTCATCCAGGACTTGATGTCTGACATACAGTTTGTCAAGACAGTAGTGATCATGGAGTCGAGGGTAGAGGCTAGGGAACGGCGATATGGGAATTTCCCAATATATCCATATCGGTTGGCTCATATCGAGATATACCGAAATATCGTCATTTTCAGTTTTTCGTACTGCGCATGCGCGCGCATCGGAGTGCGCGCGCATTCCGGGTGCGCGCGCATTTTGGATGCGCGCGCGTTCCGGGTGCGCGCGCATTCGGGGCCTATCTTCTCAGGAGGTAAATATCTTTCTCTCTCTGTGTCTCTCACTCTCTCCATCTCTGTGTTTTTCTGTCTGTGTCTCTCTATGTCTCTCTCCCTCTCTCCTCTCTCACATCCCCCCCCATCTCTATCTATCTGTATATTATCACATCCACCCTGTCTCTCCCCACCCCCCCGCCGTCCCTCTCTCGTACCCCCCACCCCCGTCGTCTCTCTCCCCCACAACCCCCCCAGCCGTCTCTTTCTCCCTCCCCACCCCCCCGCCGTCTCTCTCTCCCTCCCCCCCCAGCCGTCTCTCTCCCCCTCCCCCCAGCCGTCTCTCTCCCCCTCTCCTCCCCCCCCCCGCCGTTTCTCTCTCCCTCCCCCCCCAGCCGTCTCTCTCTCCCTCCCCCCAGCTGTCTCTCTCCCCCTCTCCTCCCCCCCCCAGCCATCTCTCTCCCCCTCTCCCCCCCAGCCATCTCTCTCCCCCCCAGCCGTCTCTCCCCCTCTCCCCCCCCCCCAGCCGTCTCTCTCCCCCTCTCCCCCCCAGCCATCTCTCTCCCCCTCTCCCCCCCAGCCATCTCTCTCCCCCTCTCCCCCCCAGCCATCTCTCTCCCCCAGCCATCCCTCTCCCCGTCTCCCCCACAGCCGTCTCTCTCCCCCTCTCCCCCCCCAGCCATCTCTCTCCCCCTCTCCCCCCCCCAGCCGTCTCTCTCCCCCTCTCCCCCCCCCAGCCGTCTCTCTCCCCCTCTCCCCCCCAGCCGTCTATCTCCCCCTCTCCCCCCCCAGCCGTCTATCTCCCCCTCCCCGCAGCCGTCTCTCTCCCCCTCACCGCCCCCCAGCCATCTCTCTCCAACTCACCCCCCCCACCCACAGCCGTCTCTCTCCCCCCACCCCTTGCATACCTGTATATTGTATTCGAGGACTATGAATACAAGATGGCGGCTTTGCACCTCGGTCTGTGCATTGTGTATAGAGATGAGCATTTTGGGTCTTGTAGTTGATTGTGCTCGCATCCCGATTTTTTACCTCGATATACCGTTTTTCGATATATCGATATTTTTTAAATGTCTATATCGGCATATCGATATGAAAATCATATCGGGTTTTAGCGATATACCGATATATCGCCGTTCCCTAGTAGAGGCAGAAAGATAAAGTTGAGTGTTATCTGCATGCATTTGGAAGTTAACCCCAAATGGTAGATGATGTCACCAAGTGGGAGCATGTAGATGTTGAAAATCTGGGAGAGGCAGAGGACCAAGCACATTGTGTTTGTTAAAGAGGGAAAGCAAATGAGAGGGAGGAAGAGCTCTCCACTGACCGGTCATTGGGTAGCCTGGATGCTGTCAGCTTCACTGAAGGTCAAATATATTTCCTGGGTCATTAGAGGAATTGAGTTAAACAGCTGGTTTCCACAGCATTGGACCAGGATCTCCAGAACGTCAGTCATAATAATCATCCTTGCATTTGATACAATGCCTTATCACGTCTTCCAGACATCCCAAAGCACTTTACAGGATGTACTGGCCAATCCAATTAGCAGAGCAGTTTCACAGATAGATTGGTTTTCCCCCAGATCTAGGTACATCAGCTGTGGAGTCCTGTAGCTCAGTGGTTGAAGCACATTACTCGCAAGCCTTCCCCCCTGGCCTTCCCCTCACCCCCCCTCTTCGTCTTCCCTTGCTCCCTTTCTCCACTTTCTCTCTCCCCTTTTCCCCTTCTCTCCCTCTTCCCTCTTGCCCTTTCTCCCTGATTCTGCCCCCCACCCACCTCTCCCTCCCTCTCCCCCTTGTTCCCCTTTTTCCTGTCTATTGTTCCCCACCTTCGTCTCCCTCTCCCCCTTTCCTCTTTGCCCCCTTTCTCCCCTGGCCCTATTTCCACGACTGTTTGTGGGACACTGGTGTGTGCAATTTGGCTGCCGCGTTTCGCCCACAAATATTCAGTCAATTTTCCTCCCCCCAACCACGACCCCTCCCCCCCTGCTCTGGTCCCAACCTTGGGACATTGTTGTATTCTGTGAAGCGCTTTGAGACGTCGGTAAGACGTGGAAAGCGCTATATAAACGTATGGATTATTATTATTATTCTTATCAAGGCCGTACGCAGGGGGGGGTGCGACGGGTGCGTACGCACCCCCCCAAATTATAAAAGGTCCACATTTTCCGGGGTAGAGAATTGCATTTTTTTATCAAATTTAAATACCAAGTAAATTTATTGAACATTTGTGCAACAATCAGTTCTTCAAAACTATGTATAAATTATAAACACACATCTTTGAATGATTTAGTATTAATATAAAATTATCGAGTCGCACACCAGAATCGGCGTCTACCCCAAAATATACCGCGTCGATAGACCAGTCCATGACGCGGCGAGTCTGTGACTCGTGATTGGATAAACATAGGCGCCAAGACTCAAATCCATCCTCGTTTGGAAATCATCCCGTAAACAGCCACAAGGGGCAGCACCACTACTGGAGTTAAAATCATCTTTTCATCTGATCACCGTAAGTAAAAATTACTCAAGTTTTGAGAGGTGTGACTGTAATGCTAGCAAACAATGACAACATATTTACAAGCTTCTGAGAAATTAAAGCTTTTGAGAACCCAACCAAAAAGTTATATGCTGGACGGGAATGCCTATCTTTAAAAAAAATACTCATGGACGTAGGCCTATGCTTTAGCGCCTATTCCACGTGGTGTGTCAATCGGAAATCATCCCGTATACAGTCACTACATAAAAAGGTAGCACCACTTTGTGGAAGCTGAAATCGTATTTTAATCTGATAAATGTAAGTAAAAATGACTTAAGTTTTGATAGGCGTGTTTCTGAAATATCATGTTTCTTGTTTTGTCTTGATTATCACATTTGATTTATATTATTAAAGATGTATTCCTGTCATTAAAAATTGCTTTTAGAGACGTCCACTGGCATGCAAAAAACATATGACCGCAAAGATAAACAGTGCGACTTTATTTCACATTCAGTTTTGTACCCAGAGTGAAAAAACATCAATGTCGCACGAATTTGGCATAAAAATAGTTTCACCATCATCTGATCGAGCGAACTCGGGCATTGACAACCACACTTCTCCACTGATCCCTTCTCTCCATGCAGCCTGACAACTCCCGCCTGCCAATATCCCAATCGCGCTCCAGAGTATCGATGTAGGTTAGGGTCGGTCTACCTCGTGTTCTGTGACCGTGCAATGGTTCCCATAGGATAGTAGCACTGTGGACAGTTTCCTCCCGGCTTCTCCAGCTATGTCCGCTAAACCTAAGACGCCTCTGCAGTAATGTCTGTGATACCAGTGTGGTGGTGTACCATATAGCTCACTATTTGTCAGATGCTGTCGCCAGTAAACGTTCAGGGCGTCTCTTAGAAGCCTCGTATATACCTCACGAGTCACCTAACCTCCTGGTCGAGGTTTGCCTAAGTGTCCAGCATTCTGCTCCGTATAGGAGCGACTTTCAGCCCTCGCGTTAATGCACATTCATTATAATATGGAAATCGATATTGGTAGAGCGGTTGACGTATTGGCTTCAAAGCGACCGAGGCATCTCGAATACGGAACGCTATTAAAGAATTAATTTCCCCTCCCTTATTTTTTCAAGTATTTTTTCGTCAGGTCAGTATTGCTTGATGGGTCACTGCTTTTCATTTTGATTCTAAATAAATAAATAAAAACTAACTACACTATTGCTCACAGTTCAACGATATTTTCAGGATAAAATTATATTAGAGGGCGTTTCGCCCTCTAATATACAGTTACTTTTCCTACTATGCTTTATCCTGCCCTGATCCTTCCCACCCTGCTCTTGTCCTACCTGACTGTACAGCGCCTTGGGATGTCCTCTCGACGTGAAAGGCGCTATATAAATGTAAGTTTTGTTTGTTTGTTTGTTTGATAATGCTGATAACAGGCTTGTAACACGTGTGAATTAACTGTTTGACACTGATTTTCAGTTTCTGTATATTTTCTTGTCTTTTATAAAATTTGCTTTGCTGGAATATCTGAGCACATAATTCATACTTTACTCTTACATTATTGTTCATTACAGTCCGAAAGAAATTTAGTCTTAGGATAACAATGCAGAACAACTTATTAATTACCGTCAATCTGTAGTTTATGATCATTTTCTCTATACGCATACATTTATCAAGCATTCGTCATTGTACTGTGTTAATTGGATTGTAATTTACTTTATCGTTCGCATTCCTTACATCATCGAGTCAACAATCGTGTTGGCTTTTATCGGCGAACACATTCGACCTTCCCAATTAGACACGGACTACCGGGGAAAATATAAACACTGAATAAATAATGATGCTCTTAAACACCAAGGGCATGAAACATTTACCGTTCATATCGGATCTTCTGAACCGATTAAATAAGACCTCAAACTGTGTAAAACGTCGGAGCCTCGAGGGGGCTTCGGGGGCAGCCCCCAAGCCCCCGGCCATTGTTGGTCCCATCACTAGCAATCCGCATCCCCCCATTAAACATCCTGCGTACGGCCCTGAGTATTATTATTATTATTATTAAGTGAGAGAACTGGGTTCAGTTCCCGGCAGGGCGGAACCTTGGGCCAGTTTCCCTACACCGCACACCTAACAATAATCGCTCAATCCACGACTGTTCGGGACACTGCTGTGCGCGATCGGCTGCCGACTTTCGTCCACGTTCGCTCAATTCACTTTACAGTATATTCCGTGACGCGCTTCGAGCCTGTGAGGCTTGGTAAGGGTTTACCAAGGCAGTCAGCGTTATAACAAATGCAAGGATTATTATTATTACTGTATCAGAAAGCTTCTCGCAAATCTACAGTGGAACAATGCAAGGATCACTTTTTAAAAGCTGGGGACTTCAAGAATTGCTCGCTCTCTAGTGACAGTTTCCTTTCAATTAAACGATTTAAAACTGCGTGTTTTTTTTTCTGATTAGAAAATGTCCCCAAACTCAAAATGAAACGGATCAATTGAGTCGGTTATCTCTGTTGGACTTGGCTTCTGTTTACACAACCCCTTCCTTACCATCGTCCCAAGTGTTTGACACCAGCACTCGCCCTGTTTATCTTTAACCAGCATTTATTTCACAAGGAAATGAGCTGCGTCCGAGGTTCATCCATTGCATCAAATGCAACACCCAATCGATCAGGGTGAGAAAATATCATTTAAATCGATCTGACTGAATGCACAGAGCTAGCCACACCCACCCACTCTCTCTCTCTCTCTCCCTGTGTCTCCCATACTGAGAAAATATCAGCTGTTTGTATCTCAGCCTTTTCCCCAGCAGTTGCAATTAATTCGGAATAAAACATTTTGTCTAAAGGAGCACAGGCAACACCAACATTGCACCGTGGATCACACAGAGAGCGCACTTACATGTGTGTTACCATCGCACTTGTTAAACCGCTTCTGCTTCAGACGCTGACCCGCTGTGATACCCACACACTCCTCGCCTTCACATCACTTTAACGGTGTGAGCTGCGGCAACTCGAAGCACTCTCTGTGATTTACTAGAGTGACGCCTATTTAAACCAGTCCCGCTGATCGATGCTGGGTTGGAGTATCGAAACTGAAACGGTTTAGCTTTCGATTCATAACCGAGGACCCTGTTCCCCCCGTTTATCCTGTAATTGTGTTGTGGTTGTGATGGGTGTGTGTGTGTTTGTGTTGGGAGGGAGTTCCCTTCCCTCTGTCACGTTGGGAGCATTCACATCTCATTGGTGTTAAAGGTTGCACATTGCAACCAAAACACACGTTTTGCTGTCGCCCACCCCTTCAACAAAGATAATCTTCCAAGAGAGAGAGAGAGACGGGGGAACGGGAGCAACAACTCAACAGAACTTTCACACTAGAGGTCGTTCACCTTTTAAAGATCCAGCTTCTGGAAACCATCACATGTTTGCTGACAGAACCACTGCCTACACGTCACAGTAAATTCTGAGAACCCACATGACACATGATTCATGTGGGTGGAGCATTTATTGGGCAAATTGTATTAATCTCTCCACAAGCAGATTGTTGCAGCAATTCTACAGCAGGTCTGCCTTCCTCTAGATTGTTGGAGTTCACAGAAATAATGGAATAAACAACTGTGCATAACTTGGGGGCGTTGACAGTGGTAATAAGTAAATAAATCATTATAATAATCCTTGAATTTGACATAGCGCTTTTCACAACTTCTAGACGTCTCAAAGCGCTTCGTAGAATATACTGGAAAGTGCATCACTATGAGCGGAGGAGCAGCTGACAATGTTCGGACACTTTTGAGAATACAACAGCTTTACTTTCTTTTAAAATGTCTGGAATTCTAAAGTGGCACATTTCATCTTGTGTGATACTAAGTTGCGAGAAGCTAAAGGATCAGATGTGATTGCCTCACAGTGCTCGCACAGGTGACATCAGTCATCTTTCCTGGCAGTGGGTGACCCTATAAGACCCCGTTATAAAATATGAACAGACCAACCGAATCAGCAGGCGTTGGGTTAAAACTGGGGTGAACTGGAGTTCAGTGGTGTCACACTGCTTGGCTTTTGCTGGGAAGGCATGGAGGCACCCCTGAAAATAAGGGTATAAACTAAACAGGAAGTAAAGCGATTTTGTCACCACCCTATCCTTATTTTTCGTGGGAATGCGGAAACCCATCACCATGGGCTTAAAGACTATCCAAACCTAACTGAAAGTCACATGCATCCCACCCTCACATGGAAATTGCAGAGGTAGATTGTTGGAATGGAATATGCACTTTATCCCTGGCAGGACACGTCCTATTTACCTAATCTTGGAAATTCTTAGGTGCAGATTGGCAAGAGCCATGGCTTGTAGACCCCAGAGTGTGTAATATAATAATATAAAATAATCCGTGCATTTGATATAGCGCCTCTCACGTCTTCTAGACGTCTCAAAGCGCTCCACGGAAAATAATGTAAAGTGAATTGACTGTGTATTTGTGGGCGAAACACAGCAGCCAATTGCATACAGCGGTGTCCCACAAACAGTTGTGGATTGAAATGACCAATTTATTATAGTTTTTATTTTTGAGGGATGATTATTAGGCGTGTGGAGTAAGGAAACTTGCCCAAGGTTTTGCCCTGCCTGTATTAGGGTACTGTTGGGAGACTAACCAGGTAAAACACACAGCTTGCCGCTGAGAGTGCTTCACAAACTTTCCTGTGCTTGTCCAGCTACTAATTAAGACTTTGCCCCAGTGATTGGTCTGCCCTTCCACGTCCTGCCAATGAGTCAGCCTGAATGCAATGTCATCAGCAGTGAACTGGAATACTATGGACCTGCCAAACTCGGGCACTGGACTAGTGAGACTGCTACACAGAGTAACTCAATTATGTCACCCTAGTTGGTAAACTTGGTGATGATATTATATTCCCTATGGCATTGTTCCAAAATCAGGAAGCGGTTTCTCGCCCTGTCCTGGTCAACAGTCCTTCAGATGAATTGATCATTCATTCAAAGTTATTTGTGGGAAAATGTATGGTTGATGTGTCCACCAATGAAATCCAATCACCGCATTTTGGAATAAAACTCTCTATTCTTTTTGAATAAGTGTCCCTGAACAGCAGACAAAGCCTTGATATAAAATCTAATCCAAAGGTCAGCATCTCCAACAATGCAGTGCTCCATCCCTCAGCCTCAATCCCACCCCCCTCCCTAGGACTATTTGAGTTCAAACACCCAACATCGGACTTGAGCCTACAACCTTTTGACACGGAGTTGAGGGTGATAGCAAGTGAGCCGAGCTGACAGTTTAGTATGTAAATAATGATGGTACAGAAGCTTAATACAGGTGGAGGCACAGAGAGAGGGAGAGAATGAGAATGAGAATCTTTGGTTGCAATATTCTAAGTACTTTTGGGAAGTTGATAAACTCTTAAATGTATAATTTATTTTCTGTTTGTGTATTTTTTACTTCATACCTTTACACTCTGAACTGTACAGCACTTTTTCATTTTTTTAAATGAATTAAAGGATATAATTGAAAAACATATTGTCTGCAAAGTTATTAATATTTTTGCCTCATAAGGAAGTGATTCTGTGATGTACCAGGATTTCTATTGTCTGATCTGGGCAGTGTAGGATTCTGTAATTGATGTGTTAAATAATATCTAAAATTATGTTACCGATATACATATATTTGAGACATATGTAATCAATTGCACGTGATAGAATTTGGTTGTGACTAGCTTTGCAGAAGAAACAAAAGATTATGTATAAACAACAAAGTGTTTTTAGTCCCTATCAGTGATTTTCTCTTGGAGAAATGGTCTGCAGCTGGAGAGGGAACAGTATTGCGTTTGTTTTTAATAATAATAATCCTTGCATTTCACATCTTATCAACGTCCCAAAGCACTTCACAGAATATACTGTAAAGTGAATTGACTGTATATTTGTGAGCGAATCGCGGCAGCCATTTGCGCACAGCAGTGTCCCACAAACAGTCGTGGATTGAAATGACCAATTTTCTTATTGTGGTTTATTTTTGGACGGATTATTATTAGTCATGTAGAGTAAGGAAACTTGCCCAAGGTTTCGCCCTGACCTGCCTAGATTCGAACACAGGTCTCCCGAGCTTGGTCTCCCCAGCTTGCAAGACAAGTGCTCTAACTACTAAGCCACAGGAGCTCCATCTTGAAAAGGACAATGGGTAAAGGGTCACCTGATGAGTTGAATAAAGAGAGATCGATTCAAGGAAGAAGGAAAGGAGAAAGGAGAAATCAGGGGAGAAAGGAGAAGTTGGAACTTGGAATCGCAAATTCTTGTTTCAGCTTCGGAAGAGAAGATCAAGACTGTGCGTGGAGCAACTCTAGACGTACAATGGTACTTGGATACCGAACTGGAAATCGTACAACTAATACTTGGATACTTTCAGATGTCGAACCGAAAACTGTACAACAATACTTGGATGTGGTGTTGAAGTGGGATATGTAAATGCAAATGCTTAATATTGTTTAGAAATTAAGTATTGGTGTGAATTTGAAAAGATATGTTTAGCGTGTTGAAGATTATTCATTGGAGTTTAGTAGCTTGGAGTTAATTATACTGAAGTATGGCACTCCTACCAGCCAGCAAATATTATAACTGGATTTACAATGAGATACAGTCTGATCCCATTTGGTGCCAAATTATCCTAGGGGGTTTCTTGAGCTCCATTGTTTTACTCCTTCTTAACTCTTTGTTTAGAATAGGAAGGAGAAAGTGGTTAAAGGCAGAAATCAAAGAACTTCAGAATGCCTTGGTCAGAGAGGCAAAGTCAAAGAGAAAGAATTAAACTTAAACTTCAGAATGCCTTGGATAGAGAAGCAGAAGTAAAAGTTAAGGAATTTAAACTTTGGGATGTCCTAGCTGAGAAGGACACAGAGATTCAATTATGCTAAGATACCATTTGTGATCTTAGGTATATGATTAAAAAAAGAGCAGGGGGAGTGTTTAGAGCAGTGGTTCCCAATCTTTTTTTGCTGCAACCCAAATTAACCACCAACAGGTCCTCGCGACCCAATTTTTTTTTGCTGTGACCCAAATTAGCCTCCAACAGGTCCTCCTACCCTTAGGGGGTGACTGAAGCGAAGCTCAGCCAAAACGTTATCTCTGTCTCTTTTGTGGACTCAGCACAACTCGTAAGTACGCTCTTCCACACAAATTGGTCGGCAGTGTTGTCTTGGGCACTTTTTAAAAAAAAGCATTTTCAACATTAAAAAACCAACAAAAAAAATTCTGATGACCCTTCGTCAACTGAGGACCCCCGCGACCCTGATTTATGTCGGGACTCGAGGTTGGGAACCACTGGTTTAGAGGATAAAATAAAAAGAGACCATTCAGGTGCGATGCGTGAAAGGCTTTGTGATGTTTTTAAAAATAAAGGGATAGTGAACGCTAGTGAACTGAAAGCCAACCCGTAATTGGAATTCCAAGGTAATTTAAACAGGTAGAGATAAAAGAGGAAAACAAAAAGAAAAAACTTTTCCCATTATACCCAGTTATTCCCCAAACAAACTGGATTTTTTGGGGGATCTAACTGGAAATTGTACAATAAAATACCTGCATATTTGGATATCGAACTGGAAATCATTCAACAATACTTGGATACTTTCGGATGTCGAACTGAAAACCTACAATAATGTTGAATTCTACCTACAGTGTTGTACTGTATTGACTTGAGGGAGGCTATGTAGGAAGTAACAATAATAATCCTTGCATTTGATATAGTGCTTTTCACATCTTATCGATGTCTTATAGCGCTTCACAGAATATACTGTAAAGTGAATTGACTGTATATTTTGGGTGAAACGCGACAGCCAATTGCGCACAGCAGTGTCCCACAAACGTCGTGGATTAAAATGACAAATTTTTATTATTGTTTTTTGGACGGATTACTAGTACAACAACAACTTGGATTTATAAAGTGCCCTCCACACTGAACGGCATCTCAGAGTGCTGCCCCAAAACGGATCCCCGGGCCGAGCATGGGGGTGGGGGAAGAAGGTGACCGAAAGGGCGGTAGAAAAAAAAGATCTTTAGAAAGGTCTTAAAATAAGAATGGAGGAGGCAAGGTGAAGGTCGTGAGGGAGGAAGTTCCAGAGTCTCGGGCGTGTGGAGTAAGGAAACTTGCCCAAGACTTCGACCTGATCTGCCTGGATTCAAACACAGGTTTCACGCTTGTAAGGCGAGTGCTCTAACCACTGAGCTACAGGAGCAACACAATATAGTAATAATAACAATAATAATAATAATCCTTGCATTTGATATAGCGCTTTTCACATCTTATCGACATCCCAAAGCGCTTCACAGAATATACTATAAAGTGAATTGACTATATTTGTGGGCGAATCGCGGCAGCCAATTGCACACAGCAGTGTCCCACAAACAGTCGTGGATTGAAATGACCAATTTTATTATTGTGGTTTTGTTTGGAGGGATTTTTATTAGGCGTGTGGAGTAAGGAAACTTGCCCAAGGTTTCGTCCTGACCTGCCTGGATTCGAACACAGGTCTCCCCAGCTCGGTCTCCCCAGCTTGCAAGACAAGTGCTGTAACCACTAGGCCACAGGAGCTCACACAATAGTGTTTTAAATACAATCTTGTCACCTACCAAAACTCATGGTAGTCACAGAAGTAAACTAGATATTGATTGTATAATTAAAACAGAAAAGGATAGGAATCCACCAGCGGTAACAAACATCTGAAAGACAAAAATAGGCTTAACATTCCAGGCTTGACCTTTCATCAGAACAAACAGTAGCTTAAAAATTGGAGGAAATCGAGGACGACATCTGATCTGATGGTGATTTGCAGCATTTCTGTTTTTATTTCAGATTCCAACATTTCCAGGTTTATTTTTATTGCTGCCTGTCATCTCTGGAAATGTTGTTGTGTCTTCTGAAAAAAACACACCCAAGTATTTCAGGTAAAAAGAGAAAGTATCTCGTGGAATTCTTGTGGAATGTACATTATGATGTACCAAAATAGATTGACAGTAAATGGGATCAACTGGATGTTCAATATATAAACAAATGTTATTTTGCTTGTTTCAAAATATAATCTGTAACACTTGATAGACTCATTACAAAACACATGAAAATAAATGATTGATTCTTCAGGAAAAATGCTGTCCTACACTGTATCCATTGGTCCTGGTTGCCTCCACAGGGTACTCCAATGTTTGTTACAATACGACCTCTCTTAGCGCTTGTATAGACTGGTAAGGAAATGTACTTATCAGAAGAGTATGGGCTGGTAGAATTCTGAGGAATTCAGGCCATGTAACAGGTGGATACAGATGACGCACTCAGAAAATCAGCTACCATCAAAGTTGCATCCCTCTAGGTACAGGCCTCCAATCTTGATTTATAGCATTGCATCTTGTAGCTGACCCTTTCGAGAAGCAGCAAATTTCAGGTTGCTGGAAATGATCCATCCCTTAAACGCTCCAAGCCATTAATCAACGTGAAGAGTGCAAAATGAGTGCAAGTTGCTAAATGTGAGGGCAACTGGATGCTGAGGGCAAATTGTTAAGCTAACAACAACAAAATTACATTTATAGAGCGCCTTTCACGTTGGGAGGACGTCAAAGCACTGAACAGTTAGGCCATGACCCAAGCAGGGGGGGAAAGGTCGGGGGGCAGGGGGAAGTAGAGTAGGAAAGGGGGGAGACTTAAGAGGGCAGCAGAAGGCATGGTCGAAGAGGAAGGTCTTGAGATCAGCCTTGAAGGAGGAAAAGGAGGAAGAAAGGCGAAGGGATTGGGGGATGGAGTTCCAGAGTGTGGGGGCAAAGAGGCTGAAAGCCCGGCCACCGATGGTAGGGCGGTTTGGGTGGGCGACATGAAGCAGGTCAGAGCCCGCTGAATGAAGGGGAAGAGCGGATAGGGAGACAGCAGGTCGGAGAGATAGATGGGGGCAAGGCCGTGAATCACCTAAAACCAGGCACCACAAAAAATTGTGATGACATCCACCCCAATCATGTCAACAGTTTTATCACCAGCAAATGGTAACAATTTTCTTTTGGTGCTTTCATGCAGAGGTACTGGCTGCTATGTTTTGCCCACAAATATACAGTCATTTTACTTTAAAGTATATTCTGTGAAGTGCTTTGAGGCGTCTAGCATAATAATAATCCTTGCATTTGATATTGCACTTTTCACATCTTCTAGACGTCTCAAAGCACTTCACAGAAAATACTGTGAAGTACATACGTGGGGAAAATGCGACAGCCAATTGCACACAGCAGTGTCCCGCAATCAGTCATGGATTGAAATGACCGATTTATTATTTTTTGAGGGATTAATTTCAGGAGTGTGGAGTAAGGAAACTTGCGCAAGGTTTCGCCCTACTTGGAATCAAACCTGGGTCTCTTGCTTGTAAAGCGAGTGCTCTAATCATTGGGTTACAGGACTCCACAAGATGTGAAGAGCGCTATATCAAATGCAAGGATAATTATCATTATTATTACCCAATGCACACTGGGATCCACAAGCCTTGGCTCTTGCCAACTTACACCTAATATTCTCTGCAAGTAGGTGAGCAAGGAAGAGCTCACTGAGAAGAGTGCTCATTCCATTCTGGGCACCAGGATATTTCCATGGATTGGTGGGATGCATGGAACTGTCAATCTGTTTTGGAAAACGTTGTGTGGTGATGGGTTTCAATGTGCTAGACAGAACCCCCCCACCACCACCCCCATACCATCCACCATGGTCCCCCCCTCCATCACAATCCATAAAATCCATCTCATCCAAAACTCTGCTGCCCGCATTCTCACCTGCAGCAAACTTCACTCCCCCATTACCCCAGTCCTTGCCAGACTTCACTGGCTCCCTGTCCCAGAGAGGATCGATTTCAAGATCCTCACCCTTGTTTTCAAATCCCTCCACTCTTCTGCACCCCCCTACCTCTGCAACCACCTCTCTCCTCAAACCAGCACCCATTACCTTCGCTCTAACGGGTCTGGCCTCCTTGTCGTCCCCCGAATCCTCCGCTCCACCATCGGCGGCCTTCAGTCACCAAGCCCCGAGGCTCTGGAACTCCCTTCCTCACTCCCTTCACCTCTCCCCCTCTCTTCCCAGTTTCAGGTCTCAGCTGAAGACCTTCTCTTCGACTGCGCCTTCAGTCACCTTCCTCCCCCTGCCACTGGCTCGCCCCAGGATCTGTTATTGAGAAGCGCTCTGAGACGCCGTCCGGCATGGAGGACACTATATAAATCAAAGTTGATGTTGTTGTTGTTGTTGAGGCTCTTAGTATCAATCTTTGGAGTTGAAGCCGGAGCCCAACGCCCAATGTGGCCAAATTGGGTAAGTTCACAGGTTTTTGTTGCACTGTACGTGAAAAATAATAAGAATAAATAATAATAATCCTTGTATTTGATAGAACGGCTTATCACGTTGACGAGGCGTCTCGAAGCGCTTCACAGAAGTTAATGGAAAGTGAATTTGACTGTACATTTTGTAGCCGAAAACGTGGGCTGTGTCCCTAATTTTTTTTAAAAAATTTCAATTGTAAAATGTTCCCCGACTCCTTTGGAGACCTTTCCTTACACGGTTTCACATGCACTATGATATGGAAACCTAAAAAAAACTAGCCACTCTGCTGTTACCCATAGTGGACAACCCAAAATATTGGGCTACTTTTTGGGCTAGAGTTTGGTGGGCTTTGGGCTACAGGCGCGTGTTATTATTCTGAGTGTCGCTAGTGTTTAATTGTCTATTCTGGTAACAAGGCAGGCGCTGGGCTGGCTGTGGGGAACCGCGCTCAGCCGCGCATGTCCCTCTCCAGCCGCCGTAGGCTGCCTGTCTACCTGCCGCCTCCCCCCGCTCCCTGCTGCATTGTGGGAGCGGGAGGCGGGCTCCGGGCCAAGATGGAGGACGCATTCGACGAGGATCTCTTCAGCGTGTTCGAGGAGGAACCGGCGACAAAAGCGAAAGGAGGCGGAGGCGGCGGCGGCGGACAACACGGGTGAGGGCGACAATCGAGGGCGCCAGGCCCGGGGCTGTCCAGCGCCTATGAGCTGTGGCATGGCGTCCTGTGAGCCTGTGCCGGCCTGTGGCTCCGGTTCTCCCCTCGCTCTCAGGCGCTGGGGTCGGAGCTCAGGCAGCCCCCCCCCCCCCCCCCCCCCCCCCCCCGGGTCCTCCATCACCCTCTGTCATTGTTTTGAATCCGGTTTGCAACAATACGTGAGAGCCCAGCCCCCCCCCCCCCCCAAGGCCGGACAGAGAGCTGACATTGCCATCGCCTCCCTCCCCCTGCAGCCACCAGCTGCACCATGTGGGCTTCTGGCACGTGGTCTCATGTGGTCATTTACAAACAACAACAAAATTACATTTGTATAGCGCCTTTCACGCAGGGAGGACGTCCCAATGGCTCGGGCAGGGCGGAGGGAAGGGAGGGGAAGTGGGGGTGACAGATGGCACGGTCGAAGGGGAGGGTCTTGAACAAGGCCAGGGAGGGGGCGAGGCGGAGATGGAATTCCAGAGGTTGGGGACAGTGTGGCTGATGGCGGGGCGGGGACGCGAAGCAGGCTGACCGGAGGGAGTGGGTAGGTTGGTAGGGGTTAGGATGTCGCAGAGATAGGATGGGGGCAAGTCCGTGGATGGGTTTAAAGGTGAGGACCAAGATCTTGAATTGAATCCTCTGGGTGATGGGGAGCCAATGGAGTCCTGCGAGGATGGGGGTGATAGGGTCCCGGAGCTTGATGCGGGAGAGCACTCTTGAGACGCCGTCTGGCATGGAGGGCGCTGTATAAATCAAAGTTGTTTTTGAGAGGACACAGGCTGCAAAGTTCTGGATGTTTTGCAGCCTATGGAGGGATGAGTTGGGAAGGCCAACAAGTAGGGCATTAGCATAGTCGAGCCTGGACAACGTTTCAACTCGCTCTGCCTTTCTGCACCTCCACAACCATGCCTGACTCCGCCATTACCTCAACCCCCAGGCCACTGAAACTCTCATTCATACCTTCATCACGTCTATAAATGTAAAACATTTGTTTTACTGTTTCAGTGGCCTGAGGGTTGAGGTAATGGCGGAGTCAGGCATTGTTGTGGAGGTGAGGAAAGGCAGAGCGGGTCATGGCTTGGATGTAGGGGAGGAAAGACAGTTGAGGATGGAACTAGACATCTTGGTTCCTGACTGGCTAGGTGAGGTTGAGTGTGCGACCATGGAGGTTGATACTGCCAGTGCCTTAGGTGTGAAGGCGCTGGTGTGAGCCAATCAGGAGGGCTTTGGTCTTGTTGACTTTAACTGTCATCCAGGACTTGATGTTTGACAGGTAGTCTGTCAGGACAGTAGTGATCCTGGAATCAAGGGTGGAGGCAGAAAGATAGAGTTGGATGACATCCACATACATACGGAAGTTGACCCCATGTTTGCGGTGATGATGATAGAGGATACAAGGGGAACTGTGTAGATGTTGTAAAGCAGAGGGACAAGAACAGAGCCCTGAGTATACCACACATGGCTGGAGGAGAAGCCGTTAGTAGTGACAAAGTGGAGACGGTGGGAGAGGTGAGAGTCGAACCAGGCAAGGGCAGGTCCGCGAAGATTGAGCTGAGAGGAGAGGCGATGTAGGAGAATGGAGTGGTCGACGGTGTTGAATGCGGCAGAGACGTGGAGGAGACAGAGAGAGCACTGATCACATAGAATGTCATTGGAGATTTACGAACTGATTTATTACTGATAGTTAACCAATAATACAACAATTTTGGTGGACTCCTGTTCTTGCAAATATCAACAGTCATCAAAATTGATGAAATGCTTAAAATATTTTATTTCAGCCTGAGATTCTTGACTGGATCAAAAGGTTGTAAGTTCAAGACCAGTATCAAGTCTTAAGCTCATGGTCTACCTGAAACGTCAGTGCTAGGGGTGTGCCGTATTTCCCAGGCTTCCTGCCTTCAAGATTTCTGGCTGCTTGTTCTCAGTTGGAAAAACATCCCTCTGTGTGTTGGTTGGAGCACTCGCCTCGCATATACAGTCGGTTTTCCTGCTCTCTTTCCCCCTACCCCGACCCCTCCCCTTGCCATCTCTCCCCCCTTGCCCTCTTTTCCACCTTTCTCCCCATATCCCACTTCCATGGCTGTTTGTGGGACACTGCAGTGCACAATTTGGCAACTGCGTTTCTCCCACAAATATCGTCAATTCTCCTACTCTCCTTCATCCTGCCCTGAACCCTCCTCCCCTGCTCTTGTCCCTACCCGTCTGTACAGCACCTTGGGACGTCCTCTTGATGTGAAAGGCACTATATAAATGTAAGTTTTGTTTGATTGATTGATTGTTTGATTGATTGATGATCGATCGATTGAAGCTAGAGAACCAGTGTTCAGTTCCCGGCAGAGGGAAATGTTGTGCAAGTCTCCTTACTCCATCCACTATTTACCTTGTTGTAAGTGGGGACCCGATAGGCTGATCACTTTCTGGGATAAGAATCCCTTCAAATTTGGTCACACAATCCACGGCTGTTTGTGGGACACTGCTGTGTGCAATTGGCTACCATATTTTGGACACAAAATATAGGCAATCCACTTCATAGTATATTCTGTGAAGTGCTTGAGACTTCTCAATGACATGATAAGGTGCTATATCAAACGCAAGGATTTTTATTATTATCCCATGACACTGTTGAAAAAGGGGAATGGAGATTGTCCCAGAGTCCTGGCCAAAAATGACAATAATTTTCATTTTTATATACGACACCTTTTACATAGGGAGATGACCTCAAAACTCTTCACAAACTGGGAACCTGATTTAGGAAGAAGCTGGGGTGAAAGGCGCTCTATAAAATGTAATTTTGTTGTTGTTGGTTTGTACTCTGCACCTCTCTAAGCCCGTCAGGAACCTGCACGTCTTATTCGATCCTGAACTGTCCTTCCTCCCCCACATCCACGTCGTGACCAGAAATGCCTTCCATACCTTTGCAACATCGTCAAACTCTGCCACTGCCTCACCCCTCAGGCTGCCAAAACCCTCATCCATGCATTCATCACATCAAGGCTCGACTATAGGAATTCACTCCTCATCGGCCTTCTTGGTTCTTCTTTTCACAAGCTGCAGATCATCCAGATCTCTGCAGCTTTGTCCTCACCCACACCAAGCTCCGAGACCATATCACTTCCACCCTTGCCCGGCTCCATCGGCTCCCCATCCCCCAGAGGATTGAATTCAAGATCCTCGTCCTGACCTTCAAGGCCATCCACGGCCCTGCACCTCCCTAACTCCAACCTCTTGTTCCCCCTATGATCCTCCCCACCTCCACATTCTGGAACTCGATCCCACAGTCCCTTCACCTTGCTCCCTCTCTCACCTCCTTCAAGGCCAATCTCAAGACCCTCTTCTTCGACCATGCCTTCTGCTGCCCTCCCAACTCTCCCCCTCCCTTCGTAACTCTCCAGCCCCCATCCCTCCCCCTTGCTCAGGTCCCGTCCTGACTGTTCAGATATAAATTTAAATTTGTTTGTAAAAGACGGAGGTCTTTCAATTGGCTTTGAAAGTGCAGAATGGGGAGTGAGGTAGAGGGACTTCAGAAGAAAATTACAGAAGATGTTACTGCGATCTGATGAGTCAGAAGTTGGCCATTTTTTTTAACAAATGGGAAGCCAGCTCTGTGCACAATCCAGAGTGAATCAGTGATGACTGATGATAGAACCCCATTACAAAATGTGTTGGATTTTATGCACCCAACTGTTGAGTTATAACAGGGTTGTACTGTTAAGTAATTAAGGTAATTAATGCTGTAAAATACAACAAACAGCAACAGTTTTGCTGTCTTGAGTTTACAATTTGTGATTTGATAACCCAAGATATTTGCACTTGACCCTATTCTCCAGCAACATCGCCAGACTCCACCAGACTCCCAATTTTTTTATTCTTTTTGATGCATGTTAATTGAAAACGCATTCACCAATTGACTTAATTTGCATCCGTGCCAAGGAAAGCTGGGAGGCATTTAACTTAATCGCAATTTGTGTTGGAAACAAATCAAAATTTGTTTTAAAAATGTTCATATTTTGCTTTGTAGAAAGACTAACGATGGATGGGCTCGAGGAGCGAATGCTGTCTCCTCTCCCAAGAACAAACATGACCCGGAGGCTGATGGTTCAGATGATGTCCTGTTTGGGAAAAAGCCCAAATTTGAGGTCATATCCATAGAAGAGATTAAGTAATTAGAACTTTTTCATACCAATTTTTCATAACCACTTTTAATATGGTACAAACGTAATACCTGCTGCTTCAATGAACATGTAATATCTACGTTTGTATTTATTTAGATCAGAAAAATGAATATTGGAAGATGAATTACTTTAAACTTAAAAATAAAGCAATGACCATTCTCACCAGTCCACCACAATGCATGGTATACATCTTGATAGAGCTAACAATTATATGAATCTAATTAGAGAGTATTTGTATTGGAGTAAAAGGATTGGGCTACCTTGAATATAGTAGCAAATTAGTATTCAATTTAGTCAAGCTAGTTTTATCATTATCGCTGCCATAAAGCATGAATTGATTCAATTGTGACCCTCTTCATGTTATGATGTTTCATTGCAATATATAGGTTAAAGTAGGGAACCGCGATATATCGGTATATCGCTAAAACCCGATATGATTTTCATATCGATATGCCGATATAGACATTTAAAAAATATCGATATATCGAAAAACGATATATCGAGGTAAAAAATCGGGATGCGAGCACAATCAACTACAAGACCCAGAATGCTCATCTCTATACACAATGCACAGACCGAGATGCAAAGCCGCCATCTTGTATTCATAGTCCTCGAATACAATATACAGGTATGCAAGGGGTGGGGGGAGAGAGACGGCTGTGGGTGGGGGGGGGTGAGGGGGAGAGAGACTGCTGGGGGGTGGGGGTGAGGGGGAGAGAGACGGCTGGGGGGGGTGAGGGGGAGAGAGACGGCTGGGGGGAGGACGAGATAGACGGCTGGGGGGGGGAGAGGGGGAGAGAGACGGCTGGGGGGGGGGAGAGGGGGAGAGAGACGGCTGGGGGGGAGAGGAGAGGGGGAGAGACGGCTGAGGGGGGGAGGAGAGGGGGAGAGAGACGGCTGGGGGGAGGGGGAGATAGACGGCTGGGGGGGGAGAGAGGGGAGAGAGACGGCTGGGGGGGGAGAGAGGGGAGAGAGACGGCTGGGGGGGGGGAGAGGGGGAGAGAGACGGCTGGGGGGGGGGAGAGGGGGAGAGAGACGGCTGGGGGGGAGAGGGGGAGAGAGATGGCTGGGGGGGAGAGGGGGAGAGAGACGGCTGGGGGGGGGGAGAGGGGGAGAAAGATGGCTGGGGGGTGGGGGAGGAGAGGGGGAGAGAGACGGCTGGGGGGGGGAAGGAGAGAGATACGGCGGGGGGCGTGGAGAGGGGGAGAGAGACGGCTGGGGGGAGGGGGAGAGAGATGGCGGGGGTGGGGAGGAGATGGGGAGAGAGACGGCTGGGGGGAGGGGGAGAGAGACGGCTGTGGGGGGAGGGAGAGAGAGACGGCGGGGGTGGGGAGGAGAGGGGGAGAGAGACGGCTGGGGAGATGGGGAGAGAGATGGCTGGGGGGGGAGGGAGAGAGAGACGGCGGGGGGGGGGAGGGAGAAAGAGACGGCTGGGGGTGGTGGTGGGGGAGAGAGACGACGGGGGTGCGAGAGAGAGACGGCGGTGGGGGGTGGGTGGAGAATCGGGTTGGATGTGATAATAGACAGATAGAGATGGGAGGGAATGTGAGAGAGGAGAGAGGGAGAGAGACATAGAGAGACACAGACAGAAAAACACAGAGATGGAGAGAGTGAGAGACACAGAGAGAGAAAGATATTTACCTCCTGAGAAGATAGGCGCCGAATGTGCGCGCACCCGGAATGCGCGCGCGCATGCGCAGTACGAAAAAAATAAAAATATCGGTATTTCGGTATATCTCGATATGAGCCAACCGATATATCCATATCCGGAAAATTCCCATATCGCCGTTCCCTAGGTTAAAGTATAGCAAAATATTGCTGATTAATGTTTAGTCTTGCAGACTTGATGCCAAAGGTGAAAGTGGAGCTAATTGAAACCGTAGAAGGCTGTAACCATGAGGTAAGATTTGTTTCTAATGATTGAAATTTTTTGCACAATTGTATATTCATGTTTATTTTACAATGCACAGTAAAAGCCCGTTTATCCGCTCAACCGTAACTTCCGTATAACTGGCATTGCAAAATAAAGGTCTGCATTCGATTAACCGGAATTTATCCGGAAAAGCATTGAAAAAAAAATTTTGTTTGTATTTTTTTGCGTTTTTGGACGAATATCAGGCGGACGCTTTAACTGGCATTGGCCAGGTCCCAAGAATGCCAGATAAATGGGCTTTTACTTTATGTAGTTGTCTCATGGTTGTGGATCGTCATGTGGTCATCTGTAGAATAATAATAGCATAATTTTCACAAGCTTGTGATTTTCCTCTCAGTGTTCTTTGACAAGTGACTAATTCTGACTGGGACCTTCCTCTAAATTTTCAGGTGGTGCTTCCAATGGGTGATGAATATCATCAGCTGAAACCTCGCGAAGGAAAAGCAGCAAAGGTACCGTCCTCTTAACAGTCTGCATTTGTTTGGCCTGTTTAAATTTCCTGCCGTACTGGAAAAAAAAATAAGATGAACTTTATATAAATTGCATCAGTTGGGACCTTACATTTATAATCGCATTTGCATTTGATACAATGCCTTATCAACAACAATAACAACTTCGATTTATATAGCGCCCTCCACGCCAGACGGTGTCTCAGAGCGCTTCACAGTAGCGGATCCCGGGACCGAGCCAGGGGCAGGGGCAGGAAGGTGACCAAAAGCTCGGTCGAAGAGAAAGGTCTTCAGCTGTGACCTGAAACTGGGAAGAGAGGGAGCGAGGCGAACCGAGTGAGGAAGGGAGTTCCAGAGCCTCGGGGCGTAATGGCTAAAGGCACGGCCGCCGAGGGTGGAGCGGGGGACTCGGGGGACATGGAGGAGGCCAAACCCAGAGGAGCGAAGGCAGCGGGTGCTGGGTTGAGGGGAGAGGAGATCAGAGAGATAGGGGGGTGTAGAGGAGTGGAGGGATTTGAAGTGAGGATCTTGAAGTCTTTGAAAAGTCTTTATCACGTCTTTGAAATGCTTCAAATGCTTCAAAGGGCTTAATGTGGACTTATGCAAAGTATGAGTTATATCAAATTTGTGTAGAATATAAACTCTTGAACTGAACTGGGGCAGATTTACAACAGGCGATTATACGATTTATACAGATCAGATTTTGATGAGTTTTACTGTATAATGGGTTGCACTATTGCCTATGAATGGGAAACCGTTCATCTTCGACCGTGCTTTCAGTCACCGTCTTGGCCATACCTTCCCCATCTTTCACCCCTCCTGATCCCAACCAGTAGTTCGAGTGTGGATCCCTGACTGTCCAACGCTTTGGGACATCCTCCTGACATGAAAGATGTTATACAAATGTAATTGGTTGCTGTTATTTCAGTAACTTACCCATTGCTGCACTGTTGCTAAATTTCCTATTGTGTGGTACTTCCATGAGCCCCTCCAATCGGGCTTCTGTGCTGCCCACAGCATGGAACCTGCTCTGGTCAAGGTTACAAATGATATGCTGACCATTTGTGACCAGGGCTCCCACTACCTTCTCAACCTCCTCGACCTATCTGCCGCCTTCAATACTGTGGACCATTCGATCCTCCTCCACCGCCTCTCCTCCCACTTCAATCTTCAAGGTTCTGTCCTTGACTGGTTCAGGTGTTATCTCTCACACCATCTTCACTTTGTGTCTTCTAATGGCTTTTCCTCCAGCCCCCACCCTGTGTTGTGCGGCATTCCTCAGGGCTCTGTCATCTTACCCTCTATATGCTCCCCTTGGTGACATCCGAAGATCAGATAAATTTCCACAAGTATGCGGATGACACTCAACACTGACTCTCCGCTTCCACCCTCAACTCCAGGACTACTGGCGTCCTGACAGCCTGCCTGTTGGACATCGAGCCCTGGACGAGGGACAACTTTCTTCAGCTCAATGTCAGCAAGACTGAGGCCTGATTGGTTTGCATCAGCGCCTCTGCACCTCAGGCGCTGGCAACATCAGCATGCAATACTGTACTCTCCATCTCTCAAAGCCAAATCAGGAACCTGGGTGTCTTGTTTGACCCTGAACTGTCTTTCCTCCCTCACATCCACGCCATGACCAGCACTGCCTTCCACCACCTCCGTAACATTGCCAGACTCCACCCTGCCTCATCCCTCAGGCTGCCAAGACCCTTGTCCATGCATTCGTCACATCAAAGCTTGACTGCGAACTCCCGCCTTCTCAGCCTTCCCGGCTCTTCCCTTCACAAGCTCCAAATCATCCAGAACTCTGCAGCTCGTGTGCTCATCTGCACCAAGCTCTGCGACCACATCACTGCCTGGCTCCATTGGTTCCTCATCCTCCAGAGGATCGAATTCAAGGTCCTCGTCCTCACTTTCAAGGCCATTCATGGCCTTGTCCCCTCCTATCTTCAACCTGCTGACTTCCCACCAACCTGCCTGCCGCCTCCATTCAGCGGGTTCTGGTCTTCTCCATGTATCTTGCCTTACGCCCTACCATCGGTAGCCGGGCTTTCAGCTCTCTGTCCCCACACTCTGGAACTCCATCCCGCACTGCTTTTGCCTCGATTCCTCCCTTACCTCCTTCAAGGCCAATCTCTAGATCATGCCTTCTGTTGCTCTCCCAACCCTCTCCCTCCTCCCCACCCTGCCCCTCCACCCCCCACCCCACCCTGCCCCTCTCCCTTACTCAGGTCCCAACCCCTGACTGTTCAGCGCTATGGGACGGCCTCCCTACGTGAAAGGCGCTCTATAAATGTAACGTTGTGGTACCTCAGCATTCAGATCTGGGACAGTTTCTGGCTTGCTTTCGCCCACAACTCTACAGTCAATTTGCTTCACAGTACACTCTCTGAATATATTTAATCTAGAAAATGTGAAAAGCGCTGTATCAAATGCAAGGAATTATTATTATTTTGCAACAATCCTGTTTACCTTGGACCTTTAGCCTACGTATTAACTGGTTGTATAACTTGTTTATGCTTGGTATGTTCTGTCACACCTGCTTATTCTTTCCATGAACTGTTAAAGATGGGTGTTGCTTTCAAAAATGGATATGCTATGTTTGAACCACCAACCCTTTGTAATTTAATAATATGCTGGCTTAGCTACTTAAACACTATCTTTGATTAGATCTACCTCTGATACTGTGGGTGCAAATCTCCTATTCAAAAGCAATGAGGAAAAATAATCCTTCATTATTCATTTGAATATTTGATGAACTACAAATACTTAAATGCCTTTAAATATAAGTTGCAATCCCTGTAAGTCAAATAACTTTAGTGAATTGTAGTATGGTTTGAGATTTTCTCTCATCAAGCTCAAGACTATTAGGGAGATACTATCACGTGAATTAGACTGAGTACGTAGAGATTTAATAATATGTTCACAACTGGAACAGGGACTTAAAAACACCCTCTAGTGGCGTAATGTACGATACATTACACTACAATACAGCATTTTTGATGGTTTGCTTTTTTATGAACAGCTAAACTGTTGAGATTACTGTACCTGTGTATTCAGGATTAAACAGGATACTGAATAGAATTGTTAAGTAAGAAGTTGCTTGAGTAACCTATAGCAAATATTTTACATCAAACAAAATTTATGTACGTATTGTTACAATTTTTCATTGAAGATCATAGAATCATAGAATTTTACAGCACAAAAGACCAAGAAGCCTGTGCCGGCTCTTTAAAAGCAGCTATTCAAAGTCAATCCCACTCCTTGGTTCTCTCACCATAATCCCACAAACTTGTCCGCTCCAAATAACCATCCACCTCTCTTTTAAAAGTTGTTATTGAATCGGCCTTCACCACCTTTTCAGGCAATGCACTCCAGATTCAAACAATTCACTGCTTGAAAACATTTCTCGTCACCTCCCCTCTGCTTCTTTTAGAAACTATTTTAAATCTGTGATCATGAGTCACTGACACACCCACCAGTGGAAACAGTTTTTCCCTATTTACCCTTTCAAATCCCCTCATGATTTTGAACACCTCTATTATGTCTCCTCGTAACATTCTCTGCTCCAATGAGAATAATCTTAGCCTTTCCTCATATCTGAAGTCCTTAATTCCTGGTACCATCCTGCTAAATCTCCTTTGCAGACTTTCCAATGCCTTAACATCCTTCCTAAAATGTGGTGCCTAGAACTGAACACAGTTCGCTAGCTGAGGCCTAACCAGCATTTTATACAAGATGTTCAATAAAACAACTTAACAACAACAAAAATTACATTTGTATAGTGACTTTCATGTCCCAAGGCACTGAAGTTAATAACTTATATCATGTCCAATATGTATAGGAATATTAATATTTAATTAAATGTTAATAATAAGCTGCTACAAATTGCATTTCTAGATCAAAAGTAGTGCTAAAATGCACTGAAAGCTTCAAATGTTATTTTAAATTGTGGCTAAGCAGCAACCTAGTTGACAAAAGTTAATTTGGAAAAATAACCTTTCTTATTTGAGACAATATCTCATTTTCTATGGTTCTGATCAGTATATATTTTTAATTGCAGGAATACCCTTTTATTCTTGATGCTTTTCAAAGAGAGGCCATTTCATGTTTGGATAACAACCAGTCTGTGCTTGTATCCGCGCACACATCAGCTGGTAAAACTGTTTGTGCTGAGTAAGTACTCAGGTGTGAGGTGAAATGATGAAATTACTGTTCTCTGAATGGATTTTGTAGATTTGGTGGGGAATGGCGAATATGTGTTTAATTAAAGAAAGCAAGAGAGCAGTAATTTTTAACCAATTCTTCTGAGCAATTTGTTCTTGTTTCTCTCTAGGTATGCAATAGCTCTGGCTTTACGTGACAAGCAACGAGTTATCTTCACCAGTCCCATCAAAGCTTTGAGTAATCAGAAGTACCGTGAGATGTATGAAGAGTTTCAGGATGTGGGACTGATGACTGGTGATGTTACTATCAATCCAACTGCGTCCTGCCTGGTCATGACAACTGAGGTAATGTTCATCTGCACATTCATTCCTTACTTTTCTGAGACTCCACAGTGAAAAGCTAAAACCAACCGTAATATCTACCAATTGCATCCTATTCATGATATGCATAACAGAACATGAATGTTTGAAGTAAAATACAGTAGAAGCTCGTTTATCCGTGACTCGATGCACCGGCACTTCCATATAACTGGCACGCCAAAAAAAAGTCCCCATTCGATAAACCGGAACTTATCCGGACCAATAGCAATGGAGCATTTGTAAATGCATAAATAATAACATAATAACAGAATGTTGCATTGGCACTCACCATCAAAACTACTCTCCTGCGCTTCCCCACCCCCGCTCGTAGATGCTGCGCTTGAAGCCATGATGCTGCGGTTGAGGTTTACAGTCCAGCGACCCCTCCCAAAATGGAGCATACCAAGCGGACGAAAAAAACGGAGCGCATATGACTTCAAAGTCATACTAGTGGCAAGCCGATAACGCTAGTCAATAACCCACATTATCGCGCAGGTGCAGTATTTCGGTTTGCCGCTAGTAGTCTAGTGCTTCGTAAGTAAGCAGCTAGTAAAGTCATGCGACTTTAAAATTGCGCTACTGCTTCTTTCACCCGCCCAGCGTCCCCCATTCCAAAAAGAATCGCTGGACTGCAAACCCCAATCAGTAAAGGTGAGAAGTGCAAGAGAGCAGCCCCAACAACAAGCACCAATACAATACTCTGCCACTATCTGCTATTACCTAGTCTGTGTGTATGGTGTGTGTTAAAATAACTTTAATTTTTTTGTAGTGGGTTTTCGGACGCGGGCTGCCTGAATATCCGTCAGGCGCTTTAACTGGCATTGGCCAGGTCCCACGGGTGCCGAATACACGGGCTTCTATTGTATATACATTGATCTAATAAAAGTTACAATTTTTTTTTAAAAGCTTGAAAATTGTACATTCTCTTAAATGTCACTGGGCCTTCACTTCAAAGTGAATAAACTATTCCTAGATCTTAAAAGTCAAACATTACAATGGGCCTGTTAATCTTCTAAACAGGTGATGATTTGTCAACCACCTCACTGCTTTTTACTTGCAGATTTTGAGAAGTATGCTGTACAGAGGATCAGAAGTTATGAGGGAAGTAGCCTGGGTTGTCTTCGATGAAATCCATTACATGAGAGATGCTGGTAAGTGATCAATTGTCTACAAACTGTGACTAATAATATAATTTATAGATACTTTGGCACATGTGTTAATGTTCCTAGTAGGAGGAGGTTATTTGCACCACTTTTATTTTCCTACCTTGTGTGACCTAAAAACATTATATTTAAGATGCATATCATACAGCGCTGAGAAGGTCAGCTACTTTTTTGTTGGAGGGAAGGTGGGAAAACATTGCTCAGTCCTACACTTTGTGTAGTTTCCACCATCTTAATTGAAGGACACCGAAAAAGATTAGAATAATACCCTGGGAGCAAAACAAACAACAAATACTATTGTCAAAGGAAAATAATGGCTTTGTAGCTCTCTCTATTGTTAATGAAAATTAATGTTCTTTGAAATTTGTTTGTTGGGTTGTTCCTCTTACCTCTGAATTTGGACTTAATAAAACTGAACTGGTTTTAATGGCAATTTAAAGTAACAATTCCAACTGTTTATTTTCAGAGCGAGGTGTTGTGTGGGAGGAAACTATCATTCTTCTCCCAAACAATGTTCACTATGTGTTCCTTTCTGCAACTATTCCCAATGCACGTCAGTTTGCTGAGTGGATCTGTCATCTCCATAAGCAGGTAATTGACTATAATTTGAATCCCTTAACACAGAATATTCTGAGCAAATAGAGATGGTTATTTAAGTGCATTGGAGGAATTGATATCGATTTGTTCCTTTCAATGTTTGTTTAGATTTGTATACATTTGCTTCATGTCTTTTTGATGTTTAATCAACAGCTACTAGTTCTAATCATTGCTTATTATCATTACTTACCTGGACTCTGTGAGGTAAGCTAAAAGTAACCCATTGTTGATATTTTTCTGGTGTTGGACAATTTTTTCTGGTGTTGAACAAAGTTCAATTCCAGGCTTGCTAGCATAAGCTTTTTAGCATCCCACAAGCTCTCCAGGTTGCTACCCTGCGTGAGGGGTGCTATATGAATGCAAAGTTATCGTCGCTATGAGGATATATTCTCGCTTTATGGAGCAACAGATATTTTTTCCCATTCTGAAATTTACATCCACTTTTATCATGATATGGTTGAATTTATTCTTGTCCTGTTTATTAGGTGTAAATAACTAGTTATTCTGTCTCCTTTTTCTTTCCTAGTTTTTTATACTTTGCCAAAGTCTGGTATTAATAGTAGTTAAAAATATATTTGACTGTAGTTGGACTGAAGAAATTTTACAATGAAGCCTCTTTATTGAGTTGAACTGACTTTACAAATTGGATCACCCTGTAGTGTGGCTGTCATTCCACAAATAATTTAATGTTTCTTGACATTGTTGGAATAATAGCCTTTATGTATAATAATAATGATCCTTGTATTTGACTTCTCTTTGAGCACTTCACAGAATATACACTTCACAGTGTAGTAACTGTATTTTGTGGGTGAAATACAATAAAGCACTGCTATGAACTTTTAAAACCAATACAATGCAAATTTGCATTTATATATTGCCTTTCCTGATAGTAGGATATCCGAAGGGTATTATAACATTGGCTAGTGTACTGTACCAATATAAGCATATAAGATAAAAAAAATTAAGAATTCAATGCAGTCATTGAATGTCCCTACCAACACATCATTAATTATTGGCTATCTTTTAAGTACAGTACCTATCATACAGTTTGACTGGTATAGTATGAGCTCCTTTGCTAGGTTTAGTGTTCTATTATGTTTTGGATAATGTTCAATATCATTCAGTCCTCTGGTGTATGTCCTGTATTTGCTTTTCATGAAAGCATCAAGCCAAGGAGAGCCATACTCCTTGGCTCTCGTCAACGTCTCCATTCGCACGGCTCTCACCTCCTCCACCTTCCCGGCCTGCCCCTAAAACTCACCAAACCTGTGCGCAACCTTAGCATCAGGTTCGACCCCCAACTGTCCTTCCTCCCCCACATCTGGTCCGTCACCAGCACTGTCTTCTACCTCCTCCGACGGATCGCCCGTCTCCGGCAAAACCTCACCTTAAAAGCCGCCGAAACCTTGGTCCACGCCTTTGTCACCTCTCGGCTGGACTATTGCAACGCCCTCCTTGCCGGTCTCCCCTCCACCACAATCCACAAAATCCAGCTTATCCAGAACTCTGCTGCTCGCATACTCACCCGCTCTAAGCATCGCTCCCCCATTACCCCAGTCCTTGCCAGACTTCACTGGCTCCCTATCCCAGAGAGGATCTACTTCAAGATCCTCACCCTTGTTTTCAAATCCCTCCACTCCTCTGCACCCCCCTATCTCTCTGATCTTCTCTCCCCACAACCCAGCACCCGCTGCCTACGTTCCTCTGGGTCTGGCCTCCTCCATGTCCCCCGAGTCCTCCGCTCCACCCTCGGCGGCCGTGCCTTTAGCCATTTCACCCCGAGGCTCTGGAACTCCCTTCCTCACTCGCTTCGCCTAGCCCACTCTCTTCCCAGTTTCAGGTCACAGTTGAAGACCTTTCTCTTCGACCGAGCTTTTGGTCACCTTCCTGCCCCTGCTCCTGGCTCGGTCCCGGGATCCGCTACTGTGAAGCGCTCTGAGACGCCTTCTGGCGTGGAGGGCGCTATATAAATCGAAGTTGTTGTTGTTGTTGTGTCTATTTATCCTATAAAGTAGTAGATTGTATCATTAGGACTCTTAGGTCTTTCACATTAATTTAGAGTCCTATAGCTTAGAGGTTGGAGGACTCGCCTTGTAAGCGAGAGGACCTGGGTTTTGATTCCTGGGCAGGGCGAAACATTGGGCAAGTTTCCTCACCGCATAAGCCTCTGTTTACCCGGCAGAAAGTAGGAACCTGGTTTTTAGCCGATTGGTGAATCTCTTTTCCAGGGGTAATAATCCTTCCAAAAAACAAAATACAATAATGAATAATATTAATATTATTATGACAGCAGCCTACTGTCTCAGCATACCACAAACAGTCTCACTACATGACTGTTTGTGGTATGCCGAGACAGTAGGCTGCTGCATTTTGCCCACAAAATATACAGTATTTACCAACACATAATGACCAGAGTTTTTTCTTGAACAGATAATATAAACCTTGCATTTGATATCACGCCTTATCATGTCTTCAAGATGTTTCAAAGTACTTCACAGAATATACTGTAAAGTGAAATTACTGCAAATTTTGTGGGCAAAACGCGACAGCCAATTGTACATGGCAGTGTCCCACAAACGGTTGTGGATTGAAGTGACCAAATTATGTATTTCAAAGGGTTTATAGCCGGAAAAGCAACTGTGTTCACAAAGTGAACGTCTTAATATTATTTAGGGGCCAGGACACCAAGAAAGATTCCCTTTTCTTTTAGAATAGTGCCATGGGATGTTTAACATCCACCCGAACAGCCAGATGGGATAAGCAAGATTTCTGCAATCTGAGCAAATAGGGTGAAACACAGCCGGTATTTCAACTGAGTTTAGGAGTTACACCCCAGATGGATTCTAACAGCATTTGGCACACTAGGTGGCAGCTTACTCCATAAATTGAGGAATGATCAGAATTTAGCTCATGTTTGGTTGAACACCATGCTCCAACGCTAAAGAATTTCCTTAATTAGGGAAATACTTGAAAGATTTCAAGAACACTAACGAGCAGTTTAACAAATGGTATTGCAGACATAAATGTAACTGGACACCTATAATTTAAATCCCTGAACTAATCAAGTAACCCATTTAAAATAATTTTTGCTTATGTTCATCTCCATCTACAGCAGGATACATCATAATTTGCAGGAAAAAATACTGGGCAATTAAAGTTTTTTCCTGCTCAAGTTGGCCCAGGCCATGTATAATGTGCCAACTTGGCACTGGAATGTTCATTGTTGAAGGCTTCACATACATAGTTCCTGACTGCGAGCAAATCGAGCAGTCATCAGCTGTCACCAAGATTATGTGACTCTTATTCTTGGTGCTGAAAAGTATCAATTATCTACAAGCACATATATGCGATGATTGATCCAAAGCTTTCATTTGTCACTGAGCCACACGTGCCAGGACCTTCCAATGTCCTGACTATTAGTATTGCATTATTTACAGGGTAATGAAACATTATTTTTTTCTTAATCAGATACATGATTTACAAACCAAGTATTGTATTAAGTATTAGACTAGTGGCTAGAGCCCCATTATATTGCGCTTTGTTATAATGTTGGTTCATTCATGATGCTGACTGATGCCCTGCAGTCCTACTGTTGCTGTTTGAGCACTGGGACTCAGGCTGGCCAAGTGTGCACATTACAGTGATACATAGGTCATTTTATTGATGTCACAATATGGAAAAGCTGACTGGAAATTGTGCCCTATTATAAGTCTGGTTAGGATTTTATGCATCCCAACTATCACATTATACCAGGGGGTGATCTGCTGGAGTTTATGTGGAGTCCAGTAGCTCAGTGGTTAGAGCACTCACCTCACAAGTAAGAGGACCTGGGTTCGGTTCCCGGCAGGGAGGAAGGTTGAGCAAGTTTACTGCACAACAACTTGCATTTGTATTACGCCCTCCATGTGGGGCTGCATCTCAGAGTGCTTCACAATGGCAGAGCCTGAGGCTTGAAGATGGGAAAGGAGGGGGTGCGGCAAAGGGGTTGAGGGACTGAATTCCAAAATTTCACGGCATATAAGCAGAAAACAAGGCCGCCAATGGTGGAGTGGAAGATTCATGGGACAAGGAGGAGGCTGGACCCAGTAAAGAGGAGGCAGCGAGTAAAGCTATTAGGAAAGAGGAGGCTAGAGAGGTAGGGGGTGCAGAGGAAGGGAGGGATTTAAACAAGAAGTCAATCCGCTCTGTGACAGGGTGCCAGTGGAGTTTGGCGAGGACTGGGGTAATTAGTGTATGAAGTTTGATGTGGGTGTCAGAATTTTGGATGAACTGAATTTTGTGAATAGTGGAGGACAGAAGACCGGCAAGGAGGGCATTGGATTAGTCCAGCTGAGAGATGACAAAGGCGTGGACCAGTATTTCAGCAGCTTTTGGGGTGAGGCATTGAACGGAGACAAGCAATGTGGTAGAGGTGGAACAAAGCGATGCTGGTGAGGGACCAGATGTGGGGGAGGAAAGATAACCGGTGATTGAACTTCATACCTAATTCTCGCACGTGTTCGGACTTTTAAGGACAGGTTGGGTAGGTTGAGGTGGTTGGAACCGTGGGATAGAAGATGTCGATGGGAGCCAAAGACTTTGCTGGAAATTTGCGCTCATCCAGCTCTTGATGTACGACAGACAAGCTGGCAGAACATCAGGGGACTGAGGTTGCGACTGGAGGTGGAAAAATAGAGTTGGGTGTCATCTGTGTAAATATGGAAGTTAACCCTGTGTTTGTGATTAAATTATATCACCGAAATGGAGCATGTAAATGAGGAAGCGAAGGATGAATTTGGGTACCCCGCAGGTGACCAGGTAGAAACGAGAAAAAAAAATTTTTGCAGACATGTAATGTTAGTGGTTTGTGAGGTAGGAGTCGAACCAAGCGAGTGCAGTCCCACTGAGGTGGGTGGTGGAGGACAGGCGGTGGAGGAGGATGACGTGATCGACTGGGTTAATGCGGCAGAGAGGTCCAGGAGGACGAGGAGACAGAGAGCCCTAGTCACAGATAGAGAGGACATTGTTTGTGACTTTCACAAGTGCTGTCTCTGTACTGGATGTACCCAATTGTCTGCCGTATTTCGCCCACAAAACATACAATCAATACACTTTACAGCACATTCTGTGAAGTGCTTTGAGACAACAAGAAGACGTGATAAGGCGTTATATTAAATGCTAACATTATTACAGTATTACAATTAGTCCTCACTTAACGTCGTAGTTGTGTTATGGAAATTGCGACTTTAAGCTAAATGACTTTGGGCGAACAACTAGACGTTCAGCATCTATGTACGCCTATGCTACCCAAAATAGTTTGTTTCCAATCGCGCAAGCAAGATAACAACGAATGTCGCGACGTGAAATGGTAATATGTTCCCCTATGTACCAGCAACGTAATAACGAAACAACGTTGACCAAATCAATGTTGAGCGAGGTACTGTATATCTGTATGTTAGAATGTTACAGTTAGAACCATAACGATTTTCCGTTTTGTTATATGTAGCCTTGCCATGTGATATACACAGACTACAGACCCACTCCTCTGCAGCACTATATCTTTCCAGCAGGAGGTGATGGACTGCACCTAGTGGTTGATGAAAATGTAAGTAAACGAGATTTTTATAATGTGTATTCAGAAGTTAGTGTAACTTTATGTGCTGCATTTACTAGATCTAGAATTGGGGGGAGGGACATTGTGCTTGGGTCAACTATGTTCATGACCTTGAATGGTTCGGTTTACTTTTTAAACGCTGAAAATGTTTATAGGCAGGCGGTCATGATATTGCATAATTTTCCATTATATTCTTAGTAAATCAAATTTCAGCTATTCCTTACATTTTGCAAAAGATTTATTTTGCTAATAATTGATACACGGTATTGTAGAAATGTATGTATCACTCACTTTTTTGAAACAAATATTTTAAAGTGGTAGGGAGCATTTTTATATTGTTAAATACAGTACTTTGGTTTTAAAGAAAAAGTTTTCCAGCATCTTTTAAACTACATATTGTTATCTGAAGTTATTAAGGGGAAATATTGTTTTGTAAGAACTTTGTTGCCATGTTTTCAGCAGTGAAGTGCCAAACATTTCAACTATGGGTGATTATTTCAAAATGGTATTATGAAAATTAGGAAGGAAGCTGTCAGCTAAGAAATGCTCTGAAGTGCTATTAAAGTAAAAGCTTAGGCCAGAAGAAAACAGTGGCTGGACTAGCTGTACGTTTACTTGATTGCAAGGAACCAAATTGAAGACGGTGACTTTTCTTGGAACAGCAATGCATATGTGTATTTGTTTGCACAGTGTAAAATTGAAGCTGGAACAGGGAACTGGGTCAGCTTGCACAATGGTGCATTGAATAGCCAACAGATGTTTGTTGTCAGTAATATGTTGTGCCATAAAAAAGGATGTGCCATTTTAATTTTTATTTGTCCGGTGACGACTATTTGGCCAAGTTATTTATGTGAACTTAAAAAGAAGAAATGACGACAGTTCCAATCAACATATTTGTTTTGCCCAAGTATCCCTAAAATTCTGGATTTCTTTGTATTTTGAAAAAGGAGACAAATATGGTGACGGTTTACATACATACTCTTTATCTTGCCTCTGCAATTGCCTCTCTCACAGACTGTGTGATAGCCTCAATCTTCTATCCCTTGCATAGAAAGGTTCAAACTAGGGAACGGCGATTAATCGGTTTTTCGATTAAACCCGATATGATTTTCAGATCGGTATGCCGATATGGTGATTCTAAAAAAACTGTTATATCGAGAGATTCGATTTTAAAAATATACATCGATATATTTTTAATATCGTTCCTGGCAATATATCAATATTGTTGGTATTATCAGTGTAATGCGATCTTTTCCAGCTTACCTTGTCGCCGGCATTGCAACCTCCTAGATCTAGAGCATGGAATGCACGTACATTCGGTGCGCGCGCACAATTAACGGGCGCGCACATCCGATGCGCACGCACACTTTACTGTGTATACTCGACGTGAGTCGTGGCGTCTTAACAAAGTCGCATCGCTGAAAATTGTAGTTTGAAAATTTACCTTTCTCATCATGGGGAAAAGAATGGGACTACTTTGAAAACAATGCAGTCAGTAATGGTGTGTATAGATGTACAGTTTGCAAGGTCTTGGTTAAGACATCTGATTCGAGCACGAGCAACCTGCGACATCACATTAAGCAGCACCACCCCGCCCAGCACGCTGCCCTCAGAGCGAAATCATTGTCGACAACAGCAGGAAGTCGAACCAGCGCTTCGGAGAAAGCGACATGTAGTGGGGCCAGTGCAGCTCAAACAATTCCTGCTATATTTAAGAGGAGAACATTGTACCAGAGAGGGGACAAAAAGTGGCAAAGTATCACGAACGCTGTCACTTTTTGCATAGCAAAGGAGGACATTAATTCAGACTTCAGACTACATAAAAATAAGTGGCATTTTGTGGCTGTAAGTGTTATTGTTGTGTGTGAGAGAGTTAGAAGCCAGATTATCACTGCTTCTTTGTGTGTGTCTAGTCAGACACACACAGCTGTGATAATCTGGCTTCTAACTCTAACAGTCAGACTGTCTGTCTCTCTCTTTTCTATTGTAATAGATCTCATTTACACGTGGACATTACATGCTAGTTTCAAGCAAGAAATGGAGGAGAATAAATCTCTAGATTTTGTTTTTGGTGTGTGTGTGTGTTCTATTTTGTGTTTAGAGATGGAGGGAGAGAAGGAGAGGGGGAAAGTTGGGAGAGAAGGAGAGAGGAGAGGGAGGGAGAGAATGAGAGGGGGAAAGGAGGGAGAGAAGGAGCGAGGGGAAAGGAGGGAGAGAAGGAGAGAGGCGAGGGAGGGAGAGAAGGAGAGGGGGAAAGTTGGGAGAGAAGGAGAGAGGAAGAGAGAAGAGGGAGGGAGAGAAGGAGAGGGTGAAAGGAGGGAGAGAAGGAGCGAGGGGAAAGGAGGGAGAGAAGGAGAGAGGAAGGGAGGGAGGGAGAGAAGGAGAGGGGGAAAGGAGGGAGAGAAGGAGCGAGGGGAAAGGGGGGAGAGAAGGAGAGAGGGGAGGGAGCGAGGGGAAAGGAGGGAGAGAAGGAGAGAGGGGAGGGAGGGAGGGAGAGAAGGAGAGAGGGGAGGGAGGGAGGGAGAGAAGGAGAGAGGAGAGGGAGAGAAGGAGAGGGGGAAAGGAGGGAGAGGAGACAGGGAGGAGGGAGAGGAGAGAGGGAGAGTGGAGGGGGAGGGAGAGAAGGAGAGGGGAAAGGAGGGAGAGAAGGAGAGAGGAAGAGAGGAGAGGGAGGGAGAGAAGGAGAGGGGGAAAGGAGAGAGAGAAGGAGCGAGAAGAAAGGAAGGAGAGAAGGAGAGAGGGGAGGGAGGGAGAGGGGGAAAGTTGGGAGAGAAGGAGACAGGAAGAGAGGAGAGGGAGGGAGAGAAGGAGAGGGGGAAAGGAGGGAGAGAAGGAGCGAGGGGAAAGGAGGGAGAGAAGGAGAGAGGGGAGGGAGGGACAGAAGGAGAGAGGGGAGGGAGAGAAGGAGAGAGGGGAGGGAGGGAGGGAGAGAAGGAGAGAGGGGAGGGAGGGAGGGAGAGAAGGAGAGGGGGAAAGGAGGGAGAGGAGACATAGAGGAGAGAGGGAGAGTGGAGCGGGAGGGAGAGAAGGAGAGGGGAAAGGAGGGAGAGAAGGAGAGAGGAGAGGAGGGAGAGAAGGAGAGGGGGAGGTAGGGAGCAAACAACATTGTATAATTCAACAGACCTTGACACCAACATTACAAACTTTCTGGACCTAGAGCACGCATTTCGAAATGTGCGTGCACCGCGACTGCGCGCGCATCGTCAGTGCGGACGCACCGTCAATGCGCGCACCGCGACTGAGCGCGCACCATAAATGCGGGCGCTCCATCAATGCATGCGCACTTCGAATGCACGCGCATGCGCAGTATAAAAACTCGATAGATCGGTTTAAGCAGGTATGAGCAAACCGATATATCCATATCCGGAAAAATCCCATATCGCCGTTCCCTAGTTCAAACTCTCGCAGGTTGAACGGGTTTTCCCGGTTAAACCTATTGAATGCCAGAACTCCTCTCCTATTGTGTATACCTACTCCAAAGATTGCTCTGTGGATTGTCATTGGCACTTTGAGGTTCAGAAGTGTAGAAATGTAAAATGACCGTGTATTTGACTCCAACATAAACAGATTGATGGTATCTATACATTTTATTTGATCTGATAAAACAATCATTCAAATTTAGATTTTGAGGTGGGAAATCAACAATGAGCTCTTGCAAATATGCAAAAGAATGACATTCTTACACTAATTAATAGCTGTTTACCTTTTTTAGGGAGAAGAATGACTTTTAACAAGTTTTTTTTTGTTTAAAAGGGTGATTTCAGAGAAGATAACTTTAATACAGCCATGCAGGTCCTGAGAGATGCAGGTGATCAAGCAAAAGGTGATCAGAGGGGTCGCAAAGGAGGAACCAAAGGTACAGAAAATAAATTTAACTTGGGGTGTGTTTGTGGTAAGGGTTACGACCTCTGGTGCAGGTAGATTCCGTTGAAATGCCAGCTAAAATTTTAGGAACTATGCCACTAAAATTTAAAGTTTGTGTTATTCCTGGGCAAAATAGTGAGTGGTTAACTTGTGCCCAGGCATATATACTGCTGTTCTATAACTGCTCATTAGGAAATGTATGTGAAGGTCCCAGTAAAACTCTAGGGGACAAGCATGATGTTGAAATGTATCCTCTGTGTGATGCGAAGCCATTGGGTGAGGATGAGGTTGATAGGGTTACAGAGCCCGGCATGGAAGAGGACAAGGTCCTGCAGATTTCTGGATAATCTGCACCCTATCGAGGGAGTAATTGAGGAGGCTGACAAACAGCGAGTTTGCATGTTATGAATGCTTGTATCAGAGTTTGGCAGCCAACGAGTGGCGGAGCCCAGCGATGTTGTGAAGGTGGGGAAAGCAGAGCAGGTCATGGCACAGATGTTGGGTAGAAAGGATATTGAGGGTCAAACAAGGTGTCAAGGCTCCGAACTGGCTTAATAAGGTGGAGTGTACATCCTTGGATGGTGTTGCTGTCAGCACCTGCGTTATGGAAGCGCTGATGGGAGCCAATCAATCGACCACTCCATCCTCCTCCACCGTCTATCCTTATTATTATGGAACTTCACCCCAGAGATGGGGCAGAATAGCTGGCAGCTTACCTGAAGATGGTGGGGAAGATATGCTGCTGATTATATCAATGATTTTACAACTTTTTAAATATTATGTTCCTAGGACCATCGAACGTTTTTAAGATTGTGAAGATGATAATGGAAAGGAACTTTCAGCCTGTTATCATTTTCAGCTTCAGCAAGAAAGATTGTGAAGCTTATGCTCTACAGATGTCCAAGCTTGATTTCAATACAGGTACCAGTGCTTTGGAAAATGAAATGTGCATTAATGTTCCTCGTGGCTTCTTAGATTTCTTCATCTTTAATAATCCTTAGCCCCCTTTCTCCCCATTTCTCCCTGATTTTGCCCCCTATCCATCTTTCCCTCCCTCCCCCTTATCCTCCTTTCTTCCCCCTCTTCCTCCCTGACTTTACCCCACCTCTCCCTCCCCCTTACCCTCTTCCCTCTTTCTCCCCGACCCTATTTCCGCGACTGTTTGCGGGATACTGCTGTGCGCAATTTGGCTGCTGCGTTTCGCCCACAAATATACAGTCAATTCTTCTACTTTCTTTCATCCTACTCCCCTCCCACCTCTCTCTTGCTCTTCTCCCTACCTGACTGTACAGTGTCTTGGGATGTCCTCTTGACATGAAAGGTGCTATATAAATGTAAGGATTGATTGATGGATTGATTGATTGAGTGATGGATGGATTGATTGATGGATCGATTGATGGATGGATGGATCGATTGATTCCTGCTTTTATTTGTTCTTATATTTGAGCGACTTCCTCCTGCCTCACTTATATATTCTTTCTGTGTTCCAATTAACATTCAATACATTGCATACTTATGCTCTGGTGATGTGCAGTATTTCTGTGTCGCTGTACACATACCCTTATGAACATTTCAGTTCTAATTCATGTTGCCTTTTCGATTGAATCAGCAAGGAAACAATCATTTGCAATCCGTACTGCATTGTTTGAGATCTTGGTTTAGATGGATGCTATGGCTCTGTTTTGAAGAGTGGAGAGATCTCCAGGGGTCATGATCCTGGTTTTTCATCTAAATTCATAAAATTGTCTCATTTTGCGGCTTTTCTGGTGCTCAGCAATTGCAAGTTTTGCTTACTAATAGCTGCCACTACACTTTAAAGCAATTCATTGTGTGAAGCTCTTTGATATGATAAGCCACTATATCAATTGCAAATATTATTTTTATAACCTCCCAAACCATGCATGCCTTTTCCTCTGTGGTTTTAGCAATCTACGGCTTAGAATCATAAGTAGTGAAGAATCCGAATGTTCAATTTGATTAGAACCTGAATTGAGGATTATCATGGGAAGGGAAACAGTGGAAGTTGGGTTGTAAGCACAATATAATGCAGGCTAGCCCAATCTCCCTTTGCTCCTTTAGACCTTTGTGTTAAAATGCTGCCAAGTCACTCACTCTGCAGCATATTTTTAATGCCGTAAATATGCGTTTCTGTCAGTAGTAGTAATTTAATAAGTTCACCTCTTACATTTCTTCTTCTTTAATGCCTCTTTCAAAAACATTAAGTATCGTTCAAGATGCCAAATTACTTAAATAACTTAAATATTGTAACTTGGATTTAGCAACTTTTAGTTTCCTGAATCTAGCCGATTCCATCTGGTTCATTAGTACTTCTGGGAGTTAGGGCATTTTTTTAAAATCGTACGGCTGGGGCTTGAAGCCATGTATTGCTTTTTGGAGAAATATTGCGGTTATGAAATAATCTTTTGCTTTCCTGGAGTTCGATGAATTTCTGAAGCTATTATATTTTGAGGGAGAGAAGAGAAAAAGTTTAGATAACATAATAAATATCTTTACATTTGATATCGTGCTTTATCACATGTTCAAGATGTCTCATAATTCTTCGCAAAATATATTTGTGGGTGAAACGCAGCAGCCAATTGCACACAGCAATTGTGGATTGAGTGACTAAATTATTTTTTTTTGAATGGATTACTACCCCCGGGAAAGCGATCGACTACAACCAGGTTTCTGTTTACTGCGAGGTAACAGCTTGAATTGAAGAAATAAACTGGATTGCAGTGTTTGAATTGTCCTCGAGTCATAAAATGTTGAAACTATATGTTTAATGTTAAGTCCTACATTTAAATTGTATTGCATTATAAAAAGAATCACCCATAGATATGGAGCACATGATACTGTAATTTAGAGTTCTTATTTGTTTCTAGGAACAATGAAAATCTCTATCCAAGTCGCCTCCCGGCAGTACATAGTACATCAGTTGGTGGTCGGATGTTTGTTCAGGTTGCTGTGCTTTGCATACAAAGTTTCCACTGTAGCCCAGAGAGTTGGGAGTTGTCATTGAGCAGAGTCCAGGCATTGATAGGAAGGTGGGTAAGTGAGCCTAGCTGTAGAGGAGCAAAGGTGGAATTGTGAAAACAGGTACATTTTCAAAATAAATAGATTTCAAAAGCCCAAAGATGCCTTACAACATGCATTCATTTAGTGGGATATCATCTTGTGCAAAATGAAGACACTATTATTTCTACAGTTGGGATTTCAGTTCAGCTTTGCTACAGTTCTTGCCAAACGCATCTGCAGTTGATTTGAAGGTTGAAATATGGTATAATTAAACACATAAATGTTAATTCAAGAATGGAAGGAACTAGTTTAACTTGTTTTTCATATTAAACCTGGCCTGCAGATTGTCCTTTTTAATTGTTATTCCATCTGTTTATCCTTCCTAAAGATAATGTCCGGATAAGAGTTTTTTGTATTGTGGATTTATGTGAAAAGAAGTGTGCGTAGTGCTGTCAGGGAAGGATTGCAGGATGTTGCAGAAGTAGGGTGGGTCAAGCCCATGGAGGGCTTTGAAGGTGAGGGCCAGGATCTTGAATTGAAGCCTGTTGAGTGATGGGCGAGTCGGGCGAGAATGGGAGTGATAGGGTCATTGAGCCTAGTGCAGGAGAGGTCACAGGCTGCAGAGTTCTTTCCATTGCTAAAAGCTAGACTGGTTTGGTGGGTCAAATGTTTCATTGAGTTCTTTAAAATGCTTTGACAATAGTGTACCAATGCAAAGATTTTTATTAAATTACTTTTTTTGTGTGAGTGCCAAGGGTCTGAGTAACAGGGCAATCCATCTCTTGCTTTAAAATATCCAAATTAAATTACTGAGAAATCACATATGCATGGAAATTTCTGTTTGCCCAGAATGGAATGTGCATTCTCTCCCCAAAGGGAGAGAACCTGCTGCATTATTAGTCACAGGAAATATCAGGCAAAGTTTGGCGTGTGTGTATAGTAGAGAGACAGAGAGAGTTGAGTTTACTGTTGGAGTTTAATCAGCTAAAACATGTATTGGCAAGCTTCCTTCTATTTGTTCAGCTAAGACCACCCCACTTATTATAATTAACACAACAACAACAATAACTTATTTGTATAGCACCTTTCATGTCAGGAGGATGTCCCAAGGTAGTGGACAGACGGTATTCTTCACCTGAGCTGGGAGGCTAGGGATTGGGGAGGGTGAAAGGCAGGAGGGGAAGAAGGTTGATCAAAACCAAGGTCAAAGAGTCGGGCCTTGAGGTGGGTCTTGAAGGAGGCAAGGAAATAATAATAATCCTTGCATTCTGATATAGCACTTTTCACATCATATTAAGGCCTCAAAGAGCTTCACAGAATATACTGTTAAGTGAATTGACTATATTTGTGGGAGAAACGCGGCAGCCAATTACGCACAGCAGTGTCCCACAAACAGTCGTGGATTGAAATGACCAATTTTTATTATTGTGGTTTTTTGGGGGGATGGATTATTATTTGGTGTGTGTGTGTGTGCTGAGTAAGCAAACTTGCCCAAGTTCGGTGGGTGGGAGCAGGAACATTGTCAAGGATAGTGGCTCGGGTCAGTGTGGCAGCCAAGACACGCACGCAGGAGTCAGTGCAGGAGGGTGGAGGGGATGGGGGGGCCATCTGAGACTAGGAGGGAACGGAGGACAGGGTAGCAGAAGGATAGTAGAATATACTTACACTATACTTACCCTACCCTGGAGGATTTGAAAATGGCGCCTGGCAGTGTGGTCAGACAGTGAGATTTGGCCGTTTTTCAGGCGGGGAATTTTGAATTGGTGGCCCTGCCACTGAAGCAGCTGAAATTAGCTGGTCGTTCACCACTGTAAGTTTGTCCACCTGTGGTTTCGATGTCTATCGCACCCGGTGACTTGATACTTTTTTGCCCGCTGGGGCCTACCTCGCCCAGCTTTCCTCATCCGAAACCTTCGGCCCTTGTTCCTTGCGTCTCCCGCTTGGTTTACCCAAGTTTCTCTAAACCGGGTATGAGTGCTTTGGCTTGCAGGGTTATCAAAATTCCTTGCTCCCAGGAACTGGTTTGCTTCTCCCACGTTCTGGCACTGAGCCAGACTGGCTGTTCTGTCATAAGAAGTGCTTTGAAGGCCTGTGGATTGACCTGATTTATGAGATGAATTGCTAACCCCACAGAGAATCAACTTAATACTGATATTCCATCATTATTGTTTCTGTTATGGTGCATTTTTACCAAGTTATGTCTATTCTATAACCATGCAAGTCTTTGGTCTTTTGGCTTTGATTGGGGTACAGTCTATACTTATGTAATTTTTAGCTATTCTCTATCCCCACTTTCAAATGTTAGATCCAGGAGGAAGCAGACTGAAAATAGTGATTTAGAAAGATTATCTAAATGCTGCCTGTGAAATTCAGCAAGAATATCCAGTGCACTAGCGCTTGTTAAAACATGAATGGGGCATATATTTATTTTTTGCTAAAGATTCTGCATAGTGTGTCTCAGTTATACAGGTAAAGGCTGACAGATTTTTTTTAATTAAAAAGGAGAGCATGGCAAAATCTGTCTGGAACGTCTTGATGCAGGTGCATGCTCCATGAAGGACTTTCAGGAGGTTTTGAAAAGTCTTTTCACAGAAAACAGGAAATTAAAAGTTTAAGTACCAATTATCCAGTAGACTTTAGAAACATGTTTGCGTTGCACTGGATCAGAGAAAGAGGCCTCTGTGGCTTTCGAAGTATGTGTTCATAGCTTTGTGCGTGCTAGTCGTACTAAATATCTGCCACTTGCAACGCATTTTATTCCTTAGAGACCTAGACTACATTTCCATTGTGCTTATATGATTGATATTTTTACAACAATTTTTTAACTTGACAAATAACTCCCAACATCATCCCCACCAGTTCCAAATGATGGTCAAAATATTCCATGTTTACATTTTTAAAATAAGTGCGGCAGAGTTGTTGCAAGGTTGACTTGTTCCATTTTGCTTTTGGACTGAAAGCAATCTTGTTTGTAAATATTGTAGAAATTCAACCACCTGGTCCTTTGTCTTGGAAATTAAGCAATAAAAGGTGTGTTCCAGTTGTATTTGAGAGAGGCAGGGTTGGGATGAGGGAAGACAGAGGTAGGAGGGCGGCCAAAGGCACTGTCGAAAAGGAGGGACTTGAGTTGGGCTTTGAGGAGGCAAGGGAGGGAGCAAGGCGAAGGAATTGTGGGATGGAGTTCCAAAGGGTGGGGCAGAGAGGCTGGAGCCTGCTGAATGGAAGGAATGGACAGTTTGATAGGGGTTTAGCAGGTTAGAGAGGGAGTATAGGAGGGAGTAGGGCTGCGGAGAACCTTGAGAGTGAGGACAAGGGTTTTGAATTCTTTCCTCTGAGGAATGAGGAGCCAGTGGAGCTGGGCAAGGGTGGGAATGATGGATCAGAGTTTTGGATGATCTGCAGCTTGTGCAGGGAAGAATAAGGGAGACCGATAAGCAGTGTAGTCAAGCCTTGAGGTGACAAATGGATGTATGAGGGTTTCTGCGGCCTGAGGGCTGAGGCAGTAGCAGAGTTGGGCAATGTTGCTGAGGTGGTGGAAGGCAGAGCTGGTTCTCGGCACGGATATGGGTGAGAAAGGATAGTTGCGGTTTAAACAAGTTGCCCAGGTTCCTGACTGGCTTGTTGAGATGGAATGTGTATCGATAGATGCTGATGCTATCAATGCCTGCGGTACAGAGGCGCTGCAAGCCAATCAGAAGTACCTTGGCCTCACTGACGTTCAGCTGTAGAAAGTTGTCTCTCATCCAGGACTTCATGTCTAACAGGCAATCTGTCAGGACGCCGGTTGTCCTGGAATCGACGGTGGAGGCAGAGTATTTTTAGAGTACTGTATAAATATTTCTATAAGTGTTAAATGAAATCACTGGTGTCAGCCTGGCTCAGCTTTTAATGCAAAATTGATAACAGGAGTTATAACAGTGGGTGCATCTTTTTATTGCTTAGTCTGCTTTCCACAAAAGAAAAGTCCTGTTTTTAGTCAATGGTTAGCTATTTGCTTGGCTGACTGACGCAGTTGGAAGTACTCTTGCACCTGATAATGTGCTGATAACCCCAAACGCAGTGCTTAGGTTGGTGCATTGTTGGAGGTGCCATTCTTCAGATGACATGTTAGACCAAAATCCAGTCTACCTTTTCAGGTGCACTTTCATGGTTGTTTGTGGTTTGCACTTCACATTACTGTAAGGGCTGAGCTACATTCTACAAGCTGAAATAAACCAATTTTAACAGAGTATTTGTACAATGCAGAATTGTTATGGTCAGATTTTATTAAGTTCAACAACAACCAAAAGTTCAGCATGTTAAATATATTTTCTCTCCCCTTCTCTCCCATTGCAGATGATGAAAAAATGCTGGTGGAGGAGGTGTTCAATAATGCTATTGACTGCTTGTCCGATGAAGATAAAAAGCTTCCTCAGGTGAGTGTTTCTCCAAATAAATCCAGTATTAAGTTGAAGCTTTGGGCCAAAGCATTGAGACCTCACTGAATGCCCTTTTCACCTGATGGAGCAGACCAAGTTACCAGTACACATCAACCTGGCCGAGTAGAGATTTCTTGATTTGTTATAGTAACTAGATTGATGGGAATCAGTGTCACATTAAAACAAATTATGTTTTAATATTCTTCATGCATGTTAATAAGATACTTGACAAATCATTGATTCATGAAGAATCTTTGTATAACCTGGAATGCATTGCCTGAAAAGGTGGTGAAGGCCGATTCGATAACAGCTTTTAAACGAGAATTAATTCTTTATTTAGTGAGAACAGGTCTGTTAGGTTATGGGCAGAGAGCTGGGCAGTGGGATTGAGTTGCTCTTTTCAAAGAGCCAGCACAGACTAAATGGGCTAAATGGCCTCCTTTTGTGCTGTAAAATTCTATGATTCTAACCTTTGGTGTTGGAGAAGTATAAATGTGGTATCATATTGATAACAATAATACCCATGCTTCTGTTTGATTTGGTGGCTTTCACGTTGGGAGGACTCCTCAAAAATGCTTAACAGGATATAAGTACAACAACAGATTGCATTTATATAGCACCTTTCGCATCAGAACGAAGTCCCATGGTAATGAGCAATTAGGGGTTTCCACTCTGCAGTTGGAATCAGACAAGGGTGGCGGGCCAGTGGGTTGGTGAAGGGTAGATGACCGAAAATGTGGTCTAAAAGAAAGGTCTTGAGATGTGCCTTGAAGGAGACAAGGCAGGGTGTGAACGAACGGGTTCTAGGATTGAGTTCCAGATGGTGAGGGTAGAAAGGCTGAAGGATGGTAGAGTCACAGCAAAGGACAATGGGAGTTAACACTAGCATCCCTGTGCAAGAGAAGGGTCTAGATTTTCAGTCCTATGTGTTATCACGCCTTTAGACGTCCTCCCAACGTGAAAGCCACTCTATAAATATAAATTTGTTGTTGTTGTATTCAGAAACTCTGCATTCAGGGCAGCATCAAGTTTATCTGTGATATTACTTGCAATCAAACAATCTGCTAATTACTCATTGTCAGTTGTGCGAAGACAGTTGGTATGAAGAATGGTTTGATTTGGCTGCAGGACTATACCCTGTGCTCCAGTTAACAGTTTTCTTGGGAGCATATTGTATAATAATAATAATCAAAGATTCAACTTAGTGGTCATTTAACAAAATATTAATATTGTTGAATCTTATTTTCTTGTAACAGGTTGAGCATGTATTGCCCCTTTTAAAAAGAGGAGTTGGAATCCACCATGGAGGATTACTTCCTATTCTGAAGGAGACCATTGAGATTCTTTTCTCTGAAGGACTACTGAAGGTATAGTTGATGTTTTTTGGAACAATAATGTACATAGAACTAGCAACTCGAGTTAGTGCTTTGTGTTCATGCAGGGAAATACATTGCAATATCCTTGTAAATCTATTTTGTTTAAATAAAAGTCACGGATGTAACAGTTTTATCACCCTAGATGGTTTTGAATGGAGTTTCTCCTTACCTACCAATCTTTGATTTGATATACTTGTAGTTTCCTAGTACAGAAAAAGCCTGTTTATCTGTGATCCGATCAACCGGATTGCTCGACCCCCTCCCGGGGCAATTCCCCATTCCAACAATCGCGAGTATGCTCACTTTGCACATGCATGCACATGCACACTTATTCAACTTACAAACTTAGGGATTTTTACCGATCAGTAAATGCTTTTTTTTACTGATCTTTTTACTGAGTGTGCTGGAATCCATACAATATTCTGTTACTATTTAGTGTATTATTGATATGATATGTTTTAAAATAAGTAAATTTTTTGTGTTGGGTTTTCGGCAACTTGCCGTCCGATTATCCGGCAAAGTCAATCAGTCGACCGCCCCCCCCACCCCCCCGGAGGGTGCCGGATAAACAGGCTTTTACTGTACCTGTATTTCTGCTCCTGACATGAAAGGCACTATACAAGTGTAATTTTGTTATTGTTGTTGTTTGAAATCTCTACTCTTAACTTTGTCTCTTCAGTTGCTGTTTCCTTTCAAAATAGTAAGACAACACAATACCCTTTATACAACCTATCGACATCATTGGTTTCTGCTGAAAATTAAGAAATGGTAGATTCAAAACTTGTTTATTTATTTGCATACTAATTTACCTCTTTGATTTTTCTTTGTAGGCATTGTTTGCTACAGAGACCTTTGCTCTGGGTATCAATATGCCAGCAAGGACCGTTCTATTTACCAATACGCGGAAATTTGATGGGAAAGACTTCAGATGGGTACAGTCAGTTTTATTTAATTTGACAATTAAATGTTACATGTTAGTTTCTCTAACAAAATTCTAAAATTTATGAATTTACCTATGTGACATCGGAAACCACAGCTCTTGTCAACCACCTACAGATGAATGTACAGTAGAAGCCCGTTTATCCGGCACACGTGGGACCTGGCCAATGCCGGTTAAAGTGCCTGCTGGATATTCGGGCGGCCCGCGGCTGAAAACCCACTAAAACATTAAAGTTATTTTAACACACACCATACACACCAGACTAAGGAATAACAGATAGTGGCAGAGTATTGTGTTGATGCTTGTTATTGGGGCTGCTGTCTTGCGCTTCTCACCTTTACTGATTGGGGTTTGCAGTCCAGAGATTCTTTTTTGAATGGGGAACGCCAGGCGGGTGAAAGAAGCGATAGCGCAATTTTAAAGTTGCACGACTTTACTAGCTACAAGCTGAAGCCCTAGACTCTACTAGCGGCAAACCAAAATACTGCACCTGCGCGACAATGTGGGTTACCGGCTAGCGTTATCAGCTTGCCGCTAGTATGACTTTGAAGTCATACGCGCTCCGTTTATTTTGCCCACTTGGGTGTGCACCATTTTGGGAGGGGTCGCTGGACTGTAAACCTCAACTGCAGCATCATGGCTTCAAGCGCAGCATCTACAAATGGGGGTGGGGGGGCGCAGGAGAGTGGTTTTGACGGTGAGTGCCAATGCAATATTCTGTTATTATGTTATTATTTATGCATTTACAATTGCTCCACTGCTATTGTTCCGGATAAGTTCCGGTTTATCGAATGGGGACTTTTTTGGTGGCCTGCCGGTTATACGGAAGTGCCGGTGCATCGAGTCACAGATAAACGGGCTTCTACTGTATTTGAATGTTCCTTATTTTACTGAGAAACCTTGCTTCCTCATTTTAGGACGGAAAGTGATGTTGAATAAAGCAGATTTAACTCAAATTAATCTTTCAAATGAAAATATGAACATGGCAGTTGTTCGTTATTTTTTCTGAAAGTAAAATTTGTTTTTCTAGGGTGTGTAATCCATACTCTAGAAGCACCTGTTTGCATTATTTAGCCAATGGTAAGCCTTTGGAGGTAAAAGGGATTTGCTTTCAGGTTCTGCTATGTCCCATTCCTATTTTAAGTCTGATATGAATGTTGAGCTATTTGAAGTAGGTTACCCGGTAATTTTGTGTTGTCTGTTTGCACCAATGAGGCCAGTTCACCTCTTGCCAGTCTCCATTCTCTGTGTTTATTTTGCTGAGTTGATTCCAGAGCTGGAACAGCTGAAAAAACAATGAGCCACGTGTGCACTTTATTTCTGCTCCCGTGCTCCTCTGGATCCAAAAGTATGAGTCGATGTCAGAAAGTACGGAACCATGAAAGGTGGATTTGACCAATAATTTCTCTACAATTCATACTGTGATCATGAATTTGACGCTATCCACTTTTTTCTGGATTGTGTCGCTTGCCTTGTTCTCTCCTACATTCTTTTCCCCACTGTGTTTGCTCAGGGTAAGCCAACAGAGTCTGGTAAATATGGCAGTTGCTGCTTCAGAAGGTATGAAAAACACCCGTTTATATTCTTCCTGGAGCCTTCAGAAGCACACGTTTAGTGGGAGCCAAGTGAGAACAATCCCTGTCCCCAGTGATTGATCTGCTCCACCAAGTCTTACTGGTGAGCCAGACAGCTGGTCTGCCAACACCTGTGTACTTCGGTCCACCTGATTCTCACCCTCTACCTGCCTGCTTAACAACAATAACAACAAAATTACAGTTATAGAGTGCCTTTCATGTCGGGGGGACGTTCTAAGACGCTGAAACAGGCCTCACTAACCAGGCCTCACCGATACGTCAACACGTTGGCGATTCACATCTTACCAGATTACTGCAGGAATATCACGGCTCAACCTGTTCATGTGTACTCAATGTCCTCAAAGCATGCATCCCAACAGCAGTCACTGGATAGAGAGTAGGAGCCCACAGCCCCATTCTTAGAATTTTTTAGCATTCCAACTACTGACTTGGCTGAGACAACTAATTTAACAAGGCGGGATTGAAAACAAGGTTTAGACACTTAAAAAAAAGCTTGACTCTTTGCAAACTGATTGTATGTTTTCCACATCTTTAATTAATTTTCAATCAGCAGTTGAATTACTTTAGCCTGTTCGCAGAGAACATCACTCCTCGTGAAACAGGGCTCCATTATTTTAATGCAGTTTGGCTGGAACATCTGAGAGTGTGAATATGAACAAGTCTTTTCTTTCTCAAAGATATCAGATTTTTTCCACACTAGGAGGGCTGAAACAACTTCCAAGTCTTTAGCCCATTTGTTTTGGCAAGGCTATTAAACCACATGCTTCAGCTTTGCTTTATATTATTTAGTTTCCTAGTTTGTCCTTTTTCATTAAAGACCACAACTATCCTAAACAACAAAGTTTTCATCACTAAATAGAAATGAAGCGTACAAGAGGTAGATGACAATTACATTATGATTTCTCAGTAAAGTTAAGTTTTTTATTACAATCAGTATTTGACATTTAGAAAATTCATGCAAGTGAGTCAGTTTTACTTTATGGTGCCAGGATAAAAGTTGCGCACTTGCATTAACTTTTCCCACCTAGGGTGCCTCCTCATCAGTGTTCAGGATGAACCAAATCATCATTATTATTATTATTACTACTATCCTTTTCTCTTTGAAAGGTTCGCCAAAATTTCACATTCATCAAGTACTATAAATCAGTTTACTAACATGAGGAGCATGTTGCTCATTCTATTCACTCTTGGTGATAATGCATCAGCCAGCCAGTGGGAGTACAACACCCAATATTCTGACCATACTCGAGGCTCCTGTGTGTTTCCAAATACCAGAAATCTTGACAAATACTTCCTCTTCTAATGTGCCAAAAGGCTGGGTAGTTTATTTGGCAAATTCAAATTTGCTGAACACATGAAAATCAGTCTACCATGAATCAACCTGGTTTACAGTATTTACTGGTGGTTCCCTATGGATTAAAAAAAAACATTTACAAGTACTGCTACTACTAGTGGCCATTCCCTTTTGGGGATAATTATTATTGATGTGGATGGACAGGATTCTAGGCAATTCGTTAGTATCAGTAGTGAGCTGAGTGTCCTGACTAACATCTTTGTTGGAACAGTAAGCCAACCTCCTAGCTTTCAGGTATTGAGTAAGTGAGTGTGTGTGTGAAAGGTATTCTCTGTGGACAGAATTAAATAATATCCATACTTACCTCAATCGACTCTTGAAAGTAACAGTGTGAACATAACAAACAAAGGTGCTGCATTATATTGACAAATAACATGCTTGTGGATGTGCAATCGTACTTCAACTTTCGAAGGAAAGTAGAACAAATTGTATATACAGTTGTATGCTGGCATAACACATTAATAACCGCCTACCAATGCAAGACTTATCGTTTAAGCGGTTGGAAATTGAACCATAGGTGGACTCAGCGTTTCCAGTGCCAGCTGGTGCAGCTCAACTGTCAGCGGCTACTGCACTGAACCTCATTTATCCGTCATCCTGAAAGTCTGCCATAGTTTTTTTTTGCTTGTCTCGCTGTGTTGGTGGGCTCTCAATCTGTTGTGGTCATGACACTTGACTCCACTCTGCTGGAGGGCTCAGCCCTTGCTCTGAAGCAAGGCTCGGCTCTCACCACTTATAATCTTTAATAACATGTGCTACAGGAGCACACTCATTATCTGAAGGATCTATTCCATCACGAGTGTCTTGGCTTGTTGTCAGACTAATCCCAATTGCTTTCTATGTAACTGCACATCTGGAATTTCAGGGCAAACTGACCTTTTGGGGAAAATTGCACATTATTGCAGAGGACAAAGTAGCAATGATCTCAAAACCTGTCCACACATTGCTTTTTCTGCAAAAACTAATCCTATGAGCGCTGCAAAATATTTACCATTCTGTGCCATGTGAGTGTCTTTATACTCACACAGTACTGTATACTTACATCTGTTTCTTTTGGTTGCAGAAATTAGGTTCTCCTGCACGTTAATTAAAAATGCTTTTTTAAAACAAAGTTGCTGTGTTAACCAAACACAAAGGTTCAGCACATCTCCAGGGTAGCAACCTAATCTGCATGAAGTGTCTGAAGTCAGCTGACTGTACCCAAGCTAAGGGGAGATGGCCCCAAAAAAGAATGACCAAAAACATAGGTTTTAAAGGTGGGAAGGGAGAAAGTGAGATGGAATTTCAATGCCTTCTGACTCATATTCCCCATATTCCATAATAATTTCTTTGTTTGGCAAGTATTGATTTGTACAAATTTTTGTGGACCTCATCTATCTTATTTAAGTACTCTTGAGAAGTTACCCTGCATGTAGTTCTCTTGTAAAGGTGAATTATAAATTTGTACACATTGGCTAATGTTGTAGTTCAGTGATCACTGTACTCTGTGGGCTTTGTAGAGCAGTTTTTTTTTATTAGTGACACTGGAACATTTGCTGCCACTTGTTCAAACATTTTTGACATGAAGTATATTTTCAAATGCATTCGACAAACATTTATGTAATTGTTTTTTATTCCTCTCAAATTATAGATTTCTTCAGGAGAATATATTCAGATGTCTGGCCGAGCTGGCAGACGCGGCATGGATGAAAGGGGCATCGTTATTCTCATGGTAGATGAAAAGATAACTCCAACTGTTGGAAAACAGCTTCTAAAGGTAATTAATCCAGCACCATTTAAAAAAAATTAGGTTGTCAAGATACAGTAAAAGCCCGTTTATCCGGCAACCGGTCAATCGTAACTTCCATATAACCGGCACATAAAAAAAAAAGTGTGCATTCGATTAACCAGAAATCATCCGGAAAAATGTTTTTGTTTTTTTTGCTTTTTCGGCCGAATATCCGGCATGCGCTTTAACCGGCATTGGCCAGGTCCCGAAGGTGCCGGATAAACGGGCTTTTACTGTATTTACATTTCACATAATCTTTAGAGTACCACAGACAGGCAAGGCCCTGCAGAATATTTTCTGCATCATTGTGCATTTTTATGTCCGTTTTGTTTTTAGATCAGCCAAATATTTCGCTTACCGTTACCAGCAAACTTCTGATCAGTCCAGTCAATCTGCCATGCTGCATTGCACTGGGCAGGTGGTGGGGGTGGGGAGTAGGATCTCCTTCTGGCTCTGAGGTAACATGTCTGCCACTGGAATGTAAGAATTGAGTTATTTTGTGATTTTGGTAGTTCACTCCTGAGCCTGAGGTGGGTGCGGTGTTCCAAGGTAATCCCAGACAGCCTTGTCAGCAGGATTTGGAGAGACAGGCCAGTCACTACGAGCCAGGATTCTTCTTGTTCAGTTACTCCCAAAGCCAAGATGTACCCTACGACAAAGGCCCTATATATACACGCAACAAGTTGTTTATCATTAAGCAGTAAAAAAAAAGTAGCCAGTGTTCGCGAATGACAAGTTATTTAGTTTTAGCTGATTGAATTCTAGTACCCCCAATGCCCACTCTGCGGTACTCAAGCCTTGCCAAACTTTCCAGCACCTGTCAGGTGAGTCCCTCCAGGGAGAGTGTCCACACCAGGCTGAAATCTTTCCATGCATATATATAACTCTGGTTATTCTTATGCATGGCAATGGATTTCTATGTGTATCAGACACCTGGCTGAAATCCCCAAGAAAGTTGATGAATTGCCAGTCGTTAAGCACAAATAAATTGAAAATAATATATGAACTTTTCCCTGGAATAGTTGATAGTTAAAGTAAATGGCAGATGCCTCCACCCTCTAACCCCCCCACCATGTTTCACCCTTGTATGTGAATAAGCAGTTCCCAACGTAGATAATGTGAGAACAAAAGATCGTACCTTCTAAATTAGGAGAACAAAAGTAACTAATGACCCAATTCCTATTTCTGTACTTCAACCCTTGACTCCTGGACCACAACTGTCCTGTCAGATACCTGTCAGATATCGAATCCTGGATGAGAGCCAACTTTCTCCAGTTGACCCAAGCCCTCCTTTGCTTCTGGCAGTGCCTCTTCACCTCAGGTGCTCACAGCATCACTATAGAGTGCATGGATGTATTCTCCACCTTACCGAACCAGTACGGAATCGTGGTCACTTGTTCAACCTTCAGCTGTGCTTTCAACACCAAATCCATGCCTAGACTTGTTCAGCCCTCCCCCACCTCCACAACATTGCCCACTTCCACCACTACCTCTCCCCTCAGGCAGCCAAGACCCTCATCCACGCTTTCATCACATCACGGCTTGACTATGCTAAGTCCCTGCTCGCTGGACTTGGCAAGTCTTCCTTCCAAAAGAAGTAGATTATTCAGAATTCTGCAGCTCATGTCCTGTCCCGCTCCATGAGCCAATCATTTCATCCTCACATAGCTTCACCGGCTCTTAATCCCCCAGAGGATCCAGTTTAAGATCTGCATCCTCACTTTTAAAGCCCTCCACGTTCTTGCCCTTCCCTCTCTCTCTCTGACCTGCTCATGATTATGAATCTGCTCCCTGCCTTGGCTTGGCGGGCATTGGCCTGTTCCGTTCCTCCCATCTGGCCTGCTCCACATCGGTGGCCAGTCTTTCAACCTTTCTGCCCCTACCCTTTGGAATTGTTATCCTGGAGTCCCTTCACCTTGCCCTTTGTCTTGCCTTCTTCAAGGCCCATCTCAAGACCTACCTCTTTGACCGAGCCTTTAACAATCCCACCCTCAGATCGTGTCAAACCTTGACTGAAAAGTTCGCCTGACACGAAAGGCACCATATAAATGTAATTTGTTATCATTCTAGAAAGTGCAGAAGATATTTAGTAAATTAAAGGTAAACTTGTGAAACCAGGATCTGCAGAGGGTTTCAAAAATGAACTGCAAAGTTCTTATTAATAATCCTTTTGTAGTGACTATTTCTGGGTTGTCAACAACAATAAATTTACATTTACTTAGCATCGTTCCAGGCAGGAGAACGTGCCAAATCACTTGGGAGTCCTGGCTTGACACCCAAGCTGGTGGGAGCTGAGTGCGGGGAAAGAAGTTCACCATCAGTGTTTCATAGAAGCACTAATTTGTATATTGCAGCTTTGAATACATGTTGCCACCCAAAGTTAGATAATCTCTAATCTGCCTAGTTCAAACTTTTTGCTAAATTGCCTTGATAAGGCACCAAGTGTCTCCCACAGGAATGGAGGGAATGTTCTGCTGACCTTTGTTGTGCAGCTCCAACCAGCCAGTTAGAGACCAGCGTTCCTGGAAGCGGGATGCCTTTCTGCCCTCTCAACCTCATGGCAATGCAGCCAAATAAAGAAATTAATAGTGGAGGTCTTTGTCTAAGAAAATTATTGCTCTCTGAAATCCTCTCCATCCAGTGGTGGCGTGAGAATTTGGGAACTTTTTTTATGAGGGGCAGTAAGACATTTAAATGCTCTTTACTGTTCCACTTATACTGCACAGTTAGCATTGATTCATACTTTGGGGATATTGTTTCCGAGTCCATCTTCCAAAACTTTAGATAGTTTCATAAATTGATTTGATGTAAAATATATAGTATACATCAGACTTGCACTACAGTTAATTTTCAAAGAACGTTTAATACTAAAGCAAAAATTCTTTGGCGACCCTTTAGGCCACCATGAGCCTTGTTGGTATTCAATAAAGACACGGCTGTGTGTTTAGTCATTTGGTGCCAGAGAGGTTTGCCTTACCCTGGCCTGTGTGATTTTTGGAATGGGAAATACAAATACTGTTTTCTGCTCCAGATTACTTTGTTGTTGAAAGCAATAAATCACACCAGTATTATAAAATCAGCACAAAAAATAGTTGTGTTTGTCTATCCACGAGCAATTTTGTTATTTGGCAGTTAAATTATTTTGGCAGCAAACAGTATTTGTGAAATATCGTAAAATAAAATTTAAATGTATATAATTGCTACAACAGATTATGTTTTGCCTGTCTCAGGCATCAGTTTCACAATCTATTAATTGTATGGTTTGCAGTGAACAAGCATCTCCCATATGCTGGACCAATATTGTGGATTCAGCTTTAGCTTTTTTTAAAAAAAAGTTTTACCTCACTCGTTCAATGCGGGTTTTGACTTGGTTTCATGTTCACTTGGTTTAAAAAAAATTGCAGACATGAAATGCTCCCTCCTTATCATGCAGATATCTACATTCCAATACCATTGAGATGAATTGCTCTGATACAAGAAAGGTGAAGATAATTTATTTAAAAAAGTGTAAAGTCTGATATTGATGTAGAGAATGAAACATCACTTTACAAAATCTTAATTCCTGAAAGTAGGTGTGCAAATGAGTCATTTGGATTGTGTGAAACTGATTTTTCCAAATTTTTACTGTAACCACTGTTTATTAGATTGGTCTTGGATATACTTCATATGAGATTTTTACTAACTAGCCTCTAATATTTCACACCTTGCAAGAGAAGTCAAGTATATTCTTTTATCAGCTTCAAGTCCCACCTTTCTCTTCGACCGCGCTTTTGATCACCTTTCTACCCATGCCCCTGCCCCTGCCCCTGGCTTGGTCCCGGGATCCGCTATTGTGAAGCGCTCTGAGATGCCGTCCGGCGTGGAGGGCACTATATAAATAAGTTGTTGACGCACGTCTCAAAATGCTTCAGACCGTTTTGACCAATTACAGATTTAATTAAATAAGAGGTTGCTCACAAATTGATTAAAACTGGGTCTGCTGTGTGTTTTCTGTTTATACTCTGGGTATAAACTGTAACCAGTAAAATATTTAGTAATGCTAGCATTTATTGTAATGAGTTGGCACCGATGAGTAATGCGATGCAGATTTAGTGTCATTGTAGATCACATGATGACATCAATTTTCCAGGATTTCTTGATCAAGAAATGTTGTCTGTGAATCACAAAAACATCTGCACAAACTCAATAAATTTTTGGAATGAGATTCCCATGAGTCAGAGTGACAGACCTCCAGTAACCATACTGCAAAACAGCCAGCTACCTTTTAAAATTTTTATTATTTTTAAATTGATTCTATAGCACAGGTATTTATGGCATTCAGCTTTTTAGAAGTATCTGACTTTCTGTTGTGCTTGTTTGAAGGGAATAGAGCTGTTCACAGTGAATCTATTCTGTAATGAAAGGAAAAAAATGACTTTTTAAAAAAAAAAGTTGTTTCCCAGGTATTTTTAACTGAACAAAACAGTACATGGTTTAAATTTGCCAAATTTATTTACTTGCCTTTAGCTGAAATTTTAAAACGTACATTGAGGTATGGGGGGAGTACAGTTAATTTCTATTGGAAAAAGCTTTAAACTTTTCTCTTCTGTAAATCATCTATACATTACATGGTAGAGACTAGACTTGGTGGTGCCTCTAATCCAGATGAGCACATCGAAGGGAAGGTGTGCATGACCAGAGAGCTATTTTAAGGTTGTGGGTGGAACTAAACCTACAGGAAGCAGGAACTGCAAAAAGATGGGAAAGCACTTTCAACATGTACTAATAATACTTGCATTTGATTTAGAGTTTAGCACGTCTTCTAGATGTCTCAAAACCGTTTCACAGAAGGTGATTGACAGCCTGAAGGTACTTATGGATGGACAGGTACTCCACCCAATCCTATGAGGTTCCAGCTATCAATCAGTCAGGATTTGACTCCAATTCCTTCCCTTGTGCTTGCTCTGATTGGTTCCTGTGTAATGTTTTGCTGATAATATTGACGAGTGCTGCACTAGAAAAGTGTGTCACTGGGACATTGGAATGTACTTGAGTATGGTTGAAAGTGGAGTCTTGTAGCTCAGTGGTTAGAGCACTCGCCTTACAAGAGTGAGACCTATGTTCGAATCCAGGTGGGTCAGGGCAAAACCTTGGACAAGATTCCTTACTCACACATGCCTAATAAATAATTTGTCCCCAAAAAACTGATAATTGGTCATTTCAATCCACGACTGTTTGTGAGGACACTGCTCTGTGCAATTGGCTGCCTCGTTTCGCCCACAAATGTACAATCAATTCACTTCACAGTATACTCTTTGAAATGCTTTGAGACGTCTGGAAGACTTGAAAAGTGCTGTATCAAATGCAAGGATTATTATTATTGTGTCTTTTCTGTTCTTCCACCCCCTCACTAATGACAGCCTGAGCTGCTTGTGAATGGCAATTTGACTCCGCCCATCTCCATCCTGGAGTCGCTCAAGACATATTAGTAAGTAAGTTCAGTAGTGATTAGTGAGTCGATTGGTCCAGATTGACTTTTTTTGACTGAATTTACTGGCATATTTAAATAGGTAAGGACACAAATGTATTGGGACTGGGTGTTTTACCCAATGTCTGGGGTTACCAGGTGTCCGACTAAAGCAGTTTCCACTATATATCTCATACATAGGATTCTAATTTGCGGCATTTCTTAATAAGACCTTTCCGTCAAACCACAATCACCACAACAGGAGTAAATTACGTTGGAGCATAATTTCCGTGCATTGCTTTGATGTATTCTCTTTGCATGATTGATTCTTTACAAAGCAATCTTTTTAAATCCTGGAAATTAAACACCACTGTAATGTAGGGTCCGGCGATATATCGATATATCGATAAAACCCGATATAATTTTCATATCGATATGCCGATATAGGCATTTAAAAAATATCGATATATCGGAAAAACAATATATTGAGGTAAAAAATCGGGATGCGAGCACACTGAACTACAAGACCCAGAATGCTCATCTCTATACACAATGCACAGACCGAGGTGCAAAGCCGCCATATTGTATTCATAGTCCTCGAATACAATATACAGGTATGCAAGGGCTGGGGGGTGAGAGAGACGGCTGGGGGTGGGGTGGTGGGTGGGAGAGAGACTGCTGGGGGGGGGGGTGAGGGGGAGAGAGACTGCTGAGGGGAGGGGGAGAGACGGCTGGGGGGGGAGGAGAGGGGGAGAGAGACGGCTGGGGGGAGGGGGAGAGAGACGGTGCGGATGGGGGAGGGAGAAAGAGACGGCTGGGGGGGTGGTGGGGGAGAGAGATGACGGGGGTGGGGGGTGCGAGAGAGAGAGACGGCTGGGGGGGGAGGAGAGGGGGAGAGAGACGGCTGGGGGGAGGGGGAGAGAGACGGCTGTGGGGAGGGGGAGATAGACGGTTGGGTGGCGGAGAAGGGGAGAGAGACGGCTGGGAGGAGGGGGAGAGAGACAGCTGGGGGGAGAAAGACGGCTGGGGGTGTGAGAGAGACGGCTGGGGGGGGAGGGAGAGAGAGACGGCGGGGGAGGGGGGAGGGAGAAAGAGACGACTGGGGGGGTGATGGGGGAGAGAGACGACGGGGGTGGGGGGTGCGAGAGAGGGACGGCGGGGTGGGGGGGGGCGAGAGATGGGGTGGATGTGATAATATACAGATAGATAGAGATGGGGGGGATGGGAGAGAGGGAGAGAGACACATAGACAGAAAAACACAGAGATGGAGAGAGTGAGAGACACAGAGAGAGAAAGATATTTACCTCCTGAGAAGATAGGCCCCGAATGCACGTGCACCCGGGATGCGCGCGCACTCCGAATGCGCAGTATGAAAAAACTGAAAATATCGATATTTCGGTATATCTCGATATGAGCCCATCGATATATCTAATCGGAAAATTTTCCATAATGACGGACCCTACTGAAATGTAACGTATATTTCAAATATAGTTCACGCAAAGTGATTTTTTAAAAACTAAAGAGTGTGGAGGTGGGGTGGGGGAAGTAGATAGGTTGAAAGCCTGCTGACTGATGGGTATTATCAGCATTTTACTTGCTGTTTGAATGACAGATTACCCTCTACAGGTGTTCACGAGGCTAATGGTGTTATTTATTTTCATATAACCAACATTTTAAAAAATCATTTCTGAATTCATCCAGCAACTTATTAAGTTTTAAGTCAGAATTCTTACTGAATATCCAGATGTTTTAGGGAGTTTAAAGTAAATACTGAATCTAAGTTATTGATGATGGACATTTTATTTGAAAAAAATTCTGACGGATAATAAATTCCTGCGGCTAATTATTCAAAAGATTAAAAATCAAGTTTACATGGCTTCAATTATGTTGTCAAATTTGTTTCTGCTGATTTCATGCTGTGCTGAATCTCCATATAGCTCAATAGAAGTGTTGAACCTTTCATCGCTGTATTTAAGTAAATGATCTATTAGCTGTTAGAATTTATAAATTGTATTGTTAGCTTTGGGAGATTAACTAAATAGCAGAACCAGATGTAGTATACATGATATAAATAAACACCTGATTGCCTGTCTAAAATCAGTGAAAATGTGCTGAGGAAAATAACCAATTTATTACTCCCTGAACTCTACCAAGAATGTGAAGTTCTGTCATCTGTCTCGTAAGAACTCAAAGCTGTGCTTTTCAGTTTTATGGGGACTAATTTGTGACTATCCCACTGGCTCTGGCATGTCCTGGTGAAGTGAAATTGGATTTAAGACGGTGTTCAATGGTTGGCTTGTGGATCTTATACTTGAGGGAAGTCGGTCTGCAATGTTCTCAAGTATTTTTGGTAATTGACCTGTCAGACTGAACTTTAAAGGTCCCTGTATCCATGAGTCTTCCGATTTGGCTCAAAGTAGCATGATGCTAGCTGGATAAGCAGTGGATTTTGAACAGATTCATCTACATATGAGGAACTATGAAGGTTTAACTGGTTTATGTCTTGGAGACTTACAGCTGTGGACTTTCATAAGATATACTTTAATATAAACATAAAGCTTCTTTATCTCAAGCGCTCCAATTTATCCTCTTTACACCTGCACCCAGAGAATTTATACCTAAATGAGATTGTGTAGACAAAGAGTCCACTAAAAAGGAGGAAACTATTTAAAAAATGAACTAAGACCATTGTGCATTTGAATAATATTCGGTTGTAAATGTATTTAAACTTGCAATGATTTTTCACCAACATTTGTGATTGTTTCAATGGTATTGTTCTTATAGAATTCTTATACAAATTAGTTTTATTGCAACAGTTAGCATGGGAGGTATAAAAGTAATGATTTGACACCAACACCAGATTGTCTGCAATCTAGTAATTCAGTACCCTAACAATAAATTACAGTCTCGAATATTCCTAGTCGATCAAGAATTTCACGAGACCAGTCGGAAGATGCATTGTGGGACTTAGTGGATTTTTGGAGGGATTCTGTGCAATTCTTCATGGAACAACATAACTAGCCTGAATTTCCCAAATTCTCTGTTGCTGACTTTAAAGCAGAAAATTGGAGTGCCTGAGATTGGAATCCAGTTCTCAGTATAGCCGGAGTATCAGATTCTGTGTGCCCCACGGTCTGCTGTACCTTGCTGCACTTCACATTCTAGTTATGTTTAATGGATATTAAATCAACCATAATGGTTCCCTTGATTATGTAAACTGTCTATAATATATGGCGTAATTTGTTGGTTACTAAAAAAAACTCGTCTGAGAGTCATGTCTGAGATTTTAATAAGATCACTTAGAGCAGTGGAATGTGGAATCCAAAGCAGTGGAATGTGAAAGAGGTACTTTGTACAAAGCTGTTTATTTTCAGGAGAAATTGGGAAAGCTGAAAGTTGTCGTTATCTCAAAAGCTTTTTTCCACATGTTTTGCAACTATTAAAGTACAGTCGGTGGCTGCCTTTGATCATTTTTATTGATGTAACAAAGTAATGTGGCACTTTATAAAGTATATGTGAATTGAGTGTGCCTTTATGGTAGGTACTTCTGTGTGGTCTGGAGCTTATTCTAGGAGAAGCTACGAGTCTCCCATTTAAAAATAAATGTCCTTCATTAAAGTTTAGTAAGTCTTGATGCAAGTATTTCTTCATGAGTAGCTTGTGGCAACCTGATCTATTTTTAGCGTAAGAATATGTATAGGCCTACTTAGTAAATAAGTCTTTTCGTAATAAACCGGAAGAAATGGTTTAAAAGGAATTAGTCTGGCCAAACCTCCACCCTGTTGTTTAATTGTGTGTGTGTGTGTGTGTGTGGTGTGGTTGTGGTGTATGTGAAGACTATTGCTCTCCAGTAATATTTTTTTCATATAGGCAGATAACCGATTTATAGTGCATTTTGTTTTCTGTACATAGTTTGGGAATTTGAAAGCAAAACAATTTTAAAAGACATAGTATTATATGCTATGTCAGTATTGTTTTGTGTAACTTGTAGTATTGAATTTAAATTTGCTCTTTTACTATAATTTCCAATACAGTATACTACAACAACAACCAAATTACATTTATAGAGCGTCTTTCACATTGGGAGGACATCCCTAGGGGCTGATGTTTAGTGGAGGAGGGAAATCTAAAAAAGCGCTTTCTGTTTAAAATATTTTCCTTCTTCCCCATCCCACCCAAAAATAGAAGATTGTCCAAACTACATTCTGTACAACAGTTTATATTTAAATAGCATCTATATAGAGAGGATTTCACACTGGTGCCTACCCTATCCCCACTCCATACTCGTTTCCTGACCCCTGACTGTTCAGCACATTGGGACATCCTCCCGATGTGAAAGGCGCTTTACAAATGTAATTATGTTGATGTTGACTGGAAGCCTAAGCCTTTGGAGGGGAAAGGAGAGAATGGTGAGAAATTATTGCATTTGAAAACTCTAGAACCCAACTCGCCTTCTTTATTGCTACACAATTCTGCTGGTGGCACTAACTGGATGTGTCTTTAATAATAATAATAATCCTTGCATTTGATATACTGCTTTTCACATCTTCTGGATGTTTCAAAGCGCTTCACAGAATATACTGTAAAGTGAATTGACTGTATATTTGTGGGCGAAAAGCAGCAGCCAATTACGCACAGCAGTGTCCCACAAACAATTATGGATTGAAATTACCAATTTTATTATTGTGTTTTTTTTGGAGGGATTATTATTAGGTGTATGGAGTAAGGAAACTTGCCCATAATTTTTCCCTGACCTGCCTGGATTTGGTCTGAACACAGGTCTCACGTTTTTAAGACGAGTGCTCTAACCACTGAGCTACAGGACTCCACTGTATGGGGATGAAACATTTGGATCACTTTAGGCACTGATCTGAATCCTATGTTCCTGCTGTTGGAAATGTACGAATCAATGAATATTCTAAGGTTGGCTTGGAGTCATTTTAAATACCTTGGAGAATGTTTGGGTTTCGATAGGGAACTAATGGGTTGGATTGTATATTCTCAGTGGAAGGATTGAGTTTGATGGGCCAAATAGCTTTTCCTAGTTTCAGGCTTTCTTACATACATACATTTGCTGCAGTTGCCAGTTGGGCATTTTCACAGCAATTTTGGAGTAAATAAACTTGTTCCAAGATGTTTGTTGGCTAAAGATCTCTGGTATGGCAAAAACCCCCAGCTCTTCCAGAAAAAGAAGTCAACACACTATCCCAATTAATCTCAAGAAAGTACTTTTTTTGGCTTGTGTTTGTGTGTATTTATCAAATTTATGTCAACAGAATTTACAAATATTTCTACTTCTCTGAAATCTAAGACCGAGTTTAGAGAGACGTTGCCATGTTTTATAAATTGAAGCCAGTTTGTGTTTTTTTACGATATTCTGTTGTCAAAATCATATTGATTGACTTTGTCAGGGCACACCAAGGACTTGTATAGAGGGATCAAAGTTTTCTTCTTTGTGGAGGTTTAAGTGCAATGCTGGCAGAAAAGCAATGAATTGGAAAGCATAACTACGTTTATTGAACCACAAAGTCTTAATATTTGTATTTATAAAGCAGTTTCCACAGTGTATCCAGATGTGCTTCAGATCTTTATAGTAAATAAATAGAATATGCTACATTATTTAGACATAAAACAATGACAAGATTTGCTTTACAAGATGCTTTAGCTTTTGTATACCCTGGCGTCATTTTCCGATGTCCTCTGTTCCGAAATGCTACCCTGTGTAAAGGGCTAGGGGGGTGGGAACTGTATAAATGCACCATGTTGTTTCTATCCGTACACATATTGTTTCTGATTTCTGGATTTAACTGTTTTTTATGGTGCTTTCAGACATTTATATATTTATACAAAAAATATACAGTCAGTTCACTTTACAGTATATTCTGTGAAGCGCTTTGAGTTGTCCAGAAGACGTGAAAGCACTATATCAAATGCAAAGATTATTATTATTTATCTACCTTCCGTAGATTTCCTGTTCCATGAGATTTCTTACCTCTGATGCAATATTATCTGTGTGTCTCTCTGATCCAGCAACAGTACTGTATTCATTCTAAAAAATCACCATTCAGCATTTTATTTTCTCTCCATTGGTATTTTATCCTTTCACTAATCCTAAATATTGACCATATTGGGGATTGTCGCTATCATTGTTCAGGGTTGTGGAGACAGGCACATTTTCTGTACCTAGCCTTAAATACCATGACAATGGCAGTTCTTGTAGGTAAAACCTATCAACTCGTTTTGGAAAATGTGTTGCAGAAGGGTATATTTTTCAAGCCAATACTTGATAACTTCAGAGTCTTTGAAGCGCTCTTTTAATATCCAGGAATAAAAGTGTTTTTGAATGGGTTACACAAAGATTGCTTTTATAACCGTTTTTATCTCTAGAGAAATGTCTGTCACTGTGTTTTGACAACTTGATGGTCCTCCATTTTTCAGGGTACAGCTGATGCCCTTAACAGTGCCTTTCACCTGACGTATAACATGGTTTTGAACCTGCTTCGCGTCGAAGAGATCAACCCCGAATACATGTTAGAAAAATCCTTCTACCAATTCCAGAATTACAAAGCAATCCCAGGAGTGGTTGAAAGTGAGTAATAACCTTTTTAAACTTCAGTAGTTAATAGCTAGAACAAAAGACGGTGGTGTGATCCGAGCTATGTTTATTTAAGAAACAGTAAGCTTGACTGAATTTTGCTGTGATATAACATCAAGTGCGGCAATATGCTAGAACTGGCATTTGTCATGCATACTTTTTATTAAGACAATTGTTTATTGTTTTTCTCTTTGTTGAAGTTGAGCACTATGTAAAATATAGTTTTACATTCACATCCACCATCTGTGTTACATTTAGGACAAATTGTGCTCAGTGCAAATCAATTGAATTAGTTGAATTCTCAGTAGCTTTGGTGGAATGGCCCTGCATTGACTCAATTATACAGCTCCCAACAGATATTTTAAATCTGGAATACAGTAATATGTTTTCAAGTTGTAGCCACCCTCTGTACTTTACCCAAGTGGTTGTTCTGCATGTGGAATGTTTGTAAATGTAGGAACACTGCATCCAAGTCAGTTCCAATTTCACCAAGGCAGACATTCATGTTCTAATCACTTACCTGCAAACTTGGGAGAAATTCTAGCACACTTGGTAAAAACCTCCCAAGTTCGTAAGTTTAATAAGTGTGCATTGCGCGCATGCGCAAAGTGAGCATACTCGTGATTGCTGGAATAGGGAATTGCCCCGGGAGGGCGTAGAGCAATCCGGTTGATCGGGTCACGGATTTTACTGTAGTGTGTTATGCATACGATTAAATAGACTGAAGTACCAAAGTCTTGATTGAATATTATTGTATACAATGGTTTCCAGCAGAAAAATAATTTCATCCTTGAAAGTAAAATGGTCAGAAACATGACTGAATAATGGATTATATGTCTGGATTATTTTCTGCAATTCTCAATTATCTTTGGAATTGAGGAGAAATGTTGCAGAGTTTTCTTTTGGGAGTTTAAATAAATTGGGCAGAGTCCATGATGGTGGCAAATTGTACATTATTTCTGGAAGGAACTGAGTGACCTTTCCTCCTTTAATGTTTGCTTACATTCTTTCTCAATTATCCCAACATTATCCCCCAACACTAGCTGTCCTTATGACCTTTGAGCAAGATTATGAATTCCAGCCAAAAAATGAATAGCTTTGTGCTGAGTGCAATCCCATAGTGCGGGTTAGATGTAATGCAAATGGTATCCTAGCTCAGTAAAGCACACCAGACATGATCCTGAATTTATTTTCTATTTCGGCTTTCCTTCTGACTTGGGGCTGAGAATTGAATAGTTCTGTGTTTTGGACTCCTGGCTGCTAAAGAGCCAAATCAATATTGTCTGGATTCATTTAATTTGGAACGATTACAACTAGATGTGAGAAGACGTTAAACTCATCTGTCAGGCTTAATTCAAAATCTAGGATGCTGATATGATGCCAACCAATATTTTTCTCCTTTGAATGTTCTTATCAGTCAATTCAGATTCAATTCTCAAATTACCCCTTAAAAAAATTATTGGGTGGCACAATGGTACATTCACTTTGTGGTTGTTTTTGGACCTTGCTGTGTGCAAAATGGCTTGCTGTAGTGATCCACAAAAACAGTATTTGCAAAAAAAAACTTTGAGATGTTTAAATTCTATAAAGTCTATGGAAGAAAATTACTTGCTTTCTGTTGGTAACTTTTAAAGGGTCATTTTAAAAATGTTATTAAAGTGACAGTATTTTCGTTAATATGGCAAGAGCCATAATGTCTTGCATTAAAACTGAGCACATGTACACAATTCTAATCAGTCTAACCATTGCAATGAATAAGGTATGGATTTGCTGGCTCACATCTTCTGTTGCTGACATAATAATAATCTTTGTATTTGATATAGCGCTTTTCACGTCTTCTAAACATCTCAAAGTGCTTCACAGAATATACTATAAAGTGAATTGACTGTACATTTTGTGAGCAAAACATGGTGGCCAATTGTGAATGGCAGCATCCCACAAACAAGTCTTTGATTAAAATGACCAGTTTATTTTTTTTGAGGGATTATTATGAGACGTGTGTAAATGGAGTAAGGAAAACTTGCCCAAGGTTTTGTTTCACCCTACCTAGGTCTCTCGCTTGCGAGGCGAGTGCTCTAACCACAATGCTGTGTAAAAGTGCAACCCATAGTTTCATCTCTATGAACTGCTTTGGAACACGACTAATGTTCTGGTATATTAAACTCATAAAATACAGGGTTAAAATGACATTTTCTGTATTACAAATAAATTGTACAAAGAGAGTTTCTAACCGAATTGATTTCATGCTAACTTCAATAACAACAGGGAACATTTTTTAAAATCAAATTGCACAGTGCCTACAGCCTTAGGTCTGCCTATAATCAATACGTAATCACTGGGGACTTTATGACTTATTGGTCCAGAACAGACTAGAGATTAAGTTTTTTTTTAAATGTTAAGTTTCTCCAAATTAGCAATTTGCTGTAATATCTAAAGGCATCTCTGTCTTTTATAGTAGAAAAGAAAACTATTATAATAGTACAGTAAAAGCCTGTTTATCCGGCACCCTCGGGACCTGGCCAGTGTCGGTTAAACGGATATTTGGGCGGCAAGTTGCCGAAGAAACAACACAAAAAAAATTAACTTTTTTTTAAACATACCATATTAATAATAGATTAAATAATAACAGAATATTGTACAGATACTTACCAATAAAGCAATAAATATTGATTACAGTCTATAAACACAGCACACTATCACAAAGCAAACTTCTACAATGGCGGACAGAAGAGTGTTCTTCTTAACGGGGCACTGTCAGTTTTCCCTCCTTTTTTTTCTTTCTATCTTTATCTCCCTCCTTCCCCCTCTCTCTCTTTCACACACACACACACACACACAGTCAGTCTGACATCTCAATGACTCCAAAACCAACCCCTTCCACTCCTCATTTTCCATCTAAATTAATCAACTCACCCCCTCTCTCTCTCTCCCCTCCTCTCCCCCATCTCTCCCTCCCCCTCCCACTCCTCTCTCTTTCTCCCCCTCCCTCTTTCCTCCTCACCCTCTCCCTGCCTTTCTCTCCTCCCACCCCATACCAAAACAGTGTATAAACCGACTGTACAGTCAAGCTATACAGGCAATGTAGTATCCGTCAGAGAGAGAGCGGGAAAGAAAGAAAGGGGAAGAGATAGAAAGAGAGAGGGAGAGATAGAGAGGAAGGAAAGAGAGGGAGAGAGAAAGAAAAAGAGGGAGAGAAAAAGGAGAGAGAAAAAGGAGAGAGGGACAGTGTCGCTTTAAAATGAAAACCTGGAAGTGCCACTACCGGCAGCATTCAGAACTAATCGTACTGTACTCTTGTGCGACAATTGACTCATTAAATGCGCCACTACGATTGTGCTGGATAAGATTTGGGTATTTGAATGGGGACCTTTTTTTTAAGGTTCAGGTTATACGGAAGTTACGGTTGATTGGGTCATAGATAAACGGGCTTTTACTGTATATAGTTTTTTAAAATTATAATAGAAAACCATTGTTTTCTTTATGAAGTCCTGTAGCTCAGTGGTTAGAGCACTCACTTTACAAGCGAGAGACCTGGGGTTCGATTCCAGGCAATGTGAAACCTTGGGCAAGTTTCCTTACTCCATAAGCCTAATAATAATCCCTCAAAAAAAGTAATAATCCTTTCAATCCATGACTGTTTGTGGGACACTGCTGTGTGCAATTGGCTGCTACATTTCACCAACAAATATATAGTCAATTCACTTGAAGACTAGACTAGAAGTCTAGAAGACGTGAAAAGCGCAATATCAAATGCAAGGATTATTATTTTATAGATGGAATTATTAAGGAAAACAACACCTGAAGTTTATATTCCATTGTTCACATGAAATAAATTAAATATTCACTGCCATTTGTACTTAATATAAAGATGATCTCACCTAGACAATACCAAAATACATAAAAATCACCCAGCTTGAAGGAAACAACATTTTTATTATTATTCTCTCAGCCTTTCCCAACCACACTCAGTAGTGTTCATACAAGCAAACGTTAAAAAGTGTCTTGAAGAATTGCCTTGAGTCTTGACCCAGAATTGCCTGGTTTAGGAAAATCTGTATTGGTTGAGCTGTACATTTCCATATGAGTGCACAATACCGGAAAAGACTTACAATGCAGTTAACATGTCTCAAAAGTTTTTTTTCCAAATCAACTCAACCCATCTATTTCTCAATCAATTTCTTTGCCAAGTAGTTATCTAATTTCCTCTTAAGTTTGTTAATTAAATCCAGGATACTGTCCAATATTTTGTCTGCAACACACTCCATGTCCTAACGTTTACCAAATTTTTGCTTCTTCTTTGCAAATTGGCATTGCAATTCTCTGTTCTTCAATTCCTAGGCACAACTGTTTCCAATGTGTTTCTAGATTTTCTGGAAAGAATATACAGTAAAAGCCCGTTTATCTATGACCCGATCAACCGTAACTTCCATATAACCGGCACCTCAAAAAAAAAAGTCCACGTTCGATTAACTGGAATTTATCCGGAAAAATACATTTTTACGAATATCCAGCATGCGCCAGGTCCTGAGGGTGCTGGATAACACAGGCTTTTACTGTAACTAATTTCATTGGCTATTTCTTTGAGTACCTTTGTGTTCATTCCTTATCCTTGTTTAAAGCTTGTCGGTTACCTACTTATTCAATATATCTATTGTTCTTTGAATTTCCTCATGCTTTCTTGAATATTCTACTTACAAGAAATCAGATTCCTTTGGGTTTAAGCATTGTACAAGTACAAATGTCATTTTTTAATATATTTTGGGATGTTTTTCTTGTTTATAAAAGTAAAATATGTACCATTTGCCTCACCTTTAGCCACAAAAACTGGGGGATCACCTCATTAGGTTGTAAGAATATAAAATTGCACTGTTTTGCTCATTTCATGTAAGATAATGTCTAAAGAGTGCTTAACAGAGATGTGGTCAGAAGGGGGAGGTGACCAAAAGGGATAGGTGGAAAGGTGGGACATAGAGGCAGATAGAGAGGGAGTGCCTATAGTAGCATATAATCTGAAGACTCACCTATGGTGGCACAGAGAGGGATGCGCCATGAGCCTGAATTAGCCAAGTGCAGGGGTGAGCAGAGGAGTGTAGTAAGATCAGACAGATAACAAGGTTCCAGGATGTGAATGGATATTATAGGTACAGATCTTGAAATTGACCTGCTGGAAGCCAGTGGTACCCAGTGAAGACTGGGATGATTGGCTTGCGGAATTTGATGTGGATGAAGATCAACTTGCATTTATATCGCGCCCTACAAGCAGGGTAGTATCCCAGAGCAGTGAAGATGTGATTGTGGATATATGGATAATTTGGAGTTTATGGATGGCAAGCCAAGATTGCATTGGAAAAGCCCAGACAGGAATAAGGGGTTTTGGTTGCATTTGGTGTGAGATTGAGACTGAGATGGGTGATGTGGTGGAAGTGAACAAAAGCAGTCGCTAGCAGGGATGTAAGGGAGAAGGAAGAGCTAAGGATTGAACCATACCCCAAGGTTGCACACTGGATTGAGAGAGAGGCCAGGGAGGTTGAGGAGATAAGAGTTGGAGGTGAGGTGTTGGCGGGAGTTATGGAGGATGGCTTCTGTCTTATCCATACAGAGTTGTAAGATATTGTAGCTCACCTAGCCTTGGATAACAGGCAAATGAACAGAACATTAGTGAACCATTCTGATGCTACATGTTATATTGGAATAATAATAATAATAATCCTTGCATTTGATTATAGTGTTTTTCACATCTTCTAGACGTCTCAAAGCTCTTCACAGAATATACTGTAAAGTAAATTGACTGTATATTTGTGGGCGAATTGAGGCAGCCATTTTGCACACAATAGTGTCCCACAAACAGTCATGAATTGTGTTGCCAAATTATTTTTTGGTAGGGAGGGATTATTATTAGGCGTGTGGAGTAAGGAAACGTGCCCAAGGTTCCCTGCCGGGAATTGAACTCAGGTCTCTCACTTGTAAGGCAAGTGCTCTAACCACTGAGCTACAGGACTCCACAGAATAACCTTGGGTTATCTTTAACTTCTTGATATGCAGTCCTCCAGAGTCCATTTCAATGACTGTGGGATGTCTTCAAGTGTGAAGTCTGAACAGTGTTGTTCTGTTAGCTGCATGAATTTACATGAGTACTGAGATATTTGGTAAAATGCCTTCTGGCACACGTTAGTCTTCTAAAACTCTTGAGCTAAACTCTTGAAGATGGGATCAGTGCATTTGTTTTATTGTCTTGAGACTTCCAGCTGACATCATTCAAGCTATTTCTTAGATGGGATCAATCAAATCAATCAAAACTTACATTTATATAGCACCTGTCATGTCGAAAGGACGTCCCGAGACGCTGGTGTCGAGGGATACACATCACTGCCACGGAGATGTGTCTTTTGTTTGTCAATACAACCACTGAACAGTGCGATTTCCACTTTTCCTGAAGAAGCGTTTATTTGTAACCTTCTCATAAATGTACCAGAAATTGGTACAATATTACAAAATTTAGGATCCAATGTGCAAGTCTCAAGTGTTATAGTTTTTATTCATCTTCAGAGATGGCAGTGCTATATACAGTTGTTGCAGCAAAGTTCACAGTGAGGTGACGTACCTCACCTAGTAAGGATATGTGATATGTTGAATCTATCATTCTGGTAATTGTAAACAGCTTTTAGAAAAGCCAGTAATACCTGATTTTAATTGAGTAATTTATGATGTACATTGACATTCTATTTCTGGCTGCATTTGGTCTAAGGCAGTGAGTGAGAACAGGCCAAAATTATGTCTCAAATTGAACTCCAGGGAACTGAAACAAAAGTTTGAGGCATAGCAGTACCCAGGGAGCATGAAGTCATCATTAAAGACCAATTCCAAAATATGAACAAGTCCTCATGTTACAGTTGATTTCTGATGCAGTGAATGGAGATGGAATTGATTCAAAGCATTTCTAGACGGCTGGAAAACATTAACAAGTTTGTAAATGACTGTCGAAATATGAGTCTATCGACAAGAACAGGGCATTTCCCCATGCCTTCAACCTGCAACTCAATAAATTAGCCCATTTGAGTAGATTTTAAGCAAAACTCAATCAATACAAGATTGTAAAATATTATCATTATGTTGTATTTTCTTAAATGTCTTTCTGATTCATTTTTGTGGTCTGGCACAGATCATGAGACCCAGGGTCATATCCCTGTTCTGTGTTGAGTTGGTTGGTTTCAGTTGAAGCAGAAGTTTTCTGTAAAATGGAATGACCGTGTATTTGTAAGTAAACATGGCAGCCATTTTTTCCACAACATTTGCCACATAAATAGACTTGAGGTGAATGACCCAATTTTTTCTCTGGAGAATTGTTCACCTGGACACCAAGAGAAATTCATTTTCTTTTCTAATATTGCCGGATACTCTTGTCTGGCAGCCAGCCTTCCTGCTGCCTGTCCAGCAAGGACCTCCTCCTTAGCACCCCCTGCTCAGGTCCTGACCTGACTGTTCAGCGCCTTGGGACGTCTTCCCGACGTAAAAGGCGCTCTATAAATGTAATTTGGTTGTTTGTTGTTAGGCTTAGGGTTTGGTCTTCAAGGTGTAACCAGAACTGAAATGCCTGCCAAATGCAAAATGCCTGCCACCTGCGAATGCTTTGTTCATCCAAGTCCTCTTGATGAGCCAGGCCGATTTATTGTCAGTGGGACCTTTGGAGTTTGTCTCTCTAGTCTTTAATTTTCCTTCCCAATATGGCCCTTAGTATATAATTCCTGCTTTATGAAAACATCTGAAATTCATTATTAGACAAAAATAATGTGGAATAGATATTGTAGGGCTGGCTGTTAGCTCAAATGGAGAGATACCCCACCATGGTCCCCTGCCTTCAGGTAAGGAGAGGATAAATGGGGGAGGATCAAATCATATGCAGTAAAAACCTGTTTGTCCGGCACCCTCGGGACCTGGTCAGTGCCGGATATTCGGCCGAAAACACACAAAAAAAAATTCAATACATTTTTCCAGATAAATTCCAGTTAATCGAATGTGGACCTTTTTTTTTCGCGATGCCGGTTATAAGGAAATTACGGTTGATCAGGTGCTGCATAAACGGGCTGTTACTGTACCTTCATTCTTTCAAAAGGGAATTGGATGTATATTTAAAAGAAAAATAATTACAAAGCCATGGGGAAAGAACAGGGGAGTGGGACTAATTGGATAGCTTCTTCAAAGGGACGGCACAGACATGATGGACCAAATAGCCTCTTTCTGTGCTATGTGATTCTTATTGAACTTACAAAATCTCTTCAGTGTTGCACTTTTAACAATAAAGTCATTCAATCTTCTCTGGGGTCACATCAGTTGACATTCCTGACTTTGCTTATTAGAATCCCAGTGCAAATTCTTCTTATGTTTCTGTGCTGTCAGTAACCACTCAAGTCTGACTTGGGAAAAGTTTTGTCCTCATTGTAGATGTCACCCAGTCGACAAGACGTCTTCACCATCCCTTGAATGTATTAATCCCTGGTATCATGCAAATTTATCGACCATATGTAGTGGATTTGCACATATCCTGTAATTAACTACTTGATTTGCTTTCTGCATAGCTACATTGCAGACTTCCAGTTAACTAACTTTCTGTAAGTGACCTATTGCACTACTGTCAGCTCTTACATTACTGCAGAAATCAACACGGGGTTTGAACAGTTTTATGAAATGTTTTGCTAAAGTGCAAGTGCAGTTATAATTTTCTGTCATCTTTTTCTGTGAACCATCTGTCATGAAAGTGAGGGTGCTCTTCCCCCCACCACAGACGCAGCAGGAGAAACTCACAACAGGGAAATAAAAGGCAATGAATGACAAGAATATCTTCTTGAACTTCATGACATAAGACTTTTTTTCTCTAGATTCTAGGGTCCGTCGATATGGAAATTTTCCGATTTCGATATATCGATGGGCTCCTATTGAGATATTATCACCCCCCCCCCCCCCCCCCCGTCTCTCTCCCCCCCCCGTCTATCTTCCCCCCCCCCCCCCCCCCCCCCCCCCCCGTCTCTCCCCCCGCCCCCGTCTCTCTCCCCCCCCACCCCTTGTATACCTGTATATTGTATTCGAGGACTATGAACACAATATAGCGGCTTGCACCTCAGTCTGTGCATTGTGTATAGAGATGAGCATTCTGGGTCTTGTAGTTCAGTGCGCGTGCATTCCGATTTTTTTCGATATATCAATATTTTTTAAATGCCTATATCGGCATATCGATGCGAAAATTATATCAGATATGACCGATATATCAATATATCGCTGGACCCTACTAGATACTTTAATAACAAAATCAAAGAGTGATTTTAAAACTGTGGTTTTATTAGATTATAAATTGCTCAATTTCATGATGTATTCTGAATCCTGATCAGATTATTTAGTTATTCCTAATGCCTATCTACTAACTCAATTTGCTGTATGATAGCACGTGTCCAAAATATATGTAAAGGTCAAAATCTTATCTTTTAATTCAGCAATGTTGATTGGATTTTTTTTACCAATATGTACCCTTTTTAAAAGATTCTATCTTAGAATCTTATTTTCTCATTGAAACAAAATTGTATGGTGCCATGAAAGTATATTATATTTTCTTCTTAGATTTAAGATAGCACTTAACTTCTGATGCAAAGTTTATCTTGAGCTCATTCAATAAATTCATAGAATCATAGAATCTTACGGCACAAAAGGAGGCCATTCGGCCCATCAAGTCTGTGCCAGCTCTTTAAAAAAAACAATTTAATCCCACTCCCCAGCTCTCTCCCCATAACTGCGCAAACCCATCCTCCCCAAATAAATGTCTACCTTAAATAAATTGTCATGACAGGGGAGCACAAACACGTTAAATCAGTTTTGATGCCTAAGGGAGTTTAAGATTGCTTCACAGTATTCGGCAGTCGCCCAAAGTATGTTTTGTTGTAACAACAAATTTGTCCTCAGGGCTCTGACCTCAGTCCCCCTCTTCTTCAACCTCTACATGCAACCTCAATCTACCCCTTAGTGGCATCATCTGCAGACATAGGGTAAATTTCCACATGTACACAGATGATACCCAACTCTATCTCTCTGCCTCCACCCTCAATCCTTCAGACATCAAGTCCTGGATGAGAGACAACTTTCTACCGCTAAACGTCAGCAAAACCGAGGACCTCCTGATTGGCTTGCACCAGCGCTTCCGCACCTCAGGCACTGGCAGCATCAGCATCCACTGCACCTAACCAAGCCAGTCAGGAACCTGGGGTATCTTCTTTGATCCTAAACTGCCCTTACTCCCCTATATCCATGCCATGACCAGCACTGCCTTCCACCACCTCTGCAGCATCGCCCATCTCCATCATTGTCTCACCCCTCAGGCTGCTGAAACCCTTACACATGTGTTTGTCACCTCAACGCTTGACTACGCCAACTCTCCTTGTCATCCTCCCCAACTCTTCCACAAGCTGCAGATCATCCAAACCCCCTCCTGCTCGGGTCCTGACCCCTTACTGTTCAGTGCCTTGGGATGTCTACCCGACGTGAAAGGTGCTCTACAAGCGTAATTTTGTGTACACCAGCTATACAATACAAATTACATAGGTCCATTCATTTCAGCAGGATGCCTCAAAAGTCTCCACACAACTGGTTAGGCAACCAAGCCAGGGAATTGGGAGAAGCTGCAGGGGGTGGGGGAGAGAAAGATGAGCAAACGCATGCTCAAGGTGGGCTTGAAAAGTAGGGCAGGATAGCTTCAACTGCCTGCGCGAAACTGAATACAGTAAAAGTCTGTTTATCCGGCACCCTTGGGACCTGGCCAGTGCTGGTTAAACCACGTGCCAGATATTCGGGCGGTCAGCTGCCGAAAACCCACCAGAAGAAAAATAAACTTTTTTTAAACATACCATATTAATAATAGACTAAATAATAACAGAATGTTGTATGGATACTTAGCAATAAATATCGATTACAATCTTTAAACACAGCACACAATCACAAAGCAAACTTCTACAATGGCGAACGGAAGAGTTTTTTTACTTCTTAAAAGTGCAGGCATTGTCAGTTTTTCATCTTTTCTTTCTATCTTTCTCTCCCTCCTTCCCTCTCTCTTTCACACACACACTCAGTCAGTCAGGCATCTCATTGGCTGGCTCCAAACCCAACCCCCCTCCGCTTTCCCCCCCCCCCCACCCCTCTTTCCCTCTCTTCCCCTGCCTCTCTCTCCTCCCACTCCACCCCCACCAAAACAATGTATAAACCCACGATACCGTCAGGCTACACAGGCAATACGTTGTATCCATCAGAGAAGGGGGGAAAGAAAGGAAGGGGAAGAGAAGGAGAGAGAGAGAACCTGGGGTATCTTCTTTGATCCTAAACTGCCCTTACTGCCCGGATGAGAGAGAGAAAGAAAAAGAGGGAGCGAGATAAAAAGGAAAGGGAGAAACAGTGCCCCTTTAAGAAGAAAGACCAGAAGTGCACTGCCGGCAGCATTCAGAACTAATCGTACAGTACTGTACTTTTGTGCGACAATCAACTCATTAAATGTGCCACAGAGATTGTGCCAGATAAGATCCGGTTAATCGAATGGGGACATTTTTTTGAGATGCCGGTTATACAGAAGTTACGGTTGATCGGGTCACAGATAAACAGATTTTTACTGTACTACATGAGTTGTGCAGTGTTAATGCATTATATTTCCCTCCTTGACATTGAATCCAGTCCAAACTTGTAGAAGATATTGTTCTCTGTTTTCTTCTGTGTCACCTACAAGGATTGTCCATGAATGAGATTGGGTACTTCAATTTAGTACTTCAGGAGAACTGAGGTGCTTGGGTCCTGACCTGACTGTCGGTATAGGTGCTCTATAAATGTAATTTTGTTGTTGTTATGTCGCTCTACTTGTTACTGACAACTAAGTCGATTGCCATTTTGGGCACATTCTGAAGCTATTAAATACAGTGAAAGCCTGTTTATCCAGCACCCTTGGGACCTGGCCAATGCCGGTTAAAGCGTCTGCCAGATATTCGGCCGAAAACACACACACAAAAAAAAATTCAATGCATTTTTCCAGATAAATTCCAGTTAATCGAATGCGGACTTATTTGTTTCGATGCCGGTTATACGGAAGTTACGGATGATCGGGTGCCGGATAAACGGGCTTTTACTATATACTGTTGCAGAATTAGAGTATGTAAGATGAGAGCCATAAAGTGTGCTATTAACTGACATCAATTAATGATCCATTTTATAGGAGTCAAGAAATTGGAAGGGCAGTACAATGACATTGAAATCCCCAATGAAGAAAGCGTAGTTACTTACTACAAGATACGACAGCAGTTGGCTAAGATGGGCAAAGAAATTGAGGAGTATGTACGCAAGCCGAAATATTGCCTGCCATTTCTTCAGCCCGGAAGACTAGTTAAGGTATATTTTCATTTAATTGTTGTTTTTTCCAGCCTTCGCTATACATCTCTAATTTCATTTCTATTAGTTTGGAATTTCAGTAAGTGAATCTTTGATCCAAACCTAAAACACATCACATTTTTAAGTTAAAAAGGGAAGGCATTTAAATCCACAATTTACTCTCTTGTTACTTTAAAATCTAATTTATATTTCTGGAAATCCACAAATGAATATGACATGCATAAATATGAAAAACAAAGTCTTTGCAATAATATTTATTGGGTATTGATGACTTTCATTGTGGCAAGTTGGATGCTTTTTAACTGATTTATATATTTTTATATAATAATAATCGTTGCAATGATATATAATAACATTGTAGAGCGCTTTTCGTGTCAGGTGGACATCCCAAGGTGCTGAACTGTCGGGGCCGTATCATGTTGCTGATATTTCACAGAATATACTGTAAAGTGAATTAACTGTATATGTTATGGGCAATGTATTTTATACTTTATTAGCGTGATATGTGGTAAAATTTTAATGACAGTCCAAGCACTTTTCTAGTTTTCTCTTGTTCCCATTATTTTTCCCCACACCACTTCATTTCATTGTATCTGCTCTCCAATAAGCCTTTAGTTCAATCTAGGTACATCTACCTCAACGATTTGGGTGAATGAATGCAATTAATACAGTTTAGTCATCTTACTAGGAATTTTGCTTAAGAGATGTGGATAGCTTTCCTCAACTGTGACCAAGCCAAATCTGAAAAGTGCAGTCTTGTTTAAACGTGGCAGTGTGTGCCCAACCTCTAACCACCATGAGAAAGGTTTTTTTTGCCAGTGAATTACTTAGTGAAATTTCCTGAGAAACCTTCCAAGCTTGGAAGTTTGACAGAGATTATATTTCTTCCAACTCTTTTTGTGCATTGTCAGTGATTTAATGAATTTGGTACATAGTTTGTTCTGTATCAGAATATGAATGAATGCGTGAAGAATTTGCTGAGTATGTTTTGCATATCTACGCTAATAGAACAGGATTGAATATTTCTCGTCTTTCAGGTGAAAAATGAAGATGATGACTTTGGCTGGGGAGTTGTTGTAAATTTCACAAAGAAACCTAGTGCAAAGGTAAGCCCTTTGGGTCAATAAAGCACAAAGTAAATAAATTCTGATTTATGAGAAAGTGGTACATTCAGTGAAAATACTGGTAATTAGAATACTTGTCTAAAGATTATCCAGCTTCACAAATATGCAATAAAGAGTAAATTAACACTACTCAAAGTCATTTTTAATGGTGATGGGTTTCTATAAAAGCCCATTGAAGACTGTAATATGTCCACAGAAAAAAATCTTTTTACATGTCATTTTGTATGTGTTTTTAGTTATTTTGGAGGTCAGAAAACATTCTGTGTAAATAATATGACTTGAAATAATGTGATTTGTGGTGGTAACTTTTGTCATATTCTCTCATTCACAGTCAAATACTGGAGAATTGGATCAAATTTATGTGGTTGAAGCTTTGTTACATTGTAGTAAAGAGAGCCTGAAACTTGCTGCATCTGAGGCAGCAAAGCCAGCAAAACAAGGAGAGAAGGGCGAGATGCAGGTTGGTTGAATGGGCATTCATTTTTCTATAGTTGAGGACAGCATTGATGAAAGGCTTGAACCCTGCAATGAGGGAACCGAAGATCCTTGCCCTGACTCAAACACTGGTATTTTGGCATCTAACCTGAAGAATAGCCCTGTGTGGTACAGTATCAAATTTTCATTCACCGGGTTTTCACTTGATAATCATAGTTCACAGTTTGTCAAATGTAAATATTCTTTTTTTTTCCCAATTTGCCTAAGACTGTCATGCTCATGTCTAAATAAGGGGACACAAAGAAAGTAATTAGATCGGATGCACCACACCTTATTTAGATAATTATATTTTGGAGTTGTGCTATAAATTCAAAAGGACAAACAACAGCACCAAAATTATATTTGTATTGTTCCGTTCAATCAGGAGAACGACCTAAGGAGCTGGACAAACAGTATTCCAGACCCTAGTTGGGGCTGGTGAATGGGGAGGGTTGAGGACAGGGGGAAGGAAGTTGATCCAAAGAACGGTCGAAGAGGAGAGCTTGAGATGGGTCTTGAAAGAGGCAAGGGATAGTGCGAGGCACAGGAACACTGGAATGGAGTTCCAGCGGATGGGAGCAGAATGGCTATAGGCCCACCCGCAAATGGTGAAGTGGGCGAGGCGGAGGACGTGAGGGCCATGGAGGGCTTTGAAGCTGAGGACCAGGATGTTGAACGGTATCCTTTGTGTGATGGGAAGCCAGTGGAGTCTGGCGAGGGTGGGGGTGATATGATTACAGAACCTAATGCAGGAGAGGACACGGGCTGCAGAGTTCTGGCTGATCTGCAGCCTGTGGAGGGAGGAGTTGTAGAGGTTGACAAGCAGGAGTTTGCATTGCCTGAATGACAACAAGATCACGGCCCTCCTGATCAATCCCATCAGCGCCTCCACACCTATAATGTTGGGATGTCTCAAAGTACTTCACAGGGTATATTGTAAAGTGGATACATGTACATTTTGTGGGTGAGAAATTTAGTTGTTTTCTTTGCAAATGTGCTAGAGTCATCCTGTCCAGGTAGAGGAAATATTTGTTATTAAGTCTGCTGTTGGATTTACTGCTAAACTGCCTTTTGGTTTGTTTCCAGATCTGTAGTCAATCAGTGATGGTAATGATCAATAGTGGCTTCAAAATATGAGTTTGGGATACTAGGACACTGTCTAACAATGTGTAGACGTATACTATGTCCTTAATTATATAATTAACCAATAAGAAAAGATTACAGATGATTCTTCATTTTCATTTATTTGTTAGCCCACAAGCCTTTACCCAACTCAGATTTTAAATTCCAGTATCTGAATCTCAATACTCATTCACCTACACAACACACAGTCAATACATCTTGTGAAGTGTTTGTCTGTTCAAGCGTTAAACAACTTGTATTTCAGCTAATGTAATTTTGATTAAAATGTGCATTCTATGCAAATTATAGATAGGAATTACTTCTCCCCTCTTCCTTTGGTCTTCCTGTGACAAAATTGGGATATTCATGTTGCAAAGTTGATGGAGGCTATTTGAATTTCATTTGTGCAATGGTGCCAACTACACCAGACTAAGTCAATAACCAACTGGGTGTTGGTACCATCATTCCAGGCATTAGCACTGGAGCGCAGTCAAGCTCAATTTTATCTCCACTAAGCTCGCCAAATGTTGTAAATATTTATAGAAGATGTGTTTAAGGATCCTTCAGATATCTGAAATAGGACTTTGTAATTTGCTCTTGCAAATTGTACAAATTTATCACCCAAAGCCAACTCTCCCCACATATTTGAGCTGATCAGAATATGTGTGTTTCAGTCAGTGCCATGGTCAGTATTGTACTGGAAAATGCCAGTGGCTACTCAGAAGGCCACTTACTATGTGAGATGGCAGAATTCCTGACAGACCATCAGTGTTCTGTCAGCATGTGAAGCGGTAGACACAATAGATTTAAATGTTAGATTATCTTTTTGATTGTTAAGGAAAGTAAGTAGGACAGAGTTACGCTGGAACATATTCCACTTTGTTAATTTCCTCTACTTTGAAGATTTCCTGAGTAATAGAAACAAGACGTTTGCCCTATGGATCATTGGAACGGAGCTTTTTTTTTGGCAAACAGAATTGTTCTGAGAGTCACCAAGCGAAAGACATATGGTCGAACTTTTTTTTAGGACACGTGTTGTAGCACAAAAGCGCAGCCTGTCCCAGCTGTTGTGTCCTTTGTGCACTTTTAATGGATGTTGAGATTTGATGCTTAATTATACATTAACCAAGCTGTCTGAAACCAGGCTTTATATGTTATTCATTGTGACTCTCATAAACATTTTCATAGATTCTTGAATGAATATTGCAGGTGGCTCCCTTTGAGGCCTTTCATTTCTTGTATATAAGTTGACTCAATAAATATCTTTGATTTATCCACAGTATATGTTTATCGGATGATTCATTTTTTTCATGGAATTCTTTGATTTAGGAGGAACATTTTGAGAAATAGAAATCACAAAGTTCAAAACGTTCATTTGACTATACTGTGTGATGGATGTGCCTTATTTTCCATTATACCTTATTCTAACTGAGCCATGTTGTTAGGACAAATGTTTATCAGATTTTGATTAAAGGAATTCGAGTGGCTGGTCGAGAATGTGTGATTACCTTATTTGTTACTGTCCTCCACAGGAATGTCTTCCCCCATATGTTAGTATATATTGGAATGTTGTATATTATTATGGTATAAAACAAATTCTGTCATAATCTATAATGTTTGACTTTCGTCTACTTGTGAATGTGTGAATCTCCTATGCCTTTCAGTGAACCATTTTTACTGCAGCAAATCTAAACTCTGGCACCTTTGTACAGTAAAAGCCCATTTATCTGGCACACTCTGGGGGGGGTCGACTAATTGACTGTGCCAGATAATTGGACAACAAGTTGCCGAAAATCCAACACAAAAATTTTACTTATTTTAAAACATACCCTATGAATAATACACTAAATAGTAACAGAATAATGTATGGATACTTATCAATAAAGATTCCAGCACACTTGGTGAAAAGATCGGTAAAAACCCCTAAGTTCGTAAGTTTAATCAGTGCGTTTGCTCACGCATGCGCAAAGTGAGCATTCTCGCGATTGCTGGAATGGGGAATTGCCCTGGGAGGGGGTTGAGTAATCCGGTTGATAGGGTCACGGATAAACGGGCTTTTACTGTATTTGGATACTTTTGAGAAATGGGTCTCATGAATTGCACATGTGATCTGCTTTGTTGGAAATAGCACGTTGTTAGGATATGACCAGATGGTATTCTTCTCTTATTATTCTCACTCAGCAGAGTTATTTAATTTAAATAAATAGTCTTCCTTGTTCATTTCATTCCTTCATTTCCGATTCCATTTCATATATTTTTTCTGCCTTCTGAGATTTTAGTTATCTATTGCTAAAGATGGAAAGCCTCAAATATGCATTGTTGTTGGTGAAACAGTTATAATTCAGTACTTTTTTTTTCTCAACAGGTTGTTCCCATTATACTTCACCTAATAACAGCTATTAGCAGTGTGCGTCTTTACATTCCTAAAGATCTAAGATCAATGGACAATAGGCAGGGTGTTCTGAAATCTATGCAGGTGGGCCATTTATACCGCTTCTTGATTTATCTGAATGGGTTGTAGCTCCAGTTTCACACTAAAGCCTTGCAGTTGATCTATATTTTGCAGAAAATAGAGAAATTAACATGGAATTTACACTAAGAAGTCTATGTGTATATCGTTGCTTTTTTATATTTAGGAGGTACAGAAGCGATTTCCTGATGGCGTTCCTTTGTTAGATCCAGTTGATGACATGGGAATCAAGGACCAAGGTCTAAAGAAAGTAATCCAAAAACTTGAGGCGTTTGAGCACAGAATGTATTCCCATCCATTGTACAATGACCCCAATCTGGAAACTGTCTACAAACTTTGTGAGAAGAAAGCACAAGTAAGATACTTGGAGTTATCATAAATAACAGTTATCTTTTGAAATCTAATTTTAATAAGTTTGAAAATTATATTGAAAGAAAACTGCGGTGCCCATGACTTTGGCTAGTGGTTATAAGTAAGCATAATATAAATATAAATTTCTGCTTGTCATTTCTTCTATTTTTTTTGGCAATTTCTGTTTTTTTTAAAATACTGTTTTGTTTTTTATTTTAACCAGTTAACTGCAGATGTTGGCATCTGCAAAATAAGTGAAAAAATGAATCATAGGTTAGAAAAACATAATTTGTATAAGAGAAAAATGCCTGTTGAGTCAGTGGAAACTTAATTAAACTTTAAAGGAAAGCATTTTGATAATTATGCTTGGTACGGGATCTATTGTAGTGTTCAGTATAATAATAATGCTTGCATTTGATATACCACCTTATTGCGTCATTGAGACATCTCAAAGCGCATCACGGAATATATTGTAAAGTGTATATGTTTTGTGGGCGAAATGCAGCAACCAGCTGCGCACATCGATGTCTCACAAACAGCCATGGAGTGAATGACCAATTTAGTTTTGGGGGATTGATTGTTGGTCAGAACACCGGGAGAAACTCCCTTTTTTCGAACAGTACAGTGATCTTTAACATCCTCCTGAACAAGCAGACAGGCTTGTTTAACATCTCAGCCGGAGGGCGGATGCCACATCTTGTGCTATATCTTTGTTTTTTATTACATGACAAATCCATGTTATGTACATTACATGTTCATATGTTTGTATATAGATTGCTACAAATATCAAAACAGCAAAGAGAGAGCTGAAGAAAGCTAGAACAGTTTTTCAAATGGATGAACTAAAATGCCGTAAGAGAGTGATCAGGAGATTGGGTTTTGCTACTTCCTCTGATGTCATTGAAATGAAAGGACGAGTTGCTTGCGAAATAAGCAGGTGAGGTCTCATGAAACTGAATGTCTATATTTCAATTTCTTCATTAATACTATCATTTTGAGGAGCATTTGTTCTCCATTATGAACACACCGTATTCTTCTCATTGATGAACCCAATTGTGAATTACATTTTCAGTATAGTTTTGAATATTTGAGCATTTAGTACAATACCAACTATTTTATAGTAATCCAGTTTCTGATCCAGCTGGGTCCACAGTACTCCAGGTCACTGTTGATGACAGCACAGCCAGTCTGGCTCGCCAGCGGGACAAGGCAGGGCAGATCAGTCACTGGGGGCAGGGAGTCATCTCACTCAACTCTAGTTAACCCTGCAAGCCAAAGCCCTATGGACAGGGTGGTTCCAGATGGACAAGCAGCAGGAAGCTTGCAGGACAGCAATATGAATGGCAAGCTATGCGGTTTTAAATGATTAGTACCCTAATGCACACTGTGGGGACCGCAATCCTTGGCTCTTGCCAACCTGTGCCTAACACTTTCCAGATATAGGGAGAGAGTGCACATTCCATTCCAACAATCTATCTTTGGGATTTCAGTGGGATGCATGAAAATCTTGGTTTGATACTCATAAATAATAATAATAATCCTTGCATTTGATATAGTGCTTTTCACATCTTATCGACGTCCCAAAGCGCTTCACAGAATATACTGTAAAGTGAATTGACTGTATATTTGTGGGCGAATTGCGGCAGCCAATTGAGTACAGCAGTGTCCCACAAACAGTCGTGGATTGAAATGACCAATTTTATTATTGTGTTTTTTTGGGAGGGATTATTATTAGGCGTGTGGAGTAAGGAAACTTGCCCAAGGTTTCGCCCTGACATGCATGGATTCGAACACAGGTCTCCCCAGCTTAGTCTCCCCAGATTGCAAGACAAGGGCTCTAACCACTTAAGCCATAGGAGCTCCACATAAAATATGGTGATAGGTTCCAGCATGTGTCAGAAACCTGGCTGACAAAAAAAATTGATTCTTAAGTGAGCTTAAATTTTGCTTTTTTGTTAAAGCAGTTAGATACAACAACAACAACAGAATTACATTTATAAAGCACCTCTCACGTCGAGAGGATGTCCCAAGGTGCTGAACAGTCAGGACCCAAGCAAGTGGGAAGGGAAGGGTGGACGGGAGGGAGAGAGTTGGAAGGACAGCAAAAGGCACGATCGAAGAGGAGAGTCTTGAGATCGGCCTTGAAGAGGCAAGGGAGGAAGCGAGGTGAAGGAACTATGGGATGGAGTACTAGAGTGTGGGGGCAGAGAGACTGAAAACCCGTCCGCCGGTGGTAGGTCGGGTCAGGCAGGGGACATGGAGCAGAGACTGGAGCCTGCTGAACAGAGGCATAGCATAGATGCATAGCAAAGACATGATTGATTGAATAAATTGAATCATAATATTTGAATTATTATTTGGATCCCATGAGGATGAGATTTGTTTTTTGCCCAATCCAATTTTGATGCAAACAAGTTTTTTTCACATTAATAATAATAATAATCCTTGCATTTGATGTAGCACTTTTCACGTCTTCTGGACGTCTCAAAGCACTTCACAGAACATCCTATAAAGTGTATATTTTGTGGGTGAAACGCGGCAGCCAATTGCACACAACGGTGTCCCACAAACAGTCGTGGACTGAAGTGACCAATTTATTATTGGGTTTTTTTCAAGGGATTATTATCAGGTGTATGTGTGGAGTAAGGAAACTTGCCCAAGGTTTTGCCATGACCTGCTGGGAATTGAACCCATTTCTCTCGGTTATCTATTGGAAAAATATTTTAGCTATTCAGTAACTACTGTGTGATCCTATTAGAGATGTTTACAAAATTCCTTGTTTTTCCTAGTGCGGACGAACTTCTTCTAACCGAGATGATCTTTAATGGGATTTTCAATGACTTGACTGCTGAGCAAGCTACAGCTTTACTTAGCTGTTTTGTATTTCAAGAGAAGGTGAGCATACAATACAGCTTGCATTTATACCCTTAACTTAGGAGCTTTAACTTTATGACGACGGGGTGGGCGCTGGACAAGGAGGGAGAGGAGGTAGTTATGGGCATGTAAAGCGAGATTAGAAAAGGAGGGAACATAGAATTCTTCGCTACAAATCGTGGTATATTTGTATTAGATCACACTCTGGTTTAACAAACTTATTAAAAGACGCCTAATATTAGGAACATGGACCCACCACATTACAACAAGATCTAACTGCAACTCGCTTCAGCTAGAATGTGCACTCAGAGAGAGAATGTATATTGAATGTTGCCAAATGCCTATGTAAGATATCACCAACTTTTCTTCAGGGGTATCAATCTCATTTCAGCAAATACATGGTTATCCTGTGTGGATTTGAGGACACTCATCTGTAATGTAAATGAATTCATCATCTTTGAACAGGAAGTGAGCAGTTGTTGCACATTTTTTTTTCAATTAGATGTTCTTGCAGCTGTTGTCAAGAGTGAAGCCCAAGTGGTTTCCAAAGTGTGTGTGCAACTCGGGAACAGCCCACTTGGCCCATCCAGCGCATGTCAGTGTTTTATACTCCACACAAGTCTTCACCCGTTCCTTACTCCCTCCCATACTCTTCTATTCCCTTCTCCCTCATCTAGAGGCCTAGCTTCCTCTTGAATGCTTCTATACTATTTGACTCTGCTACAGCTCCAGGCAGTGAATTCCACAATCTCACTACCCTCTAGGTGAACTATTTCTGCCTAAATTCTCTTTTTGGTTCCCTAGTTATTATCTTATAACTGTGTGCCTCGATTACTCCCCAATCAGTGGAAACAGCCTATTTATGTTAACCTTTTATAATTTGAAGCACTTCTCTGGATCTCCCCCCTTAAACGTCTCCTCTGGAGAAAAAGCCCACGCTATCAAGTCTATCCTGTTAGCTTGCCATCCCTGGTAAATCCATCATAGTTGATCATTTAAAAACCTAACAATGTTTTATGCTGATAAACAAACAATCAAGTTTATGACATGGTTCAAAGTGGCCGGGATGTTAATTTATAACTTTGCTTAAAAAAAATTCAATCAGCAGATTGATTTATGATGTTTTTTAATTCAAGATTACAATTACAGCAAACTTAATAACATCTATTGCAAGTCTTGATAATAAAATCTATTGCAAGTCTTGCATTACTTTGCTCATGTTCCAAGTGGTAAAACCTTATTCAAAATATACTTTAATTTACAAATGAAACATCAAAATATCTAGAAAAAGTAAACGTATAAATTGCCCAGTTTCTGCCTTGTGTAACATTTTCCATTTACTGTACTAATTTGAATTATCACCATAAGGTCCTCAATAGAATTTTTTGTTTACCAAAAAAAGTTGGATATTGTCTGACTAGAAAAACACTTCAGTAAAATATGACTGAGTATATTTTAAAGAAAATATATGAGGAACCCAATTCCTCTATGGAATTCTTTACTGATGCTAAATTACAGGGTTTTAAAAGCTGCTTTAACTCATTGCTGCTGTTTAAGAAATGGGCAAATTGAAACAAACAGAAGCAAAGCAAATATTTGGATCTTTCGTAGCAGCTGTGAAACGTTCTTAATAATGATTGAATTGAGCATAGACTTTTTTTTGGCATTGAGCCTTCATTTCATTTCGGAAAAATATCGAAGAAGAGCACATTTGAAAACTTTTTCAGATGTGACATTTTTAAAAGAATGCTGACTGCAAATTCAGTTAATCTCAAAAACAGGATGATAAATGTTGAATGCACAGTTTTAAGAGGAGTGGAACAAGCCTTTTGTCAGGTTTTACATATAAAAGTGTATGAGACGTTTTGCAACATGAATTTTTTTCAAAGGGCTTTGAATAGTAAGTAAACAAGATATGTCAAATCATTTAGTTTTTGTGCATGATGTGAATGTTACGGCCCTAGTTTTAGTATACTCTGGCTTTTGAAGACCTAAAATTGGTGTTGGGTTTTGGTTTACCTTTTTGTGGGGTGGGTGCGGGTGGAAGGAGCTAGAGAGGGAGGAGAAAAAGAAAAGTCATTTTCATATTCAAAACATATGAAGGGAAAGATTTGTCTCAGAGTTGGGCAGATTACCCATTTAGTGGACCTGACTGGGCTGGTCTGATTGTAGTTGGCTGCAGTCGACTGCTGATCATGAAATAATTACATGTTTAAATTTGAACTCAGGTTTCTTCTCTGTGAGCCCATTTCAGCTACAACAACGACTTGCATTTATATACCACCCTCTGTGGCAGGCAGCGTCTCAGAACTTTCAGTTCTCTTAATAATAATTCTACAATGGATATTTTGGTTTTGCTACGTAAATACAAAGGGTTGAACATAAAATAGAACCAATTAGGATGTTCCTCTGTCTTAATATAAAACAACAACAAATTACATTTGTGTAACGCCCTTCACGTCAGGAGGTCATCCCAATGCACTGGACAGTCAGGGATTTGGACCTGAGCAGGTGGGTGGGATCAGGAGGGATGGGGTAGGATGGTGGCCAAAGGTGCAGTTGAAGAATAGGGTCATGAGGAAGGCAAAGGAACGAATGAGGTGAAGGGACTGGGAGGGAGTTCCAAAGTGTGGGAGCAGAGGGGCTGAAAACCCCACAAGAAGAACTTGCATTTATGCAGGCTGTTTCTGTGCTGTGGTCAGTATGGAAACCTGATTGGAGGGGTTCGTAGAGGGAAATAGAACGAGTGAAGCTGGGAATGAATTATTTTTTTCCGGGACCTTGGAAAGGAAATAGAGGTTGGAAATGGGGTGGTAGTTGAGAGCAGGAATGGATCCAGGGAAGGTTTTTTGAGGGTAGGGGTAATGAAAGTGTTATTATAAAAGCTTTATATTTGGGGGGATATTTCCCTTTTCATGTGATTTTTGCATGCTAAAAGCTTTTCACAGATTAGCGGTCTGCATGAATGCCGAAACATTGGAGAAATCCATCAATTGAACAGCTTTGATTTACTGCCAGCTAGTTTTGCAGAGTGATGAATATTAGATAAGAGGAGCAGCAAACAGAGTTTAGTGACCATATCCCATAGACGGACAGTTCTATCAAAATGTTTTCTATATAGAAAACTATACATCAGCTGAGAATTGTAAACTAGAAAATTAGCTGGTCCTGTACTTTGTTTGTTCTAAACTAAACCCAATACTGTAAGTATTGAAATAATCACAATAGTCATTCTCCATTCTCTGCATATTCTGTGCACAATTGGCTGCTATGTTTCACCTATAAAATATACAGTCAATTCACTTTACAGTATATTTTCTGAAGTGCTTTGAGGTGCCTTGAAGGTGTGATAAGATGCTATATCAAATGCGAGGATTATTATTTTTATTTATATCTGCATACATAAGGTGTAATGTGCACACTTAGGATTCAAAAATTGCAATGAAGGATTCATGAAAAGGCCTTAAAAAACAAACAAAAAAATTGTCCTACACTATTCAACTTTAATAAGTAATCTCTTTGCTTTCTTTTTAGAAAATCTTTTTGACACAGTTCCAGGCAGGTTATTGCATGGGTGGAAAGCTATATAATAGGGAGCTTCTGAAGTAGATCAGAAATTGGCTATATCAGGGAAGCACCTAGAGCTATTATCATCATAGAAAGAAATACTGTAACTGGAGAGGTGTCTCGCATATCAGTACAAGTTTAAATGATTTGGAAGTGAAGACAAAAAATAAACTATCAAACCAGAGGAAGTACAGTAGAAGCCCGTTCATCCAGCACTCGCGGGACCTGGCCAATGCCGGTTAAAGCGCCTGCCGGATATTCGGGCGGCCCACGGCCGAAAACCCACTACAAAAAAAATTAAAATTATTTTAACATACACCATACACACCAGACTAAGTAATAACAGATAGTGGCCGAGTGTTGTATTGGTGCTTATTGTTGGGGCTGCTCTCTAGCGCTTCTCACCTTTACTGATTGGGGTTTGCGGTCCAGCGATTCTTTTTTGAATCGGGGGCGCTGGGCAGGTGAGAGAAGTGGCAGCGCAATTTTAAAGTTGCATGACTTTACTAACTGCAAGCCGAAGCCCTAGACTCTACTAGCGGCAAACCAAAATACTGCACCTGCACGACAATCTGGGTTATCAGCTAGCGTTATCGGCTTGCCGCTAGTAAGACTTTAAAGTCATATACGCTCCGTTTTTTTCATCCGCTTGGCATGCTCCATTTTGGGAGGAGTCGCTGGACTGTAAACCTCGGCCGCAGCATCATGGCTTTAAGCGTAGCATCTACCAGCGGGGGTGAGAGGCACAGGAGAGTGGTTTGGGCAGTGGGTACCAATACAATATTCTGTTGTTATGTTATTATTTATGCATTTACAAATGCTCCACTGCTATTGTTCCGGATAAGTTCCGGTTTATCAAATGGGGACTTTTTCGGGGGCGTGCCGGTTATGCGGAAGTGCCGGTGCATTGAGTCATGGATAAATGGGCTTCTACTGTATTAGAAAATAGATTAACCTCCACGCTGGACAGCGTCTCAGAGAGCTTCACAATAGCGGATCCCGGGACCGAGCCAGGGGCAGGGATAGAAAGGTGACCAAAGGCGCAGTCGAAGAGAAAGGTCTTCAGCTGGGACCTGAAACTGAGAAAAGAGGGGGCGAGGTGAAGGTAGTGAGGAAGGGAATTCCAGAGTCTCGGGGCATAGTGGCTGAAGGCCTGGCCGCCGAGGGTGGAGCGGAGGATTCGGGGGACAAGGAGGAGGCCAGACCCGGTGGAGCGAGGGCAACGGGAGCTGGTTTGAGGAGAGAGGAGATCAGAGTGGTAGGGGGGTGCAGAGGAATGGAGGGATTTGAAAAGAAGGGTGAGGATCTTGAAGTTGATCCTCTCTGGGATGGGGAGCCAGTGAAGTCTGGCAAGGACTGGGGTAATGGGGGAGCGAAGTTTGAATAGAAAGAGATAGAAAGAAACCTGAATACATTTTTAAGTAATTGGGGTTGACAAATACAGAGTAATGAAATTGGGTGAATTAAAAGTAATGTTCCACAGGATATAAGACAGGACAGAGAAGTTACATATACAGTTAGGGGGCTTGCTGAAACTACTAGCTCACTGTATAGCACATGTTGTCTTATGTACTTCACTTCGAACCATTATATTTTGTGACTTACCAATAAAGTCTAGTTTATTTGGTTTTGGCTAGGAACACACTCTAGTATCAGTCATCAGTCTTATCCTTTGTGCCTTATCCGACAAGAATAGGGCACCCCTTAGACTTCATTGTATCCCTACTAATTCTCAAAACATTCATTAAGTGTGTTAATTTGCTGTTCATGAATGCGTGCAAGTTAAAGGATAGGTTACAACTGACCTCGATTAATAATGGCGTGTTGAATTATACTAGTATGTGTTGAATTTGTTTGGTTTCCATATTATAATACTACTGTCTGTCCACTGTACCAGAAATTTAATATTTTCAGGAAAAGGTATTAGACTAAGCCAGATATTTTAAGGCTGGAAAGCTCTTTTTTAGTTTGGCTGGTTTTATGAACAACAATCCTTTTATATAAGTTTCAGGTTTCAGCATGGCAGCAAGCCTTAAGGTGTGACATTTTTTATTTGTTTTCTTGTGTGTACGGTTGCATACCTCAGTGACATTTCAACCAATTTCTGTTTTTGTTTCCTCCATTAATCTAATTCTGCCTCAAAATTTGCTATGTACAAGTTCAATTATATTTTTGTAGTATTTGATGTCTTCCTGACGTGAAAGGCGCTCTACGAATGTAATTTTGTTGTTGTTGTTTTGATCATATTACATTGATGTGCATTCTGAGACCGCCCAATGTGGCTGGTGCTATTTCAATGCAAGTTGCTGTTGTTGTTATTTGTCCTGCTGCAAATAGGAATGACTTAAGTATTAATTCCCCCACACTCCACTTTTGGGAATTTCTGTTGTCCATCAGTTATTATTCTGTATTTTTAACGTGTTATGTTACATTTCCTGGAAAGTGTAACTTTAAGAACAAATTGAGTTCAAACTTTTTTTCCCCCATTTTATCCTGTTTAATATGATTTAAATTCTCAGATATTTTCCATTCTGAGTTTCACCTAATTTAATAATCCTTTCCTTTCTTCCATAACTTGGTTTGCAAACCCAGAAGATAGCATCTGTTTCTGCTGTTAACCGAGTACTTAACCCAGGGGCTGGAATATTAACTGTGGTATTGAATTGCTCCTCTCAAAGGGGCTAAGGTGTGCTTAAATGGATGTACCCACTGTAGACATGACCTGTACGTGATGTTCCTCGGAAAATAGATTTCAGAGCTGGGGGTAACTAAGCATTTGGGAGACTTGGCAAGCTGCTGTGCATTACTAGTAAATTCTGTTTATTTATATGTGGACACACCGCCTGAAATATTCGTTCAACAATACTCACATTATACTCAAAGCCAGTTAAATAGTCAGAAAGTGGTTTCTGAAACTCAGCCTGTAAAGTGACCAAACGAAATCATAATTTTCCTTGTTAATAGCTTGGTTGTGGTCGCATTAACCTAAGAAGATGTATCCAAACTGAAAAATCAGCTAGATATTGATGTAGAGTAACTGAGTTCAGTAGTTCCATTAACCACATATTTGTGCCTTTGAATTATTGATTTCCCAATGTAATGATTCCTGCAATGTGGGAGTGGGGGAGGAAACAGTTTTTAGGACATAAAAATCCGTAAGCTTCTTGACGGCTTTTTTTTTAAAAGAACTACAGTATTTTGATTGTTCTGTTAAAATTAAGAGCATACATATGAAACTTTTCTTAAATGTTAAAGATAAATTCATCAAAACATGCTGTGGTTGGAAATGGACGTCTTTTACTTTTGGAAACAGTAATGTTGGGAATAGTGGTGAATTTCTTTGACATGCTTCGAGAAAATAATAATCTTTGTACAGTATTTGATATAGCACCTTATCAATCGATATAGATTGATTATCACAGTGTTTTGGAGGATTTATTGTAGAATGAGGTGATTGTGTAGTTTGAAGGCCAACATGGTAGTGTGTCCACAAAAAGCCACAAAGTTAATGATGTTTTTTTACCTGGAGGATTGTTGGCCAAGACTGGGTGATTTGCCCTTCTATTTTTGCATAGTATCGGGGAATGATTAATGTCCACCTAATATTTGAACATGGCCTTAGTTTAACATCTTTTCTGAAGGATGCCACAATCAACAATTCAGCACTGCAGTGTGCTACCAACTGAGCCAGGCTGGCGCCTTAAACAGCGAGATAGCAAGCTTCCTTGCCAATCACATCAATTAGGTTAGAAGTTTTCCTGTAGCTGTCCTCAGACTCCCGATCTGTACAGCAACCATTGTCTTCCTGTATCAAATGACAAAATACTTTGCCACTGGATTAGAAATTTCAAGAGTCCTGTAGCTCAATGGTTAGAGCATTTGCCTGGCATGCAAGAGACCTGGGTTTGATTCCAGGCATGATGAAACATTAGGCAAGTTTCTTTACTCCACGCACCTAATAATAATCCCTCAAAAAAACAAAAAATAGATTGGTCATTTTCAATCCATGACTGGGTTTGCTGTGCACAATTGGCTGCTGCATTTTGCCCAAAATATATCAAGTCAATTCACTTTACAGTATATTCTGTGACGTGCTTTGAGATATCTAGAAGACGTGAAAAGTGCTATATCAAATGCAAGGATTATTATTATGATAAAGTAGGATAAATTAGTATTTAGTCTTACTATATGGGTTAATTTTATTTTAAAACACAGATATTTTAAATAATTTCCCCCAAAATCAATTTGACCAAAATTGTGGTAAAAATGCTCGACATGCGGCAAGTGTATTACAGTATTATGGTACAAATTAATATTTTAATGTTTTGTATGGTGATGACTATGTGTATATTTTACAAGATTGTAAATGCCTTAGGTTTCAGTGGGTTGATGATGGTCAGGGCTCCCCCTTTTTTTAGAAACTTACCCAGAATGTTTAATATTGGCTGAACTTTTCTGCCAGTCAGCTGTGGAAACAACCAATTGTGTGAACATTTTCAATACAAGAGGATGTCCCAAAGTATATCATTTTATACACTTAGGATTCATATTAATTGGGACACTGCTGTGCTCAATTGATTGCTGTGTTTCACCCACATAAATAGTCAATTCCCTTTACAGTATATTCTGTGAAGAGCTTTGAGACGTCTAGAAGACGTGAATAGCCCTATATTAAATGGAAGTACAGTAAAAGCCAGTTTGTCTGTGACCTGATCAACTGGATTGCGCGTCTCCCTCCCGGTGGAATTCCCCATTCCAGCAATCGCGAGTATGCTCACTTTGCGCATGCGCGCAATGCGTGCGCATGTGCACTTATTAAACTTATGAACTCTGGGTTTTTACTGATCGGTAAAAAATACTTTTTTTTATTGATTATTTTACCGAGTGTGCTGGAATCTTTATTGGTAAGTGTCCATACAATATTCTGTTACTATTTAGTATATTATTAATATGGTATATTTTAAAATAAGTACATTTTTTGTGTTGGGTTTTGGGCAACTTGTCGGCCGATTATTTGACACAGTCAATTAGTCGACCCCCCAGAGGGTGCCGGATAAACGGGCTTTTACTGTATTATTATTTAGTGTTATTTGTCTACGTTCAGTAAATTTCCTGTTCCATGAGATTCCATTAATCTTATAACATAATTAACATTTCATCTAATCATTCAATAGTACATCTCGCTGCCCTGTGGAATGGTTGAATGTGGATTTAGCCTCAACGAATGAACCATGAGCTAAATTAGATCATCTGAAAAACTATTAACATAATAAACAACACCCAACCCACCCTCCACCATAAAAATCTGTTTGTACTTGCAATGAACAAAGGCAAATTGACAAATCCTAAACGACATGAACTTTCAGAAATAGGAAAGGAATATGTTCAGAACTAGTTTGGGCGTTAACAGGTATGAAATACTTGCAACCCAAAAGAATTAGGAGCAGGAGTAGGCCATTCGGCTCCTCGAGCCTGTCCTGCCATTTGATAAGATCATGGCTGATCTTCTGACCTAACTCTAATTACCTGCCCTATCCCCATATCCCCTAATCCCTCTATTTAAAAAAAAATTTAACTCATTCTATTTTTTAAAAATTCCATAAATTCACTACCCCCTGAGTGAACAAATGTTTCCTCAACTCTGGTCTAAAAGGCTGACCCTTAATTTTAAGATTATGACCCCTGGATATAGATTCTCCTACCAAGGGAAACAGTCCCTCAGTGCCTACTTTATCTAGCTCCTTAAGAATCTTATATGTTTCAATAAGATCCCCCCTAATTATTCTGTACTCTAGAGAATACAGCCCTAGTTTATTCAACCTATCCTCATAGGTCAGTCCCCTCATCCCAGGAACTAATCTAGTGAATCTACGCTGCACCCCCTCTAAGGCAAGTATGTCCTTTATTAAATGAGACCAAAACTGCACACAATACTCAACAACAACAACAACAACTTTGATTTATATAGCGCCCTCCACGCCGGACGGCATCTCAGAGCACTTTACAATAGCGGATTCCGGGACCGAGCCAGGGGCAGGGGCAGTAAGGTGACCAAAAGCGCGGTCGAAAAGAAAGGTCTTCACACTCTAGGTGCGGTCTCACCAGGGCCCTATACAATTGCAGCAAGACTTCCCTACTTTTGTACTCTAAACCTTTTGAAATGAACCCTCACATTCCGTTTGCCTTCTTAGTTGCTTGCTGCACCTGCAAACTAACTTTTTGAGACTGGTGTACAAGGACACCCAAATCCCTTTGTACACTAACACTATCTAACCTCTCCCCGTCTAGAAAATAATTTGTTTTTTTTATTTTTGCTACCTAGGTAAATAATTTCACACTTCCCCACATTAAATTCCATCTGCCACCTACTCGCCCACTCCCCTAGCCTATCTATATCCCGTTGCAATCTTTTTGCATCATCCTCACAGCTGACTCTCCTACCTAGTTTAGTGTCATCCTCGAATTTAGACATGTTACATTCAATGTCCTCGTCTAGATCATTGATATAAATTGTAAATAGCTGAGGCGCAAGCCTTGTGGCACTCCACTATTTACATCCTGCCAATTTGAGAATGACCCATTTATCCCTACTCTGTGTTTTCGACCCGTTAGCCACTCTTCTATCTATGCTAATATGTTCCCATTAATCCCATGGGCCTTGACTTTGTGCAATAGCTTTTTGGTGGCACTTTATCAGATGCCTTCTTAAAATCTAAATATACCACATTTACTGGTTCCCCCCCTATCCAACCTGCTAGATACATCCTCAAAAAACTCTAAAAGAGTAGTTCCCTTTTGTGAAGCCATGCTGACTCTGCCTAATCCTGTTATGGTCTTCCAGGTATCCCATATCCCAAGTGTAGAAATGTTAACGACATCCTCTCTATCTGTGACCAGGGTTCCCTCTGCCTCCTTATCCTCCTGGACCTGTTGGCTGCCTTTGACACAGTCGACCACGCCATCCTCCTCCACCGCCTGTCCTCCGCCATCCACCTCAGTGGGACCGCACTCGCCTGGTTCGAGTCCTACCTCACAAACCGCTAGCAGTACATCTCCACAAATGGTTTTTCCTCCCGCAGTCACCCAGTTACCTGCGGGGTACCCCAGGGATCCATCCTTGGCCCCCTCCTTTTCCTCATCTGCACGCTTCCTCTTGGGGATGTGATCCGCAGACATGGGGCACACTTCCACATGTACGCGGATGACACCCAACTCTAACTCTCCACTTCACTTTGTGACCCCCAGTCCCCCGATGTTCTGTCAGCCTGCCTTTCGGACATCAGGGGCTGGATGAGCACAAATTTCTTGCAGCTGAATGTTGACAAGACGGACGCCATACTCCTTGGCTCTCGTCAACGTCTCCATTCGCACGGCTCTCACCTCCTCCACCTTCCCGGCCTGCCCCTGAAACTCACCAAACCTGCGCGCAACCTTGGCATCAGGTTCGACCCCCAACTGTCCTTCCTCCCCCACATCTGGTCCGTCACCAGCACTGCCTTCCACCATCTCCGACGGATCGCCCGTCTCCGGCAATACCTCACCTTAAAAGCCGCCGAAACCTTGGTCCACGCCTTTGTCACCTCTCAGCTGGACTATTGCAACGCCCCCCTCGCCGGTCTCCCCTCCACCACAATCCACAAAATCCAGCTTATCCAAAACTCTGCCACTCGCATACTCACCCGCTCTAAGCTTCGCTCCCCCATTACCCCAGTCCTTGCCAGACTTCACTGGCTCCCTATCCCAGAGAGGATCGACTTCAAGATCTTCACCCTTGTTTTCAAATCCCTCCACTCCTCTGCACCCCCCTATCTCTCTGATCTTCTCTCCCCACAACCCAGCACCCGCTGCCTTCGCTCCTCTGGGTCTGGCCTCCTCCATGTCCCCCGAGTCCTCCGCTCCACCCTCGGCGGCCGTGCCTTTAGCCGCTACGCCCCGAGGCTCTGGAACTCCCTTCCTCACTCGGTTCGCCTCGCCCCCTCTCTTCCCAGTTTCAGGTCACAGTTGAAGACCTTTCTCTTCGACCAAGCTTTTGGTCACCTTCCTGCCCCTGCCCCTGGCTCGGTCCCAGGATCCGCTACTGTGAAGCGCTCTGAGACGCCGTCTGGCGTGGAGGGCGCTATATAAATCGAAGTTGTTGTTGTTGTTGTTAAATAATTGATGAATTTCCCCGACATCTGTGTGTGATGGTGGTGATCTTAATTGGTATCTTACAGTGATTGTTCTTTTAATTATATATTTTATTGAGTTGAGGGAATGTAATGCATTTCCATTTTAAGTTGCCAAACAAGCATGTTTCTCTGATGCAAAACTTTCTCCGGGTCTAAGAATTTTATCACATGTGCTTGATAGTAACCAAATTACGTATGATTTCATTTCAGGCAAATGAAATGCCCAAATTGACAGAACAATTAGCAGGACCATTACGACAGATGCAGGTAAGGTTTTTATACAAGGTATATTTTTATTAAAATAATATTCCGATTATGCAAAAGACCAGCAATGGAAAGAAAATCCCATTGTACATCAACAAAAATAATTAGTGTGATTACAGATCATTAGAAATCAAAGCTTAACCATACCAAGATTTTTAAAGATTATTTATGTTTTCTTTTCTGAAGGTCTAAAATCAAGATTGACTATACTTTCATCAGCAGTTTTCTAGTAAAAAAAAATTCCCTATAAATCAAGTGAATTTTGTTTAAATGGTTTACTTTTAAGTGTTCTTTTTTACCAGTACTTCCCAGCAGCATTTGCATTGGAATTGTTAAATGGCTTTTGCAGCTAGATTGGGAATTGTCTGTCTGCATTGGATTGTTTTCAAAATACACCTTACTCCTCGCTCCCAATAGCTAGCATTGCACAACCACTGTTCAAAATGTTGTAGCAGAAATAATCGATTTGGTTGGGGTAGTCAATAATTGTTTTTTCTAACCAAAGTATTACTCTACTATCTTAAAAGGCTTACTATTTTGTCAGAAGACGTATACATTGATAATGTTTGTGTTTGATTTCGTGGCTTATTATGTCAAAACATCTCAAATCACTTCACTTGAGTTTTTTTTGTGAAAGTATTTGCAGGGCTAAACTGCAGCCAATTTGTACACAGTAATATCCCACAAACAGCCTGAAATCAAGGACTTTTTTTTCTCTCCGGGGGATTGTTACCTAGGACACTGGGGGAAAAACACATTTTCTAGTAGTGTAATCGGGTCTTTGATCGGAATAGGCAGATGTGAGGATGGTTTGATGTTTTACCAAAGGCTAAGCACCTTTAATAAAGCAGCACTCCCTCAACACTGCAGTTTAGGTAGTGGCCTAGGCTGTTCATGAGGCTTGAACCCACATCTGTTTATTTTAATTCACGCAAGAGTGCTATCAACTAGGGAACGGCGATATGGGATTTTTCCGGATATGGATATATCGGTTTGCTCATACCTGCTTAAACCGATCTATCGAGTTTTTATACTGCGCATGCGCGTGCATTCGAAGTGCGCGTGCATTTATGGCGCGCGCGCATTTATGGTGCGCGCTCAGTCGCGGTGCGCGCGCATTGACGGTGCGTCCGCACTGACGATGCGCGCGCAGTCGCGGTGCACGCACATTTCGAAATGCGTGCTCTAGGTCCAGAAAGTTTGTAATGTTGGTGTCAAGGTCTGTTGAATTATACGATGTTGTTTGCTCCCTACCTCCCCCTCTCCTTCTCTCCCTCCCCTCTCTCCTTCTGTCCCTCCCTCCCTCCCTCCCCTCTCTCCTTCTCTCCCTCCTTTCCCCTCGCTCCTTCTCTCCCTCCTTTCCCCCTCTCCTTCTCTCCCTCCCTCTACTCCTCTCTCCTTCTCTCCCAACTTTCCCCCTCTCCCTCCCTCCCCTCTCTCCTTCTCTCCCTCCTTTCCCCTCGCTCCTTCTCTCCCTCCTTTCCCCCTCTCCTTCTCTCCCTCCCTCTCCTCTCTTCCTCTCTCCTTCTCTTCCAACTTTCCCCCTCTCCCTCCCTCCCCTCTCTCCTTCTCTCCCTCCTTTCCCCTCGCTCCTTCTCTCCCTCCTTTCCCCCTCTCATTCTCTCCCTCCCTCTCCTCTCTTCCTCTCTCCTTCTCTCCCAACTTTCCCCCTCTCCTTCTCTCCCTCCATCTCTAAACACAAAATAGAACACACACACACCAAAAACAAAATCTAGAGATTTATTCTCCTCCATTTCTTGCTTGAAAGTAGCACGTAATGTCCACGTGTAAATGAGATCTATTACAATAGAAAAGAGAGAGACAGACAGTCTGACTGTTAGAGTTAGAAGCCAGATTATCACTGCTGTGATAATAGAAACAGTGATAGAAACAGCATAGAAACAGTGATAATCTGGCTTCTAACTCTCTCACACACAAAAATAACACTTACAGCCACAAAATGCCACTAATTTTTATGTAGTCTGAAGTCTGAATTAATGTCCTTCGCCATTGGCAAGCTCTCCTTTGCTATGCAAAAAGTGACAGCGTTCGTGATACTTTGCCACTTTTTGTCCCCTCTCTGGTACAATGTTCTCCTCTTAAATAAAGCAGGAATTGTTTGAGCTGCACTGGCCCCACTACATGTCGCTTTCTCCGAAGCGCTGGTTCGACTTCCTGCTGTTGTCGACAATGATTTCGCTCTGAGGGCAGCGTGCTGGGCGGGGTGGTGCTGCTTAATGTGTTGTCGCAGGTTGCTCGTGCTCGAATCAGATGTCTTAACCAAGACCTTGCAAACTGTACATCTATACACACCATTACTGACCGCATTGTTTTCAAAGTAGTCCCATACGGGGCTTCTTTTCCCCATGATGAGAAAGGTAAATTTTCAAACTACAATTTTCAGCGATGCGACTTTGTTAAGACGCCACGACTCACGTCGAGTATACACAGTAAAGTGTGCGCGCGCATCGGATGTGCGCGCCCGTTAATTGTGCGCGCGCACCGAATGTACACGCATTCCATGCTCTAGATCTAGGAGGTTGCAATGCCGGCGACAAGGTAAGCTGGAAAAGATCGCATTACACTGATAATACCAACAATATTGATATATTGCCAGGAACGATATTAAAAATATATCGATGTATATTTTTAAAATCGAATCTCTCGATATAACAGTTTTTTTAGAATCACCATATCGGCATACCGATCTGAAAATCATATCGGGTTTAATCGAAAAACCGATTAATCGCCGTTCCCTACTATCAACAGAGTCTTCTGACAACACTAGGGGAAATAACTCTTGTTTTGTAGTGGATGAATTGAGCTTTGAGCCAATTTACTTTCTACTTACATTCTCCCCTGATCTTGCATAGAAGTTTTTAGTACTTTTACTCAATGTAAAGTATGGTGGAGACCCTAAAGTGTGGTGTTAAAATTTGAAGAATGTCTTAATTCTTTCGCTAAACAAATTACAGTTCAGAATTACAGAATCTAATGGCCTCCTTCTTACCTATTTTCTAAGTTTTCCCACGTACGAGATCTGGGAGTGTATGTAAAACAAATTCAGAAACAGATGTGAAAATCCCCTCGAGCATAATAATAATAATTATCTTGTCTTTATCCAGGTTTCTGTGACCTGATCAAAACAAATGATCAAACTGACATTCCTACTGTCTTCATAATAGCCTAATTGTTGAATAGATATATTGTGTTTTCTTCATCCTTTATTCCAGTCTTTGGCAGCCGAATAATGGTATCCAAAAATCTAAACTTGGACCACAAGCAGGATTTTTTCATTTAGTGGTTACGTTAGATCATTTGTGCTTCTGGTTGCCAAATCTAGTACAATAGAATTTATACTATGATTTACTATAGTCTGTATTAAAATATTATTAATTGTTTTCTAATCAATGCATAAAATGTAAATTATTTCCCAAGTGCAGGATACCTGCACAATATATTTAGCTGAGTATGTGTAATAAATTGTGTTATTCATTTGCTGGAAAAGTGCACTTATAAAATGAAATTGTTTCAGAATATGTCTTCACTACATTAAACAAATAACATTAATGGCCACTTACACATCTTGCGTATCACTATATGAAACGGTGTGCCTGTCACACAGTGGTAACACTTTTTTTTGAAAAACACTCTATTGTCCACTGTCTATTTTCAGGAATGTGCTAGGAGAATAGCCAAAGTGTCAGCAGAAGCCAAACTGGAGGTTGATGAAGATATGTATCTGGAGTCATTTCGGCCCCAATTAATGGATGTAGTGTTCACGTGGGCTAATGGAGCCACCTTTGCTCAGATCTGTAAAATGACCGAAGTTTTTGAAGGTAATGAAAAATATTGTTAATTTTTTAAATGTTAACAACATGAACTAAACTTAGGGGAGTACTTTTTCTCCAAAATTATTACTTCTGGAAATAAAGAAAAAAATACTGTTAATTAGCACCTAGTCAAAACTGATGACTTTTAAACAATATCAAGAACTTGCCTCTTTCCTGCAGTAATCAGGGGTAGGCAACTGCTTTGGGTTCATTTTGGGGGTTGATCCAGAACTACCTGATCCCACAATTGTTCAGTGTCAACTGCATATTCTAAGAGCCAAGTTACCTCTTAAAGAAGAGAGAACAATGTTGACTTCTGGGAGGATCAAAGATGGAAGAGTGGAGTGAAAACTATTATATCAAACTCTGTCAGGAAGTATTCATGTGCCCATCGACAATATTTGGGTGTGCGGAGACCCAGCAATGACAAGTCTACAAGATGCTGATGCATTTTTTTCTATTATATTTCACACAAGTGGTCTTTAAGTGTTAAAAAAGATGATCCAGCAAATAATTGCCGTTGTGGTGTGCTTCTCCAGTGGCTGTTTCAGATTTCTATACATTTCATCTTGATTCTGTTTTCAGTCCTGAGCTTCAGAAAGGATTTTACATCCACATGAAACTCAAGTAATTATATTACATAATCTCATCAGCGCTAGCTTTACATTTAGTGTTAAGCTTTCATGTTTTACTCTGAGTTATGTAGAAATGCGTAAACCAACACACTTGCACGCGCACACTCCATACAGGTTTCTATTCCAATGGTTTTAACAGCAGATTATCTCATTAGAGCAGTTAACTAATAGTGTACATAGGTCATTTGTATCTGTTCCCCGTAGATTTGGATTTAATGGTTGACTGCTCAGTCAGTTTGTTTTTTAAGAAGTATGACTAACTGGTTGGTTCTCAATCGGCAGCTGCTACATGGTTTTGTTTCTTTACAGAATCAATTATTTTACTTTCTAGAAAAATAGTTTTCTTCAGCCCATTATGTGTGATTGTGAAAGGTATTCACAATCTTGATGATCAGTAATCCTACAGGTGGGAATTCTGTTGAAAGTTTGGCCTCGGGACTCTGCTGCTATTGTGATAATGTAGGACTGAACTTAAAATTTCAACCATCCTATTATTTGTGCACCTGGGATTCCTTAAGAAAATTGGCAGACTTTCTGAATATTGTTAGTCTGCTGCCTGTTCACATTTAGGATCTAGATCTACCCCTGGCAGACGAGAACCATCTCCCCCATACCCCGGTTGCAGTGTGACCATTCCATGATATAAACTACCCTTTGATTAAATGCTTGTACTAATCCAGAGGGGGAAAATATTCAATCTACCTGCATTGTGTTTTAGAGAAGAAAAGAACATGTGATTTAGAAAATATCAGCAATGAGTTCGAAATAGATATGCTAATAAACAAAAGCATATTATAATTTAAGAACTAAAGGCAGAAATAAAAGATTGTTTGTGTGAGGTTCTGGCACATGCGGAAACACCTCACCATGCATGGTTAAAAGTATCCAAACCAAACTTGAGAGTTCTATTCATCCACCTTTACATGGAAATTCCAGAGATGTTTATTGGATTGGAATGTGTACACTCCCTAGCGGTACAAGTTCTCCTTATCTAATTACAGAGAGTACTAGGTGCAGGTTGGCAAAATTCAAAGCTTGGGGTCCCTAGAATCTAACCAGCTAAAACCACATAACTTGCCATTGACTGAACTTGTCCACGCATTCGTCACATCGAGGCTCGACTATGGAAACTCCCTCCTCGTCGGCTTTCCTGGCTCTTCCCTTCACAAGCTGCAGATCATCCAGAACTCCGCAGCTTGTGTCCTCTCCTGCACCAAGCTCTATGATCACATCACTCCCATCCTCGCCTGGTTCCATTGGCTCCCCATCCCCCAGAGGATCGAATTCAAGATCCTCATCCTCACTTTCAAGACCGTTCACAGACTTGCCTCCGCCTATTTCTCCGACCTGCTGTCCCTCTATGAACCTGTCCCTTTCCAGATTTTCCAGAACAACTATTTTTAAGTACTTTTCAACCTGTTTTATTATGTGTTGATGTTTTTATTTGAATGTTCATGTTGCCGTCCATGATTTTCTTGCAGTGGGAAATGAATTATTTAAGAGTTGAAGGGGGATGTTAAGAGTCCAGTTAATTTTACCCAGAATTTACCTGGTCTGGAATGCACTGCCTGATAGAATGGTGGAACCAGATTCAATAATTCCTTTCAACAGGGAAGGAGTGGTGGGTGGGACTAGTTGGGAGTACTGTAGGTACTGTGTTTAGAGTAGTCGCCTTACAAGCATGAGACCTGTGTTTTGAATCCAGGCAGGTCAGGGCGAAACCTTGGGCAAGTTTCCTTACTCTACACGCCTAATAATAATCCGTCCCCAAAAAATCTACACTAAATTGGTCATTTCAATCCACGACTGTTTGTGGGACACTGCTATGTGCAATTGGCTGCTGTGTTTCACCCACAAATAAATATACTGTCAATTCACTTTATAGTATATTCTGTGAAACGCTTTGAGACGTCTAGAAGACGTGAAAAGCGCTCTACCGAATGCAAGGATTATTATTATTATAGTTGATAGCTCTTTCAAAGAGTTGGCACAGACACAGTGGGCCAAATGGCCTCCCGTACTATAAAATTCTATAATTCTAATTGTCTCAGGTATAAAGGGAGGTATGTGTATACTTATACTTTACACAGCTTTCAGTTGGAGAAAATGTGAAAACAGCCAAGTGAGTATAGCACTGTCCTAGAAGCCAGTTCAGCTCCAAGGAGTCCCCATTCCCCCCCCCCCCCCCCCCCTTCCCCATCCCAGTGCGAGGTTTTGAGGGCCAAAGCCCTACCCCCACCCCCACTCCCCTGGTGCTGCTTCTGGTTGGCCACAAATCCACCTCACTGCTTGATCCTGGACTTCATAAATGGGCTGAAAGAAGCTTGGATCCAAAAAGGAGAACTGTTTGCACACAGGTCTTATATGCGCTCGCTTGACCTGCTTTGGGGCCTCGCTGTCCTTCAAATACCCATGTCAAGAATTTAACCTGATATTTATAAACCCTGGAATATTAGTGCATCTGAAATCCTGAAATGAACCAAGCACGAAACCGTGTTACCTAAATTGACTATTTTTCTCTAAATTTGTTTTGCAAGAAGTTGCCATTTAATGATTTACTGCCCATTGTATCCTTGATTTAATTAGTAAACCTCACAAGGGTTTTGTTTTGTTTGGTAGTACTTTATTAACCAGAGTTTAAATGCTTAGTTTAACTTTAACTTTCACAACACTGAGGTTTTAAAGCTTACTTATAAAGAAATGAAAATTGAAGGAATGCCAAAGTGCAGCGTGGCTTTGCTCTTGGAATCTGCAGCGAGTTCAGTTATATTGGATTTGTGCCCTGTTACGATAATTCATTCCAGATGGGCTTGGGCTTCTTGGAACTGTTGGGATTCATGGATATAAGTTCACTTGCAATTGTGGCATTTTGTTTGCAGGAGTCCTGGCAGTCTAACAGGCAGCAAAGACATTAGTTCTTTCACTGCAGAAAATGTTTGTTGTGCAAAAAATAAGATATCCAAATGACTGTAGACTTTCATTAAAACAGTGATGTTAAATTTAACTCACAGAATCATTTTGATAAATGGTCGGAAGTGTTTTAAGACAAAATTAGTTGAATGCTTTATTTCCTGTTGTCAACAGATAGCGTTCAGAATGTAATGATCTTTGAATAGTAGGTTTTTAGTCCAAAGTAGTGGTGGAAACTTTGCATTAGACTTCACATGAGAAATCACTGGATTCGAGAATGTTTTTACATGATGGATTAGTGTTGCACTGTAACACAATACCTGCAGAATACATCACCAATGTGATCGTATTCAAGTTAATTCACCATTTGTATTGCTTCAGATTTAAATGAGAAACTAGTTTTTATTTTCTGGAAAGGTGCTACAGGTACAGCACACCAACATAAACAAGTGGACAGATAGAATAGAATAATTCCCTGCCAATAGCTTTCAGTAGCCAGAAAAGTAATCAAACCATACAAAGACGTAACATACAATGGCAATGAAGCTTGTGATCAGTGGGTTGGTTTTAACTCTAGAAATTCAAATTGAGTTCCCACAATGGCACATCAGGTAACCACACTCTGGGATGTGTTACTGAGCCATGTTTCACACCTCAATTATTGTCTAGTTAACTGATTCCAGCCGCAGTGTTGGTTGAGGTATTACAGTTCACCTCAGCTTTCCCTTGATAGGGAGGAGAAAAATGGACAGGATTTTACCCCTTGCTACTCTCCATAATCCCTGGTGGTAGGGAAAAAGTAAAATCTATATCAGGTTCAGCTATTCCTTCCCTTAAAATTTGTTGCTTTTTAACCCTAATTGATCAACTCCTAGCCAGGAAAATAGAGATTAACCTGGAATATACATAATTATCTGTTTCCTGTGGTATTTCTGATAATTTTATAAAATATTCTCGACCTGTGACACTCAAGATCACAAGATCACCAATAATGAGAAGAATTAATGTACTCATTCCCATAACACTAGTATGTACATCAACTTTTGAGTAAAGGTGAACTACTTCATTTTTGTAAATATTTTGATCATTTTTGTATTATCACCACTTTTGTGGAATAAAAATAGCAAAATAATATTTCTCTATAGGACGCCTTCGGGCAACTCGACTCCTTCATGGAATCGAAAAATTGTTTCTTTGCCGAAAATTATTCTTTTGTCTTTCTGTCAGAATAACTTTTTCTTTACTATAAATGTGATCAAGTGCCTTTTACACAATCATTTTGAAGTGCTTTTAATGCATAATTTGGAGCTCCTGTGGCTCAGTCGTTAGAGCACTTGCTTTGCAAGCTGGGGCGAATCCAGGAAGGTCAGGGCGAAACCGTGGGCAAGTTTCCTTACTCCACACGCCAAATAATAATCCTTCCAAAAAAAACACAATAATAAAATTGGTCATTTCAATTCACGACTGGGACACTGCTGTGCACAATTGGCTGCCGCGATTTGCCCACAAATATATATACACTTTACAGTATAAAGTAAATTCACTTTACAGTATATTAGTATATATATACAGTATATTTACACTTTACTTTGGGACATCGATAAGATGTGAAAAGCGCTATATCAAATGCAAGTATTATTATATCAAATTGGAGAATTATCATTTGTAACTTTTTTTTTAATAGGCAGCATCATTCGTTGTATGAGACGACTGGAGGAACTACTTCGACAGATGTGTCAAGCAGCAAAGGCCATAGGAAACACAGAACTGGAAAACAAATTTGCAGAAGGTATGTTGAATTATTCAAATGACAACTTTTTAAAATTTAAATTAGGAAATGTTATCATGTCATATTACAGTTGTTACATTTCCTCCTTCATAATGTTTTATGATCCTCATTTTAATATGGTGATGGAGCTCCTGCTGATTTAGTATTGATATTAGTTATTATTGTTGTTATTATTGATGTTTTTACTGATGATTTAGGTTGCTGTCCAGCAACTAATTGGTGGCCATGAATTTTTACACGATTCAAACATACCCATGAAGATATGAGAAGCCCACAAAAGTAGTTTCATGTGTAATTTAGAGGGAGTCGGCTATCCAATAGGGAGTTCAACTGACTCATATATAAACATGTGTGTTTTTAAAGTGCTTGTCCCCAGTGGCAACCTTTCTTAAACTCGGGCATGTTCATGTTTACCTGTGTCTAGACAATTTCTCTTTTAAATGGTTCCATCTCAAGATTCTGCACAGATGTCAATTAGTTTTACGGTGTGTGATGCTTTCTACTTCAGGTGCAATGCCAATTGTTGCCACCAGAGGATCTATATGTTCCCATTCCAGACAGCTCTGGACAATGTCATTTTGAAAAGCACTTTTTCAGTGGAAATATCAGTGTAAATTGCTCTCCAGAAGGGAACAAGCACCTCAGGTTATAAACATAGTGTTTGGGAAGCACAGTGTTAAGTCACACTAACCCATGAGAATGCAGCTCTGCCTCATTGGATGCATAAATTCAAGGGGTTTCACTGCAGGGATACAGTTTATAACTATCTATGATTCCATTTTCCCCACAAATCTTGGTTCAACCTCATGTTTTGATAGACAATTTTCAGGCGCCTGCCTCAAATCCCTCTAAGCAACATTCAACCATGTGTTAAATGTTAATCATCAACTTGATGACACCAGTTATATTTGTTCTCCCTGATTAATCTTTTTAAGACCATTATTGTAAGTAAACCTCCTTGCACAGTGGTCAGTGAGACACTATCTTTTGTCTAAGGATATTGAGATCAAAAAGCATGCGGTCAATAACTCAGGATAATCTCAGGACATAAATGTATTGAATAGTTTATTTTTGCAAACCTTACTTTACTGTGATGGTCAGCATTTCTTTCAGGATTGGCAGGAAGTATATACCTAAACCACTTTCCAAACACTTTGAATGTCAGTTTTGAGCAATGTGGCTAGCTCAGGTTTTTAATATACCCCTCAGTTATGTGTAAACAGGCAGAGCCTCTGCAAGGATATGGTATAACTAGGAGGGAGTTCACTTCCTGAAAGATAGTCTCCATCAGATATGGAATTTCTGTTGACAAACCTTTCCAGTCAAATTGCACAAAATGTCACAGTGGTCATTTTTAAGCGGGTAAGAGCATTGCCCAACCTATTAATAAACCCTTTGTCTGAAAAGAGTACAATAAATTTTTCAGTAAAAGAGCTTTCTTGGTAGTTTTTTCATATAATGAACAATTATCGGTAGTTAGATCAACCAAGCTACATCAATAGAGATTTTTCTGTGCCTTCTTGGTTTTTCTCTCAAACTCAGGTTAATTTATCCGCATCCAAGAGCAGTAGACAACAATAACCCTGAGAGCAGGCTGGTTTGTATGCCTGTTAATAAACTGAACAGAAAGAACCTTTCTTCAGTAGGCTACTTAGCTGTGCAACGTTTTTCTCTGTTTAGTTGTGACTGCCTCATTGGAAATATATTAACCATGATTTTCTAAAAGCTTAACAGTGCTCTGCAGAAGCAGTTTAGCCACTAGTGCCAGGAAAACAAATCTAATTGGTTGGGGTGCCCAGCTATCATTACAGTTGCAGTGCAGTATTTACTGAATAGGATTTATCACCTAGTTGACTTGAGGGTTGGGTAGGCTACTGCTATAGCCTTTAAGAGGAAATTGAGTTGGTGAACATCCATTGGTACCAAAGTTTTCCCCAAGTTTTAATGATAATGTCTACATACTTTGTTTCCCAAGCCATATATCAAGAACATTGACTTTTCTTCCCCCAATGACTTAGGCCCTAATGGAGATATATACATGCAAACACTAAACCAGATTCCAGATTTTTGTTGAGTTATTTGATCTTAGCAGTAAGGGCACAATAATTTAGCCATTGTGCATTGCTTTGAGGGAGAAAACATCTATGTTTGCATCCCCATGGGTTATCCAGTGATCTTCAGTTGAGGATGTTGGATAGGATTAGAAATCACTAGCTCCCCATCCCACAGAGAACCAAGTATAAACCCTCGTTCTCACCTTCAAAACCAGGAACTTGCTCCCCCCCCTCGGACCTCCTAACCCCATATCAGTTTGTCCACTCCCTTTGCTCGGTGGACAAACTCCCTGTATTCTCCCACACTTCCCGCCTACCAGCCTGTGCTGTCACACTCTGGAACTATATCCTGCAATCCCTCCACCTCACACTCTCTTGCCTCTTTCAAGTCCTGTCTAAAAACCTTTCTCTTTGACCGTGCCTTCAGTCAGTGTTGCAGAGTTTCAGGGCGGAGTGGCTGAAAGCTTGACATCCGATAGTGGGGTGGAGGGTGCGAGGGACTAGCAGGAGACCAGTGCCAGTTGAGTGGAAGTTCCGGGTGATGGTTTGGGGAGCGAGGAGGTTGGAGAGTAGGGAGATGCCAGGGAGTGAATGGATTTGAACACGAGTGTGATGATCTGGAAGTCTTGTCTGTTCAGTGGAGTCTGGCCAGAACTGGTGAACTCTCAGCTTGGGTCCAAAAAAAACTGGGACATGAAAGGCGTTATACACGTTTAATATACTATTATTGCTGCATGAGATTTGTGTTCAGATTATCTCTATATTTATTGATTAAGCAGTTGAATATGGTTTAGTTTAAGATTGTGTTGCTTCATTTTTTAGGAATACTGTCTTCAAACATTACCTGCTTTCTGCTAAATCGTTGCCTTGGGTTTTAATTGCATAAAGAAATCTAGGGGAGCGATGAGACCATGCTCCCGAAGGTCTGCCCGTTCAAGTCGGCATTAAATGCCACGTGGCCCTGTTTGAAAAGAGAATATTGATCCAACAATCCTTTAATGGCTGTTTGTGAACCTTCCTCCGTGTGTAAAATGGTTGTGACATTTGCCTACAGAAATAGTGACAGCACTTGACAGTACTGAAATTATTTGTGAAATGCTGTGACAAGTTTTGACACTATGGACACTTCTAAAGATCCTCTCTCCTTGAAGATCAGTAACCTCTGGTTCCAGTGTTAGTTGGCATAATTCATTTGGCTGAACGGGTCAGATATAATATTACATTGCCTACCTTAAGTATGGAATTCTTTAGCTAAATAGAGATCAACATGCACTTACAAAGCCCCTTTTCATACCTATCCATCTGTTTTCCTTCTGACCTAGTATACTTAGGAGTTTCTGATTTGTGTGTGAAGTGACATATAGAGTAATGAAATCATACATGAATGGTAGTGGGGGGTGGTGGGGGAAGAGGGGTGAAGACATGGTCAAGTTGGCACCTAACTCTTAAAGGGATAATGTTACATTATGTCTTTCCCCCCTCCCCACACACACAGAACTGTATCAGGACTTTTTGAAATGCATAACATTCTTGAACTGAAGGAGTAAAATTTGATCTCTCTTGGCCTCTTCTGATGTGTTAATGTGTATGGCGCAATCTTAACTGATTCCCCCTCCTCCCACCAACCTCCCCAAGGTGGATGGCCTATTGGGCTTGACATCCAATGTTACAAATGTTACTTTGAGCCCTCACCACTTCATTGGGTGCAGGTGACAGGCAGCAGTAATTCCCTGCCGGCTTCCCTACTGGGCAACGCAGCTCAGCGTGAAAAGCGCGGGAGCATTGTTCGCCATCTCCGGAGTGCAAAGCTCCTGTAGCTCAGTGCCTTGGAATGTCCTCCTGACGTGAAAGGCACTACACAAGTGTATTTTGTTGTTGTTGTTAGAGCTTTGCAAGAGTGAGACCTGTGTTCGAATCCAGGTAGGTCTGGCCGAAACCCTGGGCAAGTTTTTTTACACCACACACACAACTAATAATAATCCATTAAAAAAAACAATAAAGAAAAGATTGGTCATTTCAATCCACGACTGTTTGTGGGACCTGCTGTGGGCAATTGGCTGCCGCATTTCACCCACAAATATACAATCAATTTACTTTACAGTTTGTTCTGTGAAGCGCTTTGAGATGTCTAGAAGACATGAAAAGCGCTATATCAAATACAATACAAGGATTATTATTATTAAACCTGAAATCAAATAAGTTATCAATGCACATTCACTCTGGGTCACCACTTGATGTTAGGTAGCCTGGAACATATTCTCATCATATTGTTTTATACATAGCATTGCACAATGCAGAATACATTTCAGACAATTTCTTCTATTTGGCATTTTTTATTCAAAAACTAGCTAATCTTGCTGCTGTGATAAGATACATCTTTGGTGAGTGCAAAAAGATGGAAGAAGTACATTTTATAGCCATCTCAATTGAGACATGTACATTAAAGTCCGTATGCAGCTCAGTTCTCAGCTCAAACCAGGGTCACATTGTCTAGCTACCATCTGATATTACATGCTTTCCACAAAGGCAGCATCACTAGTGTTGAATGTTGTATAAGGTTCGACTGTATATCCTTTTTGTTGGCACAAATATATTTCTCCCAAAGTATCAGAGAAAGCTGAAATGTAAAGAAGACTGATGAATGAATGGTTGAGGACTAACAATTTGCAGACTAAAATATTACATGTGTTGTTTGTGAAATACAAGTATTTTGGATAATTAATAATTGATTCTTTGTCCACAGGCATAACCAAGATTAAAAGAGACATTGTGTTTGCTGCAAGTCTTTACTTGTAACATCATCACATGAGCAACTCAAGTGGTCCTTCCAGTTCAGGATGAGCTCACTACCATTTGCCCTGAGACTTTGTGGCCAGAATCACTAAAACTGAAGCTTTTCACAGGGACATTATCAAATGCATGAATAAGAATTCCATCCCAACACATGGAGATTGCTAGACTTTTGTGAATGTTTTATTTTCCAACGGATTCATGTATTACCAAACTCAAGCATCATCAAAGCAAGTTTCAACAGCTGAAACTGTACATAAGCCTTGCCAGACCATTTAATAAACATTTTACATTTTAGAATATTGTTTGAATGCTTTATATCCTTTCAGTGATAAAAAAGCTTTTTTTTATAAGAGAAGGTACAGTACAAATAAAAAAATATTTGTAATTATAAACAAAATTTACTTGCTGTTATATAGGTAATAATATGTATTTAATATATACAAAGTGAAGTGGCGGTTCCGAGGGTAATAGCAGCAGGTGCTAATCCATTATAGGCAATTATCTACTTGAGTGAAAGGTATCTTACTGAATTTGTGGTGAGTGAGTAGTTGTCGTCAAGAGTTTTATGGCTGATGGTTGCTGCCGAAATGGTTTCTTTGCGTCTCGCGTAAAGTTGTGTGTGAATTTTCCTCCTCTTTCGGTGAAATTTTGATACTTCTCGTTTTGAAGAAGCCTGAGACGTACACCACCTTCACAGAGAAAAATGCACCGTTAGATTAGTGGGTCCAGGAGGGGGGGATGTTTGTGATCAGATTAAATAACATGATAAAAGCAAGAGGAAGCCACTTGTACCACTGTGCGTCTAATCTGCCGTTTTATTAATTCATGGCAAAGTTTTAGTCCCATTTCTCTTTCTCTTAACTTCCAACTTTAATATCTATCATCACGTTGCATGACAAAATAACCTCTTTCTGTTCTCATCACTTGTCCTATTTATAAATTTACATCCCCTAAAAATGTACAGCAAGGAAACAGGCACTTCTGTCCTAACCAGCATTGTTTATACTCTACACAATTCTCCACCCAGTTCTGAACTCCCTTTTACCCTTCTGCATTCCACCCTCTCCGATATGTGAAGATCCAGCTTCATCTTGCTAAATAATAAAAGTAAACTGAAGACCTTCCTGTTGGCCCATGTCTTTCTCCCTGGGTTGGCATCGGGCCAAAGAGCCCAAATAAATACAAGTTGTTGCAATTTAAAAAAAATACGTTGAGGATGGAGACTATATGAATGAGTTACTAGAGGCTGTCAGCACTTACTGAACAGAATCAGTGTAACTGATAAATTGCATTTGATCAAATTAAATTTCATATTGGAAGGACATTTCAAAGCTCTTAGAATTTTGGCTAATCTTTTCAACTACGACAATGTCTTGCAATGTGAAGCATAACCCCCAACGTCCACTTCTCAAAATATCACTGTGCCGTTATAAGGGAAAATAGAAAAGAGGGAAGCGAACACGCAACAAGCTTTTGCTTTTTAGTTCCCTCTTTTCTGCTGTAAAGGAGGAGGATGCTAACAGGATGATTACATGTAGATTTGTATAAAGTGACCAGTATCTGGGTTTCTCTCAGGGTTGTGTGTATTTGGAGTACGGGAAAAGGAACAGGTGAATGAGATTAAAACGATTGCTCTTAAAAGAGCCGGCTCAGGCATGATGGCCAAATGGCCTTCTGTGCTGTAAATTACTAGGTTCTATGCCATGAATTGAGCTTTTAAAAAATTGTAGTTTTATGAACAACTGTCTGCTTACAGTATTGCACCACTTTAAAGGGTGATAGATTTTTGTATTGACTGTTCAAAATTAATATTATATAATTAACAAGAGTATTTGGTAACCCCAGAAGTAGCTATATATTCTATCTGTGGAATGCAACACATCGATCCGTACGATCTAGGGTTAGGCCGCACCTGGAGTACTGGCCCCAATTCTGGGCACCTCACCAGGAGAGAGTAGTTGGGATATAGAATGCCCTGTTGAGTAGGATGGTACAGATACCCGAGTCCATTGTCGGTTTCAAGAGGGCAGTAGATAGGTATTTGAAAGAGGAGCTTGAAGGATTATGGAGAAAAGGTAGGACGGTGGGACTGAAGTGATCTTACTCTGTGAACCTGAACTAAATGAGTCTAATGGGTGCTTTCTGCTCTGCAGATGTTTCTAAACAGATGGTGAATAAACAACTGGAACAAGTAACATAAATAAACTGCTGTATAATTATGTACTTTCAGCAATTCATTGTTTTCTCAAGAGTGGTTCCAATGATGAACCTTTAACTCTGATTTCATCCTTCCAGAATGCAACAACAACTCGCATTTATATAGCACCCCTCACGCGAGGCTGCGTCTCAGAGCACTTACAATACAAATCTTCCCATCACAGCATCAAGCTTTTTTTAAATTAAATGTGGCTGGAACCATTGGTCTGAACCATTTCTTCTGGCCACATGTTGAGTCTATGTGAAATGTTAACTTACTTGTGTGTGAAATGTCTTTTATAGCCCAAAGTAACTAACCTTTAATTAAAATGTAAAGCTAACTTCCAGGTGCTGTTGAAATATGTGTGTGTGTGGTCTAATACTACATTAGTATTACAGAACCCTTTATATCTATCTTGATAATCCCAGTATATGGGATGGATTCCATGGCATCCAAAAAACAGGCAAACAACTACCCGGACACAGTTTTTAAAAGCTTGTGTCATAAGCTGATTTCTGGCCTTGCGGCTTTTGAAACACTTTGCTGGTCTGAACTGTTCATCATCTCCTGATGAGTTTCAACCCCAATTGTCAGACCCATTGCTGAAGGTGGACAGAGTTGGGTAACATTGATGTAAAGTAAATCAGCGCCTTGGGACGTCCTCTCGACGTGAAAGGCGCTATATAAATGTAAGTTGTGTTTGTTTGTTTGTGTTTGTAAAAGCTACAACAAAAGCAGCATTGGTCACAGGTACAAATCAGCATTCTGACCAGAAATCTAAATTGCTTCATTGATACGATTATAGTGCACCAACTGTGCTGACACTGAGAAGTAGTGTTCCCTGCACCTCCAGAGATGGCAGCATCAAATACAACAGCTTAAAGACTTGTAACCATGCTTGTGTTTTGCATTGATTGCTAGCAATCCAGCAGCTGGTGAAGTCGGGATTGCCAAGAGGACGTCTTGTTACATTGGCAAAAGCAATGTTTCTGGTCACATTCTTGACTCACGTCTATGCCCATTGCTGCTTTAACTTGACTGGTGTCAATGTGGGAAAGGCAATTTTAATAGCATTGCAATAAAATGATAAAGTCTTCACCAGAAAGGGCAGGGGGAAGGGGGGGTGAAGAGGGGGATTGAAGAGGGATATTTGAAACAGTTCTGAAATGTAAAGACACCATAAAAGGTTATAATACTTTCATTTTTGCTGAACTGGAACACAAAAATATTTGGACATGTGATTTATTACCCAAGCATTTTTCCATTGCTATGCAAATTCCTGCTATAGTTTATGGCCAAATAATGGAAGATTTGTTAGATTTTCACTGCAAAGTAAATGTCTATTATTACGAGGGTTATGGTTCTGTTTAGTTTCTTGGTAAATCAATTTTCCATTATATGTGTGTCCTACATGACAAACAAAAATCTTGTTCATCTGAGGGAAGAGAGCTTTTTTTGTTGCCATTTAGGTTTGTGGGCAAACGGTGATATTCCAGCAAACAGTGAAGTGGCTGCTGTTGACAATCTTATCCTATTAAAGCAACGCTGTGTGTGCAACACGTACCATTCTTACTTGCCTTCAACATCTCATAACGGACATGTTCCCAGCTCTTACTGTGATTAAGACCAAATTCCATGGCTCTTAAAACTCGCCAAATTCGGAACAGAATTCCTTATTTAAGGAATCCAAGTGGGAATTGTCCTCTGGTCCCTCTTAGTACATTACAGTGGAAATGCCCTTTTATCTACTTTTGGGCAACTTGGATTTATATAGTTTCCTCCACGCCAGACAGCGTATCAGAACGCTTCACAATAATGGATACCGGGGCTGAGCCAGGGGGAGGGGGGTGTAAAAGGGTGACCAAAAGCGCGGTCAAAAAGTCTTCAGGCCCGACCTGAAAATAGGTTGTAGAACGACTCGAGTTGTGTTCTCTAATGACAGAACAAGGAAACAAACAAAGTTGCTTCTTTATACTCACAACTAACGAGGATGCAATCGCGCCCTCAATAAGTCCGGTCAGCACATCGCTCCAGTGATGTTTGTAATCAGAGATGCGAGAGAGGCCGACATAGATAGATGTCGCAATCAAACCAAACTGAAGTGTTGGGCGCAGCAGTCTGGACCAGTTGGCCGTCATCCGAGCCTGCAGGTAAAGCTGTTGGGGGAAAAAAAGAGAATTTACATGAGAATGCTGTGGGACAGTTAGTGGTTATCAAAATCATTACCTTTAGGGAACATTAACTTTACAGTATATTCTGCAAAGCGCTTTGAGATGTCGATAAGATGTGTAAAGCGCTATATCAAACGCAAGGATTATTATTATATGCAATATTTGCAAATCAGTTTATAAATAGGTTCCCTTTTGGGTGACTCTGTAACTCTATTCAAGATATTAATGTCCCACAGAGCCCTGATCGTTGACTGCCACGTGGCTTCACATTAAATCAGAAAAGCGATTGGAATATGAGCAATGCTCCAGTAGTTAGCTCGAGACACATCCGGATTCCTGCAGCATTCGCTTATAGTAAATCATTTTGTGAATGTCCCATTTGAGATCCCGTTGATTTTCTGTCGCGAGTGTCGGAATCCATCGCTCTACAGACCGGAAGCACTCTGAGACACTTTCCGGCGTGGTAGGCGCTGTATAAATCGAAATTGTTGTTGTTGTTGTTAAGGAAATTCGCTCAATGGCTCAACAAAGTAAATTTGATTGTGTTTCCCCAACTGCTTTTAAACTACTAGTCCCTCTGCAGCTCTGCATTTGAAATAAAACGTTCCGAGCGTTAACAGCCATTCCGTGATCTTGAACCATTTGAAAGCCCAGCGGAACACACTGGGCAGACCAAATCCTGCCAAGTGATCATCGGTTCCAGCTGCTCCTTACTAATGAATAAGCTGATCGTGTCTGGAACCATGTGTTATGCGCTGGGCCAGATTAAGGGATCGAGGGCCTCAAATCTAATCACATTCGAACTACACGTGCAAAATATCCGACAATACCTTTTGAAAATACTCTGTGGCTTCATATTTGCAAACATCTCATCTACATGATCAAAACGTAGTCTTATTTGTCAAATCGTGCTCAGTAAATGTTCAAGCTAATATTATTGTTACTACTCTGGATCATTGTAGATCCTAGTGAATTTTTGATGAAACTCTTCACGAGAAGGAGTGGCCACCATCACACACACACACTGCAACTGGTCATGTCGAGAACATACGAAGAGCGATTGCCACATTTGGAAACGTGAATCTATCGCACACGGTTGGGTGTGTGGTTGCCTGCGATGCCTGCAGCAGAACAAATGAGCCATGTGCAGTGAATTGTAAAACCTCTTGTGGCTGTACTCTCACTCAGCTGTCATAATGCACCACTGTGTGGGTGTAACCAAATTTATAATGCTGCCAATCAAGCTCCAATGCATGACCAACTGCTAAACGCTTTGAAGTGGCGTGTTTATGGTACACTTGCTGGTGATTAACAGTGCTTTGAGTGCCAACATTTTACGAAACATTTCAAGCTACGTCACCCGCCCCATCATTGGCGGGCGAGCTTTCAGCCACTCTCTGCCCGTAACCTCTGGAATTCCATCCCACATCCCCTCCGCCTTGCACCCTCCCTAACCTCCATCAGGTTCCGCCTCGAGACCTTTCTCTTCGACGGTCCCATCAGACACCCCAAATCCCCACTTTTCCCCCCACCCTCCCCAATCCCGACCCCAGCTTGGGTCTGAAACATTGACTGTCCAGCGCCTTGGGACTTCCTCCCACCGTGAAAGATCTGGGACTTTTCCCCCTACTGCAATTTATCTGAAAGCAGCTTTATTGGAACAGCTTGTGGCACGATAGCTCTCATGTGTAGACTCTTGCTACTGAAACAATAAATACACACATGCTGGGTACCTATAGCAGGCGGACAATATGTGAATGAAATGGGAACCTGGTCCCCTTCAGATTCTCGTTGTCCTTCGGTTTGAGTTTGGTGATGTTGAACATTTTACACCTCAGACCACTTAATGAACAGTGACTGCAACAAGGTCCAATGTTTGGCAAGCCATTTGCAAATATTTGGTAAATTAATATAAATCTGTAAACGTTTAGAATAATTGCCATGCGTCCAGGTGTGCATTTTATGAATTTTGTTTCTGCAACCATACCCAACTCAAAAACAAAACCTTTAACCAGTTTTGCTTAAAGTGAAATACACCTCTTTAAGAAACATTTTTGAGCACGTTTCTGAGAGGAACAATGCATCAGAGCTTATTCACCAGTGGTGCCTGTGCATTATAAGAACATAAGAAATAGGAGCAGGAGTAGGCCATTTGGCCCATCGAGCCTACCCCCATTCAATCAGGGCTGATATTCTAATCTAACTCAAGCTACCTGTCTTATCCCCATACCCCTTAATCCCTTTATAAATGAGAAATCTATCTAACTCAGTCTTGAATATGTTCAAGGCCTGAGCATCAACAGCCATTTGGGGTAAAGAATTCCATACATTCACCACCCTCTGAGTGAAGAAGCTTTTTCTCAATTCACTGTGAAAGGGCTGACCCCTAACTTTAAGACTGTGACCCCTGGTTTTAGATTCTCCAACCAGGGGAAACAATCTCCCACTATCTACTTTGTCATGCTCCTTAATAATCTTATAGGTTTCTATAAGATCCCCTCTAATTCTTCTATATTCCAGAGAATATAGGCCCAAATTAATCAACCTATCATCATAACTCATCTCCCTCATTCCAGGTACTAATCTAGTAAACCTAAGCTGCACTCCCTCCAAGGCAAGTGCATACTTTCTTAAATAAAGAGACCAAAACTACACACAGTATTCCAGGTGCGGTCCCACCAGGGCCCTATACAGCTGCAGCAAGACTTCCCTACTCTTATACTCTAACCCTTTCATAATGAAAGCTAACATACTGTTAGCCTTCTTAATTGCCTGCTGCACCTGCATACTAACTTTATATATTATCTATATGTATCCATACCATCAATGTTCTCTATTCTCATCTACTCAAGGTGTTTTCAACAACAACATGCATTTATATAGTACCCCTCACTCAGGGTAGAGTCCCAGAGCGCTTGATAGTGGGGGAGCCTGACACCCAAGTCGGAAGGAGGGGGAGGTGACTGTAGGTACAGTCGAATAGTAAAGTCTTCAGGCACGAACTGAAGAATAAGGCGGAGAGATACAGGAAGAATGTTCCAGTTTTGGGGCATCGATTCTACTCCTATGATATAATTCAACCAGCGACCAGGGATACCACTGCCTAAGTGGTATCCCCAGCTCTTGCAATTGCAGCCAAATCCAATCCTGTCCCCACCTGGAAAATGCGCGTATGCACTGCACTACAGGGGCAGTTGTGTATTAGTGAAATAATAAGTAATCCTTGCTTTTGAAAAAGCGCCTGATCACAGCATCACAAAGTCTCGAAGCACTTCACAAGATTTACTGTAAAGTGTAGTGACTGTATTTGTAGGTGAACGCAAAGCCAATTTATGCACAGCAATGTCACAAACAGCCAAGAAGACAACGATCAACTTCAATGAGCACCGTTGGGCTAATTGTGCCAGTTATGTTTTAATGGATTCCATATAATATCGTACGTATAAGATTGCAACATCAGTGTTTGGGAGATTCGTCCAAGTCGCAACTGTAAATATTTGTTTTTTACAAACTCAGCAAACCAAAATACCAAAGGACAACAACATTTTAATAGTTAAGCAATGTTCCACACTTGTGATCTCACATGGCTGTGTATGATCCAGAAAAAACATTTGAACCAAGGAATCCAAGTAAACTGTTTACATTGATCATTTGAAAACAAGCACATGTAAATTTCAGGGCGTTTTGATCTCCAGGCTGCAAAACTAAATATTTACTACTCATTAATAAAAACCAAATTAAAAAATGTTTCATTTTATAATAGTAATCCTTGCATTTATGTAGTGCCTCACCATGTACTGAATGCATCATTGAATATATTGTAACGTGGGTGGACTGTGTTTTGTGGACAAATGCAGTAACCAATATTAAATTTATTTGAATATTGTTTTGAAAAACCCAGATGGTATGGCAATCCTTTGAGAAGAGATCATCGGAAGATTTCATCTCAATTCACAAATTGGAGGCCAGGGAATTATATTTAAAAAGTAGCTTGATGCCGTGATGGGAGTGACAGTGTTGTGTCAGGCTGAAAAGGAACAACTGTTTCCACTGGCAAGAGGATTGAGGCCACTAATGGAAGGCTCACGCCAGCGCCTTCAAATACCAGGCCCTGGCAGCATCAACCTCCATGATTGCACACTGGAGGCCATCATCTTAAACCATTTAAAAGTGAAATGAGGGAACATTTTGTCACATGGTGGGAGTGTAAAGCTGTCCCCCCAAAGGCAGTGGAGGCCGTCAACTGAATAATTAAAAAAGCGAATAGATAAGTACTGCACTTAATAGATAGAAGTATCAAGGATACAGGGAGAGGGTGGGGAGCTGTGGACAGGCTCAACGGACATATATTCCTATTCATATGTTCCTATTCTGGAAAGATGAGATCACATGGGTTGAAGGGCCTTCTGCATTCCAAACTAATCTTGTGATTTTATGATTAACAGAAATACAAACCGAGTAAAATAAAATGGTTCTGACACATGCAAATAAAATGATTAAATATGTTTAGAACTATCCAAAACAGAGTTCTATATAAAGGTTCCAACTCACGTGGAAATTCCCCGTTTGTCTGGAATGGAGTGTGTAGTCTGTCCCCTCAGAGGCACACACACTCACTCCCCACTCACATCATTCCAGACAGTATTAGGTGCAGGTTGGCAGAAGCTTAGACTTGCAACCTCCAGCTAGGACCACCCTGACCCATTAAGACTATGGTTTACGGGGTTAACATAGGAGCTGTCCCCAGTGATTGATCTGGAATGTTACCCAGCAGGACGAGTGCACTATATAAATGCAAGTTATTGTTGTTGTTGTCGTGGTCTGCTCCACCAAGTCCTGCTGTTGAGCCAAGCTGGCTGGGATGTCTTCAGCAGTGAGGTGGAGCACTGCAGACCTGCCTGACTCAGGAACTAGACCACCAAGGCTGCCATAACAGATCGGCTCAAAGCGATTTATAGTATATACTGTAAAGTGGTGTGACTGTGTATTTTGTGGGCAAATGAAGTCACCAATCAGAAGAATATTGCATCTAGGTTTACCCGATCCAATTCTCCCAATGATATTTGATAGGTGAAAATGGATTCAATAACAGAAGGTCTGTTATTGTCAAAGGTCTAAAGTTTATAATGTACTGATAATTGAGAAACCAGAACCTTTCATGACCCAAACAAAAATCAAAAAGTTTTTGAAATTACTGACAGTAATTGACGCATCATCTGAAGTTCAAACTTTCAGGTTAAGTCACTTAAGTTATATTTTTAGAGCTATTGAGACTGTTCCACATGATATCTCAAACCATAAGAACAAATCACGAGATTAACCTAAAGCCAGTCAAGCCAACTCTATACAAAAGTTATATGTTGGAGGACATCGCAAAGCTCTTTCCCTGGGAGCCCGAAAGAGGGGGAATTCTATAAATTATTAATGTGAAATATACTGCGACTGCAATTGCTACATTTTCAGCAAGTTGTGAAATTAAAATCTGATCATTAGGATAATATTTTTAAAACACGATCCTTATATTGTAAAATAAATTGCAACAATTATTTTGTAACACCTACTTAAACACCGAAGAAAATCTTTGAAGTGTTTAATCAAACAACAACATGGACAAAGTACTAAATTATATTAAATGTTACAGCTTTTTTTTCTTGAGAATCTATCTCAATGTAAGTTTGAACACTAGTAGACATTAATCAAGTTGCCAGGTCCTTGCTTCTGCATTGAAAGTCTAGTCTGCTTACTAAAATTAATCTTACATTTATTTAAACAACACTTTCTTAAATTGATATTCCCATAAAATGAGACATATGTCAAACAGCACCTCATTTATTGACCTTTGCACATGTCTTACACCGGGCCAAAATTATCCATAATTGTTTGTTTCATTCCTAATTTAAACAAGTTTTCACATTATGCTCCAAATTGTATGATGCTTTGGATTGAACGGGCTTGTCATTTTAGGTATGATCTCATATGATTTATGGAGTGAAATCCTATATTCAAACCATGACCTTCTGTTCAGAGCCTGGTAGGCAGATTGATGCCCTGTGAGACCAAATGACATTCCACAGTCATAACACAAGATGGCCCTACAGTAGCCAAGAGTTTATAATAAGATGATAATTGAAAAGACGGAACTCTTTTTTCATGACCCTTAAAAAAATCCCAAACTTTTTGAAATTAGTGACACAAATTGAGAATGATATTCACATAGTTACTGAGTACAAGTTTCAAGCTTTTTCCCATCTTGCTAACACAAATATTCCATTGACGGATCTCTCTGTTCATCGAATAACCTCAGATCCTTCTAATTTCCAGGAACCTGTCCACTTCTATTTTCAAACACTCGATAATTCTACATATCACCCTCCTTATTCTTACTTTGTTCCACGAACCTGCCGACCTTTTACTAAACAAAAATCTGTTTTCTATTCACTCTCAATGCCCTTATTTTGAAACAAGGGTCTTGGATTTAGAATTTTGTACGCAGGAAAAATATGTATCTTCATCCAGATTCTCTAGTGTAATTAACTATTTATACTTGTAAAAATAAAAAATAATAATCCTTGCATTTGATATAGCGTCTGATCACATCCTCACAACGTCTCAAAGTGCTTCCCAGAATATACTGTAAACTGAATTAGAAACGCCACTTTTCTGGTGACCTGTCATTTGGATCAATTATATATTTTGTGGATGAAACGCGGCAGCCAAACACAACAATAACAACTTGCATTTATATAGTGCCATTGGCGCCATACAAAGCAATCCATTGCAAAATTTGTTTAGATTAAAAGTTCTTTGAGAAGCTTGAAAATTAAAAGAATTTCAGGAATAAACTTGGGATTTTACAAACCTTCATTTAGTCAGGTAGAGTTTCAGAACTCAATTGTCTTTTGCAAAGCCATTGGTAACACTGCAAATTATTGAGTAAGAGTTATCCGGTGTGGCGAGTTAGGCATGCGTATCAATATGTACGGACAGCATATTGACAGCATCATGACTTAAGTTAGGAACAAGTTAAGCTATGGTCAAGTTATGAGGAGTTTACTGTATCAACAGTTTATAATATTATAAGTGCATTTGGAACTCGTATAATACTAACTAGGAACCAGTTCCATAAAGGATTGAAGTGAAACACATCCGTGCAAAGGAACTGTGTATTTAAGTATATATGAAACAGAAGGTTAACTGGAGCTTGCCTTGTGGGCTGCACTGAACAATTAATGTGACACTACCTGTAGTTTAAACCAGCTCTTTTCAAGCACAAATCATTTACATATTTTCGCTTTGTTTTCATTTAAATATCTTGCCCCAGGGTATTTCAAACCATTTGTTCCGTGCCTCGCAGGGAAACATTTGGTGTTTTTGTGTTGGACCATTTAAAAAGTTCAGTACAGCCCACAAAGAACAAAAACCATAGCTGATCTAACATACTTTGTAGAATTCTATTGTACTGCCAGCCAAGCATACATGCGCCATTTCTCCCTGCGGGTGTTTGGTCGGGCTTTATTTTTAAAAAGATATAGCAAACCATTAATTTCTTACCAGTTTCATATAGCAGTCAGTATATTTGCATTCAATACATTGAGAAAAATACAGCAGTTTAAAAAAAATATTAAAAACATTAATATTCCTGTGATCTTTCACTGGAATTGTTTAATTATTAATATTCAGCTGTGAAGAAAACTAAAATGTCATTTATGTAAAGCCAAAAAAGACTTTGTGTTGACTGGTATCTGTTCTGTGTGTGTTTGACTCATGGTTGCTGTCCCAGTGGGAGGCAGAAATCTTTACAATACAAGCAGCGATCATTTAGAAGATCACTTTTGCATTCAGTGCAGCAAATATTTCAAGTGATCTTAAACCATTTAGAAACGCTACAAGTTAATTCTAGTGAGAATTCTGGTGACCTGTCATTCGGATCAAACCAAAACATTTGTATTTAATCTGAGTTAACTGAGAGACATCATGGGGTTGTGTGTGAGCGCACGTGTGTGGGGCGAGGGGGGTGCAGAAGCATTAAAGCAATGTAGATAATCTAGCAAAAATATAATTGATCAGATTAATTCAATCCCTCTAGTTAGTGTTGTCATGAGAGGTTCAGATATGAAGGCCATGCGGTCCATTTGATCTCACCTTCCAGAATACACACCCTACTGATAGCATCAAGCTGTTTTTAAACAAGTCCAGTATCCTAGCATCAACCACCCTTCCTGATAAACTGTTCGAGTTATTAATTACCTTCTGGGTAAACAACGATTTCCTGCCGTCTGTCCTGAAATTACATGCTGCAATACCAAATCAGTGTCCTCTTGTTCTGCTGCCTCGAACTGTCTGAATTTACCAATTCAATCACACCTTATAAAGCTCTTTAAGGTGCCCTCTGAAATCACTCTTTTCAACAACGATGAGCACAGGCTTGTCTAAATGTTGCTTATAGCGCATTCTTCTTAACACTTTATTTATCTGCTCTGCTCTTGGACAGCATTTTATGTCACAGCAACCAGAACTGCACATACAATTGAAGTCTTATGGACAGTATGAAACTAAGTGAAAAATAGCAAAGTGCAGACGGAAAGAACTTTGCAGCTAAAACTTTAGGAGACCATAATATGGGGTGGTTAGCAAATTAGGGATGTGAGGCAGGCAGTTAGAACAGAAAAGGTTTCGTTTTGTGGGAACAGTGGGAAAGGAAAGCTAGTGGAAACTGAGTTATGGGATCGTCCCAAGATTTAGAATTACGCAATAATCCTGCAGAAATACTTGTTATTTGACCTCAAATTGCTTTTCCAACTCTTTGTTCTCTTGTTTGCTCCGTGTTACATGTCAGCCGACTTCAGTTGGTAGCCTCTCTCACCTCTGAGTCAGAAGATTGTGAGATCCGAGCCCCACGTCAAGACTTTAAGATCACAGTCTAGGCTGACCCCTAGGGCAATGCTTGGCACATGTTGCATTGTGAGAATGGGACATCCTTCAGTTGCGACATTAAATTGAGGTCTTGTTTGCGTGGATGTTAAAGCTACTGGACAGAGAAGGGAGGTTTTTCTCCAGTGTCCTGGCAAACACTGGGAAATGTATTGGGTCTTGATGCCAAATACCAGCCTTATATAAATCTAATCAGTGAATTGATCATTCACTTCATAGTTGCCGTGGGACATTGCCTGCTCCCTGTTCACCAACAACTATACACAGTCACTACATTTTACAGTAAATCCTGCGAAACTCTTTTGAGACATCTGATAAGGTGCTATATATCAAATTGCAAGGATCATTATTAGAACTATTACTTATTGCCCGCAAGAATCCATCCGTGGTTGTTGAAACAAGAAATAAATAAAAATAAATTAACGACAGCTGCGGGATAGTGTCTGTAAAGCAAAGTTGGTGATAGTTGTGTGCAATACATATATGTTCAGCTATCCAGTTTACACAGAATTTTACCATAAAACACACCTGAATGTACCATTACTATATGGTTACCTACATGGTGTAGGTAACTATTTGCAGTTACAGTATAAAGAGTTCTTGACATTATGTGTGTCAGTTTGGCTCAGTGGCAATACTCTCGCCTCTGAGTCAGAAGGTCGTGGGTTCAAATCCCACGCTGCAACTGGAACTCATATAGTCTTAGCTGACACTAAGTGTATGTTAAAGATCCCACAGCTCTGTTGGAAAAACTGAGGGAGTTTCTCCTGGTGCCCTGGCCAACAATCCCTCAAATAAAACCGGTCAACCATTTCATGGGCGTTTGTGGGAAATTGTTATGCCCAATTGTGCCGTATTTGCCTACAAATACACAGTCTACTCAATCCTCCAGTGTTTTGAAGCATCCTTCCAATGTGACAAGGTGCTGGACCAAATGTAAGCATTATTACTATTCCACTGTGTGAATCGCAATTTCCAGCTTTTGTAGCTAGCTTGCTCCATTTCAGCATGTAGATCTTGTAATGTTCCAGCGAGGACGGCATCTAACATTTGAGAACATTTGTCCATGCAGTCATTTGATCCCATGCCTTGCCAGTAGGTTATAAATAATACAGCAGTATCTCTGGAAGCATAAATCGATGCTATTTAAATATCACCATCTGTTACAGCCCTGTCTGTTTTGCCGGATAAAAGATAGCCGCAGCATGTGCTTCCATAAAGTTTAAATATAGAAAAGCTTCACAGTGAGACAGGCAACATTTTGTGGTGAAGCAAATAGGTTCTGAATGAGTTTCACTGTCTCTGGCTTACAGGTGGTCTCAGTACCTGGGATATTGTCTCAGTAAGTAATGATACAAAGCATTTATTGGGTCTTGATGCTAAATACCAGCCTTGTATAAATCTAAATACACATTAAGGACAGATTGGTGCTGACAAGTTGCAACCCTGGATTTGTGGATAGTAAAGAGCAGAACTAAAAACACTAAAAAAAAAGCTTTTTTGCTCCCCTCCTTTCATTTTGGTTCTTATCATTGCCTACTTGACAAATATGTGAACACATCTCCTCCGCACATCCTCACAACACTTAGGAAAGTTAAGTCAAGCAAAGCTGCAGAGCCTCTCATGACCTTAGTTAAACCTATTTTCCCCATAAACGTATATGCTTTTGGAATGGTATCCAACGCATCTCAGTTTCTCCCTTCTCATGTCCTTAATGTGGAACACTGCGATTTAGTGAGGTGAGTCAAACCGATCAAAGTAACCACAAAGCTCAGGCTGGCGCACAGCCCACATGACAAATAATCTTCAGACTTAATTCAGCAAGTAGGTTGAAGTAGCACAGCCTTGAAACTGACCTGACCAACAGAATCAAGTAACAGCGTGTCTGCACGGTGATACACACACATACACAAGCGAGCACACACACAAACAAACTACACAAGGACATGTGATTTACTCCCAAGGTGTTTATTTTTATCTCTACTGAAGGCTGGGATATGTTTCCACGAGTAGTAAATTCAATTTCTCCCTAAATAACGACAATTCGCATTTATGTAACGCCCTACCAGTGGCCGTCACACATTTCTTAAGCTCGATACAAGTCAATATATACTAGAGGGCAATTTAACATCACATTTAACCCAATTTTGCCCTTGACTGACATCCAAACTGATTATGAAGTACGGGTAGACCCCGCTTACTGAAGCCCAGTTAACAAAAGTTCACCAGAACGAGGGTTTCTATTTGCATCACTTATCCGCTTAACAAAGGCTGCTTTCGCTATAACAAATGTTTACACACACTTTAAATCTCGCGGGCTTCTCGTGCGCAGTTTCTCATGCGTAGTGTCTCTCCCGGTTGCCTCAGCAACACACGCTCAATCTTTCGCGTGCCTCAGTTAAACAGTGCAGCATAGCCCCTCCCATATGGGAGGAGCTTAAGCGGCAGATGCTTCGTGGCTTCAACAATAGTAAGTCGAGGACTGTCTGTATTTTATTGTTGTATTTACTAACATTTAAATATTTTATTTTTGTATTTAAAGTTGTGTAGCCTTCAATAGCAGTTATATCTACCTTAGGCCTTCGCTAGTACAGGTTGAGCGTCCTGAATTCGGGCCTGTAGCCGAGCCCGGGTTCGGGTATTTCCGGTCAAATCGGAACGCAGAAGCACAATACGTGTCCAGAAATGCCTGGGCCCAGGTTGCGATATTTCGGTGCAGTGACTGTGAAGACCTGGCCTGGAGCAGGTAGGATTGGCGTTTTTATTCTACAATGTATTATACAATGTTATTATACAATGTTAACGTTATATTGATATATTATTATCTATGTGCAAGGATTATGTGCATGCCTACATCGAATGCAGGAATATATATACTGTATGTGTGTGTGTATATTGAAGCCTGTGGGATTGAATAAATTAAGAATATTTTACTAATCGCCAAGTGTTTTGATGTAATTTGTGAGACGCTTTGACCGGGCACAAACCCCAAACAGTAATAAGAGAGAGGAAAGATGACTCCGTTCAGAGTGCACCTGGTAGGAGCATGTAATTCCCTCCCAGAGATAACATGGTGCACAGTCCAGAAAGGGCTCACTGGATGCTGATCGCATGTGGGAACTATGGCTGAATTTTTTTTTCTGTTCTCCTTAATGACCCACTGAGTTCAAATGTAACGCCCTGACTCACAGTCTTAGTTGAGATCAACTAACCCAAGTACAGAACCTTCCTGATCTATAATTTCGGGCATTAAGTCATTGAGTTGTATTTCTGGTCTCAGGCCATTAGCAGGAGGTTGATCAAAATCACAGTCAAAGAGGAGGGCCTTGAGGTGGGACTTGAAGGAGGCAAGGAGGTGAGGCGGAGGGACTGCGGGATGGAGTTCCAGAGCTTGGGGGCAGAGTGTCCGCCCAAAGGTGGGGCGGGCGAGGCGGCCGACATGAAGTAGGCCAGAACCTGTTAAGTGGACGGAGCAGACACACTGGTAAGGGTTAGGAGGTCACAGAAGTAGGGGGGAGCAAGGCCATGAAAGACTTTGAAAGTGAGGACCAGGATCTTGTACTGTATCCTCCGTGTGACGCACTCTGAGACGCCATCCGGCGTGGAGGGCGCTATATAAATCGAAGTTGTTGTTGATGTTGTTGTGAAGGGAAACTAGTGGAGTCAGGTAATGTTGGGGATGATATGGTCAAGGAGCCGAGTGTGGGAGAGGATACAAAATGCCACGGTACCAGACTGCCTTACCAGACTGGCTAGTGTGCATTCATGGATGGTGATGCTTTCAGTGCCTGAGGTGTGGAGGCGCTGAAGGAAGCCAATCAGGAGGGCCGCGGTCTTGTTGACGTTCAACTGAGGAAAGTTAGCTCTCACATACTGTCAGGACAGCAGTAGTCCTGGAATCAAGGGTGGAGGCAGAGACGCAGTTGGGGTGTCATCCGCATACATATAGAAGTTGACCCCCATGTCTGCAGATGATGTCGCCAAGAGGGCGCATGTAGACGTTGAAAAGAGGGGACCAAGGACAGAGCCCTAACAGTGCAATGGGACACTACCCTGCGTGAGGGGTGCTATGTAAATGTAAGTTGTTGTTGCTGCTGTAACAAGCTGCCTGTCCCTGACTTTCAATTGGGTGGGAGAATAAGAAAAACAGTTTGGCGTTCCAGATTGCATACCTTAACACAATAAGATGTTTTTCTGTTTGTGCTGTGGATGAGAGTTATCGGGCTCTATTCTCTGCAAGCAAAGCCACTGCTTATTTTCAACATCTGGTTCCGGCATTGGTTCGGATAATTAGCTTGTACTTACAATGAGCTTTAAGAGTACAACTGCAGCTTGCATACATCTGATTGCTGACATCTCTCCAAAAGCTTCTTAAGGCCTTTCTGCTGACGATGGAATACAATGTCTGAAGGAGTTGATTTCCTTCTGGCTAGTGTTCAGCAATGTTGATTAGTCACATCTGGGCATCCCGACCACTTAAAAAACTCAGGGTTTGGTCAGAACGGTTTGCTATTGCAGTATGCAATAAAACAGCCGTTGGAAAATCTACCGCAGCATAGTGTTCCTTTTCACACTGATCCCTCTCGGCACATTTACTAACCCCAGAGGAAAATCTTTGTCAATATATAGTGTAGCATCTCACACCGTGTAGACTTGTAATTCAATCGACAACAGTTAGAAGAGTCAGAAAGAAACCATTAGTAACGGAACAATTGCATGCTGCAGTATAGTACAGATGGGATTCTGTTCAACTTGCAAATTTAATTGTGAGCTGGGGGTGGAATTGTCCAACTAAGAGTTTTGACGGTAAACCACTTCTATAGGTTAAGTTGTGATAAACTGACAGTGGCTTTCCTTCACCCTCCCACTTAATACCCGAATACTGCATCTGCTATTAGTTAGGCCACAGCATTTGAAGTAGTTTGTGGGTGGCAGGCAAAACTGCCAGATTGTTCAGCTGTCATAGCCATCCCATAATGAGCTGTACTCTCACTATTACTGGCGGCCAGTGCAGATTTCTTGGGACTATTTTTAAGCTATCACACCATCAGTGATACTAAATTAGTTGAGTAGTTGAGTCACACAAGGTTTTATTAATTATGGTTTTTACTTAGTGTAAAAGTCATAAGGTTATGATATAGAGCAAATGAACACAGGATCGCTTCTAAAAGCGAAACACTGTAATTTCAAGCGATCTGGGACGCTACCCTGCGTGAGGGCCACTATACAGATGCAAGTTATTATTGTTGTATTTCACCAAATAATATTTGATTTCAGTCATTTCAGTGAAACAAAATGTTCTTTATTCTTTGGTGAAATTGAAGAACCCTGCAATTATGAAAGAATCCAATCCAAAATCATTTGGAGAAGAATGTTTGTCTCCCATGTTTCGATCAGCTGTGATAGAAAACACTCATTCTCCTTGATTTTTCGTCCAGCAATAAAATTGAAAAAGACAAATTGGTGGGTGAAATAAAATGACCAGATTAGTTAATTATTGGTGAATATTCTGTTCTTAAATAATTTCTTCAAAATAATAATAATAGTAAATTGGTTGCTTTAATCCACAACTGTTTGTCCTCGGCCCCTCCTTTTCACCATTTATACGCTCCCTCTGGGCGATGTCATCCGCAAACATGGGGTCAATTTCCACATGTATGCGGATGACACCCAGCTGTACCTTTCTGCCTCATCCCTCAACCCCCAGACCATCGATGTTCTGACAGCATGTCTGTCCGACATTGAGTCCTGGACGAGGGACAACTTCCTGCAATTGAACGTGAGTAAGACCGAGGCCCTCCTGATCAGCTCAAGCCAGCGCCTCCGCACATCGGGCGCTGCCAGCCTCAACATCCAAGGCTGTACTCTCCACCTCACAAAGCCAGTCAGGAACCTCGGCATCACGTTCGACCAAAAACTCTCCTTCCTCCCCCACATCCGTGCCTTGACCGGCACCGCTTACTTCCACCTGCGCAACATTGCCAGGCTCCGCAATTATCTTACCCCCCACGCTGCCGAAACACTCGTGCACGCGTACATCACCTCAAGGCTGGTCTACGGAAACTCTCTCCTCATCGGCCTCCCCAGTTCCTCCATTCACAGGCTGCAGGTCATCCAAAACTCTGCAGCCCGTGTATTATCCCGCACCCGCCTCCGCGACCATATAACCCCAACCCTCGCCCGTCTCCACTGGCTCACCATCCTCCAGAGGATCGAGTTCAAGATCCTCGTCCTCACCTTCAAGGCCTTACATGGCCTTGCCCCGCCCTATTTAACCAATTTACTCTCCCCCTACAAGCCCACCCGGACCCTCCGTTCAGCAGGACTTGGCCTGCTCCAAGCCCCTCGCCCGAACCGCCCCACCATCGGAGGCCGGGCCTTCAGTTTTTCTGCTCCAACTCTATGGAATTCCACCCCCCAATCCCTCCGTCTCGTTTCTTCTCTTTCCTCTTTCAAGGCCGGTTTGAAGACTTTCCTCTTCGACCGTGCCTTTTGTTCCACCCCGAATTTTTCGACCTCCCCTTCGTGTTTCACCCCTTCCCGTACACTCCCCTCCCAGCTCGGGTCACACGCCTCCTGTGCAGTGCCTTGGGAAGTCCTCCCGACGTGAAAGGCGCTTTATAAGTGTAATTTGTTGTTGTTGTTGTTGTTTGTGGGACCCTGCTGTGCGCAATTGGCTGGTGAGTTTCACCCAGAAAATATACAGTCAATTACCTTTACAGTATATTCTGTGAAGCGCTGAGACGTCTCGAAGACCTGATAAGGTGCTATATCAAATGCAAGGATTATTAATTATTATTAAAATAACATTTACATTTGATATAGGATGTTAGGTAGACATCATAAAGCATTAACTGGTGTAACGTAGTGGCTAAGCAGTCTTCATATGAACGAGACAACCAATTTGCAACCAGCAATGTCAAACAAACAGCCATGAATTGAATGATGAATTTTGCCTAAGGGCTTGTTGGCTAGAGCTCCCTTCTTCTTTTGAACAGTGCAGTATACTGTAGGAACAACCCCACCCCCCCCACCCAAATCTGGCAATTTATAGTACAGGTTCAGGAAATCTTATCACAAACTCAACGTGTATTTCCTTATCTAGTTTTAGGGGAATATTTGTGATAAAAAGTTAACTTCTGGAGTAGTTCCAAAGCAGTAATGAATAGCCCTGCTGCTTACAGGACAGGAGTTTGGTGCAGAAAAAACTCTATATATGAAGCCTCAACTAAAGGAGCCCATTCCCAACTATGGAAAAATGTCCCACAAACATTTCGTGAAGGCCAACCAGAAAGTGAATCAGACAGACTGATATACCAATAGGACTTGTTATGCCAGCGCAGCTAATGTGCCTGTGCAGCCAACCACTTTCCTTATGTTCCATGATCCCAGCCTTCTGAATTTGATCTTGTTCATCCAAATAAATGGAAGCCAACTCACAAAATGTTAGCCATTGATCTGCCTTCAAATTGTCCAAACTGTGTACTATCAACCATCTTTCAATAGAACCTCTAGCACTGCTCTGTGTCAATTCTTACAAACTCTGTTTCCACTCACAGTGTGATTGCTTCAACAAGTGAATGAAGAGTCTGGCAAGTTCACACATGTGATAATTTTTCCTTCTGAAGACAGCGCAATTATCAATCGTGGTATAATATCAGTTACAATAAGTAAGGTTCATTTTAGGTCCCGGTTGTTTTATTCAGGTGGACATTAAAGATCCCATGGCACTGTTCACAAAGAGAAGGGACATTCTCCTGGTGTCCTGGCCAACAATCTCTCGGATACAAATTGGGCACTCTCTCCATGACTGTTTGTGGGAGTGCTGTGTGTAAATTGGCTGCTGGTTTTCCTGCAAATACACAGTCACTACACAGTAAATCCTGTGAAGCATTTTGAGGCATTCTGACAAGGTGAAAAGGCAACGAAAATCACACCCATATGCAAGGACTATTATTTGAAGTATCGTAACTGTTTTAAAGTCAGTCTGCTTTGTAGGCAGGAAGGGAATAAAAATTCTGTTTGGAAGATTTAGCTAGTGCTGATGCGTTATGTATCATACGTCAATGTTGTGAAGGAGGCAAACACCACCAAACTATCAACTAGAACACAGCAAAGAATTGTGGTGGATTTATAGGAAGCGAAACCACTACGTATCAGTCTGACTATCGATGAGGGCAGCGTTGTTGAACCACTATGAGGCACAAGCCAAATGTGGCTCACAACAGGTCTCAGTTTGGATCACATCACCGCAGGCAGCTTCAGCAGAAACCACGCGTCTCACGTAATTCTCAGAACAGTTTGCTTAAAGACAGAGAGACGTGTGCACCTAAGCGTGTTATATGTATGCAGTAAAAAAAAATGGGCTAGTCCAACCTCACATCAATGTCGTTCTTTTATATTGCTACTACTAGTTTATGTTTTGAATTTTGCTGCTGTCTACGTTGTATTCATGCTGTTGTCTTAGCTGAAAAAAAAGTACATACGATATGCTTATTAATAAATCTTTTGGAGAAAACAGTAATTTGTTCTATTTTTCAATTGGTAAGGCTCACATTGTTCACAAACCACACATGTGGAACAATCAGGTCACATCTGGTTCGACATCAATGGACTACAGTACGTGACGCAATACACTGAGAAGTCTCTTCCTTCTTGAGATAAGTTTTTTCAAGGACAACATTTGAGTGAAATGCCTGGTAATTGCAACCGTTTTCTTTACGATTCTCACTGTTCAGAGACACGATTGATGTTGTGACAGATTGGTGGCCCGACACCGGTGGTGACACATAGGTTTGTTCCCACTATTCTTTGATCTGTAGATGTAGGAATCAGACTCTTCCACTCAGGAAAGGGAGACCAATCACCTCACGTTGCTCTTATATTCCCTCTTTATATCCAGAAGCAGGGAACAATAGTACAGTAAAAGCCTGTTTATCCGGCACCCTCAGAACCTGGCCAGTGCCGGTTAAACTGCGTGCCAGATATTCGGGCGGCCAGCTGCCAAAAACCAATCACAAACTTTGTTTTGTACTTTTTTTAAACATACCATATTAATAAGACTAAATAATAACAGAATATTCTATGGGTACTTACCAATAAAGCAATAAACATCGATTACAGTCTATAAACACAGCACACAATCATAAAGCAAACTTCTACAATGGCAGACTGAAGAGTTTTTTTTACTTCTTAAAGGGGCAGGCACTGTCAATTTTTACTCTTTTTTTCCATCTTTCTCTCCCTACTTTCCTCTTTCTCTCTCTTTCACACACATGCTCAGTCAGTCTGGCATCTCAATGGCTCCAAACCCAACTCACTCCACTCTTCCTCCCCCTTTTTCCCCTCTCCCCCTGCCTCTCTCTCCTTTTCCCACCCCACCCCCACCAAAACAGTGTATAAGCCCACGATACCATCAGGCTACACAGGCAATATGTAGTATCCGTCAGCGAGAAAGGGAAAGAAAGGAAGGGGAAGAGATAGAAAGAGAGAGGGAGAGATAGAAAAAGAGAGAAAAAGGAGAGTGCCCCTTTAAGAAGAAAGACCGGAAGTGCACTACCGGCAGCATTCAGAACTAATCATGCTGTACTCTAGTGCAACAATCGACTCATTAAATGCGCCACAGTGACTGTGCCGGATAAGATCCGGTTAATCAAATGGGGACTTTTTTGAGGTACTGGTTATATGGAAGTTACGGTTGATCGGGTCATGGATAAACGAGCTTTTACTGTAAATAGTCCAATTACACTTTCCATGTTGTCAAATATAATATAAATAACTGACATAAATCGTTTATTTATAAGTAGTAAGACATGGATCTCAGATGTACAGCAGTCAAAATGTCTCTGACTTAAGCAAACAGAGCAGAATAGCCACAAAATCACAAGATTGGTCTGGATAAAGAAGGCCCTTCAGCTCATCTGATCTCATCCCCTCCAGAATACTTTTCATTACCATCCTCATCACTACGTCAAGTTGGTTTTTAACCGAGCCTAGTGTCCTGGCCTTCAGCACCTTTCCTGACACCTTTGTTACACCTGAGTACTGAGTGTGTTCAAATTATTCCCACAAATCTCAGGATAAGCTGCTCTGGATCTTTACAATACATCAAGCTTAGTATCAAAGCTTCCAAATAAGGACAAAAAGAAAAGCAAACTGCAGTCCCCAAATTATTCTTTCAGTAAACAATAAGCATATGGAACAAACTACCCCTACACAATCACTGTGACTTAACAGTGTCAAAAACTAATTAGACAAAGGACTCAGGGTGTTAGATTTAGAGATAGCTTCAGGGATCACACAGGATAGGTACGTTTGATGCTTTATTGACCTAGTCCTGTGGGATATTGTATGTTATGGTGTAAGTCTGGGAAAATTCAATCAAAAAAATTCCCGATGCCTTTTATGTAAATGTTTCCGTGAGGTTGATACCCTTGTAAAACGACGAGGCATTCAGACTCGCCGTTTGCATAGACTTTGGCGAGAAAGCTAATCCCTGTTGTCTTAACCACTTATTGAATCAGAATCAAGGACATTGCTGATGAGGCAAATAGTTAAGCTGTGTGCTGTCAGCCTGGGTGTCAGTGTGCATGTATGTGGTTGGTGTGTGTGTGTGTGTGTGTGCGTGCGTGTGCGCGTGCGTGCGTGTGGGTGCCCAGGAGAAGAATAATCCAAAAGTACTCACTGCGAGGAACATCATGCAGTACATGGAGAAGGACGAATGGCCGGAGAAAAAGGAGAGCCTGAAGGAAAGCAAAATAAAGACAAAGCTTGGGTTAACGCAACCTTACTAATCTCACCGTGTGAATGCATTCAGAGACAAAAGTGACCAGAAACTTGCCGATCATTAAAACCATTTAAAATGAGAACATCTGTGGCTCGGTGTAAAACGGAACCACATAGGCCTAGCATACCCCAGGTTCAGTTCCTGGTCTGTGATGTGTTACTAATCTCAGCTGGCGGGTGTGACTGTGCGGCTGTACAACTGGCTTCACAACCCCTAGATATGAGTGGAAAAATCTTCCAGAGGTCCCGTTGCTAGTCATAATCCAACGGCCTCTGGTGGAAGGAAAGTCTGTGTGTCCAATGAGAAGCAAGTCGAGCTTGACTCTGATGCCCGTCCACACAGTCCAACAGATTGCCAGCACTCACTACCAAGGCTCACATAATGGGAACAGTGATTTAGTCAAGGTAACAGAGGCCAGACAGAGCCTAGCCAATCGTTCTCGAACCACTGCCATCAGCTTCAAGATTCCCATTTTTGTGCTAATCTGACATGGGCATGACATGACACCCATCACCAAGCTTAAGTGAATCCAAACCAAACTGAGCGTTCCATGCATGTCACCTTTACTTGGAAACGCCCATGTCTGAAATTAAATGTGTACTTTCTCTCTGCAGGGCGCACTCTGCCTACCTAACTGGGGTGCTGCTGGAGTTCCACCAACTAAAATTGCCATAGCTTGCCATTGAGAACATTGCCTGTCGAGCTTCCATCCGTTTATCCAGCTAGGACCATTCTGACCAACAGAGCTTTAGCCTACTGTGTGACCACAGCACTGTGGGTCCGCCTGGCTCAGGAACTGGATCCATGAGACTGCAAATATCACAGGGCAGATTCAATACTTCTATTCTGTTGCCAAGCACATTAACCTGAAGCCATTTCAGCTCCAAAGAGAGCCTGTTTACCTCCCCCAGAAGGAGGATTGTTAGATTTAATGGTTATCTAAGGTAAATATATCTATATATATATAAGGTTACAGGAGAAAAGGCAGAGTTGTGGGACTAAACATATACATACATATGTAGTCATACATATGACACCTCAGAGCCAGCAAAGCTACGATGCCCAAACTCAAAGAGTGAATCACTGTACCTAACTGGTTTTCTTTTATGTTTTCAAAAGAGAAAATGATCACAGTGGCCACAGAGCGCAACTGTAATAAATCTCCTCTAAACTTCGGAGAAAATTCAGGCCATATATGACTGCATGTCGAAGAGCAGCCAAGTGATTTTGCAGTGTTAGTGTGGCTGTTGGAAACTCTGGTGCAGAAAGGTTCACATCAGATCCTGGAGCCAAGCAAGCACTAATGTGCTGCCTAACTGGAAACTGAAAGCAGACATCTAGACATGTGTTTAGCCAAAGAAGTTGCTAGATGTTTAACTGACGTTCTCCGAGCATGCTTTAAGTGTTCGTCTCTGGCTTGTTAAATGCCATGTCGACATACAGATAGTAATTGTATAAATAAGTTTGGCGAGATAGCTGTTTGTGGAACGTTATTGTGTAAAAATTGGCTGCTGCGTTCGTCTGCAAAACACACAATGACTACAGTAAATCCTGTGAAATGCTTTGAGACATTCTCTTGACGTGACAAGTCCTATATCAAATGGATTATTATTCTAATGTGCCTGACAAAGCGGTTTTCTCAAGGGCATGTGCACTGCCTGGCATGCCTTGTTCTCCTTCAAACCTACCAAGCAAAACTCAAGTCACATCTCTCAGAAAAAAAGCTTCAGTCTGATGGTTATCAGCAGCAAGCATTCTGCCGTCAATTCCTAGCTATCCTGGTCCATGCAGTCACTCCAACGCAGTGCTGGTGAAGCTCTACATTGTTGGGAGGAGCTGTTCTTTAGATGATGCTAAACAGGGGTGGGCGGGGGGGAGGGTAGGGTGGGGGGGTAGTGGGTCTGTCTGTTCTGTGGAGTTTAACGATCCCATGAAACTGTTTAAAAAGAAAATGGGAGTTTCTCTCTGTGTAGTAACCAACCAACCTTCACACAGATAAAGAAATGTCCATTCACGTCATGCACATCCATGCAACATTCCTGTGTGTGAATTTGCTGCCAGGTTTGCCTACAAATACAAACCCATTACATTTTACAGTAAAACCCTGTGAAGTGCTCTTGAGATATTTTGATGACGTGGTAAGGCACGCAAGGATTATTATTACTATTGTAACCTCTTCCATGTGGAGTCCTGTAGCTCAGTTATTAAAGCACTCGCCTTACAAGCGAGAAACCTGGGTTTAGTTCCAGGCAGGGTGAATCCTTGGGCAACTTTCATTACTCCACACGCCTGATAATAATCCCTCAAGAAAAAAATAAAGTTGGTCATTTCAAACCACGACAGTTTGCAGGACACTGCTGTGCGCAATTAGCTACCATGTTTTGCTCACATATATTCAATTAATTCACTTTACTGCATATTCTGTGAAGTGCTCTGAGATGCCGTCCGGTGTGGAGCGCGCTATATAAATCGAAGTTGTTGTTGTTATGTCTAGGGGATGTGAAAAGCACTATATCAAATACAAGGATTGTTATTATTATATATTATAAAACAAGATCTTACATTTTCCTAACTGCTGTTGGCATAAGTCAGGCAAGAATTTACAAACACATTTACGGTCATGTTAGCATTGAATTGTTTTACAGAATTGAGAAAGGAGAAAATAATCTTAAACCACTGAGAGAAGTGGAGAATTTGGTGTACATAAGTACATTTCAGCTACATTTACCTAAAGCTACATTTTGCACTGAGACTTCTCATTAATGAGCTTGAGGACATTAATGTCCTAAATAGAGCACAATCTTTCCTTTATTTAATTTGCACATCTATGAGACTTAAAGAGAGATAATGTAGAGAGGTCATGAGAGGATAGGGGAAGAAAAGGAAACAAAATAAAATTCCTTAAAACAAAGTTGACTTCGATATTATACTCAAATCTGCTGCCAGTGATTACACTGGATACTGTCCATCTGCAGATGTGGCGGGACATCTGTGCAGCATTCATGGATACAGAAGAGACGTTCCAAGAGCTCATGAGGTTGAGCATCAGAATAGATACCAGAATGTCAAAACCGAATGCGTTCATTCAACCCGTCGCCATTGTCAAGGTCAACAAATCCACTGTAAAGGACCAAGGTTGAGATGGAAAAGAAGTTGGGTTGAAAAAGCTCTAAGGCAGTGGTTTCCAACCTCGGGTCCCGACTCAAGGCAGGATCGTGGGGGTCCTCAGTTGGGTCGCGAAGGGTCATCGGAATTTTTTTTTGTTGCTTTTTTTTAATACTGAAAATGCTTTTTTAACGGTTAAAAAAAAGTGCCGAGGAGACACCGCCGACTAATTTGTATAAAAGACTGTACTTACGAATTGTGCTGAGTCCACAAAAGAGACGGAGATATTGTCTTGGCTGAGCTTCGCTTCAGTCGCGATGTCGCCCCATAAGGGTCGGGAAGACCTGTTGGTGGCTAATTTGGGTCGCAGCAAAAAAAGATTGGGAACCACTGCTTTAAGGGAATGACTGGACAGGCAAGGCTGTGGTAATCCACAACATTATGGATGGTTAACCAGATACTCTGGTGCACAAACGAGATATGGAAATGTAGACATGACCTCAACCCTGTAAGCCAAAGCCCAAATGGTTAGGGCGATCCTAAATAATAATGATCCGTGCACTTCATCTTGGTATACACTATGTCCACAGTACTTTTTACCCGGAAACTGTTCAGTTACAATTATAGATGGATCAGGGAAGTTCTATATTTGGATTAAAATCCAATGTTCAACATATGTGAGTATGTCATTTCTAAACTCATGTTCTAACTGATGGAAAGACTGCCAGGGTGTAATTCAGCTCTGCCTCTGACTACACAAGATAAGCACGCGCCTTACTTTACCTCAAAGGGCACAGGATGAGCTGCCAGGTCTCTGGTAAACGTATTTTAAGAAAGAAAACTGCGTTCTGGTTAAACTCTATTCAGCCATAGCTTGTGTCTGTTCAACAGTTGGCGGCAGCATGAACCCTGGCTTGAACAGTGCAATGAATAACAGCTCAGGGATTAACATCTGCTACTTGTTTTCAATAGCCAATAGGTAGTTTGCCAGGTGTGTCTCCTCAAAGCCAGTTCGGCCCAGAGAGACCTTGCTCACCTCTTTCAAGAGGACGTGTGAGACATTGAATGAGTCAGGCAACAGCGTCACCAAATCCTAAATTATGGAAGCTGGCAATAAAAAATCATTCCATTTCACGTGGAAACAAATTTCAAAGCGGATTTTACCCTAGAGGACAGTGCTTGCTTTAAATACAAAGGACGATAATGTGATTAAGTAGGCTCTATGCTTTGCACAAAAGTGTTCCACATTATTTAGAAGAACAACCAAGACCTGTTGCAAGGAATTCAGTCAGCCAGCAGTCAGTGATAAATTTCCAACACTGTCAGACTTAAGTCTGCCTGTCCCTTAGGTCCAGTAGTAACTGCATGTTATGGTATTATACTTTCCTGGTTTGGTACCTCAGTTTACAGGAAGAGCATGTCTGCTCTTCCAGCAGCTGAGCCTTGTTTTGAAGTGTAGTCAATTATGAACTACCAAATCCTAAATCTGAGACTGAGCTGCCCAGGTCATTATCCATCAGGTACTGTCAGTATTAGTTAACGGCTGCTCCTGAGGAGAGCATGAAGGGGTGAACCGCATAAGAATAGATCATTTACGACGCAAGGGGAGCAGAAACCGGATCTAAAACATTTTCCCAGTGAAAATAATTCACTGTTTTCACATAGTGTTTTTATTGTTTAACTAGGGATTAAGTCTAATGTGCCTTTTCCCACAGATTAGGACTAACTGCAGTTTTTGTGCCTGGATACTCTTTATGGGGAAAAGGCAGCCTTTAAATCCAGCAGACCTTTCACCAGATGTGCGTTTTGAGTTGAAAAGAAGTCTGGATGCTGCCTTATCCAAACAGATGTCACTAGCACGGATCCGATCCATTCACGTGGCATGAAACTCCGATCCAGCTCAGTTTGCACTGCTGCAAATTAAATAATAATAATCCCTGTATTTGCTATAGCATCTTATCAAGTTGGAAGGCATCTCAAATGCTTCACAGGAATTACTGTGAAATGGAGTGACTGTGTATTTGTAGGCACAAACAGCAGCACAGTTGCATATTGCAATGTCCCACAAATAATCATGAAGTGAGCGACTAATTTTATTCGGAGGAACTGTTGACCAGGACCCCAGGAGAAACTCAATACTGTACTTTGTTTGAACAGTGCCATGTGATCTTCAATGTCCACCTAAACTGCAGACGGGACCTTGGTTTAACATCTCATCTGAAGGACAGCACATGTGACAATACAATAAACCCAAAGCACCGCATTGGAATTTGACCAGTTGCTCAAGCAAATTGGATTCAAGCAACATAATAACACTTTGCATTCATGTCGTTACTGAAAGAATGCCCTAAGTGTTGTCATGGTTAATGATGTGTTCGTAGAAGCTAATTTGCGATATTTTTTAACCATTATCATCCAATTTCTGAAAGATTGCACATACTAAAGAATGCTCTCTTCAACAGATTTGATGTTATTCAGTATCAATAATCCTTGTATTTGATACAATCCCTGTCACACTAAAAGGTCTCACATCACTTCAGTTCTCCCTTTATTGGGAAAAGGCAGCCTTTAAGTACAGCAGGCCTTTGTCCAGATGTGAGCTTTGTTGGAAAGAAGTCTGGATGCTGCTTATCCAAACAGATGTCACTATGCCTGATCCAATGCATTCCCGTGGCTATGCACTTGAAGGTGATGCCCAGCAGCCAATATGCCCACAAACATGAAATGAATGGTAGATTTAACAGCAGGATTGGTAACCACACCGAAATTCAACAAATAACAAACGTGAACATACAGCAACAACAACTTGTGTCTATATAGCTCCATTCAGAAGGGTAGCATTTTGGAGCACTTAAAACAATCAGTGTGCTGCAGTACGCAGCCTTCAGCGGATCATCCCAAACTCACCTAGCTTCAGTTGACAACCGCGCGTTTCCCAAACACGTGTAGTCTTCGATGTATCCCAGAGAGCAGTTGATTTTGGACCAATCAGGTTTGCAAACATCCAGAAAATGAGGCCGGAGGCGGCCAATGGAATACTTGGCGATGTCAGTGAGTGACTGGCTGGCAGCTGCCCCAAACACAAATGCTCCAACCCCCTTATAGACAGAGGCTATGTAGGGGTTTCTTACACAGGAGTTTGATTGCAGGTGGTTCCAGTGAACCGAGGCCAGCTCTCCTAGAACTATCTGTAACAGAAACAAATTCGAGCATCAGTTCTGGGCTAGAAATAGGTGAGCAGAAAACAGCTTGCAATACATGCACATTCCACTCTGCGGACTTTCAAACCAAATTAATTTGCAATGCACAAAGAGCAGCGAAGGAGGGAATAAAAGGTCACATATGATTCATGTTCTATCATCTTAGCTCTGGTTCAAATGAGATTTTTGTTGGTAGTTACAAAACTTTATTTTGAGTGGTGTTCACATGTTCAGTAATTAGAAAGACAATTTGCAGCCAATATAATTAATAGTTGCATCATGGAAAGTCATCCAAAAGTCAAGGTGAAAGTCATAATAGATCTGTGTGTACACATTGATGTGCAGCATCAAAGTCCTGTTAACAGTTTGCTTATCAATATGGACTAAGATGCTTCTATATATGAAGGTGCTGTATCATTTGATACAACAGGTATATAATTTAGTATATAGTTTAATCTGAAAGTTGTTGCTTGATTATCAACTGTACTTTGACTTAATCTCAAGTGTAACTGCAGCACTCTATATGGTTCTTTCACTACAATATATTATTTTGGACTTTACACTTGACAAGAGTTTCGTATTATGATTCTTAATAAAAAAATTTTGATGCTTTTAGTGTCATAGATTGTAACTACCACATTCACAGGTAAAGACTGAAAACAAGCGTGCTTCCATTTTAAAAGATTTTAAGTCATCAAGCACTCTATTGTCCAGCCAGGTATTATACAAACGCAGGATAATTCAGGAAGCAGCAAAACACAGCACAGCACATTCCCAGTAATCACACCAGAAGATGATAGCAATGCACTGCAAAGCAGATCTGCATCTGAAAGCATTGGGTTAAAGCTTTGGCTTGTGACGTTTCACATACAGTAGTTTTCTCTCAGATCAATTTGCTTGTACATTTCCAGTAGTCCTCGAGACTGCTTTTTCAGATTTCTGACTCTTTTGAATCTTCTTGAAGTTTGCTGAGCTATACAATGTTGGTGTTGCTCAAGACAAGTTTTTTTTATAAAAAAGAGTGAGTAATCAACTTCACATGGTTGCTCTCGGAACTGTAATTGTCACAAATATGTTGCAGCTTTCGCTAAAGCAGCTCAGCAATGGTGAAATCCCAACTCTTCAAGGCAGCACTGCGTGTAATTTAGCAGATTTGCAAGTCAAAAATTGCTAGTTTCCACCAATAAGGATCAGGTTTAAAGGGACATCACTTTAATGTTTGAAAAACTGTCTACTCAGGGACAGAGGAAGAGGCATGTCTCCCTTCTCCCAAAATATCACAAGCTGGGCCCTGTGATATTTTAACACAATTCCCCCATCATTGATAATATACAGAAAATATATTCCATTAAATCTGTTCCTTTAAATGTAAACCTCATTAAAAATGTGCAAACAGCATCTTAACCAGCAAAGGACACGGCGACAGTGACAATAAAGAGTAGACAACGCGTTTTACTTTCACCTGACTGACACACATGCCACTTCATAAACAATACGACTTACGACACCAGGAGAAAGCAGTGGACCGATAATGGTGTCGAGTAAAAATTAGTTCACTTACTACCAGCAGAGAAAGTGGAATTATTATTCCAGCTAACAATTGGTAAGGTATGGTGTCCTCTTTGGTTGGGTACCAGATGGTTTCATCATTACAGTAAAATCCTCGTCTGAATGGTGAGTGCATCGGTGTGAGAATTGCAAAGGGCAATCCAGCTAGCAAAAGCAATGGGAAACCAGACTGTCAGTGCAACGTTAATGCAATCGGGAGGCAGATATTGTGCAGGTTCCTCTGGGATTCTCTTCTGCTTCTGGGTGTGACTGTAACTTACAGCAGACCGTGTCCGGACTCAAGCACAGGATGCCTGTACACAGATAAACCGTGTACCTGATCTCGCTGCAGGAGAGTTCCTGATCTTAGATATCCAATGGGAGAGTTCCTGATCTCGGGATACACTGTGAGAGATTTCTGCAGGATATCCGTTAACAAGTAAAAGCCAATTAAAGAATGAGATATTGACAAGAACTACAAAGGGATACTGGAAATGGGACAAATTGATGTGGTCAGTGGATTGGAATACTCTGAGCTGTTAACAAATAAACTTACACCTGGGCTTTGGATTGTGAATTATTACAAGTTCCTGATCTCTGATACACTGTAACAAGAGTTCCTACCTCTGATACACTATGGGAAAAATTCCTGATATCTGAATTTACTGTAGGAGATTTTAATAATCCTCCATTTGATATAGCGCTTTTCACATCTTCTAGACGTCTGAAAGTGCTTCACAGAATATACTGTAAAGTGAATTAACTATATATTTGTGGGTGAAACACGGCAGCCAATTGCGTACAGCAGTATTCCACACAGTCGTGCATTGAATTGACCAATTTTATTATTGTGTGTTTTTGGAGGAATTATTAGGCGTGTGGAGTAAGGAAACTTGCTCAAGGTTTCGCCCTGACCTGCCTGGATTCGAGCACAGGTCTCACGCTTGTCAAGCGAATGCTCTAACCACTGAGCTACAGGATTCCACCTTTTCGGATCTCTGAATTCACTGAGAGAGTTCCTGATCTCAGATAGTCTGTGGGGAAGAGACCCTAATCTCATGAAACTCCCCATCTTTGGTTGGGTGGAAAGTGGAGGTCAGGTGCTGGCCGCTACAGAGTTCTTCCAGCTACAGATGTACGGTACTGCACTCTGCTTAATGGGCAGGCCAACACAGCAGCAACAGTAGCAGATTAGCTGCCTGTGCCTTTGTTTGAGAAATGGCCTGAGGGTGAAGGCTGAGCCCACCTAAAAGGGGCAAGTAATTATTTTGAAAAGTGTAGACCCCCAAAAATACATTCTAGAATCTGGAAAAGATAAAGCAGAGGTTAAATGGACAGTTACAAAACTAACACTGGAATTACCATCTCTTCATTTAAACGTAAAATGAAACCAGGTTTGTCGGAGCTCTGCCGCTCAGCGACAGAGAACAAAAAAAAATCCTGCTCAGGGCCATATTTTTTTAATCCCTCCAGTTTTCTCCGCTGATTCCCCCTGGAGTACAGTTTCACAGTCTGTGCCTCCCAGGGTCAAAGACCCAGTTACCATTCACTTTCTGAGCTCACACTTGAACCTCCTCCCCCACCCCCTCCTCCACTACCCATCCCAGGATACAGCAGCACTGCTCACTGTCAGCGCACACACTCTGACAGTGAGCCTCTTGGGCACCTGGATCATGGGGAACAGTAAACCAATATAAACAATGCCTTCAAGAAGGAAGGGGAATTGAACCTTAGTGATATTAAACAACTCTTTATGTTTATACAATAAGAGCCCGTTTATCCGGCACCCGATCAAGAGTAACTTCCGTATAACCGGCATCGCAACAAAAAAGGTCCCCACATTCGATTAACCAGAATTTATCTGGAAAAATGCATTAAAAAAAAACTTTTTTTTTGCATTTTCGGCCAAATATCCGGCAGGCGCTTTAACCGGCATTTGCCAGGTCCCGAGGGTGCCAGATAAACAGGCTTTTACTGTACTTGGTGTTCGTGGCCTTTTAAGGTAAGACACTATTACCAGTTTTGCATGTGGGCCTTCTGGACTGTCACCTAAAGTTCTAAGCAGGGGGAGGAGAGATAACCTGACAGTCAAAACAATTCTGCAAACTCTATATGCAGTGAGCGTTATGTTAGCAACGCTGTGGGATTTTAATGTTGTTGATGATTTTGTGAAAACAATACTTTTTTGTACTGTAAGACGCTGAAAAGCCGAGTTCTGAATAGATTGGTGAGAGCCAGCTACTTTCACAGCATGAAGAGGGCTTTGGGCACCTGCCTACCATTGTATTAAATGGGAACAGATGCGCTTTTCTTGGTAGCTCACTGGCAAACACCGAGTGCTGTGATGCTCAGCCAATAAACACTAGAAAAGCTCGGGGGACATCACTGACATCCCTGAGTGGGAGAGAAATAAATAAAAATTGGGTTGAGTTGCAACTTACAAATACTTGACTTCCAAATAGTGACTTGTGCTGGAAGAATGTTTGTGTTGTGGGAGGGAAGGTTGGGGAAGGGAGCTGGTGTACATATATACATTGTGAAGCACTTTGACTTTGCTTCTTCTTAATGTGAAAAGACTCCATGTAAATTGTTCTTATTGCAGATGGATTATAGATAGATCATCAGATCAATAACGTGTGTGTGGACAAGTTTGTGGTCTGTGAAAGCTTTTACAGTCCAATATCCCACTGACACTCACTGTCCAGCCTCACACACAATAATGGATAGAGGTGGGGGATTGAATCAGCATTTGCGCAGCTGTACTTCAAAAAGAAGTAAGAAGAGGGAGAAAACGGAATGAGGCTTATGTCATGTGCCTGTTCTATTCTGCAATATGATTTCAAAATCATCTACATTTCAAATAAAAGTTAAATATTTGTCATAAGTTTATATGAGGAGTTTCTCTTCCCCAATTCCATTTGGCAAAATGTAACATGCATCCGTTTTCTAACTGAGAGTGAAAACTGGACTGGTTATGGGGCCTTTACTAAATAGTGACTTGAACTAATGACTGGGTTTATATAAGTGTACATGGTACAATCCCACTCATTCCAATCTTGCGCCTATTAGCTTTGGCAACCTCTGCATTGCAACTCTGAGACAGTCAAACTGTTATCAAAATGTTGCTGAAAACAATTCAGAATTGCAGGAATTTAATCATCTCTATAGTCCATTAAACATTAAACAGCACGAGTAAAGACAGCTAACTTCAATTCCTAGACTAAACATGAGGTTTTTCCTTCCAATCTTAATCTCTCAGGCTCTATCGGTTTTGCATCAAAAAGTAAGAATCAGTATCAGAAATGGAATGCGTTGACTTGAATATATAGATCGCTTATAACACTATAACTTTATGTTTTTGGAACAATTCTTTTACACTATCTTCTGAGATGAGCTGTTGAAACTACATCTTCTTCAAGAAAATTATAATGGACAATCAGATTTCCCTAAGTACAAATGAATAAATCTCTTCCAGGACAGGTTCTCAGAGGTAAATCTACACAGATACAAAGTGATGTAATCTACCTAGTCTGCAGCTCTGAGCATTTGACTTCAGCACAATAAGAAAGCAGCTCTCTGTTGCCCTGGAAATATAGCTGTGTCCAAGAGGGTTTGACTGTCGGATTTTGTGAAGTCAGGGGCTAAACTGGTTTGCAATCCATCACAAACAAGCAACCAACCATTAGAATGATTAAAATTGGCTTTCCCTTCATCTTTCGGCAGAAGTGGAAACAATTTCCAACCTCTTACTGGAATAAATCTTGTGCAGGTTAGCAGCAGATCACAACAATTGACAAGAATCAGGATTTACTGGGTGAAAACATACAGGGTGAAATTCCATTGACCACTAAGTAAAAAGATCCCGACTTTTCAAATCAAGTTTGTGTGTGTTTTTTAGGATAATATTTTTTGGGAGAATATTATATGGCATTAAAATCTCACCACAGAAATAAAAGAAAACTCACTGTTGTGTTCTATGTGAACTCACTGCTTTTGTGGGTTTCCGCTGAATGCAAAATATGGCAACCATGTTTACCATCACCCAAAGAACTGCATCAGCGCTTTACAGAGAGCAATGAGAAAGTGGGTTGTGGTAGATTTAACATCCAACCATTTCCCGTCAAAAAGTACACATTGAATAAAACCAACAATTGGTTAAATATTCCAATAAAACCTTTGTTGCAAAATAACCCATTTGTTTTTCAAAGCAACAACAAATTTAATATGGACACTGGATCTATCATTAATGTCAGATGATACAAACTGCAACAAACATTTGCTCGGAAATATGACTAGGGTCTTCCAAAGGATTGCCGGCAAGGATCCAAATGTTACTAAATCAAGCAACGGTTCAAATGTGAACGACAGCCTGACGCGGCCATTAAGATATTCTTGGAAAGGACACGATGGTGCAGTTGGAGTAGAAAGATCAGAAAGAAACACTTGATTTCATTTCATTCTGTTTATTTTTTTCCTTTCTGAACATTGTGACTTTTTACTGACATGTGTGCAGTTTGTTCCATGGGTATCTGCACCTCACCCAAGCTGGTCATTCTCAATGTGTGAGCCAGCAAGCTATTCGAGGGTTGGTTGGAGGAGGGAAGCTATTGCATCCAAGCCCAAGGTTGTGCTTCAAGGGATTGCTAACCAAGATGGATTTTGATCATGTCAACAAGCCAATACACTTTGATGAGTGTGCTAGACAGTGAGTGGGCCAGACAGTGCTGAGTTATTCCTCATGTAGAGAAAACTGGCATAGCTCATTGCATACCAACTGTTGCCTCAGAATTGATATTTTGTGTTTGATGCTTTTGAAATGCAGTCACGTACACAGTGCTTAAAATGGCATCAAAGTTTGAATCAGTTTGAGAACACTTTGAGAACACCACCAAACCTCAAAATGCTATTTCATGCGCTCATATCGGCCAGAGGAATCTAGGAGCTATTGAGTAGAAGCAAGATAATACATACATATTTGCACCCCAACTCGCAACCAATTCAGAGCGATTCAGCAAAAGATCTGCCTGTCCCACTCTGCCCTGTGACTCACGAGATGGACTCCTACTCTTTTACGAAAAACAACGTCCCAATGGTTGAATTTGTAGATTAAGCCAAACATAAAAATACTGTGGTCATTTTCCTACATTACTCACACCAGAAATGTATCAAATGATTTCGCCGGTGAGACGTTTCAAAAGCTTCAAAGACAATGCAGTATAAAAATAGCATTGCTGCATTTATATTATAGCAGTAAACATATTTATGTCAAAGCAACCAAAAGATTTGCCCTGTGGAGTATCCGGAGCCCCAGCAGTCGTTATTCTTACACTAGCTATAATGGTGATGTCTGCCCCAAAAGGGGAAAAATCCTTTTTTAAACCATTGTTTTTGCAGGACTCAGGAAATATTTTGCCAACTGATAACTTCTGGATTATATTTGAATGCTGAAGGATTTCGGAATACAGTCACGCACTGCCTTACACCCATTTCCACCCTCTCTCACAAGACTGGACTAACAATAGTTTGTTTTCTCTGGTTCAGTTAGTTATGGATGGCTCACTGGGTTGGGTGCAGTCTGTGTGCTTCTGATACTTTGTGTTGCTGTCCACCCTACCATGTTGGAATGAAAAATTTAATTATTGAACTGTCAGCCACCATGAGGTCCCAACCCAACATTCAGGTTTAAATAACAACACGTTTTATATTTAGATAATAATAATAATTCTTGCATTTGATATCGCGGTTTTCACATCTTCTAAACATCTCAAAGCGCTTCACAGAATATAATGAAAAGTTAATTGACTATATATTTGTGGGCAAAACTTGGCAGCCAATTGCTCACAACAGTGTCCCACAAACAGTCGTGGATTGAGTGACTAAATTATTTTTGCTTTTTTTCTTGGGGGATTATTATTAGGTGTATGGAGTAAGGAAACTTAAGGTTTGGCCCTGCCGGGAATCAAACCAGTTCTCTTGCTTGCAAGGCAAGTCCGCCAACCACTGAGCTACAGGACTCCGCACATTGGATCACATCTCAAAGAGCTTCACAGAGCTGACTGGGACCCCAAGCAGAGGTTCAGGGTGCTGAGCAAGGGAGCAAAAAATGATCAAACGCCCGGTCAAAGGAGTTTTAAGTCGGACTTTAAAGGTGAGGAGGTGGGGGCTGAGACAGAGGGAATGTGTTTTGAGCCTGGAAAGAGTTGTGCGTTAATATAAATTCTGTAGTACATAAGACTCAATAGAATCTATACAGTTGAATGATTTACATTTTTACCAAGATAACAACAACAACAACTTTGATTTATATAGCGCCCTCCATGCCGGACGGCGTCTCAGAGCACTTCATAATAAGCATATAAACAGAGCTTCGTTGATGGCTCAGTTGTAAAATTAACTGCTTATAGTAAAACTTTATAGCAGTAGGTGTGCTGCGTAAACCCTGCCTTGGAGAAAGCTGTACCTGTCTCCTCTTGAACTCTATACTCTGGGCATCTTACAGGACAGTGTCATGGCATTAGCATTATCTGAGCGTTAAACATTTCCTCATTTCCACCGTTATAGAGATCAAGTAGTGTTCAGGTGTGATCCTTCATCTGTCATAATAATATAACCTTGCATTTAATATAGCTGATGTCATAGAGACATCTCAAAGTGCTTCACAGAATACAGTTTCTCCCACAAATATATAGTCAATTCACATTACAGTACATTCTATGAAGCACTTTAAGACATCTGGAAGATGTGAAAAGCATGATATCAAATGCATGGATTATTATTATACTGTAAAGTGAATTGAATGTACATTTTGTGGATGAAATGCAGCAGCTAATTGTGCACAGCAGTTTCCGATTAACAGTCCTGGGTTGAATGACCACTTTTTTTGGAGAGATTATTACCCCCTGTTCTGCTAGCTGATCTCATTCCATTTCTACGATTATCAGCCTTGAGCTAAGGAGAGGGCAAAATACTCAAGTCAGGAACAAGCAGGTACCCCCAACCCTCACATACTTAGCATCAAGGAAAGGAAATCCCAATCATGACTGATTTTCTGTCACCCTCATGGAAAATTTACAACACAAACTTATCATAAAGACAAATTACTTGACTTGATTGCCATGCCTCTCCCATAGATAAATAACTTGGCACTGATTAAATGCCACTCGGATGAATTGTGTGTGGAACTGGAGCCCTGTATGACTCACTGCTGTCAGGAGGAAGTTTCAAGTCACTTGGTTCAAAAAAGCAAGCCACGTCTTACTATACAACAATAAAATTATATTCATAAAACACCTTTCACGTCAGAAGGATAAACCCATTATACCCATTACTGCAAGGGAGATAAATATTTATTAAATATAAACTACTCCCTAAAATCCAATCAGACATCCTGAAGTTCATAAACTCAAGAACATATTTCTGTTATAAACTTTGTGGGATAATATTTACAATGATCTACTGTATGTGGATGAGATCAGATTTACTTTATTCACATTTGGCTAAACTATTATCTTGCAGCTTTGCTCAAAAACCCAAATATCATTTGGGACAGAAAAATCTATTGTATTATTGTTGGATTTCGTCAATGCATATGAGTCTCTAGAGTTTCACCAAACTACCTGTGTTGTTTATCAAACAGTATTAGTACTGTACATTCAAAAGAACTTTACACTGAAACAATGGAAGATCGAAAAAGGAAAATTGGCAGAGTATACCAAAGACAAGATATGCCTAATTCCAGGGACCATGTTTAAACAAAATCTATTCAACATAATACAGACATTACTTCAATAATCTACTTGTAACAAGAGATTCAACTGTACTTGGCTGAGCCAGTCCATTTGCTTTATAACTGATCAAATGAAGCAATTGACTTTGTATAGCATTCTGATTCGAATGCTATACAAAACAGTGAAAGGAAATTTAAAATAAGCAAATAATAGTCACTACATACAGTTCACGGGAAAATTCTGTGAAGTGCTTTCAGACTTCTCGACAACTTGATAAGGTGCTGCGTCAAATCCAAGGATTAGTATTATAGCAATACGCTTGCTTTGCAATCATTTGACTGCATGCTTACAATAACAGTGCAGTAATATCATTGAACTGAGGAGATGTAGAATAATGACATACTATAGCATTGTCCGGCCTCTGATCAGTCAGAGAAACAGTTTTGCTCATTTAAACAAACATGCAGACAGCCCTGAAAAGGTTTATTACACACATTATCGGGCACACAGGCCCTTCATGTGGCCCTCATATGTGGGCAGTTTATAATCAATTTCTTATTTGACAGATGTTGATTTTCAGATGCCTGACAAACGACATGTGTAATATGGAATATGTTGCAAACTCATAATGACTGTTCATTTATAAGCTTGTTTTTGTTTTGCAGAATAAGAAAGTGTAACATGTTTCTCCATCAGTGTCTGTGATGCACTGTGCAGCTTGCTTTCGGGATTAATAATAAAAATAATATTGCTGGAACTGGATTTAGCGCATTTCACCTCGGCAGGATGTCTCAAAGCACTTTGCAGGATTTATTTATTTTAGTGTGGTGACTGTGAACTTTTTGTAGGCGAACCTGACAGAACATGATAATAGTTTTCCTTTTCCTTTTGAGAATACTTAAGAATAAGAATCAGCTCAAGTCAACATAGTTTACAAGATTCTTTGAAAATAATGAGTAAAAGACCCGAGTGAAAACAGTTAAAAAGTAATTCTTAGTAATTCAAAGTGCAAAATACCACCCCCAAAAATAATAATAATTTGGTCACTCAGTACACGGCTCTTTGTGGGGCACTGTGTGGAAGAAGCTGCTGCGTTTCTCCCACAAAATATATTGTCAATTCATTTTACGGTATATTCTGTGAAGCGTTTATGAGATTTCTCGAAGATGTGATCTGGCGCTATATCAAATACAACAGTTATTATTTTTTTAAAAACACAAGTTAGTTTTCAGTTAGCTTGTACAACAGGAAGACGCTGGGAGTTACATGATAGTACATACTTCAGTATTTTGCAATGTCACTGTTACCACGGTCGAAACAAACAAAAGGACAAATATTCTTAACGACTAAGCCCCATTGCCCAGGACACATATAAGATCCTAAATTAAAGCATTTTATTTCTGATTCACTATAATATCAGGGTCATATCTGGATATTATAGTGCTTACAACTTCCATTGCCCCCAGTATTAGTTACACAACCCATCTGCATTAATGGCTAGTGTTCCTGCTTAATGGACTACAACATCTATTTAACCAATTATTTGTAGACGTACTGTTTAGAGACGTGCCAAAAACTGTGCTGTAGACCTAGAATAATGCTACAACAGCAATTGCATTGATGATCAGATCTGTTCCAATAGATTTGTAACTACAATGACACAAAAGATGACCAGCTGAATTTTTCATGTCACTCCCGACGTGAAAGGCGCGCTATAAATGTCATTTTGTTTGTGTTTGTCTGGTTTACTTTGCAATTCACTCTGGGCAGTTTTGAGTGGGACAATGCTATGCGCACTGCTATGTGGTTTCCGTATTTTGCCCAAAAATATACAGTCAATTCACTTCATAGTATAGTCTACAAAGTTCTCTGAGACGTACAGAAGATGTGAAAAGCACTATATCAAATGCAAGGATTATTATTATTAACATCCCGACATGCAGCTCCAGCCAGAGAATTTTAATTCCAATCATTCCAGAAATTGGAGGTGTCTCTAGTTAATGAGTTGGAGCAGGAACCTAGTGTGACACAGGCCTGGAGGCAGTGAGGCTGAGATCAGATACCACAGTACAAACTCGGGTTAAATTTGTGATCTGTGTAATAATATATAATCCTTGCATTTGATATAGCGCTTTTCACATCTAGATGTCTCAAAGCACTTCACAGATTGCATGGCCTAATGCTACAATGCTAGTGATTCCTTTACTTACTTAATAGTAACCAGATTCCACTTCAGTGTAAAGTAACTGACTCAAATCAGTCTGCAATTGGAGCCCTGTCCTGCACTGAAATGTTACAGTTGGTAATCAACAAATGGACTAGGAAGCAAGGACACAGGAGTAATTCACAAAGCAGCGTAATGCTGCATTGGATACAGAAGACATGCTATTATGGACAGATGAGATAAAAAGGGCAGAAGGAAGGGTGTTCTTCACCCGTTCCCGTCTTCTGATATTTCAACAACATCAAGAATATCAGGTCTCAAAAGAACTATAAAATGCTTTTGCAGTGTAACGACTATGGTATACTATAGTATCATAAGTAATATCAAGAATACTAAACCTCTCCAAACTATGCATACTGTTTCTACCCTAATAGAAATACAATGAAATTTCATTCACTACGTGTCCATTTAACCACAACATAAGCTTGTGCAGATGTGATGCTTTAGCAAGCGCACAACAGTGCACACAACCAGTGGTAGTTTCATAGCATGATCCTAAAGGCAGTATTGGTTGTTACACAAAACACAGTGATTGCATTTAACTCATAATTGCTTTGATAGGAAAATATTTTTCCTTTTGTTCTTTGCTGTTTCTGCAAACAGGAGAGTATCAGGGGAAATGAGTTGAAATGAGTCTCTGCAGGCCACCAAAACCCTCATATATGTATTTAAAACTCACTACTTGTCGTCCGCCCCAACTCCTGCCACCATAGGCTGCAGATCATCCAAAACTCTGAAGCTCGTGTCCTCTCCCACACCAGGCTCCATAACCACATCACCCCATCTTCGCCCGACTCCACTGGCTTCCCATCCATCACACAGAGGACACAGTTCAACATCTTCGTCCTCACCTTCAAAACCCTCCCTTCAACCATGCCTTTGATCACCTTCCTTCCACCCCTACCACAGTGCCCTCAACCCACCCCACCACCACACTTCCCTCCACCACCCACCCTGATCCCGACCCCCAGCTCGGGTCCTAAACAATGACTATTCAGCACCATGGGACATTCACCCAATGTGAAAGGTGCTATAAAAATGTAAGTTTTTGTTGTAGTTTAGAGAGTTAAATGAAAGAATCAAATAATGCAAAGTGACGTTCAAATTGAGTTCTGTCACTTATAGGAGAAAGATGTAAATCTTGAGGAATTATGTTTATGACGTTCACATGGCATTTAGGTGAAATTGAAATGTGGTAAATATCATCTTAAATAGCTGTTACTTTCTATTGAAAAGTACAGCTCCCATACCATGAAAGTTATATGGTAGCAACACTTACCAGATAAACGCATTACTTTCACCACTGTTCAGTCCCAGTGTACGGGAAACATCTACGATTATCTAACACTTGAGAATTTTCAGAACAGAATGACAATAATCTACGCAGACCATTTCTTAATTCGAGGTGGTTTGGGTGAATAAACCATGGGTCTCTATTAATCCAAACACTTTGCTTCCCACTGGGCAGAATGCTCAAAGGGTTAAAATAATCAGCTGTGAGTAATATGAGTAACACACAAATCAAGTGGCTGGATCCTGTCTCAACTCTAAATGCAGCCATTCGGTTTATCAATAGTATTCCAGCACTGCATGGCTTACTAATTCTCCTATTACCTCACCATGACTTAGCTCCCCTGGCATAGTACTGCCATTTGCATGCAGCTTGTCAGGAGTATTGTACAGGAGTGTAAGATGGTAGGAGTGTAAGATGGTCCCCTGACTGTTCAGCTCCCTGGGACGTCCTCCCGACGTGAAACGCGCTCTACAAATGTAATGTAGCTGTTGTTGTCTAATCCACCAATTTCTCTACAACCATCGTCAATGTCATTCCAAGGAGGCGCCAGCTTCTGCAGGGTGCCAGTGTTTCCTGCATGTGAGCTGCTTGGGAAGTAGCAAAGCTTTGCCAACAAGAGCAAGTTTGCATGTGAGCAGAGGTTGATGTCGGTTCTCATCTCTCTGGATGACTGTGCTTTATCACTCAATCCCTCCGTTTCGTCTCTTCCCTTTCCTCTTTCAAGGCCGGTTTGAAGACTTTCCTCTTCGATCGTGCCTTTTGTTCCACCCCGAACTCTTTTACCTCCCCTTCGTGTTTCACCCCTTCCCAAACACTCCCCTCCCAGCTCGGGTCACACGCCTCCTGTTCAGCGCCTTGGGACGTCCTCCCGACGTGAAAGGCGCTCTATAAATGTAAATTGTTGTTGTTGTTGTTTATCTCTAGTCACTCTGTACCTTTTCCAACACTGCAGGAGCAATCATGCACAAGATCGCAAGTGGTGCAGCACCTTGGTATCCTTTAACTGGAGGGCTGTTGCTATTATGAACGGGAGGAATGCAAAATAAAGATGACAAAACCCGTAAAGGTGTGCAAAGGTGATTGGGTGAAGACATGAGTTAACACACTGTGCTGGCCGCCTGAAGTTGAGAGCAGAGCAAGGCTGTGCGTATATAAGCATTGTAGCTATAGGCGTCAAAAGGTTCACAGCCCAAAACAGAAAGCAGGGGGCATTGCACATGCAGCCACAGATCACAATTACACATTAACGGCTTTATTTCACATGTGCTTTGTACATATTACATCATACTTGACCCCTCAAAACACTGGGCACGTTACACTATTTGTTGCACTCCCGTGTAAGGGACCGTAGTTTCTGTTTACTCAGCAGGATTGGCTGAAATTGGTGAGAAACGCACAATTAATTATTCGTAATTCTTTTTAGAGCTCCGTCATTTATGTGTAACTGTATGAGGCCCAAATGAGGAAGACATCTGCTGTATTGTTACTAGAGCCCCCACTATCACGTTGAGCATCTGAACTACTTACAGCTGTTATGGGCAGCAGAAAACCCACTGCGTACAGCACGGTAGAGGTCACGGTACTATTCTTGAACGGATACTTGATGGTTTCATCATCACAGTAAAAACCTCTCAGATAAGGCTTTATTTTGAATACGTTTAGAACGCCCAATGGCAAACCAACTGTAGGAAGGGAGAGAAAAAAAAGTGTTTTAAGTGCACCTTTAATTAACAAGGTTCACAGAAGCAGGCAACATTCAATCATCCAAATTTGTACATTCAGCATCAAGTTCACACATAACATCTTTGTCAAAGAAGAATGAACTAACTCCTGCAAACAAATGAATTGCTCCTTTGTCAGCAAGTAACATTCTTTAAATTGCACTCAGTAGCAATATGTTTGATCAATCTGTTTGTTGTCAAAGAAGGAACGAGCTTGTATTTTTATATTGCCTTATTTCTACAAGTCTGAGACACGAGTTGTGGCTGTTTATGTCGGCAAATGCCAGACCATTTTTGAGCATAGAATCAGCGTCCCCCCAAACAGCCATGAAGTGAATGGCTAATTTGTATCTGGAAAGTTGCTTTCAACCGAGCTTTCAAATAATGTCGCAAGTTCTTTAATGTTCACCTGCACAAATAGAGGGATCTCACTTTAATCTCTCATTCCTGGGTCAGCACCCCTCAGCTTCACTGACTATCCTGACTGTCCTCAGCTCCACTGACTCTGTGAAGTCTTCCGGACGTGAAAAGCACGATATAAATGTAATTTGTTGTTGTTTTCATCACCCACAACAGTTCTGGGCTGAAGTGTTAGTAAGCCTCTGAGCTGAAATCTTTACTTGGGGCTTAAACCCACAGCTCTCTCTCTCTGATCGAAAGGCAAGGTTGCTCTTAACTGAGTCAGCGATGTTAGGTGCATTAAAAGGTATTAGGTTTACTTGTACATTTTAAATTAGTCAAGCATATCCTGTTCACTCTGGATTTTCAGCAATTTCAATGTTGTGGTATTGTATATTGCTTTTCATAATGTATATTGTTTTCACAATGCGGTTTGAGAGTTTTAGGCGTGCAAGTTGATGGCTTTAGTAAAACATTTATTTTTGTACTTTTTGACCAATTTAGCACACAGAGCAAGCCAACATTAATAGCTTGCACTTAAAAGCCTTTTAAGCATGAATGATGTTCCAATTCAGTATGAAAGCTTGCAGTGAATTACTGCTCAAGGAAAGGCAGGAGGCTTAATAAACAAAGCATGAGCTGGAGATAAAGCAGGCGGGAAATAATACATTTGCTCTCTTTTTAAAGCATACCATTTCAGAAAGTTATTTTGTCTCTTCCCCACTATTTCTTGACTCTTCCTTCTACAGTTTCTCTGGCTGAGGGGTAAATTGGTGAGTTTAACACTAGCTATTTCTGCTCTAAGCAGGACTGGACTTCCTCCTGACATGAAAGGCGCTATACAAGTGTTGTTGTTGTTGGAGAGATGATCTTCTCTCGGGGGGGGGTGGTGGGGGGGAGGGAGGGAGCAGGGTAGGATCCTTTATTTCATAATTGCTCCTCTCCTCTTCTGAAGACACCAAATCTTCATGCTTTAGGCGCTCAAGGGTCCCCCTGGCTCCATTATCACGCATTCTCTTCGCCAACACCTCAAACCAACAGCAGACATTAGCAAATCAACATCTAGCAAGTCACTCTCTCGTTGTCCTGCACAAGCTACTGGATCTAACTAATTGGTCCATTACTGATCCCATTTAGTGATTAGGTCTAATTTCTAGGATTATAATTGATGAACAAGCAAACAGGAAGCAAACGCCAACTCTCTAAAAACATTAATCTATGTCGGTTTGTTTCATTTTAAAGAGCTACAGATTACTAAGTATTTCTGAGCCCAGTATGATGCCCATGAGCTGGACCAGTATTTATCCTGAGAGATGCATCTCCGGTAAGTGTAGTTAGTAGTTAACTTCAGGAAGCTCTGTGTTATCTTGGCAACAGCAAAGGCTCTCGCCAAACAATGTATAACAACAACAAAATTACATTTATAGAGTGCCTTTCATGTCAGGAGGATGTCCCAAGATGCTGAACAGTTAGGTTGGGACCTGAGCAAGAGGGAGGGGCAGGGTAGGGGTGCGGGGAGAGAGAGAGTTAGGAGAGATGGGGAGTTAGGAGGGCAGTAGAAGGCACAATCGAAGAGGATGATCTTGAGACCAGCCTTGAAAGAGGCGAGGGAGGGAGCGAGGCAAAGGGACTGTGGGATAGAGTTCCAGAGTGTGGGGACAGAGAATCTGAAAGCCCATCCACTGATGGTAGAACAGGTCAGGTGGGAGACTTGGAGCAGACTGGAGCCCACTGAACGGAGGAAGCGGGCAACTTCATAGGGAGACAGGAGGTCGGAGAGATAGGAGGGGGCAAGGCCGTGAATGGCCTTGAAAGTGAGGATGAGAATCTTGGATTCAATCCTCTGGCGGATGGGGAGCCAATGGAGCCGGGCAAGGATGGGAGTGATGTGGTCGCGGAGCTTGCTATGGGAGAGGACACGAACTGCAGAGTTCTGGATGTTCTTCAGCTTGTGAAGGGAAGAGCCGGAAAGGCCAACAAGGAAGGAGTTTCTATAGTTGAGCCTTGGTGTGACGAATGCGTGGACAAGGGTTTCAGCAACCTAAGGGGTGAGGCAGTGGCAGAGTCTGAAGATGTTGTGGAGGAACATAAGGAACCGGCTTGGGTTTTTCAAAGGACATATTTCTTTGGGGTTGAAGAAGGCAAGGTATTTCCTGGATTTTTTAAATGGAGATTAAAAAAACGCAGTTCATCATAAAAACCATAGTTATAAATTTTGCTTATGTTGGACTTCAATTCTCCTCAACGAGCACATAATGTTCCAGGACCTGGGTAGAACAAACAGTTCCAAATTATGAATACGAGAGAATGGGAAGGGAGAAGAAATCAGATAGGGTCCCCGCTCACCCTCCAGTGACTCCAACCCCACCACGCACACACCCAATCTGTATTATGGCTATATTAACAGCCATGTTGACAACAGTATTAGGTTTCTCTCGGATACACCCTCTTTCTTCAATTTACTATATTTTCGTGGGAGTTTCACCTACAAAATACACAATCAATTCATATTCTATGAAGTGCCTTGAGACATCCCAGCTCCTTGGGACGTCCTCCCGACATGAAAGACTCTCTATAAATGTAATTTTATTATTGTTGTTGTCTCTATGACGTGATAAGGCCCTATATCAAAGGCAAGGATTATTATATTTACCATCTTTACTATTTGTATTAATATTTTGTCTGCTTTTATGATGCTTATGTAAATTGCTGTATACAATATTTAAATATTTAATATTTTACTATTAGTGCTATTTTGTCTGCCACTATCTGATAAGTATTGAAAAAAAAAATTTGTGTCAACTTTCTCCCTACTTTTCCTCCTCCTTTTGCCAGATAGAACATCTTTACCTCAACCATGACGGTCATTCATGTCTGAACACAACCAAGGAAATGAAATAATTCAAGCATCCCAACAGCTAAGATCAGCTAATTCAGCATGCAACAGCCACTCAATCTTGTGACTCTCTGCTAATGCTTGGTGCGTTTACCCAGTAGGACACTACGATGGTTTGCATGGCAATAAAAATGTGCTCTAACGGGCTTACTTCCCTGTCTTATTTTAGCCCGCAAAACTCAAAACTGCAACTTTGCATGAAATATATGAAAAGTTATGCCCCCATTATGCAACGCTACCACACAAATGGGTAGGTACATTTACCAATCATTTTACACCACCAGTTCAAAAATAGCAGGTTACATTCAGAAGCTGTGAAATCCTGGCATTGTGTAGGAAATGCCGACAATACTTTTGTCAGTGGGTTACGAGAACAATAAAGACACTCGCAAACGTGTCCGCCAATGGTGGAAGCAAGGGAATGAAGAACAAACAGGTGGCCAGAACTGGAGGATAATTTTCTAACTGCAGAATTGACTTTGAAAGTTTTGTTAACAAAACATAATTAGCTCCTTTTTTTTGTCTCCTCCCAATGTCTTCCTGAATCTGTTTCTCCTTTTCACTGACTGACTAGTTGTTCACAAGGCAGATTCCTTCTTGATTACTGTACTTGTGTATCAGTGGGTAAAGCGGAATTTGCTAAGAAGGGGTTCTCACCTCTCACTCTACTTAATCCTCAACCCCACCCTGTGACCTCTAATAACTACCAACGTACTCGATTGTGACCTTTGCCTGGTAATTTTACATTTTCTAAAGCACTTTACGTCAGCAAAAATAAAGATTAAAGCACAATCTGTTATCATAGAGCGACCTATTTATAATAATTATAATAATAATCCTTGCATTTGAGATAGTACCTTATCAAGGTAATTCACCCCTTTGGTTCCAATCACAAAATACTATTCTAGTACAGCAACGGCTTGCATTTACATAATAATTCTTGCAATTGATATAGCATCTTATTACATCTTCAAGACGTTTAAATCCGCTTCAAGGGATATACTGTAAAGTGAATTGACGATGTTTTGTGGAGCGCTTACTAACGAGGTTCTGCATCTGTCACTTTAGATTCTGAAGCCTGCCTTCCCATCTCTTGAGATCACTCGCTTTCATTCAAGTGTTTATGTGTAGACATGTACATTGTCTGTGTTGGGAGGAAATTCACACATTGTTTATTGGAAACCAGAAAATGTTTATTGCGTGTTGATCCCATAAGATTCTCGTCTCAGAAGTGGTCTCCCACCTTCCTTATACTTGGGAGTTGTTGCACTCATTGTCAGAAATGCAAAATGGACACTTAGCATTACAACACAGCAATGTCCTAGGTCACTAGAAAGAGATTAATTAAGTTTTCACTTCGCCTGCAGCCTATGCTTACGGTCACCTCCTCCCTGTCACCAGTTCAGAGTAGGGCTACGCCACAGTTAAGTACTCTAAGATCTGTCCTGCATGAAGGGCGCTATATAAATGCAAGTATCTGTTGTTGTTATACAAGTTTTCCATTTCCTGCAATGTCTGACAGCAACTCTGCAAAAGGATGGAATAATTGTGCCGCTTGCAAAGCGCATCAGGGAAGGCGACTTGGATAATAAAGTAGAAGAACTTTACAATTTTCTCTCGTTTAATTCTAAACTATTTCCTCAAATAACCATAACTCAGGGAGTGGGTGAAGGAGGTGGCAGGGATGGGAAAACAGCCAATTGAGTTTAATTAGTGAGATGCAGTCTCGGGCTGAGTCATGTTCAGTTCGATTGTCTTTACTTTGGGATGGAATGCCTGATCTTGTGGTAGGAGACAAACCACAGGATGAGAAATTGTGGCCCTAGTCACACCCACATGGTTGACTGACAGCTCTTAGCCTCACCAGAAAAACTTTGCACGTCTCGGTAATTGAAGGGAATTGGATGCAGATTTTTCTTTGCAAGTCAGACAGTTATTTTCAGAATTAATTCGGTGTTGAATTAAGTAAATTGTAGTGTGTGTTCAGCATTTCATGCATGAGTTCAATAGGATGCTGAGTAACTGAAGCCGCAGTTGGTTTGTCCAAAGCTGGCACTCCGTGATCTTTCATATGCGAAATAAATATTGGGATGGTTTCTCTTAAGAGTGTCAGCGTGAGATAGTAAAAGGTTAATATGGTGAATATGTAGCTTCAGAGGTGTTGTGGGGCTAGATGGTCTTGTTACATTTGTTAAGATTGAGATATCAATCTGTTCATCTTTCATGCGGGGTAAAATGTTAGTTAAGTGCTTTTGTTTATGGTTATGTTAAATTCTGGGAGTTAATGGGTTTTATGGCCGTGTGAAGAGTCATCTCATGACCATGCCATGTCCAGCACCGCCTTCCACCACCTCCGCAACATCACCACCACTGCCTCGCCCCCTCAGGCCGCTGAAGCCCTTCAACACACACGTATGTCAACTCAAGGCTTGACTACGGCAACTCACTCCTTTTCGGCCTCCCCAACTCTTCCCTCCACAACCTGCAAATCATCCAGAACTCTGCAGCTGGCTAGTGTCCTCTCTCGCACCAGGCTCCCATCTCTCCCACCCTCACCCGGCTCCACTGGCTCCCCATCCCTCACAAGAACGAATTCAAGATCATCGTCCTCACCTTTAAGGCCCTCCACGGGAGATTAGGGATATGAGGAGGGAGTAGGAGTTTTATCTAACACTTGACTTTAACATTACAACTTATAAAACTCTGAATCTCAGGAACTTTGAGATGTGAATTTGGGGTAAGGTTACTTTATTTGTTTACCCCTGGTGGTCCATGTTGAGGCTCAGTGGTTATATACCTTAAGGGTATTATCAACGTGCTATATAACGATTATGTGCATGCTTGCATTCAATATCTTATATATATAATATATTCCCTCATTCAGAGCATTCTTTTGGATGTCTCTAGGCGCTTCACAGAGCAGAGTGTAAAGTGAATTGACTGTATAAATGTGGACGAAATGCAATTAACAATACAACAATATTGACTAACAATATAAATGCAAGCTCCTGAGTAACGCATTTATCATTGCCTCTTCAATATATGCCCCTCTTTCTCCCTGATTTTACCCCCCACACACCGTTCCCTCCCTTTCTCCCTTGCCCCCCCTTTCCTATCTGATTCTTCCCCACCTTTGCCTCCCTCTCTCCCTTATCCTCTTTTCTTCCATTTCTACGACTGTTTGTAGGACACTGCTGTGCGCAATTTGGCTACCGCGTTTTGCCCACAAATATACAGTCAATTTTCCTACTTTCCTTCCCCCAACCACGACCCCTCCCTCCCTGCTCTGGTTCCAACCTTGGGACGTTGTTGTATTCTGTGAAGCGCTTTGAGACACAGATAAGACATGGAAAGCGCGATATAAAGTTATGGATTATTATTATTATTATTATTATATTCAATGCAAAGCATGCACACAATCCTTATATAGCACTTTGATAATATATATGTATATTGAAGCTTGTGGGATTGCATAAATGAAGAGTATTTTACTAAACGGCGAATGTTTTGATATAATTTGTGACATTGCTCTGACCAGGCACAAACCCTAAACAGTCATAGAGAGGGGAAGGATCGCTCCTTTTAGAGCGCAACCTGGTAGGAAGGAGCATGTCATTCTCTCCCAAAGATAAGGATCTTATGACACTGGATATGAAAAGCAGCACCTGAGAAAACACTTGTGTGAGCTGAGCCAACCAGTAACCTGCCCTCAGCAGTTACACATCTGGATTTGAGTTTGATGGGCTGCAGAGAGCCCAGAAAACTGAGACAAAGTCCGACCAGGGGAGACCCTTTCTCCCTGGCCCCACTTCCACAACTCTTTGTGGGACACTTTGTGCGCAATTTGGATACCACGTTTCACCCACAAATACAAATATACAGTCGGTTTTCCTGCTCTCCTTCCCCCTACCCCTCCCTCCCCTTACCCTCCTTTCTCCCCTAACCCCACTTCCACAACTCTTTGTGGGACACTGTTGTGCGCAATTTGGCTGCCGCGTTTCACCTACAAATATACAATCAATTTTCTTACTCTCCTTCCCCCTACCCCAACCCCTCCCTCCCTCCCTGCTCTGGTCCCTACCTGACTGTTCAGCGCCTTGGATCATCCGCCTAGAGTGAAAGGCGCTATATAAATATAATTTTGATCGATTTTTGATTGATCATTGAATCCCAGTCTATGCGGGTCATTGATGTTCTCGCCCTATGAAGCCAGGCCCCACTAGAGACCTGCCCATTCCTCCAGTTACTTTCTCCTTTAATACCCATCAATAACTCTGCAAAAGGATAAGTGGATACTCTTATTGTAAAATGCATCATATTAAATGGAAGCAAAGTTACGTAGATTATTATGTGTAGCGTGTTCCTTTTGTATGTTTTGTTTTTACTAATTTCTCACTTTGACTCAATGTGCAATTTTATCAGCCACTTCACTTCACTCAACACAATATATCCCAGACATGTTCTTTATGAAGAAGGCCCTCTGGCACATTTGACCGCATCCTCCCAGAATACCCACTCTACTGTCCTCCCATCTCAGCAACAAGCTATTTTCCAAAGCAGTCCAGGATTGTTGCCTTAATCGCCCTTCCTGGTATCCTGCCTGTTCCAGTCATTAATTACCCTCTGGGTAAATAAATACTTCCTGGTGTCAGTGCTGAAATGTTCTTTACTGTAATACTAAACCTATGATCTCATGTACTGCTGTCACGGTGAATCCTCAAGTTTACTTAATCAATCAAATTCAACGTAATATACCTCCATAAGACGTCTCCTTTCAAGCCAGAACAACCTTTGTATAAAAAAAGATTTTTGAAAATGTGGAATAAACAAGAGTTGCAAATAACAACAACAACAACTTCGATTTACATAGTGCCCTCCACGCCAGACGGTGTCTCAGAGTGCTTTAATAGCGTTTAGTTCAATTACTACTGCTAATAATAATCCTTGCATTTGACATAGTGTCTTTCTAGACGTCTCAAAGCACTTCACAGAATATACCACTACTAAGTCCTTGGCAACTTTAGGTCTGTTGCATATTGTAATTGGATATTAATGTCTTGCGTTTTTCCTTTCTGTCGTGGGAACTTTGTGATTCAAGTGTAAATACATATTCTATTTTTCAATAAATATGTATGTTTTTTTACATCACCACAATCACTATAATGTTTAAAAAAATTGCATAGTAATAGTTTTTCCTGATACAAACAGTAAAGTTTCTAGCAGAAAGCCAGTGTGACCATTCATTGTTTATAAATCAAATTTGCTGGAATACATCAAGCAGCACATTTCAGTCACTTTGTGAATCTGCAGTGTTCTTTCCACTCTCTCTCCCTCTTTGCCTCCCACTCCCAGCTCCAATGCTTTGAAAGGTCCTCTCAACGTGAAAACGCTGTATATTGTATTATCGCCAAGTTCCAGACTTTCAATATCGGCTCTTGAGATGTGTAAAACACAGCAGAGAATCTCAGATTGCTGGATGCCTCTCTGGCCAGAGTCACACAATCATAGAAAAGTACGGTAGAAGCCTGTTTATCCGGCACCCACGGGACCTGGCCAATGCCGATTAAAGCGCCTATCGGATATTCGGGCGGCCTGCGGCCGAAAACCCACTACAAAAAGTTTTAAGTTTTTCTAACACACACCATACACACCAGACTAAGTAATAACAGATAGTGGCAGAATGTTGTTGGGGCTACTCGCTTGCGCTTCTCACCTTTGCTGGTTGGGGTTTACAGTCCAGTGATTCTTTTTTGAATGGGGAGCGCCAGGCGGGTGAAAAAGGCAGCAGCGCGATTTTAAAGACGCGCAACTTTACTAGCTGCAAGCCGAAGCCCTAGACTCTACTAGCAGCAAACCGAAATACTGCACCTGCGCGACAATGTGGGTTACCGGCTAGCGTTATCGGCTTTCCACTAGTATGACTTTAAAGTCATACGCGCTCAGTTTTTTTCACCTGCTTGGTGTGCTCCATTTTGAGGGGAGTCACTGGACTGTAAAACCTCAACCGCAGCAACATGGTTTCAAGCGCAGCATCTACCAGCAGGGGTGGTGGGTGCGGGAGAGTGGTTTTGACGGTGAGTGTCAAGGCAGTTTTCTTTTGTTATGTTATTATTTATGCATTTCCAAATGCTCCACTGGTATTGTTCCGGATAAGTTCCGGTTTATCGAATGGGGACTTTTTTTTTGGCGTGCCGGTTATACAGAAGTGCTGGTGCACCGAGTCACGGATAAACGAGCTTCTACTGTACAACACAAGAAAGTCAGTTGGCCCATTGTGGAGCCAGTTATCCCAGTAGCTCACTATTCTTATTCATCCAGTTGATGAACGTGTCTGCAGATGTCGACTCACAAAGCCATGTGCTGATCACATCAGGAGCATTAAGCAATAAAAAATTAACTCGCTGTGGTAATTTGTGGGATGTTTTCTGTGGGTCATATACAGGAAGCAAAATTACTTTAAACTGTCTGGTTTAGGTTCCCAGAAGACATGAGACATCAGAAGAAAACCGCCCTCAGGCCTGGTAATATCAAACGGAAAGGAAAAACAATCTCACCTAAACATCAATCAACTAATGCAGAGACAAGGAATTATATTTATGAGCACGGGCTCAACAAGATGTCTCTATGTTGAAACAGAAAAACATAATGTAGGGATTGAACAGACAGTTTTCAAAATTGTGAAAGATTTTCAGAGGATAGGTAGTGAAAGCCAATTTTGGTAAGATCAGTCCAGCCATTGAAACAGTTAAGGGGTGCTTAGAAAAAAAACTATTTTTATATAAACATACACACAAGTTATCAACATTTAGAATGTTTATTCTTGTGTTTGTGAGATCACAGCCGTAACTTTTAGACAGGAAGATTACTAATTAGAACGGGGAAAAGGCAGATTAAGATCAGCTATCTCCAGTGCATGAACTAGCACCAATTTAGGCTTCCTCCGAACTGTAATTTTTTTTTAGAAGTCTATGTGCCGAGACAGCGTGCTGAATGATGAATTTTACGTATTGTTAAATCAATAGTTTCAACAGTAAAATTAACACAACTGGCGGGGAGGGGGGGTAATTGATCAATTAAAATTTTCCATGGTTACATAGGGCAATGCAACCAATGCATCATGATCTCCTTTTAGCGCCTTGGAACGTCCTTCCGACTTGAAAGGCGCTATACAAATGAATTTTTTTGGTGTTGGAGTAGGGAAGTAAGCTCTGGGCTGTGACACCATTAAAAAAACTATGAGGCTACTGGAAACACATTTTACCAGCCCAGGGCAACTGAGAAACCAGCGCAGAAAAAAATATTCTGTATTCTGCATGAAAACCAATGGACATTGGGGGCAACACTTGCAGCAATAAAACTCGATGCAGCAGCTATATGTGTATCTGGGTCCTCCCTGATTCCTCACCACTTGGTGCAATTATTCACTGAGTGATTTGTGGATTATTCTGTTTACGTACGAGTGCAGTAGCAGGTAACAGTTGCCATAAGAACCTTCGTAGGGTTATGACAAGATGTCCCAGACTGTGATTGAAGGTATCGTCATACGGTGTCATCTAGAGCCTCTAGCTCCAAACATTTTCCACTAATTGCAGCCTCCAGATCCTGAGTCAAGTTAAAACGAAAGAACTTCTGCAGACATACATGAAATCAGTCTAGACATTAATTGTAAAGAAGCTAAACAACTTTTTGTGTAAGTTAACAGCTCTGTGCCATGGGAGTATCCCAAAAGGTATAGTTCTTAGAGATTAAGCCCCTAACTCGGATTTCTAACAGCCTTTTATGATATTAACAATGACTTCAACTTCATGAATTGGCTTTTATTTTAATTTTTCACATCAGGTTGTAGCAGATTCAACCCAGCTCAAACCATTTTACCATCCAGAACTGTGCAGCTCTGAACGCATGTTAGAGGCCCTTTCACACAGTTGCATTGACGCATCCAAGCTCCGACCGAGCCAATATGTTGAGCTGTCTGTACCCTGGTCCTGTAAATGAGCTGATGAACTGGTGCTCAAGCAACAGTCGCCAGACAGACAGGATGTCATTTGCAGTTCCCAACTAGAAAAAATTCAAATAAACTGGGAGACAGAGAGGTTTATATACCTCACTTTAGGGATACAATAGAACCATTGTGTACGTCATTCATTTGGAGGACATGTTTTGACTTGCTAGAAATGGTTCATCTTTCGTGGCGCGGGATCAGATTTTATGTAACTAAAACATCATGTTATAACAGGATTGTCCTGTACCTTCGTCTCCATTCTAGATTAAAAACTAGAACCAGGTTACTGGGGAGGTGAAGCCTCAGAAGAGAAAACGACTGTAAATGGATGTAGGAATAACCACAGTCTGTTTGGTTTATTGTGAAACTGTGAACCTCGAAGACCATCTCATTACAGCTTTACCGGTTCTGCAGATCCCAGCTGTCATCTTGTCGAACAAAAGATACGAGCAGAAATGAATAAAGGTCATTCAGCCTATTGTAATAATGTACTCAGTTAAAGGCAGGATTCACAATCTTCACTTATCACTGTTACTTTCCGTGAAGGGCCAGATAAACCAATAAATAGGGCTCACGGATATGATTTAACGCCCAGCCCACAGGTCAGCATGGAGACTGATGGGAAGAGTGGTAGAGCCAAAGGCAAGAGGAAGCATGGAGAGCAGGAGCTATATGTTAGTGGCGCTGAATGCACTCATAATCCTATCTATCGAGCACATACACCAAGTTTTGATCATGTAGTTCATAGGTTTACAACTATGAAGTCATGCAAAAACGCATTGTTGCATGTTTTGCATACCTAGTACAAAGGGACCACAAATAGTTCAATCTGCACCTTTTTAATCATAATGACAAATTCCTGATCAGAGTGTCCATAATCCAACACTGACTCAAATCGTGGTCTTATGCCAGCAGTAATCAATTAGAAGGAGTGCTTCTACTGAAGGCAACTCAAGCATCATCTGGCACACTCACTGCTGAGATCAGTTCACACAGTATAAACTAAGATTCCTTCCTGGCCCGCACAAATCAGAACTATATAAGGCAGGGTATCCACTTACATCTAACCCTGAGCTATCGGAGAAGTTTTACTTCATTGTTTACCAATGCATGTTCAGGATAACCACTATCAAGTAGCTTAGCTCAATCTCTGATCCCCTGACTGGATACATACGTAGAGTACTGTATATGTTGTGTTAACATATTTTTTATATATAAATAAATATACAAAAACAGCCATCATTTTGGTGAAATTATTATGTCCAGCAATTAGCATCTCTCACACTGGACAACTTGAAGGATTTAATGCTTTAGCAGAATCCCTGTTGACTTGGTTTGGGAACCATCTGTGAACCGCCAGTAAGAGGAGAATGATTTGACTTTAAAAATACAGACGGTAAAGGTGAGACATTAAAACAAAATTACATATCAAAAGACAACAATAATAATCCCTCCCAAAAAACCACAATAATAAAATTGGTCATTTCAATCCACGACTGTGTGTGGGACACTGCTGTGCGCAATTGGCTGCCGCGATTCGCCCACAAATATATACAGTCAATTCACTTTACAGTATATTCTGTGAAGCGCTTTGGGACGTTGATAAGATGTGGAAAGTGCTATATCAAATGCACGGATTATTATTATATTATAACATAGTTTGGAAAGTAACGAACAGTTAAAATGTATCTAGACAGTTAAAAACTACTAGCAAGGAGCACCTTTAGTATGAATAATATGACAATGACAATATTTAGTATGACAATGACTTTACTTGCTTTAAATAGAATTTTAAGGATGTTCTGCCGATATACATGTTAAGAAAAATGTAAATTGTAACTCCTGCATTTATATTTATTTTAACATTCCCTTAATACATTTTATAAATAAACACTGGGATCTTCTTTGTGTATTTAACACAATGCACTAAAAGGATGTTGTGCACATTGCACATTGCACACAGCACTCAGGGGACACTGTGCTCTGTGCATTAATTGAGCTGGTTTATAACACTCCAAGCAAAATGGTCACAGTGACCATTAATCACCACTCTCATAAGTACCAATTTATCAGACTCAACTTAATGCAGAAAGAAGCAAGCATCCAGGGATATTCGATACTGTCCACAATGTTTGGGCACTAATTCAGAAGTTACTTTGGAATTATTTTGCCTTAAAAATTGTGCACCAATGTCTGATGTCACACACTCACTCCAGCATTTCTGAAATAAAAGAACAAAACTTTTCAGATGTTTATTACGTCCAAAAGTCCCAGTGGGTTTTAAGTGTAATTACTGTCAACAGTGGTGACCATTTTCTATGGTCATTTTGGCTGCAATGAGGTGCCGCAAACAACATCAGGTGAAAGACTCTTATATGGGGAAACCAGGAGAAGCCGCCTCTTTTCTAAAAAAAAATTTTTATGGGATCTTTAATGTCACTTAAACAAATAGTTAGGATCTTGATCAAACAACTGATCTGAATGACTTCAGCTCTGACAATGCATGGCTCTGGCTGAACTTGAGTCTCAATGTGAAGTTTGATCACACATCAAGAATGACAACTTGCATTTATATAGCGCCCTTCTAGCAGGATAGCGTCCCGGGGCACTTAACCTTCTAATCCACGGGCAAGAGTGCTACTAACTGAACCAATCTGGCACCTAATCGGTTAGAAACTCAACACATGACTAGTAATTGGTAAAGGCATTTTCTATACTTGAATCATACATTGGTCATAACTGAATTAACCTGTCTACTCCCAAGAATACAAGATTTAATGAGTCTTAAAATGTGAACACAATGGTATTTAATTTGTGCTCTCTTTGAATTTGAAAATCTGTGTTTCCTTCTTTTGTGTAGTTTAGTCACCCGCAAGGGGAATTGCATAAATTCTGTTCTAAAAAGGAGTGGTTCCACAACTGCATTAAATACAGGTCAATGAAAATAATTCTACTCCACATGCCCAATAATAATCACTCACGGAATTAAATAAAATAATAATTTGGTCACTCAATCCAATACTGATTGTGGGACACTGCTGTACACAATTGTCTGCTGCATTTCACCCACAAATGTACAGTCAATTCATTTTACAGTATATTCTGTGAAGCACTTTTGGCAATTTGCCAATCAGGTTCCTATTTACTGTTGGGTGAACAGAGAAGTATGGAATAAGCAAACTTGCCCATGGTTTCAAACCTGGGTCCTTTCGTTCAAAAATTCAGTTCTGACGAAGGGTCGTGGACCCGAAATGGTGACTCACTTTCATCGTTCCATAGATGCTGCCTGATCTGCTGAGTGTTCCCAGCGACTTCTGTGTTTTCAGATTTCCAGCATCTACAGTATTTTGTGTTTTCACTATTCTACGATTTCTCTGAATGCACAGCACATCCAATAGTTACAATTCCAGATAGTACAATTCCAGATAATCTAGGACTAGTGGGAATCATGGCCAGAAACGTGAAGGCATTCTAAGAAGAACAACATTTGTTTCCTGCAAGGCCAAATGTATTTGTTTTTTAATCTTAACAACAACAAAATTACACATGTATAGCGCCTTTCACGTCAGGAGGACGTCTCAAGGCACTGGATAGTCATTGTTTCAGACCCGAGCCAGAGTCGCGGACGGAGAGACTGAAGGGAAAGGAGGGGATTTAGGTTGACCAATGGGACCGTCAAAGAGGAGGGTCTTAAGGCAGGACTTGAAGGAGGCCAGGGAGGGGGCGAGGTGGAGGGACTGCGGGATGGAGTTCCAGAGTGGGTGAAGGCTCACCGCCAAAGGTGGGGCGGGTGACATGGAGTAAGCCAGAGCCTGCTGAGCGGAGGGTTGGTAGAGGGGAGCAAGTTGGTAGAGGGTTAGGAGGTCACAAAGGTAGGTGGGGTGAGGCCACGGAGGGATTTGAACGTAAGGACCAGGATCTTGAATTGAATCTTCTGGGTGATGGGGAGCCAATGGAGTCGGGTGAGAATGGGAAAAATGGGGTCACGGAGCTTGGAGCCGCTGAGGTCACGGGCCGCAGAGTTCTGGATTATCTGCAGCCTGTGGAGGGAGGAATTGGGAAGGCCGACACGCAGGGCGTTGGCGTAGTCGAGCCGGGATGTGATGAAGGAGTGAATGGCGAGTTCCGCAGCCTGAGGTGTGAGGTCGTGGCGGAGTCGGGCAATCTTACGTGCATATCACCTTTAAAAGGGATCGTCTGCGATTTGGATTTGGATCAATCAAATTCTTGACTGAACCTTTAAAAAAAAAGGTGTGACTTTGATTCCTTTTATTCTGGCTATCACAACTACAACAACTTGCATTTATTGCCCTCCACTCCAGGTAGTGTCTCAGAGCACTCAAAATACTAGTAATGATCACTGTGACAGGATCAAAGCAATGGAAATTCAACATTGCTGGGTAATCACCCTTGTGGCAATAAATTCCACATCCTAACCATCCTCTCATTGAAAAAAATTGTTGTAAATTCTCCCCTGATTTTTCTGCTAACAATCTTAAAATGATTACTTAACATTCTGCACCAGTGGCAGTAAGGGTTACTAGGCCTCCTTACCGTTGCCATGATTCGCTGAGCTCGTTGAAAACATATTGTATACAAGGTATTACCAACAAGAATGTAAATATCCCTGAGATATTCAGAGTAAGGAAATAATCCAAGACAAATCCCGTCCTTATCCAATACACACCCACAAACACACGCACGCACACACCCGCAACACAACACACACACATTTTCCAGGATAAAGAATTTAATGTCAACTGGATGTGGTTAGAATGGATGTTTGGATAGAATATCCATGCAACTGTTTTCACAAACATTAAGCTCGTAGGACGTCATTACTGTGCAGACAGTACTCTGGCATAGTACTGCACCCCTGTCACGACAAAAGTGGACGAATACCACGAACGTAAAACACACACAAATTTATAGCCACATTCACATTCTGCCCTTACAAATATTCACATAGTTGGACAGAGGAGCAGTGTACACCAATCCTTCCTGGAATCTGTGTGCATTAGTGTGATTAACATCTGATGCTATCTCCCCGGCAGGTGTCGAACGCTCTTTTCCATGATGTGGTTGTTACATGTGAAGAAAGCCGTGGTTTATACATGAGGCACCAGCTTCACTCAACATTCTGACATCATTCCTCTTAACTGCGCGCCCACTCAGGAAGCCTCTCCCTAATCAGGCAAGATATCAGCGTCATTGCGGTCTGGATCTCACTTGGTAATTGATATTTGACTATTCATGTTGCTTTTTCACAACCCCTCCCACACCTGACCTTCAGGATGTTAGGAATTGGGAATTAGGAATGTTAATTCCAATTTCAATCACTGCAGACAGCTTTTATTCTTGGAATTGCTGCTAAGACATTGAAACAAATCAATTGACTTATGTTCAATCTTGTGAGTTCATGTGATCTTTTAAAGCTATCAGGGAAACTCTCTCCACAGAACAAAAAAAGGTAAGTCTTTGATCACTGTACTGGAGGCTGTTACATAATACAATAGATAATGATTTTAAAAATCCCATAAAACATCTTTCAAATAAGATCAGCTAAAACATGTACAATGTTGTTCAAAGTGCATTAACGTGTATTATGATGGATACTAAAACCATCAAGTAAATGGAATATAAACAAAATGCAAAAAACTGTAGATGCTGAAAATCTGAAACAAAAACAGAAATCACTGGGAACACTCAGCAGGTCAGGCAGCATTGTTTTGGGTCCATGACCGTTCATCAAAACTGACCTGCTGAGCATTCCCAATGATTTCTGCAAATGGCAGACCTTATTTCAAATTTTAGGCTGTCCACTTTGTTTACACTAAAGTTAAGTGTTGTGTTGCAATAGCCTAGGCTCTACATGGATTTATAACTACAGTATTTCCTCATTTTCCTGAACATAAGTGTCTCGAAAGGGGGTAAAATTCAATAGGTAGCCTTTGTTTACCTCTGCCAAAGGTGACTATTTTTCATGTATGTGACCTTAACACTGAAGTGTGTCTGGGCTGTTTAACTTGGGGGAAGTGAATAAAGGGAATTCTACTATTCCCAACATCAACCGTGTTATCTAGATGCATCTGACATCTTAGATCAATGCATTTTCCACAAATGTTTGGGATTATTATCAGGAACACAAAACCCACCTCTAACATGACATCATTGAATAGACATATAGTAAATTAACAGACCAAAGTTATCCAAAGTAGAATATTTTCTTAGTATTTCTTTTAAAATGTCACAGGAGTTGCTGACTCAAGACTAAGGACAGCACAGTGATTTTAATAACATTAAGAAGCTTTTATATGGTGGGTTTAATGGACGATCAGAAAGAGCCTGTTGAGAAGAAAATGAAAGGTGTTTATCCTGGCAACTGCTTTCTAGTAACAGTCCAGATTATTTATACTACGCTATTAATCAACTAGGGGGCCTCTCTCTCCATCAGATTCCTCACACAACTGTGTACATTAGAGGTCAGCCCGATTACTGCTGTTTATATAGATACATCAATAAATATGCACGCAACATCCACTTTTACTGCCAGGTCCACTTTACTTTTGGACATCTGTTCCCATTTAACCTGTTGTACCTCGCCTTTTCTATTTTCCCCCCATATTTAGGTGCCTCCACACAGAAAGCTGATACTGGCATTACAGCATCAATGATAAGCTGTCAAGCTTGTACTATTTACTGTAAAAGGTAACGCACTGTAGCATACTAGATTCTCGCTTATGAATTTCCAGACAAAGGGCTATCTGTACAGCGGAGTGTGAGTTGTCAAATTACAGCAGTTTGCAGCCAGCGTGTTAACACTGCCTCTACAACACAAGATCAGCCATGATGAAGGTGGTTATTTGCTGAGTTTTATTGTGAGATGAGATACTCTATAGGTAAGGAGCAAAACCTATGGTGGACCGCACAGCAATGTTGAAAAAAATATATAGGTACAGACGACAATTCAAAAGTGGTGTTTTATTAGCCTTAGTTAATTAATTAGTTTGTTAATTAGACTTAGAGGACAACTGGCTCTTCATTCAAGGGCCTGAGAAAGCCTATGTTAGATTGAAAGATGGCAATGATTTGACCTGGGACAATAAGGATGCATATTGGGAAGAGGAAAGTTGAAAGGAGCAAGGACCTCAGTCGTATTGATAAATGGTAGGCCAAGAAAAGCTGTAATGAAGAGCCTCCGTAGTTAATACATTTCCCCAACATACAGCATACAGGCGGCTATCAAAAACTGTGGACTTTCAGTGTCACAGGGTGTTCTTTAACTGGCACCACACCAACACAGAGGAATGAGGAAGGCTATGTGTGGGCAGCTGTTAGTAGAGAAGAATCAAGATCTTGTTCCAGAGTAAACATGTTCAAGTAAACAGATGGCTGGGGGAGCAGGCTGCCCTACACTAATTGGTTTTCAGTCTGAAACAGGAACCTTATGCTGCTAAGATCACCGAGATACTTGTGGAGTCCTGTAGCTCAGCGGTTAGAGCACTTGCCTTACAAGAGAGAGACCTGGATTTGATTCCAGCCACGGTGAATGAAGCCTTGGACAAGTTTCCTTACTCCACACGCCCAAGAATAATCCCTCAAAAAAACAATAATAAATAGGTCATTTCAATCCACGCAATTAACTGCCACGTTTTTCCCACAAAATATAGTCAATTCACTTTACAGTACAGTATATTGTGAAGTACTTTGAGCCATCTCGAAGACATGACAAGGCATTATATCAAAAGCAAGAATTATTATAACTGCATTGACCTGAAACTTTCTTCATCGTCATGCTTTGTATTTTAAAATCAGCTGCAAATAGTTTTCTACAGCAACATTGCAATTAAACTTTTGTCAATATAAATGCAAGGATTATTATTATTATACATGGGAGTCTACAGTGAGAGACATGCCAATAAAATTAGCTCCAGTGTGGACTGTTCCAAAGCAATGTGGTTTATTGGAGTGTCAGATTTCAGTACCATAGGCATTATTGCCCTTCATTTCCTTCGCTCCCCACCTCCTCCTCGGTCACACAAAAAATGATTCCTTGTATTTAATACAGCACGTTATTATGTTGTGGTGCCATCTCAAAGTGCTTCACAAGATTTTCCCTTGAAAGTTTAGTGACTAGTAGTACTGGACTTATAAAATTATGTCATCATCACAGATCAAGAAATCAGAGACGAAAAGCATATGGTAAGTTATGAATACACTGATATATAAAGCTGATATCATAGTTCTAGTTCTTCCTAGCAATATTTTTTCCCAAATAATATTCTCACCCCCCTCCACCCCACTTCTGAATATATTGACAGATGCCCAATGGGGTAAATTTAAATGGTATTAGGCAAACAACAACAACAAAATGCATTTGTATAGCACCCTACACGCAGGACAGCATCTCCAAGAGCTAAGTACTTCTCCCAAATGGACATTATTGATCCTGTTGGCCTGTGTCGGAAAAGAAAAATGAATGTTACGACTGAGCCTAGTCTGAGTTTATATTAATTTGGACTAGGGTGTAATATCTACATCTGCTATCCATTCCCTCCGCAAAGATACAGCTCCTCTTCTGCCTGGGTGGGTGTGCTGCCACATGCTAAAGAGAATCTTATGCAGTCAAACACAGCAGCTAATACGTTAGGCACACCCTAAATATAATGAAATGAGAAACTAATTTGTCTGAATTTTGAGGGTGACTGCCAAGGAGAGAGATTTGCCTGCCCGAGAGAAACTCACTACTTCATCAACTATGCCTAATATGTTTGCCTACCAAATAAGTTACTACATGCAGTACATTTGCAGCAAATCCTGTGAAGCATTTCAGATGGCCTCCTGCAAGGATTATTTGCATAATTACGTGGCATCTTTTACTAGGTTAGTGACTCAAATTGCATTACAACGACGAAGCAGGAACAAGTTTGGAATGTTGACAAAAGGTACATAAAGCAAATAGATTTCATAATAATAATCCTTGCATTTGATATAGCGCTTTCACGTCTTCTAGACATCTCAAAGCGCATCACAGAATATACTGTAAGTTAATTGACTGTATGTTTGTGGGCAAAACGATAACGGTTTTAAGACAGTAATGAAAAGGGATTTTGGGGAGAGAATTTATGAGAACTGAGAATAGTAGCTCAAAACTCAGTTATGAGACTGCACAACAAATCATTTTAAAATACTGTGTGCAATCATTTGGTCAATACAGACTAGTGTCCGGCGATATATCAGTTATATCTATATAATTTTTGATATCGATATGCTGATATTGGTATTTAAAATATATCGATATATCGAAAAATTCGGTATAAAAAAATCGGTATATCGTAAATATCTGTATATCGTGTCCAGCGATATATCGATATATGGGTTATATCAGTATAATGCAAACTTTTCCAACTTACCATGTCACTGGCATTGCAAACCTCCTGGCCTTAGACATGGAATGCGCGCACATCCAAATGCGCGCAAACACCGGAATGCGCGCGTACACCCAAATGCGCGCACACCTCTGAATGCACGCGCACCTCTGAATGCGTGTGTACCTCCGAATGCACGCACACAGGAATGCGCGCGCACCCCCGAATGCACACGCACCTCCAAATGCGTGCACATGCGCAGTATAAAACCCCCGAGAGATATTGATATATCAGTATATATCGATATGAACCCACCGATATATCGATATCGGAAAATTTCCATATCGATGGACCCTAGTACAGACCTTTATCTGAAATCATGTAGCGGTGGCAAACGTGATCGATGGAATACGGACAGAAGCCAAGCATCACATCCCACTGTGAAAGACACGAGCCAATACTTGCAAGCAATTTTCCCAAACATGTCTTGCAACACAACACCATGGTGCCAGGATTCCAAACACGCAATTTGTCTTGATGCCTTGCACAAGCTAGTTTTTTTTAAAAAAACATGTTGGAAATTGGAATGAGATTGTCATATGTATTAAGTGCTCACATTCATTTAATGAAAAGGTACTTTATTTTGTTTTTTTTAAAAAAAACAAATATACACTTTCTCTCTTGAATCCGAACCAAGAGAAGAAAGTGAACCAAGCCTTGAAGTGAGCACAAGCGGGTTCCTGTTGCTTTGAAGTTTCATTGAATTTGGTTTCATTTCTAAACCTCGGTGTGTGCTGGGATTACATTAATATTCATCTTCTGATAGTTCAGTGGGGAATGAAAGGCACTGCAGGTATTCGGCTAACTCATACACACCAGCAAGTAACAAGTCTGAGTTAAACAACCTCAGTTATTATGATTACTATTATTATTGGTACATTACAATTGTCAGCAATTGTAAATTGGGAGTGGGGGGGGGGGGCAAAGAAATCAGACAGGACTCCTGTGGGTGATGTCTAGCCAACCGAGTGACTGAATATATTGTGGAGCATCGATCCCCCAGATAGCCATGAAGTGAATAGTAAAGAGAGAATTATGTACCACTTAGGGGTAGGGTGGTTTATGGTGGTTATTTTAATCCCACATCCTTGCCTTTCATCCATATTGCTCCTATCCCAGCTATCTGGTCACCTCCCTTTTTAACGATCCCGTTTATTGCCGTTTCGTGTGAAAAGCATTCTCGCGTGCTGTTTTTGGAGTGAAAAATAAATTCGGGAACACTTGTTTTCTTAGCACATCTGGAGATATTGGCAGCAACAACGCAAGACTCTGCCTTCAGGAAGTGCTCTGCCCTAATCGTGCTTTGTTTTTTAGCTAGTCTGGCTGGCAGAGCCACATGGGAGGGGAGTTAAGACTGAATATCAGACCGAATACCCCAATATAAGACCGAATACCCGAATATCAGACCCAAAGTGGTTCAGTAACATGACTAGAACTGAAAGGTAATACTGTATTTCTCCAGGGGGATTAAACAGGTTACTGCAGTGGAAAATTATTGATTTTCCCCACTCCCAAAATAAAACAATAAAATCTCTTGAATGTCATTTTTTTTCTCGTTGCAACCCTGGAATTTGTACCCTCATATTTAGAGGTTCTTTCGTTTGGGCTCTACAATTTTTTCACCACTTAGTCCGAGGATTGTACTGTAACAATCAGGGAAGCCTGGGAAGTTCTTGACGTTTGTACAAATCCAGCTGGATTTGAAACAAGCAAATTCTTCCTCGAGTCTTGTGTTCCTCCACACATGCCATTTAAGTTGCCAGGTAAGCGTTTGCATATTTTTATACAAGGCTCGAATCTAGTGCTTGCTGACATACGACTTGTCAATGGATTTTGCAGTCGTATAATCTATTCCTGTCAGGGATTGTGTCTACCAGCAACATTTGCAACCCAATGCCTGAACAGTTCAGTATTTAGGTTTCATTCTTACCAGACTGGCAAAGCCTTACTTGAGTTCAATTCAGTTTTACAGACAGCAAAATGTATTGCTCGTGACAGTTTATGGATAATTTATTAATTTTGCGGGAGGGAGTGGGAAGCATTCTCCCCAAAATGTTTAAAAGTTGAAATAAAAAGCAGTTTTTTAAAAAAATGTGTATGTGTGTGTATATATATATATACACACACATATATATACACAGTATATACACACACATAAAAAAAGGGTGACAAGAATTCTGTGGTCAATCCAGTCGGTTTGTTGGCAGAAGACAGCCACATGTGGCCTGTGTGTGTGGTTGGTTGGTTGGTTGCCTGCACACAAATGGAAACACACTAGCAACTTTTGTCTTATTCCCACAAAGAACAGGATATTGATCATAATAAACAAAGAAAGAAGCCTCAAGACCATTGCTTCGGCTAAAGCACTCCCTTCCTATAAGACAAGTAACCGGAGGATGGCCTGTTTAAATATATCCACACCGCACATAATTACCGTACTACGATTGCAAGGATTAGAGGGTCAAAAATCACAATTATTGAAGCAGGCTGGCTCCAGAACAGAAATAAATCCAATTTCATGGCAAGATTTAGCACATTTCCCTAAAGAGTTGTGGGGGTCTGCAAAAAAAACACATGTACCCAATTTGGGTGTCATTTTATACCTTTATAAAAAAAAGGATTGGAAATGCGCCTGGTTTTGCAATGGGATTGAGGCTCAGAAAGTACAATGACAGAGATGGCTGTCACGCTGATGCTGGAAGAACAACAACAGATTAGACTTGTATAACGCCTTTCACGTCAGGACCATGGAAACATTACGGCAAGGAACAACAACATTACAATTACATTTATAGAGCACCTTTCACATCGGGAGTTCATCCCAAGGCGGCTGAACAGTCAGATTGGGAACCGAGCAAGGGAGGGGGGCAGGGTAGGGGAGAGAGGCAGGAGAGAGTTAGGAGGGGAGGGAGAGAGTTGGCAGGGCAGACTATGGAGCATTCTCGGAAGATTAACTAAATTGGATAAGGCCCACTACTCCGTATTGGAAGACCCACATTTGTTGGTCTTAATAGCCCCCCAATTCTTCCCCACCCCCATTAAACCCTCAGGTAAATTAGTCATTCAATCGTTTGTGGGACTTTTTCCTGCATGCAAATTGGCTGCCACATTTGCCTGTACAGTCACTATTATTCCCTATGATGTACTTCAAGTCACTTTGTTACAGGCATTATACCAAATCCAAAGATAATTATCAATACTGGAATATCTCATATTTCCTAGACATGCAACAGAATACAGTACCATCACACTTGTTCTAGGTTTATAATCATATAACACTGCTCTGTGATTGAGAATGAGTTTTCGCTATTAATAGTTTCTTCCCTTCTTTAACCGCAATGATTTTGTCACCTTCTGCTTTCCCTTTATCTCTGTGACAAATTCTAAGTGTTTGCTAAGAACATTGGGCTAATGAAATATTATGAAACCTTCACCAATGCGAGCAGCTACCACCCTGCCCTTCCTTTCAGTAAGTAAATGCCAGTCAAATCTATTGGAAGCTACTTGATCATCTTGTCACCATTTAAAAGCAAGCTGCGTGACTGTGGCACCTTATACCACTGATTCCATGCATTAAGTGGTGCAAGATAACCGATCAAAGACGCAATTTGCATTCATTTCAATGTTTCAAATAAGGGGAACAACCAAAAACGCTTTTACAAAGCCCGTGCTGGGATGGATATGGGGACAGGAATACAGAAATGTTTGGCTACCCCGCCACTCAAGTTTGTTCTTCTATTGTGTTAGATCATGGCAGATTTCCATAGCTAAAAGCTCTGTTCCTTACTTTCTTTTGGTAAGGTTTCATAAATGCTTCATATTCAATTCACAACACATTGGAAGTAAAGACAGGGCAGTGATTTACAGAGCTGCTATCTATCTACGAGCTGATAATTCAAGTTTCTCGGTTACAGTGACTAAAGTATGTCCCAAAAATACATGAGACTGCAACACTATCTTTCCAGAATACTTAGTACTTAGTACCAGGTTTAAAAATCAATGATTTGACGGAAAATGTTAAGATTCGTAAATCCTAAATTCTATGTATACAAATTCAGGCAAACAGAAGTAGGCTTTGTTTTGTTATCAAAAACTAGATTAAAATTAATCTGACACTGAAACTTGACTTTTTTTAAAAAAAACTTTAGGAATAAACTATCCTTTGCAACCATATTTTATTCTGTGAATTAGGGTGTTAGAATAAAAACCATCCCAAACTCCTCACAATATGAGTTCTGTCCCTTTTCAGTTGAGCAGATAGTAAAATATATTAGCTTATAATTAAAATGTATAGTTTATATTAAAATAATGATTTATTTGATAGGGAGTGGGGAGTATGGTCTTGCATGGCTCCCGAATAAAACGTGCAAAATGGGCTTGAAAATGTTTCAATGGTTCGACTTGAGCCTCACTATGCTGTGTGTAAGTAATGAGTATGCTGTACTGCCTACGAGCTAGTTGTTGTATTGAAATGAACTTCTCACTACATGGGATTTAAACAAAAAGCTATCTAAGCAGCTCTGTGTAACTCAGTGTGTAAAGCGTCCTCCCGATGTGAAAGCCGCTCGACAAATGTAATGTTGTTGTGGTTGTTAAAGCCATGTTAGAGTAGAGTGAATACAACAACAGTAGAGTGAAGCGTACAGACCCTGAAGATATCTGGTTTGATTCCAGTCTGTGCAGGACTGGTGTTACAATAGTGCCACCACAGCCCGGAATAGTGGGGCGAGCGGGGAACCAGCTAAGCATCTTGTTCCCGATCGCCGTGCTGAGAACCCTGCTAGACCGTAACAACTTTGGGTGTCAGATGAGGTTACGGTTCTGCCTCAGCTGCGATTCGCACGGTTCCAGTGACAGTAAGTCGCCACTGAGAGGGGAAAATGCCATCGAGTATTATGTGCAGCGGGTCAACGATGCAAAATGCCATCGCTGCCAGTCATCGCCACAGGCAACGTGCAAAGCATTCAATCGGAATTTTCCTCCAATACTATCTTGGTTTATTGTGGAACAATGACAGAATCCTCGCATTTTGATATACCACTTTGTGACTTTGCGCACAGTAGCATCCCACAAACAGCCGTGGATTGTGTGACCAAATTATTATTGTTTTTTTGGGAGGGATTATCGTTAGGCGTGTGGAATAAGGAAACTTGCCCAAGGCTTCACCCTGACACGAATGATCGCTCGGGTAAGGTACTGTGGCACTGTTTGGTTTTGTGTGGAGCGCGAGTTCACCAGCGCCAGTGCCTTCACGAGAACCGAGAGGGCAAATTGAAGCAAAGAGGAAAACTAGGAACTCAGGGATTCATGTGCGCATCTAATATCTAGTGAGGACTCCCCCCACCCACCCACCCACCCACCCAACATACAAATGCCTGGTTCAGTATAAACTTATTAACACTTGACTCGTTGAACCTAAAGAATTCGAATCCTGACATTTTTTACAACTTGATACATCCTTGACTTAGTACTGACCTTACTAGTCAAGTTACCACTGAGCTATAAATACATTTATATATATATACCGGTAGATATATATTTCTTATTATTGAGTTACACTGAGGATACAGGCAGACTGACAATGTGTTTTGGGTCAATATATTGCTGGAATCTTATCCAGATTTAAATGACATCTGCAAGTTATAATGGTATCTTTTTTTACAATTGTTTTAAAAAAGTATGTTTCTGTTTTAAAGCTGTGGGTTTGTCCTAAATAACTGAGACACTGAAATGATGCTAGGAGCTGGCAAACTAGGGAGTGGGAAAACTTAATCAGATGATAACCTGGACTAGCTGGGGACAGACTGACAGACAGTGAGCGAGGGGATTGATGGATTGATTGATTGATTGACTGACTTGAGTGTGGAGGCTTGTGTGTGTGACATGAATCGATAATCGTGGTCGCTGGGTCTCTATGATTGGGAGGAGAGGACAGGGGCTGGAGAGGAGAGGAGGAGAGGGAGAAGAGGAGAGTGACCTGGCTCTGGATTGCTTTGCAATCTCCCCCTCCACCCCACCCCCCCCCCTCTCCAGCCCAACAAAAAAAAAGGGGATCAATTGATTTAAGTGAAAATAACAAAAAAAAACAATTTTAGAAAACCTAAAATGCTCATTTTTTATATGAAAAAAAATCCCCCCTCCCCACGTGCGTGTGTGAAATCGCCAGAGGAAAATAACAGTTGCAAAACAAATAGAAAAATACACACATATAAATAATAATAATATATATATACACACACACACACATATATATATATATATATATATAAATCTGAGTTAAACTTACCCAGGATCAGGCAAAATATATCCAGGCAGACATAAGGCACACTGCGTCTGTCAAACATCCTCCTGGAGTTTGCAACGAGCAGGTCAGTCGGTAAGATGTGGGAATCCTTTATATATATGTGTGTGTGACAACAACACAAGGGGTTAATGTCGAGATGGCCCGGGCTGTGTGTGTGTGTGTGTCTGTGTGTGTGTGGGGGGTGTATATGTGTGTGTGTGTGTTTGTGTGTGTGGGGGGGGTGTATATGTGTGTGTGTGTGTCTGTGTGTGTGGGGGGGGTGTATATGTGTGTGTGTGTGTGTGGAGAGGGGACAGACAGACAGTGATTTGCTGGAGGAGGAGGAGGAAGGGACTGACTGACTGACTGGGGTAAACTCACTGACACTCACTCAGTCAGTGTGTCGGTCACTGTATCCCGAGGGATCGCTCTTTTCCTCCTGCGCCACAATGTCTGTCTCTGTCTGACCGTGTGTCTCTCTCACTGTGTCTGTCTGTCTGTGTGTCTGTGTCTCTCCCTGGTTCTGTCTGTGTGTCTGTGTGTGTGTGTGTGTCTCCCTGTGTCTGTGTGTGTGTGTGTGTCTCCCTGTGTCTGTGTGTCTCTCCCTGTGTCTGTGTGTGTGTGTGTCTCTCTCTGTTTTTGTCTGTCTTTCTCCCTGTGTCTGTGTGTCTGTCTCTCCCTGTGTGTGTGTCTCCCTGTGTCTGTGTGTGTGTGTCTCTCCCTGTGTCTGTGTGTGTGTGTCTCTCCCTGTGTCTGTGTGTGTGTCTCTCCCTGTGTCTGTCTCTCCCTGTGTGTGTGTGTCTCCCTGTGTCTGTGTGTGTCTGTCTCTCCCTGTGTCTGTGTGTGTGTCTCCCTGTGTCTGTGTGTGTCTGTCTCTCCCTGTGTGTGTGTGTCTCTCCCTGTGTCTGTGTGTGTCTGTCTCTCCCTGTGTGTGTGTGTCTGTCTCTCCCTGTGTCTGTCTCTCCCTATGTCTGTGTGTCTCTCCCTGTGTGTGTGTGTGTGTCTCTCCCTGTGTGTGTGTGTGTGTCTCTCCCTGTGTCTGTGTGTCTCCGTGTGTGTGTGTCTCTCCCTGTGTGTGTGTGTGTGTCTCTCCCTGTGTCTGTGTGTCTCCCTGTGTCTGTGTGTCTCTCCCTGTGTGTGTGTGTGTCTCTCCCTGTGTGTGTGTGTGTGTCTCTCCCTGTGTCTGTGTGTGTGTCTCTCCCTGTGTCTGTGTGTGTCTGTCTCTCCCTGTGTCTGTGTGTGTGTCTCTCCCTGTGTCTGTCTCTCCCTGTGTCTGTGTGTGTCTGTCTCTCCCTGTGTGTGTGTGTGTGTCTCTCCCTGTGTCTGTGTGTGTCTCTCCCTGTGTCTGTGTGTCTCTCCCTGTGTGTGTGTGTGTCTCTCCCTGTGTCTGTGTGTGTGTCTCTCCCTGTGTCTGTGTGTGTCTCTCCCTGTTTATGTCTGTGTGTGTCTCTCCCTCTCTCTGTGTGTGTCTCTCCCTCTCTGTGTGTGTGTGTACACAGTGTGTATATATATATATATTTATCTGATCTGTAAAAGATACCAATGGCCGACTCGCCCTCACTCTCTGCCTGTATCTCCACTTACAGTGTCACTGAGCTCCACACCCACTCTCTCTGCCTCTCACTCACACACTGACTGGAACGATCCACCTCCTCACCACCGACCCACCCACAAGACTAGAGAGAGAGGGAGGGAGGAGAGACATACAGGGAGAGGAGGGAGGGAGGAAGAGGAGGGAGAGGAGGGTAAAGAGGAGAGGAGGGATGGGTGGGGGGGTTAGAGAGAGAGGGTGGGATAGAGAGGGAGGTGGAGAGAGAGATAGAGAGGGAGGTGGAGAGAGAGATAGAGAGGGAGGTGGAGAGAGAGATGGAGGGAGGGATAGAGAGGGAGGTGGAGAGAGAGAGAGGGATAGAGAGGGAGGGAGGTGGAGAGAGAGGTGGAGAGAGAGATGGAGGGAGGGATAGAGAGGGAGGTGGAGAGAGAGAGAGATGGAGGGAGGGAGGGAGGTGGAGAGAGAGAGAGAGGGAGGGAGGGAGGGAGGGAGGGAGGTGGAGAGAGAGATCGAGGGAGGGATAGAGAGGGAGGTGGAGAGAGAGAGAGAGATGGAGGGAGGGAGGGATGAGCTGACCAGCCTATCCCCATTTCCCAGGAAGAAAACGCCACCACGTTACCAGAGCACCTCCTTCTCTACTCTCCACAGCAAACACGTCAGTGCCGACCCCGGCATTACATGTCCATACATAGGGAGGAGAGAGAGAGAGAGACAGGGAGAGAGATAGCACACACACACACACACAGAGAGAGAGATAGAACATGCACACACATAGAGAGAGACAGAGAGAGACAGAGAGAGAGAGATGAACTGCCCACAGCACAGAGACACACAAGGGAGAATGAACAGCCCACAGCACAGAGAGAGGAACAGAAACACACAGAGAGAGAGAGGAACAGAGACACACACAGCGAGAGAGGAACATTTGTGTAAACCAGGAAATAAAGAGGGAAGAGATGATGCAAGTACTGTAATGTGTTCATTGCAAAGGCGAAATACAGGCAATAAATAGCTGGATACCCACTAACCCCCCCCACCCTGCACTCAATCATTCATCCACCACGTTGCACCTCAGATTTGGGGAGAGGAACCTCAACACAGATTGCTGTATCACTGAGGCAGAGGGTTAAACCAACAAGGATTTCCTTCCAAAGGGATTAACTCACAGTCTTGTTTCTCCCCCCCCCTCCCTATCACCCCCCACACACCTCCAGCTCGTTACCTTGGTTGCTTTGATGATGATGCTGGTCAACTGGCGCTTTTGGAGAAATGTTTTCATGTGGAAAGTGTTAAAAACAATTTCTGAGCCTTGAGCTGACTGTGTCAGCCTGTGTGAGTTCACTGTCACAGCTACAGCAAATCACTACAATGGGCAGGTCAGCAGCACCCCAGCCTCTGCTGGTGACTGATCTCACTACAACACTGACATTGTCATCCTGTGACACAGTAATAACATTGGTGTATGGAGTGACCCAAATTGTTTATTTTTTAAAAGGAATTGTTACCTCCCCGACTAAAGCTATCTCCTTCTTCCTGCTAGAGGTAAACAGAGGCGTGTGGCTAAGGTTTCACTCCCAACTGGGAATTAAAACCCAGGTCCTTTCACTTGCCGAGTGAGTGCTCCAATAATAACATTACTAGATTATTGATAATAATAATTATGAATGTAAATCTGTGCATTGGATACGGCGCCTTTCACATCCTTCTGGATGTCTCGGAGCACCTCACAGAATGTACCGAAAGGTGAATCTATCCTAAATCGAGGGGCGAAATGCAGCCGGCGATCACGCGCAGCTGTGTCCCACAAACAGCCGTGGATTGAAGTGACCGGTTGATTGTTATCGGGCTTGTGTAGAGTCAGGAAACTTGCCCGAGGTTTTGCCCTGACGGGAATCGAGACCAGGCCTCTGGCTTGCAAGGCGAGTACGCAAACCACTGAGCTCCGAGAACCCTAATCTCCAATCTCTGATGTTTGGGAGTTAGTCTAAACAACATTACACTTGGAATTAATAATAATACTTGCATTTGATGTAGCGCCTCGTCACATCGCGATGCCACAAAGCGCTTCACAGAATATACGGCAAAGTAACTTGACTGTACCACCTGTAGGTGAAACGCGGCAGACAGCAGTGTCTCACAAACGGCCGTTTAAGGGTGAGAATTAGGGATATAGAGACAGATAAATAGGTTTGGGTGTCATCCACGTAATTGTGGAAATGGACACCATGCAAACCAATGAAACATAGTAATGGTAAAAAAAAGAACGAGAGAATCGAGGATTTGCCTTAAGATACTGGAGGAACAAACACTAGGCTTGACTCACACGCAATGCTGCAATTTCCAGCAGGTAATCTTACCACACCCTGTAATTGTTTCCCCCTCAACTATAGGGTGGCCACTTTGTGAAAATAAAAAAAAATGCAGATCAGCATGAGGTCATAGAGCATTACAGGGGAGGTCTTTGGCTATTTCCCCTCAAGATCCTATATTTGAGCCTTCTTTTTCACCCACTTCAGCTATTTTTCCTCACGTACCCCACATTCCTTGACTATAACTCAATCACTCTTGCCTTCATAATGAATTGTGTTGAGTCTGACGGTACCCCCACACAATTTTTGCCCCCATCCCCCTCTTCTTCAGGATTCCTTCGACCCTGAGCCTGTGACTCTCCCCTTTCCTTGATGCCAAAATGTATTCCTCTTAAAAAAAGTTTGGAAAGATTTTAAATCACACAAAAGTCCTAACAACCCTCTGCAGAAAAAGGAAAACATTAAGATTGCACCTACTCAAAGCAACTCAAGCTGTGCACATTAGAGATTAATCTAGTAGCTACAAGTATTAAAATGTTGGATACATACTTCATGTCCAAATTGGAGTCCTGTGACTCCAGGTTAGAGAACTCGCCTTGCATGCGAGGTATCTGGGTTTGATTCCCAGCAAGGCCAAACCTTGGGCAACAGGCCTGATAATAATCCCTCAAGAAAAAAAAAGACAATAATAAAATGGTCACTTCAATCCACGACTGTTTGTGGAACTCTGCTGTGCGCAATTGGCTGCAGTGTTTTGCGCAAAAATATACTGTCAATTCACTTTACAGTATATTCTGTGAAGCGCTTTGAGATGTCTGGAAGATGTGGAAAGCGCTATATCAAACGCAAGGATTATTATTATTTTTGATTCCCAGTTGAATACCTCCAAGGCCCGGGTGTTCCCCTGTGCCTGTCTACATCAACAAGGCCATTTTCAGATTGGTCTAGTTTTACTTACACGGGATCAGTTATTTAACATAAATGTGTAAGCAGAACCCAAGTGTAATCATAGAATCATAGAATCATAGAATCATAGAATTTTACGGCACAAAAGGAGGCCATTCGGCCCATCTAGTCTGTGCCGGCTCTTTGAAAAGAGCGATTCAATCCCACTGCCCTGCCCGCTCCCCATAGCCTAATAGACCCGTTCTCCCTAAATAAAGATCTAATTCCCTTTTAAAAGTTGTTATCGAATCAGCCTCCACCACCTTTTCAGGCAATGCATTCCAGATTCCAACAACTCGCTGAGTGAAAAAATTTCTCCTCAGCTCCCCTCTACTGCGCCTTGAAACTATTTTAAATCTGTGACCACGAGTCACAGATTCACCCACGAGTGGAAATAGTTTTTCTCTATTTGCCCTGTCGAAACCCCTCATGATCTTATAAACCTCTATTAGGTCTCCCCTCAATCTTCTCTGCTCCAGAGAGAATAACCCTAGCCTATCTAGCCTCTCCTCATAGCTGAAGTCCCTCAATCCTGGCACCATCCTAGTAAATCTTCGTTGTACCCTTTCCAATGTCTTCACATCCTTTCTGTAGTGTGGTGACCAGAATTGAACACAGTATTCCAGCTGAGGCCTCACCAAAGTCCTATAGAGGTTAGTCAGCACTTCCTGACTTTTGTACTCTATACCCCTATTTATAAAGCCTAGTATCCCATATGCCTTCTTAACAGCCTTGTCTACCTGTCCTGCCACCTTCAACGAGTCACTAACACAAATCCCCAGGTCTCTCTGTTCCTTTACACCATTTAAAATTGTACTATCTAGCCTATATTGCCTCCCTTCATTTCTTCTCCCAAAATGCATCACCTCACACTTCTCTGCATTAAACTTCATCTGCCATGTGTCTGCCCACTTTACCAATTTGTCTATATCCTCTTGCAGATGGCTACTATCCTCCTCACTGTTTACTATTCTCCCTAACTTAGTGTCATCTGCAAACTTGGAAACTGTACTCCCTACACCCAAGTCCAGATCATTGATGTAGATTACAAACAGCAATGGTCCCCAAACCGATCCCTGTGGCACACCACTGCTCACTTCCCTCCAATCTGAAAAACAGCCGCTCACTACAACTCTCTGCTTTCTGTCTCGCAGCCAGTTGTGGATCCACGCTGCCACTGTCCCTTTTACGCCATGGGCCTTTAATTTCATAATAAGTCTCTCATGTGGCACTTTGTCAAATGCCTTTTGAAAGTCCATGTAAACTACATCAACTGCGCTACCATTATCCACCCATTTCGTTACCTCATCAAAAAATTCTGACAATAGTAGCATTCATCGTGGCAGTTTACAATGCCATGAAAAAACAACAGAAAACACCCGACCTTAACGTCACCCACTTTCGTACACATTTTATGATGCAATAAAATGCATCATAAAATGATGCATTTTATGCATCATTATGCATAAAATGATGCATCATTTTATGCATCATTATGCATAAAATGATGCATCATTTTATGATGCAATAAAATGCATCATAAAATGCACCAGGCAGCCCCAACCATAGTCTCCAGCAAAACAAAACAGGCTTATTCTGCTCCACCCACGTGAATGACTGATCATCCAGGTATGAGGTGGAGCACAAAGTTCTCAACATAGACAAAAGTAATTGCAGCTGCATTCTGATGAAGAGTAACGTGGGCCGTGAAAGTTAAACCTTTTATGCTGAGGTGCTGATGGACTTGCTGAGGATTTTTTGTGTATGTTTTTAATGACTGCTTCATGTCCCCCCGCTCTGTCCAACCCACTGTCACCCGGGGAGTTTTTAAGATGTCCTGCCCTGCTCTCTGAAATTCCTTGCTGGAGTCCATCTGACTCGCACCCTCTCTCTCCACTTTAAAAGCCTACCTGAAGACTCACCACGGTGACCATACTTTCCGTCAACTTTCCCCTCTTCGGCTAACCAACGACAACACCACCAACAACAACAACAACTTCAATTTATATAGCGCCCTCCATGCCGGGCGGCGTCTCAAAGCCAGCAGTGTAAAGGACTTTGGGCGATGAAGAGTTGCCCAAATATACACTGTATCGTATATGCAGAAATATGCAACCAATTACCCACAGCAGTGTGCCACAAACAGTTAAGGATTGGGTGACCAAACCTTTACTACTTCGAAGGGATTATTGCCGCTGGAAAAGCGATCCGCCAATCGACTAACAATTGGATTCCTATTTACTGTTAGAGGTGTGTGGAATAAAGAAACTTGCCCAATGATTCAGTGAAGCGTCTCAAAGACATGACAAGGCACTCTATCAATAATAATAATAATCTTTGCATTTTGATATAGCACTTTTCACATCTTCTAGACGTCTCAAAGCGCTTCACAGAATATACTGTAAAGTGAATTGATTGTTTATATGTGGGTGAAGTTACTCCCTTTAAAATATCTGGCTATTTCCTTCTGGTAAGCTGTCTTGACCGCCTCATCTAACAACAACAACAAAATTACATTTGTAAAGCGCCTTTCACATCAGGAGGACGTCCCAAGGTGCTGGACAGTTACCACTTCAGCCCCGAGCTAAAAAAAACCCTCCAAATCTCCAACTTTGCTACATATTTTGTATTAATGCCCTCTGGTCATTGACTCACTAAGCAGTGGAAAGTTATAATTTTAAAGATCTCCCCTCATAATAATAATAATCCTTGCATTTGATATAATGCTTTTCACGTCTTCCAGACATCTCAAAGTGCTGCACAGAATATTCAGTACTGTACTGAAAAGTGAATTGACTGTTTCTATGTGGGTGAAACAAAGCAGCCAATTGTGCACAGCAGTGTCCCACAAACAGTCATGGATTGAAACGACCAATTTTTATTGTAGGTTATTTTTTGAGGGATTATTATTAGGTATGTGGAGTAAAGAAACTGGCCCAAGATTTCACCCTGAACTGCTTGGATTCGAAACACAGTTCTCCCTTTTGTAAGGCGAGTGCTCTAACCACTGAGCTACAGGAATCCGTCATCAAGTGCAAGGATTATCATTACTATTATTATCAAGACTTACCAGTTTTACTTGATGAGTCAATTTCTAAATAGATTTATTGAATCTTGGGCAGAAGAGATCATATATTCCCAAGATTCCTGTGGGGGAGAGGGTGATGAGGAAACCTCAGCAATCCATTAAAATCCTGGCAGTTGAGGAAAACTGTTAAAACCTCCACCTTTAAACAGAACTCATGATATGGCATTATTTGTGATACATCATTTTTGTGGTTCTCGCGCAACAATGATATAATTATATATAGTGCCATAAATAAGAGGGCCATATAGTGCAGCAATATATAAAAAACCTATAAAATCTGAATGATATTGTTAGGACTAGCTCACCTTGTTATTCTGCAGACATTCATCATTGAGGAAAGGTTCCACTTTGAGGGATTACAATGCCCAAGGATAGAGGTTCATCATATAGTGTGACACAAGCAAGAATGCTATAACAGATGTTCACTTGTATTTAGCCACCTTAGGGGCCAACATGTGATAGGTTCCTCCATGCATTCCAAAAAAACTATTAATTAAACGCAACGTTTTTTATTCAATTTGTTAGTTGTCTCTACTGCAGTGTACCACAAGTTTCCTCTGCATTGAAATGATCTAAGTTTGCCAAACATTTAAACTTCAGGCTCCTTTCATCGAATCTCTGAAGATAAAAACAGTATTACAGTAATATGTGAAAAAAAAGTAATGGAAGAATGTTAATTACTTATTGTTCATATGGTCTTAACAGGGAATGAGTTGTCTCTTTGTGAATATGTCAATTGAATTGTGTAACAGCAGCAACTATCCTTGAATTTGATATTGCACCTTATTACATCTTTGAGACATCTCAAAGCACTTCCCAGAATGTAGGATAAACAATAACAAAATTACATTTGTATAGCGCCTTTCACGTCGGGAGATGGTCATTGTTTCAGACCCGAGTTGGGGTCGGGATCGGGTTCAGGAAGAGTGAATGGAAGGGAGGGGAAGGGGGAGTGACCATGGTTGAAGAGGAGGGTCTTGAGGCATAGCTTGAAGGAGGCTAGGGAGGGGGCGAGGCTGAGGGATTGCAGGATGGAATTCCAAAGATTATGGGCAGAGTGGCTGAAGGCTCGCCCGCTGATGGTGGGGCGTCTGGGGTGGCCGGGGCCCATTGAGCAGAGGCAGCGGACAGAGGAAGGGTGGGGCAAGGCCCTGGAAGGCTGTAATGGTGAGGACTAGGATCGTGAATTAAATCCAGTGGAATTGGGCGAGAATGGGGGTGATAAGTTTGCGGACCTTGGTGTGGGAGAGGACAGGAGCTGTAGCGTTCTGGATTATCTGCAACCTATGGAGGGAGGAATTGAAGAAGCCAATAAGCAGGGCATTGGCGTAGTTGAGCCTGGATATGAATACATGAGTGTGCACAGCAGTGTCACACAAACAGTCGTGGATTGAGTGACCAGTTTATTATTAAATTTTGAAGGAATTATTACCTCCAGAAAAGCGATTCACCAATCAACTAACTGCTGGGTTCCTAATTCCTGCTTGGTAAACAGAGGCGTGTGGACTAAGGAAACTTGTCCAAAATTTGGCACTGCTGGGAATTGAACCCAGGGCTCTCACTTGCAAGAAGAGCGCTCTAACCACTGAACTACAGGACCCCTTTGTAGGAGATGGGTATTGAGTAAATTAGTCATTTCATTTTTTAAAATTCTTTAGAATCTGGCAATGGAGCCAACCACAATACTGATCCTGCACATTCCTATGTTGCTGATGGTTTGAGAGATTTAGCCTCGACAACAAAGCTGTCACCTAAGCTGTGCCCCTCGATTGTCACGCTTGATGTGGCTTTGTATTGCTTGCAGCCATTAGGACAAATGTGTTTCTAGTACAGGGTTGTACTGTCACTCAATGTCTCCTTCTGGTTTTTGCCACTGTTTCTACTCAAACTGACAGCTTCATTCATAGTGAGAGGCATTGTGTAGAATGGAAAGATCAGATGGCCTGGAGACAAAGGTGTGTGATCAGCTGTCTTGGTGAGTAAGTCGCAGAAACAGCATTGTCAAAACAAATTGTACTTAAGCAACAACCTAATTAGAGCAGTCACTGAGCAACTAGCTTAACAGAATTTTATTTTGGGGAGATACGGGCTGGGCGGGAGAGATAGGGGTTGGCCAAAAAAAGGAAGAGGCAAAATGTAAACACGTAGTCATAAAATGCCATTACATTAACACAATGTACATTTATATAGTGTCATCCACTCCGGGTGGCATCTCAGAGCGTTTTAAAATGTCGGAGTCCGAACAGGGGAAGGGGAGGGAAGGTGACCGTGAGAGAAAGGTCTTCAAGCAGAACCCCTAAGATGGGAAAGGGGGGTGAGGCAAAAAGTTTGAGGTCGGGAGTTACAAAGTTTTGAGGCGTAGTGGCCGAAACCACGGCCACCGATGGTAAAGTGGGGGATTCGGGGGCCAAGAAGGAGGCCGAACATACATTGTAGGCTTTTACTACTCATGCCTAACATCCCAGAACAGTTGCCCATTGGTTGTTGTGTGTTTTAAAGTGAATGTAGCAGAAAACTTTACATACTTTCTAGTAACTGGATCAAGTATCATGGTCAAAAGCCTTGAACATGTCCACACCATTAATTGAGTATAGTAGATAGTCTGGTTGTAAATCTGTTACTTATCTTCTTTCATAGATTGAAAAATGTCACTGAATGCAACAACCTCTCTCACTGCCCAGTGGATGCTTAAATCACAGTTTAACTGCTCTGGAATATGGAAATGATTCCTTTATTTTGTAACAATTCTCTGCAGTGATATCGCAATAAGATTGTGCTGAAATTAACCTGAAATTCTAAACATCGAGGCTCTGCATGCCTTAAGAATAGAGTTACATGTAAATTATAGACAGGAGAATAAAAACTATAATTTATACTTGCAGTGATGTCCGTCAATGCCAAACTTTACTCTCAGCACTGTCATCGCATGAATCTCTGGAGTCACGAATCCTCATTCCTCATGCCCAACATCCCAGAACTGTTTTTTTTAAAGTGTTGTTTTTTTTAAAGTGAATATAGCAGAAAACTTTACAACTCACAAAGTATTATGGAAAGAACTTCAGAATATAAAATTAGTTGACAACTTTAAGCACCCCTGAAACTAACGAATGTACCTCTTAACACTGTGTGACCCTCCAAAACACAGCAGTTTATTTTGAAAATCCATTACATGGATGATTACATTTTCCATTCAAGTAAATTTTTCAGTTAAGAGACATGCATGTTTGGGGTGAGATGCTAATTAAAATAACATTCACTATATGTTGGAGCTTTGATCTCTCCCTTCTCCCCACCCCTCCACCTCACCTCTACAAACCACTCTCAACCGCCTCCTCTGGAACACTGCAATTTGATTTGCACCATAATCCTTGGGACGTCAATGGAACAAAACACAGTACATCATCTTGTAAGGTCTGGTGATCAAGGTTTGGTGTTCTAGTCAGATATTTAGAAAGCAACAATACAGCAATTCTAAGTTAAGTAGTCAATCCAGTTAATGGCTTTGCTGCAATTTATTTTCCACTCAAAAATCACACTTATCTTAATAATCTCATCAGATTTCTAATAGTTGAGAAGCATTTTAGCATTGTAGTTATTCTATGTGAAGTTTTAAAGACAACAACAAAATTACATTTGTAAAGTGCCTTTCACATCGCGAGGACATCCCAAAGTGCTGAACAGTTGGGGATCGGTACCTGAGCTTGGCAGGTGGGGGGGGGGGGGGGGGAGGAGGGGGGGAAGATATGGAGCAGACCGGAACAGAGGGAGTAGACAGGTTAATGGGCGGGGGGGGGCGGGGGTGGCAGCAGGACAAAGAGGTGGTGGGGGGTAGGGGGGAGGCAAGGCCGTGGAGGGCCTTGAAGATGAGGACGAGGATTTTGAATTCTATCCTTAAGGGAAGGGGAGCGAGTGGAGCTGGGCGCAGGTGGAGGCGATGGGGTCACAGAGCCTAGAGCGGGAGAGGGCATGAGCTGTACAGTTCCAGATGATCTGTGGCTTGTGAAGGGAAGAGTTGGGGAGGACGACAAGGAGGTACTTGAGCCTTGAGGAGATGAATGCATGGTTGACGGTTTTAGCAGCCTGACGAGTGAGGCAGTGGTGGAGTCGGGAGGTGGAAGCAAGATAACAACAACAACAACAACAAATTACACTTATAAAGCGCCTTTCTCGTCGGGAGGACGTCTCAAGATGCTGCACAGGGCGTGTGACCCGAGCTGGGAGGGGAGTGTTCGGGAAGGAGTGAAACACGAAGGGGAGGTCGAAAAATTCGGGGTGGAACAAAGGCACGGTCGAAGAGGAAAGTCTTCAAACCGGCCTTGAAAGAGGAAAGGGAAGAAATGAGACGGAGGGATTGGGGGATGGAATTCCATAGAGTCAGAGCAGAAAAACTGAAGGCCCAGCCTCCGATGGTGGGGCAGTTCGGGCGGGGGGCTTGGAGCAGGCCAAGTCCTGCTGAGCGGAGGGTCCGGGTGGGCTTGTAGGGGGAGAGTAAATTGGTTAAGTAGGGCGAGAGTAAATTGGTTAAGTAGGGCGGGGCAAGGCCATGTAAGGCCTTGAAGGTGAGGACGAGGATCTTGAGCTCGATCCTCTGGAGGATGGGGAGCCAGTGGAGACAGGCGAAGGTGGGGGTTATGTGGTCGCGAAGGCGGGTGCGGGATAATACACGGGCTGCAGAGTTTTGGATGACCTGCAGCCTGTGAATGGAGGAACTGGGGAGGCCGACGAGGAGAGAGTTTCCGTAGTCCAGCCTTGAGGTGATGTACGCGTGCACGAGTGTTTCGACAGCGTGGGGGGTAAGATAATTGCGGAGCCTGGCAATGTTGCGCAGGTGGAAGTAAGCGGTGCCGGTCAAGGCACGGATTTGGGGGAGGAACGAGAGTTTTTGGTTGAACGTGATGCCGAGGTTCCTGACTGGCTTTGTGAGGAGGAGAGTACAGCCTTGGATGTTGAGGCTGGCAGCGCCCGATGTGCGGAGGCGCTGGCTTGAGCCGATCAGGAGCGGATCATGGCACGGATATGGGGGAGAAAGAAGTTGAGGGTCGAACAAGATGCCCAGGTTCTTGACTGGCTTGGTGAGGTGGCGTGGGCATCCGTAGATGCTGATGTTGCCAGTACCAGAGGTGCAGAGATATTGGCGCAAGCCATTTAGGACAGCCACAGTATTGCTGAGTTTCAGCTGCGAAAGTTGTCTCTCATCCAGGACTTGATGTCTGACAGACACTCTGTCAGGAAGTCAATTTTACTGGAATCAAGGGTGGAGGCAGGAGAGATAGACATAGGTGTCATTCACATAAAGAATGAATGATGCTCAGTTGATGCATTATTAGTCATATCAAATCCCTCCACTCCTCTGCACGCCCATATCTCTCTGACCTCTTTCATCACAACAGTACCTATCGTCTTTGCTCTACCAGCTCCTCATCCCCCGAATCCACTGTTCCAATGTCGGTGGCCGTGCCTCAGCTAATATGCCCCCAGGCTCTGGAACTCTCTTCCTCACTCGCTTCACCTCGCCCCCTCCTTTTACCTATTTTCAGGTCAAGCGTAAATACCTTTGTTTTCGACCGCGCTTTTGGTCACCTTTTTCTCCATCACCCTGGCTCAGCCCCGGGATCCGTTATTGTGAAGTGCTCTGTGACGCCATCTGGCATGCAAGGCGCTATATAAATCCAAGTAGTTGTTGTTGTTGTAGTAATAATGAGTTCGCCTCATCAGTAATAGTGTGAGTAGATCTTTGTGTGCAAATAGTTTTCTACAGTAGTAGAAATGCAAAATTAGTTTGTATAGTGATATAAAAGTAATAGTTCTTCTAAAATGCCATTAAATGCAGCCAAACAAGTTTGGTATACCCCAGATAGAGAATACAAAGTTTACTGAAACTTCCAGCAGTGTAAACCAATTTAACATGTTATGCTGTTTGCAATTCAGGAATAAGATCCCCAAAGCAAATTCTAAACTCACCTTAATCATAGAGTTCTGCAGTTTGGAAATGCACAAGGAAGTATACAGCACAGAAACTGCCCTGGTTAAGGTTACAAATGATATCCTAACCGCCTGTGACAAGGGCTCCCTTTGCCTCCTCGTCCTCCTTGACCTGTCTGCTGCGTTCGATACAGTCGATCACACCATCCTCCTCCAACGTCTTTCCTCCCACCTCAACCTTCAAGGCACAGTCCTTGACTGGTTCCATTCCTATTTGACCCACCGTTTACACTTTGTATCTTCCAATGGTTTTTCCTCAAATCCCCGCACAGTTTCTCATGGCGTCCCTCAGGGCTCTGTCCTCAGCCCCCTCCTTTTCACCATTTACACGCTCCCTCTGGGTGATGTCATCCGCAAACATGGGGTAAATTTCCACATGTATGCGGACGACACCCAGCTGTACCTTTCTGCCTCATCCCTCAACCCCCAGACCATCGATGTTCTGACAGCATGTCTGTCCGACATCAAGTCCTGGACGAGGGAAAACTTCCTGCAATTGAACGTGAGTAAGACCGAGGCCCTCCTGATCGGCTCAAGCCAGCGCCTCCGCACATCGGGCGCTGCCAGCCTCAACATCCATGGCTGCACTCTCCACCTCACAAAGCCAGTCAGGAACCTCGGCATCACGTTCGACCAAAAACTCTCCTTCCTCCCCCACATCCGTGCCTTCCACCACCGCTTACTTCCACCTGCGCAACAATGCCAGGCTCCGTAATTATCTTACCCCCCACGCTGCCGAAACACTCGTGCTCGTGTACATCACCTCGAGGCTGGACTACGGAAACTCTCTCCTCGTCGGCCTCCCCAGTTCCTCCATTCACAGGCTGCAGGTCATCCAAAGCTCTGCAGCCGGTGTATTATCCCGCACCCGCCTTCGCGACCACATAACCCCCACCCTCGCCTGTCTCCACGGGCTTCCCATCCTCCAGAGGATCGAGTTCAAGATCCTCGTCCTCACCTTCAAGGCCTTACATGGCCTTGCCCCGCCCTATTTAACCCATTTACTCTCCCCCTACAAGCCCACCCGGACCCTCCGTTCAGCAGGATTTGGCCTGCTCCAAGCCCCCCGCCCGAACCGCCCCACCATCGGAGGCCGGGCCTTCAGTTTTTCTGCTCCGACCCTATGGAATTCCATCCCCCAATCCCTCCATCTCGTTTCTTCCCTTTCCTCTTTCAAGGCCGGTTTGAAGACTTTCCCCTTCGACCGTGCCTTTTGTTCCACCCAGAATTTTTCGACCTCCCCTACGTGTTTCACCCCTTCCCGAACACTCCCCTCCCAGCTCGGGTCACACGCCTCCTGTGTAGTGCCTTGGGATGTCCTCCCGACGTGAAAGGCGCTTTATAAGTGTAATTTGTTGTTGTTGTTGTTGTATAGGTAGACCCAGTTTAATGAAAGGGTTAGGGACTTTAAAACCCTTCGTTAAACAAAAAGTTCATTAAACGAGGGTTTAACTGTATTACTGTATTTGGCCGTAGCCAAATCGCCGTCTCGACCCAAGCCTCCCCGCTAAAATCAGTTTAGTTCCTATCGGTTCCCAGCGCTAACATTTTCGGTGTACAGGTTGAGCAGCCAAAAGTCCGGAGTTTCGGAATCTGGAATGTGACAAAAATTGCAGGAATAAAAACGCCAATCCTACTTGTTCCAGGCCAGGTCTGCACTTGTCACCACACTGAAATATCGCAACCTGGGCCCAGACATTTCGAGACACGTGACGCGCTTCTTTCTTCCTCCCCCTCCTCACTTTCTCTCTACCCCCCTCCCCCACTTCTCTCTACCCGCCCCTCTCTATCCCCCCCATCTCTATCTCTCTATGCCCCGCTTCTCTCCCCTCCCCTCCCCCTCTATTCCCCCCCTCCTCTCTATCCCCCCACCAATCTCTTTATCCTTCCCTCCTCTATCTCTCTATCCCCCCCTCCTATCTATATCTCCCTCCTCTCTATCCACCCTCCACTCTATCCCCCCTATCTCTCTATCCCACCTCCCCATATCTTGACTTACTATTATTGAAGCCACGAAGCATCCTGCCGCTTAAGCTCCTCCTATATGGGAGGGGCTGCACTGCACTGCTTAACTGAGGCACGCTGAGGACCGAGTGTGCGTTGCTGGGGCAACCAGAGAGAAGCTGCGCATGAGAAGCCCGCGAGATTTAAAGTGTGTGTAAACATTCGTTATAGCGAAAGCAGCCTTTGTTAAGCGGATAAGTGGTACAAATAGAAACCTTCGTTGTAGTGAAGTTTTGTTAACCGGGCGTTCGGTAAGCTGGGTCTATCTGTAGTTATATTTTGCGAAATTTAGCACATCTCCCATTAAGATATCAGAGCTGCCAACCTTCAAGGAAGATTTTCAGGAAGGTTGTAGTGAATTTTAAGGAAGGTTTGTTACATTTTCAGGAAGGAATTTATTTATTTGTGGAGCTCCTGTGGCCTATAGCTCCTATAGTCAATTCACTTTACTGTATATTCTGTGAAGTGCTTTGGGACGTCGATAAGATGTGAAAAGCACTATATCAAATGCAAGGATTAATTGCCTCTATCACTTTAGTATCAGCCAATAGTTAAGCCAGGGCTCGACATTAACAGGCATCCAGGCACCCTGGACACCTCAATTTTGTGTGTCCGCGATTTACATCCGGTTTAAATTTTCAAGTTGCACTCCTCCAAACAAGGGACCGTATTCATCTGCGTAGTGGTGTGTATTCATCCGCTCCGCAGTTCCTGCCTAACAGCATCTTTACTACCCCACATGGTCTAGCTGCACTCGTGAATCTACAGGTACTGTGTGTACGAACAGCTCGTGTGTAGCACTAGGACCCAGTCACTATGTTGCAATCAACCAGCGACAATGCTTCTCTCTTAGGATTAAGGTAAATACAAGGCTTCTCTCTATAGTATTTCACTTTCTCTTCTCCATTAAACTGATTTCTTCCATCCTTCCCCAACTGAACATAGGTGGTGCGAGGGGGATTTAGCTTAAATTATGAAATGGCAAAAAATCGGAAGTTATTTATCTGGGATTGGGAGGGTGGAAGGGAGCATGTAAAAGCGGAAGGTTTCCGCAAAAATCAGGAGGGTTGGCAATTCTGAGATATTGGTAAATTGCACTTAATACTTTCATTTGCTATAGCATTTTTTCACGTCTTCTAGACGTTTCACAGCGCTTCACAGAATATACTGTAAAGTGAATTGACTGAATATTTGTGGGTGAAATATGGCAGCTAATTGGGCATAGCAGTGTCCCACAAACAGTCGTGGATTGAAGTGACCAATTTATTATTGTTTTTTGAGGATTATTAGGCATATGTAGTAAGGAAACTTGCTCAGGGTTTCACCCTGCCCTGAAATGAACCCACATCTCTTGTTTGCAAGGTATTTGCTTGTAATAAATGTGCCAATCTCACCAATTTAGGAGTTTGGTTTCATTATTTCTTTGATTTCACTAAGTAATGGTTGTTTTCTATAACTATCTATAACTAATTTTTGGTCAAGGACTCAAAGCACTTTAGAGACTGCCAGACACTGAGCAGGGAGGGTAGTTACTTGCCTCGGTTAGAAAATAAAGTTAGAATAATGTTTTCAGTCAAATTATACATTTAATACTTGGAAGTAATTGTTTGTTGCTGTTTTTGTTGTTAATATTATTGCTTTTGTTGTTTATTATTGTTTATTATTGTTGTTTGATTCCCCCCACCCCTGCCCCCATCTTCTTCTTCCCTCACTCCCTTTCCCCACTTTCTCTCCTCCCTTTTCCTCTTCCCTCCCTCTTCCCTCTTCCTGATCTTGCCCCCACCCATCTTTCCCTCCCTCTCTTCCTTGCCCCCCTTTCTCCCCCCTCTTCCTCCCTAACCCTAATCCATCCCACCTTTCCCTCCCTCTCCCCCCTTACCCTCTTTTCCCCCTTTCTCCCCTGGCCCCATTTTCGCGATTGTTTGTGGGGACACTGCTGTGCGCAATTTGGCTGCCGCGTTTCGCCCACAAGTATACAGTCGATTTTCCTGCCTTTCTTCCCCCTGCCTCGACCCCTCCCCTTTTGCTTCTTTACCCCCTTTTGCCCCTAGTCCCACTTCCGTGACTGATTGTGGGACACTGCTGTGCGCAATTTGGCTGCCGCGTTTCGCCCACTAATAGTTACTTATCCTACTATGCTTTATCCTGCCCTGATCCTTCCCACCCTGCTCTTGTCCTACCTGACTGTACAGCGCCTTGGGATGTCCTCTCGACGTGAAAGGCGCTATATAAATGTAAGTTTTGTTTGTTGTTTGTTTGTAATCAATTATGCAAGTGTAGATATCAGGAAACATCTTTAAAACTTGAAAAAGGAGACGTTTAAATCAGACCAACAAGCAACATGTAATATTTATTAAATAACCAAAGAACATTTATAACAGAGTTTGAATGAATATTTAAACTTTAGAATGTTGGAATATTTAAACTTTAGAATATTGGAACATAAGGAAAGCCAATTCAAAATTGAACCAAAAAAAATCATGTATGGATGAAGGAGAGTAAACTTGTTGTGCAACATAGTGGTTGAGATACAAGCCTCAAGCCACTGCTTGAGTTGGAAAAAAGCCTCAAGCCACTGCTCCACTGTGTTGGTGCAGTGGTGTCCAACTCTTGTTTGGGTCAGCTAACCAAATAAAATCTCTTCATTCATGACCATACCATGGGTACCTACTGATTTGGCACAGACTTGCCTGGACTGGGGTGGGTGTTTGACGGGCCAATACTTGGAAGCCCAAGAGGTCGATCGCGATCGTCAGGTTGCAGAAACCCTCCTGTGTCCCCCTCATCTTTAGTGGATAATTAATTTTAAAAAATTATGCAGACTAGAAAAGGTTGATAGTCTGGGCAGTTTCAGCACATCTCAGTCCAGGCAGCAGCACCTAGGCATGTACGGGGGAAAATGCTACAATGAAACAATTCTAATTTACAATAGTTAACCACTAATTGGCCTGGAATCCAACTTGTTTGAGCAAACAACAACAAGAAAAGTAATTTCTCCATTTACATGGATGCAATGAACTCAAAACCATCCCCCACCTCCACAACAGCCCTTATCAATAAAAGTCAAGAAAAATGTATCTTCCAAATGTAGCCACACACAAGCTGGTCAGTCTCCTGTCACATTTTTTTTGCTCCCTTTGCAAAGGCTATTGGTAGTCTCTCAGACTCTTTCCTATCACCTAAACCTCACTCCTTATACAGTACAATAAATTGCAGATCCACTGCGTCTTTGACCGATAATGAATTGTTATCTTAAAACATTCTACTGCTACTAAATCAAGGTTTCTGAACACCAGGCAAAAAAAACTTCCTCCTGATCTGGACCACTTAAAAGTACAAAACTGCCATGTGAGAAATGGTATATCTATATTTAGGCTGATGTTCAGTGTAAACATTTTAAGTGCCAAGTGTAACACTTTACCTAGGTTGTTCTAAACCTTGCAACTCACTGTTCATAAAGCTTCTATAGTACGGCATTAAATAGAATCCCCTTTTAAAATACATATTGTCATGAATGAAACCTGCCATGCTTATTGTTTAATGCCCATCAGAAACTTTCAAAGTATGGAGACAGTTCAAGTTGAAACACAATATGAAAATACAATTCTCTAGACATTTGCTTGTTTTGTAACCTTGCTTGAAAATGGACTTGTAAGCACCACCATGTAACTGAGACCATGTTATTTCACTTACGGAAAAGCAAAATACTTCCTCACCATTTTCCAGAACCAGTTATGCTGTCATTTTTAAATGCCATGTTATGACCTGTAAACACGAGGCTAATTTGAACCAGTGCATCAACACTTTGTCACAAGTCACTCCACCCAAACAGGTCATAAAGTACATTTCCACCCTGTAATATACAGTACACAGAACCCAAATCAATAAGTGCTTCAAAGATCGGACACTTTTCCCCCCTTCCCTTTTAACCAGCCGTCCATCCAGCCAGCGTATGCCACATACTGGTTAAATGCATGGTTTTAAGTTTACATAAAACATTAAAAACAAAAAATGCTTGCAAGTAAAACATTGGTATCTATTTTCCATTGAACACAACAAGCATTCCAATGCAACATACTAGCTTTTCTGTTGGGAATTATTTGAACTCGTTTAATAAAACAAACTGATTTACACGTTGACCCGTGACCTACCCTGGACTGAGTCAAGACAATTTCAGCAATTATAGTACAGGTATCCCTCCCCAACCGTGGCCTCACCAACCATGAAACTCATGCATCCATGGTTTGCTAAATGCGACAACCCTCGCAAACCACGGGTTTAAATTTTCGAACAGTTAGCGTATAGCACTAGGACCCAGTTGCGATGTTGCAATCAACCAGCGACAACGCTTCTCTCTTGGGATTAAGGTAAATACAGTATCATGAATTTATTGCCGCTTCTCCGCAGCCTAGCTAGTAAGTTTGGGAGCATTGGCTGCCAGGATCTGCATCCTCTCTCTCTCTGTGTATAAGTGTATCTCTCTCTGACTCACCTCTCTATTTCACCTTCTCTTCCCCCTACCCCTCTCCCACCCCACCTTCTCTCTCTCGCCTTCTCTTCCCCCCAGCCCCCCCTCCCCCATTTCTCTCTCACCTCTCTATTTCACCTTCTCTTCCCCGCCCCCCCCCTCCTCCCCCCCCACTCACCTCTCTCTGTGTCTGTCTGTATCAGTCAGTCAGACAGCTCCCCCAGTCCTCCGTGTTACCTGCCCCCAGCCTCCGTGTCTTTCTCTCTGTGTAAGTCAGTCAGACACCACCACCCCCCCCCCCCCACCCTCCATGTCTCTCTCTTGTAAGTCAGCCTATCCCCATGCATGTTATAACTGTATGTTTTTTTTGTGTTTAGTTTTTTTTGTTTTAGTTTCCCATAGGGCCCTGCATTTCCCAAACGCGAAAAGCGACCTTACTCCTCCTATCCCCGTGTTTCCCATACATTTTCTAACCACGATATTACCAATCGCGGAGGTTTACAGGAACGTATCCCCTGTGGTTGGGGAGGGGTACCTGTAATTAGTGCAAATAAAATTAGTTGCCACAATATTCGATTTCACGATTAGGAGAATCTTTAGATTTACAGCATTTATAAAATTTGAGAATCACCACAAGTCTCAATAAAAAAAACAAAAGTACCCTATTTGAGTTTCAGGTGAATGCAGAAATAATGCAGTTCAATTGTTTTCTGGAACTCATGGGCAATCCAGTTAAAGTAGCAACCTTACATGGTTTATTATTGGCTTGTCTTTATCTTTCATCTGATCTCACATAAAGAACTGTGCGATGAAATTAGCCACGCCCAGTACCATGATGACACTGTGGAAAGCAATTGACGGACACTTCAGTTTTCTTTGGCGTTTGAGTGATATCATGTGAACAAGCAAAGGGTAAACGAATACAAAGGTAAGGCCGCAGGTGGCTCCAGAATACCTGTGTTGGAAGTACAAAAGACAAAAACATTTAAGTAAAAACACAGAATTTCTGCTTGCAGTATCCAGAAGAGACACCTTGAGACATATCTCCCGATGTGAAAGACGCTATACAAATGTAATTTGCTGTTGTCGTTATTCTGATGGGAATTTGTCTTTAAAAATATTGATAAGCGGAGACTGGGGCACACATTATTGAAACAATACCAACTGCACCAGCACAAGGTTGTACAATGTCTTGAAATTCTGAATGGGGAACGCAAGCTGAATTCATAATATCTCAGATCCAAAATATAACCTTATTGAGTAGATAAATCAAAGATGGTAGGAATTGCACCATATAGCAATCATATACACAGGACTGGGAGCGACTGGGAGACTTAACAGAGCTTGCCAGCGAGAGAGGGACGACTATCTTAAACATGATTAAAGAGCTAGGCCTTCAGGCATGATTTGAAGATAGATAAGGAAGGGGAAAGGCGGAGAAGCAAAGGCGGAGTTCCAGATTCTTGGGGCGTATAGTAAAGACAATTCTACATCAAAACAACTTGAATTCTATTGAATTAGTTAAATCAGGCATTATTACAGACAAACACTTTACAGACTACAGCAGTTACCCCAGAGTTTCCTACAGTAACTGATATTTTCCATATCCTGGGGATACAACGTCCAATGTTAAGATTATTAGCTTCGACTCATTGTTGAGAAACCAGTTTATTTCATGGTTGGGATAATCCTCCCATTATAGTATAAAATGCCAGGAGATTTAGTGAAATTCAGCTAAATTGTCCTCCAAAAGAAAATTACAACTTCAAGAATCCTATGAGGATCAAACACATTTACAAACATTTTAAATAGCTCTCCAGACCACTTTGAAATGACAATTGAATAATCTTGCATAACAGCTCAAAAAAGTTTGATTAAAATATCAAATGGATCTATAAATACCTTATAAGGCCACCAATATTGGGATAAAACCTTGCAAAAAGGACTCCAGTACATACAATCAGAACATTTAGGATGAAGACGTGCAGAAAACTGTGAAGAGAAGTGGACAGGGTGATAACTTAAGGTGTTATGGCGGTGGCTGGAGTAATAAATTTCGCTTTAACTGGTCTTTGCAGCCTCATTGGATTGGTCTGCTCACTAAAACAGTAAACTGACGAATCTCAGTGAAACTGGAATGATCGGTCCCACCGGAATGCACATCCTGATGGCATATTGTGAAGCACAGACAAATTAGTGCTACTTAATCCCAAGTAGTTGTTGAGTAACGACACTGTGTGAGGAGAATGGCTTCTCAATGCTCAGAGAAGGTAGCACCCAATTGTTACTCTTGATGAAAACCAGTGGGAACATTTCCATCATGTCAGAGACACATGAACGTCAACTGCAGCAAAGTGTATATTTGCCTCCCACACCAACCAACCCACCCATCATGAGCTCCCGTCCAACTGTGAGGATGGTCTCTATAATTCTTCTGAACCAGAGGAGTGATGGCTTGTGCGATATTTAGGTTTGGCAGATAAACATGCAAGTGTAACAGAAAAGCCCTGGATATGATTTAAATCATGAGATTATGGAGTCCATTAGCTACAATAACTACTTCGATTTATATAGCGCCCTCCACACCAGACGGCATCTCAGAGCGCTTCAGTGGTTAGAGCACTCGCCTTGCAAGCAACAGACCTGGGTTCGATTCCAGGCAGGGCGAAACCTTGGGCAAGTTTTCTTACTCCGCACACCTGACAATAATCCCGAAAAAATAATTGGTCATTTCAATCCACCACTGTTTGTGGGATACTGCCATGTATGTACAATTGGCTGACACGTTTCACCCACATATATACAGTCAATTCACTTTACAGTATATACTGTGCAGCACTTTGAGATGTCTAGAAGATGTGAAAAACGCTATATCAAATGCAAGCATTATTATTATTATTATGAGATCTTTAAAATTATAATTTTCCACTGCTTAGTGAGTCAATGACCAGAGGGGATTCATTCTAAATAAGTAGCAAAGTTAGAGATTAGGAGGATTTTTTTCAGCTCAGGTCTGAAGCAGTAACTGTCCAGCGCCTTGGGACGTCCTCCTGACATGAAAGGCGCTATACAAATGTAATTTTGTTGTTGTTAGATGAGATGGTCAAGACAGCTTTCAAGAAGGAACTAGCCAGATATTTTAAATGGAGTAACTTGCAGGGCTATAGAGAAAAGGTGAATGGGACAGAATGAACTGTTCCAAAAAGCCATCATAAACACAATAGGCTGACCAACCAGCCCTCTGTGCTGCAAATTGCTATGGTCATCTGTGATCCTATCAGTAACTCGCAGAGTAAATATCAGGAGATTACTAATGTATCAGGTTTGAGATCAATCACATGGTAATGGAACAATGATAAAAGGATCCAAGACCAGGCCAAGAAGCACCGAACTGGAATGATTGTTATAATTAACTAACCACGTCACTAGCGCAAACATATATGTTGGGATAGAATCAGTTTAAACAGCAAGAAGTTTCATTTTATTGCAGACTGTTGTTTTGCTTCATTAAAACTTTTGTTCTGTAGAAGTGCAGCATTTTGGTGGAAGGAACATAAGAAATAGGAGCAGGAGTAGGCCATTCGGCCCATCGAGCCTGCCCCCATTCAATCAGGGCTGATATTCTACTCTACCTCAGCTACCTGCCTTATCCCCATACCCCTTAATCCCTTTATAAATGAGAAATCTATCTAACTCGTTCAAGGACTGAGCATCAACAGCGCTTATGGGTAAAGAATTCCATACATCCACCATCCTCTGAGAGAAGAAGTTTTTTCTCAACTCAGTGTGAAAGGGCTGACCCCTAACTTTAAGACTGTGACCCCTGGAAACGGGTAAAACATTGCAGAGACAAGAGAGACAAAAAACAAACAGCAACTTTGAGTGAGAGACGATCCTCACCAAACAGGAATCGGAAGTGGGCGCAGACTTATAAACAAAGTTGAGATAGGATAAATGGGCAGAAAAGAAAAAAAAAAGGAATGTATTCCATTCATACCTGGGATATATTTTTCCAAACAATTGTGACAACAGCTGAGCTCGTACCAGGTAGCCCAGAAGTGGGAAAACAGTTGTCATCTGAAACAACAGGAAGAATCTGGCAACAAATGACATGATGTCATTGCTCGGCAAGTTGTCCAGAAAATTCTGCAAAAAAACGAACTGTTACAGAAACAAAACAGAACAACCTGAAGTGATATTGTATATATTATAGGTTGTGGAGCTCATGTAGCTCAGTGATTACAGCACTAGTCTTACAAGCGTGAGACCTGTGTTCAAATCCAGGCAGATCATGGGCACGTTTCCTTACTCCACATGCCTAATAATAATTCCTCAAAAAAAAATACAGTACTAAAATTGGTCATTTCAATCCATGACTGTTTGTCGGACACTGGTGTGCGCAATTGGCTGCCGCATTTCACCCACAAATTCACTTCACAGTATATTCTGTGAAGCGCTTTGCGACGTCGATAAATTGTGAAAAGCGTTACATCAAAATGCAAGGATTATTATATAGTAAAACAGCACGAGATTTTCAATTACTGAACATAATTGTGTCATGACATGCCAAAAAGAAAACTTAATGCAAAAAAAACTAGCAAATAAAATGAAATTATACAATGAAAGCAGGTGGGCTCCAAGCTTCCACTTCAGGTGTGTGGCTCCAATGACCATATGAATGTCAAGGAACCAACTACACTCTTCCCTTGCAGCAAGTGCCTCAGTTGTGGGCTGTGAAAACTTATTAAAAGTGATCTGTCGAATATTCAGAATATTTTGCTAAAAAAGCGAATGATCTCCTTAGAATAGATAAGCATGAAAAACAAATATAAGAATTGCTTCTTTAGCTGCACTACTCGAGGTGTAAGAGCTTCAATAATAATAATAAACCTGGCATTAGAGTGGTGAGGTAAAATATGACCAAATGAGTTGTTTCACCTACAAAATAGTCAATTCACTTTACAGTATAATCCATGAAGTGCTTTGAGATGTCTCTTTGACATCATATAAACATCCAAAGAAACTGCCACATCATATCAATTTGCAAAAGATGTTTCGTCTCTGATCAGATCTTTGGTGTCGAGATAAATTAGGACATCACCCAATAAATTACAAATTAGACTGGATTAAGTCTGACAAATCTTTACATACACTGCCAATGTTCACTTCCCAACTTCTGCACAGAGACTTTCACGTACAGTTAAAATTGAAAATTGACCTCGTCAAGTGCCATTAACCACTTCAAAAGCAGTCACACGACAGTATAACATTTAAACTGAAGTCATGGTCCATTAGTGGTTTTAAATTAGGTTCAAGTCTCAGCACTTTGATTCTATAAATCCAGAATCAACAACAACCTTCATTTATGTAGTGCCCTTCACATAGGGTAGCATCTCAGAGCACTTCTCTACTTGATCCCTGCTCTATAGGGAATATGGAAACAAAAAAACAGTTGAGGATAGTTCAAATTTACTTACTGGCTCAATACAATCTTTGGAGAGTTCTGGTGAGGGAAATGCTGCAAATACCATTATTCCCACGTACAGATAAGTGAGTGTCACTAAGAGATAAGCAATTGAGAGGTCCCGGACCTGAAATAAAACACGATTTGGAAGTTTATTAAATGGATAATAATAAATCTTGCATTTGATACAGTGCCTCATCACATCATCCAGGCAGGTCAGGGCAAAACCTTAGGTAAGTTTCCTTACTCCACAAGCCTAATAATCTGTCCAAAAAAACCCACAATAATAAAAATTGGTCATTTCAATCCACAACTGTTTGTGGGACACTGCTGTGTACAATTGGCTGCCACGTTTCGCCCACAAATATACAATCAATTCACTTTACAGTATATTCTATGAAGTGCCTTGAGACATCGATAAGATGTGAAAAGCGCTATATCAAATGCAAGGATTATTATTATATTGAGATGTTTCAAAGCGCTTCACAGAATATACAGGTACCCCACCCCAACCACGGCCTCGTCAACCACTAAACTCACTTTCCCACGGTTGGCTCGCTGTGACAACCCTTGCTAACCACGCAATGGTTATCCACTGGCTTATCCACGGGTTTTAACACTAACACTAGTGTTTGGCGCTAGGACCCAGTTGCATCAACCAGCTTCGCGCTAGCATCTGGCGCTGGGATCCAGTTGCGATGTGGCAATCAACCAGCGAGATGTCGCTTCTCTCTTAGGATTAAGGTAAATCTTCATTGATTCCTCTCTCTCTGTGTCTCTTTGTATCTCTCTGTGTCTACAGATCCTGGCAGCCAATGTTCCCAAACTTACTTCACCTATCCCTATGTCACCCATCACACCACATTCTGCACCCGCACCCCCCCCTCCGTGTCACCCACCACACCACCTTCTGCACACCCCCCACCCCGTACCCTCCGTGTCACCCACCATGATTTATCTCTCTCTGGGAACCCTCCGAGACCGTATTCAAGAGGCAATTATTCATACAATAATAATAATCCTTGCATTTGATATAGCGCTATTCATGTCTTCTAGACATCTGAAAGAGCTTCACAGAATATACTGTAAAATGAATTGATTGTATATTTGTGAGCAAAATGCGGTAGCCAATTGCACACAGTAGTGTCCCACAAACAGTCATGGATTGAAATGACCAATTTTATTATTGTGTTTTTTTTGGAGGGATTATCATTAGGCATGTGGAGTATGGAAACTTGCCCAAGGTTTCGCCCTGACCTGCCTGGATTCGAACACACTTCTCACGCTTGTAAGATGAGTGCTCTAACTATTGAGCTACAGGACTCCACAAAGCCTGGCTCTCCCCTTCCCCACCAGCAAACAAGCTTATCCTCCAGAAGATGGCTTTGCAGGACCGTATTATTACTATATTATTACTTTATAACAATCAGTAACATTACAAAACCACCAATGGATTTTCAGTCAGATCCAAAGAACCGTGACAGGTGTTAACTACAGCTGAAAAAGGCATGTGAAGTCTAGTTAGACAAGAATTATACAAAATGCGAGCAGTTTCCTATCAGAGTTTAAGAGTTTCCTTGCAGTTCATGAAAACCGTTGATAGAGCTATTCGTCAATCAGAGCGGCAAGCGGGGAATCAAATGCATTAAAAATTGGCTTTTTCTCTGCCTTATGAAGAATTACTCAGGCAACGTATCATTAAAAAAAATCCTTCCAGATCATGGTATCTTATTAATACATATGATCAATGAATTCAATCCAGATGAGAGAACATCTTCTCCAAAAATACCAATCTTACAGTTGTTGAAGTGTTAATTTAATATGTCACCCGTTGCCCAATTGCTCAGGAAGCCTGGAGTTATAAATCAGTTATAAATCAACAGGAAGATCCTTGGTAAACTCAGTCTGCTGAGACAGCAGATACAACACAAGGAAGAGGGAAAGTACACAATGGGTTGCAGTGTTCTGGGTGAGGAAAGGTTGGCGTTCTTTGCACATCAATATCCAGTAACAGCTATTTCCTCGCCACCCCCTCGCTCAAGAACATGCACAATGAACAATGATTGTTTTTATTGCATTATATTAATTTAAAGATTTGCAATTTTGGTGCAGTTATGAAGAACAGATTGCTAATAATGATAGTATAAAAAGCAATGCAAGTCCCTGCCCCCCCGGTGACTGGTCTGCCTTTCCAAGAAGTCCTGCCGATGAGCCAGGAGCTGCAGTCCATTTCGCCCACAGTCGGCTTTCCTGCTCTCCTTCCCCCTACCCCGACCCTTGCCATCTTTCCCCCCCTTTTCCCTTAATCCCACTTCCATGACTGTTTGTGGGACGCTGCTGTGCGCAATTTGGCTGCTGCGTTTTGCCCACAAATATACAATCTATTTTCCTACAACAACAACTTTGATTTATATAGCGCCCTCCTACTCTTCTTCATCCTACCTCGACCCCTCCCCCACCTGCTCTTGTCCTTAACTAACTGTACAGCGCCTTGGGACGTCCTCTCGACGCATTATATAGCGTGAAAGGCGCTATATAAATGTAAGTTTTAATTGATTGATTGAAATACTATGGGTCCATCTGGTTCAGGAACTAGAAAATTGTTTCACCCACAAAATTATACAGTCAGTTCACTTTACAGTATATTCTGTGAAGTGCTTTGAGATAATAATAATAATCCTTGCATTTTGATATAGTGCTTTTCCCATCTTATCGATGTCTCAAAAGTGCTGCACAGAATATACTGTAAAGTGAATTGACTGTATGTTCGTGGGTGAAACGCGGCAGCCAATTGCGCACAGCAGTGTCCCACAAACAAGTCATGGATTGAAATGACCAATTTTATTATTGTGTTTTTTTTGGGGGGGAGGGATTATTAGGCATGTGGAGTAAGGAATCTTGCCCACGGTTTCGCCCTGATCTGCCTGGATTCGAACACAGGTCTCACTCTTGTAAGGCGAGTGCTCTAACCACTGAGCTACAGGAGATAAGGATGATAAGGACTATTCCTAATATTATTATCCAAGACCATTTCAGAGGGTTGGCTCGGTCTGACATTCCCTTGCCAAACATGTCCCCAACCTGAGAGGATAGTCAATAGTAGGTCATTCGATATCTGAGAAGCACAGGTCTGAAACCTCACTCGGTGGATGGTAGATACCAGGAACTTACTGGTGGGCAACCAACACAGCTCAGCATGAAACGCGCTGGAGTATTGCCACCACCTTCCTGTGCCCAGTTCGGACACATGTCCTTTCCCAATGAACAATCAAAAGACATTGCTTGGAACACAGATTCCCGACGACTATTCAGAAAGATTTTTGCAAAACAACATTCAGTGTACTGTACAATGTAAAACGTAGATGGGAGAGAAGGGAATACAGTGTACCTTCTGCCACCTTGTGGCAAACTTCCAACAATGCACCCAAAACCTTGTAAAGAGCTTGAGATTTCCTCATTTGATAACAAATGATGATCCTTGCAATTTGGCCTCATCATGTTAGAAGTATGTCTCAAAGAACTTCACAGGATTTACAGTGAAGTGGAGTGACTATATTTGTAGGCAAATGAAGCAACACAATTGTGACCTGAATAACTGTACAGTTTCAGCTCCAACCAGCTCCTCCGCCACCCCCCCCCCCCCCCACCCCCACTCGCCTCGCTTCGCATATCCTCTCCTCAAACGAACGTTACGAGGAGATGTTGGACTTCCTCGAGTCCAAAATAGAGATAATCCGCTCTGCGGTTTCCTCCCCCCACCTCTGCCCCTCCATCCGTTATTTCAAACCCCACCCACCCCCCCTTTCATACTTTCAACCCCACCACCCCAACTTTAGTCACAAAAATAATCACCTCCATGAAACCAACCACGTGCTCATTGGACCCCATCCCCACCCCCCTCCTCCGCACCCAGCTCCACCTTTTGGCCCTGCTCATTACTGACACCATCAACCTTTCCCTCTCCTCAGGCACCGTCCCTTACTCCCTTAAAACAGCCACCATCACCCCTATCCTGAAAAAACCCTCCCTTGATGCGTCGCAGCCATCAAGCTACCGACCCATCTCCAACCTCCCATTTTTATCTAAGGTTCTTCTTGAAAGAGTGGTTGCCTCCCAGCTCCGCTCTTTCCTCTCAATTCACTCACTCCTTGAACCCCTCCAATCAGGTTTCCGCCCTGCTCACAGCACGGAAACTGCCCTGGTCAAGGTCACTAATGACATCTTAACCGCCTGCGACCAGGGCTCCCTCTGCCTCCTTGTCCTCATTGACCTGTCTGCTGCGTTCGACACAGTCGATCACACCATCCCCCTCCAACGTCTTTCCTCCCACCTCAACCTTCAAGGCACAGTCCTTGACTGGTTCCATTCCTACCTGACCCACCGCCTACACTTTGTATCTTCCAACGGTTTCTCCTCAAACCCCCACACAGTTTCTCACGGCATCCCTCAGGGCTCTGTCCTCGGCCCCCTCCTTTTCACCATTTACACGCTCCCTCTGGGCGATGTCATCCGCAAACATGGGGTAAATTTCCACATGTATGCGGACGACACCCAGCTGTACCTTTCTGCCTCATCCCTCAACCCCCAGACCATCGATGTTCTGACAGCATGTCTGTCCGACATTGAGTCCTGGACGAGGGACAACTTCCTCCAATTGAACGTGAGCAAGACCGAGGCCCTCCTGATTGGCTCAAGCCAGTGCCTCCGCACATCGGGCGCTGCCAGCCTCAACATCCAAGGCTGTACTCTCCACCTCACAAAGCCAATCAGGAACCTCGGCATCACGTTCGACCGTAAACTCTCCTTCCTCCCCCACATCCGTGCCTTGACCGGCACCGCTTATTTCCACCTGCGCAACATTGCCAGGCTCCGCAACTACCTCACCCCCCACGCTGCCGAAACACTCGTGCATCCATACATCACCTCACGGCTGGACTGCGGAAACTCTCTCCACGTCAGCCTCCCCAGTTCCTCCATTCACAGGCTGCAGACCATCCAAAACTCTGCAGCCCGTGTACTATCCCGCACCCGCCTCCGTGACCACATAACCGCCACCCTCGCCCGTCTCCACTGGCTCCCCATCCTCCAGAGGATCGAGTTCAAGATCCTCGTCCTCACCTTCAAGGCCTTACACGGTCTTGCCCCGCCCTACTTAACCGATTTACTTTCCCCCTATAAGCCCACCCGGACCCTCCGTTCAGCAGGTCTTGGCCTGCTGAAAGCCCCCCGCCCAAACTGCCCCACCATCGGAGGCTGGGCTTTCAGTTTCTCCGCTTCCACCCTGTGGAATTCCATCCCCCAATCCCTCCGCCTTGTTTCTTCCCTTTCCTCTTTCAAGGCCGGTTTGAAGACTTTCCTCTTCGACCATGCCTTTTGTTCCCCCCGGAATTTTGTGACCTCCCCTACGTGTTTCACCGCATCCCGAACACTCCCCTCCCAGCTCGGGTCACACGCCTCCTGTGCAGCATCTTGGGACGTCCTCCCGAACGTGAAAGGTGCTTTAGAAGTTTAAGTTGTTTATGGAATGCCATTCCTTATGGAATGCCATCCCTCAATCCCTCCGTTTCGTCTCTTCCCTTTCCTCTTTCAAGGCCGGTTTGAAGACTTTCCTCTTCGATCATGCCTTTTGTTCCACCCCGAACTCTTTTACCTCCCCTTCGTGTTTCACCCCTTCCCAAACACTCCCCTCCCAGCCCGGGTCACACGCCTCCTGTTCAGCGCCTTGGGACGTCCTCCCGACGTGAAAGGCGCTCTATAAATGTAAATTGTTGTTGTTGTTGTTGTTACTTCACTGTAATTACTGAGCTTGGGTTTGCTTCGCTCTTTCTCCGCCATTGAATAAAAGTATCTAACGTAATTTTGGAGACTTATCAGACCACTTACCCCAGTGGTTTCCAAACTGTGGGACGCGCCTCCCTTGGGGGGTGTGTACCGTTGGGGGTGCGTGGAGGTTTAGAGTCTCGAGCTCCCGAGTGCGTGTGGACCCGAGGACCCGAGTGTGTGAACCAAGTGTAAAGGAGGGTGGGGCACAACGAAAAGTTTGCTGAGTGAGGTGGGGGTGCCGCTATTTAAAATTCGGAAGCCACTGACTTAAGCCAAGATTGTGAAACAATTCTCCTGAAATCCTATGATATCAAATGCAAGGATTATTCGAATATTTTATATTATTTGTGCAGACCGGACCCCTAGTTCCGTTGGGGAATACAAACATCAGTTGGGATCTGATAAGCTAAACGTCCCGTTTCTATGCCGTATCACTCTAACTAACAAGCCTTTGGAATTTTGAACTTGGCAAAGATCTTAACTATATTAGAAAAAAAACTGGAAAGAAATAGATTGGATAATTGAAGCAACAGTCACCGTAACTCAAGGCAGTAGTAACACATTCCTGTCCTTGTCAGTAAATAATGGAAGGGTACAAAAAGATAACTTGGTTACATAAGCTTACCCTAGCAAAGCTAAGTAAAATTAAGATGCAACCTCAACACCACAACATCAAATAGCAGATCGTTCTCATCACAGCTGTAACTTACATTATTATTTGGATTTTGGTTGTTCTTCATGAGTGTGATGATTGAGTTGTGGAAGAAGAAAGCTAGTGTGAGCACTCCGGTGAGCTGTGGAAAGGATAACCTGAAATCTGGCAAAAAAAAAGCAAAGAAAAAGCAATTACTGACGGAGAAAAAACATGAATGAAAGATCTGCCATGTTCTAATAAAAGGCAGAGGATGTGTGGCCAATTAAAAATAAATTGTAATCATTTCCTCACCTAAATAGGTATTTCCAATGTTAAATTAGCTACCGAGTTCATCTGCATAATACTGTATTCACTTGATTTCATCCTGTAAACTCCTTCCCTCCACCCTTCACATACAAAAGTTCACAAGTAAACAAGCACCACACGGGCGAAGAGAACAAACAGGATAACAATGAAAATGTAACCTAATATTGAAGCCAATAAGGAGGCTCAAAACACCTTCAAGTACAAGTACAGTCTTGTCCTACCTGACTGTACAGCGCCTTGGGATGTCCTCTCGACGTGAAAGGCGCTATATAAATGTAAGTTTTGTTTGTTGTTTGTTGTTCAATGTAGAAAGCCAAGTAAGAAATGTGCATCAAGTAACAACAACTTTGATTTATATAGCGCCCTCCATGCTCGACGGCGTCTCAGAGTAAGGGAATTAAGAAGAAAAAGTTCTAGGGTCTCGACCAACAATTCTTAATATTTTGACGGTTGGAATCAGTTTGGTTGATTTTATATTTCCATTATTTCAAATGAACCATATTTTGCAATGCAGATTCATACCCTTCAACTTGCTGCTGAATGTGAGCTTTGCATTTTTTCAGAAAAAATTTATTAAAGACTATTTGTTTTAACCATGTCCACATTCATTTTGCTGATAAGTTGAGTAGTGACCTAGCCATTACTTTTAGCTGATTTTTTCAACCTATAATTATACTCTATTGGTCACAATTCCTCTACATCACCAATTATGTTTTTTTTTAAATAAGCAATTCTTGGCATTAATTCTCCAAATCTCCAACTGTAGAACTCCAGAGACATTATCAGAGTTAAGTACCAACGACCCAAAAGCAAGTAGTGAGCCAGCACATGGAAAGTAAAAAGTTTCACCTCAGACAGATGTAGAGTGAAGGACCCTCTAGGCAACTTGAAAGAATGTCAAAGCCTGTTGCACAAGACTTTTTCTGCTCCCTAAATCAACCACCCATAAAACCCCTTTATGCTGCAGAATTGGACTTGAGACCATCAGTATTGGACCACGTACAAGCAATGAGTCGCTCTACCTTTCATCATTTCCGCAATATTGCCCGACTGCGCCACTACCTCACCCACAAAGCTGCTGAAACCCTCATTCATGCATTCATTACATCCCGGCTCGACTATGCAAATGTCGTGCTTGTCGGCCTTCCCAATTCCTCCCTCCACAGGTTGTAGATGATCTAGCACTCTGCGGCTTGTGTCCTCCACCGTTCCAAACTCTGTGATCCCATTTCCCCCGATTCCATTGGCTCCCCATCATCCAGAGGATCCAAGTCAAGATCCTGGTCCTCACATTTAAAGTCCTCCACAACCTCGCCCCACCCTACATCCGTAACCTTCTAACTCCTTACCAACCTACCCTCCCTCTCCGCTCAGCAGGCTCTGATCCACGTCGAGACTGCTCAGGTGGTACAGCAGGCTCCACCCACCCACCCCACCATTGTCGGGCATCCTTTAGCCACTCTGCCCCCAACTCTGGAACTCCATCCCGCAGTCCCTCCGCCTCTCCCCCTCTGGCCTTCTTCAAGTCCCGCCTCAAGACTCTCCTCTTCGATGTTCCCATCGGCAACTCCTAAACCTACCCTTCCCTCCGCCCTCCCCTCTGTACCCAGCTCGGGTCTGAACCAGTGATTGTCCAGCATCTTGGGACATCCGCCTGAAGTAAAAGGCACTATACAGTGTAATTTTGTTGTTGTTGTATTTACAGCTAGTGTACAATTGACCTACTCTAAGCCATTTCAAACTTGATAGGTTGAAAAAGGGACAGTGGGATAAAACACAATTATAAGAAAACCCGGAACAATACAGTAGGTTTGAAAGCACGCATTATGTCCTCTAGTGTTCTATGCGATGGATTTTGCATTTTAAGATAAGTATAAGAGATTCTTTAAAGCATTGCATTCTTATGCATCCAATTTAAATTTTCTAAATGCAATTCGAACACTGTAGTTCAGTTTAATCCACAACAAATAAAGCAATGACGTGTAAACTTCAATGTAGAATGGCTGTGAAGCTTACCCGCTACAAAATTGTTCACAGATTCAAACCAGTGGAATTCCAAGTGAAAACCTGACTGAACTGCCTTCACAGTTACCAGGATCACTAAATAAAGGATTGAAATTGTACCTGTAAAAAAAACCACAAACAATAAACCCCATACAAATAAAACCATCGCCACTCAAACCTCTCTGCCGTGAGACTTCAGGAGTATCTCTCTCGCAAAGTTTATACAAGAAAAATCCCCAATTGAAGTTATTAGCTTTAGCTAGAGCAGCTAGAATAAAGAATTAGTTTAGTATGAAGGAGCCAGTCATTCGGTACATAAGACTAGACTCGTTCTCAGATCAAGCTGTTAAGTCAATCCCACAAATTCCCACACAAACTCCTATACTATAATTTAATTTCAAATGTGAAAGGATTTGGGGATTTGTTTTTCTTAATCGATTATCACTTTTTCTATAACAACTTTTAAAAGAGTGGTAGACATTTGGGGAGGACGGGTTTGCCCGGTTATGGGGAGAGAGCTGGGGGAGTGGGATTAAATTGCTCCTTTTAAAGAGCCGGCAGACTCGATGGGCCGAATGGCCTCGTTTTGTGCCGTAAGATTCTATGATTCTAACATGGGTCATGTCTGACAGTTGCAGAAATCTATCAGCATGGTTCAGATGAGCTTTGTGATTTTAGCTGATTGAATTCCAGCAAATCATCAATTGCATACTCTGGGATCTCTAATGCTTGTCTCGTCAACCTGCACCTAATACTTTATGGGATTAAGTAAGAAGGGAGCATCCCTTACAGGCGGGGCATGTTAATTGCTTTCTTGGCAGGGAAGCTTCCATGTGTGCATATGTCAAACTCTTGTCTGGTTTGGATATTCCTTAAGGATTAAATCTAACATTTTATTGCCAAGCACATCATGGTTGGAGGCAGCTAAGCTTCAATGAGACCTTGCTTACCTCCTCTTCCTCCTAGGAGAATTGATTAAGGATTCATGCTGTAGAGTTCTTATCAGCTAGCTGCAACACTACTATGTGGTTCAATCTATCTAGTTTTCACATGACTTTGGTTCGCTTTATACTTTTCAGATTAATTTAAGATCACCTAGAACGTTGAACCTTGCAAAGAAGGAAGCAGACTTGAAATTGAGGAGAGGCATCAAAGGGACGATCAGATAAATGGGGACAGTGTTGGTCTTGTTCCACCACTCCTGAAATATGTGCAGGTTGGTATCATTGCTGGTGAGGAAGGATATGTGAGTTTGGTTCTTGCAGTGAATCCCTGGTGGGTTTGGACAAATAACTGAAACAAGATGAAAAAAAGAAAAAACCTTCAATATTGGAATTCAATTGTGTTAATACACAAAATAATAATAATAATAATCTTTGCATTTGATATTGCGCTTTTCTGGTCTTCTAGATGTCTGAAAGCGCTTCACAGAATATACTGTAACGTGAATTGACTGCATATGCAACAAAACTAAGTCCTCACGAATACAAGGTCATAAAATAATCCAACTGGCATTTCTATAATGGATAGAAATGGTCTACAAACAAAAACAACAAAATGACATTTGTATAGCGCCTTTCGCGTCAGGAGGACATCCCAAGGCGCTGGACAGGTTACTGCTTCAGACCCAAGCTAAGGAAGGTGGGGGGGAACTATATGCTGTAATTCAGTTATTGTGGAGTGCTATAGTTCAGTGGTTTGAGCACTCGCCTTGCAAGCAAGAGACCTGGGCTCGATTCCCCGCAGGGCAAAATCTTGGGCAAGTTTCCTTTCTCCACACACCTGATAATAATCCATCAAAAAAAATTGGTCACTTCAATCCACGACTGTTTGTGGGACACTGCTGTACGCAGCCACGTTTTGCCCACATAAACAGTCAATTCACTTTATAACATATTCTGTGAAGCGCTTTGAGACATCTAGAAAACGTGAAAAGCGCCATATCAAATGCAAGGATTATTACTAAGATTTCCTGCCATGAACGTGTGTGCTGATGTGCACCACTCAACATCAATAATCACTGTGCCATTCCCACTCAATAAAAACATCTTGTCCCCTTATTATTACACGTTCAAATTAGTAATAAGAATAAGCATGTTACAGTGCAATGTTACCAATCTTTGTCTTATTTCTTAAAAGTACCTTGTGTTCTACCAGTCCACATTGCACTTGACTAATGCTACAAATTGCCTTTTTTTTAAAATACCGTATATCTCCGCATATAAGGCGCACTTTTTTGCACGTCGGAAGATCTCGAAAGTTGGGGGTGTGCCCTATACGCAGATACAAGAAATTTTGAGTCTCGGAAATACAGTAAACAGGAGGGGCGGCTGGCGCACTGTCAGCCGGGGTTTGGTCAGTGTCCGGCGGGGGTTGGGGGGGAGCGGGTGACGGGGCTTCAGCCTCGGCCGCCCGGACAGCGGCAGCAGCAGCGGACTTCAGTGCCGTGCTTGCTGCCTGCCTTCTGCCTAACCCAGTCTGCCTGCCTCCCTCCCTGCCGCTCTCTCTCCCTGCCTGCCTGCCTCTCCCTCCCTCCCTGCCTGCCTGCCTCTCTCCCTCTCTCTCTCCCTGGCTGCCGGCCTGCCTCTCTCTCTCTCTCTCTGCCTGGCTGCCTGCCTGCTTCCCTCCCTCCCTCCCTGGCTGCCTGCCTGCCTCTCTCCCTCTCTCTCTCCCCCCCTCCCTGCCTGCCTCCCTCCCTCCTTGCCTCCCTCTCTCCCTCCCTTGCCTGCCCGCCTCTCTCTCTCCCTACCTACCTGTCTCTCCTCCCTTCTGCCGGCAATATCATTGAAAATGCTTCCGTTTTTTTTCACCAAGAAAAGGTCAAAAGTGGGGGGTGCGCCTTATACACGGAGATATACGGTAAATGTGGCGGGGGGGGGAAGGATTGAGATACGAAACATAAAGTGTCAGCAGGCAATGTTAGGAGTGTTTGGGGGTTGGTGGGGGGTGGGAAAGAAAGGAAAATGAAGGCATCATAATTCACCGTGCCCAAACTCAACACGTCAGAAGATGTCCGTGCAGCGGCTTTGAGACATTCTCCTGATGGGAAAAGCACGATGCAAATGTGAATTGTATTAGATGATAATATGGAATTGCAATTGGAGCTTGGCTGAATATTCCACTATTTCTCTTCCCACCCTCGCCCCCACCCCCACCACCCCCCCGTCGCTCCCACTACCCCCCATCTGCAGTTTGTAAACTCAAACTAAGTCTTCAAATCACGGATCTGCATGATGTAATATCATGGTTATTATGATTATTGTATTTAATACTGGACTGGAAATTTTACCTGCAAAACAAAGGCAAGTTTTAAACCTTTCTTCACCACTTGTTTTTTTTTTTAAATTTAAATAATTCTGAACAAAATGTCTAATCAGCATTTAGGCTGAACATCATTCAGCCATAGGTATTACAGTGCAACTGGTCATTGCAAATTGCATTATATATTCATTTTCAAACTCACAAAACACAGGAAACTAATTAAGGTGCTGGCAGCCAGCTAGACATTTTCTGCCATGAGACAAAAACAAGCGAATTGACAGACCCCATTTCAGGACAGGAACTCTGCTAACGCTAACGCTTGCCACAATTCCTGCCTTTCCCTCCTCTTTGCCAGTCTTCAGATCACATTTAATCTTTCACTACCCCTACTGCCTTCCTTGTTTTCCCCTGGCTCAGTATCAAACTATGCCACTGTTCAGCACCCCAAGACACTACCCCAAGTGAAGCACAGCTATACAAATGCAAATTGGCATTGCTTTACCTTGTAGGCTATTTAAAAAAAAATAATGTACCTTTCAAACTTCCATTTGAGCTTAAAACTTCGTTAATTTCTGTGACATTATGAACGTAATCTGCAAAAATAAAGGAAAAGTCACTTCAGGCAAAACTAAAACGAAAATCAGAAACATTTTAAATTTCTGTCTCACTAATTCAGTGTTCAAAGACATTTTTTGAAGTACAGTACTGATCTTAAGGTCACAGCAGCTGCAGGTTACTGGAATAGTTTTAAATGATGTGTGGTACTTTCATTCACATTTTAAAGTTGAATGAAATTCAGCGTTTATTTTGTTAATATTTACCAATCCTAAAACATTAGCTACAACAATTGGAAAAGCAGAAAAGATTTTACATTTGATTGTAAAGATCAAATAAATTCAAAGAAGGATTTGATTTTATAGGTATTCACATTATATTTATATATGGTAAGATTTTGCGTTTGATATTCTATATGTCTAAATGAAATTCTATGTCAACATATAGATGGATAAAACTATACAACTTGTAAATAAAATTGCATATTTGTAATTATATTCTGTACTTACTATATATAAATTTGCCAGTGTTGAAAAGGAAATTAGACATGAGGACCCAATAAACAATCATTGCTCCGACCAGTGAAACCATGGAGAAAAGCAGACTGGACCACTGACCAAAAGGGCCAAAATAGTATTTGCAGACATCAATGAACTCCCAGTCTGATGTATCTACAGAATCTTAGGGAGATAAAAAAAAAGGACATCAGAAAGCTACAGCAGAACAAAGAAAAAGGGCTCCACAAACAAAGTCAATTTAGAGACACAATGATTAACCCAACATTGATGGGAACTGAGACAAAACAAGCTTTCTCAATGGAGTAATAATTTTGGCATGAAACAACAATATTCATCATCAATATTCATCATCAATATTCATCACCAATATTTGTCAGTTTTAATCTCTGCTAAATCTGCAGTGTTTCAATTTTACATTCAAAAGATTCCCCTTTGCTTGAAGATAAGTTGCAGGCAGGGAGGAAACTATAGAGAAATTAAGAGTATTGTTTTAAAAAAACTAATTTTAAACTCGGCTTAAATATCCTTCCACTCTTGGTCACTGCATTTTTATATTCTATTGTTTCACACAAAGAAAATTGCAACTGAACAGCCTGGTTGGCCACTTCTGATTTTTAGGAACATCGAGTACTGTAAATTCAACCACATCTAATACTAGTTTCCTAATACTGTATTGGGTTCTTTGAAATAATTTCAGTACACAAATTACAGTACTTTAAGGTGCCAAAATATCTACAGTAAAACCTTTGTTATCTGGCAAACTCGGGACCTGACCGGTGCGAAGCATCAAATCGGCGTATCAAATATGCCAAGCAAATCAGTTCTAATGAAAGCAGGTAATGAAAACCTGCACAGTTTTAGTTTCCCCCCCTCCCCCGCCCCATTTAGTTCTATAGTCAGAGTAGCTAACAATTACAAAATTAAAGTACAGTACAAGTACATACTTATTGTGTTCCGAGATTTCACCACTCGGTAACAACAATACAGCAACAGGAGGCCCATTAGAACGATTAAGATTATTCCCAAGGTAAATCCTGCCTGGTTTAGGAAAAGAAAAAGAAATGTTCAGGAAATGCAAGGTTCCAATCCAACAATGGTTAAAAATAGCAAAATCTTATGGCTTCTAATGGTTATGAATATAAATAAATGCTGGTGAAACTTACTGATTACGAAAAATCAATTACCTGCTTTATTGCCCATGGAATTGTTAATATGGATGTCCCCATCATTGTATTCCAAATAGCAAATCTACAAAGGAATAATTTGATTAAAGCTCTTGGGTCAGTAAAAACATTACAAAGCGGGTGCAAAGTTCAATTCTCAAATATTTTCACCCATAAATATATGGTCAATTCACTTTACAGTATATTCTGTGAGGTGCTTTGAGACGTCGATAAGATGTTAAAAGCGCTATATCAAATGCAAGGATTATTTTTGTACGGAAAAGATTCAAAATGCATACATACATAGTGATTATACTGGAATGTGTTCCGGTGGCAACAATAGTGTTTGCAAGCTGTATCTCCCTTCCAAGTGGACTGTTGTCATAGATTTCGTCAGGAGGTGGAATTACGTGTTTGGGTGGCATCTACGCAGTTAAAAAAATTGCACTTTTAATCCCTGCACTCAAATTTCTGAAATGCTTACCTATAAAATAATTTTAATTCACACCATTTGAACTCTTTAATTAGCTGCACATTACCGTTCACTTCTGGGGACTTGGTAAAGAAAACAAAATTTAGAGACATAAAAATGCATTAACACAAACAAGGGTGGGCAAATTTTTCGGCCTGAGTCACACCTGAGTATGGAAATCGTATAGCGGGCCATAAACGCTTTCAAGAAATGAACAATTCATGTTCAAGCAGGGATAAGACAATTTTGTTTTAAAATCAACATTGTTAAAACAATACAGTTAGAAAATTGCACCATTGAGTTAATTTGATTTTAACCACACAACTGTATTGCTCCTGTCACAACACAAATTTTACAACTGTACATCTAATGAAACTTTTCAGTGCACTGCACTACGTAAAAGTTTGGCAGTTTTCCGGTTTATTGATGACTTCTTTGCGATTAACGCAAATACTAGTATTATTATTATAATCATTCACCATTGAAGTAGCGAATTCCCTAACTTCCAAGTCTATCATTCTCTGCAAAAGCAGCTCCGACTGTGCTCTGCGGGAGGGGAGGGTCTGCCAGGTTTCACAGTACACCAATAGCAGGTGCTACATTGAGACCAACCACCGACCCATCCTTCCCAAAAATTAGCTGCGTTTATAGACTCCCTGAGCTCGGTCTGTGGAAGTTAGGGTCCGTAGTCTGTGAAACGAGGATGTTTGAAAAGTATTCAGCGTTAAAATAAACAGGACGGAGGAACTATCCCAGCAAATGAGCAGAACAACTGTTGCTGTGACTTGATCCGCGGTTTGTTTGTGAGATACTGCCACGTGCAATTGGCTGCCGTGTTTCTTCTTAACGCAATGCAGCCCGAGGGCCAGATGAAAAGACCCCACGGGTCGGATGTGGCCCGCCCGTGCGTTAACACCTGGACAATGGACATGTAGCTTAGCGGTTAGAGCGCTCGCCTTACAAACGCAAGACCTGTGTTCCCACGCAGGGCAAAACCTTGGGACAAGTTTCCTTACTTCACAAGCCTAATAACAAAAAAAAATCAAACAAAGTAAAATAAATTGGTCATTTCAATCCACAGCTGTTTGTGGGACACTGCTGTGGGCAATTTGGCTGCTGCGTTTCATTTCACAGTATATTCTGTGAAGCGCTTTGCGATGTCTAGAAGAAGTGAAAAGCGCTGGATCAAATGTAAGGATTATTATTGTTATCCTTTTATCTTAGAAAATCATGTTTTGTCCTCTGGGTTTGCTAGTTTTGTCTGAGCACATATTTTAAAAGAAAAAAAATGTTTATACATTTATACATACGTGCACGCGTCTTAGAATAGTTTAACCTGAACGATTTGTTAATTCAACACATTGAAACAATCCAATTTATTTTAAAATGATTCCTTGTATTCTTTCTGACATTTCATGTTCATTGCACCAAATGAGGTATTATTGTATGAACTACAGAATTACTACATGAAAAGATAATACCAGTATTATCCAAATGACACATTCATGTGTCATTTGGATGACATCCAACCTTTCATGTCCCCCGCCTTCCCTATTCCACCATTGGTGGGCAGCCCTTCAACCTCTCTGTCCCTATCCTCTGAAACTCCAGTCCACATCCCTCAGCCTTGCCCACCTTCCTTGCCTCCTTCAAGATTCGTCTCCTTTGGTCACCCTCCCCGCCCTCCAGATGCCAACCACCAGCTCAGGTTTGGATCATGGACTGCCCAGCACCTCGGATCCTTTTCAGCCTGTATGATTATTAAGGCTCCACATCCCCCATCATCTTCACTATTGTTGAGCGATCTTTCAACTATTCTGTCACTCACTCTCTGGAACTCCATCCCTCCAACTCCTTCTTCTTCGTTTTCTTCCTCCTCTTTCACTTTTCTTCGAACCCCATCTCTCAAACTTTCTAACCATCTCATTCTCCCTACCCCCATTCCACCCCAGTTCTGTCATTGAGTCAAGTGCTCTGAGACTTCCTCTTGAGATGAAAGGAGCTTCATAAATATACATTTCAGGGTAAGCTAGAATAGCTTGCACAGAGGCGGCCAGCCAAAGGTTAAGCCCTCGATTATTAAAGATATGGATTGAAAAAATGCATTAAGGTCAATGTGGATTTTAATATCCCCTCCTCAATCTGATAACCTGATGGGAGTTCTGTAGCTCAGTGGTTAGAGCACTCGCCTTACAAGTGTGAGGCCCGTGTTCGAATCTGGGCAAGTTTCCTTACTCCCCACGCCTAATAATAATCCCTCAAAAAAACACTAATAATAAAATTGGTTATTTAAATCCTGTTTGTGGGAATTGGCTGCTGCATTTCGCCCACATATATACAGTCAATTCACTTTACAGTACATTCCGTGAAGCGCTTTGAGACGTCTAGAAGACGTGAAAAGTGCTATATCAAATGCAAGGATTATTATTTTTATTATAACCTGCAGACACATGAGAGATGGCTATATGGTGTACCAGTGGGCTCCCATTGCCAACACCATAAGAATTAGGAGCAGGAGTAGGCCATTCGGCCCCTCGAGCCTGCCCCGCCATTCAATAAGATCATGGCTAATCTTCTGACCTAACTCTAATTACCTGCCCCATCCCCATATCCCATAATTCCTCTATATTTTAAAAATCTATCAGTCTCAGCCTTCAAAATGTTCAGAGACTGAGCATCTACACCCTTCTGGGGTAGTGAATTCCATAAATTCACTACCTTCTGAGTGAAGAAATGTTTCCTCAACTCTGTTCTAAAAGGCTGACCCTTAATTTTAAGACTGTGACCCCTGGTTATAGATTCTCCTACCAGGGGAAACAGTCCAACAACAATTTACACTTGTATCTCTCCTTTCACGTCCCTTTCATGGCGCTGAACGGAATTACCAACTGAAACATCTCGGCCAGCAAAAGGAAACAAAAAATTTCCAACAATGGCTTCTTTACCAAGTCCTTGTCTTTAGGGTTCAGCTTGCCGTAGTACCGAATACGGCTGTTCATTACGGATGCTTTTGGGGTCACCCTCTCTTGGGGTTCTGAGGTGCCATGGAGGTCTCTGGGTGGCACATGGAAAGGTCTATATATATAACAAAAAGTAGTATTATTAGAATTATGTCAGAAGAAATTAGATAACCACTACGACCAATAAGAGTATTCCCCACATACATTCTCATTTCAAGACAACAACAACAACAATTTACATTTATAGAGCGCCTTTCACGTCGGGAGGACGTCCCAAGGCGCTGAACAGGAGGCGTGTGACCCGAGCTGGGAGGGGAGTGTTTGGGAAGGGTTGAAACACAAAGGGGAGGTAAAAGAGTTCGGGGTGGAACAAAAGGCATGATCAAAGAGGAAAGTCTTCAAACCGGCCTTGAAAGAGGAAAGGGAAGAGACGAAACGGAGGGATTGAGGGATGGCATTCCATAAGGTGGGAGCGGAGAAACTGAAGGCCCGGCCTCCGATGGTGGGGTGGTTCGGGCGGGGGGCTTGGAGCAGGCCAAGTCCTGTTGAACGGAGGGTCCGGGTGGGCGTGTAGGGGGAGAGTAGATCGGTTAAGTAGGATGGGGCAAGGCCGTGTAAGGCCTTGTAGGTGAGGACGAGGATCTTAAACTCGATCCTCTGGAGGATGGGGAGCCAGTGGAGATGGGCGAGGGTGGAGGTTATGTGGTCGCGGAGGCGGGTGCGGGATAGTACACGGGCTGCAGAGTTTTGGATGGCCTGCAGCCTATGAATGGAGGAACTGGGGAGGCCGACTAGGAGAGAATTTCCGTAGTCCAGCCGTGAGGTGATGTATGTATGCACAAGTGTTTTGGCAGCGCAGGGGGTAAGATAATTACGGAGCCTGGCAATGTTGCGCAGATGGAAATAGGTGGTGCCGGTCAAGGCGCGGATGTGGGGGAGGAAGGAAAGTTTTTGATCGAACATGATGCCGAGGTTCCTGATTGGCTTTGTAAGGTGGAGAGTGCAACCTTGACAGTGTACATTGGTCGTTGCAATGAACACAAACCCAACGTGTGGGCAGAAATTTGGCCTCCTCCAGTTAGCAGATAAATTAAAAGATGAAATAACATTTTCCAGACCTGGCCACAACTTCCAGGTTGCTGGTTATCCAACAATATTGACCATATTAAATTCAATTAATCATTTATTGTATTTATTAAGTGATTGGATTGATTTATTAAATGATTATATTTATAATTTATTAAGGATGAAACAGGGGGAAGAACAGGTTTACAACATCATCCCTTGAGGTGAATGTCACCTCCTTCCCCTCAAAACTAGAACAATTCCATTTAAATATATTTAGACTATATATCAAATAATATTTATACTAGCCATTCAAGTACTTTGATGATTGGTGCAACAAGCTCAACAGTTTGAACAGGCTCATTTTGGTTTAATGTCACAAATAATAACTACAAAGATATGAAACCTAACCAATTGAAGCTGTTGATTTGGTAGTCCAGCATTTATCAAAACATAAACTATGTTTTCACCTCCAGATAACTCGTAGAAGTTACCCCCCACCCCCCTCCACTCCCCCCGATCGAGTCAGATGTACCGTACTACAATTGCTCGACTAAGTTCCTCTAACTTGTTATCTGCACCAACACGATGCTCAGTATACTCGATGTGCAATGACCAGAAAAGATGCACAAGTTCTCTCCAATACCATCGACTAAACGTATTTCTATACTGTATTTAAAATAAATTATTAAGTAATAAACAATTCCTTAAAATCTTACTTTCTTGAATTGAATCCCAGGTTCTTGGCTTGTTCAAAATTCGGAGATGGTTCATGGTTTTCTTTGGAAGCCAGCAAAGACTGTTGTTCAAAATTCGGAGATGGTTCATGGTTTTCTTTGGAAGCCAGCAAAGACTGTTGTTCAAAATTCGGAGATGGTTCATGGTTTTCTTTGGAAGCCAGCAAAGACTGTTGTTCAAAATTCGGAGATGGTTCATGGTTTTCTTTGGAAGCCAGCAAAGACTGTTTTTCATCCTCCATGTTTGAGATTTCTTTTTTTCAGAAAAATTTGGATTTCTCTGTCTAGCAGCCAATGTTATTCTGAAGGCAATCTAAATGACGTCCCGTGTTTCCTTGTTAGAAATCTGCAGAAAGTGCAAAAATGCAAAATAGTCAATGAGAATTGTTAAGCAATAACAAAACACAAAAAAAATCAAAAAAATGTCGTTTTTGAGAACCCAGCCACCCATTGTTCTAAATTGGTCTACTTCAGGCCAAGTGAGATAAATCTATTTCTCATCTTGATCATCTTTCAGGCTCACTTGAAAGGAGGTTAATCCCAATCATGTGGGGAGTTGTTGTTGTATTTTGTGGTATGGGATAAATGCAGCATGTGACCACGAACAGCAACCTCCCAGGTTCAATCTATCAGCGCCTTGCATCGTCTTCCTGATGTGAAAGACAACTTACAAATGGAATCTTGTTGTATATGCTGGTATCAGCTACAATATTATCTGCTCAGTAAATCATTATTCTAATAAACAAAGTCCTAAGTTGTGAATGCTGGTAGACCTCTGATACCTCAGCCATGTCGCCTTGTTTGTAAGTACCATTTAGGATGTTAGACAACTTGATCAGTGGGGGCATTACAGCAGAGTCTCATCTTGGACTAGACATGAAAGGCGCTCTATAAATGTAATTTAGTTGTTGTTGTAGACTCATCTTTCAAATATTCAGAGTATCTCATCAAAAATAGACAGATGGGTCCTCAAAACCGGTATATGACACATTCCATAGATTATTCTAAAGAGCTCATCAGAAAGATTGAAATGTAATCATCATCGTCCTTGCATTTGATATAAGCACTTTTCACATCTTATCGACATCTCAAAGTGCTTCACAGAATATGCTGTAAAGTGAATTGACTGTATATTTGTGGGCAAAATGTGGCAGCCAATTGCGCACAACAGTGTCCCACAGTCGTGGATTGAAATGACCAATTTTATTATTGTGTTTTTTTTTGGAGGGATTATTATTAGGCGTGTGAAGTAAGGAGACTTGCCCAAGGTTTTGTCCTGATCTGCCTGGATTCGAACACAGGTCTCACGCTTGTAAGGCAGATGCTCTAACCACCGAGTTACAGGAACGCCTATACAATGTACAATGATATACTGTACACACACAGTTCCTCTTCACTGCCAAACTTTTTTGGTACCTTTCTTTGAAGTTTCTAAGCAATGTATCAGGTAGTTAAGACACTGGGGAAAACAATCTACCCCAACAAACCTACTTTTGCAACCCAGCAACAAGTAATGATTTTCCTTTGCTCTGTTTGGGAAGAAACTTGTCTTTTAATATCTACTCTCATGTTAAGCAAATAATCTGGCTAAAATTTTGGTGTCAGAAGTAATTTAACAATAATAATAATGCATTTGATAGTGCGCTTTTCACGTCTTCTAGGCGTCTCAAAGCACTTCACAGAATACACTGTAAAGTGAATCGTCTGGGTATTTTGTGGGCGAAACGTGGCTGCCAATTGCGCACAGCCGTGTCCCACAAACAGCCGTGTATCAAAATGACCAATTTATTATTGTTTTTCCATGAGGGATTATTATCAGGCGTGTGGAGTGAGGAAACTTGCCCAAGGTTCTGCCCTGTTCTCCAAATTGGTTCATCGATGACGACGACTGTCTCTCACTCTTTGTGAGTGAGACCGGTGAAAAACAATACTGAAAACCTCCTGTTTCGATTGGGAAGTTGCAATTGCAAACTTCCCAATTTTACATCATTTGAATGTCTTAACTTGCAAGCGTGGCGACTCAGCACTTAAAATACTCAAATGCACGTTCAAGTCGGATTCACTCTTGTTCCCCACCCCAACCCCCCCACACACACAAATCAACAGGGAGCCACCAATGAAGGTACATTAACAATAATTATTGCATTTGATATAGCACTTTTCACATCTTGATTGATTGACTCCAAGCGTTTCAGAGAATGTACTGTAAAGTGAACTGACTACATATTTGTGGGCGAATCACGGCAGCCAATTGCACACAGCGGTGAGTGTCCCCACACACACAGTCGTGGGTTGAAAATGACCAATTTTATTATTGTGGTTTTTTTTTGGAGGGATTATTATCAGGCGTGTGGAGAAGTAAGGAAACCTGCCCAAGGTTTCGCCCTGACCTGCCTGGATTCGAACCCCGGTCTCCCAGGCTTGTGAGGCGAGTGCTCCGCCCCACCGAACCACAGGTCTCAGCGTCGCTCGGTGATGCTGGGGCTGCTCCTTACCTGGAGAGCGAGCTCCCGGGACCCTAACATTCCACAGACAGACGGGCCGCGTAGGCTGCTACGGTGCGCACGTGCAAGAATACCCCCCCCACACACACACACATACACACACACGCGCCACACACGCGCGCCATCCCCGCCGCGCTGCCTTCTGGGAGCTGTAGTCTCCGCTCCCTTCCGCCCTCTGGCCCGATTACGTCAGAGAAACTACATTACCCAGACTGCTCTGCGCCCACCGCGCACTCGCCGCCCCCCCCAGCTCACCCTCAGCTGAGCTGAAATGGACCTGGGGCACAACCAGGATCTAACCTGCTGCACAAGCTGCACAAGCAGCCTCCCCCCCACCCCTCCCCTATCCCCGACCTCCCCCGCTCTCCCCCCACGGCGGGTGTTTGCTTACCCGGGTTATTGGCTTGTTCTCTCTCTTTTTAAAAAAAATGGTCTCCAGCCAAAGCAACACCCAGGTTACTGCACAGTCCCTCCCCCCCCCGCCAGGTCTCTGACTCACTCACTCACTCACGTGCAAACTGAGCACTCACCACCCACCCACCACACCCGTGTCCTCTTGTTTTGCTGCTGTAACATACCATATTAATTAGATTGCTGGAATGGGGAATTCCCCTGGGAGGGGTCGAGCAATCCAGTTGATCGAGTCACGGATAAATGGGCTTTTACTGTATGTGTGGAATCCTGTAGCTCAGTGCTGGTTAGAGCACTCGTCTTGCAAGCGAGGCAGGGCGCAAACCGTGGGCAAGTTTCCTTACTCCACACGCCTAGTAGTAATAATCCCTAAAAAAAAATTTGGTCATTTTCAATCCACGACTGTTTGTGGGACGCTGCTGTGCGCAATTGGCTGCCGTGTTTCACCCACAAAATACAGTCAATTCACTTTACAGTACATTCTGTGAAGCACTTTGAGACGTCTAGAACTCTGCAGCTCATGTCCTCTCCAGCAAACAAGCTCCACAAACCAATCACCCCCGTTCTTGCTCGGCTTCATAGGGGGACGAAGGTTAAAATGAGAATTAAAGTTAAAACACTTGAAATAAAAAAACACCACTGAGGCAGAGGCGAATTTAGGTACAAGATGATGGGTCACAGGTGCTGTCATCTAAGAGACAGATTTTTTGTATAGCTTATGTTGAAAATCACTTTGCTTATCAATACAACAAAATTACATTTCTATAGCACCTTTCACGTCGGGAGGATGTCCCAAGGTGCTAGACAGTCAATGGTTCAGGGGATGGTGGAGGGAGAGATGATTTGGGTGATCGATGGGATCGTCGAAGGAGAGGGTCTTGAGGTGCGACTTAAAGGAGGCTTAAGGGAGGGGATAAGGCGGAGGGACTGTGGGATGGAATTCCAGAGGTTGGGGGCAGAGTGGCTGAATGCTCACCCGATGGTGGGGCGGGTGGGTTGGGGGACACTGAGAAGGCCAAAGCCTGCTCCACAGAGGGGGTGGGTAGGTTGGTAGGGGGTTAGGAGGTCGCAGAGATAGGGTGGGGAGAACTTTGAATGTGAGGACCAGGATCTTGAATTACATTAGCATTGGCCAATCAATGCTAATGTTGATGCTTATAAAATGCTAATGTTCAAGTTTATTGTGTTCAATAAACTTGAAGGAGACATGATGGATGATACAGAATGGTGCTTCTAGGTCTGGGTTTTATGACTGCAAAGTGTCAAGGAAGGCAACAAGAATATACAGTAAATTCAATTTGCGGTATATTATGTCTAGCGCTTTGAGACGTCTAGAAGACGTAAAAAGTGCTATATTAAATGCAAGAATTATTATTATTAAGTGTTTTAGAAGGAATGATTGTCTCACAGACAGACATCTTGCCTTTATTAGTAAAAAAATAAATAAAATTATGTACATAAGGGGAAGGAGTGGTTGAGGAGCTAAACTGCAGAGGCAGAGAGGTGCTAAACCCCAGCACTGGATGAGGCCGCAACCCAGGCCCCAGGCTTCACCCTGTCTGGGCTAGTCATTGGTAGACCACGGAGGGGAGGAACCTGGAAACACTGCGGCCTTACCGAGTCAACCATCACCCCACCTTACCGGCCTACCTCTGACATGACGCTGGGCTGTCTGGAGGAACAAGAAAAGCAGCTGAACAGCTCCCATCAATGCTGCTTCAGGCACCTTCCATCTCCCCTGCACCGCCATCTTGTTCTCGCTGCTTGGCTTCTTCTGAGTGAGTGGGTGCTGCATTTATACCACAGGACTCGACATAGCCACCAAGTGTAACTGCAGTGTACATGTAACTGCCATACATGTGTGATGAGGTTGATTAGGTCATACATGGTCATACATGGGAGTTTAGCTGATCAACAATAGGAGATCTCTGAAAAAAATATTTCAGAGATATATTTCAAAACCTGTCCGATGAGGTATAAATCATGTCCCTGCATCAATCAGTTATTGAGTTCTTAGAGGACACACTGATTTTCTGACTTGGTAAAGTTTGGTTATACTCAATACTGTTAAAGTATTGTTAAAGCATAGATAAATTCCTGCTCATTTATTGTCCTTACATCGCTGTTCCACATTTGGGAAAGTTATTGTTTCCTGGTGCTTGTCAGAATAATTGAGAATAATTTAAGAGAAATAAAGCATTGTGTTCTGTGAAATCTCTCTGACTGGGCTTGTAATTTTGACAAAATGGAGAAGTGAAGGATCACTGCTTTCAGAGTGACCAGTGCGTGTAATTCATACCTAAAGAAAATAGATGGGTACCATGACAACTGGCACCCCATCCCTAAGAGAATCAAGTACAAAACCCTTCTTCTCACCTTCAAAGCCCTCCACGGTCTTTCTCCCCCCACCTCTGACCTCATAATCCCATATCAACCTGATTGCTCCCTCCGTTCAGTGGACACCGGCCTATTTCCCAGTGCCTTGGGACGTCCTCCTGATGTGAAAGGTGCTCTATAAATGTAATTTTGTTGTTGTTTTTGTTGTTTGAGATCTCCTACACTTACAACCTCACCACTGGGGGTTGGGCATTCAGCATCTCTTCTCCCACACTCCAGAACTCTTCCACAATTCCACTCCCTCATTTGGCTCCTTCAAGTCCCATCTAAAGATCTTCTTCTTTGACTATGCCTTAGGCCACCTCCTACCCTCAACACCCTGCCCTCCACCCCTCCTGACCCCAACTCCCAGCTCGGGCCAAAAAACCTTGAGTGTCCAGTAGGGTCTGGTGATATATCGATATATCGCTATAACCCGATATAATTTTCATATCGGTATGCCGATATAGGCATTTCAAAAATATCGATATATCGAAAAATCTATATATTGAGGTAAAAAATCGGAATGCCGCACACTGAACTACAAGACCCAGAATGCTCATCTCTATACACAATGCACAGACTGAGGTGCAAAGCCGCCATATTGTATTTATAGTCCTCGAATACAATATACAGGTATGCAAGGCGGGGGTGGTGGGGAAGAGAAGGCTGGGCCCGGGGAGGGAGGGGGAGAGAGACGGCCGGGGGGGGGGGGGGGGGAGAGAGACGGCTGGGGGGTGGGGTGGGGGGGAAAGAGACAGCTGGGGGAGGTGGGGGGAGAGAGAGATGGCTGGTGGGGGGTGGGGGGAGAGAGAGATGGCTGGGGGTGGTGGGGGGAGAGAGAGATGGCTGGTGGGGGGTGGGGGGAGAGAGAGATGGCTGGGGGTGGTGGGGGGAGAGAGAGATGGCTGGGGGTGTGGGGAGGGAGGGATAAAGACGGCGGGGGGGGGGGGGAGAGACGGGGTGGATGTGATAATATACAGATAGAGAAGGGGGGGATGTGAGAGAGACACAGAGACACAGACAGAAAAACACAGAGATGGAGAGAGTGAGAGACACAGAGAGAGAAAGATATTTACCTCCTGAGGAGATAGGCCCGGAATGCGCGCGCACCCAGAACGCGCGCCCACCCCGAATGTGTGCGCATGCGCAGTACGAAAACCCCGAAAATATCGATATTTTGGTATATCTCGATATGAGCCGATCGATATATCTAAATCGGAAAATTTCCATATCGACGGACCCTAGTGTCCAGTGCTCTGCCGCCTCCTTTCTGATGTGAATGGTGATACACACGTGTAATTTGTTGTTGAAAATCAGCGAAACACTCTTTGCCTTTCAGATCCTTTGAGATGTAAATTTCATTGCGCCCAGACTATAAATTTACAATTGTTAAATATCTCATCATTTAGAATTTGCATTTTTTCTTTGACCTACATTGCTGTGGCATAGTGAATTATTCATGAGTTGAGTTGGCAATTCACATATATTTCCAAATTACAAAACATTGAAAACAAACTTTTGCTATTCATCTCCAAAATAGCCCTTTTTTATGTACAGTACCATTATTTATCCCCAAAAATAGATTTTCCACAAGTTGTGCTTTGAAAGTCAAACACCAAAATAAGTTATTTTTTGCTAACATTGTGCTCATTCATCTGTTGTAAGTCAAGTGTTTATATTAGTAAAACATTTAGAGAGTGGCATGTTCTTGCATGTTTTTCTCACAGTTCTCTTCCCCCTTCCTCTCCAAACAGCAATGATTTATCCCGATGTTATAGTCTAAAGATGCTGGCAACCTTTTGATACTTAACTTGGTGTATGCGTGGGTGGTCAGTGAATGCTAGCAAACCTCTTCCTCTTAGCAATGCAGGAATTTGATCAAGCCTGGAGATTTGCACTTGATATCCAGACTTTTTTTTCCAAACGGGGGTCACTGGATTGGGTACCCACAAATTTCCTTCCCCTCCTATTGTGACATGAAATAGGAATCTGCACAACTCAATATGCCCCATTGCAACACTGTGCCATTGCCCACATTAGAAGTGGAGCCAATAGTCACCCCACACATTTGACCCAGTGGTGAAAGTTCTCCCAAGTGAACCAAGCTGACATCTGAGCCACATTACTGGATTGTGCTATGGACAGAATCCTGGAAGCCTACAGCACAGAAGGAGATAATATAGCCAATCGTTTAGAGAGGATCGACTTCAAGATCCTCACCCTTGTCTTCAAATCCCTCTACTCCTTTGCACCCCCCTACCTCTCTGACCTCTCTCTTCAAACCAGCTCCCGTTGCCTTCGCTCCACTGGATCTGGCCTCCTCCATGTCCCCCGAATCCTCTGCTCCACCCTCGGCGGTCATGCCTTCAGCCACCACGCCCCAAGGCTCTGGAACTCCTTTCCTCACTCACTTCGCCTCGCCCCCTCTCTTCCCAGTTTCAGGTCAGAGCTAAAGACCTTTCTCTTCGACCACGCCTTTGGTCACCTTTCTACCCCTGCCCCTGGTTCGGTCCTGAGATCCGCCACTGTGAAGCGCCCTGAGATGCCGCCTGGCGTGGAGGGCGCTATATAAATCAAAGTTGTTGTTGTTGTTGAAATATGGTGTTATAGTGCATATGTTTGGAAAATCACAAATAATATGTAATTCAATTTATAGTCAGAGTCACTGCAACAAAAGTTATTGGCATGTTGAGCAACTAGTTAGTGATGAATAAGAGGAGGAAATAGTTCCCTGTTAAATAGAACAGACTAATGTAATGGAAAAGTTACATTCATCTCTTTCTTCAGCATAGTCGTTGGCTAGCTACCACGTGTCCTCTGGAATGATCTTGGCAGTCACATCATACTCAATGTGAAGGAGTGCCACAGATGAACATTTGTCTGCTGCCATGGTCAAGAGTAACCAGTTTCCTATTCACCTAATTGCAGAAAAATGTCTCTCTCGTGGCAGTGACAACAGACAACAACAACAAAATTACATTTATAGAGCGCCTTTCACGTCGGGAGGACGTCCCAAGGCACTGAACAATCAGGGCAGACAAAGTGAAGGACAGTAAAATGCAAATGTTTGTTTGGTTGTAAATGCCACTCTCTAAACCTCTAACTCTAAAGCTTATAGACTGCTCCTATATACTGACTGCTTTTGCATTGTCTCTGGAGGCAACTAATGATGCAGAAATGGAGGCATTCTCTCACTGGAGGACTGCCCCCTGCTTATCCTATTCTGGAGATATTGGGAGCAAGTTGGCAAGAGTCAAGCCTTGGGGACATGTGTTGGGACATGTGGAGTTTAACCAGCTAAATCCATGTAACTTGCCATTGAAAGCATTGATGAACAAATTTTCCATGGCTTGTCCAGTTAGGACCAGCCTACCTGTTAAGGCTTTGGCTTGCAGGTTTAACAACTGTTGGGTGGAAGAGTCCCTGTTCCTCCATTTGAATTATCATGTTGATAATCTAAGTTGGCTGGTCTGTTGCCAGCAGGTTCCTGGAGACATGCCTGACACGGGAGCCAGAATACCATGGCAAATTGAATCGATTCTGAGATTCCATTGCTAAGCATATCACCTTGGAAACCAAGTCACAGGTTGTCCAGGCCAACAACCCTCCAGCCATTCACTTAATTGTTGTGTGTAGGATGTTATTGTGCACCGATTGGATGCAGCTTTTGCCTACAAACTATAAAGTCATCATGATCTTGTGAAACACTGAGATTTTCCAATGGTGTGATAATGCTATATCAATGCAAGATTTAAAAAATATATTACCCCCAAATTAACCAAATTGGAAGGAACCCAGGAGTTCAGTTCCTTTTGGTTATTAAAGCCTTAAACTTGACAGCAGAACAGATATCTGTACAGTATTGTAAAAATAGCCAAACTAATTATACAACTTTTTTGGTTCACTCTATGTCTGGACACATGTAGAAACTCATTACTATGCAGAAGAGTATCCTAACCAGACAAAGATCCTCATATGCATGCCACCTGCTCATGGAAATTTTGTGTTTGGATGGAATGTGCACACTCTCCTTGGAGGGACACAGCATGCTTAATTAAATCTGGAATTTTTTAACAGTAGGTCTGCAAGAGTTTGGGGACCCGGGTGTGTGTTGGAGGTACTGTTAGAGTTTAAACAGCTAAAACTGCACAAAACTTTTTGCCTGGGACCACCCTATCTATTAGCACTTTGAATTGTAATGTTGACTGGAACCAAGTAAGAAGAATCCCTGTTTCCCTGAATCCCTGAGGACCAGCCCACGAAATAGGATACTTATAATAATAATAATCCTTGCATTTTATATTGTGCTTTTCACATCCTCTAGACGTCTGAAAGCGCTTCATAGAATATACTGTAATATACTTAAATCATCAATACCTATAGCTCTGTGGTTAGAGCACTAGCCTCACAAGCGAGATGACCCCGGTTTGATTTCCGGCAGGGCGATATGTTGGGGGAAGTTTTCTTATTCTACACGCTTCTGTTTAACTAGCAGTAAATAGCCACTGTTTATCAGTCAATTGGCGGGTTGCTTTTTCAGGGGTAATAATTCCTTCCAAAAAAATTGGTCATTCAATCCATGACTGTTTGTAGGAAACTGATGTGTGTAATTTGCTGCCATGTTTTACCCACAAAATATATAGTCAATTCACTTTTCAATATAATCTGAAGCGCTTTGAGACAATTAAAAAAAAATTACATTTGTATAGGCGCTGTACCAAGGCGCTGTCAGTGTTTCAGGACCGAGCTGGGATCGTGATCGGGGAGGGTGGAGGGAATCTAGGAAAGGTGGGGTGACCGATAGCACAGTCAAAGAAGAGGGTCTTGAGGGGGGACTTGAAGGAGATTAGGTGGTGGGGGGGCAAAGTGGAGGGATTAAATTCCAGAGGTTGGGAGCAGAGTGGCTGAAGGTTTGCCCGCCAATGGTGGGTTGGGTGGTTCGGGGGACATGGAACAGACAAGAGCCCACTTAACAGAGGGAATGGACAGTTTGGTAGGGGATTAGGAGGTCACAGATGTAGGGTGGCACCAGGCCATGGAGGTTTTAAAGGGGAGGATGAGCATCTTGAATTGAATCCTCTGAATGATGGGAAGCCAGTGGAGTCGGGTGAGAATGGGGGAGATGGGGTCGCGGAGCTTGGTGCGGGAGAGGACACGGACTGCAGAGTTCTGGATGATTTGCAGCCTCTGGAGGGAGGAGTTGGGAATGCCGACAAGTCCGGGCATTGGTGTAGTCGAGCGTTATGTGATGAAGGCATGAATGAGGATCTCAGCAGCCTGAGGGGTGAGGTAGTGGCGGACACGGGTAATGTTGCGGAGGTGAGGGTAGCAACAACAACAACAAAATTACATTTATAGAGTGCCTTTCACGTCGGGAGGACGTCCCAAGGCACTGAACAATTAGATCGGGATGTGGGAGAGGAAAGACAGTTGAGGATCAAACTCACATCTTGAAGACCTGATCAGGTGCTATTATTAAATGCAAGGATTAATATTATTATTATCATCATTTGAAAAAGCTACCCCTTTCGGGCAAATATTTGGATGCTGTGATTCAAGTCATTTTATACTACAATACCTTGAAAGTGGGGAGTTTAGGACCCAGCGGGAATACATTACTCGATTTGTTACCAACCTGCAGCTGAGGTAAGAGCTCCTGGATTGATTGTAAAAGGAAAAAATGTTGCGTTGAAGCTCCTCTGTAACTGTTTCCAGCAGCTTTATTGGGAATGAAAGGTAAACACACAAGTGACACTAGTTGAACTTAAAGTACATTTGGTGTAGCTGCGAAGTTATTTGGAAAGTTGTCAGTAGAGTCATGAAAATGAGTCATGCGTAATTTAACTTTTTTAAAAAAAAACCAAGGCACTTGCCTCTGTGTCCGCTAGGATTTGTTTTCTTTCGGTTTCTTTTCTCCCGGCAGCTTAACTTATTCGACTAAAACAAAAGCAGAAATCGCTGGGAACACTCAGCGGGTCTGATTGATATTTTGTTTTCAAAATTCCTGATCTCTTGTGAATTGTGTCAACCACTGTATTAAACACTGTACGCCTGGAGTAAATGCTTATATGAAGCGGCTTTCTCATCTCCCTAAATTTCAACCATTAAGCACAATTGCTTTAACCTGGATTTTATCTGTCGTTTGAACCTGGACCAGTTCTCGATACGGAAGAAACCCGTGGTTAATGAGTGAGTGAGTTAGACCGGTGACGTAGCAAAACTTTTACTGGATCTTTGGGATTTATTAATTAAATCACTTATTATTGCTATTATTATTTAATAGTGGAAAAGGAGTAGGAATATGGTGCATGCTATTTTATGTGCAATTTATGTAGCAATATATATATATATACTGGACTATATTTTGTTTCTTTTTGCTTTGAAGATTCGACAAGGTTTTGTTCTTGTTATTGAGCTTTCACTCAATAGTTCTTCATGCAATCGTTTCTAATACAGTAATAATAATCTGTGTGCATTCCCCTTTCCCCAAAATGATTTTTTTTGTTTGTTTCTTTTCTTTTAACCCCCCCCCCCACCCCCCGAACAACAAACAAAGCTAATCCTGGGCTCCGTATCACATTGCCCTGAGACGATTGGTGTTTTGAGGTTTGATAGGAATGTTTCCTTTTTAATGTTGCAAGACGATGCATGCACCTTGGGAGTCAGGGGACTTCTCGTCTCTGGCATTTAAAAAGGGATGTGGTGGGGGGGTGGGGGGAAGGAGTTTGGGTTGCCATCCGCTGAATTTTCTTCGCGGTAAACTCGGGTACACTTTCAGCATCCCTCTCCCAAACTCGCAAAATGTGCCTCCAGTTTACGTGATGAATGTCTGTGTCTGACTCTCTCTCACGCACACACACAGTGCAGATCAGCTGGGTCCTGACAGCAATGGATACATTTGTAGCCACAAAAGTATCTGATGTCGCGTCACAATCGCACGCACGCACGCACTCGTCCCGCCCTGAACGTCACAAAAGCTCCCACGCAATTCACTCGCCCCGCCCCCAAGATGCCCCTCCTCAGTGGTCGCCACCGCACGTCCATTCCCCCTTGCCCCCCACCACCCCGGCTCCCTGTCGCCCCGCGCGTCACAATAGCACCTACTCACACGCCCCGCCCTCGATCGTAGCGCCCTACGTCACAATAGCACTCACCACCCACCCCAACCCACCCCGCGCGTCGCAACAGCATTCACATACTCGCCCCGCCCCCTCCCCCGCTCCTCCCCCTAACCCCTCGCCCCGCCCCTCCTCGCCCCCTCCCTCGTCCCGCCCCCCCCGCCACACGCGCGTGCGCGTTCACGTCACAATGGGCGTGCGGCTGGCGCGCTCCGAGCTTTGTTACACTTGCCCTGAGAGAGCCCCACGTGAGGCTGGAAAACGCGCCAATTAGTCTGAGCTCAGGCCGGCAGCCTCTCCCCCCCCCCCCCTCCCTCAGCAGGTAAAGGGAAGGAGCTGCCACCGCCGGCTGGCTTTGCACTCACTCACTCTGTCTGTCTGTCTGTCTGGGGGGTCAGTGGCTGGCTGGATGGTGAGAAAGTCAGAAGGGAGAGAGAGAGAGAGAATCGCCACAACGTGTGTAACTGCTGTTCCTTAATTGAAAGTCGACCGTCGTGTGAGGAAGCCACCAAAGTGCCACGAGTGTGATGGCTGGGATTGCACTGGGGGTTGGGTGGGGTTAGACTCGAGGCTTGGCTGGTTGCTCCGTCTTGGCTTTCTCTCTCTGGGCACTTGTGGGAGAACAGCCCGTGGCGAAGACATTTTAATCCGTAGCCGCACGACTGACTCCCCGGTTACTGTTAATTTGGGGGCGGATTGTCGAGTTGTATCTGCTGTGTTTGGCTTCATTGTTTTTAAACTTTTTATTTTGAGGACACCCAGAGCAATGGAATCTACCCCCCATCCCGCCCGCCCGCCTGCCCCCCGCCTGCCCTGCCCTCCCTCCCTCCCTCCCCCCCGCCCGCCCTCCCTCCCTCCCCCCCGCCCGCCCTCCCTCCCTCCCCCCCGCCCGCCCTCCCTCCCTCCCCCGCGTCCCCCCACCTCCCCCCCGCCCGCCACTGCCCGCCCGCCCTCTCCCCCGCCCACCCTCCCGCCCTCTCCCCCCGCCCACCCGCCCCACCTTCCCTCCGTCCCTCAAACTTCCCCCCGCACCCCCACCTCCCCCCCGCCTGCCCTCCCCTCCCTCCCGCCCACCCCCCCCTGCCCGCCCGTCCTCCACCCCGCCTGCCCTCCCGCCATCTCCCCCCGCCCGCCCGCCCCACCTTCCCTCCATCCCCCCACCTTCCCCCCTGTCCCCCCACCTCCCCCCAGCCTGACCTCCCGCCCTCCCCCCAGCCTGACCTCCCACCCTCCCCCCAGCCTGCCCTCCCGCCCTCCCCCCCGCCCGCCCCCCCGCCCCAGATGACAATTGAACTGTTCCATGATAATCGCTGTCCAAGTTTTTACACACACACACCACATACTCGTATAAAACAACAACACATTTGTTTATCGCCTTTCACATTGGGCGGACGCCCCCAGGTGCCAGAAGGTCAGTATTCCAGTATACCGACCTAGGGTAGGGATTGGGGAGGGTGGAGAGCAGGGGTATGGGAGAGGAGGTTGATCGAAGGCACAGTCAAAAGAAAAAGGGTCTTGAGATGGGACGTAAAGGAGGGCGCGAGACAGAGGGATTGCGCGTTGGAGTTCCAGAGTTTGGGGGCAGAGTGACTGAGCGGGCGGGGCAGGTGACACGAAGCAGGCCAGAGCCTGTTGAGCAGAGGAAGCGGGCGGGCGGGCAGGTTGGTAGGGGGTTAGGATCAGGTTGCAGGTAGTTAGGAGCGAGGTCGTGGAGGGCTTTGAATGCGAGAACCAGGACATGCATACAATATAAATATATATACGCATAATTGCTTTTTTTGTTCCCTTTTGGTTGAATGGATGCATTGAGAATATGAAGGACAAGTTAGTTTCACATTAATTTGTGTTGCCCCTTTGTCTCCCCAGCAACTGTAAGGAGAGATGATGCATTTCTTGTTTTGCATTTCAAATTTCTAAAACATCTAAACAAAGCTTAGTTGTGTCCCCCCCATCAAAAATCATACATTTCATTAGGGCTATGTTAGTTAGGCCCATTGTGCCAATGCCTGCTTAACACATTTACACATAACCAATTTTTTTTAATGACTTTCCCAACAGCAAAGAGAACCTGAGAAATCATACCACTGTCCCATACCTCACTTTTTTGATTTTTGAAAGTATCAAAAATGTTCTGTTAAAGCTATATTAGGTTTTGGACAATCAATCCATTTTCTGAATGAGAGTATTTGATATCTGGTCCTATTTTTAATTCAGCAAGGAAGGCTCTTATCTCCATATAACCATACTTTGCCTTAGTTGAGGAGTTCTGGATTGATCTGCTTCAATCCCATCAGCATCTGAAGATGTCCTTCCTCTTTGACCACGCTTTCGGTCACCTCCTATGCTCCACAACATGATGTCGAACTCCGCCAATGTTAAGAGCTTTGATATTTCACATCAAATAGCGCCCTGTGTGAAGGGCGCTATCTGAGGCCGCAAATTGTTGTTTTGAAAATTTCTGTGTGAGAACTCGTGATGTTTCTCTGAAGCATCCTGATTGATTCATTGTGCTAATCAATTTGTGTTGCCGGTTTTGACATACATTTCCTTCTGTCGCAAATAGTTTTAAGTCATGGAGTTGAGTTGGAAATTGTCGAGATTCAAGCATCGCTGAATTGTACATTGAGTGAAAATACCCTTTTCTGGCCGTGCAACAACAACAACTTGCACGTGTGCGGTGCCCTCCACACCGGGTGGTATCTCAGAGTGCTTAAGCCATGTAGGCTATTGCCATTTAAATTAGCCTCAATCCCCAGAGCTGCCAACCAGTACGTTTTTGCCGTATTTAGTATGATAAATTGCAGTAAATACTAGTATGATTTTAACAAGAAAAATCATACTACCATCATACTAGTATTTATGGTAAAACATTTTTTTTGTAAAATCCGAATTTTGGAAATTCCATGCTCCGTCTGTCTATCTCTCCTCTCTGTCTCAGTCTCCCTCTGTGAGTCTCTTTCTCTCTCTTTCCGTGTCTCTTTCCGTCTCTCTGTCTGGTACGCGCTCTTTCCCTCTGTCCCTCTCTGGATCTCTCTCTCTCTCTCTCTGTGTCTCTCTCTCTTTGAGTCTCTCGCTGTCACAATCTCACTCACAGTCTCTGTCTCTATCTCAGTCTCTTTAACTCTCTCTCCCTGCCTTCAATAGCAGTGCTACCTACCTTATGCCGTGGGTGATATACTGTAAATGTTAGCGCTAGGCATTACTGGGAACGATTTTTTTCATATATGGAAACACAGTAGGGACCTCCATCTTAATGCAATTTTTGCTTAAAAAGGGGTTTTGAAGTCCCATTTTACTTGGCATCTTTTTGCGCTGTAATTTTTTCATTAAGTACCGGTAGGTTCTGGGGAAAATACTTTTTTTTACTACAAAAATACTGTTTTTAGCTTTCAGGAATACTTTGTTTTGTTAAAAAAAGGTTGGAAGCTATGAATCCCCCTCGCTTCCTGATTTTCATTAGTCAATTTGCTGTTTAAGAATGAAAAATAAGTTGGTTTTGTGGCCCATTCTTGTGGGTAGTCACTTGCTACATCATTACAAACAGAAACCTTATTGATTTTTCTAGTTTGCCCCACATTTCGCCGTAATGTAATCAATTATGTTTCCTCTGTAGCTGAAATAATTTAGCTAATTTATTCATTTGTAATTCCACTGTTTGAATATTTCTACAGGTGCTGGCAGCTCTTTGGTACCATGATCAAAAGGTAGATTTGTGCTGGTCCAGTTATGTGTGTAATATAATACTGTACAGTACTATAGTTTCATTTGACTTGTGTTAATTCCATTGGAGGTATTTGGTTGAAATGAGAGGTGGGAAAGTTTGAATCTTTTATTTCCTTGCCTACAAGGTCATATCTTTCTTCACAGGTGATTGTATTTATTTGTGTTTGATCAGCCGGATGTCTCAACAAAGACTACAAATAGGACCTTTCATTTACCTGGTCTGTGTGGTCCCACCCGGTTTGCAATTCATTACTTAGCCACCAACAAGGTTTTATTGTACTTTCACTCAATTTGAAGCCAATACTTTTCTACCTTTTTAAATGTGCACTGGTTCATTGCACTGGTACATACACTTTTCTTCCTATTGCTGTATGTTTATGTTGGAATACATCTTCTATTCGTTAGTCCTTGTACTTAACTATTCTGACTAACACTATGAATATATTTCCTAATCATCCAGCTACATTTATTGAAGTAAATAGTAAAGATGTAGTTGGCTGAGTCATTTATAGAACCTCTGACTGATTCTAAGGTCATTATTCTCGCCCCAGCTACTGCTGAGGGCTTTCCATTTATCAAAAGTAACATAAAATATAAAAATATTTCCAGTTGGGTTTGCAGTTGTTTAGTTGTTCTGATGAAAGCCTTTTCAATTTCAAAATACTGTACTATAGTTCAATTAACAAAAATGGTGAAGTATAATAATAGTAACCAAACCCATGAAATAAAACACCTGATGACGGTTTGATGGTTTTGGAACAAATATTTTTTGGTTTAAGCAAATGGTTACACAACTTTATTCAGAACTGTGTAAAATGCATACTTTTGACTCCCCCGCTCCCCCTCCTGTTTTGTGCACAGATCCCATAATTGTTTTGCGGATAAATACTGGAATAACATGGCAGAAGACTGGGAGGCAGAGTTCGCAACTGAACCCACTGCAGTTCTTCCACCGTTCTATAACATGGTACGGTCGACAACAACTTGCATTTAAATAGAGTATGGTAGCTTCCCAGAGTGCGTGACATTGGTGGGGACTGGGCCTGGGGGAGTAGGAGGTGACTAGGCACAATTGAACAGGAAGGTCTCCAGACACTGCCTGAAGATGAGGAAGGAAAGCGTTACAGAATTTTGGGACGTAGTGGCTGAAGGCGCCATCGTCAATGGTGGAATGGAGGGCACGGGAGATGTGCAGAAGGCTGGAGCTAGTCGAGTGTAGGCAGCGGGTTGTGAGTTGGGGTTAAGGAGGTGCCAGGGCCTGAAGGGATTTGAAAATGAGTCTTATTTACGGTCTGTTTGGTGATAGGGAGCCAGGCTACACTGGTGTGATGGATGTAAGGAGTTTAGTGTGGAGGTGAGTATGCGGGTGGCGGAGTTTTGTATTAGTTGTATCCCGTGCATTGTGGAATTGGGGAGACCAGCAAAGAGGGCAATGTAACATAGTTGGAGGAAAGTGGTCCTGGTCAGGGACCAGATGTGGACAAGGAAGGGCAGCAGCGGGTCGAACCTAACACCTAGGTTGTGCACTGGTTTATTAAGTCTGAGGGATAGGTCGGGGAGGTTGAGGAGGTTAGAGCCACAGGATAGAAGATATTGACAGGAGGCAATAAGTACAGCTTCCGTCTTGCCAACATTCAGTTGTAGAACGCTTGCGCTCATCCTGGCACTGATGTCTGCCAGACAAGCCGAAAGATCATCGGTAGACCTGGAGTCACGTTTTGAGATGTAATTGGCAGAGCCTTCAGTTCGTATGCCCCCAAACTCTCAAACTCTCTGTTTTGACTCCTCTTTCTGTCGTTCAAGCTTTTCTCAAAAACTACCTCTTTTGAGCATGTCTGCTGCATCCCTCTTCTCTCCCCCCCACCCACCCCACCCAAGCTTGGTGTCCAACCCCATCACTATGAAGTGCTCAAGAGGTTACACCTAGGGCATTTGCAAGAACAACTTACATTGATATATTTTAAAAATATATATTTTCTACTACATACTGAATGCTTGTTTTTCTCCAATCTAGGCTGGCCTGAGATCTCCAGTGAAGGAGGATGCGATCAATGGTAATCAGATATTTGGGTCAAAAGGTAGGGTATTGTAGCGTCTTTCAGTGACATACGCATTTGAGATCAACACCAATTTGTGTAAAATCCCACGTGGTTTGGGAATGGGGTGTGGGGGTGGAGGGAAGGATAGCCCTACAGAAGTAGACTAACTGAAGCATTTATTGGGGTCAGCAATCCTGTTAGTCTTCTCCCTCCATCATCTCTTAAAAATATCAGTTAGCCACACCCCATATAGGATTTGCTCCCCATTGGCAGTGGGGCTCACCTCAAGCGCAATGTTGGGGCAGATTAAGTATCCTGCCTGAACTTTGCCAAGCTCTGAGTCCTTGGGATTCAGTGGCCAAGCGCGGTTGCCACTCAACAGAGAAATTATGAACTTTGCTCTTCCCACGGTGGCCTTGGCTGATCCTGCGCTTACACCCGCCAGCACAAACCCATATGGTAAAATTATCGAAGCATAATTGAGGCGGTAAATAATGCAACTGTTGAACAATCCCCAGAATTATTTTTAAAATAAATGTCTGTAAGAATGAGTGTGGAAAGTGAATACAATCAAGTCCTGGACTAGACTTTAACCACCTCCAATCCATTAGGTTATATACATCTCTATTCTCTTATCCCAATATTAATGAAGGATTCCCCCAGATTTATTCTATTATACCTCTTCTGGATATTCACCTCCTCCCCCAACATACAGAACAAATGCACAAATCTGTGTATTTTGGCATGGTTTGCATCTATTCTTATATCCAGCTCATTCAGGTGGGCAAAATTATTTAACAGTGTTCTAACTCAATCCTCTGGGTTTTAAAAAAAAAATTATTAATTTATGTCGAGGGATTGTGGAAATTGGCTCCCGTGTCCATACACTTTACAGAGAATTTCTTTGAGATGTTTTGATGTGATAAGATTCTATATCAAATACAAGGATTGTTATTACTGTTCTCAAACGGGATACCTATCCAGTTCTAATAAGAAACTTTAATTGGGGATATCATAGCATCGTTAAAATATTTCAAAATCGAATTAAACAAAACACAAGTGAATAAACGTAGCAAACAAAATCTGAGCGTTTAACTTGATTGCGTAATTTATCCCATGCCCACTGAAGGTGAGAAAAGGAGGAAACTTTACAACAAGTCTTATCTATTCGAGAGAGAGAGAGAGAACATATGCTTTCTTAATCACTATTAAGTGCTGTGTACCTTTGGTAGGCTAATTGTAGGGTGTCTGGTGCTGAAATGCAGTGTATGCGACCAGGGCTCCCTCTGCCTCCTCGTCCTCCTTGACCTGTCTGCTGCGTTCGACACAGCCGATCACACCATCCTCCTACAACGTCTTTCCTCCCACCTCAACCTTCAAGGCACAGTCCTTGACTGGATCCATTCCTACCTGACCCACCGCCTACATTTTGTATCTTCCAACGGTTTCTCCTCAAACCCCCGCACAGTTTCTCACGGTGTCCCCCAGGGCTCTGTCCTCGGCCCCCTCCTTTTCACCATTTACACGCTCCCTCTGGGTGATATCATCTGCAAACATGGGGTAAATTTCCACATGTATGCGGACGACACCCAGCTGTACCTTCCTGCCTCATCCCTCAACCCCCAGACCATCGATGTTCTGACAGCATGTCTGTCCGACATTGAGTCCTGGACGAGGGACAACTTCCTCCAATTGAACGTGAGCAAGACCGAGGCCCTCCTGATCGGCTAAAGCCAGCGCCTCCGCACATCGGGCGCTGCCAGCCTCAACATCCAAGGCTGTACTCTCCACCTCACAAAGCCAGTCAGGAACCTCGGTATCACGTTCGACCGTAAACCCTCCTTCCTCCCCCACATCCGCGCCTTGACCGGCACCGCTTATTTCCACCTACGCAACATCGCCAGGCTCCGCAATTATCTCACCCCCCACGCTGCCGAAACACTCGTGCACGCGTACATCACCTCAAGGCTGGACTACGGAAACTCCTCGTCGGCCTCCCCAGTTCCTCCATTCACAGGCTGCAGGTCATCCAAAACTCTGCAGCCCGTGTACTATCCCGCACCCGCCTCCGCGACCACATAATCCCCACCCTCGCCCGTCTCCACTGGCTCCCCATCCTCCAGAGGATCGAGTTCAAAATCCTCGTCCTCACCTTCAAGGCCTTACACGGCCTTGCCCCACCCTATTTAACCGATCTACTCCCCCTATAAGCCCACCCAGACCCTCCGTTCAGCAGGACTTGGCCTGCTCCAAGCCCCCCGCCCGAACCGCCCCACCATCGGAGGCCGGGCTTTGAGCTTCTCCGCTCCCACCCTATGGAATTCCATCCCCCAATCCCTCCGCCTTGTTTCTTCCCTTTCCTCTTTCAAGGCCGGTTTGAAGACTTTCCTCTTCGACCGTGCCTTGTGTTCCCCCCCGAACTTTTCGACCTCCCCCTACATGTTTCACCCCTTCCCGAACACTCCCCTCCCAGTTCGGGTCACACGCCTCCTGTGCAGCGTCTTAGGACGTCCTCCTGACGTGAAAGGCGCTTTATAAGTTTAAGTTGTTTTTGTTATTGTATGCAGCACCCTATAATATTAACAGTATGCTAAACCCCAGTTCAAAATTCGAAACTGGATAGAGAGTGGGTAGAATTGTTTTATAAAAGTCTATACACCTGGAAATCAGTCGAATGCTATTTGTCGCGTGTTTACATGATTTTAAAATTGGGAATTCTCTCATTCTGAAATTGGCTTCATCCATTTATATTGACTACTTGGGAGAGAGTCCTGATTGAATTTGACAGCGTAATAATGCGTCACAGATTTCTCTAGCTAAGGAATATTTCCAGTCTTTCATGCGATCCTGAAATTTGCATTTCGTTTGTAGAAATAAATTGTTTGGTATTTTCTAGAAAGAAATGTAGTTTTGTTGTAACAGTAAAAATCCTCAAAAGTGAAGTTTTTTTTAATTTATAGTGTAGGTTTGTGTTGAAACTCTGATTACGTATATCAACTTTTTTGTTCTCTTCGCAAATTCTTTGCTTGTCTGCCTCCCCAATTCCTCCCTCCATAGGCAGCATATCATCCAGAACTCTGTAGCCCATATCCTCTCACGCACTAGGTTCTGTGCATATCACCCCACCCTTACCCAACTCCGCTGGCTTCTCATCACACAGAGGATACAGTTCAAGATCCTGGTCCTTACCTTCAAAGCTCTCCACGGCCTTGCTTCCCCCTAACTCTGTGACCTCCTAACCCCCTATCAACCTGCCCACTCCCTCCACTCAGCGGGCTCCGGCCTGCTTCACATCCCCCGCATCGCTTGCCTCCTTGAAGACCCACTTCAAGACCCTCCTCTTTGACTGTGGTTTCGATCAACCTCCTTCCCCCACCTGCCCTCCACCATTCCGATTCCCTACCCCCAGCTCAAGTCTGAAATACTGTCAGTCCAGCACCTGGGGATATCCTCCCGATGTGAAAGGTGCTATACAAATGTAATTTTATTGTTGTAGATACGGGTAAACTATTTCCTCTGACAGGGGAATCCAGCATAACGGGAGATCATCTTCAAATTAGAGCTAGGCCATTTAGGAATAAAATTAAATCACAATTTTGCACCCAAAGGATAGTGGAAATCTTGAAGGTTTTCTCCAAAAGGCTGTGGATGCTGTATCCATGAGGTGGATAGCTGTTTATTAGGTCAGGGTATCGAGGGATGCAGAGCAAGGGTGGCTAATTGGAGTTGAGGTACAGATATTGTAGAATGGCAGACCAGGCTTGCAGAGCTGAATGGCTTACTCCTGTTCCTATGTGCAGCAATAGAATAATAAAAATCTTGACATCACCACTTCAGTGAACAAAAACAAGTATTGCTAAAGAAAATACTGCAGGTGCTGAAAGTCTGAAACAAAAACAGAAATTGTTAGGAACATTCAGCCTTTTCAGGCAGCATCTATGAAGAAAGGAAACGTTGAGTAATATGTATATTATGTCAACTTTATTATACTATATCAACAATTAAACATCTCAGTTGTTAGAGAACTCGCCTCGCGATTGAGAAACCTTGGTTCGATTCCAGACGAGAAAGCATGGGCAAATTTCCTTAATCCACATCCCTGGGGAAAAAAATAATAAATTTCAGTGTGGTACGCTGCTGTGCGCAATTAATTGTTGCATTTTGCCCATAAACATAGTCAATTCATTTTACAGTATATTGTATGAAGAGCTTTAAGTCGTCTAGAAGACGTGAAAAGCACTATATCGAATGCAAGGATTATCATTAAAAATAATCCTTGCATTTGAAACTCAGCAGCCAGGTGTGGTTGAATTGAATGACTAAATTATTATTTATACTGTATTATTATAAAACATTTATAATGTTTTGCCACTAGGTGTCACTTTTGCTTTGTAAACACTGTAATGTTCCTGACATACATACTTGTGTAGCTTTAATGTCTGGAGTGGCCAGGGCAGATGAGAGGATATTCATTGATACTCCTGACTGTTCAGTTCTTTGAGAATGTCTTCCAGACCTGAAAGGTGCTTTCCAAAATGTAAATTTGTTGTATCAAATATAAATGATGTCTGAAGTGGCCTGTGTTAGTATTATAGCTGACGCATCCTAGCAAAATTACAACAAAATTACATTTGTACAGCGCCTTTCACAATGGGAGAGGCACTAGACAAGTCAGTGGTTCAGATCCTAGCAGGGATCAGGGAAGGTGGAAGGAAGGGAGAAGGGGGGGCGGTTGACCGATGGGACCTTCGTAGAGGAGAATCGAAGGCGGTACTTGAAGGAGGCCAGGGAGGGGAGGGATTGCAGGATGCAGTTACAGAGGTTGGGGGCAGAGTGGCTAAAGGCTCGCCTGCTGATGGCAGGGTGGGTGTGTTGGGGGACGAGGTGGGGACGAGCAGCTTGGTAGGGGGTTAGGAGGTCACAGAGGTGGGCGGGCAAGGCGATGGAGGGCTTTCAAGGTGAGAACCAGGATCTTAAATTGAATTCTCTGGGACATTTTTCGTTGTGGAATAGTAGGATTGCAGAACTGAGATGATGTCAATTGTGCTGTGCCTTAGCAGTGGAGATGTCTGAAATGGGTGTTCTTTATGGAACTGAAAACTAAACCACCACCGTTTCCTAACAAGGTGCATATTTGAAACCTAGTTATGTTGGCCACTTTCAAATCAGTGCCCAAAAAACCTACTCCAGTGTAAATTTAGCAATCTACTGAAATTAATATTTAAATACTTTTTTTAAAAGAAAGCTGTGTGCTTTAGTTGGTAACAGTCTCAATTCTGGGTTAGGGAGATGGATCAGACTTTTTTATGGGGCAGATAAAATAGTATTTTGTGCCTGCATAATAACTTTACAAACTCCATATATTTAGGATCCTCCACGTTAGCCAGTGTCTCAGAGCGTTTAACAATGTTGGAGCCCAAGGACAAGCCATGGAGGTGGGAGAAATTGACCATCAGCTCACTAGAAGAGACAGGTCTTCAGGCTCGACCTGAAAATGGGGAAGAAGGGGGTGAGGAGTTCAGGGAGGGAGTTCCAAAGTTTCGGGGTGCAGTGGCTGAAAGTATGGCTGCCAAAGGTGGAACGGAGGATTCGGGGGACGAGGAGGCCAGACCCAGTAGAGGGGAGGCGGCAGACTCTGCTGTGAGGAGAAAGGACGTTAGAGAGGTCGGAAGTGTGTAGGAGTGGAGGGATGTGAATCCCTCCAGTCGAACACTGGACTGAGAATCTTGAAGTCAATCCGCTCTTTGGAGTTTGGCAAGGACTGGGGTAATCGAGGTACAAAATTTGATGTGGGTGAGAAGGCAGGCGGCGGAGTTTAGGATGAGCGAAATTTGTGAATGGTGGAGGAGGGGAGACCAGCGAGGAAGGTGTTAGTGGTCCAGCTGTGCGGTGACAAAGGTTTTAGCTTTTTGACAGCTAGGGGTGTGGTATTTATGGAGACGAGCAATGTGACGGACATGGAAGAAAGTGGTGCTGGTGAGGGAAGTGGGGGAAGGAAGTATAACTGGGGATCGAACCTGATGCCTAAGATGTGCACGGTTTCAAAAAGTTTTAAGGACATTTCTGGTAGTTTGAGGCGATTGGAACCGTGGGACAGAAGATGTCGACAGGAGCCAAAGAATATGGCTTCCGTCTTGTTGATGTTTAATCCAGCTATTCATGTCCGACAGACAAGCTGACAGAACATCAGGGGACTGTGGGGTCGCAACTGGAGGCAGAAAAGTACAGTCATCTTTTGTGTGGAAATTAACCCCGTGTCTGTGGAAGACAACACCGAGAGGGGGCATATTGATGAGGAAGAGAAGTGGACTGTGCTGAACATGGTGTAGAGGTCCAGGAGGACGAGAAGGCAGTGGGAACCCTGATCACAGATAGAGGACACCGTTTGTGATTTTCACAAGCTCTGTACTTGTGGGGGTGGGGGCGCGGAAGCCAGACTGGAGTAGTTCGAGTAGGGTGTGGAGGGAGAGGCGTGCGCCTCTCAGTTGATTGGCCACAATGCGTTCTAGTGCTTCAGCAAAGAAGGGCTGGTTGGAGATCGGGCGTCAGTGGCTGAGATTGGAGGGGTCGAGGGTTTTTTAAGGAGAGCGGTGATGATGCCGGTTTTGAAGGGGAGTGGGACTGATCCTGAGGAGAGGGACTGGTTAATAGTGTCTGCCAGCAGTGGGCACAGGAGGGTGAGCTGGGTGATCAGTTGTTGGGTGGAGAGGGGGGCGAGGCAGCAGGTGGGTGGTTTCATTGTGGTGACGGTAGATGAGGAGGTGGAAAGAGAGATAGGGGCAAATGAATGTAGGATGAGGGCTGTGCTAGGACCTGAGGGCGGGGTGAGTGAGGGAGACGGAATGGGCGTGTTAGTGAGCGACACGGGGCAGAAGAATGAGGTTCCCAGGTAGATGTTGTCAATTTTGGAGATAAGGAAGTCCATAACCTCTTCACAGACTCTCCTTGTCGACCACCACTTTGATCATCTTCCCCCCCACCCGCCCTCCATCCCTCCTGATCCCAACCCTCATCTTGTCTCAAAATCCTCCGATTTGATGTCGGTGTAAACTGAAGACAGAGCTTGATGTGGGACTTAGAACACAATTTTCTGACCCAGTGACCATGAGTGAGATAGTCAGACTGTATAGACTCTAAAATTAACATTTTTCTTAGTGGGGATAAGAGGCAAAGGATGGAACTATTTTCACTGACTACTGAAGCTCTGAGGAACCTTTATGTGCACTTTCATGTTGCTATTGAGGAAAATCCTTACAATAATAAGTGCTTGAAGACTTTAGGGTGGTTGGTATGTTGTTTAGCTCTTGGCACAATGTGCGTTTGATTTCCTTTTAAGGTCCTGAAGCAACAAATTTTGGGAAGAGATGTACATTTGGCAGTAGCACTGGATTTGGTGGATTTGGGAAACAAGGTAAGATCTACACTGAGATGCTCTTAATCTGCTTCACTCTCTCGTCTATGTGTTCCTTCAGTAAAAGTGTTTGTGTTTTTCCATTGATGTCAATCTTAGTTTTAACTTATTGGTACCAACATGCTAGAATGAAAATGATGGCTGTTTCAGTGCGGTTTGGTAGGATTCATCACTTCATTTATTGTTAGAAACATTACCAACATTAACTCTCCATAATTACTTATTTGTATGTCTGTAAGTAATAGCATGTGTGTGGGCCAGTAAGCTGTACAGGCCAGTAATAAATTTTAATGAGCACTGTTTGTATCCAGTTAATACTTTTGCTTTTTGATTTTCTCTTAAGATTTTGAAGCAAGAAATTCTCTTCACAGAAGGCCAATCAATGAGTGCATATTCTCAAGCTAGACTTTGCCTGCCAAGTTGGATTTGAATGGCCTTAGGGAGGAAATATCCTCCGTCCCTCCTGATCCCAACCCTCATCTAGTCTCAAAATCCTCCGATTTGATGTCGGTGTAAACTGAAGCCAGAGCTTGATGTGGGACTTAGAACACAATTTTCTGACCCAGTGACCATGAGTGAGATAGTCAGACTGTATAGACTCTAAAATTAACATTTTTCTTAGTGGGGATAAGAGGCAAAGGATGGAACTATTTTCACTGACTACTGAAGCTCTGAGGAACCTTCACGTGCACTTTCATGTTGCTATTGAGGAAAATCCTTACAATAATAAGTGCTTGAAGACTTTAGGGTGGTTGGTATGTTGTTTAGCTCTTGGCACAATGCTTCTTGTGCGTTTGATTTCCTTTTAAGGTTCTGAAGCAACAAATTTTGGGAAGGGATGTACATTTGGCAGTAGCACTGGATTTGGTGGATTTGGGAAACAAGGTAAGATCTACACTGAGATGCTCTTAATCTGCTTCACTCTCTCGTCTATGTGTTCCTTCAGTAAAAGTGTTTGTGTTTTTCCATTGATGTCAATCTTAGTTTTAACTTATTGGTACCAACATGCTAGAATGAAAATGATGGCTGTTTCAGTGCGGTTTGGTAGGATTCATCACTTCATTTATTGTTAGAAACATTACCAACATTAACTCTCCATAATTACTTATTTGTATGTCTCTAAGTAATAGCATGTGTGTGGGCCAGTAAGCTGTACAGGCCAGTAATAAATTTTAATGGGCACTGTTTGTATCCAGTTAATACTTTTGCTTTTTGATTTTCTCTTAAGATTTTGAAGCAAGAAATTATCTTCACAAAAGGCCAATCAATGAGTGCATATTCTCAAGCTAGACCTTGCCTGCCAAGTTGGATTTGAATGGCGTTAGGGAGGAAATATCCTCTCTTAGTGATGCACAGTCACTTTGAAGGATCAGATTTTTAAAAAATCAGCTGCGATTGAGAATGTTAAAATGTGTTTGGAATTGATTTTAATTTTAAATTCTGCATTTTCGCACTGAAGCTAATCTTTAGATTTCCCCTGTTAAATTAACAACAACAAAATTATGTTTGTATAGTGCCTTTCATGTCGGGAGGACATCCCAAGGCGCCCAACAATCAGTGTCTTGGAACCGAACTGGGGTTGGGGAGGGTGGAGGGGAAGGAAGGGTGACTGATGACGGTCACAATTGAGGGTCTTGAGGCGGGATTTGACAGAGCCTTGGCAGGGTCGAGACGGAGGGATTGCGGGATGGAATTCCGAAAGCTGGGGGCAGAGTAAGTGCCTGCCCGATGGTGGAGCAACCTGGAGCCCGCTGAGCGGACGGGTTGGTAGAGGGTTAGGAGGTCACACAGATGGGGGGCAGGTGGGGGGGGTGAGGGCTTTGAAGGTAAAGAAATTACAAGCTAATATTGCATTTTTCTTTAAATTTTAAGGATCTGGAGATGGGAATGGCTTTGATCCAAATAGCAGCTATATATTCGAGAAACAGCCCGGTGAGTTCTATGTTTTAGTGCTACCAAGAATAAAATTTGGTAGCCAGTGTTGGGATTTCCGATCCCGAGAGTTCAAAATAATGACCCAACAATCCTTAATAAAGGTATAGTGATTCAATTATTATAAACAATAAAACATGTTACAATAAAAGAATCACACTACCAGTTCTATGTAGAATACAGTGCTGGATTCAGGCTGTTACACCATAAGTAAGGTTCAGACTTCTCACAATACTCACTCCTTCTAACTTTCCTTCTCTAACTGACCCTTCTCTGCCGTAAAACAAAACAACTGGAACCATGATCCGTTCCAGTTCTGGACAACAGTGGCAGGCTGGAGATCTGGTTTACCCTGAGACACTCCCCAACTGTTGTAATGAGCCACTCTTTCTCTCCTATCTTTATACTTCTCGACCATAACTAACTCAGCAAGTTGATCACTTGGACAGTGTCCAGAAGCGATGTCAAAGCCAGACTATCTAAAGGTCAGAGTTGTAGAGAGTTGTTCGCCTCCCTTCTTTTCCCAGACCTTGAGATGTCTCTCCTGCTACTCACTTGGCAATTTCCCAAATTAGTACAATCCTTTGCGCCTTTGTTAATTGAGTCCTCTGTCCCTATCTATATCTCGAGCCGCTCTCCTTCAATTTTTTCTTTATCCTAGAAGCTTCTAATGTTATTGCACTCCTTGGATTATTGGCATGGACCAGTACCCAAGGTTGTCTCAGCGCAGGGGAATGTGCACCTGGTGTTTTGTGTAGACAGGTTGTTTCTTTCTCTCCCTTTTGCTCAAGGTTGCTGACCATGCCTGTGGAAAGATTGTTTTAATTGGTGTCTGATTGGAACTAACTACAATTAATTTTTAATGCAGTACCTCCATATCCCAACACCAGTGACCTTTGAGTCTTAGACTAGCTTAATTCCTTGTTTGATGACATTTTTAGTATTACAGCAGTTATGTTCCCGGCCTTTTTTCTTCCTCTTTTGTTTAAATCTTTTACATTTCATGATGTCCATCACTGTTGCAGCCATTGCGTTTTGGTGAGTGAGTGCCTTTAATTGATGATGAGCTATTTCAGTTTGTATTAATAGACAGATGTAATGTAGTATGTTTTCAATACCCGGTTTTTGATACTACATTATATAATAATATTGTTGTAATGCAGTTACAGTTTTGCCAAAACGACAATAAATGAAAGTGAATTTGGCAGCAGAGTTATTGGAGGATGTGGCTTTGGAAGAGGTAACCGTGGGGGATTTCCAAGATCCAGTCCACAGAATGGTACTGACCATGGAAATGTACAGACACTGTTTAGCTCTTCGCTTTCCTTGGTTCTGTGTTTTTTTTCCTTCTGTGCTCTGTTGCAATTCTTGGCAACATTGTTAAGGTACTTTCTAAAAAGAAAATTGAGCATTTTGCCCACTAAATAAATACACAGTTGATTCACCATTCTGTGAAGAGCTTTCCTTTGAAGTCTCGGATTTCCTCCTAAGAATCCGCATTAATCCAATAAAACCACTATATCAAATTTGGGGATTATTATTTTTTTTAGGAATATATTTAGTTTCCTTTTTCTTTCTAAAAGGGTCGTGATGAAAAGGTGGGTGGCATATCTACTTGTTCAATTTAATTTACAGTATTTTCTGTGGTGCTTTGAAATGTCTTGAAGACGTGATAAGGCGCTATATCAAATGCAAAGATTATGATTATTATTATGCCAGGAGCATGGGTTGGAAAACACAACTCCCCGGCCTCTGAATTAAATTCATTGGCGAGCGATTTGTTCAAATAGGCACTTTTTTTTGTTTTCATTGTATATAATTAATATGGACTTTGCGGGATTATGAAATTCTGAAAATAGATGACATTTTTTCATAACCCTCTTCAATTTGTATGCATTTTGAGCTAGATAAGAAAAATAACCATTCAGCAACCCCCTCCTAAGTATGATAAAATAATCTTCTGTACTTGACTGAGAAAGATCAATGTATCATAGGGTATGGATAGTTCAGATTAGAAATTAATTTCTGGTCATTGAATCCACCACTCCTTTAGTCGCGAGAAGACCCTTTTTCTAGATCTCTATTTTTTCCTATCACCAAAAAAAAATCTGAAGGAGAGATTCATAGAACTCCTGCATTTCAAAAATAAGTTAAATCCAGACGAGGTGATGAATAGAGAGAAGACATTTAAAAATGGTTAGTGACACTTAAATCTGAGTTATTCATCAAAGGGGTCTACTTTTTCCGAGTCCTAACATTTATTCATTAGAACTTGCTTTAAATGTTTAGTGTATTGCGTGTGGTATTTGAAGATTTTAAAAAAAAGTTACTTGACCTGGTTTGTGAGATCATAAATGCTAATTTTCTTTGTACAGCCATTGAAAAAGCAAGTGGAGATGGCCCTCCTGTTGGTAGAAGTAGCTTTACTGCAAGGAGAGGATTTACAAATCATCCAGGTGATGTCTTTATTGTCTTATCACATTTTTGAGACTTCTCAAAAGCATTTCACTGAATATATTGTAAAGTGGATTGACTGTATTTGTGGGTGAAATGTGGCAGCCAATTGTGCATAGCAGTGTCCTACAACTAGTTGTGAATTGAGTGACCTTATTTATTTTTTGGAGGTAATTTTACCCTCAGAAAGCGATCCGCCAATAGACTAACAACTGGGTTCCCACTTACTGCTAGGTAAACACAGGTGTGTGTAGTAAGAAAACTTGCCCAAGGTTTTTCCCCCTGGGAATTGAACCCGGGTCCTCTAGCCTTGCCAGGCGAGCGTGCTAACCTCCGTGCTATTACCGTGTTCCAGCTTCGATCAATAGGTGTGTGCTAGATTGGTGGTAGGGGGCTTCAGTTGGCACAAAACTTGGGGGTGGGGTGCTGGGCGGTTTGGAAGGTAATCACCAAGGTTTCTGATAGCATTGTAGAACAGTCTCAACTGCCTATCAACACGTGACATTATGATACCATGTTCTGTATTATTTCTAGGTGATAGGAGTGGATTTAGTTGTGGAAGAGATGGATTCTCTATTACATCTGGAATAAGAGGTAAGATTATTAGGATGTTTTAGCATTTGGCATTTTTATTTGACTGGGGGAGAATTGGTCGTCAAAGCTACTATTACAACATTTCCAAACTGCTGCTTCTCTCTGTCCTTGATACCAAGATCGACATACCTTAGTAACATCAATTTGTATTACTAATTTTAACCGTAATGTTATAATTTTGGATTGCATTTTTTTTAAAAAAGATCAGGAATTAATCAATTATTGATTATTGACTTTCAGGTGGTTATAAAGATCGAAATGAAGACATGTTTTTGGGGTCTGAACGTAAACTGAGAGGTTAGTACAATGAGAGGTGGTTGGTGTTGTACAAAAACTAGTTATATTGTACATTTATGTACAGGTTAAACCCTGGCTGGCCAGATTAATGTGTGGAGGGTGGGGGAGAGTCAAGTGTAATTACAATGCTGCTAAATGCAAAAAAAAAATGCAGTGCCAGAAAACGTCGGCACAATACATTTATTGTCATTTTCTGCATGTGCATTTCTATCATTTGAAAATGTAGTTGTTCACCCATGCTGGATGCCAGAGAAAGGCTGGTGAGGCAGACAACTGTGGGGTCACAAGGGCTAGGATAGTTGGGCCAGATGGGGTTTGTGTGTGGACCCGCAGACATTGTTTTCTGTGGCGGAGAGTTTATTTCGTCTCCACGTCAGGAGAACATATTGAAAAGCTTTACATAGCTAACTGGGAGCCCGACCTGGGCATATGGGAGCTACGGAATGGGGGGTGGGGGAGGGGGGAAAGAGATTAGAAAACATGCTCCAAAAACATGGTCTGAAAGAAAGGGCTTCTAGTTGCCTATAGGGGTGGGGAGGGAGGTTATATTGTCAAACTGGGAATAAGTATAAAAAGTCGCAAAATTGTGCAACTTTTTTCCCCAGTTTAGTTGAATGAAATGTACCAGCTCTCAGCAAAATGCCATTGGATCACAGCTACATTAAATTGCCAAGTTTTTTTGTGTGTTTGTTTTATCTAATCTTCATAGGGAGGGTAAGTGGGGTCACATTGGGGCTGGGTTGACTTGACTCTTAACGTGACGTGCTTGGCAATGGAATGCCAGAATTGAGTTAATTCTTCATGCCTGTCTCCAGTGAGATTTCTGAGTCAGAGTGGTTCTCAATATTTCCGAGGCCCTGGTGAGAACAGATCAGTTAGCCTGGATCGACGGTTGAATTTAGAGGAGCAGAGCAATCTCTTCTTGGTCAGCTTCTATTTATCCTGCAAGTCAAAGCCCTAATGGAGAGGGTGGTCCTAGCTGAACACGCTGCGGAAACTTTTCAGTGAGAACTGTTAATGGCAAGCTATGTGGTTTTAGCTAGCTAAACTCCAGCGGTACTCCGAAGTATAATTCTGTGGTTCTCAAGTCTCTTGCTAACCTATGCCTGAAACTCTGGAATTGGGTAATCAGGTTTTGTACCCCCAGAAGGAGACTGCAACTTCCATTCCACAGACACAGAGAAATTTCCACCTTTAGGTGATGTACATTTGTGAAACTTGTATTATTTGGATACTCAAGCATGGCAATAACTTCATAGAATTATACAGCACAGAAGGAGGCCATTCGGCTCATTGTCTGTGCCTTCTCCAAGTGTTCAAAAACGTCCGTGTATCTTTTTTCCTATCTCTCCCTTCCACCAAAATTATTGCTTTATTAGTGTCTTTCTAAAACCATGTTTCTATTTAGCTCCTTGGACTTCAACTGATTCTGAAGGCAACAATAAAAACCCAGGTAAAACACATTTTCAAACACCTGGTTGTTCGTGTCTTGTGTTGCTTTTTAAAGTAGATACGGCTTTCATTCATTGAACTTTTTATTTCATATTAGTCTTTGTGTTACAGTGGTGAATACCGCTTACATGTGAGGTATAGCGCTAGATGGACCTTGCTGGCTTCTGGACAGCAAAGGAAGTGAAAGGTTGGGTCTCCAAATATACAAACGAGATACTAGAAGTGGCATTTTGTTTGTTTTGTACCGGGGGAAGAAGTGGGAGAATGGATTTAATGGTTGCAGAATGATTTAGTACCCCAAATTGATGGATACATATTTTGGTTGGCATTCTGCATAGTGAGTTCCAAGTCCCAACGTGCCTGAACCCTCAACCTTGCAACTGAGGAAAGATTGGTACAAACTGAGGCAGGCGAATGCATAAAGGGATTAGTGGATTAAAAATTACTGTAAATTCTGTTAATTAACCAACAGATAGCATTCCAGAATCATCGGTAATCCTTTAATTCCATTTTAAAGAGCACCTGTAATAAATAAATAAATAAACAAACAAACAAATAAATAAATATATAAAGACACACACACACACACACACAGTAGAAGCCCGTTTTTCCGTGACTCGATGCACCGGCACTTCTATATAACCGGCACGCCAAAAAGAAGTCCCCATTCGATAAACCGGAGCTTATCCGGAACACTTGCAGTGGAGCATTTGTAAATGCATAAATAATAACATAATATTGCATTGGTACTCACCGTCAAAACTACTCTCCCACGCCCCCCACCCCTGCTGGTAGATGCTGCACTTGAAGCCATGTTGCTGTGGTTGAGGTTTACAGTCCAGTGACTATCCCCAAAATGGAGCACACCAAGTGGGTGGAAAAAAATGGAGCGCGTATGACTTCAAAGTCATACTAGCGGCAAGCCGATAACGCTAGCCGGTAACCCACTTGCAGCTAGAAAAGTCACGCGACTTTAAAATTGCGCTGCCGCCTTTTTCACCCGCCTGGTGCTCCCCCATTCAAAAAAGAATCACTGGACTGTAAACCCCAACCAGCAAAGGTGAGAAGCGCAAGAGAGTAGCCCCAACAACAAGCACCAACACAACATTCTGTCACTATCTGCCATTACTAGGCTTTATAAATAGGGGTATAGAGTACAAAAGTCAGGAAGTGCTGACTAACCTCTATAGGACTTTGGTGAGGCCTCAGCTGGAATACTGTGTTCAATTCTGGTCACCACACTACAGAAAGGATGTGAAGGCATTGGAAAGGGTACAACGAAGATTTACTAGGATGGTGCCAGGATTGAGGGACTTCAGCTATGAGGAGAGGCTAGATAGGCTAGGGTTATTCTCTCTGGAGCAGAGAAGATTGAGGGGAGACCTAATAGAGGTTTATAAGATCATGAGGGGTTTCGACAGGGCAAACAGAGAAAAACTATTTCCACTCGTGGGTGAATCTGTGACTCGTGGTCACAGATTTAAAATAGTTTCAAGGCGCAGTAGAGGGGAGCTGAGGAGAATTTTTTTCACTCAGCGAGTTGTTCGAATCTGGAATGCATTGCCTGAAAAGGTGGTGGAGGCTGATTCGATAACAACTTTTAAAAGGGAATTAGATCTTTATTTAGGGAGAACGGGTCTATTAGGCTATGGGGAGCAGGCAGGGCAGTGGGATTGAATCGCTCTTTTCAAAGAGCCGGCACAGACTAGATGGGCCGAATGGCCTCCTTTTGTGCCGTAAAATTCTATGATTCTATGATTCTACTTAGTCTGGTGTGTATGGTGTGTGTTAAAAGAACTTAAATTTTTTTGTAGTGGGTTTTCGGCTGCGGGCCGCCCGAATATCCGGTAGGCGCTTTGACCGGCATTGGCCAGGTCCCACGGGTGCCGGATAAACAAGCTTCTACTGTGTATGTGTGTGTATATATATATATGTCTCTCTCTCTCTCTCTCTATGTGTATATATATATATATGTATATATGTATACACTCACACAACCAGCACACTACATAATGGTGGTAACTTCTCTCATAGCTATGGCAATTCAGAACATTATTTTGGTTTAGATCCCATGGATAGATCCTGTGTTTGCAGCTGTTTTGTATAAGATATATATATTTTTTAAATCTTATTAAAATATACTTCAGGACCCTTATACTCCTAGCCAAGATTTTGTTTTATATGGGAGAGCTTTGAAGATCTATTGCTGTGTTTAGATGTCATCTGCAGCATTGGTGAGGTTCTACTGTACATTACTAAAAACTCCTTTCTGTTGTGCTTCAAGGATGTTATTCTGTGTGTTAAGCGATCTTGACAATGCAAACCTGATTGATCTGTTTCTTTGAAGCTCCCAAAGTGACCTATATCCCACCGCCTCCACCCGAAGAAGAAAGTGCAATTTTTGCTCCTTATCAGACTGGTATTAACTTTGCTAAATATGATGAAATCCTGGTTGATGTATCTGGATTCAATGTTCCATCTGCAGTCATGGTTGGTATTGAGTTCATAGACATGAATAAATGAGAGCCTAGTTTACTGTGTGACACTATTGCTTCTTTCAAACGTTGAGAAATCTTTTGCAAATTGTCAGTAGCCCTCTGTGGTGGGGATTTGTTTTTAATGAATTGTGTGAATTAAATGTCCGCTTTGGAGACAGACACTGAAGACCTGGCATTTCTGGAATTAGGAAGTTCTGTGCATCTTTTCAGGATGGAAAGTTGGACTGAGAAAGTAGCTCCCCGATGAAGCATTCAGGAGAACAACAACATGTCACTTGTATTCACAAGAGCTTCACTTTGTAGAAGCTTTAGTCATGGGGCAACTCACTATTCAGGCCGCTGTTTTAGTTCTTACGATGAATATAATCCCAAAATTGCTATTATAAATGTATCCAGCAATTTAAAAAAGCTTGCAAAGTTCAGCACCTGTTAACTTTATTATGATGATGCTTACACTGTTTGTCAGACACAAAAACGTGTCTTTTTTTCTGATTTTCTTTGGGGCGGATCATGAATCCAATATTTAGTAGACTGAATAATCATTTATATTCTACATCCTTTTGTCCCGCTCAGAAGTTTTAATAATATTTTTTTAATATAACACCTGATCATGTTGTTGTGAAGTCTCAAAGCACTTCACAGAATATACTGTGAAGTGAATTGACTAATTATTTTGTGGATGAAACTTTGTACAGTAGAAGCCGTTTATCTGTGACTCGATACACTGGCACTTCCGTATAACCGGCACACCAAAAAAAGTCCCCGTTCGATAAACCGGAACTTATTTGGAACAATAGCAGTGAAGCATTTACAAATGCATAAATAATAACATAACAATATTGCATTGGCACTCATTGTCAAAACCACTCTCCTGCGCCTCCCCCCCACCCCCACTCCCACTGGTAGATGTTGTGCTTGAAGCCATGATGCTGCGCTTGAGGTCATACTAGCGGCAAGCCGATAACGCTAGCCGATAACCCACATTGTCGCGCAGGTGCAGTATTTTGGTTTGCCGCTAGTAGAGTCTAGGGCTTCGGCTTGCAGCTCAAAAAGTCGCGCGACTTTAAAATCGCGCTATCGCTTCTTTCACCCGCCCCGTGCCCCCCATTCAAAAAAGAATCGCTGGACTGCAAACCCCAATCAGTAAAGGTGAGAAGCACAAGACAGCAGCCCCAATAACAAGCATCAACACAATACTCTGCCACTATCTGCTATTACTTAGTCTGGTGTGTATGGTGTGTGTTAAAAGAACTTAAATTTTTTTGTAGTGGGTTTTCGGCCGCGGGCCGCCTGAATATCCGGCAGGCGCTTTGACCGGCATTGACCAGGTCCTGCAGGTGTCGGATAAACGGGCTTCTACAGTACCTTGTTTTCCATTGGACAGTGTGACGCATGACTCCTTACTTGAGAGTAAATCTGATAATCATGTGTTATCGCAGTCTACAGAATACTCAGATATAACAAAAATGCACCCGATTGCTTTTGTTCCAGACATTTGCAGAAGCGCAACTGTGTGAAACCTTGAATAATAATATAACTAAGGCAGGATACCTGAAGCCTACACCAGTTCAGAAGTATGGTATGCCAATCATACTTGCCGGCCGGGACATGATGGCTTGTGCTCAAACAGGTTCTGGAAAAACTGTGAGTAGAATTAGGGAACTGGAAACTCTTAACTAATTGTGAAATCGGATAACTGGTATTAAAAGTATTAAAATCTGTTCATTTCCTAGTAAATCCTCCATGTGACTGTTGATAAATGGCTGTGTATTTCTAGAAAAGCCTCGGGTTGTGGCGAGCGGTGGTGGTGGTGGTGGGTGGGGGGAGGGAATGCTTAGGTCATTCTAGAAATAACAAAGCTTATTGTCCAAAATTCCTATGTCAACATTTAGAAAGGACACTTGCTTTGTTTGTTCGTGTCGATTACTGTTGTTTTAGGTTTACAAATGAATCTGGGTGATAAAATATCAGAGGGTTGGTTGTTATTGTCTTACAGTCTCTGAATTTCAGAAGGGGAAATTTTTTATTTATTTTTAATTGTTGCAGGCTGCTTTCCTATTGCCAATACTCGAAATGCTGATTCGAGGAGACATAGCCAGTCAATTCAAGGAACTACAGGAGCCAGAAGTCATCATTGTGGCTCCAACACGTGAACTGATCAATCAGATATATCTAGAAGCTAGGAAGTTTTCTTTTGGGTAAGTTTTTATTTATATAAATATACAGGTACCCCGCCCCAACCGCGTTTGTTTTCTACCGCGAATTTCACGTATCTGCAGTGAATTTTGCGTATCCTCGGGTTTAACACTAAAACTAGCGTTTGGCGCTAGGACCCAGTTGCGATGTCCCAATCAATCAGCCACGATGTCGCTTCTCTTTTAGGATTAAGGTAAATAACATTAATTTATTGTTTTTTATACTTTTTATTGTTAGGTGAACATTTTTTGTTAGGTTATTGTGTTTTTTTTTGTGTTTAGTAAAAGAACAAGCAACTTATGTTTCCCATAGGGTCTTGTATTTCCCAACTGTGGTTTTGCTAACCATGGGGGTTTTCAGGAACGTATCCCCCGCGGTTGGGCAGGGGTACCTGTATATATATTTGTTGTCTTGTGTTGCACTGTGGACCCTATTTCCTTACTCCACATACCTAATAATAATCCGTCCAAAAAACAATAATAATAAAATCGGTCATTTCAATCCACGACTGTTTGTGGGACACTGCTGTGCACTATTGGCTGCTGCGTTTCGCCCACAAATATACAGTCAATTCACTTTAGAGTATATTCTGTGAAGTGCTTTGAGACGTCTAAAAGACTCAAAGTGCTATATCAAATGCAAGGATTATTATTTGCTGCGTTTGCTTCTTGCTGGATGCTGCTGTCACTTCCTTAGTACAGGTACCAGTTTAGCATGAGGGGGAGTGAACTGCCTGAAGTGAAAATAGCTTTCGCACCTTGTCTATAGAACGGGCTGTGAATGAATGGAACTCAAACAATGTTATGAGATATAGCTGTATCTCACAAATAATCTACAACATAGTGATGTACCTTTGGTCCAATAAGTATTTGCTGGTGTTGGATGGAGGTTCATGTGGAATATAGTCTTAACAATGTCATCTTCTCCCCCCCCCCCCCCCCACCCCCACCCCCGGCCTTTCTTTCTCCATCGTGTATGCATCTTATGTGTGTGGTATTGTTGAATAATGATGGTGAATGCCAAGAATAGATTTGAATGTTTGTAAATATCAATTTGTTGCTGATTTCCATAACCTAGTCAGTCAAATGTACTTTTGCCATTTCTTTGGCATTTGAAGCAGGTATATGGAGGATTTGATTGTGTTTAACCATGCAGACTTTACGATAAGCTTTTGCCTTTTTTATAGTTCTGGGGGAGACTTGGGGTATATTCATAAGATAATGTAGATAGTTGTTTTAGTTCAAATAAACATTGTTTTTGAAATACTAACCTCAAATTATTGTAATGTATACTTTGTAAAAAGACCTTTGTTTAAAATCAGTGTTTTGTTTCCCCGCAACATGAATCTTCTACGTGTAGTTGTATCAACGTCTGCATTTTCTTTTAATGTTGCAGAACTATTATTCGTCCAGTTGTAGTCTATGGAGGAACCAGTACAGGATATCAAATCCGTCAGGTTTTGCAAGGTTGTAATGTGTTGTGTGGTACCCCAGGAAGGCTACTTGATATCATCTCTAAAGGAAAAGTAAGTGCTTGTTTTATAATGCCTTCAACTTGTGTAAATATTCGATGAATTGACAGCTACACTAAAGTCTATATACAGAGGAAGCAAGAGTAGGAAAGATTTACAACTGTACCTCACCACTTTTCTGATTTTATGGGAGAGAAGCAGTCTGGTATTGGTATATTAATTTAAAATAATTGTTAGTAGTTCTAGCTTGTTAGAACAATATGGGGCTTGTGTTACCTTGAAAGCCCCGGAACTCCACTTAGTTAGCTCTGCTTATTAACTTCTTAATGAAAATATTTGATTTGTTTCTACAGGCAACTGTGAGAAGGTTCACATGATATGCGGGGGGTGGGGGTGGGGGGATGGGAAGAGAGGAAGAAGTTCTTTTAATTAGTATCAGACATTCACTGTCTTAAGTGCTTCACAAAGTTTATGTGGAATGGGAATTTGAGTTGCAAGCTGGGGGGGATGGGGGGGATACTACCGATACTTTGGAACTCCCTCCCTAAACCCCTTTGCCTCCCTCCCCATGTTCAGGTCGCACCTGAAGACCTTTCAATTCAGTTTGAAAAAAAAGGTTTTCAGGTGCGCTTACAGTCACCTCCCTTCTCCCCCCTGGCTCGGCCTCGGGCTCCGCCATTAAGTGTTCTGAGTTGCTGACTGGCGTGCAGGGCGCTATATAAATGCTTGTTGTTGTAGTGCCCCTGGTATCCCACAATATTCTAGGGCAGGCAGGGCTGATGATAGATAGCAATAATTTTGCATTTATGGCACCCATGACACTTCTCAAGAGCAGCCAATGTGGCTTATTGCCACAAGTCATTGAGGGCAGAGATTTTTCCTAATCAGCTGTTAACCCTGCAAGCTCCACCAGATGGGGTGGTCCAAGCTGGACAAGTACTCATATTGGCAAGCTCAGTTGTACCACGTGGCTTTGAACTAATAGCTTTCTGACTCAAAAGAATGACTATTGACTGCACCAGTTAACAACAACAACAGAAAAATTGCCTTTGTATAGCCCCTTTGAAGCCAGAAGGACGTCCCAAGGTGCTGGACAGATAGTATTTCTGACCGAGCTAGGGTCAAGTTTGGGAAGGGTGGAGGGCAATGGGGTGGGGGAAAGGATGTTAATTGAAGGCACAGTCAATCAGGAGGGCCTTGAGGTGGGTTTTGAAGGAGGCAAGGGATGGAGTGAGGTGGAGGGACTGCTGAAGGCCCGCCAATGGTGGGGTGGGCAAGATGGGAGTGAAGCAAGCTGAGCCAACAGGTTGGTAGAGGGTTAGGAGGTTACAAAGGTAGGGGGGAGTTAGCCTATGGAGGACTTTGAAGGTGAGGACCAGGATATTGAACTTTATCGTCTTGTGCAATGGGAAACCAGTGGAATCAGCTGAAGGTGGGGTGATAAGGTCAAGGAACCTAGTGCAAGAGTTGATACCGACCACAGTGTTCTAGATGATCTGCAGCCTGTGGAGAGAGGAGTTGGGAAGGCTGACAAGCAAGGAGTTTGCACAGTCAAGCCTGAATGTTTTGTGTACGTGTATGAGAATTTCTGCAGCCTGCGGTGTGAGACATTGGCAGAGTTTGGCAATGTTACAGAGGTGAGGGAAGGCAGAGCAGGTTGTGGCATGGATGTGGGCTATAAAGGATAGTTGAGGATCAACTTAGATGCCAAGGTTCTGGACTGGCTTAGTGAGATGGAGTGTGCATCCATGGATGGTAATGCTGTGAGCACCTGAGGTGTGGAGGTGCTGACGGGAGCCAGACAAGACACTTGTGCATTCATCTGATGTATCCAAAGATAGAATACAAACTCGAGTAGGAAAGTGTTGGGAAGCTTATGTTGGGGGACATAGGCCTATTTCTCGCTTACAGAGATGTGGATTCTTTATTTTTCCTTCCCATTGTACAGGACATTAAAGCCATTTGGCAAAGTTCAGATGAATGAATTCAGCACAGGTTACAAGCCTTCGGCTTTCCCACTAACTCTTCCCCCTCTCCCACTCTTCTTCCCCCCCCCCCCCCCCCCCCCCCCTGCTCGGATCCCAACCTGACCAGCGCCTTGGGACGTCCTTCCAACGTGAATGTCGCTATATAAGTGCAATTTTGTTGTTGTTATGGTACTGTTTGAGGTTTATTGGTTGTTGATTGATCGCTGTAGTTTGAAAGCTTTTCCATTCATATGGTGACAGAGCCTGCCTTACATTGTTTGTAGGTTGGCCTCAGTAAAGTGCAGTTTTTGGTATTAGATGAAGCAGATCGGATGTTGGACATGGGGTTTGAACCAGATATGAGGAAGCTGGTGACTGCCTTTGACATGCCATTGAAACAAAACCGCCAGACTCTAATGTTCAGTGCTACCTTCCCTGAAGAGATTCAAAGGTAAATGGCAAAAAAAGATATTTATATATATATATATATATTTGGGTCGCTATGTGGTCATTTTCTTCCTCTGTGGCTTGGTTAAGATCTTAATCCAATTCATTGGTTTTAATCTTTTAATCCAAAAATCCGTGGTAACCCAGCCTGGAAGAAGATGGGTGTTTTGCTTTCCTATTAGCAGTTGGCTGAACTCTTATTCTGTGGAAGAATCAACAACAACAACATAGGCAAAATCAGCATTGTCTTCCATTCCCTTATCAATTTGCCGATGCAGGAAATGGATCCAATAAATGTTGGAACAAAACTACCATTGAGTAGACGTTCCATCTTGGTGTAGTTTTATTCTATTTTTGTAATATTTCAGAACATCTGAAATTTAGTGAGCGCTTAAACACAGCCTTTATTTAGAAGATTTCTGGTTCTTAGAACTACAGAAAGCCAATTTAAAGTTGAGACTGAATTCAACAATTTGCCAAATTCTGAATGTTCTACAATGCTGTATAAATAGTGAATCTAAATCCAGGAGGATTTTCACCCTTCCCCTACATTCCTGAAATGCTAATACAGTAAAAGCCCATTTATCTGGCACCCTCTAGGGGGTCGACTAATTGACTGCGGATAATTGGGTGGCAAATTGCCGAAAACCCAACACAGACTTATTTTAAAACATACCATATTAATAATAGACTAAATAGTAACAGAATATTGTATGGATACTTACAAATAAAGCATTCCAGCACACTCGGTAAAATGATCGGTGAATGCTTTTTTACCAATCGGTAAAAGCCCAGTGTTCGTAAGTTTAATAAGTCCATGCTAGGGAACGGCGATTAATCGGTTTTTCGATTAAACCCGATGTGATTTTCACATCTGTGTGCCGATATGGTAATTCTAAAAAACCTGTTATATCGAGGGATTCGATTTTAAAAATATACATCGATATATTTTTAATATCGTTCCTGGCAATATATCAATATTGTTGGTATTATCAGTGTAATGCGATCTTTTCCAGCTTACCTTGTCGCCGGCATTGCAACCTCCTAGAGCATGGAATGCGCGTACATTCGGTGCGCGCGCACGATTAACGTGCGCCCACATCCGATGTGCACGCACACTTTACTGTGTATACTCGACGTGAGTCGTGGCGTCTTAACAAAGTCGCATCGCTGAAAATTGTAGTTTGAAAATTTACCTTTCTCATCATGGGGAAAAGAAGCCCCGTCTGGAACTACTTTGAAACCAATGCAGTCAGTAATGGTGTGTATAGATGTACAGTTTGCAAGGTCTTGGTTAAGACATCTGATTCGAGCACGAGCAACGTGCGACATCACATTAAGCAGCACCACCCCGCCCAGCACGCTGCCCTCAGAGCGAAATCATTGTCGACAACAGAACAAAGTCGAACCAGCGCTTCGGAGAAAGCGACAGGTAGTGGGGCCAGTGCAGCTCAAACAATTCCTGCTATATTTAAGAGGAGAACATTGTACCAGAGAGGGGGCAAAAAGTGGCAAAGTATCACGAACGCTGTCACTTTTTGCATAGCAAAGGAGAGCTTGCCAATGGCGAAGGACATTAATTCAGACTTCAGACTACATAAAAATAAGTGGCATTTTGTGGCTGCAAGTGTTATTTTTGTGTGTGAGAGAGTTAGAAGCCAGATTATCACTGTGTGTGTCTAGTCACACACACAGCAGTGATAATCTGGCTTCTAACTCTAACAGTCAGACTGTCTGTCTCTCTCTTTTCTATTGTAATAGATCTCATTTACACGTGGACATTACATGCTACTTTCAAGCAAGAAATGGAGGAGAATAAATCTCTAGATTTTGTTTTTGGTGTGTGTGTGTTCTATTTTGTGTTTAGAGATGGAGGGAGAGAAGGAGAGGGGGAAAGTTGGGAGAGAAGGAGAGAGGAAGGGAGAAGAGGGAGGGAGAGAAGGAGAGGGTGAAAGGAGGGAGAGAAGGAGCGAGGGGAAAGGAGGGAGAGAAGGAGAGAGGGGAGGGAGGGAGGGACAGAAGGAGAGAGGGGAAAGGAGGGAGAGAAGGAGAGAGGAAGAGAGGAAAGGGAGGGAGGGAGAGAAGGAGAGGGGGAAAGGAGGGAGAGAAGGAGCGAGGGGAAAGGAGGGAGAGAAGGATGGAGGGAGAGGGGGAAAGTTGGGAGAGAAGGAGAGAGGAAGAGAGGAGAGGGAGGGAGAGAAGGAGAGGGGGAAAGGAGGGAGAGAAGGAGATGGGGGAGGGAGGGACAGAAGGAGAGAGGGGAGGGAGAGAAGGAGAGAGGGGAGGGAGGGAGGGAGAGAAGGAGAGAGGGGAGGGAGGGAGAGAAGGAGAGAGGGGAGGGAGGGCGGGAGAGAAGGAGAGGGGGAAAGGAGGGAGAGGAGACAGGGAAGAGGGAGAGGAGAGAGGGAGAATGGAGGGGGAGGGAGAGGGGGGAGAGATGGAGGGAGAGAAGGAGAGGGGGAAAGGAGGGAGAGAAGGAGAGAGGGAAAGGAGGGAGAGAAGGAGAGAGGAGAGGAGGGAGAGAAGGAGAGGGGGAGGTAGAGAGCAAACAACATTGTATAATTCAACAGACCTTGACACCAACATTACAAACTTTCTGGACCTAGAGCACGCATTTCGAAATGTGCGTGCACCGCGACTGCGCGCGCATCGTCAGTGCGGACGCACCGTCAATGCGCGCGCACCGCGACTGAGCGCGCACCATAAATGCGCGCGCACCATCAATGCACGCGCACTTCGAATGCACGCGCATGCGCAGTATAAAAACTCGATAGATCGGTTTAAGCAGGTATGAGCAAACCGATATATCCATATCCGGAAAAATCCCATATCGCCGTTCCCTAGTCCATGCATTGCACGCATGGACAAAGTGAGCATGGTCACGAGTGTCCTAGGTGGCTACGGTATGAGACCCGTTTGCTGGAATGGGGAATTGCCCGTGGAGGGGGTCGAGCAATCCGGTTGATCAGGTCACGGATAAATGAGCTTTTACTGTATAATGCAAAGTTATATTGGTTTTGTGCCCTTCAAGTCGGATGGGTGTTCCAAGTTGATGGAAATTAATCAGTTAAAGTTTGAGGCAACAATTGGATGCGTATTCTAGATTCATTAAAGGGATAATGAAAGGGCTGTTAGCATTCTATACAGAGACTAGTGTGAAGTAGGGAACGTCGATGTATCGGTTTTTCGATTAAACCCGATATGATTTTCAGATCAGTATGCCGATATGGTGATTCTAAAAAAACCGTTATATCGAGAGATTCGATTTAAAAAATATACATCGTTATATTTTTAATATCGTTCCTGGCAATATATCAATATTGTTGGTATTATCAGTGTTATGTGATCTTTTCCAGCTTACCTTGTCGCCGGCATTGCAACCTCCTAGAGCATGGAATGCGCGTACATTCGGTGCGTGCGCACAATTAACGGGCGCGCACATCCGATGTGCACGCACACTTTACTGTGTATACTCGACGTGAGTCGTGGCGTCTTAACAAAGTCGCATCGCTGAAAATTGTAGTTTGAAAATTTACCTTTCTCATCATGGGGAAAAGAAGCCCCGTATGGGACTACTTTGAAAACAATGCAGTCAGTAATGGTGTGTATAGATGTACAGTTTGCAAGGTCTTGGTTAAGACATCTGATTTGAGCACGAGCAACCTGCGACATCACATTAAGCAGCACCACCCCGCCCAGCACGCTGCCCTCAGAGCGAAATCATTGTCGACAACAGCAGGAAGTCGAACCAGCGCTTCGGAGAAAGCGACAGGTAGTGGGGCCAGTGCAGCTCAAACAATTCCTGCTTTATTTAAGAGGAGAACATTGTACCAGAGAGGGGACAAAAAGTGGCAAAGTATCACGAACGCTGTCACTTTTTGCATAGCAAAGGAGAGCTTGCCAATGGCGATTGTTGAGACGCTTGGGTTTAAGCAACTCCTAAACGAACTGGACCGCAGGTACAAGCCACATAGCGAAGGACATTAATTCAGACTTCAGACTACATAAAAATAAGTGGCATTTTGTGGCTGTAAGTGTTATTTTTGTGTGTGAGAGAGTTAGAAGCCAGATTATCACTGCTTCTACGTGTGTGTCTAGTCAGACTGTCTGTCTCTCTCTTTTCTATTGTAATAGATCTCATTTACACGTGGACATTACATGCTAGTTTCAAGCAAGAAATGGAGGAAAATAAATCTCTAGATTTTGTTTTTGATGTGTGTGTGTTCTATTTTGTGTTTAGAGATGGAGTGAGAGAAGGAGAGGGGGAAAGTTGGGAGAGAAGGAGAGAGGAAGAGAGGAGAGGGAGGGAGAGAATGAGAGGGGGAAAGGAGGGAGAGAAGGAGCGAGGGGAAAGGAGGGAGAGAAGGAGAGAGGGGAGGGAGGGAGGGAGAGAAGGAGAGGGGGAAAGTTGGGAGAGAAGGAGAGAGGAAGAGAGAAGAGGGAGGGAGAGAATGAGAGGGTGAAAGGAGGGAGAGAAGGAGCGAGGGGAAAGGAGGGAGAGAAGGAGAGAGGAAGAGAGTAGAGGGAGGGAGGGAGAGAAGGAGAGGGGGAAAGGAGGGAGAGAAGGAGCGAGGGGAAAGGAGGGAGAGAAGGAGAGAGGAGAGGGAGGGAGAGAAGGAGAGGGGGAAAGGAGGGAGAGAAGGAGCGAGGGGAAAGGAGGGAGGGAGGGAGGGAGGGAGGGAGGGAGGGAGGGAGGGAGAGAAGGAGAGAGGGGAGGGAGAGAAGGAGAGAGGGGAGGGAGAGAAGGAGAGAGGGGAGGGAGAGAAGGAGAGAGGGGAGGGAGGGAGAGAAGGAGAGAAGGGAGGGAGGGAGAGAAGGAGAGAAGGGAGGGAGGGAGAGAAGGAGAGGGGGAAAGGAGGGAGAGGAGACAGGGAGGAGGGAGAGGGGAGAGTGGAGGGGGAGGGAGAGAAGGAGAGGGGAAAGGAGGGAGAGGAGGAGAGGAGGGAGAGGAGGAGAGGAGGGAGAGAAGGAGAGGGGGAGGTAGGGAGCAAACAACATTGTATAATTCAACAGACCTTGACACCAACATTACAAACTTTCTGGACCTAGAGCACGCATTTCGAAATGTGCGTGCACTGCGACTGCGCGCGCATCGTCAGTGTGGACGCACCGTCAATGCACGCGCACCGCGACTGAGCGCGCACCATAAATGCGCGCGCGCCATCAATGCACGCGCACTTCGAATGCACGCGCATGCGCAGTATAAAAACTCGATAGATCGGTTTAAGCAGGTATGAGCAAACCGATATATCCATATCCGGAAAAATCCCATATCGCTGTTCCCTAGTGTGAAGTATAATAAATTGTAATTGATAAGGCTGGAAAAGGTGGGAATGGTGAATGGAGTTGAATTGAATAGACTTCATTATTTCAGACTTGATTCAGAGATCTTTAATGCCAAACACATACAGCGCTACAAGGTGAAAATTTCCAAATGTATTAAAGTTGCACGAAGGCAGTTGTGCTTTTATTGCAGCAAAATCACAGCCCTGATTTGGGTGTCAATAATGCATTCGGAATGACGTTGCATAATTCAGAAATCCTGGGAGAGTTGACATTTTTTTTTAAAGGTTGGAGGCTGCACACTGCTGGTGTCAATTATATCTGACCACAAAAGCCACCAGTGTGGATTTGGGATGGCTAGATAAAACACTTCACAGAAACTGCTGATTTGAAGGACATTCAAAATTATATTTGAACCCTGCTGCCTGTATAACAAATGTGTGGTTACTGTTGCTGCTGGAATCTGCTCTGCAATTGTAAGCTTCAGAGCACCTTTAATAAAGATACAAGAAACAACAACAAATTGCTTTTTAAAATATAAATTATATATAAGAAATTTTTTTCTTATAAATAATTTTGCCGCAAAACAGTCACACAGTGAAGTGCTTTGAGATGTTTCGAAGGCGCTATATCAAATAGAGCAATTATTATTTAAAGAAAAAATATATATTCATATTAGGAGGATGTCCCAAGGTGTGGATCATCTTTGGGCTCAACTACTAAAATTCCCTGCCTTAGCTCCTCCCTGTTCAAACTGAAAACCTCAGCTGTACCAGGTACCCTCACATCCCTACTCTCCTCCTCTGGCCCTTACCTCTCTCCACCCCCCCCAGATTAATTTCAAGATTCTTTTCCTGTATTTATTTGCGTCTGTGGCCTCTCCAGGGCTACCGTGGCGATCTATAGTGACTCTTTACACCTCCAGCTGCTCCCTCTGCTCAGCAAACGTTGCCCGAGTTCACAGTCCCTCACACAATCTGCCCCACCCTCAGTTTGGATGAGCCATGATCCACTTTTGACTCCATTCTCTGAAAATCCATCCTGACGTTGCTCTGCCTTCGCTCTGCCTTGCCGTTAAAAAATAATGATAATAATCCTTGCATTTGATATAACGCCTTCGAGACATCTCAAACCACTTCACACGGTTTCACTGTGTGGCTCTGTTTTGTGGCAAAATGTATAAAAATATATAGTATAAACTATAGTTTATTCGATTGTGTACCTTTTCACCCCCTCTTCCTCAGCTCCCTCGTTTACCCCCACCCACCAACTCACCTTGAAACTCCCAGTTAGTTAAATGAAGTGCTTTTTTGAATCGTTCCCCGATTTGAAAGGTGCTGTAACCATATGAATTATTTATGTGAAGCTCAGCTTGGTCTAAATGTCGAGAAACGAGTGACAATTGTTGTGACGTTTTAAGGCTGGCTGCGGATTTCATGAAGACGGATTACTTGTTCCTTGCTGTCGGTCAAGTTGGAGGAGCCTGTGGTGATGTACACCAGTCCATTCTGCAAGTGGATCAGTATTCCAAACGGGATAAACTGATTGAAATCCTGAATAGCATTGGTGAGAGTGGGTATTTTTATGGGTGTGGTGGTGGGGAGGGGGGTTGTTTGTAGCACTAACTGTCAAATTACTTCATATATTTAATCTGGGGGCAGGAGCCTTGTTCCTCCTATCATTTTTTGAAATACATTGTGATTAAAGGTCCATCAGTCATAAACAAATACTGCTGTCTGTTAGTTCAAATGAGTACATTATATCTTGCAGATTTATCACTAATTTGATTTTCCCGTTTGCATATAATTTGAATCATCTGGTTTTAGATGTATAATATGAAATACCTATTTTCTTCTCTCTCCCCCCCTGCCACCCCTAAATTAAAAGCCCTCATAAATAAATATGAGTCTTTATTTTCTTTAAGCTAATACTTCTAGTGCTTTCAGCGCCTTGGGACATCCTCCCGACGTGAAAGGTGCTCTAAAAATGTAATTTTGTTACATGTTGTTGTTTTACAGGCATTGAACGGACTATGGTTTTTGTCGACACCAAAAGAAAAGCTGATTTCCTCGCTGCTTTTCTCTGTCAAGAGAAATTCCCAACGACTAGTATTCATGGGTATGATGGTTTGTTTCCTCTTCACTCATTCCTGTCTTGTCTGTCCAAGCTACACTGAATTGTAGACTCTAAAAAATGGTCAAGTTCGTTGGTCAAGTCAATATATATTATTTAAAAATCCTAATCTTATAATAACACTAACAACAACAAGATTACATTTGCATTAGCTCCATTCACGTCGGGAGGACATTCCAAGTTAGTGTTTCAGACCCAAACTGGGGGTTGGGATCGGGGAGATGGAGGGAAGGGAGGAGAGGGGTGATTGATGGCACGGTCGAAGAGGAGGATCTTGAGGCGGGACTTGAAGGATGCTCGGGTGGGGGTGAGGCAGAGGGATTGTGGGTTGGAATTCCAATGATTGGGGGCAGAGTGGCTGAAGGCTAACCTGGCTTAAGAACATAAGAATTAGGAGCAGGAGTAGGCCATTTGGCCCCTCGAGCCTGCTCCGCCATTCAATAAGATCATGGTTGATCTTCTGACCTGACTAATTACCTGCCCTATCCCCATATCCCCTAATCCCTCCATTTTTCAAAAATCAGTCTCAGCCTTGAAAATGTTCAAGGACTGAGCATCCACAGCCTTCTGGGGTAGTGAATTCCATAAATTCACTACCCTCTGAGTGAAGAAATGTTTCCTCAACTCTGTTCTAAAAGGCTGACCCTTAATTTTAAGACTGTGACCCCTGGTTATAGATTCTCCTACCAGGGGAAACAGTCCCTCAGCTTCCCCGATTGCTAATGTATGTTGAATGTTGGAGACCTACATAATAAGAACAGTGCTTACACAATTTTAACATTTTGTAGAGTTAAGTAACACATCACAAATTCTGAAAACTGGCACCATAATCATAGATTGTTTGATGAAGAGCAGCACAATATTCCAATGCTGTCACTTCTCAGAATAAGTCTCTACTTGTAAATTCACTTGTCACTCTATACTGCATCTTGTGTTATGATTGTAATAAGAGTACCTTTTAGGTGAACTGCAGAAGAAAGGTCTTTAGATGACTTTTGTTCTGGATGATTCACATACATACATTCTGGTAAATGCGACTCACAAATCACACACACCAGGTGGGGATCTTACTTTGACTATTAAAACCTTCACAGTTCCTCCCCTTTCAAGGAATTTAGTCTGCTTTTGTGGTCTCAGCACTTTTTAATTCTAATTAAATGTCTACATTTAAAACCCAAAGTAGGGTTAAATAGGCCAATTGATGGGTAAACAAGCAACTTTCTCTAGCTATGGTAAACTTTGTTTTGCAGACCATATAATTTCTCTGACCTTCTAAAGGTCTGTGCAAAAGTGGTTAAAAATCATTTTCACATTCGATGTGCATTGTATTTACAAGATGCCTTTTCAGATCATGAGGGGATTTGTCAGGGTAAACAGGGAAAAACTGTTTCCACTGGTGTATCAGTGACTCGTGGTCACAGATTTAAAATCGTTTCAAAAAGAAGCAGAGGGGAGGTGAGAATTTTTTTCTTCACTCAGCGAGTTGTTTGAATCTGGAATGCATTGCCTGAAAAGGTGGTGTAGGCCGATTCGATAACAACTTTTAAAAGAGAGATAGACATTTATTTGAGGAGGACTGGTTTGCGAGGTTATGGGGAGAGAGCTGGGGTAGTTTGATTGAATTGCTCTTTTCAAAGAGCTGGCACAGACTCGAAGGGTCGAATGGCCTCCTTTTGTGTCGAAAGATTCTATGATTCAGTATGCAGTGCTCCATTTGTTGACGTCTTTCCTAGTGTGTGCAAATTGATGTGTATGAAAAACGAAACGCTAAAATTTTGGCTGCATTTCAGAACATCATCTTTGATTTTTAAATAAATAAGTAAATATCCCCCCTGCCCAAAGCTCTTTAACTTTGTTTAGTGGTGGCAGATTAATTTTAACACGATTGACTGTAAAATCCTACTAATTTCCCGGAAAGGTATGAGAGCAATTTGCATTCTTAATGAGCATTATTGTCTCATTGTGACCTTGGATGTTGTATAATAATACAAGAGAGGCATAGTTGTTTGAGGATTTTCCAACCATAATCCTCTTTAAATTGTTTTATGCAGCCCTCTGTTCTATTGCTGTAGTTTGAGTTGGTGTTTTTGTTTCAAATATGTTTTATTACAAATGGATTATTGCCAAGGACTGTAATATTAATTGCCATGCCCTATTGCACCAATGAGATCTGTCAGCTTTTGATAGTACGGGTAGACCCCGCTTACCGAACGCCCGGTTACCGAAACTTCACTATAACGAGGGTTTCTATTTGTACCACTTCTCCGCTTAACAAAGGCCGCTTTCGCTATAACGAATGTTTACACACACTTTAAATCTCGCGGGTTTCTTGTGCGCAGCTTTTCTGTTTGCCCCAGCAATGCACACTCAGTCTTTAGCGTGCCTCAGTTAAGCAGTGCAACCCCTCCCATATGGGAGGATCTTAAGCGGCAGGATGCTTCGTGGCTTCAATAATAGTAAGTCAAGATATGGGGAGGGATAGAGAGATAGAGAGGATGGGGGAATAGAGAGATGGGGTGGGAGGTAGAGAGATAGTGGTAGGTAGGGAGAAAGAGAGGAGGGGGTGGGTAGAGAGATAGAGAGGGGGGGTGCTAGAGAGAAAGAGAGGAGGGGGGGTGGGGCGGGTGGTGGGGTAAAGAGAAAGAGAGGAGGGGTGGGGAGGAAGAAAGAAGCACGTCTCGAGTCAGGAAATGCCTGGGCCCAGGTTGCGATATTTCAGTGCTGTGACTGTGCAGACCTGGCCTGGAGCAGGTAGGATTGGCGTTTTTATTCCTGCAATTTTTGTCACATTCCGGATTCCGGAACTCCGGACTTTTGGCTGCTCAACTTGTACACTGAAAATGTTAGCGCTAGGAACCGCTAGGAACTAAACTGATTTTAGTGGGGAGGCTCGGGTTGGGGTGGTGATTTGTCTGCGGCCAAATACAGTAATACAGTTAAACTCTCGCTAAACAAAATTTTCACTTAACGAAGGGTTTTAAAGTCCCTAACCCCTTCATTAAGCGAGATCTACCTTTACAATAATTTGAAATTTGTGTTCAGTTTATTCTTGTCACATTGGTGGCTGAACCTTTGACTCTCCCAATTAACTGTTGGAACTTGCTGCCTCTATCCTTCCATCTCTCACCTCTTTGTCTCTCTTAAAATCTTCTCTTACTATATCGCTTTGGTCACCTCTTTTATGGCGAATGAGTGAATAACTGCGATTGAATGGGTGACCCCTTGCTCTGAGAGCCAGCGTGGACTTGATGGGCCAAAATCCTTCTGTGTAAATTTCTATGAATCTTCCTTGCTCAGAGTTTGACTGTGGCAAAGTGAAGCCCTTCTCAAGGCATCCTACGTCAACAACAACAAAATTACATTTATAGAGTGCCTTTCACTTTGAGAGGATGTCCCAAGAGCACTATCTGAATTCAAATTGTCACATTTTCGTTGCTTTCAACAATTTTTTTTCGTTTACATTTTTTTTCTCTTTTTCGTGTGAGGGGCACTATACAAATGCAAGTTGTTGTTTTCACAAGATCTGTTCTGTATTCAACAAAAGGTAACAGTGATCTTTCGTTTTCCAGTGACCGAGAACAGAGAGAGAGAGAGCAAGCACTCGGTGATTTCCGTTCAGGGAAGTGTCCTGTGCTTGTGGCTACAGCTGTAGCTGCTCGAGGGTTGGACATTGAGCATGTGCAGAACGTCATTAACTTTGATCTGCCCTCCACCATTGATGAGTACGTCCATCGTATCGGACGCACGGGCCGCTGCGGAAACATTGGGAAAGCGGTCTCATTCTTCGATTCGAACACGGACATGCGGATAGCACATACCTTGGTTAAAGTTCTTTCTGATGTAAGTATAACAGATGGCGTTGAAATTCCTTTACTTGAAACTCGGTTCTATCCCCAATTTTTTTTTAAAAAGACAAATGCATGTATCTACTGTCCTATAGCCTCAAATGATTAGATTTTTTTTTAAAAAGCATCTTTCAGTTTCATTACTTGCTTCTGTTAAAATGCAAAATCTTTCTAAACCCCCCACAAAAATCAATTGCCGCTTCCTTGGTGTTCCTGGAGGTCACTGTCCCCAGCTCGGGTCTGAAACACTGACTGTCTAGCGCTTTGGCACGTTCACCTGACGTGAAAGGCACTATACAAGTGTAGTTTTGTGGTTGTTGTCAAGACTTCCTGAATCAACCTTTTCCTGGGATGCAGACCACCCTATCCCCCCCACCACCACTGATGGATATAGTCGACGTGTCCCACAACTGGCAATGCTCCCTCTCACCTTGAAAACCACTGTCAGACCTCCGCTTCCCCCCTCAAAAATCCTATCGTTGATCTCTCCCAACTACCAGCCTATCTCCACGCTCCTGTCATTCAATTTTACTCCCCCCCTTTCTCTGTTCAATTTCCCCCTCCCCCCAGCCTAGAGTCCACTCCACCCACAGAACTGACAGACCTTGCCAAGTTACCAATGATTCACTCGCCCCCATCCCCCCCATTTCTCTCTCTCTGATCGAGTCTCCCTCTGCTTCCTTGTCCTTCTTGATCCTTTACTGGAGTCCTGTAGCTTAGTGGTTAGAGCACTCGCCTTACAAACGAGAAACCTGGGTTCAATTCTCTGGCAGGGCGAGTTTCCTTACTCCACACGGCTGATTAACAATCCATCCCTTTAAAAAAAAAGCCAGCACTGTGGGGGCTTGGCCTATGAATATGGTGTAATTGATGAATGCAAATTAATGCCTAATATTGTTAACGATTCTCAATCATTGATGCTTTTAATATTTTGAAACATCTGGTAGGCCCAGCAAGAAGTTCCCGCTTGGCTGGAGGAATTTGGTTTTGCTGCTTCTGGGCCCGGCTACCACAATCCACTTGGGAAAGTGTTTGCTTCAGTCGACAGTCGCAAGGTTAGTTATTTACAGTTAGTTAGTTTAAAATTGCATTTTAGTTGTGGAATAGTTTCTAACAATGCTAGCTTAAATATCGCCTTCTCTTGCTTTGAGTGGGTGATTTTGTGGTGAAGTTGATTCTGCCTTCTCTTTTCCTACATGTGTGTTGTGATTCGTGCAAATGATCTTGGCTTCAAACTCCTGGATCTAAATTTGAAAGTTTCCACTTCTGCTGTCTTACATCAACATTTCGGCCCATATGGTCGGGCAGTTTATGCTCCTGTCAAATAAAGTTACAAAGATAATTTTTATACAGTTCATTAGTCATACAAAGAGAGGAAGTGTAACTGAGTTATGCCATTCGATTTCCCAGCAGGGTGAAATGTTGGCAAGTTTCCTTACTCCAGTTTACCTAGCAGTAAGTAGGATGCTGGTTGATTGGCAGATAACTTTTCCAGGGTAATAATTCCTTTTAAAAAAAGTAATAAATTGATCAATTCAATCCACGACTGCTTGTGGGACAGTGTGGTGCGTAATTGGCTGCTGCATTTCTCCCACAAAATGTAGTCAATTCACTTGACAGTATATTCTTTGAAGCGCTTTGAGATATCTCGAAGATGTGATAAGGTGCTATATCAAATACAAGGATTATTATTATTAAAAGGGGAAACACAAAACTATGTTAGTAACTTGCTCTCTCTTTCAGGGCTTGGGTGGTAACAAAGACTTTGGTAGTTATGAAGCGAATTTGCCAGTGACGTATGCAGGAAAAGATCATGAAGATGCATGGGAGTAATAAGTTGCTCAAACCTTAGTTTTCTTAAGACGTAACATTTCCCACTAAGTGGTAATAGTATTACTATTTTGAATATGATTTTCATTGTTAACCAGGTTTTTAGGTTAACTTGTACTTATTGCTAAAATTGCAAGTGTTTTTACATTCAACAATTGTGCACAATTGTTGTTGTAATGAACCAATACTTTAAATGTGTAACAATGGACAGATATTGCGAAGTTTAGATTTTTTTTTGTTTGTTTTTCTTCATGACCCGAGCAATGATTAAAATGCAAGACAAGGTTAATAAATGTCATGGTTGAATAAACTGACCTTTATGTTGTGTAAGTGTTATTTGTTTCCTTATTCAAGTATATGAAAATATCCAGCAAACTGATGTGTCTGATTCATTGAACATATTCAAGACTTGAGTTTTTTTTAAAAAGCTAAAGGGATATGGAGATAGGGGGTATAAATTGAATTAGGATAGAAATTCAGCCATAATCTTATAAAGTGGCGGGGCTCCTACTTGTGTTCTTGGAGCTCATGTAGCTCAATGGTTAGACCACTCGCCCTGCAAGCCTGAGACTGTCGAATCCAGGCAGATCAGGGTGAAACCGTGGGCAAGTTTCCTTACTCCATCAATGCCTAATAATAGTGCCTCCAAAAAAACACAAAACTGTAATAAAATTGGTCATTTCAATCCACGACCGTTTGTGGGACACTGCTGTGCGCAATTGGCTGCCATGTTTCGCCCACAAATACAGTCGATTCACTTTACAGTATATTCTGTGAAGCACTTTGAGATGTCGATAAGATGTGAAAAGCGCTATATCAAATGTAAGGATTATTATATAAGCCCTTAATGCCTCATTGTCAATCTATTTTGGATCTATACAAATGACCTGGACTTGGGTATAGGTGTACAATTTCCAAGATTGCAGATATGAAGCGAGAAAAAGTAGCAGACTGCAAGAAGACATAAACAGACTGCAAACATGTGGCAGGTGAGGTTAAATATGAAATGATTCATTTTGGAAGGATGAAGGGAGGCAGTACAAGTTAGTAGAATCCTAAAGGGGAGACCTTGGGGATTCATATAAGTGAATCTTTAAAGGTGGCAGGACAGGTAGATCAACAACAAAATTAAATTTATACATTTATAGAGTGTCCTTCACATTGGGAGGATGTCCCAAGGTTTTTGGGGCGAGATATTGCCGGAGACGGGCGATCCGTCGGAGGTGGAACGAAGCGATGCTGGTGAGTGACCGGATGTGGGGGAGGAAGAACAGTAGGGGTTCGCACCTGATGCCTAAATTGAATGGAGGCATAGAATACAAAAGTCAGGAAGTTATGAACCTAAAAAAATTGCATTTCATGCTGGGAGGACGTCCCAAGGTGCTAGTTAGGCCTCAGTTGGAGTACTGTTCAATTCCGGGCACCACACTTTAGGAAGGATATCAAGGGTTTGGAGAGGGTGCAAAGGCAATTTACCAGGATAATACCAGGAATGAGGGACTTCAGGAGATGCTAGGATTATTCTCCTTGGAGCAGAGAAGGATAAGGAGGCTTAGTAGAAAATTCTAAAATTATGAGGGGGATTCAATATGGTAAACAATGAGGAACCTATTTCCACTGGTGAGTGGGTTGGTAACCTGAGGACACTATAAAATAGTTGTTAAAAGAAATGGAAGGGATGTGAGAAGAAATGTTTTCATGCAGTGAGTTGTTTGGATCTGGAAGGGCTATGGGGAGAGAGTGGGGGAGTGGGATTGATTTGGACAGCTCTTTTCAAAGAGCCAGCAAAGACACGATGGGCTGTATGCCTCCTGTGCTGTATAATTCAATGATCTTCTGTAGCCTCCAATTTATCCATTATTTAAAGAACTCTAATTAGAGAAATGCATTGTTTTAAATTCGAGATGAGAAGATATGACCAGCAAAAAAAAGATTGTCACTTCAATAAAATTGGCTGCAAGTCGATATAACATTTCACCTTTGCATTTGAAATAATGCCTTATTGCCTCATCAAATACTTCACATGACGTACTATAATTTATAGGCAAATTGGGCAGCCAGTTTGCACACAGCAGTGTCCCAAACCATGATCAATTTTTTGGGAGGGATATTTGTTAGCCAAGGCACTGTGATGCCCCTCATCCCTTTACAAATAGTGCTATGGGATCTTTAGTGGATACCTGGCCAACCAGATGGGACCTTGGTTAGTGATGCATCTGACATTGCAGCATAATTCAGCACTATTCTATTGACATTTTCAGCATAGACTGTGGGTTCCAAGACCCAACTTGTGGTTTGAATACACAACTTTTCCGACTCGGTGAGAGCACCAACTGAGCCAGGCTCACACAGCTCAATCAACAAATGATTCCTGTGAATGTTTTAATCCGTGCATGGAATTTGAGCATGGAATTTTGCATGGAATTTGTGATCGTTGCCACCGTCCTGTCCACAGCATGGACACATCCTTCTGCATTGAGCAATTGTTCCAGTGGTTGAAAATGCAGAGATTGATCAGCAGCTGCTCATTCTCCAGCCTGGGAACCACAAACCTTGGCTCTTTTCCAACCCACATTTAATTGGGTAATTAGGATGCATGCACATCCATTCAAACCCAACTACACTATCTGGAAATTCTGCATAGCTTGTATGCATGGAATTCTCCGTTTGGTTTGGAGACTTCAGGATGGTGATGCGTTTCTGCATGTATCAGGCATCTGACTGACCTCCCCACCCCACCCACCTCCCACTCAAAAATGTGAGGAACTATTGCAGGGCAGCTCGTAATGTGCCAGCTGTCACCTTGTGGAATCTGGTAGCCTATTGGTTAGAGCACACGCCTCGCAAATAGCAACAGGGAGTCACTGATCTACCTGCACCTAAGATGAGGCAAGGTGTCAGGCATATTGTGGATAAAAAGGAGAAGCAACTGAGGAAAGGAGAACTCCAGCCCTCACTGACTGGTCACTGAGCATGCCTGGAAGCAACAACAACTTGAATATATATATATAGCGCCCTCCACGCCGGACGGCATCTCAGAGCACTTCAAAGCAGCTTCACTGAGGGCAATTCACTATTTGCCTGGAGAATGAGAGGAATTGGGTTAAACAGGGTGTTGAATAAGCCCCACAGGATTGGATCTGGACCTGGGTTGGATTCCAGGTTGGGCGAAATGTTAGGAAAGTTTCCTTATTCCACATGCTTCACTTCACCTTGGAGTTAGTAGGAACCTGGTTGTTCTTTGATTGGCGGATAACTTGTCCTGGGGTTATAATTCCTTAAAAAAAAACTTGGTCACTCAGTAATAATAATAATAATCCTTGCATTTGATATAGCGTTTTTCACGTCTTTTAGACGACTCAAAGAACTTCGCAGAATATACTGTAAAGTGAACTGACTGTACAGATATACCCCACTTAACGTTGCATCGCTTAATGTTTTTTGGTTATTACGTTGCTGATACATTGGGAACATATATTCATTTAACATTGCGACTTTCGCTATTACGTCATTTGCCAGTGGATGGAAAGGGAGCACGACAAAGACTTAAAGTGCCTCACAGAATATACTGTAAAGTGAATTGACTGTATATTTGTGGGTGAAATGCGGCAACCAATTGCACACAGCAGTGTCCCACAAACAGTTGTGGATTGAAATGACAAATTTATTCTAAGTTTTTTTTTGACGGATTATTATTAGACGCGTGGAGTAAGGAAACTTGCCCAAGATTTCACCCTAATCTGCCTGGATTCGAAACACGTGTCTTATGCTTGTGAGGCGAGTGCTCTAACCACTGAGCTACAGGACTCCACAAATAGTGCCCTACATACATCGATGGGTGATACCTTTCATGTTAATCCTTTTCTTCACACACATATATTCTTCACATATATATATTCATTTAACATTGCGACTTTCGCTATTACGTCGTTTGCCAGCGGATTAAAAGGGAGCATGACAGCACTAGGACCTGCTTGTCAAGTGAGTGAGACCAGCCAGCCGGCAGCGAGTGAGGGAGCCGGACAGGCAGTCAGGGAGTGAGTGAGTGAGCTGGGCAGTCTGGGAGCGAGTAAAATTTTGTTTAGAAAATGTGGATGAAAAATATCCAAAAGAACCTAACTCTGGTTTTTACATTCATTCTCATGGGGAAAATGTATTCGCTTAACGTTGTTTCATTTAAAGTCGCACTTTGCAAGAACCAAACTGTGACGTTAAGCGAGGTCTACCTGTATATATGTGGGCGAATCACGGCAGACAATTGTGCACAGCAGTGTCCCCATAAACAGTCAGGGATTGAAATGACCAATTTATTATTATTGTATTTTTCGAGGGATTATTATTAGGCCTATGGAGTAAGGAAACTTGCCTGGAATTGAACCCAGGTCTCTCGCTTGTAAGGCGAGTGTTCTCACCATTGAGCTACAGGACTCCACTGCTACAATCTACTGCTGTTTATAATAATAATAATACTCCTTGCATTTTGATACGATATGCCTCTTAAAGTGCCTCACAGAATATACTGTAAAGTGAATTGACTGTATATTTGTGGGTGAAACGTGGCAGCTAATTGCACACAGCAGTGTCCCATAAACAGTCGTGGATTGAAATGACAATTTATTATAAGTTTTTTTTTGACGGATTATTACTAGGCGTGTGGAGTAAGGAAACTTGCCCAAGGCTTGTACGGCGAGTGCTCTAACCACTGAACTACAGGACTCCACACACAGCCTTGTTTGACACCGCTATTTGCAACTGCTTGCTGTGTTTTGCTCACAATATATACAATCAACTGTATCAAATTCAAGGATGATTATTATTATAGCTGACGTTCTGGAGATCCTGGTCCAATGCTGTGGAAACCAGCTGTTTAACTCAATTCCTCTAATGACCCAGGAAATATATTTGACCTCAGTGAAGCTGACAGCATCCAGGCTACCCAATGACCGGTCATGGAGAGCTCTTCCTCCCTCTCATTTGCTTTCCCTCTTTAACAAACACAAAGTGCTTGGTCCTCTGCCTCTCCCCAGTCCTGGGCATGTCACTGACGTAGCTCCCTGTTGCTGCTGTGGAAAGAGTCTGAACACACTCCCATCGCTCCAGTTTGATGGAATTCACCTAATTCTGAAATGCTGCATTTGCTGAACACAGAAAGCTTTTTTTGCCCCCTAGGCGAACCTAATGCAGGGCTGTGAGTGAGTGATTGAGGAATCGAGATTAACATACACACTTGAAAAATCTAATTTTGATGGCCTGGGATTGATTCCCTGCAGCCTGTCTGCTCTGCAGTAGGAAGGGGACTTCCCTTCAGCGCTTACTTACTCACTCCAGTTTAACAGCTTTTGAAGTCATTTCCTATAATGAAACTGTGCTTTTACAATCAAAGCTTCACAACTTAGCTGCTGACGCTATTGAATGGTGGTTTGTTGGCTCAACACTCTTCTACTAGCAAATTGTATGTGGCTTTCATACTCATTTCGGTTTCAGAGTTTTTTTTTGTTGCTGGTTTGTTTATCAGACTCCTGCCTGCCTCATCCTGTTACTACTTGCATCGCTGAAGACATACATTGCTGGCAACATGAGGAAAGGTACTGCAGATTTTCTTTAAGTGAATTGTGTTATTTTGTTAAAAAAAATGAATTAAGAAATGTTCCAAGTTGTCTTGAAGCTGAGAAGCCCTGACATCTAAAGACGAGTCAATTGTCACATGTTTTCAATTTGTATTGAAATTTAAAGCATGGTATTTTTTCATTGCTATGCAGTATGGTTTAAAGTACTCGTGTATATGATAAATATTTGAATGTTTTGAATCCAGAAGGTATTATATACATCGAAGGCAAAATATCTTTGTTGTTTCACTGCTGTGCTAAACTATTTAAAGTGAGTTTTGTTTGCTGAGAGCTAGAATTCTTCTCTTTAAGACAAACGAAAGTGATCTGAAACTGCTATATCTGCTTCCAGTATGAAGTCTTGCTTTATGTGGCTTCCCAAGACTTTGTTCAGGTGACTTGACTTCACTTTCGGGGAATTTGTATCCCCCAAATATTTTAAGTTAGGCCAATTCCTGCAATTTTATAATTATTCTGGGAATTACAGTACTGTATATGATTGTGTAATTCCCAGAAATGGGATTGTGTATCTTAGTAGTTAGAACACTCACCTCGCAAGTGAGAGGAACCTGGATTTGATTCCCAGAAGGCATAAATAAATGTAGGGCAAGTTTCAGTTTACCTCGTGGTAAGTAGGAACACGGTTAGTCAATTGACGGATCGTGTTTCTGAGGGTGGCAATTCTTAAAACACTGTTTTAAAAAATAATTTGGTTACTGAAGCCACAACTGTTTGTGGGACACTGCTGTTGTGCACAATTGGCTGCCACGTTTCGCGCACAAAATATTCAGTCAATTCATTTTACAGTACATGTATTATGTGGTGCTTTCAGATGTCCTCCCGATGTGAAAGGCGCGCTAAAAATGTAATTTTGTTGTTATTGTTGTCTCAAAGATATGATAAGGCGCTGTATTAAATGCAATTATTATAATACTGTGGTAGCACTGCACTGTATATAGATGAAATGTTAAACTGTCTATTCAGGTGGATGTTAAAGATTCCTTGTCCTATTCGAAAACAAAAGAGAGTATGTCCCGGTGTCCTGGCCAAATTAAATCGGTCATTTGCTTTGTGGCTGTTCGTGGAACACAAACAGAACACGTTGTGTGCAAATTAGCTGCCACGTTCACCTACAAAACACTATATAGTAAATTCCGTGAGGCGCTTTGAGACATCTTCATGTGAAAGGATGTCCTCTTGACGTGAAAGGCGCACTATATATGTAATTTTTCTGTAGTTGTATCAAATGCAAGGATTATTATAACAACTTACATGTAAAGCACCTTTCATGTAGGATAAAGAATGCTTTACAGTGACACTGACCAGGGAAGGTGGATAGAAGGGGAAGATACCATAGTTGAGCCTGGCGAGAACTGAAAAGATATGCTTGCGAGGTTTATAACAGTGGAGCCAGGGAGACCAACGATGAATGAGACATAGATGCCATTTGCTGTGAGATAGCGGCAGAGGCAGGCATCAAGGTGAAGAAAAACATCTATTGTTCATATGGTTGTTACCCTGAGGTTTTGGCTGCCTTTCTTCGCTCACAAGTATACAGTCAGTTCACTTTATAGTTTAAAAGAGAATTAGATCTTTATTTAGGAAGAACAGGTCTGTTAGGTTATGGGGAGAGAGCTGGGCAGTGGGATTGAGTTGCTCTTTTCAAAGAGCCGGCACAGACTAGACGGGCTGAATGGCCTCCTTTTGATTCTATGATTCTATATTCTGTGAAGCACTTTGAGACATCTAGAAGATGTGAAGAGCGCTATTTCAAATGCAAGGATTATTATTATTGTAATCATAATAATAAAAGGCAATGTACTGCAGATTCTGGAAATCTGGTATAAACACAGAAGTCACTTGGAACACACAGCAGGTCAGGCAACATCCTTGGAGAGAGGAGAATTAGTTAACGTTTCAAGTCTATGAGCTTTTGTGATTAATAATAATCCTTGTATTTGATATAATGCTTTATCATGACTTTGAGATGTCTCAAAGTGCTTCATAGATTATACTGTAAAGTGAATTGACTGTTTACTTTTTGGGCAAAACGCAGTAGTCTAAAGACGTGGAGTTCTGTAGCTCAGTTGTTAGAGCACTTGTCTTGTAAGCGAGAGACCTGATTGAGTTCAGGATAGGGGGAAACCTTGGGCAAGTTTCCTTACTCCACACGCCTAATAATAATTGCTCAAAAAAACAGACAATAATAAATTGGTCATTTCAATCCACGACTGTTTGTGGGACACTGCTGTGCACAATTGGCTGCCACGTTTCGCCCACAAATATACAGTCAATTCACTTTACAGTATATTATGTGAAGCACTTTGAGATGTCTAGAAGACGTGTAAAGCGCTATATGAAATGCAAGGATTATTATCAGCCAATTACACACAACAGTGTGGATTGATTCACTAAATTATTATTGTTATCATTTCTTTTAAGAGATTGCTAACCCTTGAAAAGCGATCTACCAATTCAGTAATAACTGGGTTCCTGCTTACTGCTAGGTAAACAGAGGCTTGTCGGGTAAAGAAACTTACTCAACATTTTGTGCTGCATGGGAATTGAACCCACGTACTCTCACATGCAAGGTGTGTGTTCTAATTATTAAGATGATAATAATAATCCTAGAATTTCATATGTGGAGTCCTGTAGCTTAGTGGTTAGAGCACTCGTCTTGCAAGCGGTTCGATTCCATGCAGGGCGAAACCTTAGCAAAATTTCCTTTCTCCACACATCTGATAATAATCCCTTGAAAAAAAATTCTGCATTTTCAATCCATGCCTATTTGTGGGACACTGCTGTATGCAATTGGCTGCCATGTGTCTCGTCTTCTAAACGTCTCAAAGCATTTCACAGAATATACTGTTAAGTGTATTGATGGTATACTTGTGGGTGAAGCCCTCCCCCAGCTCAGTATATGACCTTATCCAGACAATGAGCACAATCTAACATGGGGGCTTTGAACCTAATTTTTAAAAATCCAAACGCAAGTGTACTACTACTACTAATATAATAATACTAAGAATAATCCTTGCATTTGATATAACGCTTTTCGTATCTTCTAGATGTCTTAAAGCGCTTCACAGAATAACTGTAAAATGAACTGACTGTGTAGTTGTGGGCGAAACGAGGGTGCCAATTGCACACAGCAGTGTCCCACAAACAGCCGTGGTTTGAAGTTATAATCACAATAATAATAATAATCCTTGCATTTGATATAGAACTTTATCACCTTGTCTGGACGTCTCATTGGGATCTGCTATGAAGTGTATGTAGCGCCTGTTTATTAGTAGGTGAACACTATTGAAGTAATTTTGTGTCTGTATAACAATTGCTGAAAATGACCATCATTTGTTTGGGTAGGAGTTAGCATCTAACGTCAGGTTCTTTTCAAAACTCGGCTGTGTTTTATTTCTTCCTTTATATTCCCTTGAGAGTCCAGCGTTGGATGTAATTATCCGGGTGGTGTGTATTCTACCAAGCAGTCATCTAACAGAAAATAAATTGATAGTTTTACAATATTATTATAATATTGTTATATTATTATTATATTATTATATTAATATTAATAACAACCATTGGTGATGCCACTTAATAAATATGAATATTAATAATAATCTTTATAATTATTATTATATTGCTCATATATCTACATGTGGATGTCACTATAGCTCAACAACTTGCATATATTTAATCATTCACAAAAGCTGGGTCTTATGTCAAGCAAAGGAGGAGCAGGAGGTGGAGGGGGGAAGGTGGCCCTAGGTACGGTCAAATAAATAGTTTTTTAAGCAGGATTTAAAAGAATTGGACAGGCCACAAAACTGAGCATTAGACAAGTTGGAAGAGTAATAGCTGAAGGCTGAGTGGTGCCTCAAAGGGTCAGTGGATGGTAGAACAGTGGAATAAGAAAATCACAGAAGTGGGGAGGTGCTAAAGCTTGGAGCGATTTAAAGATGATTTATATCTCCACATTTCTGGAGTGTTGTTTATGGTTTGGATAAATATTAGGTGGGAACAATGTCAGGCTCAAATCTCATGTTTTCCCACTTAAATATTCCGCCTACATTTGCAGTCTATGCTCAAACATGTATGGATGGCTTATATTCATAGTATCAGCACTATAGAATCACCATCTCATTCTGAAGGAGCGTGAATTGAATCATTGAATTCTTGTTTTCGCTTTTGGTGGGTGACTGCTTTATTTTATCTACCGGAGTCTCGTGGCTTAGTGACTAGCGGGCTTTACAGCCTTCCATAGGCTACAGATCATCCAGAACTCTCGCGCAGCAGGCTCCATGACCCTATCACCCCATCATTGCACGACTCCACTGGCTTCCCATCACACAGAGGATACAGTTCAAGATGCTCGTCCTCACCTTCAAAGCCCTCCATGGCCTTGCTTCCGCCTACCTCTGTGACCTCCTAACCAGAGGTTAGCCACTCTGCCCCCACTCTCTGGAACTCCATCCTGCAGTCCCTCCACTTTGCCCCTTCCCTTGTCTCTGTCAAGACTCAAATCAAGACCCTCTTCTTCGACCGTGCCTTCGGTCACCCTCCTTCCCCAACTGTCCTGCACCCTCCCTGATCTCAAGCCCCAGCTCGGGTCTGAAACGCTGAATGTCCAGTATCTTGGGATGCCCTCCAGAAGTGAAAGGTGCTATACAAATGTAATTTTGTTGTTGTTGTTGTATTAATCATCATTGGTCTCTGTGAATCCCAGATTCATTCTCGGTGAACTACTTCCAGTGGAGAGAAGTGCAACAACTTTAGGTATGGGAGGAAGAAATTGTTTTCACTGAGCAGTAAATCATTGATGCATCTGGTATTCTTGAAAAATATGCTACTGGTTAAGAAACAAATTTAATTGAAAATGCAAAATTCCCTTTATTAATAATTTTTGCATCTTGATATAGCGCTTTTCAAGTCTTCTAGACGTCTCAAAGCGCTTCACAGAATATACTGTAACATGAATTAACTGTACATTTGTGGGTGAAATGCAGCAGCCAATTGCACACAGCAGTGTTCCACAAACAGTAGTGGATTGCAATGACCAATTTATTCTAGTTTTTTTGGGATGAATTATTATTAGGTGAGTGGAGTAAGGAAACTTGCCCAAGGTTTCGCCCTGACCTGCATAGATTCAAAACACTAACCACTGAGCTATAGGACTTTTACTTACATTGTAACAATATAAAATAAACTGTGAGCGGAAAGTATTATTTCAAAAGCTTGTTACTTTTCCTGCTAGAACAATAGGTACATTTTTCATTGACTTTAAAACATGACCATGAATCAGGATAAAATTCCTGGGAGTCGAGCCAAAGGTTAAGCTAATCTTTGATACCATTGCCACAATTTGCTTGAGATTTCCTTTTACTTAAGCTTTCCCGTTAACACTAATTACAAAAGTATGATAGAAAATAAAACTGAAATAAAATAGAACAAACATTGGATATGTGTTTTTGACCATGAGTGGATTGTGTTTGATTATGTGCCAATGTTTAGTTTAATCGTACTGTAGGAGTTTCCCTGGATAAGATTTATTTGCTTTATTCAGAAATACAATATTTATAATAGTATTAATCCTTGTGTTTGATATAGCACTTTGAAACATCTAGAAGAATATACTGTAAAGTGAAATGACTGTATATTTGTGGGCGAAACATGGCAGCCAATTGCACACAACAGTGTCTCACAAGTGATGTCGTGGATTGAAATGACCAATTTCTTAAAAAAAAATGTGAGGGTTATTATTAGGCATGGGGATTAGGAAACTTGCCCAAGGTTTTGCCCTGACCTGCCTGGATTCGAACCCAGGTCTCACGTTTGTAAGGGGAGTGCTTTCAAGGCCCTCCATGGCCTTGCTTCCGCCTACCTCTGTGACCTCCTAAACAGAGGTTAGCCACTCTTTGGCCACTCTGCCCCCACTCTCTTTAACCACTCAGCTACAGGACTTCAAATACAATAAAACCTTTGTTATCCGGCACCCTCGGGATCTGACCGGTGCCAATTAATCAAATATGCCGGATATTCGAGCAGCAAGTTGCCAAAAATCCTACACAAAAAAATTAACTTATTTTAAAACATACCACATTAATAGTAGACTAAATAATAACAGAATATTGTATGGATACTGACCAATAAAGCATTCCAGCACACTCGGTAAAATGATCGGGAAAAAGGATTCAAGCGTTTGGTAAATTTAATAACTACACATGCGCCAAGTGAGCATACCACCAGTGTCCCGGATGGCTATGGTATGAGATCAGTTGCTGGAATGGTGAATTGTATTGGGAGATACCGGTTGGTTGAGCATGCTGGTTGGTTGGGTACCGGATAAACAAGTTTTTACTTGATGGGAGTATTTGTATCAAGGTACAGTACATAGGAAAAGGGGTAGGTCAGTAAGCCCCTCCAGTCTGTTCCACCATTCTATTAGGTCATGGCTGATCTGTACCTCAACTTCAATCACCTGCCTTTGCCCCATATCCCTCGATGTCTTCACTTAACAAAAATGTACCCGCTGGTAATGCAGTGTCATGTAAATTGTGCTCTTTGTCTCCAAATTGTTACATTTTTGGTCAAATAACAAATTAGATTAGACGCATAGTTTGCCGCGGTTGGTGAAACATATGCTGAAAGTTAGTGTAGAGTCTTGAGAGTATTGAGAACAAAAGCACACAATGCTCAGTATAAAAAAAGTCTCGACAATTAAACAGTGGCTGACTTTCTTTTTCATAAGGGAACAAGGAACAAGTCATAAGTTAAGCCTTTATGACTCATCTCACATGCTCTCCGCACAGAATAGCTACAAATGGATCCATATATGAACTATACCCAAAGGGTCTAACCCTCTTGCTAACTCTCCATCTCCTCTCCCTGCTGGGGGGTCCGGCCAGGATTGTCAAACGCTTTGAAACACCCTCTTGATATGAAAGGCAGCATATAAATGTAAATGATATAAAAGTATAAATGTACAAAACAATAAAGTTAACATTTACGTTGCGCCTTTCATGTCTGGAGGACGTCTCAAAGCGCTGGACACTTAAATGGCAGTGTAGTAGAACATCGATAATCCAGCATTCAGAAAACCGACAACTCCTTCAAACCGGCAAGGTTTTAAAAGGCTCGGCTTCTCTTCTGGATATTTATCCAAACCATAAAGAACACTCCAGAAAAGTGGAGATATAAATCACCTTTAAGTAAAAAAAAGTTATTATAAATACTGTACAGTTCCCAATTTTTTTAAAACACATTTCTTTATGTATTTATATATTTTTACACAAATCATGTGACAAAACACATAAAAACTATATTATGTAAATAAAACAACACTGGTAAACGCAATGCTAGGCTTGGTTTCTAATTACTGGCAAACTCCGAAATTCGGGAGGTGCTTGGTCTGAACCGTGCCAGATTATTGACGTTCTACTGTATTCCTTATTTGACCCAGTGGATTGCATTTATGATTGTAGCATAGCAATGCCTTGTGTACTCAATGTGTGTAAATAATTAGAACTTCAACATGGGAATGCATTCTAACATGTTCAGGCTAGAATTAGTTTGATTTCTTTATCAATGTTCCCTTAAAGTATTTTGCCAGTCTAGGATCTTATTCAGTAGAGAGTACAGCATAGGCAAATTTGTGTTGCAGAACATACATTATTCCAGTGTGTCTCGGACTCTGTTTTGAGACACTGCATCAGCTTTTGCGCCCCGAGATAGAGTGTATCACTTTGTGGGTTGGAAGACGTGTTGAACTTGTGACTTCTGGAATTTTCCTTTTGATCATCTGACCTGTGTATGTGTCAAGTTCCTTGCTGTGTGAAAGTATCTCCGATTCAGAAAGCAGAGAAACCAAGTTTCAGATTCTACTTCGTAAATGTTAGTTAATTTGCAATTAACTAACTAACAGTGTTAATTTTGCAATATTTAAATCAAATAAAAATTGGTCACTCCAATGCTGAGATTATACGATATTGTACTCTAGATGGTGGTGCTTTGATGTATTAATTTATGCTGATGATTTATCCTTTCTCGACAAAAGACACAGTTGCTCCACTTTTATCATGTGAAGGACTTTGAGGTGCAGATCTGGGGGAATTCTCCATTGTTGGAGATAGACATTACAATATAGATTTAGATTTATATAGAACCTTTCACATCAGCAGCATGTCCCAGGTTGATGGCAGTGTTTCAAAAAGAGAAAGGAATTTTTCTTGTGATTTGGGATTAAATTGTTCATTCATTTCATGGCTATTTGTGGGACATTGCTGTGTGCAAATTGGCTCTTGTGGTTAATCTACACAATATGTAGATTAACCGCAAGCGCTGATTTATTCTTTACAATAAATCACGTGAAACACTTTGAGACATCCTCCCAATGTGAAAGGCACTGTAACAAATGCAAGGATCATTATTATTGTTTTTACCATGTACAGTAGTATCAAATATTGGCACGTACACCATCAATTTACAGCTTCAGGTTTTATTTCAGTGTCAGCAAACAATGAATGAGTGACTAATTTGGTGAACAACTATAATTGTCTAATATATAACAACTGTAGTATAGCAGAATCTTGTTGTATGTTAGAGCAATATGAAACAATTGGAGACGATGTTAAGTGTAAATGCCACGACTATATTACGATCAATTGAAATTTGGGTTCCTTGATCCATTCAGTTCATTTCATTCCCCCCAACATTATGAGTTGACAGTAATAATCATAATTGCATTTGATATAATGCCTTATCATGTATTCGAGATGTCTCAAACCACTTCACAGAATATATTGTAAAGTGAAGTGACTATATGTAGTGGGTGAAACACAGCAGTAAATTGCTCACAGGAGTGTCCCTAGCGCCTTGGGACGTCCTCCCGACGTGAAAGGCGCTATATAAATGTAAATTGTTGTTGTTGTTGTTGTTGTCCCACAAACAGTGGTAGATTGAATGACTAAATTTTTTCATTCTAATTTTTTTAAGGGATTATTATCCTTGGAAAAGCAATTTGCCGCTAACAGCTAGTCGGAACTGGGTTCCTACTAACTGCCAATTTTATTTGGAGGATTGTTGGCAGGACATCGGGAGAAACTTTATCCTCTTTTCGAATTGTACAATGGCATCTTTCAACATTCACCTGAAAGGGCACACCTCAGTTTAACATCTCATCTGAATAACGGAAAAAAAGAAAGAAGGACAATATAATTGTCCTAAGGACAATACTCAAGGTTGCATTGACATTCAAATAACTCATGCAATGGAATTGCATGTCAGGAAGGAACTAATATTAAGATTATAAGAAAGATCATTTTGCCCAAATTGTTTTTTTTCCTTTTGTACGCATGTAACTTCTCCTCTTACTTGTATTCCGCCCCGCCCAATTAATTTCCTGAAGGAAAGCTGTGCCAAAAAAATTCAACTCAGATTACAGTATTGAGATATGATTTTTTTAAATCACAGAGCTGATTAATTCTATAATAATCCTTGCATTTTATATAGTGCTTTTCACATCTTATCGACGTCTCAAAGCACTTCACAGAAGATACTGTAAAGTAAATTGACTGTATATTTGTGGGTGAAACGCGTCAACCAATTGTGCACAGCAGCGTCCCACAAACAGTCTTGGATTGAAATGACCAATTTATTATTGTTGTGTGGTTTTTTTTGAGGGATTATTATTAGGCGTGTTGAGTAAGGAAACTTTCCCAAAGTGATCCTGATCTGCCTGGATTCGAACACAGGTCTCACACTTGTAAGGCGTGTGCTCTAATCACTGAGCTATAAGAGCTCCATGCATGAGCTATCATTCCAGTTCAGATGTAACTTACACAGCATCACAGCATTAACCTGCTTTGTAAATAAGTCCAGTGTCCTGGCCTTAACCATCTTTACTGGGAATCTATTTCAGTTGTTCATTACCCTTTGTGTGAAAGAAACCTTCCTGGTTTGCATCCTGAAATTGTCCTTTACAACTCTAAACCTACATCCTCTTGCTCTATTATGTTGGTGCATTGCATCTTGGGCTCCTAGCTCATGTACACCTAGCAGTAGACAGGAGTATGGTTGTTAGTTGATTAACAGACTGCTTTTCCAAGGCTAATAATTCCTTTTAAAAAAAAATAATTGGTTACTCAATCCACAACTATTTGTGGGATACTGTTGTGCTCAATTGGCTGCCACATTTCACCCACGAAATATAATCAGTCACTTTACAATATATTTTGTGAAGCTCTTTGAGACATCTTGAAGACGTGATAAGGCGTTGAATCAAATACAAGGTTTATTATAAAAAGGATTCTTATTATTCCTCAAACACTGATCAGAACAGCCAGTTCTGACGAAATATCATGGACCCAAAACGTTGAATCACTCCTTTCTCGATAGCTGCTGCCTGACTTCTTCTATGCAATACCTCTGGGGCCCCCATATATCAGTGTGACCAGAACTGTATGTATTTCACTGGTTGCCAGAGCACTGCATGCCCTGAAGGGAGGGTTTAAACTCACACAGATGTAACAAATAGCCTAGCATCCTGTTTGCATTTGCTCAGAATTCTAGCCAACGGCTGTGCCAAATTGGTCATTCACCTCTTGGTTGTTTGTGGGACATTGACATGCACAAACGGCTGCTGGTATTACAAGAGCAGTCACTGGACCTGAAAATAATCACTTGGAAATGTTTGGATCTGATAAGGGCTATACAGTAGAAATGCAAATGTTTTCTTAATATTTAAACCTGGCCACCAGGGCTGATTTGGTGAATATTCATTTGAGCAAAAATGACAGTTGATGGAGGGTGGGCAATGAGGGAGCTCATAGCACAAGAAGGGACTTGGCAGTGTACAAAACTGCAGCTTTGTTCAGCAGCGAACTGTAATGTAGGAGTGTTATGCGATCATACGCTATGCTTTGGAAGCAGATCATCCAAAGATTCGTGATAAGTAACTGATGAGTCAGTTATTTCATTTTGATACCTTGCAAAAACTTATTAATTTTACGTATTAGTTTTAAGCATTTCTTACATCTTACACCATTTGTTACGATGTAAGGATTATGAAACACTGGTTAGGTTTCAGCTGGAGTACTGTGTTCAGTTCGGGCACCACCCTTAAGTAGGATGTCAAAGCATTGGAGATGGTGCAATGGAGATTTCCCAAGATGGTTTCAGGAATGAGCGATGTCAGTTAACAGGAGAGGCTAGAGAAGCTAGGATTATTCTCCTTGCAGCAGAGAAGATTAAAAGGAGACTTAATAGAAGTTTTCAACATTATGAAGGGATTCGATAGGGTGAACAAGGAGAAACTAGGTAACCCGAGGACATTGATTTAAAATAGTTGTTAAAAGAAACAGGGGAGGTTCAGGAGAAATGTTTTCACACAGCGTGTTGTTCAGGTTTGGAATGTCTTGCCTGAAAGAGTTGTGGAAGCCGATTCAATATCAGTCTTTAAGAGAGAAGTAGATAGTTATTTGGGACAAGTTTGCAGTGCTGTGGGGAGAGAGCGGGGGAGAGGGTTTCATTTGGACAGCTTTTTTCAAATAGTCGAATGACCTCCTTCTATGCTGTGTAGTTCTATGATTGTACATGAGAAATAGCTTCAGGGATAGAATTCCATCTTTATTGACAGAGTCTTGGTGAAAAATAAGATTTTAATTCCTGGAGTTTTTTTTACCATGCAAGTAATTGAGCAGAATTTGTATGTGACAAGTCTGTACCTGCTTTGAATTACTCAATTTGAAACAAGACAACTACCATTGTACGGGTTCAGTAGCATGTGACTTGAATACGTTTTAACTCCAGAAAGTTTGTAAATCCTACACAATGACAATTAATTGTTTAAAAATTCTCAATAAAACAAATCCCATTATTAGGATTACAATTTACAATGTGAAGATGTCTCAAAGCTGGCGGGGAGGGAGGGCGATAGAGGGGAAGCTGGGGGTAAGGGAGAGAGAAAGGTGGCTGAAAGCACAGTTGAGTAGATGTATCTTAAAGAGGGTTTTGAAGGTGGTGAGGGAAGGGCAAGGTAGGGGATTCAGAATTGGAGTTTCAGAGTGGCTGAAAGCTCGCCTACTGATAGTGGGAGCAGGTCAGATGGCCGGCATGAAACATGCCAGGGATTATTATAGTTTCACATTCACTTTCATATTAGGAGGACTTCTCAAACTGCTTCGTAGGGTTATATTGTAAAATATGCTAATGTGTATCTGTAGGCAAATGTGGCAGCAAATTTACGAACAACAATGCTGCACAAACAGCCATGGAGTGAATGGCTCATTTTATTTGGGTTAGACAGAGAGAAACTTGCTTCTCTTTTCGAATTGTGTCATGGGATCTTTCATGCCCTCCTGAACAGGCAGGATTTTGGTTTAAAGTCTCATCCAAACAATGCCACCTTCCACAATACAGCTCACCCCCAGCATCATATTCGAGTGTTTGGACATATTAGACTGTACTGTATATCAAAATCAATTTAAGTTGAGTGATACATTTCTCTCCACAGAAAAAATAATCTCTGCTTGGGCCTGGGTGGTGTGTTTTCTGCAATCATATGATTGTGAAGGTAAGTCAAATAAATATTACATTTATAAGATGTATGTCACATGCAGTTAATGATGCTGTGATTATCTTTCATCTATGAATATGTAACATATCCCAATGCTTTTAACTTAGCATGTTTCTGCTTCTATTACTTTCTATTTATATTCTTATGGCTAATTCCCCTCCATCTTTTTCCTTGCATCCGACCCAGGACTGTACAGGATATCTAAGACCGGCTCCCGAGTGAACGTGTCATATAAATGGAAGTCCTCACCAGGAACCTAGGTGTTATGTTCGATCCTCAACTGTCATTCTTCCCCCACATCCAAGCCATAAACCGCTCTTCATTCCCTCACCTCCATGACATTGCCTGATTCTGCCACTACTTCACCCCTCAGGCCACTGAAACGTTCATTCATGCCTTCATCACATCCAGGCTCGACTACGCCAAAGCCCTGCTTGATGGCCTTCCCAACTCCTCTCTCCATAGGCTGCAGATCATCCAGAACTCTGTGGCCCCTGTCCTCTACTACTCCCAGCTCCATGACCCCATCTCCCCCATTCTTGCCATTGGCTGCCCATTACCCAGTGGATTCAATTTAAGATCCTGATCCTCACCTTCAAAGCTCTCCATGGACTCACCCCGCCCTACCTTTGCGATCTCCTAACCCCTACCTACCCACCCACTCCCTCCACTCAGTGGGCTCCGGCCTGCTCTATATCTCCCAACCCATCCACCCCACCATCGGTGGGGGAGCCTTCAGCCACTCTGCTACTATCCTCTGGAATTCCATCCTGCAGTGCGTCCACCTCGCCCCCTCCCTTGCCTCCTTCAAGTCCTGCCTCTAGACCCTCCTCTTCGACGGTCCCATCAGTCATCCTAAATCCCCTTCTCTCCCTCCACCCTCCCCAACCCCAACTCCAGCTTGGGCCTGAAACATTGACTGTACAGCGCCTTAGAACGTCCTCCCGATGTGAAAGGCATTATACAAATGTAATTTTGTTGTTGTTGTGCCTATGGATCTTTCAGTATCTTCCTGTGTTTTCTCACTAACTGCATGTGTTTACTTTTATTGTTAAATTGGCTGTATATTGGTTGAACTGCAGAGATCAGGATATGTTCAGAAGATTAGACAACACAAATAACCCGCGGGTTGGGAAGCTCACTAACAATTGGAGAAACTGTGTTTCTTATCTCAGTTTGTATGTTGTTGTCATACAAACATCATCCGCAGACATGGGGTAAATTTCCACATGTATGCGGATGACACCTGACTCTACCTCTCCGTTTCACCCTCAACTTCAGGACTACCGGAGTCCTGACTGCCTGCCTGACTTTGAGTACTGGACGAGGGGCAACTTTCTCCAGTTGAATGTCCGCAAGACTGAGGCCCTCCTGATTGGCTCTCATCACCTCCTCCGCACCTCAGGCACTGGCAGCATCAGCATCCAAGGCTGCATCCTCCATCGCTCGAAGCCAGTCAGGAACCCGGGTGTCTTATTTGACCCTGAACTGTATAGAATCATAGAATCTTACGACGCAAAAGGAGGCCATTCAACCCTTTGAGTCCATGCTGGCTCTTTGAAAAGAACAATTCAATCCCACTCTCCCAGCTCTCTCCCCATAACCGTGCAAACCAGTCCTCCCCAAATCAATGTCAACCTCTCTTTTAAAAGTTGTTATCAAATCTGTACTTCCTCTCCCACTTCCTCTGCGTCATGACCAGCACTGACTTCCACCATATCCGTAACATTGCCAGACTCCATCACTGCCTCACCCCTCAGGCTACTGAAGCCCTTGTCCATACATTCATCACATTAAGGCTTCACTATGGAAACTCCCTCCTAGTTGGACTTCCCGTCACAAACTGCAGATCATCCAGAACTCTGCGCCTCATGTCCTCTCCTGCACCAAGCTCCACGGCCACATCACTCCCACCCTCGCCCGGCTCCATTGGCTCCCCCATACCCCAGAGGATCGAATTCAAGATCCTCGTCTTTACTTTCAAGGCCATTCACTGTCTTACCCCCTCCTATCTCTCCGACCTACTGACTCCCTAGCAACCTGCCCGCACCTTCTGTTCAGTGGGCTCCGGTTTGCTCCATGTCTCCTGCCCAGCCAGCCCTACCATCGGTGGACGGGCTTTCAGCCTCTCTACCCCCACACTCTGGAACTCCATCTCATAGTCCCTTCCCCTCCTTCCTCCCTTGCTTCTTTCAAGGCCAATGTCAAGACCCTCCTCTTTGATAGTGCCCTATGCCGCCCTCCCAACTCTCTCCCTCCCCTCCCAACTCTCTCCTCCACTCCCCCCTACCCTGCCCTTTCCCCTGCTCGGGTCCCAACCTGACATATTCATATTCAACATATTCAAGAGTGAGATTGATAGATTTCTAATGGTTAGAGGGATTAAGAGATATGGAGATAAGGCGGGCAAATAGAGTCAGATTCAAAGATCAACCATGATCTTATTGAATGGCGGGGCAGGCTCGAGGGGCTGAATTGCCTACTCCTGCTCATAATTCCTATGTTCCTATGTTCGTATATTGTTCAGCGCCTTGGGACGTCCTCCCGACGTGAAGGGCGCTATATAAATGTGATTTTGTTGTTTTGTTATTGTTGTGGTGTATGTTATCTCAGCTTGTATCTTTGGTTCTGCTGGTCAGTCTTCTGTCTCACAGCGTTTGTGATTTTATCTTTATTGTTAGGTGTGTGTCTCTAGTTTTAGATCCCCTTTTTGTATTATTAAATACACCTGCCGTATTGCCACTGGCAACATTTCCTGTAAAGTAGGTAGTATTTTAACCAGGGAATCTGCTGTGTTCAAGGCACTATCCTGCATGAATAGCACTGCATAAATGCATATTGTTATTGTGTGTCAGAAACTCCTGAACATTCAGCCTGGATTGATTCCCTGCAGAAAACATTGACTCTGTATGAGTGACTCTGCTAAGAATGCTTTTCCTTTGTTCATATTGGTCCATTTCCAGACCAAATTGATTGGTGAAAGTCTCCTCTGTCTACATATAATTCAGATCCTGTGTTTGGATAATCTCTATCCAGTCATATTTCTTGCATTCAATTTAGCTACTTATCACATCATTGAACATCTCAATGTGCTTCACAAGATTTACTATTAAATGTAGTGACGATATTTATTTGCAAATATGAACCTAATTTGCACACAGTGATATCGCGCAAACAGCTACATTAACAACAACAACTTGCATTTATATACCACCCCTCACACAGGGTAGTCCAGAGCTCATGGAGCTATGAAGTGAATGACCAATTTTATCTGGAACCCGATTGCCAGCCCTCGGAAGGGGGTAGCGCACGGTCAAAGAGACGTGATCTTAAAATGGAGAAGGAGGGGCAAAGTGAATGGATTGAGGGAGAGAGTTTCAAAGTTTCAGGGTGTTGTGGGTGGAAGCACAGCAATGTATCCACTTATTGGGGATTTGCAATATTTTCCAATTTTATTTTCCATTTTAACGCCACATTTATAAATCAACTACCTACATCCTGATGGTGGAGTGGAGCGCCCAGCGCCAGCATAGCAGAGGTTAACTGTATATCAAATGCAAGCATTATTATTGTCTCACTAAAAGCCCTCATGTCTGTGTTGTAGATATCTAATTACTGCTTGCACTATCTTACCTCATGTTAATGTTTGTTCTTTTCATGTACAAACTGACAGTTGGATTGGGAATCGCTTGTCACGATTACGATGCTCCATCTGTAGTGCAACTCGGATCAAATCTCACAATGTCTTGCAGCTTGAGGGAGTGCTTTGATAAATTTGAAGTGAATGCCCGCCACATATTGTGGCTAATAAATGGAACCCAAGCATCACGGGAGCAGTATCAAGCCATCAATGCTAGCGTTTCTCGTCTGTCCTTAAGGAACTTTAATGCGCCGAACATTGATGTGGAATGCGAGATTTACAGGAAAGGAGTACGATTCACAATTCACATGTTCAGCGTCAAAGCAGGATGTAAGTAGTCGATTTATAAATGTTGTGTTAAAATGGAAAACTGGGAATGCCAGATGCCCCAAATAAAATTGGATAATATTGCAAATGCCCAATAAATGGATATATTTTTTTGAAAAGGAAGCCGTAGGGCAATGGATGTTAGAATGCCCCTGTGAAACTGAAGTACATACTGATATATTGCATATGGATTCTTTACCTATAAAATCTCCCTATAGATTCACTGAGGACAGAGTAATAATAATAATAATCCTTGCATTTGATATCGCGCTTTTCATGTCTTCTAGAAGTCTCAAAGTGCTTCACAGAATATACGTACTGTAAAGTCAATTGACTGTATATTCGTGGGCGAAATGTGGCAGCCAATTGTCCTACAAAACACTGGGCCACAGAGTTGGGTTCATCTGTGATATCCTCCTGCCCATGGGTGAATAAGAAGCTGTTGACAACAACTTGCACAATTTTTTAACACCTTTCCTGTGGGATAGTATCTCAGAGATAGCATCACATTTTCACATGAAGCATAATTAATGGGTAAGAGCTATATAAATTATATAAATATTAAACAAATCATTTGCACACAGGAAACATTGCCACCATCAACCAAGGAATCCTATGCAAGTATAATTAGTTACCTTTGCCATACAATGTTAAACTGTTTTATTTACTGATGCCTGTGGAATATTCTTTCATTCAAACCTTTCAATTTTTTTCCCAGTACCACCAGACAAACCGAAAAATATTTCCTGCATTTCGTTCCATAGGAAGAATTTTACTTGTTTCTGGGATCGTGGGCGAGAAACGGGCTTAGAAACAAATTTCACATTAACTGAATGCCTAAAGTAAGTATCAGAAATCTGACTGGTTTCATAAAAAGATGCATCAAAACAGTAAAAATACACACCACCCACCTATACCTCCCACCTCACCCCACGTCCCAACTGCCGTAGCGATGGTGTGGCTCTCATCTCCGGGATCTCATTTGCTCTATTCCCTTACGCCTCTGGCTCAGTCCCCTCATTCTAGCACCTTACCCTCTGCCATTCCTCCAATCTTTCCCTCAAAACCCTGCTCATTTATTGCGCCCCACCAAAACCTCCCACACTTTCATCTCTGACATCTCCACCCTCCTAGCTTCCTTCTCCCTCTGTTCTGATCGCCCCATCCCCTCTCCTCACTGCCACCAAACCCATGTCCTTCCTCTAATGCCCCTGGAAGAAAATCTCCCCGCAATCCCTCTCTGCAGCCCTGGAGTCATCTGAACTCCTCCCCGTCTGGCCAACTTCACACACTTACCTATCATCCTCATTCACTTTCCTCCATACCACCCTCTCCACTACCCTTGATGCCTTTGTCTGCCTCACTCCCCGAACCATCTCCTCACCCTGGTTCACCAGCTATCTCCGCCCTCTCAAGTGAAAGCACCTGTCTTAAATCTGGCCTATCGGTCCACCGGCATATCTAGCTGGACCACATCAAAACTAACCTTTCTGCTCTCACCTCTGCCAAATTATCCTTATGTTCAAAGATAATCTTGGAGGTGAAGGGCAACCCCAGGCTCATATTCTCCACTTCCAACCGGCTCCTCCATCCATCTCTCCCCATGCCTTGCCTATTCCCTCCTCAAATTCCAACTGTGAGGAGATGCTGGACTTGTTTGAATCCCAAATCGAGTGGATCTGTTCATCTACCTCTACACTGTCCACGTTGATTCCCTCATCACTTCTCCCTCATAACTGACATCCCAACCATCCTCACTATACACCTTCCAGCCTATCTCTCCGTCCTCCTTCAACTCCATCATCTCCAAAGTAAAGCTTGCTACATCTATCCCATTGCCACCTCTCTCCTCACCTCCTGGTTCCTCTCCTAACTGACACCAGCAACCTCTCCTTATCCACTGGCACTGTTCTCACCTCCCTAAAAACTGCTGTCATCACCCCATCCTCCTTGGACCCACCCCTACTCTCCAGTTACGACTCCATCTCCAACCTTACATTCCTTTCCAAGGCCCTCGAATGAGTTGCTGACCACTGCTGTCCTGATAGTCTGCCTGTTGGACATCAAGTGCTGGATGAGAGCCAACTTTCTACAGATGAATATCAACAAGACCGAGGCCCAACTGATTGGCTCACACCAACGCTTCTGCACATCAGACATAGCATCAACCTCCATGGATGCACATTCCACCCCACCAAGCCAGGCGGGAACATAGATGTCTTGTTCAATCTTCAACTGTCTTTTCTCCCCCACACCCAGCCTCTGCCTTCCCTTGCCTCCACAACATTGCCCGACTCCAGCACTACCTCATTCATCAGGGCGGCGAAACACTCATTCATGCCTTCATCACGTCCAGGCTTAACTATGCCAATACTCTGCTTATTGGTCTCCTCAATTCCTTCCTCCATAGGTTGCAGATCATCCAGAACTCTGCAACCTGTGTCCTCTCCTGCATCAAGCTCCACAAACCTAACACCCCCATTCTCGCTCGACTCCATTGGCTTCCCATCACCCAGAGGATTCACTTCAAGATCCTGGTCTTCACCTTTGAAGCTTACTATGTTTTTCCCCCACTGCCTCTGCGATCTCCTAACCCTCTACCAACCTGTCCACTCCCTCTGCTCAATTTGCTCCTGCCGTCTCCGTGTTCCTCGAACCACCCGCCCCACCATCGGCGGGGGAGCCTTTAGCCACTCTGAATTCCATCTTGCAATCCCTCTGCCTCGCCCCCTCCATAGTTCCACTTCAAGACCCTCCTGTGCAGTGCCTTGGGACATGCTTCTGATATGAAAGGCACTATTCAAATGTAATTTTGTTGTTGTTGTTGTTGTTGTACAGATACCCTGCATAGCATTTTTGTGAATCACTTTGAGACATCATTGTTATGAACTCAATATAAATGTTCCATTATTTTTCAGTGGAGAATCTTTCACCTGCAAAACCTCGAACAGCAATACATGTTCTATCAAGTTTCCGTATATATTTTCAGGAGGAATTGTGAATATCACAGTAACAGCTCAGAATGCTTTGGGGAAAGCGCAGTCTGATCCCTTGCAACTGAAGATTTCTAAAACAGGTACCCCTCCCCAACCACAAGGGATACGTTCCTGTAAATCTTCGTGGTTGGTAAAATCGTGTTTGGAAAATGTAGGGCCCTATGGGAAATATGGAGATAAGGGGAGTAAGTTCGCGTTTAGTAAAACTAAACACAAAAAAAACACATACTATAACACATGTTATAACATAGCTAGGGATAGTGGGAGCAAGTTTAGGCGCATTGGCTGCCAAGATCTGCAGCAATCAGACAGTCAGGGTGTCTGACTTACAGAGAAAGAGAGACGGAGAGTGGGGGGGTGGGGGAGGGGGTGACACGGGGGGCTGGGTGGGCTGTCTTACGGACTTACACAGAAATAGGGTCAAACGGGGTGGGGGGGGGGGGGGTGGGGGTGTGACACGGCGGACTTGGGGGGGCTGTCTGACAGACTTATACAGAGATAGAGACACACAGTGGGGGTGACACAGGGAGCTGTCTTGACAGACTTAAACAGAGATAGAGACACACGGGGGTGGGGGGGGGGGGGGGTGGGTGACACGGAGGGCTGGGGGGGGCTGGAGAAGATGAGAGAGAAGGACAGGTGGAGAGGGGGGGTGGGGGGAGGAGAAGGTGAGTCAGAGAGCGAAGGTGAGAAAGAGAAGTAGGGGGGTGTGGGGGGAAGAGAAGGTGAAATAAAGAGGTGAGAGAGAGAAGGGGGGTGGGGAAAGCAATGCTCCCAAACTTATTAGTTAGGCTGCGGAGAAGCGACAATAAATACATGTTAATCCTAAGAGAGAAGCATTGTCAACTGATTGATTACAACATCGCAACTGGGTCCCAGTGCTGTACGCTAGCTGTTCGAAAATTTAAACCCGCGGATTTAAATCGCGGATGCGCAAAACGCGGTTTGCGAGGGTTGTCGCATTTAGCAAACCGTGGATACATGAGTTTCGTGGCTGGCGAGGCCGTGGTTGGGGAGGGATATCTGTACTTGTAATTATAATGTACCAATAACTATTAGATTAACCACACACTAGAGGGTCTACTTCACAATTAATGTTAACAGCTTCAGAAGTAATGGAGAAATGCCAGAAACAAATCATTTAGAATTATCTTGTATTGTGTGACTGATATCTAGATGTAGCGTCTTATAAAGCACGTTGATTGAGCATGGATTTGCTGTGAGTGCGGGAGAACTGTGAACGGAAGCATAGTACCACTGGCTTCTGCCACCAGCTTTCAATGCCTTTTGGGGAAAAAAAAGCCAACTTCTGGTTCACCAGATCACACTGAGCTAATTACCAGCCTATTCATAGGAAACGCTTTCTAAATGCTGTGTATTATGTGGAGAAAGTACCTCTGATATCACTTTGCAAAAGAAATGATGGCAAAGGCATTTCCTGCCCAGTGCACATAGTTAGAGGTTAGAATCATAGAATTATACAGAATAGAAGGAGGCCATGTAGCCCATTGTATCTGTGCCGGCTCTTTGTAAAAAGCTGTCCAAATCAATCCTACTCTCCCGCTCTCTCCCCATAGCCCTGCAAGCTTGTCCTCCCCAAATAACTATCCATCCAACTAACCACCTATTCAGGCAATGCATTCCACATCTGAATAACTTTCTGCGTGAAAACATTTCTCCTCATCTCTCTGTTTCTTTTAACACTATTTTAAATAGTTAAATAGGTTGGCCCTTTTTTCCCCCACTGCCTTATACATGTGGGGTCTCACATGTTGAACCGGGATGATAGCCAGCAATGTAAGGATTGTCTTGTAACAGCACGAAATACGTACAAACAAAAAGGGGTTAATTTTTGCTGAAAATTCTATCTTTAAGGAAATAAACATAACTGTAATGGATGATTGATGTTTCCGCAAAGCTTGATTAACATAAAACCGTCTTTATATACTGTAGCTTGGTAGCCATTTGAGGCCTTCTTAACCTTCAGTTTGTGACTTGGGATACTCGTCATTTCTTGTAAATAATTATAAAGAAGCTCTGTGTCAGAATTGGCCAGTGTAAAACACTCAGAGACGTTGCCCCCTATGAAGAGAACTATAAATGCAGGCTGTTATTGTTGCCTTTCATATAGCACTTCAGATAGCACCTTTTGCATCAGGCAGACATCTCAAAGTGGATCACAGAATAAATTGTAAAGTGTAGTGACTGTGAATTTTTTAGACAAATGTCTGCACCTCTATTCATGGCTTGCTAAACTGTGGGCTGAGGATTGACCAGGCAATTCTGTGCTATTCTTTCTTCTCTTTTCATACTCTCCAGTAAAAGAAGGTAAAGTGATACTATTGAGAGGCAAGGCTAGCTTCCATATTTATTAGGCCTATTGTGTCTGTGATATTTATTTGTCTTCTTATGAGAAAGCGCCTGTATGTTAGCTAATTGATGACTGGTATCTTCTTTATTCTAGTGAAAACTGAACCTCCGAAGTATGTCACTGTTCAACCTTGTAAGGATCAACAGGGTTGCCTGATCATAACATGGCAGAAACCGAAGCATGTCTTTAAAGTGAAGTATAAAATTAAATACCGAATGGTTGATACAGAAAACTGGACCCAGGTATACAATAATTTGAATCAATTCTGAACTGTTTAGTATGCTTGGGTTCATTGAAGTGCAGTTCAAAGTGATATTAAAGATCCTAAAAGCGAGTTTCTCCCAGTGTCCTGCCTGATGATCTCCTCAATAAAATTGGTCACTCATGGAATTCCATGCCTGATGGCATACACAGTCACTCCATACGCAGTAAATCCTGCAAAGCGCTTTCAGAGTTCCTTCCAATGTGATAAGACGCTGTATCATGTGCATGTATTATTAGTAGTAGCACTGTAATACTAAAACATCAATTGGGTGATTATCAATTATTCCGGAGGACTGTTAGCCAGGGGAGAAACAGCTTTCTCTTTTTAAATGATGTGATGGAAATTTTAACATTCACCTGAGCACAGGCAGAAGAGATTCTCAGCTTCATGTCTCATCTGAAGGACAAAACCTTTGGCAATTCAGCTCATGCTCAGTACTGCACTGGATTGTCAGCCTAGACTGTGAGCTCAAGCCCTCATTTGGAGCTGGAACCCCTGCTACACCTTCACCAACCTTTTGGTTCAGAAAGGGCGAGTGCTGCCAACTGAGCCAAGGGTGCACCTATTTTGTTGTATTCATGAAAACGAGCCAAAGAGTAAGGGTTTGTGTGTCATTTGCATACCTGTGAAAGTTTACCCATGTCTATGGATGAGACTATGGTTGAGCTCCACCCATCGCAAGTGGGGCTGGGAGGAGATTCAAAATATTGACCACTAGTAAAACTCTGACCCTAACATGCACTCTGGTTTGTGCTGATATTCTAGTTGGAGTTATATGTAGTGTCTTTGATCATAGGCGATTATAACGAGAAGTCAACATTGCTAAGGAGGCTACATGCCACACAGATTGGAATATCATGCCACCGATTCACTCTGATTAGTGAATCCTTAGGCACTCCCACTTGCTGATTTGTAACATCAAATCAATTACTGGTTTAATTATAACGTGGAAATTAATTGCAAAGTTATTATATTCCATGTGTCGCTTGTCATGTTGCTATCGATAATTATTTGTCTAATGTGCAGTAATTATATGCGCCATTACATTTCTTTTAGGTAGCACACGATAAAAATACATTAACGCTTAAGAATCTCAAACCCTTCACCAACTATACGTTTGCTGTGAATTGCATTGGCATTGAAGACCAAATCTACTGGAGTGAGTGGAGTTCAGAGGAAACGGGAACATCTACTGAAGCCAGTATGTACTGAGACTTTCAACAAAGTATATATTCACAGAATGTTTAGAACAGGACTGCTCTTGTGGAGTCCAGTAATGTATTGGTTAGAGCTCTTGCCTCACAAGAGAGAGGACCTAGGTTTGCTTTCTAGATGGAGCAAAATGTTAGGCAAGCTGTTTTACTCCACATGCTTCTAATTACCTAGCAGTAAGTATGAATTTGGTTGTTAATCGATTGTTGGAACAATTTTATGGGGTTAATAACTACTTTTAAAAAAAAGATGGTCTCTCAATCCACGACGGTTGTGCGCAATTGGCTGCTAAGTTTTGCCCACAAAACACACAGTAAATTGACTTGACAGTATAGTCTGTGAAGCTCCTTGAGATGTCTCGAAGACATGACGAGGCACTGTATCAAATGGAAGAATTATTATACGGAGGCTTAAGATTATAGCTGGAATTTGCAAACAAAAGTGCAGAAAAAGAATTGGTGTATATTGGCAATGTTGTCAATAATCAGCCTTGGCTGACCAAACTCTCTACTGCTATAACTGCATTTTTCTACCTGACACTATCCACTTGTGTGCATGCTGAAGCTTTATTATGAAGGAAACATTTCTCTCTTTTTGCACTAAATCTTTCGCTAATTTCCATTCTTTGCTTTTGCTCACCCTCTTTAGCGCTGTGTAAACTAAACTGAAGATTTCAGTCTCTCCATTTGAGATGATGTCTGTAATATGATTGCACATTAACACCATAACCCCAACAAAATCTTGGCAAAGGGACTGAGTGTATCTGAGAAAAAGGTGAGTGTGAATTTGCCGATAAGTGTCCAATGATCCATGCCTTATCTTAAGAACATTCTTCACTATTCCTATGTTTCACTTGAAGTGTAACATATTTATGTTCTAGGACACTACCCTACATGAAGGGTGCTTTAAATGTGAATTGTTGGTTTAAGGTTTTGAATTTAAAAAAAATTCCCCTGTTTATATTTATATTTACAAAATGTTATCAAACTCTGTTGACGTAAGTAGATTCCAAATTCAAGCTGGAAAACAGTCACACTTTCAATAAGTTCTGACAAGCAGATAAGACCATGATCTATCTGGATACATGTGGGATCAAACCAGAGAATTTAAGGGAACATAGCACATTCTGGGTAGCTGTAAGGGAACCAAGGAAGGATTCCAAAGTGTGAAAGGAATGGGGTATGGACGGATGCATGTGTGTACAGATGGAGGGAGAAGATACCTAAGCTTTGGGGGATGTCCTATCTTTATAGAGAGGAGAGATAGCCGTTCAAACACAAAAATAACGCACCTTTCCCCAACCATTGAAGGCGGGATGAGTAGAGGAGATCTGCATGGTAGATTGAGAGATACAGGAAACAGGAATCCTTTGGAAGATAGGTCATACAGCTGAACAAATGATATATACATTAGGAGTCCTGTAGCTCATTGGTTAGAGCACTCACCTTGCAAACGAGAGACCTGGGTTCGATTACCGGCAGGGCAAAATGTTGGGCAAGTTTCCATACTCCACATGCCTGATAATTCAATCTATGACTGTTTGTGGAACATTACTGTGTACAATTGGCTGCCGCATTGCGCCCACAAAATATAGTCAATTCACTTTGTATAGTTTGTGAAGCGCTTTGAGATGTCTAGGAGACATGAAAAGCGCTATATCAAATACAAGGATAATTATTATTTGTTATACCACAGGGGCAGTCAAAGAAGAATTTGAGGTATCTAAACCAGCTGTATGGTTTTAGGGTCCAGCACGCTCCCTTATTTGCAAACGGTTTAGTGAAGGAAAGGATACTAAAAGGTATTTTCAAGAGAATTTTTGGTACTTTCTTTCCTCTTTACCACTTTGCTTCTATTTTTAGAACCATCAAAAGGTCCAGACCTTTGGAGACAAATTCAGGATTCCTCTTCTCAGGGAAAGCGAAATGTGCTTCTATTGTTGAAGGTAATTTGCCTCCAGTGTTGAAAGTGTACAAAATGTTAAGCACCTGCTTTTGACAGTTAGCTTGATGTGCTTCAATGTACTTGAACAATTGTCATTTTTGCACATGTTTGACAATGCAAAGCATTTGGCTTATATATAAGATGTGTGGCAGCCTGGTTCAGTGGGTACCCACTTTGCATCTTGAGTCAGAGAGTTGTGGATTCAAGCCTCACATTAGGATTTGGAACTTATACAGGTTAACCTGACACCCCCAATTCAGCACTGGGGTGTGCTACATTGTTGGAGGTGCCTATCTTCAGGTGAGACATTAAACCAGGTCCTCTTTAGGTGGATGTTAAAGATCCCACAGCACATTCAAAACGAGTTTGTCCCCGTGTCTTGGCCAGGAATCATCCCCAAAATTAAATTGGTCACTCACTCCATGGCGGTTTTTGAAACATGGTTGTGTGCATATTTGGCTGCTGCGTTTGTCCACAAAGTGCACTCGTACTACACTTTACACAAAACATAGTATATCCTGTGACGTGGTCTGGGATGCCACCCTATACCAAATGTAAGGATTATTATAATTATGACCCTTTCTCCATTGATATGCATATCACATCCCCAACCATTTTCTATGTAAGGTCAGTAGATAAGAAGCTCTTGGAACTCTCCTAATATCAGTGGGATGATACCGCTCAATTTTTAATTCTTGCTTCCTGGAAAATTGCCTCCCATTTATTTGATGGTGCTATCGTAACAATTTTAGCTCTTGTTTTTGATATTACACATATAATGTAAAAAAAATCTTGAATTTGAGAACTCTTATAAAACAAATGTATAGGACAGCCTGCACTACATGGTACTAATACAACAATACACTGGACTGGTTTGCATTCCCATTCCCCATTTTGTAGTTTCACATTGAGATGTGTTGGTGTTTCCAAAAAGAGATTTTGTTGTCTTCTGCTGAGTTTGTTAACACAGATAATATGAATCACAGAATTCCCCAGTACAATTCCAGTCACTCTCTTTGGGGGCGCATTGTTCGACTTGACTTTTCGATGACTTTTATTACTTCAAGGCTTGTCTGTTTTAAATGAAGTTTAATGCAGAGAAGTGTGAGGTGATGCATTTGGGGAGAAGAAATGAAGGGAGGCAATATAGGCTAGATAGTACAATTTTAAATGGTGTGAAGGAACAGAGAGACCTGGGGATTTGTGTTAGTGACTCGTTGAAGGTGGCAGGACAGGTAGACAAGGCTGTTAAGAAGGCATATGGGATACTAGGCTTTATAAATAGGGGTATAGAGTACAAAAGTCAGGAAGTGCTGACTAACCTCTATAAGACTTTGGTGAGGCCTCAGCTGGAATACTGTGTTCAATTCTGGTCACCACACTACAGAAAGGATGTGAAGACATTGGAAAGGGTACAAAGAAGATTTACTAGGATGGTGCCAGGATTGAGGGACTTCAGCTATGAGGAGAGGCTAGATAGGCTAGGGTTATTCTCTCTGGAGCAGAGAAGATTGAGGGGAGACCTAATAGAGGTTTATAAGATCATGAGGGGTTTCGACAGGGCAAATAGAGAAAAACTATTTCCACTCGTGGGCGAATCTGTGACTCGTGGTCACAGATTTAAAATAGTTTCAAGGCGAAGTAGAGGGGAGCTGAGGAGAATTTTTTTCACTCAGCGAGTTGTTCGAATCTGGAATGCATTGCCTGAAAAGGTGGTGGAGGCTGATTCGATAACAACTTTTAAAAGGGAATTAGATCTTTATTTAGGGAGAACAGGTCTATTAGGCTATGGTGAGCGGGCAGGGCAGTGGGATTGAATCGCTCTTTTCAAAGAGCCGGCACAGACTAGATGGGCCGAATGGCCTCTTTTTGTGCCGTAAAATTCTATGAATCTATGAAATATAGAAAATAATAAAAATTGTGTTTTCAACTTGACCACTATTTATAATACAGGCACTGGACAAGTCTGAAGCTAATGGGATTATTCTAGGATACAGAATATGGATCGAGAAACAAGACAGGGAACCGGTGATCCAAGAACATAACAATACCTCCTTGATTTATTCTTTCCTTCTGACCTATGAAGTCCATATTATAACAGTTATTGCATACAATTCAGCCGGTGACTCTCCTAACTCAACCTCAATAATTCCAGCAGTCAACCAAACAGGTTTGTTTCACTGTATCATTTAATAAGATAAATTTCAGTATCACCTTTAGTGTCAACTCAGTTCCCTCCTGCTGTTGTGTTATTAATTTTGTCCTGGACAAGGGATGGCTGTTCAAGTAAATCCAATTTAATTTGTGATATTCAGTGAGACTTAATAACAGAGGTCGTCAGGGACAATACAAATCAATGCTAAACCTTTATTCCTTTTTTATATATTTCTCAAGCATGCATGCACATTACGTATCAGTTTCTTTACTAATCTTTGCAAATATGAAATATATGACATATCTCTTCTTGACATCTTCCTAGGAGAAGGTGAGATGGTGGGCGCACAGCTTAGAACATAAGAACATAAGAATTAGGAGCAAGAGTAGGCCATTCGGCCCCTCGAGCCTGCCCCGCCATTCGATAACATCATGGCTGATCTTCTGACCTAACTCTAATTACCTGCCCTTCCCCAGATCCCCTAATGTGCATAAGTGCCTAATCTCGCTTAACTTTATAGCCCTATTGCTTACTGCTTTTAACTACATGTCCTTAGCCATACATTGTGTTTTCTTATATGGCAATGCATAAGTATTTAAAGTTCATGTCCGCGGGTTCCTGTTTTTGCCATCAAGATTTTCCAGTGTAAGCATTTTGAACTTTGTTAAAGTTTGCAACAGCTTGATCACAAAGTTTCACTATCGTGACATAGATTTAGTTCCTTGTGTGAGTGAGTCTGGTTAGCATAGTACAAAGATGATTCACCCTCACATCCCAGGACCCTTGATGATGATTGAAGAAATACAATCCAGCATAATCATGCATTCTTATAATATTTCCATATCACTCTCACTCGCCAATTTTCCCCTTGCTATCTCCGCAGCACACAGTGCTTTGGTCAAACTCACAAACTGAGATGATAGATGGCTAACTATTAACTTCTCCAGTGTCTTCATCAATCCTGCCCTGAGCTCAATTTTAAAAAAAAATGTGTGGAGCAGAAGTTCCACCCGTTGTATGCTGCCATCATGAGCACCCTACACGCTACGTTGTTCTTTGCATCTAATTGTCTGGATACAAATTCAAATCTAGAAAAAGATTTTGATCCAGTTTTAATCCGTAATCAATGCTCGAATACAATAATTCACATAATTATAATATAATTAGTTCAGTGCACTAATATAGTATATTACAAAACCACTTGCACAATACTGTATTACTCATACCCTCGTAACATCATCTTGGTAATATTGGCTTTGAGGATGTGACCAGCAGTGGAACTAACCAGTCTGTGCCTGAAGGTGCAGCTAGAAAAGACCATCTTATTTCTGTTCAACCCAGTTAGAAACCCAGGAACAGAGGAACTGAAATCACTTGTATTCTATGCTCAACCACTTATTTAATCACTAAGGCAAAAACATATAGCTTTGTGTTGGTTAAATAAACAGGATTACAGTAGTTAAAGATACAAAAGATAATATTTTGCTTTTATGCTCACTTAGAGTACATCACTATCAATTATTTATCATTGATAAAATATGTGTGTGTGTGCTTTCTCCTTGAATAAGATCCCCCCCCTGCCCAGCATGTCCGAATTATACCTGAGAAAGATCAGTTACGGATAGAATGGGAGAACCCAAAACGGCCCAGTGATGGGTTTGTGATTGAATGGTGTTTGACACTGGATACAAAACTGTGTTCTGGGATGTTACATTGGCAACATGAGCATAGCTCATCCAAGACAGCTTTCATACAGAGTAAGTAGTTATTTGTGAGAATATCTTCATTCTGAACATTCAAGAAACACTCTATGTATATAAAATATTTGCTACAGGGTTCTGAAGTTTCTCATATTTTGGGATTAGGATTACTCTCGGAAAATATAAAACCATGTGGAAGTTTGGAAGTCAGTCCCTTTTTGTTTACTGAACTCTGCACTCATTACTTTAAAAAATTCCAATAAAGGCTCAATTTAACACTGTTTCATCTTAAATTTGGAAACAATATTCTTAAATCTAGGAATTTTACATTATAGGATTCGGTTTTGCCATATGCACTGATCATAAAAATGGAGAGGTTATATATGGGAGTAATTAATTCAATATAAAATATTTAAAATGCGCATAGATATTCTTTCTCCCTTAACATCTCAGTGTTTTATATCGTCTTTGTACCTTCTTAGTTGAAGAGAAAGATAAAGGTTGAAGTAAACACTCAGCTGCTCCACTGTTATAACTAGCAATGTTTGGGATCTAAGATAAATAAACTTGTGGCGTTGCGCTGTGTACATTCAAAACATTACATGATTAGGTTTCAGGACATGTTTTAATAGGAAGCTTTTATTTTGATTCCAGATGGAAAGTAAAGAACATCAAAGAATTATAAACTTCTTTGCTTCATCTATTGAATTGTTCTTAATTTTCCACAGGAGATATAATGTCCTTCAAATGTTATCTTATCTCTCTATTTGCGCTGTATGATGAGGGACCGGGACGTCTATTTTCAGAATTGGCATACCTAGAACAAAAACGTAAGTAGAGTTTCTCCTAACCTTCAAAGAAAAAAATTAACCCTTTTCAATGATTCTCAACAACATTGCACTATTACAAAGGTTTTCACATCGTCAGCTCATTTAGTGAGTATGGCCTTGAAAGTAAGGACGAAGATCTTGAATTCGATCCTCTGGGGGGATGGGCAGCCAATGGAGACGGGCGAGGGTGGGACTGATTTGGTCGCAGAGCCTGGTGCGGGAGCTGCAGAGTTCTGAATAATCTGCAGCTTGTGAAGGGAGGAGCTGGGAAGGCCGACGAGGAGAGAGTTCCCGTAATTGAGCATAGATGTGATGAATGCATAGACAAGTGTCTCGGCAGCATGGGGAGTGAGGCAGTGGAGGAGTCTGGCAATGTTGCGGAGATGGTGGAAGGCGGGATCGTCATGGAGCTGATTTGGGGGAGGAAGGACGGTTCTTAAATGCAAGCTTATTAGTAATATCAATCTGGTAGCACTCAAGCATGAATCTCAACAGTCATTTCAGTGAGGTGCTCATACTCCAGGGAAAATAAAAAAGAGTCGGATTTCAGATGAGCGGGGAAGGGAAAATAAATGAATCAGTCGAAAGAGAAAATTGAGTAGCATGGAAAAACAGGGACTTTCCAACAACATTAACAAATTGCATTCCATGAATTCTTGCAGTTTCAAAAGTTGGTCTTGTAGCCTGAATGTCCGTGAGTGATGAAAAGCATCACATTCAAACATTCTACCCAGGAAATCTCAGATACAATAACAACTTTCATTTATATAGCACCATTCATGTTGAATAAGTCCCGGAGTGCTTCGATTGCAGTGGCAAGGAAAAATCACTTGACTGATACTGATCAAATTGTGTCATTTTGGGTTCAATTTAAAACTATAGTGGGAAATCCAGGCTGCTTACAATTTTACCCTGTTCATAAAATACTACTAATAATAATAATAATACTAATAATCCTTGTGCCTTACCTCTTCGAGACATCTCAAAGATTTCACCGAATACACTGTAAAATGAATTGACTGTATATTTTGTGGGCCAAATTTGCTTGTTTCCAAAACAAACTACAGTAACATACCAGGTTAGGGTTAGATTGATAATTTGTTTTTTTTTGCTGAAATTTTTTTTTCCTGTTAATTTGTTATTAAAACTTCAGTGATCTTGGTCTGAAAATCATGATCAAAACAAGCTGTTAATAATAATAATCATAATAATCCTTCTGTTTGATATAGCGCTTCTCAAGTCTTCTAGACATGTCAAAGCCCACACAGAAAAGACTGTAAAATGAATTAAACTGTATATATTTGTGGGTGAACTTTTTCAAATTCTACAAAATGCTACATAAATAGTCATTCTTGACCCAGGGTAATCCTGGCCTCCACCGCCAAGGTTAATGGTCTTCATAAATAACAATGCAATATAAATGCTCTTCATCACATTAAACTAGAACTTTCGTTTCAGCTCCAAGGGAAGGTCCACATGTTAAATTTCAGAATTTGACAGCAACAGAAGCTACAATCACATGGGAAGAAATCCCACTGGACAGTCGATTAGGATTCATCACCAATTACACCGTCTTTTACAAATCCGATAACAGTGACAATTGTAAGTTATTATTAAACACCTTATGCAGATTAAGCACATATCTTTGCGTCCAGTTACTAAGGGGGGCATATGTTTTGTGACGGATTAGTAAAACTCATATGAAGTGACAGCGCTGTGATTGACTAGAAATGCTGGTGTTCTTAGTACTCTATTCTATATGCAAGACATGGAGATAGTTGAGCTGTCTCTTCCATTGGAATACTCTGCTCATTGTTACTGCCACAAATGTATTGCAGATTACATTGATCCAAATATAATTTGCCAAAATTATAGGAGCTAATGGTAAGGAATCAATACTATTGCGGTGACTGGCCAGCGCCTTGAGATGTCCTCACGAAGGGAAGGGCACGACACAAATTAATTTTAGTTTTGTTGTTGTTGTTACAGGGCTGGAAGTGCAGCTTTATCTAAGGCAGGGGTGGCCAACGTTTGTGGCCGAAATAAATAAACAAAATACTCCAAAAATTCTTGATTGAATATTTATGTCACATATGAATTAATAAATATTCAATCAAGAAAAAAAACTAGAAACAAAACACTGATTTGAAATAGGCTAACCTCGACTAGTGCAAATGTTTGGCTGGCTATCTTTTAACTGCCCATGGGACACTTCCGGCCCGCGGACCATGGGTTGGGCACCACCGGACTAAGGTCTACCTGTTCAGGTGGACGTTGAAGATCTCAGGAAAACTATTCAAACGGAGAAGTGTGTTTCTCTCGATGTATAGGACATTTGGTAATTCACTGCATGTTTTTATGGGACACTCCTAAGTGCATATTGGATTCAATTTTTAACATCATAATTAATTAATAATTAACAATATAATGTAGACAATTATTGTTACTTTTTCCCTCTCGTGGTTCCGACTTTTACTGAGGTCAATTCCACAGGCGCCTTCATTATCTTACTTAATGTGTCATTTTCCGCGTCTGAAACCTATGCAATGGAGTCGAAAAAGCAGAGTGTCTAGCAAATCTGTTTCCTATCCTTCTAAATCCAATTCCACTGCCTTCCAGCTGAAACAGTGAACTCGAGTCTTCAGGAATATACTCTGAGATCTCTGCAGAAAAATACTGTGTACACAGTGCACGTAATGGCATCCACAGTGAAGGGTGGCAAAAATAGCTCAACAGTTGTCTTCAAGACAAATTTGTTTGGTAAGTAATACTACGGATACTAATATCTCAAAAAGCTACATTACATTCATCCAGTTGTAAATGAGACAATAAAAATACTCTAATAAAATGCAGAATTTTTATTATTGTGGTACTTGTCTTCAAATGTATTGTTCTGTTACACATGCTGAGTTTGATAGAGCAATCCGCGCACTGGATTCTCCTGTACCAACATGTTGTGCAGTGGTCCACTGAAAACAGGCTTGATGTGGATTTCCCCCACAAACGAAGGTCCTGGTTTTTGCCTTTTGCAATTAGGCTAGGCTGTGCCTCTATTAGGAGTGAGAGATATCTTGGACTCAGGAAAGCCATTGAAAGCAACACTTGCGGAGTGTGCTCAACTAAAGGGTCATTGGTCATTAGAAAAGTTATCATTGGGGAAAATGGAAGCATAAAACACTCCTTAAATTGGGAAAAAAAAGCATCTGAGATATATTATTGCTGTCTCATGAGAACTGAACTTGGGCAAGATTGAAAGGGGAAAGAGGACATATGTAATACTGCTTTTATAATGCTGTTTTTTTTTAAAAAAGGGCACCTACATGCATGCACGCACAAATAATGGCTAGATTATTCTGCTAGTATTGGTAGGAAGCAGCTGTGGAAATACTGATTTATCGAGCTTGGTAAGCCTGCAAGTCCATAGTTAACTCATTTTAAAATTGAGATATTGGTTTTGATATTGACCCCATTGGCCTAATGAATCCTCAGAAAAGCTGAATGTTAATATTCCCGTTAAAATTGTACGCTGTATTCCTTCAAATTACTAACCAATGAATCATTTTATTTGCAGAGACACAAGATATTGTGGCTATCGTTATGACTATTTCCTGCATGATGATAATAGTCTTTTTACTGATTGGTTACTATAACAAATTGTGAGTATTAATTTTGAGCATACTGTTGGCAGAGTATGTCATGTGACTGTTCAGAAAAAACACGCATTGCATAAAGATGATTTGATAATTGACCTTTTTTCGTAGACTAGTAGTACACTGTCTGTCACAAGTAATAATTCCATGCATTCGCATCAAAAGGAGACACCATCAGCAACAACTTCTTGCATGTATGTATGCAAGTATGTATGTACTCCACTGGTCTTGGAGTGGAGTAAATAAATGTGATGGGAGATGTTGGCTTCTGGAGTATTCAGACTTCTTTTAGAAGATTATACACTATTTCCTAATTGGAACCCCTCCCCCACCAAAAAAACCCTACTAGGTCCAGGTGTTTTACACATCATAATGGCATGTGATATCGTCAGTACATTTTTTGATGGAGGCAAATCACCTTCTAATGTTATCTTTAAATCATTGGAGTAATCTTCAGTTTGTTCCACAGTGGCTTTCAATTCCATAACAATCTGGGTATCTATTGCAATGATTGAATGTGAACATTTTTTTTCCCTGAAAAAGTACTTTGCTTGACACCAGGAATTTTATCTGGATGGACTTTGCGTCCCAGAGGATATTAGTTACAGCCCGGCAATCAGTTTGTCTCATCCTATCTCTGAGTCAGAAGGTTGTGAACAAGCTGGGACTTGTGGTCATCAAGTTAATAGGCTTCAAAATTTAGTGAAATAATGCGGGAATCATTTAATTTGTTGGATAAACATTCCTTTTGGATGGGGTTTTAAATTGAGGTCTCATCTCTTAATCTGATGGATGTTAAAGATCCCATGACACTATTAAAACAGAGAAGTTAGTTTTGCTGTGTCCCAGCCAAGCATCTCTCGCAGATTAAAAACAAAAGCAGAAATTGCTGGGAACGCTCAGGACGTCAGGTATGGAGAAAGGAAAGTGAGTTAATATTTTGGGTCCATGAACTTTCATCAGAACTGGTAGATTAATTGGTAGATTAATCTTGTAGATTAATTGGTTTTGAAGTCACGACTATTCATAGGTCCATGATGGTGAAAATCCAAGCAGATTCACTCAGCTGCCTCTCAAACCAGCAACCCTCCCCTGTTCACTACCAGGACTTACCTCCTCCCTCCTTCTGCGTTTTTCACCTTACATTCTTCTCACCTCTCATTTCCGTTTGGAAACCCACCACCACCTACTCCCTTGATCCCATTCCCACACCTCTGAAATGAAGCGCTTTATAGAATAAGATTAAATTAGAAATGAACTAATGCAGCTGTTAATTTACACCAATGATGTCATAGAAACAGCTAAGAGTTGAGTCATCGATGAATTCCAAATTTTTCATAGAATCATGGAATCTTTCGGCACAAAAGGAGGCCGTTTGGCCCATCAAGTCTGTGCCAGCTCTTTGAAAAGAGCAACTCAATCCCACTCCCCAGCTCTCTCCCCGTTACTGCGCAAATCCGCCCTTCCCAAATAAACATCTACCTCTCTTTTAAAAGTTGTTATCGAATTGGCCTCCATCACCTTGTCAGGCAATGAATTCCAGATTCGAACAACTCACTGAGTGAAAAAAATTCTCCTCACCTCCCTTCTGCTTCTTTTTGAAACTATTTTAAATCTGTGACCTCGGGTCACTGACACACCCACCAATAGAAACAGTTTTTCCTTGTTTACCCTATCAAAACCCTGTCATGATCTTGAAAACCTCTATTAAATCTCGTAATCTTTTCTGCTCCAATGAGAATATACCTAGTATCTCTAGCCTTTCGTCATAACTGAAGTCCCTCATTCCTGGTACCATCCCGTAAATCTCCTCTGCACCCTTTCCAATGCCTTAACATCCTTCCTAAAGTGTGGAGACCAGAATAGAACACAATACTCTAGCTGAGGCCTAACCAAAGTTTTATAGAGGTTAATCAGAACTTCCTGACATTTGTACTCTATGCCCCAATTTATAAATCGTATCCTGTATGTTTCTTTTAACAGCCCTATCTATCCGTCCTGCCACCTTCAAAGATTCATTTACACAAACCCCCAAATCTCTCTGTTCCTTAATACCCCTTAAAATTGTACTATCTAGCCCACTTTCTCTCCTCCCTTTTCCCCTTCCCTCCCTCTTCCCTCTTCCTGATCTTGCCCCCACCCATCTTTCCCTCCCTCTCTTCCTTACCCCCCTTTCTCCCCCCTCTTCCTCCCTAACCCTAACCCATCCCACCTTTCCCTCCCTCTCCCCCCTTACCCTCTTTTCCCCCTTTCTCCCCTGGCCCCATTTTCGCGATTGTTTGTGGGGACACTGCTGTGCGCAATTTGGCTGCCGCGTTTCGCCCACAAATATACAGTCGACTTTCCTGCCTTTCTTCCCCCTGCCTCGACCCCTCCCCTTTTGCTTCTTTACCCCCTTTTGCCCCTAGTCCCACTTCCGTGACTGATTGTGGGACATTGCTGTGCGCAATTTGGCTGCCGCGTTTCGCCCACTAATATACAGTTACTTTTCCTACTATGCTTTATCCTGCCCTGATCCTTCCCACCCTGCTCTTGTCCTACCTGACTGTACAGCGCCTTGGGATGTCCTCTCGACGTGAAAGGCGCTATATAAATGTAAGTTTTGTTGTTGTTGTTGTTGTTATATTGCCTCTCTTCATTCCTCCTCCTTTTTGGGATTGTATTTTGATGAAGAGGATTTAAATGTAAAGATAAATTAGGTAAAAGTTTGTGAAATGTCCACACTCTCTACGAGTGTGGACCTTATTGTATTTATAATTAAATATCAATCTCTAATGATCCTATCAGGATTGTAAAGCTCATCTGGCCTAATGTCCCAGACCCCTCAGAGAGCAGCATGGCTGGCTGGCTGCCCGATTCTCACCTTGAGGTAAGCTTTCTCCATGATCATTTCTCATTTGAAGGGGATAAGATGACAATATTAGTTCAGATGAAGAAAGCCCTTTGGTCCATCCGACCTTATCCTTCTAGAATGCAAAATTTATCGTTATCCCGTTACAGCAACAAGCTGGTTTTATGTGGAATAGGATAGATTGAGAGTGGGGCTGGGAGAGACGGCAGAGGTGGGTCAAGGGTGTGGAATGATATGCAATTGATCCTCTGAAGGACAGCACACCAGGATTGGGAAGCAAGGTGGAGGGGCTGCGGGAAGGAGTTCCACAGTGTGGGAGCAGAGACGCTGAAAGCCGGGCCACCGATGGTTGGCAGGTTAGGGCAGTGGACACGGAGCAGGCCTGAGTCTGAGACCAGTAGCATTGACAAATCAGGAAAGCAAGAATGGTTTTGGCTTCATTGGTGAGCTAGGAATGGAGGCAGCTGATGTTTTGAAACATAATTTAACTAACTTTTTTTTAATCATTAGAAAAATAAACTTTCTAAAACACTGAAGAATCCGGAAATTGGAGTTGATTCTGAGTTCAGTACGTTGGAAGTCTTCTGTCCACGTGAGAAAGCTAAACAATATGATTTACTGAAGATCGATACTTTGGATCAGCACCAAATGGAGACAGAAAGTCCATCTACTACATCTTCTCCTCAGCAGAACTCTTCCGATAATGAAAACAGAGGCCATGACCTACTGGAACAGAAAGTTTTGGATACAGTAATGTACACCACTTTTGAAGAAGGCTACAAGAGCCAAAAGCCTACCACTAGCAGATCAATGTCAAACCAGCCACTACTTTCAAGTTCTTCGGAAGGAAGCATGAACGATCGGGAAGCCGAGACAAATTGTTTTGAGGTGGCTCCAGGAAACGGATGTCCACAGTACGTTCAACTAAGTGATGTGGTTCAGGAAATTATTCAAACAAATCCATGTCTTAAGTCCTCCGTGAAACCAATGACAACCCACAGTTCACAGAATCCTGAGAGCTCAGTAACAAATCCCAGCTTCGATGCAAGCCATGAAGTAATCATGGCAATATCCAAAGTCTCTGGAGCATTCGATCCCGAACAGCAGAAAAGTCCACTTGCTGACATAGACTGGTCATATATTACACTGGAGTTGTTGGAACATGAAATGAACAACTTAACTTAACTGCCAAATAAACAGTGTTTTGTGACAGAACCACAAGCAAAGCATCTCTCGCCACTTGCATTCAATAACTGTGAAGATTAAACTTTTCTAGAGATTCTATTGCTACAGCTGCACTGAAATATTTGAGTATCTGTGTAATAGTTGAAGTAAAATATACAGAAGTATTCACATAAGGGCTGAGTGATGTGTGATTGCTCTCCGCAGTTCTCCTTTCACCCTTTCATTCAGTCCCTGATCAATTTTGCTTTCCTCCACTGTGACAATATTCTCTGCCTCTCTCACGCCCCAACTATGCAGAAAATTCTCATTTGTATCTTTGTCACTTCCAGATGTGATATTTCTAATGTTCTCCTTGCTAGCCAAACCCTCCACAAGCTCCAGATGATCCAAAATTCTGCAACTTGTATCCTTTCCTGAATCGGGTTCCATAGACCCATCATCCTATGTTTAACTGATGCTGCAAGCCCATTGCTCCCATCCTCATCAAGCATCCTTGTCAGTCTATTCCGCAGCATCTAGGTTCAAGAATGAAGTTTCAGAATGCTACTCATTCTGACTTTTAAATTCCTCCTTCCCTTACCAAGCATTCATGCACTTTGACCTCACTCTCTACCTAAATCCGTTTCTGCTTTGCATTCACCCTGCTTTCAAAAATGTACCAAAAGCCTTCATTTTCACCTTTGAATGTGGGTGATAGGGTCCGAAGCACTGATATCCTCCCAGTGTGAAAGTAATGACATTTTGTTGTTGTTGTTTGGTCACCTCCCTCTATCTGCTTCCCTCTTCCTTCCCCACACCAAAGTCAATTAACTTTATAGTATATTCTGCGGGGTGCTTTGAGACATCTAGAAGATATGAAAAGTGCTATATCAAATGCAAGGATTATTATTATTATTATTGAGGTCCCTATTTCAACTCAGTGAACAATTTTGAGAAAATTGAATTTATTTTTTGCATAATTACACTAGAATTTGTCCCTGATGTTGTCAACAATACTGTCATAAACTACAAAATATTTCACTTGCTAGGGTGAAATTTGTAACATTCCATAACAGGTTGAATCCAAATATAATGCAAATTTGGCATCTATATAGCACATTTCACACCGAGAAAATGTCTCAAGGCGTTTAACAAAAATGGTTTGTCATCTGAGTATGTAGTGGCAGCCGAGGGGACATGGGTGGGAAGGGAAGGGAAGGGAAAGAAGACTGAAAGTGTGATCATAGAGGTGGATCTTGAGGCAGACCTTAAACAAGGCGAGGCATGAGTGTGTCAGGGGGAATTCTACGATGGAGTTCCAAAGTGTGGGAAACTTCGTGATTAGGCAGCAGGTGACATGCAGCAGGTCAGTGCCTACTGAACAAGGGGAGTGGCGGAGTCAATAGGGATTGGGGAGATAAGTTTAAGTTTTTATTGTTCTAGCTCTTTAGTACAATAACTGTGAAGGGAGGAACGTTCGTATTATGGTTAAACCAGATCATAATCATCATATTGAAACTGTTATGAAATGTTACAACTTCCACCCTCAATATCTACAGTAATGAGATACAGTAGGATATCTATATTCAGTAGGAACAATGACCAATTTTTCACACTGCCCCCACTTTGTGGTTGTGTCTACCATGTTTATCAGGTGAGGTAATCTTTTAAAATTGAGTTACATGTTCCCACATGAAAGCCAGCGCTTCATAGCGTGCAGACAACCAGACCATGTAGCTCATTCACGCTGTGTGAACAAAGCATCGCTGACGTAAGCTTTGCAAATGAAGTCCACTGAAGTGACATCAGTGGCGACCTGATAGCCTGGAAGTCGGCAATTGTTTTCAGACGGCTTCTCTTACAATACATTAACCTAGAGATTGGAACAAAAAGTTCCTAAAGCATTATGACAAGATTGTCCTGTAAATGTTTTTTTATGGCTCAGTGGGTAAATGTATTCCTGGGTGGTGTGCGCCTGCAAGCTCCTGGTTAAGAAGCCGGGTCAGCATTTAGATAACCCATCTCAGGTGGGGTGACAGTGTGAGACCTAAAATTGATTTTAGTGTCTAGTGACGGAACATTTTGGCAAGTATTCCGATCACATACAACAACTTGAATTTATCCAGCACCTTTAACATAGGTTGAACATTTTGAGGCACCTTTATAAAGACCAGTTGTGATCACTGAGCAGGAGGGAGAATTACTGTGAAGAATTATTATTATGCAGTGACGTGTGCATGTACTTGAACATGAGAACAAAGTTGGGTTTGACTGTCCGTTTCTTGGTTATGAAGGTCACTGACACTCACTGTCCAGAGGTCAGCTTTGGACAGTGACATAAAAGGTGCTATACAAATGTAATTTTGTTGTTGTTTTTGGAACCGTAGTCTGGGGAACTTTACCCTGGGTTTTATGTAACAGATTTTATGGAAAGATGTACATCATTATTAGATATCTGATAATTGTGTATTGCTTCCTTTGCTGAAACGAGGACGAGGGACAACTTCCTCCAATTGAACGTGAACAAGACCGAGGCCCTCCTAATTGGCTCAAGCCAGCGCCTCCGCACATCGGGCGCTGCCAGCCTCAACATCCAAGGCTGTACTCTCCATCTCACAAAGCCAGTCAGGAACCTCGGCATCATGTTCGACCATAAACTCTCCTTCCTCCCCCACATCCATGCCTTGACCGGCACCGCTTATTTCCACCTGCGCAACATTGTCAGGATCCGCAACTACCTCACCCCCCCACGCTGCCGAAACACTTGTGCACACGTACATCACCTCATGGCTGGACTACGGAAACTCTCTCCTCGTTGGCCTCCCCAGCTTCTCCATTCACAGGCTGCAGGTCATCCAAAACACTGCAACCCGTGTACTATCCCGCACCCGCCTCCGTGACCACATAACCCCCACCCTCGCCCGTCTCCACTGGCTCCCCATCCTCCAGAGGATCGAATTCAAGATCCTTGTCCTCGTTTTCAAGGCCTTACACGGCCTTGCCCCGCCCTATCTATCCGATCTACTCACCCCCTATAAGCCCACCTGGACCCTCCGGTCAGCAGGACTTGACCTGCTCCAAGCCCCCCGCCCGAACCACCCCACTATCGGAGGCTGGGCCTTCAGTTTCTCCGCTCCCACTCTACGGAATTCCATCCCCCAATCCCTCCGCCTTGTTTCCTCCCTTTCCTCTTTCAAGGCCGGTTTGAAGACTTTCCTTTTCGACCGTGCCTTCTGTTCCCCCCCGAATTTTTCGACCTCCCCCACGTTTTCTACCCCCTCCCGTACACTCCCCTCCCAGCTCGGGTCACACGCCTCCTGTGCAGCGCCTTGGGACGTCCTCCCGACGTGAAAGGCGCTCTATAAGTCTAATTTGTTGTTGTTGAAAGAGTTTATACTTGTTTTTTTAAATCATAAAGTTGTCCCAGTTACTGTGTGTATGAGTGAGCATTTTATAAGAATTTATATGAGGTAGCATTACAGAGCCCAGTCAAAAATATTAGTTCCATTATGCCTGGGAGAAGTTTAGAAATGTGTTGTTTTAAAAATTACTCACACTTAGGTGAGAATGTGTTTAGGTTGGGATGTTTTCAAAGAAAATGGCCAAGTTCTTTAATGCATTGAATTGAACGAGTCCTTTGATGTTGTGGAGACCTGTAGCTCAGTGGTTAGAGCACTCGCCTTACAAACGAGACCCGGAGTTCAATTCCAGCCAGGGTGAAAGCTTGGGCATGTCTCCTTACTCCTCCTGCCTAATAATAATCCCTCAAAAAAACACAATAATAAATTGGTAATTTCAATGTACGACTGTTTGTGGAACTCTGCTCTACGCAATTGGCCACATATATACAGTGAGTTCACTTTACAGTATATTATGTGAAGTGCTTTGAGATGTCTAGAATACGTGAAAAGCGCTATATCAAATGCAAGGATTATTATTATTATTGTGTCAATGATTGTTTTAAGATTTTTATTCTGATGTGGAAAAGACTTCTGAAATAGTTCATCTAGTAAAGCCAGAGGGGGAACATTGGAATAGCAGGTCGAGAATATCAGACAAGGAACCAAGAGAGAGAGAATTGCATGCTTGTTTGCCTGATTGATTGATTGATTGATTGATTGATTGATTGGTCCTGTTACTCAATGGTTAGAGCACTTGTCTTGCAAGCGAAAGTCCTGGGTTCAATTCCAGGCAGGGCAAAACCTTGGTCAAGTTACCTTACTACACATGCCTGATAATAATCCCTCAAGAAAAATTTGGTCATTTCTATCCACGATTGTTTGTGGGACACTGCTGTGCGCAATTGGCTGCCGCGTTTCGCCCACAAATATACAGTCAATTCACTTAACAGTATGTTCTGTATAGTTCCTTGAGACGTCTAGAAGACGTGAAAAGTGTTACATCAAATGCATGGATTATTATTATTGATTGATCGTTTCTACACTGTGAAGAAAAAATACAATTTTCTGAGCGAAACAGATTATCAGTAAAATATGCATTTTATAAACTACTGTATTGTGTTTAATTCTTGTACTTCCTCCTTTTAAAGTCTGTGTATACATATATCTACATATATTATTATATTTGATGAATTAAAAGCATACTCTTTAATTGGAAAAATGAGCTGGTGTGATTGCTGATATATTTCAGTGCTTTTATCTTGGAGACTGAAGAGCAATTAGTGCCTTCGTAAACAGTGCGTTTCACAGAATAAGCTGTAAATGTTGGAAGCTTGTTGCAGCTGAAATTAGCGGTGACCTATTTTTGTTTTATTGGTCAGCCGTGCAGAAACCCATCACCGTGCTTAACAGTATCCAAACCAAACTGAGATTTACATGCGTCCCATCTACATATGGAGATACCAGCGATAGGTTGTTGGAATGGATGCGCACTCTCCCTGGAGGGTCGCATTATGCTTACCTAATTCCGGAAAGTATTAGGCTCAGGTTGGCAAAAGCCAAGCCTTGGGATCCCCAGAATATGTGTTGGGGGTAACTGCTAGAGTCTAATCCGCTCATAACATACAACTTGCCATTGCTGTCCGGCAAGCTTTCCCGCTGCTTCTCCAGCTCGGACGACCCTACCCATTAGGGCTTTGGCTTACAGGGTTTACAGGAGCTGAGTGAGAAGAGTCCCCGCCCCCAGTGCCTGGTCTGCCATTCCATCAGGCTCAGGATCCGGGCTAGAGATCGTCACAGAGGGCTGGCTCAACTGTGATATTCCAATGGCTACAATGTCACTCTGAAGATCCCGCTTATCTCCCCCACACAACATGCCCACCCCTACCCCAAGGACAATAGTGGTGACCGAGAAAGGGGAATACTGAGGTAAAGCAATAAGTCGCATTGTAAACCTTGTAACAACTCAGTTTCCTGGGCAGTCTGCTGGGCAATTAGGAAAACTGCAACAAAGAATAACTTCCTAAATATCTGAGCAACTGTGAAGAAATTCCTTTAATTAGTTTGCCATACATTGCCGATTGAGATGTAGAGATAGATAGATAGATGTAAGATACAGTAAGAGAGGAGTGGGGAAAATGTAACAATATATTCCAGGATTTTACATACAAAGAGCAGGTTGGAGATGGCTGGTAGTCTAAAATTGGGCTTGAATGAAAGATAGCTTTTTTGAGGTGGGGTGACTATAAAGGTTTGAATGGTAGGGGGATGTTGCCACTGGACAGGGAGATGTTGATTATATCTGCCAGCAGGGGACAGAGGAGGGATAATTAGGTGGTTGCTGGGTTTGAAGGGTGGAGAGGGACGAGGAACAATGGTGGCACAAGTTTGCAAGTAGGGGAAACAGGGGAAGAATCAGGAGGAGACACACTGTGGTGCCAGGCAATATGAAGGATACTTGTATGTCTTAAAGGTGAGAGGTCCATCGGCCAAACAAAGGTGAAGACACTCTCAAGTTTTATTCAATATCCCCAAGCCCAGTAATATTTTCACCCACTGACTGTGGTGGCCATGCCTTGCCTTCTTGTCTTCAAGCTTTCTGGGCAGAAAGCCCAAGGAGCCTGGGAGGGAGGGCCTTGAATCAGGTGGCCTAATGTCATGGGGAGCCTTGAACTCAGAAAGTTGGGGAACCACTGATTGCAGGACCTTTGACTGAAAGCATGAAAACAGAAGTTGAGAAACGAGTTTAAAATGAAAAATAAAAAAAATACAAAATTGGAAAAGAGGATAACAACAACTCACATTTGTATAGTGCCTTTCGTGTCAGGAGTATGGACCAAGTCTCTGGACAGTCTGATCAGCTTAAACAAGGAGTCCCCAAAATGAAGGTTTCAGAGTCTTTGATTTTTGAAACATTTGAGTATAGAAGGATAGATGGCCTTTTGCAGAAGATAGACATATGGTACACTTTTCTAGCAAATGAAGTTCATGCTAAGCACTGCTTCATTATACAAGTGGATATATTTACTGTTCAAGAAAAGTATGACTTTTTTACTCCTATAGGTTATCAGCTAATGGCAAAAGATGGTTATCAGCTCAGGCAAAAGATGTTTTGAATTCCACATTTCTCGTTGTCCTAAATCCAGTTTTCTTTGCTACCCAAGAGCAGCTGACGGGACTCTGACCGTACGGAAACCCTTGTTGATAATAACTGGTCATTGTTGCTCTCCATCAAAGCTGTATCTTCAATATAACTTGAACAGCTCTTTCCCGTATCACTTGCATCACAGCTGGGGCTCTGTTCCTCTTCCAGAGTACTGACGCTGCAGACACTGACATCTCTATCTTTTTCTGATTCTCGACTCAGAGAAAAGGTGCTCTGAAATAAAAAGCAAGACATCAACAGCTAGTAATAATAATAATAATAATAATAATAATAATAATAATAATAATAATAATCCTTGCATTTGATGTAGTGTTTTTCACGTTTTCTAGCTGTCTCAAAGCGCTTCACAGAATATATTATAAGTGAATTGACTGTCTATATGTGGGAGAACCGCTACAGCCAATTGCACACAGCAGTGTCTCACAAACAGTCATGGATTGAGTGATCAAATCATTATTGTTTTTTTTGAGAGATTATTATTAGGCGTGTAGAGTAAGGAAACTTGTCTAAGGTTTCACCGTGCCTGGAATTGAACCCTCTTGCTTGCAAGGCGAGTGCTCTAATCACTGAGCTACATTTGTATAGCACCTTCCACGTCACAAACACTTTAAGCAAATGCAGGATAAATGCATTGAGATTTTAATGGTTGTAGATCAGTCATGGGAACAACGGACTGGGGCAGGAGGAGGCCACTCAGCCCATCAAGCCTTTTCCACCATTTTATTAGACCTTTATACAAAATGTAACCTCAATGCTCCTCTTTTCACCATATAAGCACATAAATGTTATATCAAATGCAGGTATTATTATTATTATATCCTTTGACACCTCTATTACCCAAATAACCGTATCTCTCTTGTAAATATCCCTATTAAACCATAACTCAGTGTTAGTTATCATTTAAGTCTAGACCCCCTTTACTAGACAGAAGGATTGAGTTAATTTATTAGGTTGGGTTATGAATTCATTATCTAGCCTGTCATTGCATTTTATTATTTGCAAATGCCTCAAGGAAATAACCTCCTTAACCTTTTCTGCTTTAAGGAATACAACTTAAGTTTACCCAGCCTCTCATCATCTATGCTCCTTCCGCCCAGGTATTAAATTGATGAATTGTAACTAATATATCCTTTCTAAGGTTGAGTGCCCAAAACTGAACACAGGACTCCAAACAGCATGTCCTTATTTTTATATTCCACATGTCTTGCCAACAAAAGTAGAAGAACTCAAAGTTGAGAGATACTAGGCCTTATTGTAACTCAGGGCTTGGGAAAGTTCAGTAATAAAACTTTGTTTGGTAAAGGAAAAATGAGAACCCAACATAGGTGTTGTTGCATATTGCTTTAACGAGATAAGGGGCAATTGACTGAGACAAGTATAAACGGTTTATGGGAAGTGTGACTGGGCAGATTTGGAATAGAGTGGAAAGAGTTGGATCTGATAGAAGTCGACTTGTAAAATTTGAATTCTAGGACTGGGTTGGCAACTACATTGCATTGTGTGGATTAAATAACATTACAAGTGTTTTATGTGGCCTTGCATTGATCACACAGAACAAAATGTGCTAAATTTTATCCTCAGTCTCTAGATGGGTTGACTGATCTCACAAATAATGTCAGTAATAGATGTTAACTGTCAACCACTGACTGAGAAGCAATACAAGTGCCAACTGAGCCAAGCTGACAATTCTATTTGGCAGTAGATTTGTATATGATGCCTCAGAAACTATATGCCAGTGTATTATTAAGAACCAATTATGTACCTTGAAGTACCATTAAAACACATGTAATTCTGAGTGTTGCGGCTGAAATTTCTATGTAACCACCTTACCAGAGTTGAACCTTGTAGTGAACTTGCAGAGTGAATGTTGTTTGCTGGCTCTGGGACATTGGAACCAGAGGCTTTTGTAATTCTAAAGAAATAGAAATATATAATTAACCAGCTAAGAATTTAGTCTTAATCCTTTTGTAAACTACAGTTTTTGTGTTTTAGCCTATCAGACCAGTTTCTCTTAAAACACAAGTTTAGGCAAAATTGGGGAAAAATCTTAAATGCAGTCATACAATACAATAAAAAAATTCCAGTTGTATCCTGCCTTTCAGGTTGAGAGGATGTCACAAAATGCTGGACAGTCAGAGATTTGGACCCAAGCAACTAATTAAGTCTTAATTAGCTACTGTATTTCTTTTTAATATACATTCTTCATTAAACTATCCTCCAGGGGTGAGGGGATATAAGCAGGATCTCCTTGGAGCTGAGCTGATAAATGGTGATGGAATATTGGAATTGAGTTGATCCTGTGTATCAGTCTGATAGTCTGGTCTGCAGGACACCAAACCAGCCAAATGGACCCATCGGCAAGATTTGGATTAGCAGCAGACGTCACAGGAATTCTTCACTTTCTGGATCCTGGTAACACTGCAAGTCAAAGTACTAACGGTAGGATGATCCAGCTGGACCAGCAGTGGGAAATTTGCCAGATAGTTATCTCGAAGGTAAGCTATGCAGGTTTAGCTGATTAATTCCAGCAGTACCCCTGTGCACATCCTGGTGTGTCCTGGTGTGACTCTTGCCAACCTGTGCCCAATACTTTCTAGAAATAGGTAAGTATTGTGGGTATTATGAGAGAGTACATATTTCATTCCAGGGAATAAGATACGCCCAACTTTATCTATAGACTTATAGACCAATAGTGTGAATGTCAACACATCGTAAGTGGTAAGTTTCACTTGATTATCAGTTAGCTGTATTACCTAGTGTGTATAATAATAACAGAAGATCAAAATACTAACGATAGTAATCCTTGCATTTGTCCAGAGGAAGTGGCTTCATGGAATTTATGGTAAAGTGGAGTGGCTGTGAATTTGTAGGCAAATGTGGCAGACCACTTGTCCACAGAAATGTTCAGGAAAGAGGCATGAAACAAATAACCAATTTATTTGGGGGTATTGTTTGCCAGGATACTGGGGAAAACTCCTTTGTCTTTTTGAGTTCTATAACGTCCACCTGAACCAGCAATTAGCACCTTGATTTAATGTCTTAATACTTAAATTTTCTCAAGCTGCTTTTATATAGTGCCTCTGTAAATGCAATATGAATTGAAATTATTTGTTGCCAATAAATTCTCACAAGTTACACGGTTTGAGATGCAGGACATAGCAATTTAGTTGGAATGTAATTTGGCCCATTACAACAACAACAAAATTACTTTTCTAGAGGGCCTCAAGGAGCTGAACGGACAGGTGTCCGGACCATTGAAAGTAACAGGGGCGTTTGCCCTGAACACTACTTACGTTCAGAAATCAGTGATATTTACCTGTGCTTGATGTACACAAACAGGGATAAAGCAGTAAAGAACAAGATTCCTAGGAATATGCAAATTGCAATTGCTTCAGTTTCTCCTTTTGCTGGAAAACACATGGAAAGACAAACCCATTATATTCAGAAACACAAAACAATGACTGCACAGTTAAATGCAAAGCAAAGCTTTGACTTTAATACTTAGATTCACAATTAAGTACAGTACTTCCCTTCTAGATATCTTCTAGACATCTCAAAGCACTTCACAGAATATACTGTAAAGTTAATTGATTATATATTTTTGGGTGAAACGTGGCAGGCAGTTTTGCACAGCAGTGTCCTACAAACAGCTGTGGATTCAAATTACCAATTTTTGTTGTTGTTGTTGGTTTGTATAAAGTCAGAGCCTGAGCAGAAGGGGAGGGTGGGTCTTCTGGCTCCATCTGAAGCAGGTTACACGTGGCTGTGAGGATTAGCTGGTGGGAGTGGATGGGTGGCTATTTAAACTTCCCTGGTGCCCTCCCTGCGCAGGAAAACTTTCTGAGTTTCCCCCACTGGTGCGTCATCCTTGACAAAGTAAGATTTGGCACCCTGGGATTTGGGATATTAAAATCCTAAAATCTCAGGATTCTGAAAGAGCACCAAGATGGCGGCCCCTAACTCCATGGCACTTTGGATGTCACACCAACCAGCTTGGCTTATCCACAGACATCTCAAAGCGCAAAATAGGGACAGACCAGTCATTGGGAATAAAATTCTTCCCAATTGCCTACAGTAACAACTACAACAACAAAATTACATTTATAGAGCGCCTTTCAGGTCGGGAGGATGTCCCAAGGCGCTGAACAATTAGGTCGAGACCAGAGCGGTGGGGTGGAGGGTGGTGGTGGGATGGTCGGAATAGGGGAAACGGGAGAGTAGCAGAGGGGTAAGAGTTAAGAGGGGAGCAGAAGGCACGGTCGAAGAGGAAGGTCTTGAGACCGGCCTTGAAGAAGGAAAGGGAGGAGGCGAGACGGAGGGATTGCGGAATGGAGTTCCACAGAGTGGGAACAGAGAGGCTGAAAGCCTGGCCACCGATGTTACGGGGGTAGGGTGGTGGACGCGGAGCAGGCCAGAGCCTGCTGAACGGAGGGGATGGGCAGGCTGATAGGGAGACAGCAGGTCAGAGAGATAATCAGGAACAAGACTGTGAATGACCTTGAAGGTGAGGACAAGGATCTTGAATTCGATCCTCTGGGGGATGGGGAGCCAATGGAGACGGGCGAGGGTGGGAGTGATATGGTCGCGGAGCCTGGTCAGGGAGAGTACACGAGCTGCAGAGTTCTGAATAATCTGCAGCTTGTGAAGCGAGGACCTGGGAAGGCCAACGAGGAGAGAGTTCCCATAGTCGAGCCTAGATGTAATGAATGCATGAATATGTTCTGGCAGCATGGGGCATGAGGTAGTGGCAGATTTTGGCAATGTTACGGATGTGGTGGAAGGCTGTACCAGTCATGGCGTGGATATGGGGGAGGAAGGGCAATTCGGGGTCAAAGAAGATGCCCAGATTCCTGACTGGCTTCAAGAGGTGGAGAGAGCATTCTTGAATGCTGATGTTGTCGCATTTGTTACACCAAATCCCTAATGGATGGGTGTTCCTAGCTGTACAACCAGCAGAAAGCTTGTCAGACATTACTCTCAATGGTTTTAACTAATTAAATTCCAGCTCTACCTCATACACATTTTGGTGGTCCCAAGCCATGACATTCATCAACCTACGGCTAATACTTTCCAGAGTTAAGTAAGTGAGTGTGTTCCTTCAGAAAAAGAATATGCAATCCATTTGAGACATATGGAAATTTCCATGCTTATGAAACTCTTAAGTATGGTTTGGTACTCCTAAGCATGGTTTTCCACATACAGTACGTCAGACATCCAGCTGGACTGGACAAAACAGTATACGAATACAATTAGCCTAGATATCCAAAGGCATGTGAGGGACACTGTTTACAGAATTCTATCTTCCCTGGGAAGTAGCTAATGTCAAATATTGATGCCGTGCTTGTTATTTCACATCTATTGTGATTGTTGTATAAATGATCAGATATAAATCAGGCGACTGGTGTATAAATTTAGATGTAAGACAGAGGATTGCTGTAATAAGATAAACATATTGTAATCTGGAAGATTGAATGGGAGGACACATAGCAAAGGAGATTGATAGTAGGGAGGGAGAGTAGGCTGTGGGTCTACAATAATATTGAAAACTGTTCAGGCTCTAGGGGCCAAGTGTTTTCATTTTGTTTGAGATGCGTCACGCAACAGCTGAAATGTTGTCAGTCAAATCTAGTATAAATGAGAAAATGGTATGATTTATACCTTGTTTAGTGCCTTTTCCTTGATATTTTCTTAATAATAACAATAATGAAACCATTGCATTTGGTGTAGCATCTTTCAAGGTGGGAGGATAGCTCAAAGCGGTTGACAGGATTTACAGTGAAACGGAGTGTACTTGTGAGTCAAAAATCTCCTTCAAAGCCCTCCAAGGCCTTTCTCCTTCCTACCTCTGTGACCTGTTAATGCCACAATCGACTTTCCATTTCCTCCACTCAGCAGGCATTGGCCTGCTCCACCTTCCCCGTCCAGCCCACCCACCATCGGAGGTCGGACCTTCAGCCTCTCTGCCCCCAACCTTTGGAACTCCATTTGACAGTCCCTTCACTTTGCTTCCTTCCCTTGACTCCTCTCAAGACCCTCTCTTCAACCGCACCTTAGTTCATTCTCCTACATTCATGAAATCAATGACCCATTATATTGGGGGATCATTGCTCACAACACTGGAAATAACTCCCTTCTTCTTTCAAATTGAATTATTAAATAGGAAATATTAAATGTTTGTTAAGACAGCAGTGAATTTAGCCTTCATGGTCATTGATAACTGCATTGAATAATATTTCAATATATGGGATATATTTTCAATTTCTTGATGATAATAAATAAAAAAACATTTGTTGAAATGCTGCAAGAGCAAACTTGACTTTCAAAGTGTTTTCTTACACAATCTATTTTAGCAGCAATAGAAATGTAGGATCATAAGAACTGCTAGATGAAAGAAGACCCAACGTCCATCCACCATCCTGGCAGTCGCATGTACGTATCCTGTCCCAAAGTATATTACTATATCCGAATATATTATTTCCCCAAAGAAATCCATTCAATTTCCTACTTACCAAATTGTAATGTTTTGAAAACGATGGGTACACTGTCAGTGCCTCCCTCTGCAGTAGATGCCATGACATGTACTTGGTACAAAGTGTAGGCTCTTAGATTAGTTAGCGTGTATTTCCGACTTGCTGAGTCAACAGTCACATCTGCAAAAAGGTGTGCACAAGAAGATAAGCAACTATAGTCTGACCATATTATGGTATACCATGGGTTTGGTTATAACTACTGAGGAGCAGTAATAATATTAACAATAATAATCCCTTGATTTGATACAATCATGTCTTCCAGACATCTCAAAGCACCTCACAGGATATACTGTAAAGTGAATTGACTATTTAATTTGTGGGCAAAACAAAATTGCGCACATCAGTGTCCCACAAATTGTCGTGGATTGATAACAAAATTAGTTTTTTTAATGAATTATTGGTAGACTTCCTGCTACTGCACTATCTTGTTGGCATCCTGTCCATGATGTACACAGGTCTTCTGGATGCCAGCAGCATTCCTAGCAACCACTCAAAAAACTCTAAGAGAAGTCACTGCAAATCCACTGGCTTCTTTCAGAATTCCAGAACTGTTGGTTATAATTGTAAAGTGAAAATACCTCAAGCCAAATTAGAGATAACAAAAATGTTTATTTTCATGAATGAGATCCGGGAGGGAAGTATGGGCATTAAAGGTTACGGGTAAAAAATAGAGAATTGGGTTTAGGATTGATGATGGTTTCATTGGAGGAGCAAACCTGGACATTATTACAATGGGTCAAATGGTCTATTGAGTCACTAGTTTCAATACTTCTAAATGTAATTACAATCAAGCTCTACCGATCCAAATCCTGTCTATGAGTCTTAACAAACTGGCTAGCCTGTTAAGGGCATTGTTCTGGAGTGCTAAATAATTGGATAAATATCAGTCTGAGAATAGTATTGGGGGATGTACATGTTAGATATAGCCTGCCTGGCTAAGAAACCAGACAATCAAGACTACCACAGTGGGTTGAGTTGGTCCCGATTCCTCCCTCCATAGGCTGCAGATAATCCAGAACTCTGCAGCCCATGACCTCTACTTCTCCGAGATTTGTAATCCCATCTCCCCCATCCTCAACTGACTTAATTGGCTCACCATCACCCAGAGGATTCAATTCAAGATCCACCCTACCTCCTCTGTGACCTCCTAACCCTCCACCAACCTGCCTGCCCCCTCTGCTCAGCAGTCCCTCTGCTTTGCCCCCTCCCTAGCCTCGTTCAAGTCCCGCCTCAAGACCCTCCTCTTCGATAATCCCATCGGTCACTCCAAATCCCCCCTTTCCCTCCACAGCTATTCTGACCTGCCCTACCATTGGTGGCAGGGCTTTCAGCTTTTCTGCCCCCACACTCTGAAACTCCATCCCACAGTCCCTTCGCCTCGCTCTCTACCTCACCTCCTTCAAGGCCGGTCTCAAGGCCCTCCTCTTCGATCATGCCTTCTGGTGCTCTCCCAACTCTCTCCCTCCCCTCCTAACTCTCTCTCGCACCTTCCCCCTACCCTGCCCCTCTCCCTTGACTGTTCAGCACCTTGGGACGTCTCCCGATGTGAAAGGCGCTCTATAAATGTAATGTTGTTTCTGGCATTGGGAGCCACAATCATCCTTGAAACCTGATACTGTACAGTACTTAATAAATCATGCTTTCATTTGATATAGCTCTTTAATACATCGTTGAGATGTCTCAAAGTGCTTCACGTGCTTTACTGTAAAGGGGTACGCTTGAAATGTTATTAAATGCCTTAAGGAAATATTTCAATTTATCTGCAACAATATGATATGGTGCTGTGATTTATGTGCCCAGGAAGTATACTTTACTGGAACTGACAAGCTTTGGAAATGTTGTTAATTGCAATCATTTCCTTTCAAACCGGACTAGAAAGATAAGTGTTGTTGTTCAGTTGAAAGAGGAAATAATCGCTTCCACAGTGGTCTAAGCCAGTGGTTCTCAACCCTTTTCAGCAATGTACCCCTTGTTAATTTTCAACATTATCGTGTACCCCCACCCAACGACATACATACTTACACACCACCCCCCCTCATTCCGTTTGCATTTTATAACCAAGCTTTTCCTACATAACAAAATAACCAGCACATACAAAACAAGGGGAATAACAATTAAATATACAATTTGGAAGCCTATAAAACGCTAAATAAGAGAGCTAAATAAATCAATGTACCGTCACACGTACCCCTGGTTGAGAACCCTGGTCTAAGCAATACACTGGTATACAATTGATGGAAACAATTTCAGACACAATGTTGTTCACCAAATCATGTTACAGGATAATGCAGCCGGATACGCAAATTGAACGATGTGCAATCCCATTACTGGTCCCATGTGATAACATCGCGTGTGTATTTGCATCTTTTAAGATGAGATTTTTTTAAGTTTAATAATATAATTGAGACTAATATATAATATAATTGAGAATAATATAATTGAGAGAAGCAGAGGAATTTAGGGAGAGAGTTCCGGATGACGGGATCAAAGCATCTGAAAGTTCCACTAGATAACATTAAAAACAGCATTTGATATTCCACATGACTTGTGAGACACAATATGGGATTATCCCAAGCATTTGAAGGGAGAGGGGAATCCTATGGGTTGGCAGTCATATGGGCTTTCCCATTTGATTTCATCCTTGTGGAAGAAATCAAACTCTGAAAGCTTGTCTTACACATGTCACCTACAGCTCATGACAGCTTCTTTGTCACCTCGCATTGATAAATACCCATGGAGATGCAATTGCTGAACTGTAACTGAACAGAAAATATGCCAGAATAAAAAGTAAAATAAATAATGGAAATTCATTGCATGGATTTCTCACTGCACATATCTCACTGCACATCAGTGACATTGAGGTAGAATAATGGTCTCATCAAATTGTTGTCTAAGTACTAAGACATACATGACATAGTGTACACATACAAGACTAGAAAAGGTTATTATGATCTGCTTAGCTGCTTCCAGTTATTATATTTCTCAAAGGCCTCAATCCTCACTGCCATCAGAAATTTTAATTCCTTTTAAATTTCCACGACTATTTACCTCCATTAGCTAGCATGGAAAGCAGATTTGCCTTGAATAAATTTAGTAGAGTCCTATAGCTCAGTGGTTAGAGCACTCGCCTTACAAGCAAGAGACCTGGTTTCAAATCCAGGCAGGGGGAAACCTTGGGCAAATTTTCTTACTCCACACGCTTAATAATAATCCTCGGAAAAACAATAATACATTGGTCACTCAATCCACTACTGTTTGTGGGACATGTGCAATTGGTTGCTGTGTTTTGCGCACAAAATATACAGTCAATTCACTTTAAGGTACATTCTGTGAAGCTCTTTGAGACGTCTAGAAGCCTTGAAAAGCGCTATATATCATGCATAATGAATGTTTCATATCTGAAGAAATAATAAGTAATGTAAACTTACTTGATGAATGTCCATTGTAATTCTTGTAAAATATGGTATAGTTGGTGATGAAACCATGCTGTTGTTTTATTGGAATCACATCCCATTGAAACTCTGCTTCAGTTTTTCCCACATTCTTCAGATGAACGATTGGACCTTGAGCTGGAGCTAAAAATAGGTGAGATAAGAGGATAAGGTTTTGCTACCTCGACATCCACACTCCTCCCACATCCCCACCCCACCCCAACCCCCGCCCTCCCTCACCATTCATCTGCTCCTAAACACCTTCAGAGACAAGAAAAATGTAAACTGGTCATTTACAGATATAAAGCTTGCAATTCCACCCAGTGTTAGGCTGTAGGACTGCAACATGTTGCCCTGTGTGAAGGGTGGTATATAAACGCAAGTTGTAGCTTTTAAGACCATTTTGTTTTACAATTTCAGATTATGTAGAAATTGTGAAACATTCTTCAATACAAGCCCTAATTTGACGGTGGTTCTTTTGAAGATGTTTGAAAAATCAACTTCAACACTAAGATGGAATTGAAGAACATTGCACAATTTTCTGTGATCTTACATTTTAAGAGAAATGATCTTACCAAATAATATTAACTGGAATGTTTGGCCTTCTATTAACTAACGGTAGAGAATTATACTTTATGATGTGCCTGTGCCCTGCCCTGACTGACGCAATATGACAATCGTGTCTCAAGTAGGGTCCGTCGATATGGAAATTTTCCGATGAAATATATCGATGGGCTCATATCGAGATATACCGAAATATCGATATTGTCGGGTTTTTCGTACTGCGCATGCACACGCGGCGTGCGCATTCCGAATGCGCGCGCATTCCGGGTGCGCGCGCATTCGGGGCCTATCTTCTCAGGAGGTAAATATCTTTCTCTCTCTGTGTCTCTCACTCTCTCCATCTCTGTGTTTTTCTGTCTGTATGTCTCTGTGTCTCTCTCCCTCTCTCCTTTCTCACATCCCCCCCATCTCTAACTATCTGTATATTATCACATCCACCCCGTCTCTCCACGCCCCCCCCCCCGCCGTCCCTCTCTCGCACCCCCACCCCCGTAGTCTCTCTCCCCCACCCCCCCCAGCCGTCTCTTTCTCCCTCCCCACCCCGCCGTCTCTCTCTACCTCCCCCCCAGCCATCTCTCTCCCCCTCCCCCCAGCCGTCTCTCTCCCCCTCCCCCAGCTGTCTCTCTCCCCCTCTCCCCCAGCCGTCTCTCTCCCCCTCCCCCCAGCCGTCTCTCTCCCCCTCACACCCCACCCCCAGCCGTCTCTCTCCCCCTCACCCCCACCCAGCCTTCTCTCTCCCGCTCAGCCCCCCCTCCAGCCGTCTCTCTCCCCCTCCCTCCAGCTGTCTCTCCCCCCCTCACCCCCCCCCAGCAGTCTCTCTCAGCCCCCACCCCTTGCATACCTGTATATTGTATTCGAGGACTATGAATACAATATGGCGGCTTTGCACCTCGGTCTGTGCATTGTGTATAGAGATGAGCATTCTGCGTCTTGTAGTTCAGTGTGCTCGCATCCCGATGTTTTACCTCGATATACCGATTTTTCGATATATCGATATTTTTAAAATGTCTATATTGGCGTATCGATATGAAAACTATATCGGGTTTTAGCGATATATCGATATATCGCCGGACCCTAGTCTCAAGGAGCCAACATAGGCCTTGAGCCAACAATCTTCTGACTCAGAGATGAGAACCCTACCAATTGAGCTGACACCTACTAAGCTGTTTTGTATTCAGGGCGATGTTGTTAGAATTTACTTACAGTCCTGTTGTAGGTATGCTTTTATGAAAACTGGAGTTCCTGGACCCTCACTATATAGAGGATAAACTGTTATCTTATAGCATCTTAATGGCATAATGTTTCCTGAGGAAGAAACAGATTGAAGTTAAGTGACCAACCAATTTTGGTAATGTATCATGACCTATGCAATTCACCAGACAAAATACCAACACTGGAGAGGATTAAAAAGGTTTTATTGCAGTGTGGAGTGGAGCAGTGGCACAGCTCCACTACTCGCATCCTCACACGCACCAAACTCTGCACGCCCATCACTATGCTCTGTCCTTGCTAGGTTCCATTGACTTCCTATTTCTTAGATTGATTTGAAGACCTTCTTTGACTCCACTTCCCCATACCAACCTGCTCACCCACTCCATTCAGCAGGCTTTGGCCTGCTCCACGTCCCACCGCCCAACCATTGGTGGGCGAGTCTTCAGCCACTCTGGCCCCAACCTCTGGAACTTCATCCTGAAGTCCTTCCACCTCGTCCCCTCCTTGGCCTCTTTCAAGTCTCGCCTCAAGACTCTCCTCTTTGACGGACCCATCGGCAACTACTTATCCCCCCCTTTCTCACGCCCACCCCTGTCCTCAGCTTGGGTCTGAAGCAGTAACTGTCCAGGGACTTGGGACGACCTCCTGATGTGAAAGGCACTATACAAATGTAATTTTGTTGTTGTTATTTACTGTTTGCCTCCTCCACTTGGCTAATTTGGGCTAAATATTGCATATTAGATACCCCCACACACCTCCTCCTCGCCACCATCAGCAACTGAGGCTTCACCAAATACTCCCTTAACACCTGGAACACCCTCCTCTACCCTCCCATTGTTTCACCATCTCCACACATCTTCAAATCCCATCTAAAAGTCTATCTCTTCACCAGAACTATGGCCTATCTCCTCCCTTTGCTCAGCCTCAGACCTATGTGTAGGACATTAAATAAATGCAAATTTAAGTACTTGAAGCACTTACCATGTAGAAATGCCCTTTCAGTAGTATTTTGTTCATATTTCCAGTGCACTTGCTCACTACATTGATCATTGTCCAGTTCAGCCAGACACCATTCAATTACGTATCCATTTACTGTGGAACTTGGAGCCTTCCAACCCACTAAAAATTGATCATCATAAGGAGAAGCACTGATGTTTTGTACTGGTGCAAGTTCTGCTACAAAAACCAAGCAAAATAGAAGTACAGCATTCAACAGCAAATACCAGTTCAGAGCTGACACATAAAGCACTACAGTACTGTAAACCCATTTCATTTGGTGTCCACTTTTTGGTGGTAGAATAGGCCTAGTTCTCGCTTCATGGACCAATGCAGTCCCTGAGTATTACACTTGTATGACCAATTAACGTGTTTTAATGCATATTTTTTTGGTTGCCCATTTAGTTCCACACAAATTCCCCTCCCCAGCCAACAATGTAAAACACTTTGAGACTTCCTTTTGATATGGGAGGTGCTATGCAAATGTAGGGTATTGAGCCACAGCTACACATATTACCCCATCCTCAAATCACCAGAAGACAAATAGACAAAACCAATTGAAGAGCTTCTGTATGGAAATAGCCTAATAAATGACAGCCAATATTGTTTCAAAAGGAATAGAACTTGTCCAACAAACTTCAAAGAATTTGTTTGAGGAGGTAACATCCTAAATTGGTGTATTGCACCTTGACTTCCAAAAGGCCTTTGATAAAGTACCACACAAGATGATCCTTTACCAACTGGGAGTGGATGTTAAGAATAAGTCATGGACATTATTTAGTGATTGACTGAAGAAAAAGAGAGAAATAATAGTTGTGGTAGGAGCTAACAATAATAAATAATAATAATCCTTGTTTTTGATGCAGACAATTAAGCACAGCGATTTCCTACAAATAGTCGTGAATTGAAGTGACTTTTGTTTTGAAGGAATTATTACCCCCAGAAAAGTGATCCGCCAATTGGACGAACAACCGGGTTCCAACTTATTGCTAGGTGAACAGAGACGGGTATAGTAAGTAAACTTAACCCAATTTCTCTCTGCCAGGAATCAAACCCAAGTCTCTTGGATTGCGAGGCGAGTGTTCTCACCATTGAGCTACCAGACTCCACTTGTCAATATAGTGTGGGGGAGGGAGGAAAGTATTATTTGAATCACCTTAGTGATCATTTTACTCCTGGAAGGAAGAGATCAAATGAGTTGATGGGTTCCCCTCAACTGAACTAATGCAACATTACTTAAATGTATTCAACCTTGATTTTTATTCACGTTAGTTTTGTTTTTATTCAAAAGATCGGTTGGTTTGTGAAAGCAGTTCAAAGGTGATGCGAATTCCGAAAGGGTGCCTTTATATTAATATTTAATAACAATCCTTGCATTTGATATAGCGCCTTATCATGCCTTCATGTTGTCTCAAAGAATGTAATGTAGAGTGAATTGACTGTATATTTTGTGGGCAAAACACCTCTTATGCAAAGTAGTGTCCCACAAATAGTTGTAGATTGAGAGACTAATTTATTATTATTATTACTGAACTATTATTATTTTGAATAAATTATTACCCTCTGGAAAAGCACTAAATATGCATTACATGGGCACATTGAAATGTGTGTTGCACAGGCAAATTTAGTTATTTTTAAAAAAAGGTATTAAATATTCAAATCATTTTGCATTACCATTGGTATTGGAAGTGTTTTGTGATGCTACACCATGTGAAAAGCACTATATAAATGCAAGTTGTTGTTGATGTTATTGTACAGTGTCCATGCAAGATTGCATTTCACTTTTTTTTAGCGAAAAGCTCATGTGGTATATGAATCTTCATCAAAAACAGTGGAACAGATCTGCTTATTTATCATTTTAGGTTTTTCCTACAAACAAATGAGTGTTTTATTTGGTCTGGTGCCTGTTTAGATTCTTGCAGAGAAGAGCAATCTAAGTATTTTTGAATAACATTTTCTGATTATGGAGATTACTGTAACATTAATCAAAGGTTATTTATTTTCTTAAGCTTGAAAGAACATGGTGCTGAGACCAAGATATTTGGCTGATTTTAAAAAAACAACTGGTAAATGCCGTGATGGGATCCAGCAGGCTGGGTGTTCTGGAAGGATGAGATCAGATGGATTGAAGAGCTTTCTTCATCCAAACCAATCTGTGGGTCTTGTGCAATCTTGTTTTTTTCACTTGGAATTTGGCCTCTTGAGCCTTCCCCGTCATTCAATAAGATCATGGCTGATCTATTCTAACTCCACCTACCCGCCTTATCCCCATATCCCTTAATCCCTTTATCCACAAGAAATCTATTAATCTCAGTCTTGAATATGTTCAAGGACTGAGCATCTACATCCTTTTGGGGTATAGAATTCCATAAATTCATCAAGTAATCGAATGGTGAAGTTAGTGTCCGGCAATATATCGATATATCGGTTATATCGGTTTAATTTTTCATATCTAAATGCCGATATTGGAAATTTAAATATATCGGTACTGTATATCGAAATATTCGGTATATTAAAAAATCGGTATATCGCAAATATCGGTATATTGTGTCTGGCGATATATCGATATATTGGTTATATTGGTATAATGCGAACTTTTTCAACTTACCTTGGCATTGCAAACCTAGAGCACGGAATGCGCGCACATATCGGAATGCGCACGCACCTCCGAATGCACGCCACCTCCAAATACACTCGCATACACAGGATAAAGAAACCCAGCGATATCGATATATCGGTATATATTGATATGAGCCCACTGATATATCGATATCGGAAAATTTCCATATTGACGGACCCTAGGTGAAGTCCAAAGATGCAGGAACAGCATGCTCTTTTGTTCCATGGCAACAGAGATGTTTAGTTGACTAAGTCTCCTTTGAAAATAGGGAAGAAAAACATGATTGCTACCTGCGTCTACAGCCCTTTGGGGTAGAGAATTCCATAAATTTGCTACCCTCTGAGTGAAGAAGTTTTTTTCTTAACTCAGTGCGAAAGGACTGACCCCTAATTTTAAGAATGTGTCCTCTGGTTATGGTTTCTCCACCAGGGGAAATAGTCTCCCACTATCTGCTTGTCCCTTAATAATCTTATAGGTTTCTATAAGATCACTTCTAATCCTTCTATATTCTAGAGAATATAGGTCTAGATTGCTCAACCTATCCTCATAACTCATACCCCTCATCCCAGGTGCCAACCTAGTGAATCTACGCTGTACCCCCTCCAAGGCGAGTACATCTTTTCTTCAATAAGGAGACCAAAACTGCACACAATATTCCAGCTGCGGTCTCACCAGGGCCCTATACAACTGCAGCAAAACTTCCTTACTCTTATATTCTAACCCTTTTATAATGAATGCCAACATACCGTTAGCCTTCATAATTGTTTGCTGTACCTGCAGACTAACTTTTTGTGACTGGTGTACAAGGACACCCAAGTCCCTTTGAATGCTAACCCTATTTATTCTCTCCCCTTCAAAAAATAATCTGCTCCACTGTTTTTGCCACCTAGGTGGATGATTTCACATTTCCCTACATTATATTTCATCTGCCACTTATTTGCCCACTCACCTAGCCTATCTATATCGTGCTGCATTTTTAAAATGTTATCCTTGGTGTTTACTCTCCCTCCTAATTTAGTGTTATCTGCGAATTGGGATATTTTAAGTTCGATGTCCTCATCTAGATCGTTGAAGCAGATTGTAAATAGTTGAGGCCTAAGCACTGATCCTCGTAGCACTCCACATCCTGCCAATCTGAGAAGGACCTGTTTATCCCTACTCTTTGTTTCCTTCCCGTTAGCCATTCTTCAATCCATGTTAATATATTTCCCCCAATTCCATGGGCCCCTATCTTTTGGATCAACCTTTTGTATGGCACCTTATTGAATGTCTTTAGGAAATCCAAATACTGTACACTACATCCACTGATTCCCTCTATCTAATTTACTTGATATATCCTCAAAAAATCTTAAAGATTTGTCAAGCATGATTTCTCTTTTGTAAAACCATGTTGACTTTGTCTAATTATATTGTTATCCTCTAAGTACCCCACTACGACATCCTTATTCAAGGATTCTAGGATTTTCCCTACCACCAATGTCAGAATAACTGGTCTATAGTTCCCCATCTCTTCTTTCTCACCCTTCTTAAATAGTGGTGTGACATTTGCGATCTTCCAATCCATGGGAACCGTTTCAGAATCCAAGGAAATTTGGAATATCAAACACAAGGCCTCCACTATCTTATGCGCCACCTCTTTTAGGACCCTAGGATGCAAACCATCAGGTCCAGGGGACTTGTCATTTTTTAGTGCCAACAATTTCCCAAGCACCAATTCCTTGCGAATGTAAATTTCCCTAAATTGCTCCCTATCATTAGTCCATTTTTTCTATTTTCAGCAGACTTTTTGTGTCTTCTAACGTGAAGACAGACGCAAAGTATTTATTGAGGGACTCTGCCATATCCTTATCCTCCATTATAAATCCTCCTGTCTCTGCCTGTAATGGACCATAAAATGTGGATTGTGCCTCCAAAAAGGAATATGCTTGGAAAAAAATTATTTAGACTCAGTTGAGTTAGAGCAACTAAGTAACCATGCAGTTAACTGGTTTATTAATTAATTGGAATAATATTTAACTAATATTGCAATCATTTTTTTTAATGAGGTTTAATTACCTTGGTAAGCTGCGGGCACGGTCAGGGTTGACTCAGGTGATTCTCCAGCTGAGTTGAAGGCTGTAATAGTTATTGTGTATGCTTCTCCTGAGAGAACAAGAATGTGTTCCAGTTCTGTTGTATTGAGCTGTATCATTGACTGATTCTTCTTTTCTTTAACTTGTATTCTGTATCCTAGAATGATTCCATTAGCATCAGATATGCCAACCTCCTGCATTTTAAAATGGAATTGGAATTAAACAGATCTGTCCATCGGATCATAAGATGTTCACTTGGCTGATGATACAAATGGAACTTTGGTTTTAGTATCTCATCCAAACGATGGCACCTCTGACAAAGCAGTTATCCCACCAGCACTGCACTGTGTCAGCCTTTAGGCTGTAAAGGCTGTAAAGTGATTTGACTGTATATAGTGGGCAAAACACAGCAGCCAATTGTACACACCAGCGTCCCGCAAACAGTTGTGGATTGAAATGACCAATTTGTTTTCTATTTAGTTTTTCTGAGGGATTATTATCAGGCGTGTGGAATAAGGAAACTTGCCCACGGTTTCGCCGTGCCTGGAAGTGAACCCAGGTCTTTCACTTACAAGGCAAGTGCTCTAACCACTGAGCTACAGGACTCTACATATATCCCAAACTAACTATGAACATGAATTCAAAGGAAAAAAAAATATTGTCAATATACATATGTTTTAAAAAAAATAATTTTGTCATGCCCAGTTATTTTTCTGTTTCAGTGAAATATACCTCTCATGCTGAGGTCTGGGTTCTATAGATGCTGATTGCCCTCCATAGCTTGGTGTTTGATCATGTCTGAGCCTTGGCAATGAGTGTCAGTACTCCATGGCCCTCTATGACCTAGCCCCACCCTACCTATGCGAACTCTTAAACCCCTACCAACCTGTCCACACCCTTCGCTCAGCAGGCTCCGGCCTGCTCCACGTCCCTCGACCCACCCGCCTCATCATTGGCAGCGAGCCTTCAGCCATTTTGCCCCTAACCTCTGGAATTCCATTCCGCAGTCCTTCCGCCTCACCTCCTTCCTAGCCTCCTTCAAGTCCCGCCTGAAGACCCACCTCTTTGACAGTCCCATTGATCCCCCAACTCCCCTCCTCTGCCTCCACCCTCTCTGATCCCGACCCCAGCTCAGGTCTGAAACATTGACTGTCCATCGCCTAGTGAAAGGCACTACAAGTGTAATTTTGTGGTTGTTGTTGTACTCAACTGTAGAGGGCATCACAGTTGAACTTAACCTGACTTCACCCAATTGTCAGGTGCACTACCAATAGTCTCCCGGGACCAATTCAGGCTCCGCGTGCAACCCAAACTGAAATCAGCAAGCACAACATAGACTGGCGCTTGAACTTGCAACGTCCCTGTCTGTAATAATCCCTGCAGCAATTTTTATGTAGCGCTTCATCAAGTCTTCGAGATGCCTCAAAGCATTTCACAGAATACACAGTAAAGTGAATTGACTGTTTCTTGTGGGTGAATTGTGCAGCCAATTCCAGTGTATATAATAATAATCCTTGCATTTGAAATAGCGCCTTTCACATCTTCTAGATGCCTCAAAGCGTTTCACAGAGTATACTGTAAAGTGAATTGACTATATATTTGTGGGCGAAATGTGGCAGCAGTGTCCCAGTAGTGTCCCACATACAGTTGTGGAATGACATGACCAATTTTACATAGAGTAAGCTCTGAATAGTAGTCTATGGGGGTTGTCAAAATATGTTTCATTAAGAAAATAATGTCTGGTTCAAATGATTCTGATTTAAAGAAATCTTATGTAGAGTAGTACAAAATGCTCAGTTCAGTCAAAGAATATAGTGAAAGAAATTACCTTCCACATGATTAGAATTGTTCTGTTTTCTAACTTTGGATTTTTATTTACCATCCAAAGGTCTGGTCCTTCAGATGGGTCTAAGGAACAGAAGAGAAAAAAGCAGTGACAACATTTTCTGATTATACATCAAAAATCTCAAATTGGTTAGCAAATTCATGTTGAAATGTGTAAAGTATAATAATAATACTGTAACCATAATAATATGTGTCACGGGATATAAAAAATAATATTCCTTGTATTTGATATAGCGCCTTCTCATGTTTTTGAGAAATCTTAAAGCAGTTCATAGAATATACTGTAAAGTAGGGTCCGTCGATATGGAAATTTTCCGATTTAGATATATCGATGGGCTCATATCGAGATATACCGAAATATCGATATTTTCGGGTTTTTCGTACTGTTTTTTATACTGTAAAGTGAATTTTTACGAGTGTAACGCGGCATCCAATTGTGCACAGCAGTGTCCCACAATCAGTCATACATTGAGTGACCAAACTATTATTTTTTTGAAGAGGTTATTACCCCCAGAAAATGATCAACTAACAACAAAAACAAAATTACACTTGAAGAGTGCCTTTCATGTCAGGAGGACGTCCCAAGGTGCTTGACAGTCATTGATTCAGACCCGAGCTAGGGTCGGGGATGGGAAGGGTGGAAGGAAAGGTGGGGGAGGATTTGGGGATATTGATGGGATATCGAAGGGGACAGTCTTGAGTCAAGACTTGAAGGAGGCTAGGGAGGGGGTGAGGTGGAGGGACTGCGGGATGGAGTTTCAGAGGTTAGGGGCAGAATGGCTGAAGCCTTGCCTACTGATGGTGGGCAGGGGACATGGAGCAGGCCGGAACCTGCTGAGCAGAGTGGGTAGGCAGGTTGGTAGGCAGTTAGGAGGTCACAGAGGTAGGGTGGGGTGAAGCCACGGAGAGCTCTGAATGTGAAGACCAAGATCTTGAATTGAATCCCCTGGGTGATAGGCAGTCAATGGAGTCGGGCAAGGATGGGGAAAATGGGGTCACAATGCTTGGAGTGGTTGAGGACATGGGCTGCAGAGTTTTGTGTTATCTGCAACCTGTGGAGGGAGGAATTGAGAAGACTGACAAGCAGGGCATTGGCATAGTCGAGCCTGGATGTGATGAAGGCATCAATGAGGGTTTCAGCAGCGTATGGGGTGAGGTGGTGGCAGTCAGGAATATTGCGGAGGTGAGGAAAGGCAGAGCGAGTCCTGACTTGGATGTGGGGGAGGAAAGAAATTGAGGATCGAACAAGGCCTTCCTGACTGGCTTGGAGAGGTATAGACCAGGTTCCTACCTACAGCTAGGTAAACAGAGGAGGTGGAGTAAGGAAACTTGCCCTAACTTTTATATGCTATAAAATGTAGCAGCTCTGTATTCTATAGGAAAATATTATGAATAATAATAAATTTTAGCTATTTTATATAACACTTCAGTGTACAGTCTTTATATAATGAACCATTTACTGGCAATGACCGGATGAATAACGTCTATCTATTGGGCGAACCTCCTAGTTCTCTTTAGATGTTTGGAAATGTGTTAACTGTGTGTAAAACATATGCTGAGAGAAAATTGCAGGACGCCTTGATCATGTAATTAAAAAACAATAATTCTGTAATCCCTTTCATTGGTTGTTAATTACATAAAGTCCCAGATAATTCCCTCTAAACACTTTGAAGCTTTGATTAGAACAATAATTGTTACATTTCATATACATTGTGGGGACATCTAAAAGCGCTTCACAGGATTTACCATAGTGACTTTGTAGATTTGTAGGCTAAAGCGGCAGCCAATTTGCACACAGCAATGTCCCACTCATAGTCATTAAGTGAATTATAATAGAATTTCTATGCATTTTTATGATATACATACTGTCTTCAGAAGACCTTCCACTTTTCTCCAAACTCCATTCACTCCAGTAGCCTTTTCCATTAATTTTCATACATCGAATTGCCACAATGTAGACAGTAAATGGCTTCAGACCTTCAATAACGAAAGACTCTTTAGGAAGAGATGCTTTCTCTATTTGAATCTGGGAGAAAAGATATTGAAAACATTTGTTGAAGAATCCCCAAATGTGTGTAAAAAACAGTCAACATCTGAGATGGATCCTGATCAAAACAAAAAGATTCACAGGTCCATGGATTTGGGACCATTTTTTATCAATCTGCATTCAAGTTTTTTTTAAAGTTTCTGTCATAAGATTAACTTGCACCAAAATCATTTACCTGAATCTAATTACAGTAGAATGTTTAGTTTTAATTTTATTCCAGAATTAAAAGTTAATTGTCCTTTCTGGCTCTTTATGAAGAGGTAATGGATATCCTACAAGTCCAGAGTCTATTCATGGCAATACATAAACTTGGAACCATTTCCCATCTGGTGTGTGGTTCCATTCCATACGCAGTTCCGATCAATATTGCCACCTTATTATCGATGAGGCAAAGTTTTATCCACTGATTAGATAATTATATTCCCCCGAGTGCTTGTATTATTGTTCTTCAGTAATCGTTTTGTTCTTTATTTTAAAAAAAGCTATTTAAAAGTGGCAGAATATGAAGAAAACATCGGTTATTTTCATTGTCTTTTTCTTAAAACACAACCTGCGTTCAGTACCTGCTTCCAGTTCTTTGTGCCGATCTTTTGATATCGAAGATCGAATTTTAAGTGAAACACTGCAGGCAATCTCAAATTGTTTATCCACTTCACTGACATGGCATCACTCTGATCTTCCACAGGTTGTGCTGAGATAATCTCTGGGGGTTCAGTTTTTACTAAAATATAAAAAAGTGAATACTAAATGAATAAATCTATTAAAAGTTATTATAACACATATGCTACCACAGTATTAGGTCAACCTGGCTCAGTTGCCTCTGAGCTTGTACAAACCCTACAGCAGGACTTGAGCTCACATAGTCTAGGCTGACACTCCGATACTGGGGAGGACGGATGGATGGATAGGGAATATTGTTGGAGGTGCTGTTTTTCAGATGAGATGTTAAACCAACAACCGATTGCAGTAGATGTTAAAGGTCCCATGTCTCTACTCAAAAAGAGAAAGGAGTTTCTCCTGGTGTCCTGGCCAACAATGCCCCAAATAAAATTGGAATTAATTGGACTTTGTGAAAGGTGGAGCTGGGGAGATCAATGAGGCACCTCCTTATTCCCCTGTGAAAACACTGATCTTTGCTGGGGTACAATCACATAGATGTCCATTGCCCCACAATATCTTAGCCACATGGCCAATACTTTGAAGTATTGAACTTAGATAGTTACCACATTGTGTGGGGGCTACCAAGGAGGAGACCAATAAGGATAATCTACAATGTTAGGGCCATGAGCTATGAGGGAAGGTAAGAGAGAAGAAGGAGACATGCACACGAATATACACACATACATAGATAGAGAGGCTGAGGGAGGGAGACATACACACACACACAAAAACATGCAGACCTGATATCTACACTGGGGCTAGACCCTGTTAAAGAGGAAATAATGCTCTCTGCTGTGCCATAATATATTTGCATTCATTTATTTTTAACACTAAAATGATTACAACATATTAAACACTATCTGTATTATCAGTTTTTATAAGGTGATAAACCATATTGTGAAAAGTAAAATAATCACCTATGTCCATTGCATCCAGTAATAAGAAATCTGACAATGTTTTCCCAAAACTATTTTCTGCCTCCACCCAAATAGTATACTCAACATAGTAATGAATATTTGGGTAAAAGATGGTGCAGAATTTGTTGAGATGCTCTGGTTTGCAGACTTCTACATGTCCTGAAGAAATACTGAAACACACAAGAAATGGAAAGCAAAACAAAATGCAGACAGATTTATGGCAACAGTGGCATCTCATTCAATGGAAACTGCATCTATTTTCATTGAAAGCAAAATGCGGGCAGGTCTGCGCTTGTCAGCTGGACTTGGAGAGACAAGACAGGTCAGTGAGGGCAAGGATTCTTCCCATTTATCTCCTGCTAACCCCTGCTAACCCCTAAACCTAGAGAGGTCTTAGTTGACAGGTGCTGGGAAGCTTCCCAAACAATGCCTGCAATATCAAGCAATGCGGTTTTAGCTGAGTAAACTTCAGCAGTATCCCACCTGTGTTATCTGGGGTTCCCGAGCCTTTGCTCTTACTGACTGTTGTCTTTTTAGATAAGCAGAGAGCATCTCTCAGGGGAGATTGCACATTTGTTCTGAAGTCACAAAATATGTATTCTCTTTCTCTGCTCAGGGCTCCCTGTGCCTCCTCATCCTCCTCAATGTCTCTGCTGTCTTCAAATCATTGTACCCTCCCCAATCTCTCCACCACCAATCTCTCCCCAATCGGTGGAGTCCTGTAGATCACCTTGTAAGCGAAAGATCTAAGTTCGATTCCCAGTAGGGCGAAACCTTAGGCAAGTTTCTTTACTTCACATGCCTAATATTACTTCAAGAAAAAAATTATAAATTGGTCACTTCACTCCACAACTGTTTGTGGGACACTGCTGTCCGCAATTGGCAGCCGCGTTTTGCCCACAAATATACAATCAATTCACTTTACAGTGTATTCTGTGAAGTGCTTTGCAGATGTCTAGAAGATGTAAAAAAGTGGTATATCAAATGCAAGGATTATTATTATTACCACCTCTGTGAGACTGCATTTTCCTGGCTCCATTCCTACTGCACTCATTGCTTCCACTCTGTCTTACCCAATGATTTCTCCTCTCATCTAGTTAGGATCACTTGTGGACTATCTTTGCTCTTTTTTTGCTTTGAAAATTAATGCAAAATTGGTCAACACATATCAGAAAGGGAATGAGCATGAGATGGTATAGGATGTTTTCAGACAACTAGTTCTGATAACATGAAGTTACTTGTTTGATTTTATATTGAAGTAATAAACTGCAATACTCACGACAGTTTAAGCTGATAGGTAGTTGGTGTTTGTATGTCTCTTCCCACAATCCAGGAACAGGTCATGTTTCTATCGTAATATGTGATGCAGGATAAATTGGTGGGTTTCTCAGGTGGCACTGGAGATGAAAGAAGTAATGATTCAACACTCATTTGTAGAAACTACAAAGATATAATTTATAACACAATAATACAGTAATGGCAGCTGTGCCCCAATCCCTCTGCCTTGCCTTCTCTTTACCCGTCTTCAATTCACACCTGAAGATTTTCCTCTTTGACCATGCCTTTAGTCACCTTTCTACAGTTTCCAGCTCAGTGTCAAATCACACCACTCTTAATTGCTCCAGCGTAAAGGTTGTTGTAAGTGCATCCTCCAGTATAAACTTTATAGAGTTACACCTGTGTACAACTTTTAGAGTTACACCAAAGTACAATAACAGCAACAACAACAAAATTACATTTGTAGAGTGCCTTTCATATCGGGATGAGTAGTCAGGGATCATGACCCGGAGGGCGAGTGGTGCAGGGTTGATGTTGGGGAGGGCCTAGAGGGAGGCACGGTTGAAAAGGAAGGTCTTGAGATTCATCTTGAAGGAGGCAAGGAGCAAGGTGAAGGGATTGTGAGATGAAGTTCCAAAGTGTGGGGGCAGAGAATGAAAGCCCGGCCATTGATGGTAGGACAGGTCAGGCGGGAGGCATGCAGCAGACTGGTACCTGCCGAACGGAGGCAGCGGACAGGTTGATAAGGGTTAGCAAGTCAGAGAGGTAGGAGGTGGCAAGGCAGTGGAGGGTCTTGAAAATGAGGACAAGGATCTTGAATTCCATCCTCTGAGGAATGGAGAGGCAGTGGAGTTGGGTGAGGTTGGCGTTAATGGGGTCGTGGAGCCTAGAGCGGGAGAGGACATGCGCTGCAGATTTTTTGATCTGCAGCATGTGGAGGGAAGAGTTGGGGAGGCTGATAAGAAGAGAGTTTCTGTGGTCAAGCCTAGAGATGACAAATGCATGTTTGAGGGTTTCAGCGGCCTGAGGGGAGAGGCAGTGACGGTGATGTTGTGGAGTTGATGGAAGGCAGTGCTGGTCATGGCATGGATATGGGGGAGAAAGGATAGCCCAGAGTCAAACAGCGTTCCTGACTGGCTTAGTTAGGTGGAGTGTGCAGTGGCACAGGCATGAGCCAATCAGCAGGGCCTGAGTTTTGCTTTCATTCAGCTTTAGAAAGTTGTCTCATCCAGGACTTGATGTCTGACAGGCAGTCTGTCAGGGCACCAATAGTCCTGGAATTGAAAGTGGAGGCAGAGAGGTTAGAGTTGGGTGTTATCCGCATATATGTGGAAATTTACCCCATGTTAGCGGATGATGTCACAAAGGAGGAACAAGATTAGGAGGAAAAGTGAGTCAAACAGCTTCAGGAGAGTGGGCAAAGGTCATAAACAAAATATTTTTTACATTGGTGTGCGAGTTTAGGCCTGCTCATCTCCATTAAACAAATTAGTGATGTATAAAAGATGAAACATTCAAAAGAGCTATGTCTCTATGCTATGTTAACTATGTCTGTGAGAGTCAGTGTTGCAACAATCAGTGCCACCTCTCAGTCCAAGCTCAGCACTTATTGAGCAGAGACATAGGCTGCACTAAAGCAACTGAACTTCCTCCGTCTCATCCACTCGTCATCACAATGAAACCCACCACCTGCTGCTTGTCCAACCTTTCTGCACATCTCTCTCTCCACACCCTACTCTATTCCCTCCTGTCCGGCTTCTGCCCAGCACACAGTACAGAGACTATGCTTGTTAAAGTAAAAAATAATGTCCTCTCTATCTGTGACCAGGGCTCCCTCTGCCTCCTCGTCCTCCTGGACCTTTTGTATACCACATTTGACACAGTTGATCATGCCACCCTCCTTCACCATCTGTCCTCCATCATCCACTTCAGTGGGACTGCACTCTCTTGGTTCAAATCCTACTTCACAAACCACCAGCACGACATTTACGCAAATGGTTTTTCTTCTTGCTTCCGCCTGGTCATCTTTGGAGTACCTCAAGGATCCATCCTTGGCCCCCTTCACTTTCTTATCTCCATGCTCCCTCCCAATGATGACATCCATAGACACTGGGTTAACTTCCTCATGTATGCGATGACACCCAACTCTACTTTTCCACCTCCAGTTGCATACCCCAACTGGAGTTCTGTCAGCTTGTCTGTCGGACATCAAGAACTGGATGAGCGCAAATTTCGCCTTAAATGTTAACAAAACATCAACATCCTCTCTTCACAGCAGTACCAGCTGCCTCTGCTCTATCAGGTCCAGCTTCCTCCTTGTCCCCCAAATCTTCTGCCTCCACGATCGACGGTCATGCTTTCAGTCACTACACCCCGATACTTTGAATCTCCCTCCCTCAACCCCTTGCCTCACCCACTTCTTCCGCATCTTCAGGTCATGCCTGAAGCCCTTTTTATTCGACCGCGCTTGCTGTCACCTTCCCCCTTTCACTGGGTCGACCTCGGGTTCCGCCATTGTGACGCTCCCTGAGACGCCACCTGGCATGGAGGCCACGATATAAATGCAAGTTGTTGTTGTTGTAACCTCATCATCACCATGGTGAAGAGTGTCCAAACCGGACAGAAACTTACAGTAGAACAATACAATGCAAATTTACATTTATATAGCGCCTTTTATGTCGGAAGGATGGCTAAAAGTGCTGGACAGTCCAGGGTTTGCATTCGAGTTGGGTGGGGGCTGAGAGGGTTGGTGTGGGGTGGGGGGTGAGGTGGAGGGTGAGTTCTACTTATGTATGACCCCAACACATGGAACTTCTCTGTGTCTGAAATGGGTAATATAAATTACTTTCCATAATTATGTCCGAGTGCATTCCCTGGAGGAACACACCATGAACTAATTATGGAAAGTAATCCATGTTGTGCTTTTTTTAAATTAAAAAATACTTCAGAGATCTGCATGTGCCTTAAAATCAATGGCGGCTCAGATTTCAGTCAATTGTTTTGATTCCTCTCACAAACTCATTAAAATCTTCCTGCTCTTTCAATTCATAGGTGTCTAACATTCAAGTAAATATGATTAATGCACATTTAAAGACTACAGATATAAAAAGGTTAAGGGAAAGAGCTAGAATTTAGGGGGATTCAGCTGGGTGTCTGATACATGCGACACATGCCCGGGTGCATTCCCTGGAGGAACATACCATGAACTAATTCCAGAAAGTAATCTATATTGTTTTTTTAATTAAAAATAATCCTAACCCTAACCGATTATCATGCATAAGAGTATCCCAAACAAACTGAAAATTACATCCCACCTCGTCATGGAAATCCCAGAGATAACCTGTTGGAATGGAGTGAGCACTCTCTCCATGGAGGGACACATCCTGCTTACTTAAAGTACGTATTACTACTACTAATAATAATAATCCTTGCATTTAATATAGTGCTTTTTACGTCTTCTAGACATCTCAAAGCGCTTCGCAGAAAATACTGTAAAGTGAATTGACTGTATTCTTGTGGGCAAAATGCGGCAGCCAATTGCACACAGCAGTGTCCCATAAACCGCCGTGGATTGTAATAATCAATTTATTGTTGGTTTTTTTGAGGGATGCTTATTAGGTATGTGGAATAAGGAAACTTGCCCAAGGTTTCACTTTGCCTGGAATCGAACACAGGTCTCATGCTTGTCAGGTGAATGCTCTAACTACTGAGCTCCCAATGTGAAAGGCACTATACCAATGTAATTTTGTTGTTGTTGTTGCAGTTATGATTCTACATGTGAAGGTTGGCAATAGCCAAGGGTTAGGGATCTCAAAATATACGTTGGGATATTGTTGGAGTCTAACCAGACAAACCCAAATAGCTAGGCATTGAAAGCACTGTCTGGTTAGCTTTCCTGTTGCTTGTCCAGCTAGGACTATCCTACCCATTAGGGCTTTAGCTTATAGGGTTAACGCAAGCTAATTTGGGTGACTCCCTGCTCCCAGTGACTGATCTGCTCTTCCAAGTCCTAACGGTACGGCAAGCTGTCATCAGCAGGAAATGTGACTAGGAAAGAAATCACATGACACACATGATGAGCCAAATGACCTATATGGTTCTGGTCAAACACAAGTACACAACTACCACTGCTCTGGTCTTTTCTCTCAAACATATCAAATTCTTGTTGTTCTGACAAGAAAGGGAAAAATATTGCTTCTTGACTTTCCAGTATAAACATAAACACTGTTAAAACAATTTCACGTTTGCATCAATATATTCCATTTCGCCAGAAACTAGGATAATACCAAATATATATTTCTCTATCTACGGGCATTTGTTTACAAAGTAAGGGTGCTGGCTAGGTCAGAAAAGGCACATTTCATTGAAATTGTACTTACCCCACTCAAAACACACACTGAGCTGAAAGTACATCGACAATATTACCAAACCCTGTAGAATTGCCATGATTCCGATAGACACTGAAAAATAAAAGTAAAATTAAATCTCTACCAAATTACAAAAGAAAGAGCTTGCATTTCCATTGCAACTTATCATGTTCAAACTGCTCAAAGTGCTTCACAAATAATTACTGTAAACTGTAGGCATAATGTTGCTACTATTTGAAACAGCCACGTCTGACACACAGCCAGCAAGTGAATAATGCACTGGAAGATTGTTGATTTGGAAACTGGAAGAAATTCCCTTCTCTTTCTGAATAGTGCTTTGGAACCTTACATAGTATTACTATTATTATTATTATATCATATTGTATTAAAATAGCACCCTTCACATGAGATAGCAACTTGGAGTGCTTCACAGTGGCGAAGCCTGATGCTGAGCCGAGGTGAACAGTATGTTCGGTTGAAGAGTAAGGTCTTCAGGCATGATCTGAAAATGGTTAACGAGTGGGCAAGGCAAAGGGATTGGGAAAAGAATTCCAACCTTTAGGGGCGTATTGGCTGAAAGCACAGCCACTGATGGTGGAGTGAAGGGGAAGAGGGACAAGCAGGCGGCCGGAGCCAACCGAGCAGAGGCGTTAGGTGATGGAAAGGGGAGAATTTCTTTCATCAAAAGGCACTGAATTTATTCTTCTACTTGTTTGCTTCCTCCTCTCCCCAAAGGCACAGAATGAACAGCGTCCAAAGTGGTCAGTCATCATCTGTGAACATTGGTTGATTACATGTACACAGTCATAATACTGTAAATGTGCTCATAGGGGAATTGTTTTACTGGAAAAAATATGGTTGATGACAAAATGGAAACAAAATCAATGGTGATACAACTGTCTGCATGAGGGAATCGACAGAACGTATAACACAAGCTAATAATCAAACATAACACTGTGTATCAGAGCCAGTACAAATCAATAAAGCCATTAGTTGCTCCCTGATGGCTCAATTGATAAAGTCATTGCTCAGTGGGAAGTGATCCTGGAAAATGAAGACTTAATAGCAAGCTGTGATGATTTAGCTGGATTTCAAGTTGATGCACAGGTTCTCCGATTGACCTCAATATCCTTGAGTTAATGAAGTAAACACAGCAATGTTCCCTTCCTATTTCTGATAACTGTCCAGTGACTCCCCAGTAAAGTGCAAGCTTGGGTGTCAGTTAGTGACAGGATTGGGCTCAGGTGTTTTGCTTCCCCATAACTGGAGTATTGTATCTGATTCTGAGCACTACACTTTAGGAAAGATATCAAGGTCTTGGAGAGGGTAGAGTAAATTTATCAGAATGATACCAGGGATGAAGAATTTTAGTTATGTGGAGAGACTAGAGAAACTGAGATTGTTCTCCTTCGAGCAGAGAAGGTTAAGAAAGATTTAATAGAGGTGTTGAAAATGATGAGGGGTTTTGATAGAGTAGATAGTTATTAATGGGTTTCCATTGATTGGTGGGTTGGTATCATGGATTTCAGATAATTGGCAAAAGAACGAGAGGTGAAATTAGATGAAGTTTTTTTACACGGAGAGTTGTTAGTCTAGAATGCACTGCTTGAAAGGATAGTGGAAGCAGATTCAATAACAGCTTTCAAATGGGTATTAGAAAGGTATTTGAGAAGGAAACATTTTGAGCGGTATGGGGAAAGAGTGGGGGAGTATTACTGATTGGATAGCTCTTTCAAAATGCTGGCACAGGCATGATAGGGTGAATGGCCTCCTTCTGTGCTGTCATATTCTATGATTCTATGATATTGAAACTGCCTGCCAAATACACTGCCAAACTCCTCACATGCCAAACTCCTCACATCACAGAACCTAGAGTTGACTAGGTGCTTTGACTTATTTGATTGACCTCGGAATCGAACCAGCCCTCTGTGATGTTCTCCGTAGTCCGGTTCCTGAGGCTGATCGGTCCACAGTATTCCAGGGGACTGCTGATGATAGCACAGCTAGCACGGCTCATCGATGGGTCCTGGAATGCAGACCAGTGGGGGCAGGGAATCATCCCACTCAGCTCCTTTTAACCCTGCAAGCCAAAGCCGTTACGGATAGGATAGTCCTAACTGGACAAGCAGTGGGAAAGCTTGTCCAACAGCGATATCAATGGCAAGTTTTATGCAGTTTTATTTTTTTTGACTCCAGCAGTACCCCAAAGCACATTTGGATCCCCAAGCCTTGACTCTTGCCAGCTTGTACCTATAATATTTTCCAGATTTAAGTAAGCAGAATGCTTCAGTCCAGGGAAAGAGTGACCATTCCATTCCCACAGTCTATCTCTGGTATTTCTATATGTCGATGGGACACATGGAATTCGCAATTTGGTTTGGATACTCCTAAGCATAGTGATGATGGGTTTTCACATGAGTCAGACAGCTGGCTGACCAAAATAATATATATTTGATGTCATTTTTACCATCACCAACCTTGTCGTCTTTCAATTACGGCATGAGCCATCCGCTGTTTTTAAATAAATGAATCTAGATTTCTAGTCCACCACTGTGCTTTGCCGTACCCATTTCCAGATTATGATTAGCCTCTGACCCATTGCTCTGCCTCTTGAGGGTAACAGCATTCAGTAAGTCGCATATACAGTACTGTATTAAATATTTGCTGTGTACCTCGGTAGTTATTTTACTTTTAGTTTGCATTAGTGCAGTTCTAAGCATGCATTTGTGGTTCACTGATATACACAAATGAAACGGCGAGGTTAAAATAACAACAACAAAATTACATTTATAGAGCACCTTTCACACCAGGAGGATGTCCCAAGGTGCTGAAACAGAACAAAGTGAGTACAAACCTTTTTATTCTTAGCAATGTCACTTTCAAATCATGCCAGTCAGGTTCATTGGGTTACTGCTCCTGGGTTGGGAATCCTGTAGGAAGTAGATTGCTGCAGTTAGTCCCTGTAGCTCATCAGCTCAGCTCCTCCTATTAAGAATTACATTGAGGCTGCAAAAAAGCATGTCAAGTCAAGTGTGTTGGCAGAGATTAGATCATTTTCCGGACGACTGCTGTGATTTCCGAGCAATTACGTTCATGACAATAGGTTTGGTATGAAATACACTAACTGTTCTGGGAAGAGATATTATTAGTTAGTAACAACTTTGTATATATTGGTATGTCAGGAATTCCCATAACTCAGTAGCCCTCTGGGTCAAAGAACAACCAAATTACATTTATATAGCATCTTTCATGTCAGGAGGATGTCCCAAGGCGCTGAACAGTCAGGACGGGACCCAAAAAGGGAGAGGGCAGGGGAGGGGCGGGAGAAAGTTAGGAGGGGATTAATTAATATTGCACCCAATATTAATACATCAATTGAGTAATTAAAATCAAACACATATCAATAGAGATATATAGTACAGTCAAACATTTCCAATGAAATTTTATTTCCAACAGAGCTAGGGATAGCATGGAACATTAAATGTTGGCAGTTATTTATAGTGCTTTTTAAGCCAAAACACATTAAGGTAATGGATAAAAAGCTGTGGTTACATTAACAAGACACAGATTTTCCACAAAATACTTCTGAATTTTAAATCATGCCCAATTATCTCCTGCCCCTGCTCATTCTCTGGTTGACAGTAAATTATTCCTGTTTCTTCAGTCTGCTGAAATGAATGACCAACAGGGAAAATAATAATAATCCTTGTGCCTTTCACATCAAGTGGATGCCCCGTAGCATCAGCAAGAAGTCCCAAAACGCTTCATAGGATGCATAGCAATTTGCAATATGCATACTCGATGGAGAGTTAATGGAGGGGAATGGGAACGGGGATTAGCAGAAGTGGAGTCTCATATAGGGTATAAACACCAACATTGAGCTGAAGGGCCTATTTCCATAATGTAACAGCTCATGCAAGTCTATGTCATATAAAGGCAATTTACTTATCAGTGGTGATAAATGTCACATGGAACACATTGTAAATGGCACATATTTCACACCATTGAAACTGTACTTCAGATTGTTTACATAGGAAGCGTGCAAACTTCCTTGACCTTACCGGTTGCAGTGAAACAATGGTGGCACTACTGAGTTCCTGTTTCTATAAAGCATTCTGCAGTCAGTCAGACTGCCAAGTTTTACAGATCACTTCATTCAGTGCAAAGAAAGTTAATGATCATTTCCTGAGCGATGTCCCCACTTGATGCTAACTTGCGGTTTCCAGTAAAGATCCAAATAACAACGACAATAGAATTACATTTCTATAGTGCCTTTCATGTTGTGTGGACGTCCCAAGGTCATGGACAGCAGGTGTTTCTCTGTCTTTCCCCACCTCCGCAACATTTCCCGACTCCACCATTACCTCCTAAAGCCACTGAAACCCTCATCCATGTCTTCATTACATCCCGACTCGATTATGCATATACCTTGCTGGTCGGCCTTCCCAATTCCTCCCTCCACAGGCTGCAGAGAATCCAGAACCCTGCGGCCCATGTCTTCTACTGTTCCAAACTCTATGATCCGATCTCCCCCACTCTTGCCCGACCCCATTGGCTCTCCATCATCCAGAGGATCCAATTCAAAATCCTGGTCCTTACATTTAAAGCCCTCCAAAACCTCATCCCACCCTACATCCGTGATCTCGTATCCCCTTACCAACCTGCCCGCCCCTCCATTCAACAAGCTCTGGCCTGCTCCATGTCCCCCGACCCATCCGCCAAACCATTGGCAGGCGAGCCTTCAGTCACTCTGCCCCCAACTTCTGGAACTCCATCCTGAAGTCCTTCCGCCTCGCCCTCTCCCTGGCCTCCTTCAAGTCTCACCTCAAGTCTCTCCTCTTTGATGGACCCATCGGCAACTCCTTCCCCCTGCCCCCCTGCCCATCCCTGTCCTCAGCTCAGGTCTGAAGTAGTAACTTTCCAGCACCTTGGGATGTCCCCCTAACGTGAAAGGTTCTATACAAATGTAATTTTGTTGTTGTTATTGTTTCAGAAATGAGCTGGGGTCGGTTCGGTGAGGATGGAGTGAGGAGGGAAGGGTGGTGATCGGTGGAAAAGGAGGGTTTTGAGGCAGGACTTGAAGGAGACTAGGGAGGGAGCAAGGCAGATGGAATTCCAAAGGTTGGGGGCAGAGTGGATAAAGGCTTGCCTGCTGATGGTGGAATGGGTGCATCAGGGACATGGAGCAGACTGGATACCACTGAGCAGAGAGAACGGACAGGTTAGTAGCGGATTAAGAGGTCACAGACATAGGGTGGGACAAGGCCATGGAGGGCTTTACAGATGAAGACCAGGATCTTGAATTGAATCCTCTGAATGATCAGGTGAGAATGAGGGTGATAGGTTTGTGGAGTCTGGAGTGGGAGTGGACATGGGCTGCAGAATTTTGCATGATCAGCAGCCAATGGAGGGAGGAGGTGGGGAGGCTGACAAGCAGGTCTTGGCATAGTTGAGCCTGGACATAATGAAGGCATGAATGAAAGTTTCAGCAGTCTGACGGGTGAGGTAATTGCAGAGTCAGGCAATGTTGCAGAGGTAAAGGAAGGCAGAGTAGGTCATGGCATGGTTGTGGGGGAGAATAGACAATTGAGGATCGAACAAGACACCTAGGTTCCCGACTGGCTTGGTGAGGTGGAGTGTGCAACCATGGAGGTTGATACTGCCAATGCCTGAGGTGAGGACAGCTGCCGTAAACCAATTAGGAGGGCCTCAGTCTTGTTGACATTCAACTGTAGAAAGTTAGCTCTCATCCAGGACTTGATGTCCAACAGGCAATCTGTGAGGACAGCAGTGGTCCTGGAATTGAGGCTGGAGGGTAGGGGTAGCGGGAGGGAGGTAGGGGGAGAATAGAAGTAAGGTCCTTGGGCTGATCTGGCTCCAAGGTGATGTACATGCCTGCATTAGAATATCAGAAATGAGACAGTATTCTGTGTGGTTCTTGAGCCAGAACATCCACACTATTCCTGGGCACTGTTGATGACAAATAAGCCACAGTGGCTCATTGGCAGGACTTGGAGAGGTGGATCAGTATCTGCGAGCAAGGAAGGACAATTCGCATCCAGCTCCTGTTAACCCTGCAAGCCAAAGCCCTAATAGGCGGGGTGAACCGAGCTGGAAAAGCAGCAGGAAAGTTTGTGAGGCATTGTTTTCCCAATGGCTTGCCTAAAATAATAACAATTTGCTTTATATAGCTCCCTTCACCCAGTAGAGCAGAAGCGGTGAGGAGAGAGTAGGTTAGTGAGGTAGGGATGTCCCAACTCAAGGAATTTAAACCCTAGAGTGAGGATCATGAAGTTGATTCCCCCTGTGACAGGGAGCCAGTGGAGTTTTGCAAGGACTAGAGTAATCAGGGTACCAAGTTTGGTGCAGGTGAGAATGCGGGCGGCAGAGTGTTGGATGAGCTGAATTTTGTGAATGGTGGAGAAGGCTCTGAGACGCCGTCTGGCATGGAGGGTGCTATATAAATCGAAGTTGCTGTTGTTGTAGGGGAGAACAACGAGGAGAGCATTATATTCCAGTTGTGAGGTCCAAAGGCATGGACCAGGGTTTTGGCAGCTTTGGGGGTCAGATATTGACGGAGATACCCAATGTGGTGGAGATGGAAGAATTGGCTGCAGCATTTCCCCCACAAATATACAGTCAATTCGCTTTACAGTGTATTCTGTGAAGCGCTTTGAGATGTTGATAAGATGTGAAAAGCGCAATATCAAATGCAAGGATTATTATTATTATTAGTATCCTTGTGGTACCCCACAGGTGATTGGACAGAAGCAAGAAGAAAAACCTTTTGAAGAAATATCTGTCTTGTAAGACAGGACTCGAGCCAGGTGAATGTGGTCTCACTGAATTGGTTGATGGAGGACTGAGGGTGAAGGTAGATGGTATGATTGATTGTGTTGAACGCATCGTAGAGGTCTAGGAGCATGAGGAGCAGATGGAGCCGCGGTTACAGATAGTGAGGAAATTGTTTACTACTAATAATAATAATTTGAAATAATAATTTTTATATAGTGCTTTTCATATTTTTTAGATGTCTCAAAGCAGTTCGCAGAATATGCTGTAAAGTGAATTGACTGAATATTTGTGGGCGAAACGTGACAGCCAATTACGCATAGCAGTATCCCACAAATAGTCGTTGATTGAAATGACCAATTTAGTTTTTTTTTAGGGATTATTGTGTTTGTGACTTTCACTGATGCTGTCTCTGTACTGTGGGAAGAGCAAAAGCTGGACTGGAGAGGTTCGAGTAGGGAGTGGAGGGAAAGGTGGGAGTGAATTTGGTTGGCAACAACATTTCCAGAGCTTTTTGCAAGGAAGGGCAGATTGGAGATAGGGCGGTAGTGCTGGGGTTGGAGGGATCGAGGCTAGGTTTTTTAAGGAGGGGATTGATGACCACAGTTTTGAGGGAGAGTGGGACTGATCCTGAGGAGAGGGATTGTTAATGGGCAGAGGAGGGGGAGTTGAGTGATTAGTTGTTGGGTAGGGTGGGGATTGAGGCAACAGGTGGTAGGTTTCAATGTGGTGATGTTGGATGAGAGGGAGGAAGGAGGGATGGGGGCAAAATTAATGTAGGATGGGGGCCATGGTAGGAGCTGAGGGCAGAGTGAGTGAAGGAGATGGAATGGTGGTGGTCATGGGTGACTCGGACAGAAGGATGAGTCTGCCAGTCAGATGTTGTCTATCTGTTTTGGAGTTAAGGAAGTCCATGACCTCTTCGCACTTGGTGTTGGATGTGATGGTTGAGGGTGCTTGAAGGGGCTGCACAGAGGTGGTAGGTGGTGGAGAATAGGATTTCAGAGTTAGTTTTGGCCTCCAGCATGATGTTTGAGTAGTGCACAGTTATGCGCCAGGGAATGGCGGTTGGTGTGAATGTGTTCGAGCCACAACTGGTGGTTTTGTAACACTTACTCTGGGGCACCAACCCTTGGCTCCTGCCAACTTGTGCCTATTCCTAATACTTTCTAGGAATTAGGTGAGTGGGGTAATTTTCTCCACAGTGTTTACTCCATTGCAGACATAGATACCTTTTGAAGAGCACGTGGCTCACATATATTGGGTTTTCCAGATGTTTGTATACTTTAAGCATTGTAACGGGTTTCCCCATATGTCATACTTGCTTTTTGCTGACTGAAAGCATAAAGAACAATACATAAGCAAAAGGGGCTTTTTACTTTGCCTTTTTCCCAATGGTAAAATTACAAGAAATTGCCGTTTCTTGCCAACAAGAAACGACAATCCCATTAACAAAACAGACTTTGTAATACCAATTTCCTACCTTTGTTTAATAGAAATAATAAGGGATTTTCAAATTTTATTCCCACAATCTACAAAAAAATCAAACTTGAACTTTTTCCAAACCGTGGTTATTTTAATAATCAAATAAAAATAATGATCTTTACATATGGTAAGGTGTCTTTCACATTAGGAGGATGCTCAAATTACTCAGTTTATGCTGTAAAGTGTGGTCATTATGTGTTTTATTTGCAAATGCAGCAGCCAGTGTCTCACAAACATCCATGAAGTAATAGACAAATTTTTATTTGGGGGCCTTCTCTTTTCGAATACTGCCAATGGATGTTTAATAACAAAAACAATAACTTGCACCTCCACACTGGGGAGCATCTCAGAGCGCATCTCAGTGGTGGAGTCAGAACCTGACTGTCACCGTTAACGTTCATCTAAACATGTAGATGTGACCTTGATTTGAAAACAAAAACAACAACAAAATTACATTTATAGAGTGCCTTTCATGTCGGGAGGACGTCCCAAGGTGCTGAACAGTAAGTTGTTGGGACCTGAGCATGGGGCAGGGTAGGGAGGAGGGGAGGGAGTGAGGTAGGAGGACGGTTGAAGGCATGATCGAAAAGGTGGGTCTTGAAAGAGTTGGAGACGTGGAGCAGAACCGGAGTCCACTGAACAGAGGGAGCGGGCAGGTTAGTTTGCCCACTTTGTTAGATCTCTCATCTGAGGGATTTTAAATTTAATATCATACGTAAGCAGCCATTGCTGCTATTGTCAGCTGCTATTGTCAGCAGACCTCATCCTAGAGAAGATAACTAAAGTTCCTGTTGACCAAGGTTGACTCAATTATTTTAACTTGGTAAAGAGAGGGGAAGAGGAAAAGAAACAAGAAACTAAGAGATTGAGAAATAGACAGATTGAGAGATCAAAAGTGTCCTCTCCCGCACCAAGCTCTGTGAAAAGATTAACCCCACCTTTGCCTGGTTTCACTGGCTTCCAATTCCCAAAGGGATTGAGGGATCAAGATCCATGTCCTCCTGAGGGGAAAGGCGCTCTATAAATGTAACTTTGTTGTTGTTGTTGTTGTTGTCGTCCTTTCTTTCAAAGCCCTCCACGATCTTGCTCCTCACGACCTCTGTGTCTTTACCAACCTTCCTGTCCCTTAGCTCAGTGGTCACTGGCCTGCTCCATATCCCCAGCCCTGCTTGCTCCACCATCAGTGGTTGGGCCTTCAGCCTTTCTGCCCCCATCCTCTGGAACTACAATTAGGGAGAAGAATCCCTTTGCCTTATCTCAAGATCTTCCTCTTTAATCTTCGGACAGCCTCACACCCCTATCCCCCTTGGTCAATACCTCTCTTGATTACAACCCCCAGCTTGGGTGCAAACCCTTGACAGTCCAGTGCCTTGGGGCTTCATTCCGACATGAATGGTGCTATATAACTACAATTTGTGTTTTTTCTTGTTGACACACATAGGCAGACAGATAATGAAGACAGGACCAATTTATTTTTGGTAGAGCAGAGGATCCAAAGCAGGTCCGAGAATAGCCATAAATTTACTACAAATTCAAAGTTGAATGAGATAAAATAAGGTACCTACATATACACCATAAATCCCCTCTCACCCCATCTTCCCCACACATACCACAAGCTAACCTGCTGATGGGAACAGGGAATGTTAAAGGAGTAGTGGGAAATAAATCTCATATTATACTATCAAAATATGAACCTTGTTGAGCAAGGACATTTGATTACCTTCGACTCAGTAAAGTTATTATTAGCAATGTGATCTTATTAGCAAGAATTTTTTGTAAAGTTACACACCATCAATCAACAAATCAGTTTGCACATTAATGTCCCACAAAGAGCCATGAAGTGACTATCCAATTTTATTTGGGGGATTGTTGTATAATAATAATCCTTACATTTATATAGCGCTTTCCACGTCTTATCGACGTCTCAAAGCGCTTCACAGAGTACAATAATGTTCCAAGATTGGGACCAGAGCAGCGGGAGAGGGAGAAGACAAGAGGGAAGAAAGGGGGGAGAAGAGATAGGGACCAGAGCAGGGGGGGAGGGGTTGTGGTTGGGGGAAGTAGGAAAATTGACTGTATATTTGTGGGAGAAACATGGCAGCCAAATTGCGCACAACAATGTCCCATAAACAGTCATGGAAGTGGGGCCAGGGGAGAAAGGGGGAAAAGAGGATAAGGGGGAGGCAAAAGTGGGGTAAAATCAGGAAGGAAAAGGGGGGAAAAAGGGGATTAAGGGGGGAGAGGGAGGAAAGGGGCAAAGGGGGGAGAGAAAGGGCCCAGGTAGCAAGCCCATATGGGCCCCATATGGGCCAAATTGGGTTGATCCATGCCCATATGGGCCCCACATGGGCTTATTTCCTGGGGGGGGGAAGGGAGAGAGGAAAGGGAGTGAGGAAAGAAGAAGAAGAGGGGGGAAAGGCCAGGGGGCAAGGGGGCAAGGGGGGAGGGGGGAAATTGTTGACAGGACACCGGGAGAAACTTCTCTGTTCAAATAATGTTGTGTGATCTTTAATGTCCATATGTCCAAGCACAGATGGGGCATTAGATGAATGTCTTATCTAAACTATGGCACCTCGTACAATGTAGCCAACAATACAATACAGCCCCAGTAATACCACCGGCAGTTTGTCAGCCTAGACATTGAGTTCAAAGCCAACAACCTTTTAAAATGCAATACGATTTACAATTCATATAGTGCCTTTCATGTCAGGAGGGTGTGACTGAGAAGTGACAGACATACACACACACACTCACACACACACAAACGTTCATAGTTAATGGTTGCTTAATGTGGTTAAATTGTTTGGTAGGATTCACTGCCCCCCACTTAGCATGGACAGAGATTAAATGTTCCTTTTCTCATCCACATCATTTCTTGCCACCCATTATGACTGCTAGATATATCTGTCTAGACAGAAGGCTGCTCAAAACAATAGGCAAAAACCTCAGTGTGCCCCTTGCTCTCCTCCCCTCTTAGAGGTTTGACATCTTTCATATAAGAGAGATGAATTTACCATAAAACGCTTGCAACATACCTGATGCAATAGTTTCTGTTGTTACAAAGATGTATGCAAGATGAATCAGGTTAATATGGAAGTACACTCAAGCATATACATCAGAGCACCCAAAGAAAATACAGATATGCATCTCTCCCCATGTGCATTTCACTGACTAGGTGGTCAGAAGGTCACTGTGGCAATCAGGAGAACAGGACTTGCCTTGCCTTCTTTGCTGCAAAATCTCTAACCGTGTTGTCGAGATCTAACAAGTACAACAACAACAACTTGGATTTATATAGCGCCCTCCACGCCGGACGGCGTCTCAGAGCACAGTAGAACAGCATCACTGACAGCCCACTGCTAGTCCATGCCACTCACGGCAACCTCTAATAAAACTCATTTCATTCTTGTCTCAATTTTACCAGTCATTGAAAAACAATTACTTCTTCCAGAAATCTGCCGACCCAGGCAGCTGCCTTCTTTGCCTGTAGCAAGAGCAACCTCTTGAGTGTACCCTGAATCACCAGTATCCAGAGTGATAGAGTTGGGACTCAAACTCTAGAATTGTTGATAACAGTTTCTCAGACAGACCAATTTCCTCATTCCAAACACCCTACTTTCTTAGTTTTAATAATAATAATAATCATAATTACATGTAGCACTTTTCACTTCAGGACAGTGACTCTAAGTACTTCGCAGGATTTGTTGTAAAAACAACAGCGACAACAACCAAATTACATTTATATCGCGCCTTTCACATCGGGAGGGTATCCCAAACCTGGATAGACACTGTTTCGGACAAGCTGGGGATCGGGATTGGGAAGGGTGGTGAGTAAGGGGTAAGGACGTTGATTAAAAGTATGATCCAAAAGCAGGGTGTTGAGGTGGGTCTTGAAGAAGGCAAGCGATGGGGCAAAGGATTATTGTACACCATTGGAACACCAAGCCAGTCAGGAACCTAAGTATTTTGTTCGATTCTCAACTGTCTTTCCTCTCCCATAACTAAGCAATGACTCGCTCTGCCTTTCTTCATCTCCGCCATTATTTTAAACCCTCAGTCGCCGAAACCCTCACTCATGCTTCATTACATCCTGGCTCGACTATGCAAATGCTCTGATTGTCAGCCTTCTCAATTCTTCCCTCCACAGGTTGCAGATAATGCAGAACTCTGCGGCCCATGTCCTCTACTGCTCCAAGCTTTGGGACACCATCTCCCCCATCCTCGCCCGCCTCCATTGGCTCCCCATCGCCCAGAGGATACAATTCCAGATGCTGGTCCTCCCATTCAAAGCCCTCAATGGTCTCGCCCACCCTTCATCTGCGACCCCCTAACCTCCTACCAACCTGCCCGCCCCCTCCGCTCATAAGGCTCCGGCTTGCTCCACGTCTGCCAACTCGCCCACCCCACCACTGGTGGGCGAGTCTTCAGCCACTCTGGAACTCCATCCAGCAGTCTCTCCCCTCACCCCCTCCCTGGCCTCCTTCATCCTGCCTCAAGACCCTCCACTTCGAGGGTTCCATCAATCACCCCAAATCCCCTCCCTTTCTCTCCACTCTACCCATCTGCGACCCCAGCTCGGGTCTGAAACAATGGCTGTCCAGTGCCTTGGGACATCCTCCTGATGTGAAAGGTGTCTCAAAGCATTTCACAGGTAATTGCTTTCAATGTAGCTTTACTGTAAGCTCAAAGTCTAGACGTGGGACTTGAACCTACAACCTTCTGGCTTAGAGACGAGAGTTCTACCGGCTGAGCTGGGCTGAAACAAGCAAGGAGGAAAGAGACAGTTTCAGCTACGTATATCTTCCCCAAGTTTAATTGACCCCATCGCATTGCAAAGTCAAAGCATTTTGGTGATATCTAACCAACATTTTATATGTAATAATGATACAAATATTGATCCGTATGTCCCAACTAATCCAGCTAAAATTTTAAAAAATTTAAAGTGAATAAATGAACCCAGGAGTCCTTCCTACCTATTGAGACATGTCAGGTAGTTGGAGTCTTTCAAAATGCTTCAGATGTCAAGATCATATAAGAAGTAAGTGTGTACTCTACTGTTTGAGTGTTCTTACTTTATCCACCTGGATTTGGATGTGTTGCAAGATCCACATTTTTCTATTTGGAAATAGGCAGGGTGCCCAATGTGTTTGGAAACATATGGTAATGCAAGCCAATACTTGCACGCGCACTTCCAAAGGTACTTTCACTTGTCTCGGTTCTGAGATTCAAACCTTTTATTTTAAACCCAAAGAACTAAAGGGTCCAAATTCCATGCAATTTTCTCAGTGAAATAATTTGAGAGCAATGCAATTTGAAGGAAATAATCAAGACAGATTTTGTTGAAACACATAACAAGTTCCGTAGTTCTCTCCAGGGATGTAAATCACCAAAACGTTACTGGAATTCATTCTTGGCGCATTCCATTGATTTCACCTGAAGTAGGTGAGGTTTCAGAATTTATACGAAATGACATCCCTCCCACTTGAGTGATGTGGATTCTAGGAACATAATTATGTATCACAATGTGACGATCCCTGTTGTGCAGGTGGGAGAGGGGGAGGAATGGGGTTGGAGTGGGAATTATCAGCCAGGCTCCTCTCTACCTCATTGTCTTAGCCCTAATTTTATATATTTTAAAATTAAGTTTGGGCAGAATTTTGGAAATTTCAGCTTTCATTTGGAAGACTAGTTTCTGCATTTCTTCCAAAATATTTTTTAAACAAACCATGGAAAACCGTCCGACCGCCTGATCACTTTCCTAATTCAGGCCAAATTTAAGAAGTTTCAGAAAATTCTTAACAATTTTAAATAGTAATTTTAAAAATTAATAAATTTAAAGCAAAGATTCAGATGACCATTCAGAGAGCCTTGGAAAGTGCTAAAAATGGACATCAATAACAAAAACTTTTAATTTAGATAGTGCCCCTTCACACAGATCGGCTTCTCTGGGATTTTAAACTGGTTGAGGACTGGCACTGCGTGATGTTTCCTGTGGTTTAATGGTCTCACACATGAAGCAAAGTCGCATGCTGAGGTTCCAGACTAAAACCGATACTGGTAGAACCATATTTCTGACAGATTTCAGGAGAGGAAGAGAGTATTGTTCAAAAAAATTGTACCACAGTAAGTCATCAAGTGGTCACGTCTTTCGCAAATGGTATAGAAACCTGCTGAAAATACAGTAGTGTTCTTGCCAGTTTTCATAATAGTTACACAATAAACACTGTATGTCTTGAGCAATATTTACACCACTAATCTAAAGCCTTTTCAAAACTGAACTGCCTGTTTTTAGAATAATAATAATAATCCTTGATTTTAATGTAGCGCCTTATCATGTCTTTAAGATGTCTCAAAGTGTGTCACCAAATATACTGTCAAGCAATTTTACAGTACATTTTGTGGACGAAATGTAGAAGCCAATTGCGCACAGTAGTGACCCACCAAGAGTCGTGGATCAAGTGACCAGATTAGTATTATTTTAAAAAATTGAAGGGATTATTATCCTCAGGAAAGCAATCTGACAATTGACTAACAACCGAGTTCCTACTTACTGTTAGGTAAACAGAAGCATGCAAAGTAAGAAAACTTTTGCCTTGCCTGAGAATAGAACCTGGTCCTCTTCTGGGCTTCAGAAAGACAAAAGAATTAAGAATTCAAGAAGCCTAACACTCAACTGATTGCTAACACTGGCAATTGTAGAGCTCCTGTAGCTCAGTGGTTAGAGCACTCTCCTTACATGTGATAGCTGTGTTTTGAATCCAGGCAAGTCAGGGCGAAACCTTGGGCAAGTTTCCTTACTCCGCACGCCTAATAATAATCTGTCCCCAAAAAACCACAATAATAAAATGGGTCATTTCAATCCATGACTGTTATTATAATACTTATGATTGAAAATTTGCAGGTGGTATAAGTTGTCTTCTTCAAAGACTACATTATGTACAGTTTTCTTGCAGTTGCGAATTAGATGCAGGGTGGTTGATGATTAAACAATTTGTGTTATGAATGCCTGCAACCATTTTGGAAGAGTTGTAAAATCCTTCTGTTTTGATGTCCATGTAACTTGTAGATGAAATAAATGAAGTACACAGTTAATCCACTTTATATTTTGTGAAGTGCTTTAAGATGTCTCAATGATGTGATAAGGCATTATTCCAAATAATGGATTGTTTATTATTATTACAGTAAGAACAGGGGGCATGTGTGTACCAAATGCAAGTCTTTTTTTTATTATTAGAAGTTTGAGGAGTTGTGATTGAGATGTTTAAGGTAATGAAGGGGATTGGGAGCCACAATTGTGGCTCTTTCTGCTGGTAGACGATTCATGGACAAAAGGGCATGAATTCAAGATTGTGGCTACCAGGAGTAAAAGGAGAGGTTGGGAAGAACATCTTCTCCTTGAGGTTTGTGAAGGTGTGGGGTGATTTACCGGAGTGGCTCTGAGATCAGAATCAATTGGGAGGATTTAAAAATGCACGGTCAGAGGAAGGCTCCTACAGTGTTGACTTTAAATAAATTCCTCAAAGTTTAACTATATATATTATAATTTTATATTTCAGTTACCAAGATAATAGCGGTCACAGAGACAGGCGCATCTTCAATAAGCTATTTTATTAAACAAATCTTTGTATTGCAATGGGCATCAACAGATAGGTATAGTTACCAATCTTGGAAACAGTTATGTACTTCCAGAGGCAGTTTCAATGTTAACTATTCAGTAACAAATACTTATTCAGAATTTCTTTGATCTTTTTGCTTACCCCTCCCCTTTCCAATTCCATTACTTTCCCACCATGTTCCACACACATCTTTTCCTTCATTTCTTGCCTGCATAAGTAAAAACAACCATGATCCCAAAGGACTCTATCTAAAGTTTGCGGAGACACAGTGTTTATTTCATCTCATAGTTACAGAAAGGTACAACAACAACCTGCATGAAGTTTAATGCAGAGAAGTGTGAGGTGATGTTTGTGTTAGTGACTCTGAAGGTGGCAGGACAGGTAGACAAAGCCGTTAAAAAGGCATAATGGATACTAGCGTCATAAATAGGGGTATGGAATACAAAAGTCAGGAAGTGCTGACTAACCTCTATAAAACTTTGGTTAGATCTCAGCTGGAGTACTGTGTTCAATTCTGGTCACCACAATATAGAAAGGATGTTAAGGCATTGGAAAGGGTGCAAAGAAGATTTACTAGAATGGTACCAGGATTGAGGGACTTCAGTTATGAGGAAAGGCTAGAAAGGCTGGGTTTGGAACAGAGAAGGTTGAGAGGAGACCTAATAGAGGTTTATAAAATCATGAGGGATTTGACAGGGTGAATAACGAAAAATTGTTTCCATTGGTGGGCGAATCTGTGTCTCGTGGTCACAGATTTAAAATAACAGCAACAACAACAAAATTGCACTTATATAGCGCCTTTCACGTCGGGATGACGTTCCAAAGCGCTGAACAGTCTGGTCGGGACCCGAGTGGGGGTTGGCGTAGGGGCGTGGGGGAGGGTCGAGGTAGGAGGAAGGAGAGTGGGAGAGGGAGTAGAGTTAGTGGGGCAGCCGAAGGCGTGGTCAAAGAGGAAGGTCTTGAGACCGGCCTTGAAGGAGGAAAGGAAGGAAGCAAGGTGGAGGGGCTGTGGGATGGAGTTCCACAGTGTGGGAGCAGAGAGGCTGAAAGCCCGGCCGCTGATGGTTGGGCGGTTAGGTCAGTGGACGCAGAGCAGGCCTCAGTCTACTGAACGGAGGGTGCGGGCAGGCTGATAGGGAGACTGTAGGTCAGAGAGATAGGCAGGGGCAAGGCCGTGAATGGCCTTGAAAGTGAGGACAAGGATCTTGAATTCGATCCTCTGGGTGATGGGGAGCCAGTAGAGATGGGCGAGGGAGGGAGTGATGTGGTCGCGAAGGATACGGGAGAGTACACGAACTGCAGAGTTCTGAACGATCTGCAGCCTGTGAAGGGAGGAGGTGGGGAGGCCGACGAGGAGAGAGTTCCCGTAGTCAGTTTCAAAATGAAGCAGAGGAGAGCTGAGGAGAATTTTTTTCACTCAGCGGGTTGTTCGAATCTGGAATGCATTGCCTGAAAAGGTGGTGGAGGCCGAATTCGATAACACCTTTTAAAAGAGAATTAGATCTTTATTTAGGGAGAATAGGTTATGTGGAGTGATCTGGGCAGTGGGATTGAGTTGCTCTTTTCAAAGTGCCGGCACAGACTAGATGGGTCGAATGGTCTCCTTTTGTGCCATAAAATTCTACGATTCTATGATAGTATGATATAGTGCCCTTCATGTCGGATGGTGTCTCAGAGCGCTTTAATGGTACAAATGTTAAAGAACTTCCATTTTATACAAGCACATAATAAAAAGCATAATGATCGGTTTCGCACAATAAAAAGGGTCAAAATATTGAAATGATTACACCGACACAAAAAAGTGCTGAACGGCCTCTCACTGTGTTTAAAAATTTCTGTGATTGCACAGTTTTGTAAGATGAAACAAGACGTTACATTACGTACATTCTTGCTTGGACTGGTTTCAAATACAATACCTTGAAGCACCTTTTACAATGGTTTACTCGCCTTTGACAAACTCAAAAGTGCCAACAGCAGAAAACTCAAAGTTTTAGCATTTTCACATTGGATCCCGAACACAATTATGAACATTTGTTGGTGATACTGAGCTTTGTGCCCATGGAAACCAATCAGTTGCAACTAGGAATGGAAATTTGAGTGCTCACCAACTTATGGTAGACAGGTAGTGACACTAAGTCTCCATTCCTAGCAATGCTACTGTACCATACTCCTGCTCCGCTTCTCTTCCCATCACAGTGAAGCAGCGAGGAGAGTGACAGGAAGAAAGCCAGAATGGGAGGTAGAAGACAGAATGGAGAGTGATTGGTGGGGCTAGATGCTTACTGGATAGGGAGTGACTCACCCAGGCCCAACCATGGCGATCCCTCTGGTACGGATATAAGGAAAACAGGGTTGAGAAGATTTGGACTAATTAAGCAGAATAGCTGAGTAATGGCAAATGGATTTTACCTGGGGTATTTGGCTTGGCTTGTTTCAGCTGAGTCACGACAAAAAGAGCAGCTTGGCTTTACAATGCTGGCGGCCAATATAATTCTGTCAAAGGATGTCTCATCCATTGGCTTGGTGCCTTGCTATCCTGCGGCTTTAGTTTCCTCTTTATTATCATTTAGGCTGCAATATTATTTTTATTAATCCTTGCAAAATAGCAATAACAACAAAAAAAATTTCAAAGGATTTTACATTAATCACAGCTCCAATAATCTACCCTGTAGGAAGGGAACTATATAAATGCAATTTCTTGTTGTTTTTAACTGCAGCATCTGCGTATTTGTAGGCAAACACCTTCCTGATATTCTGATCTCTACTCCCCAGATTCCGGCACTCTGATCCCTACTCTACCTGATACACTATTGACCTGGTCCTTGCTCTTCCAGCCTCTTGAAAGTAGAATTTTTCTCCCTTTCACGTACTTTGCCATGATCGAATCCTTATTTTTCACTTTCTTTTCCTCTTAGTGTTTTTCATAAAAACTGTGCTTCATCTTTCTTTAAAGTATCCCAGTGGGCCCCTCCTTACCTCCTTCAAGGCCCATCTCAAGACCTTCCTCCAAGACTGCACCTTCAGTCACCTTCCACCCTTGTCCTCCATCCCTCTTGACTCCAGCCCGCAGCTTGGGTGCAAATCGGGAAGGAGGTTGATCGCTTTCGATCGATCTCCTTTCCCCATCCCTGGCACTCCACCCTCCTTAATCATGATCCCAGCTCAGGTCTGTCCATCCCCTTGGGATGTCCTCCCAATGTGAAAGGCGCTATATAAATGACATTTGTTGTTGGTGTAGGGCAATTCTCTATGATGATTTTATATAGTAATAACCCTTGCATTTGATATTCCACCTTATATCATTAAGATGGCTCAAAGCACTTCATATTCTGTGATGCAGTGTGTCTGTCTGGTTTGTGGGTAAACACACTACTGATATCAACTAGCCCTGCTGACCTCTGAATTACTTTCCCCTGTAGCCCTGAGACGCCGTCCGGCATGGAGGACGCTATATAAATCAAAGTTATTGTTGTTGTTGTGCCCTCTGAATTCCCCTGGTAAATTTTTACATCAATCTTTAAATCCTCTTTTAATTTGTATTTCTTACTTTCATTGCTTTCTGTTTGAATGTCATTCTTATTTCTGGTTTCAGTTCCTTTGCCTTCGTTTGAAGTTCTTCTGATAAATCGCTTTGAGGATAACATGTCAAAGTCACATCTGTTCTGCATCTCTCTTTGGCTTTTAACCAGCAGGGAAAAGTTACTCTCACAGTTGTGAAACTCAAGTGATAATGAATCTCCAAATGACCAATCTCGCCAGGATGTGGGTGAGCAATAGACAATAATACGTGACAGGTAAATGAAGACTGGACCAGATCCTCAGGGTGAAGAGTAGAAAATATTTTCCCCTTATATCAATAATAATACCTGCATTTGATATGAAAAAAAGCATGACAAGTAAACCTGTAAATTATCGATCAGCTATCGGGCATCCTTACTGGGGAAAATACTAGAGATCATTCTCTTCATTTTGCCCATAAAATATACAACAAAAAACAAAATTACATTTGTATGCGCTTTTCAAGTCAGGAAAGATGTCGCAAGGCATTAGACAGTCATTGTTTTAGACCCAAGCTGGGGTCGGGGATGGGGTGCTTGGCGGGAAAGGGGGTGGGGATTTGGGGTGACCGATGGGACCGTCGAAGAGGAGCATCTTGAGGTGGAATTTGAAGGAGGCCAGGGAGGGGGCAAGGTGGAGGGATTGTGGGATGGAGTTTCAGAGGTTGGGGGCAGAGTGGCTGAAGGCTTGCCCACCAATGGTGAGGCTGGTGGGTTGGGGGACGTGGTGGAGGCCGGAGCCCACTGAGTGGAGGGGGTGGGTAGGCTGGTAGGGGGTTAGGAGCTTGCAGAGGTAGGGTGGGGCGAGGCCATGGAGGGTTTTGAATGTGAATACCAGGATATTGAATTGAATCGTCTGCATGATGGCGAGCCAATGGAGTCGGGCGAGAATGGGGGAGATGGGGGGCACGAAGCTTGGAGTGGTAGAGGACACAGGCCACAGAGTTCTGGATTACCTGCAGCATATGGAGGGAGGAATTGGAAAGGCCGGCAAGCACAGCGTTGGCATTGTCGAGCCAGGGTGTGATGAAGGCATGAATGAGGGTTTCAGCGACCTGGGGGGTGAGGTAGTGGCAGAGTCAATAGTCAATTCACTTTACAATATATTTTGTGATGAGTTTCAGATGTCAAAACAATGTGATAAGGCATTGTATCAAATAATAATAATACCAATCCTTGCATTTGATAACGTGCTTTCCGCGTCTTCTAGATGTCTCAAAGCACTTTACTTTACATTTGTGGGTGAAACGCGGTAGCCAATTGTGTACAGCAATTTCCTACAAACAGTAGTGGATTGAAATTCCTAATTTATTTTTAAAAAATTCTTGAGGGATTATTATCAGTTGTGTGCTTTAAGGAAACTTGCCCAGGGTTTCATCCTGCTGGAAATCAAACCCAGGTCTCTTGTTTGTAAGGCAAGAGCTCTAACCACTGAGCTACAGGTCTCCAGGACTGCAAGAATTATTGTTAATACTTTTAAAAGTCATCAATACTACAAGGGCTGGGCAATATGGATTTAAAACAAACAGTTTAAGCTTACCAGGTACACAGGATTTTTTCTTCAGATTTATGTGCTTTAATGAGCGTGGCTGTAGTTTTGTGAAATAAAGGCTGGCACAATTGTTAGCACCGTGACTTTTAATTCAAAAGAAAGTGTGTTCAGGTTTGACCTAGTTCCAGTTTAATATTATGGGAGGACCTTATTGTCAGAGGAGCAGTCCTTCAGATGAGATATTAAATTGAGGCTCCATCTGTCTCTCCGCAGGTGCACATTAAAAGCACTTTAAAAAGCACATTAAAGGCACTTTAAAAGGCACATTAAAAGAATTTCCCCTTTGGAATCTTGGCCAACAATCCAAACAATGGTTATTTTTATTTGACATCAATGCACATAAAATGCACCATAAAAAACAAGCCTTAAAATACTGGGAAATGATTCAAGTAAAGCTCTATAAAAATGTCCATCATCTTTATGTAAAAAAGGACGATGAGTGTCACCTGCTGGAGAAACTAGAAACCGTACCCTGGCGTCAAGTGGCTAATCTGACCGTACAGTGCAGTGAGAGTCAGAACTAAACAATTGTATAAATACAGTATTTGGTGGTCTGTCATGGTGAAACTTATAGATATACGATAACACATGGATTCTAGCATGTAAAAGGTGCAACATTAATCAATAATAATAATCCGTGCATTTGTGTAGTCCTGTAGCTCAGTGGTTAGAGTACTCGCCTCACGAGTGAGAAACCTGGGTTTGATTCCCGGCACGGCAAAATGTTGGGCAGGTTTCTTTACTCCCTCTGTTTACCCAGTTGTATATAGAAACCCAGTTGTATATAGAAACCCAGTTGTATATAGAAACCCAGTTGTATATAGAAACCCAGTTGAGAATCGATTGATGGATCAATCTGGGGGGAATAAATCCGGGAATAATAATAATAATTCTTTCAAAAAATAATAATTTGGTAACTCAATTCATGGCTGTTTGTGGGACACTGCTGTGCGCAATTGGCTGCTACGTCTCCCCACAAAATATTATTCAATTCACCTTACAGTATATTCTATGAAGCACTTTGATTATATCAAATGACGTCCCAAGGCACTGAACAATTAGGTCAGGACCCGAACAAGGGAGAGGGTCAGCGTAGGACGGAGGGGAGGGAGAGAGTTAGGAGGGGTGGGAGAGAGTTGGAGGGCGGCAGAAGGCACAATTGAAGAAGAGGGTCTTGAGACCGTCCTTGAAGGAGGCTAGGGAGGAAGTGAGGCGAATGCACTCTGGATGAAGTTCCAGAGTGTGGGGGCAGAGAGGTTGAAAGCCCATCCATAGATGGCAGGGCAGATCGGGCGAGAGACATGAAGCAGACCGGAGCCCGCTGAACAGAGCGATCTCCTTGCAGCAAGTCGGAGAGATAGGAGTGGGCAAGGCTTTGAAAGTGAGGATGAGGATCTTCAATTCGATCCTCTGGGGGATGGGGAGCCAATGTTGCTGGGTGAGGGTGGTAGTGACATAGTCGTGGAGCTTGGTGAGGGAGAGGACACAAGCTGCAGAGAGAGGCTCATGAGGGAGTGGGATGACTAGGAGGAGTGAAGCTGGGAGGCAACGGCTCTTTCTGGGACCTTTCACAGAAAAGGGACGTTGGAGATGGGCCGGCAGCTTGAAAGCTGTAACACATCAAGGGAAGGTTTCTTAAGGATGGGGGTTATAATGGCTGTTTTGAAGGGGGTGGAAACGATGCCAGATGAAAGGGACAGGTTGATTGTGTCAGCAAGTTGTAGGGCAAGGAGGTGGAGCTGGGAGTGAAGGAGAGGGGTGGGGTTGGGGTCCAGGCAGCAGGTGGTAGGCTTCATGGAGGATATGGTGGTGATGACAGAGGATGGGTAGACAGATTCGAAGGAGTGGAAAGAGGGATGGATAGAAGTTGGAGTGTGGGAGGGAGGTGAGAAGAGGGAGGATGTTGGAAGGGCAATGACAGCTGAGCCGATTCCCTCGATTTTGGACTTGAGGAAATCCAGCATTAGGAATTGGAGGAAAGGATTTGCGAGGCTTGGCGAGGAGGGCAGAGCATCCGGTTTGTCGTGGAGAACAGGAGCCTAGATTTGTCCTTCGCATCCAGGATTATGACACGAGGATGCCTCAAAGCACTTTACACAATTTACTGAAAGAGCAAAATTAGAAGCATATATTCATATCCTAAGCTTATACTTATATAAATAAGCTTTGTACAAAGGCAGTAAATATATGAAGAGGTACTTCTGTCAAATGCACATTTCCAGCATATAGAAATAATCATTGCATTTGATATAGCGCCTTATCGTGTTGTTGAAGCATTCCACAGTATATTTGTTAAAGTGAATTGACTCTGTATTTTGTGGGTGAAATGCGGCAGCCAGTTGCACACAACAGTGTTCCACAAACAGCCAGGGAGTAAGTGACCAGTTTTATTTTGCAGGATTGTCGGCCATGATACTGGGAGAAACCTAAAAATAAAAAGGAGATTCAATAGTAACTTTCAAAAGGGAATTGGATATTTGCTTCTAAAGGAAAATTTTGCAAGGCCGTGAGGAAAGAGTGGGAGATTGAGACTCAAATAACTCTTTCCTGGAGACCGCAATGAGCCTCTGTGATGGGTCAAATGGCCTCCTTCAGAGCTGTAAGATTCTACGATTCAATGCAACAACCTTCTCTTTTCGAATAGTGCCACAGGACCTTTAACATCCGCCTGAAGAGGCAGGTGGGACTCTGGTTTAATGTCTCACAGCCCCAGCAGTGCACTGGAGTGTCTTCTTAGCCTATGCGATTCCAAGCCTCGAAGTGGAGCTACAACCCACAAGCTTCTGACTCCAGATGAGAATGGTACCACAGCACAAGGGCTGCGACCCAACTAAATATGAATGTGTCTGGGAATTAACTGAGGTAATGACTGGAACAGTATCTTAGGCAGTAATGTGCTGCTAGATTTGAGACCTCACATTCAATATGTATACTCTGTGGTTATGATAACACATTAAATGGTAGTACGTACAGCAAGAGATATCATACCAAAATCCTGAGTGTTTGCCTCATAAGTAGAGTCCTGCATCTCAGTGGTTACAACACACGCCTAATAAGTGAGAGACCTGGGTTTGATTCCAGGCAGGGTGAAACCTTGGGCAAGTTTCCTTACTCCACACACCTAATAATAACACCTAAAAGAAATTGGTCAGTTCAGTCCACGACTGTTTGTGGGACACAGTTGTGCACAACAATTGGCTGCCGCGTTTCACCCACAAATTCACTTTAAAAGTATATTCGAGAAGACATGAAAAGCACTTTTATCAAATGCATTGATTATTATTACTATCAAGTCAATGGAAAGCTCAACAAGTAACAACAACAAATTACTTTTGTATACCGCCTTTTATGTTGGGAGGACATCCCAAGATGTGGGACAGACAGTTTTTCCATGACTCCATCTCCCCCATTCTCGCCCGACTCCATTGGCTCCCCATCACCCAGAGGATTCAATTCAAGATCCTGGTCCTCACATTCAAAGCCCTCCATGATCTCGCCCCACCTATCTCTGCAACCTCTTAACTCCTTACCAACCTGCCCATCAGCTCGGGTCTGAAACAACGACTGTCCAGCACCTAGGGACATCCTCCTGATGTGAAACACTATACAAGTGTAATTTTCTTATTGTTGTTATTTTGGACCTGAGCTGGGGGTAGAGATTGGGAAGGGTGGAGGGCAGGGGAGGTTGCTCAAAAGCATGGTCGAAAAGGATGGCGTTGAGGTGGGTCTTGAAGGAGGAAAGGGATGGTGTGAGGTAGAGTAATTGCGGGAGGAGTTCCAGAGGGTGGTGACAGAGTGGTTGAAGGCCCGTTACCAATGGTGGAGCAGGAAATGTGGGGGATGTGAAACAGGATGGAGCCCACTAAGCAGAAGGAGTAGACAGGTTGGTAGGGGGTTAGGAGGTTGCAGTGGTAGGGGTGAACGAGGCCATGCAGGACTTTGAAGGTAAAGACCAGGATCTTTAACTGTATCCTCTGCGTGGTGGGATGCCAGTGGAGTCGGGAAAAGTTGGGGGTGGTATTGTCACGGAGTCTGGTGTGGGAGAGGACATGGGATGGAGATTTCTGGATGGTCTGCAGCCTGTGGAGGGAGGAGTTGGGGAGGCCGACCAACAAAGAGTTTGCATAGTCAAGCCTGGATGTAACTGAACACAACATCCAGCTTTGCGAATGCCTGGAAGCACATAATGTTGGGGAGAAGCGAACTTTACTTTTGCTCTCTTTATGAACAGCTCTGCGACAGCTGCTGTAATTGAGAAACAATTACAGGTTTCTCAATTACAGGTCCTATCAATCTGTACCAGCAGAGGGTATATGTGCAACACAAGACTCAAAGAGCCTTATAATAATAATAATCCTTGCATCTGATATAGCACTTTCACATCTTCTAGGCGTCTCAAAGCACTTCACAGAACATACTGTAAAATGAATTGACTGTATATATGTGGGCGAAACACAGCAGCCAATTGCACACAGCAGTGTCCCACAAACAGTTGAGATGTCCAATTTTATTATTGGGTTTTTTCGGAGCGCTTTTTATTAGGTGTGTGAAATAAGGAAACTTGCCCAAGGTTTCGCCCTGACCTGCCTGGAATGGAACCCAGGTATCCTGCTTGTAAGGGGAGTGCTCTAACCACTGAGGATGCCTTTATACATGGGAATAAACTGAGGAAACTATTGAAGCTTTTGATATGTAAAAATAGGTTAAAGATTCTGATGATAGTTATTACTTGGACAGAAAATACAGTTGAAACCAATCCTCATTAACAGATTTAGGTTTGACCTTGAGATATTGCCAACTTGGTGGTGCTTTAGTCCACACAGTGGGGGCTCTCCCTAGCTGCAGAGGGAGCAATGTAACCATGCTTCACCAGATACCATCTTGAAATTAAGATAGTATTTGCTGAGGCCCACAGATGCCATGTCCGAGGTAACTAGTCTTTGAAAATAGTCACGAGCAATGTGATTTATTCTGATACCATTTGAAAATGACAAAAACCAATAAAATTGGTTAATTCAATCCACGACTGTTTGTGGGACAATTGGCTGCCTCGTTTCGTTCCCAAATATTCGTTCACAAAGTAAAGTAAATATACTTTACAGTAGATTCAGTGAAGTGCTTTGAGATGTCTAGAAGACGTGAAAAGTGCTATATCAAATACAAGGATTATTATTATTATTTGGTCAAAGACTGAAATCCAGTGTTGGGGACGGGTCAGGGGGAGAAGCAGGTGGTCTCTTCCATGGAGTTGCAAACAAATTCTGTCCTCCACTTGGTAACTCAGAACTCATGATAACAATAAATTGCATTCACCTTTCATGTCAGGAGGACGTCCCAAGCTTTTATTTATTCAATAGCAATTTGCACTAATATGCCTCCTTTCAGCTAACGAGGTATATCAAAGTGCTTCACGGAGACAGTGGGAATCCAATCGGGGGGAGAAATAAGGAGGGGGATGGGGTGCGGCAGTATGAGGTGATACAAAAGCACAGAGAAAAATATTTTAGATGGGGTTTGAAAGTGGGGTGGGAAAGAGCGAGGTGCAGGGATTTAGTTCCAGAGACAGTGGCTAAAAGTATCAAGTACAGATTGGTAAGAGCCTCAACTCGGAAACCCAGAGAGTGCGAGTACTGCTGGAGTCTAACCAGCTAAAACTGCACAGCTTGCCATTGATATTGTTGTCTATCAAGCTTTCCCGCTGCTAGGATCACCCTACCCATTAAGGCTTTGGCTTGCAGGGTTAACAGGAGGACATCAGCTACAGAATTCTGGATGTATATATACCAAATGCAAGGTTTTTTTTATTGTAGAAATTATACAGGGGCAGAAAAGACTATTGTGGTCCATATGGATTTTTCTGACAACCATTACACAAGGTTAGAGACCGAGGTTAAACTGCATACTGTATTTCTTTAGGTCAAACAAGCCTCAGTGGCTGATGAATTTATTCAGTTTGTTTTACTTGAAATCTTGGTAGCTTCTGTTTTTAAGCCACAGACCAATCTGTGCATCCTGCTTGCTGTTGCTGTATCTCGGATGTGGAAACAAACAGTGAATGCACTACAGTTTACCTCAAGTTCTTGCTCCAGGCTAAAAAGGTTAATTATTACATTTGTCCTATGAAAACAAACATATTATTTGCAACCAAGAGGAAAATAGTTCACACAACTCTAAACTGTGATCTCAACTGCCAAGAAAAACAGAACAAAATAAGTTTGATTTAAACGTCAGGACGAATTATCAAGAAGTTTACTTGATTTAGTGATAACGTATATGAACTTGTTGTACTATATTAAACTTGTATTTATATTGTACCTGTCAAGTAAAATAATGAATTGGTCCTGGCAACTTTATTGGTATGCCCTGAGCTGAAAGAAAGGGCATTTAATGAAGTTGATGAAAAACAAGGTTGTTGAGACATGTTTTAGGAGGATTTTGAAGGCAGGGAGAGAGTTCCTGGTAAAATGATTTGGGAGGAGTTCCAGAGGGCAGAGGCATGTCAGTTTAACCTCATTCCTCAAATAGAATGAGGAACTAGCAACAGTTCAGAACCAGAAGTGTGGAGAGCAAAGGCAGGAAACCAGGGCTGAAGGAGATTACATGGGAATGGTGACTTGAGATTGTGGGCAATTTGAAAACCAGGACATGAAAACACAGGAGCTCCTGTGGTTCAGTGGTTAGAGCACTTGTCTTGCAAGCTGGGGAGACTCAAGCTGGGGAGATATGTGTTCGAATCCAGGCAGGTCAGGGCGAAACCTTGGGCACGTTTCCTTACTCCACACGCCCAATAATAATAATCCCTCAAAAAAAAACCACAATAATAAAATTTGTCATTTCAATCCACGACTGTTTGTGGGACACTGCTGTGCGCAATTGGCTGCCGCGATTCGCCCACAAATATATATACAGTCAATTCACTTTACAGTATACTCTGTGAAGCGCTTTGAGACCTCGATAAGATGTGAAAAGCGCTATATCAAATGCAAGGATTATTATGTATCTTAAAATTAGTCTGCTGAAGGAGCCAGAGGAGTTTGATTAGCCAGGGATATAGGTGTGTGAAGCATTGCGTTGGCAGAGAACATAGCCTGCAGAGCTCAGGAGGCAAGTGGAAAGAGCATTGGAAAATTCCATCTTGAGGATGTTTTGAATCAGCCAAAACCACAGATTCAGTAAATGTAGGCAAATGCTTGCTGGCAAATGTTGTGAACCCAGGCCAAGAGTGAAATTATAATGGAAGTCTATAAATCCCTCCCTTCAGAGTGGAAACACAATCAGCCCAGATCTGAATAATGTGTGGGAGATTCAGGATCCTGATCATGGCTGGCGGCAAGCAATGAGAAGGTGACCAACCTGACAGTTATTTCAATTTACTGGACTGCATTGTGTGTTTTGAAAGCTAAACATGGGCAAACTCGGAAAAAGTAACCCTGATTATATTGAACAATCAATGTTATGGATAAAACTTCTCTGTGGGAGCTCTGTGACCCCACCATCCCGTCGTCCATTGACTCCTTAGTCTTCAGTGGACCGACCAACTTTAAAATTCCCATTCTAACTTTCAAATGTCGTAGTACCCCTGTGATCTCCTGAAGTCCCAAAGATTTTCTGCCCTCCCAATGGTTCCACAGCCATCACCTATCAGTTCTTCAAAATTCTATCAATGCATTCATACTTTTACATCAAACGTTGATGGGAATAAATATGTCAACAAATGGTAGAAAATTAAAGTGCTTTAATGTAGACAAAAACTTTGAATTGAGATCAAAATACACTGCCTCACAAGCAAGTTCCACAAAAGGCTGTCTTTAAAAGTAACATAGGAACATTAGTGCCTTGGGACGTGCTTCCAATGCTTTGCAAAGGGACTTTACAAAAGCAATTTTGAATTGTATTATAACATAGGAACATAGGAAGAGAAGTAAGCCATTCAGCCCCTTGAGCCTGTTCTGCCTATTACCTAACACAAATAAATACATAGCAAAACAACCTAAATTCTTCTCTCTCACTGGTCTGGGTCATGTTATACCATAGATACCACAATGCCTGGGAGCCATTGAAATAACAAACTGTCACAATAAGACTGTTGCAAAGTTAACCGCAAAAAGGTTACAAAACAAAAATGAAGAAACCTGCATTCTGATGGTGGGAAGAGGGAACATTGAAAACTGATAAACAAAGGTTTTAAACAAAATATTGGGCAAAGTTGCCATGAAAATTGGCAGAGGCCATACACTGTACTTATTTGAAAAGCAGTTTGATGGATGGGTGTTGTGGAAGGATGAGATTGGATGTTTCATTCAGATCTTGTAATCTTATGATTGTGTGAAAATGCAGTTAGGGAAACACAACAAATCACTTGAAAGGGATGATAATAATCATGATAATAAAAATACTTACATATTATCGTAGCCTTTTATCATGCCATTGGAAAGACTCAGAATGCTTCACAGTTTGACAGGAAAGTGTGGTGACTGTGCATGATGAAGCTGTTCCGGGAGAATTTGAGCTCCAATGGTGTTTGAATGGAGGTGGAAATGCAACAAGAAGAAGAAGCAAACTCAAATAAAATTATTATTAAAACAAATAAATAACATTCTTAAGTGGTTTGGTGGATACATGAAGAAGAGGTGGTGGGCTGGCTGAATATAAACACAGGCATGATCTAATCTGAAAGAAAGTAAAGTTTTATTGATTACAGAGATTATACGTGTATAGCATATAGATTACCAATTTGTTTAGTACAAGAAAAAGACCAATTAAGATAGACAATATAAAACATAAGATTAATCTCTTATTAACAATAGCATAGAAAAGTATTACCCGGTTTACATAGCACGGGGAAGCAGAGATTCTGTCCGGTTGGTCAGCGGTTTGACAAGGAGCGAAGTGCCTGTTCATGTCATCAGCCTGTCCCTGTCGTTCTCTAAGTGGTTCTCGAAGCATACATATATCGCCTATATTTATACGAATCTTGTATGGGCATTCTTTTAACTATTCTGGCGGTTGCTGTGTAGACACCTAGTGCCTAGCGCATGTAGCTTTAGTTTTAGATTGTAATATAACTGTGTTTATTAATCTTATACATGTGTAGCTGGTGACTTACCGAATCTATCTGGTTTTAACCCTTCATCTCCCAACACCAGTTCCCTCACGCTCCCTGTTCGTTGGTGAGCAGTCCAATTCTTGGTGAATTCTACTTCACAATGACAGACAGAGCTGACATAGAACAACAACAACAAATTACATTTATAGAGCGCCTTTCACGTCGGGAGGACGTCCCAAGACGCTGCACAGGAGGCGTGTGACCTGAGCTGGGAGGGGAGTGTTCGGGAAGGGGTGAAACACGAAGGGGAGGTCGAAAAATTCGGGGTGGAACAAAAGGCACGGTCGAAGAGGAAAGTCTTCAAACCGGCCTTGAAAGAGGAAAGGGAAGAAACGAGACAGAGGGATTGGGGGATGGTATTCCATAGGGTGGGAGCGGAGAAACTGAAGGCCCGGCCTCCGATGGTGGGGCGGTTCAGGCGGGGGGCTTGGAGCAGGCCAAGTCCTGTTGAACGGAGGGTCCGGGTGGGCTTGTAGGGGGAAAGTAGATTGGTTAAATAGGGCGGGGCAAGGCCGTGTAAGGCCTTGAAGGTGAGGACGAGGATCTTGAACTCGATCCTCTGGAGAATGGGGAGCCAATAGAGACGGGCGAGGGTGGGGGTTATATGGTCGCGGAGGCGGGTGCGGGATAATACACAGGCTGCAGAGTGAAGGAGCAAAGCATGAACTTTGGGCCACCACAAGCTGGTTTGTCCCTGTGGTAACTTTTCTGACACGACCAACTTAAATCCAAAAGAGTACAAAACCACCACATTTCAATGTAGTGGGCACTTAAATGGCAAATGCATTTCAATATAGAAAAGTGTGAGGTGGTATATTTTGTTAGGAGGAATAAGGAAGTCATATATACCCTGGAAAGTAAAAAAATCTATGCAAGGTAGAGGAGCAAAGGGATCTAGGGGTAAACATACACAATTCACTAATAGTAGCAACATAGGTTAATAAGACCATACAAAAGGCAAATCAGGTGTGGGGTTCATTTCGAGAGGGATAGACATGAAAAGCAGGGACATGGTAAACTTATTTAGAACCTTGGTTAGATCACACTTAGAATACTGTGTACAGTCCTGGTCCCCACATTATAGAAAGGGTATAGAGGCACTAGAGAAAGTGCAAAGGAAATTCACAAGGATGATTCCAGAACTGAGAGGTTATACCTATCAGGAAAGGCTGAACAAGCTTGGACTTTTTTCTCTTGAGAAGAGGAGGGTAAGGAGTGACCTGATAGAGGACTTTAAAATTATGAAAGGTTTTGATAGGGCAGACATAGAGAATATGTTTCCACTTGCGGGGGAGACCAAAACCAGGGACCACCAATATAAAACAGTCATAAATAGATCTAATAGGGAAATTAGAAGGAATTTCTTTATGCAGAGAGTAGTGGCAATGTAGAACTTGCTACCACAAGAAGTTGTTGAGGGAAATGGTGTAGATCTATTTAAAGGAAAGCTAGATAGATCGGTACATGAGGAAGAAAGGAATGGAAGGTTATGCTTGTAGAGTTAGTTGAGGAGGGGCAGGTGTAGGCTTATGTGGAGCATTAATGCCAGCATAGACCAGTTGGGCCAAATGGCCTATTTCTGTGCTGCGTATTCTAATGTTTCATAAGAATTAGGAGCAGGAGTAGGCCATTTGGCCCTTCGAGCCTGCTCCACCTTTCAATAAGATCATGGCTGATCTTCTCACCTAACTCTAATTACCTGCCCTATCCCCATATCCCCTAATCCCTCTATTTTTCAAAAATCTATCAGTCTCAGCCTTGAAAATGTTCAAGGACTGAGCATCTACAGCCTTCTGGGATACTGAATTCCATAAATTGCTGTAGATTCCATAAATTTACTACCCTCTCAGTGAAGATGTTTCCTCAACTCTGTTCTAAAAGGCTGACCCTTAAATTTAGGATTATGACCCCTGCTTATAGATTCTCCTACCAGGGGAAACAGTCCCTCACTGTCTATTTATCCAGCCCTTTAAGAATCCTATATGTTTCAATAAGATCTCCCCTAATTCTTCTGTACTCTAGAGAATACAGCCCTAGTTTATTCAACCTATCCTTATAGGTCAGCCCTCTCATCCCAGGAACTCATCTAGTGAATCTACGCTGCACAGTGAATCTAAGGCAAGTATGTCCTTTATTAAATAAGGAGACCAAAACTGCACACAATACTCTAGGTGTGGTTTCACCAAGGCCCTATACAGTTGCAGTAAGACTTTCCTAGTCTTGTACTCTAAACCTTTTGCAAAGAATGCTAACATGTCGTTTGCCTTCTTAGTTGCTTGCTGCACCTGCAAACTAACTTTTTGAGACTGGTGTACAAGGACACCCAAATCCCTTTGTACACTAACACTATCTAACCTCTCCTCATCTAGAAAATATATACTTTTTATTTTTGCTACCTATGTGAATAATTTTACACTTCCCTACATTAAATTCCATCTGCCATGTACTCTCCCACTCCCCTAGCCTATCTATATCTTGTTACAATCTTTTTGCATCATCCTCACAGCTGACTCTCCTACCTAGTTTAATGGAATCCGTGAATTTAGACACATTACATTCAATGTCCTTGTCTAGATCATTGATGTAAATTGTAAATAGCTGAGGCCCAAGCACTGATCCTTGTGGCACTTACTAGTCACATCCTGCCAATTCGAGAATGAACCGTTTATCCCTACTCTTCAGTGCCTTGGGATATCCTCCCAAAGTGAAAGGCGCTCTACAAATCTAATTTTGTCTTTGTTGTATTCTAATGTAGAAGAAGGAAAGTTAAGATCTGTGTTTACTGTTGCTGATAATACTAAAAGTCAAGATCCCATCCATATTGCCCTGAAGTACTTTTTACTGTGCCTTGATTTGAATTGTGTGCTTATTTGAGTCTGGAGCATATATGCTGTGAATAAACTATGAGGTCCATCGGTGACAGCAATCCTGTTCTCACAGTTTATCTGTGGCCGGCAAGAGGCAACTGACAACCAGTAGCTGAAGCAACAACAATAGCAGCATCTTGCATCTACATAGCACCCTTCAGGCATGCAGGCAGAGGGATTGGGAGAGAGAGTTTCAAAGCTTCGAGTAGTGACTGAAAGTGCGACTGCCAATCGGAGAGAAGGGGTCAGCAGAAGCACTAGCGACCCTCCCATCGGATTGTCTCTTCTGACAAGAACAGCTACTGTGATCAGTAACCGAACAGTCAAAGGCCCAGTTTTTCATTCTGCACGTGGACAAGAATTCCATGCCGCAGTCCCTCCACCTCATCCACTCCCTAGCCTCCTTCAAGTCCTGCCTCAAGACCCTCCTCTTCGATGGTGCCATCGGTCACCCCCCACTTCCCCACCCTTCCCGCCACCCTCCCCAATCCAGATCCCATCTTGGGTCTGAAACACTGACTGTCCAGCACCTTGGGACGTCCTCCTGATGTGAAAGGCGCTATACAAATGTAATCTTGTTGATGTTGTTGTTTATTTAGGTAGCGGATCAGAAAATATCATAATGTCATGCAAACGACAATGTGTGCAATGTCAAAGTTTAATGTAATGCTAAAGTCTTTCACATACACTTGCATAGAACAAAAGGAGGAACAACAGGATTTCAAAAGCGCCACAGTAGAAACCCAGTTTGCGATCACCTCAGTAATCCAGCCACCTCAAAATTGCAGGTGCATTTTCAGGTAGTTTCTTTCATGGTCTACACTAAAAGATAGGCTGTCTGCGTCAATAAACCGGGCACCTTCACTATTCAGGACAATGGTCATTGATTGCAGCCACTACTGCGCCCTCCTCCACTTCAAACACGGTACAAAGACCCCCTTTGCTACTAACCTGTAAAGTACACCATGCGCTAGGCCTCAGCCTTCCTCGTGCTGTTTCCTAGACGCCGCTACTGTGGTCAGGTTGCATAGGCGCGGGGAGTGTTAGGATCACGGAAGCTGCGCGAGCTGGAAATTGACTTCAACTCACACCCACGGCCTAACCTTAGAACTTGGGGCCAATTCTTGGTAAGTGCTGTAACCATGCCACCATGGAAGGAGTCAGTGCTTACGTAAGAGATTGAACTTAATTCAAAAATGGTAAGGGCAGAAGTCATAGACAGTTAGCTATGATCTACAGCATTGACACGTCTCAAGTTGGATGCATTCTCAAAAGGAAAGCCAAATACATGACATGTTTTGATTTCATTGTGACAACACCTTTATTTAATGAGATTGCAAAGTATGGTTGTTGAATGTTCATCACCCTGGCCCATTAGCAATGCTTTTAACATTACAACAACAACAACAACACCAAATTACATTTATAGAGCGCCTTTCACGTCGGGAGGACGTCCCAAGGCGCTGCACAGGAGGCGTGTGACCCGAGCTGAGAGGGGAGTGTTTGGGAAGGGGTGAAACACGAAGGGGAGGTCAAAAAATTTGGGGTGGAACAAAGGGCACGGTCGAAGAGGAAAGTCTTCAAACCGGCCTTGAATGAGGAAAGGGAAGAAACGAAACGGAGGGATTGAGGGATGGCATTCCATAGGGTGGGAGCGGAGAAACTGAAGGGCCGGCCTCCGATGGTGGGGCGGTTCGGGCGGGGGGCTTGGAGCAGGCCAAGTCCTGTTGAACGGAGGGTCTGGGTGGGCTTATAGGGGGAAAGTAGATTGGTTAAATAGGGCGGGGCAAGGCCGTGTAAGACCTTGAAGGTGAGGACGAGGATCTAGGACGAGGATCTTGAACTCGATCCTCTGGAGAATGGGGAGCCAATGGAGACGGGCGAGGGTGGGGGTTATATGGTCGCGGAGGCGGGTGCGGGATAATACACGGGCTGCAGAGTCACTGATTACATCAGTGACTTGAATTACCTGACCTGTTTCAGTAATCAGATCACCTCAGTCAGTAGGTCACTTTTGCCCAGTCACTTGAGTGACTGGAGTAGTGAGGTTCTACTGTGTTAAAATGTCCTGCATTGCACAGAAAGCAGTTTGTTAGAAGCCTAAAATTGATTTTATACATATTTTTAAACTTGCGCAATGTATTGAACTGCGTGAGAATAAGAGTACGTTTAGGATGTGATATTGAAAGGAAAACCTCTGAGGTTTCCAGACAGTGTGTGTGTGAAATGTAATAACCTTTACCACAAGACAGAAGCAATTTCGTGCTTTGCAGCCTTGTACTGTCAACAAATCTTAAGTTACCGGGAAATTCCAAGACGCATCACTGCAGCATAGCATGAGTAATAAGTCCACAGTTCATTGCAAGAATTGCTTCATGTTATAATGCAATTGAAAATGATCGTGTGAAACAATGGTTATGTTTGTCTGATTCTGTTATGTCTGGGTTTTTTAAAGAAATCCCTGTAAACTCTTAGTCCACATGACTACTGTGTTAAAACAATGACGGACAAGAAAATAAGAGATAGTAATAAATAATAATCCTTGCATTTACTAAAGCATTTCTCATGTTTTCTAGACATCTCGAAGTGCTTCACAGAATGTATTGTAACGTGAATTGACTATATTTGTGAGCGAAACTCGGCAGCCAATTGCACACAACAGCATCCCACAGTCGTGAATTGAAGTGATCAATATTATCATTGTTTTCTTTTCTTAAGAGATTATTTTCAGGCGTGTGGAGTAACCACAGCAAAATTACATTTATAGAGCGCCTTTCACGTTGGGAGGACATCCCAAGGCCAGAAAGGAAACCTGCCCAAGGTTTCACCCTGCTGGGAATCGAATCCAGGTCTCTCGCCTGGGCGGTGAGTGTTCTAACCACTGAGCTACAGGATTCCTGCTCAAGCCGTGCATGACGGTTTGCAAATTATATAAGGTTAAGGAATGGTTAAGAGGAAATCCGATAGAGATCTTTAACTATGAGGGATTTTTATAGTGTCAATTAGGATGCATTTTCAGTGACTAATAGCCATAAATCTTTGATAAAAAGTGAAGAAAGGGGGAGATTAGGAAGATTTTTTTTCACTAAAACCCCAGACTAATGCGAGCTGGAATTTCCTGCAAAGTGCAGTTACAATATCATTACTGTCATTTTAAAAGCATGGTAAGGTTGCTCAGAGTTGCTCATGCTTGGAGAGCTGGGAATCGGAAATTTACATACAGATATACATACAGCCTGCAGACATTTTTAGTATGCAGTTTTTTTAAAAAAAAATTAGATTTCGGACACACTCCGGCTGGGTTCAAATTCCCGGAAACCTGGAGTACTAAAACAAAGTTAAGGATTTACTGTAAAAAGTTGTTAGCACATAGATTGTCTTGATACAATGGTTAAGGTCGGATCATAATAATAATAATCCTTGTGTTTGTTATAGCGCTTTTCACATCTTACCAATGTCTCAAAGCGCTTCACAGAATGTACTGTAAGGTGAATTGATTGTATATTTGTGAGCGAAATAATAGTTTCAAGTGGGAACATTTGCAATGGTATGAAGAAAAGGGAGGTAAATGGAACTGAATAATTTACTCTTTCAAAAAGCCAGAACAGTTATGTTGGGCCAAATGGCCTTTCTCCGTGCTGTAATTTGCTATGGTTCTATCATTGAAATAAAGGGTTGGAAGGATACAGTACAGTGGAAACAATGAAGGGAGGTAGATAATGGGGTTTCAGGTGCAATGATTTTGAAGAGGAAGCCAAGTAGAAATTGTAAAAGGCAATGTTTTATATTTCAGCTCATTTAATAGATCACACAATTCAGTTACATATAATCTAGCTTTTAAAAGAGAATTAGATCTATATTTAGGGAGAACAGGTCTGTTAGGTTATGGGAAGAGAGCAGGGCAATGAGATTGAGTTGCTCTTTTCAAAGAGCCAGCACAGACTAGATGGGCCGAATGGCCTCCTTTTGTGCCGTAAAATTCTATGATTCTACGATATTGGCTGCTGTTTATGCAAAGTACTTTCAACAAAAAAAATTTTAAGCAAATTTTTTTTCTGAAATGCTACCCTCCGTAGAAGGTGCTATATAAATGTAGATTGTTGTTGTTGTAAAACAAATAACTGGCTAGAATTATGTAAATCATGGTCTTGCTTTAGAAGCTTGAGTTTCTAAAGCTATCTACTGACTAAAATCTATAAAATCTATCTTAGCCCAACACTTATCAGAAGCAATATGTGGGTGGACAACAGAAATAGTAGAAATCTGCAGCAGATCAATAAGGATTTAGAAAAAGGAAAATAGATGTACTTCCCATCTGGAAAATTAACCCATTTGTTTTCAACCAGATGCTGATTGATGTGTTGCAGGTTTCCTACACTTCTGTTCGCAACCCTGAACCTTTGCAAGATTAGAAAAAAAACCTAAGCAATGATTGGATTTATAATTGATATATACATTCATACAGTCATCAAGTCAAACAGTGTCACTGACCTCCCCATACTGGAGATTTGATCTCATTTATTGGCGCTCTGGCATTTTTCACTGAGCATTACTTGGCATCTGTATATCTAAGTGCAAATGAAATCTTTCTAAACCAGAGCCTTAGATGGAAAATGTTAATATAATTAACATGCGTATCCAATATGATGCCCTTTGCCTACTTTGACATTCTATTTGAGCTGTAAAGTAGTTAATTTTGGTGCAGCTGCATTTCCAGTGTAATTACGGATTTACCAACTCATTAGAGTAACTTCTGATCTCTGACAATTTATTCCCCATATAAAATAGATAAAAGTTTTGTTTTCTCTTGCTAATATTGCTTATCCAATTTTCTTTCATCGTGTTCTCTTCTGAAAGCACTTGTATCTTTTATCCTAGCCCTGGGTAGACTTCCCCAGGTGCCCAGTGCTCTCTGTACTATAGTGGCCATTATTCATATATGAATATTGACACCGAGTGTGTAGGGGTATGAGAACTGAGCTCATCCAATCTTTGTTTGGCATCCATATTGCCAACAGCAGTGGTTGCATGGTTATAATCATGGCTTACTTTCCTTTCAGTTCAACGATAATTGGAACCCCTAATTTGGCTCAATCTGAAACAAGCTAATTCGGCAAAGACTGCAGATTATAACTAAACCTTTCGCACACTGAATAGCTCAATCACTCAGCCATAAAAGGCACAATGATAGAAATGCTTTAATAATCATCTTTGCATTTGATATAGCACCTTATTATATCTTCTAGACATCTCAGAGTGCTTCACAGAATATACTGTAAAGTGAATTGACTATATTTATCAGAACATAAGAACATAAGAAATAAGAGTAGGAGTAGGCCATTCGGCCCATCTAGCTTGCCCCGCCATTCAATCATGGTTGATATTCTACTCTAACTCCAGCTAACTACCTTATCCCCATACCCCTTATCCCTTTATAAATGAGAAATCTATCCAACTTGAATATGTTCAAGGACTGAGCATCAACAGCCCTTTGGGGTAAAGAATTCCATACAATCATCACCCTCTGAGTGAAGAAGTTTTTTCTCAACTCAGTGTGAAAGGGCTGACCCCTAACTTTAAGACTGTGACCCCTGGTTTTAGATTCTCCAACCAGGGGAAACAATCTCCCACTATCTTTGTCGTGCCCCTTAATAATTTTATAGGTTTTTATAAGATCCCCTCTAATTCTTCTACATTCCAGAGAATATAGGCCCAAATTAATTAACCTATCATCATAACTCATCCCCCTCATTCCAAGTACTAACCTAGTGAACCTACGCTGCACTCCCTCCAAGGCAAACACATCCTTTCTTAAATAAAGAGACCAAAACTGCACATAGTATTCCAGGTGTGGTCTCACCAGGGCCCTATACAGCTGCACCAAGACTTCCCTACTCTTATACTCTAACCCTTTCATAATGAAAGCTAACATACCGTTAGCCTTCCTAATTGCCTGCTGCACCTGCATACTAACTTTCTGTGTTTGGTGTACAAGGACACCCAAGTCCCTCTGCATGCTAACACTTTCCAATCTCTCCGCCTCTAAAAAAATAACCTGCTCTGATGCTTTTGCGACCTAAGTGGATGACTTTGCACTTCCCTACATTATACTTCATCTGCCACCTACCTGCCCCCTCACCTAACCTATCTATATTGTGCTGTATTTTTTTAATGTCATCCTTGGTATTAACGCTTCTTCCTAGTTTCGTATCATCAGCAAATTTTGATATATTAAGCTCAATGTCCTTATCTAGATCGTTGATGTAGTAATAGCTGAGGCCCAAGGACTGATCCTCGTGGCACTCCACTAGTCACATCCCGCCAATCTGAGAAGGACCCGTTTATTCCTACTCTTTGTTTCCTACCCGTTAACCATTCCCTAATCCATCTTAATATGTTCTCCCTAATTCTGTGGTCCCCTATCTTTTGGATCAACCTTTTATGTGGCACCTTATCGAATGCCTTCTGGAAGTCCAAATAGACTACATCCACTGATTCACCCCTATCTAGTTTACTCGAAAAATTCTATGAGATTTGTCAAACATGACTTCCCTTTTGTAAAGCCATGTTGACTTGGCCTAATTATATCGTGCTCCCCTAAATACCCCTAACATTTTTCCTATCACCAATGTCAGACTAACTATAGTTCCCCATCTTTTCCTTTCCACCCTTTTTAAATAGTGGTGTGACATTTGCGATCTTCCAATCCATGGGGACTGTTCCAGAATCCAAGGAATTTTGGAAGATCAGACACAAGGCCCTCACTATCTCATAAGCCCCCACTATCTCATAAGCTACCTCTTTTAAGACCCCGGGAGGCAAGTCATCCGGACCAGGGGATTTATCAATTTTTAGTGCTAACAGGTTCTCCAGCACCAATTCTCTGCTAATGAAGATTTCCCTAAATTGTCCCTGTCATTTACCCTTTGGTGTATCCCTATTGTTGGCAGACTTGTTGTGTCTTCTAGGGTGAAGACAGAGGCAAAGTATTCGTTTAGGGACTCCACCATATCACTATCCCCCATTACAACTTCTCCCGTCTTTGCCTGAAGTGGACCTACATTTACTCTCACTAGCCTATTCCTCATTATATATTTATAAAAACTTTTGCAATCTGACTTAATGTTCCGAGGTAACTTGCCCTCATACTCCATTTTTTCACTCTTAATGAGCTTTTTAGTTATTTTTTGTTGGTTCTTAAAACTCTCCCAATCTTCAGATCTGCTGTTTTTCTTGGAAGTTTTATAGGCTTTTTCTTTTAATTTATACTTTCCCTAACTGCTCTAGTTAGCCACGGATGAATTGCTTTCCCTGCGGTACTCTAATTCCACAGAAGAATATGCAACCTCTGTGAATTCTGTACTACATCCTTAAATATTTGCCACTGTTGGTGTACTGTTCTATCTCCTAATTTGATTCTCCAGTCTATTTTACCCAGATCCTTCCTCATACCTACAAAATGAGCCTTATTTAAATTCAAAATACTTGCCTCAGATTCAACTATATCCCTCTCTAACTTAATACAAAATTCAATCATGTTGTTATCACTCTGCCCTAGAGGAGCTGTAATATCGACATTGCCGACTAGCTCTGTTTCGTTACACAAAACAAGGTCTAGGATGGCCTGTCCCCTAGTTGGTTCCTCGGCGTGCTACACTAGAAAGCTGTCTCTCATACACTCAATGAAATCTTCTTCTAACCTACTTTTGCCAATTTGGTTTTCCCAATCTATGTGAAGATTGAAATCACCCACTATTAATGCTTTACCTTTCCTACATGCTCCTCTGATTTCTTGATTAATATCTTGTGCTATATTGTGATCACTATTTGGGGGTCTGTAAACCACTCCCATTAATATTTTCTGCCCCTTATTGTTTTGTGGGTGAAATGCGGCAGCCAATTGTGCACAGCAGTGTCCCACAAACGGTCATAGATTGAAATTACCACTTTATTATTTTTCTTCTTGAGGGATTATTATCTGGTGTGTGGAGTAATCTGGTGAGTGGAAACTTGCCCAAGGTTTTGCTCTGCTTGGAATTGAACCCAGGTCCCTCACTTGTAAGGTGAGTGCTCTAACCACTGAGTTACAGGACTCCACACTTTCCATGCACAATACATGGCACACCTTTAGGATGAATAGTACCTTCTACCCTTTCTAACCTTACCATAATATAGGTTTGTATTACAACTTCAACTACTGGATTGGGAGATGGAGGGGAATAGCTACAATATGTAAGGTCCATCCTGCCATGAAAGATTTGTGAAAATAGCATTCCAACAAGTGCAGCTAGTCTGCTGATATAAATCTAAAATAAGATTGCATGAAATTTCAAGTTAAAGTGCAACCTATTTCACAGTAAATGCATAAAAATCCTCCCCAAGAAATGTGCAAGGATAAACAGCTCATGAAACAGGGATCTGTGCTTTCGAGGTGCTGCAGATTCACCCCTCTTTTAAGTGATTTTGTTGGAATGCTGGCTAGGTTTTCTACGGCAAATCAGTTCTGAAAGAGAGCAACAGAATGGCAGACAGTGTAACTGGCCCTGATGGCACATATAGTAATACTGCATAGCGAGCTGTAATCACACAAAATTAGTTTAGTTGGATAAATAAAAGTTTCCCGTTCTTCCCATCTGAATCAAGCAAGTCCTGCATTTTTTGCTCAATGGGTTTCTCAGATCAGGCCACACACAGGGCAATGCCCGAATTCTTAAGATACAAAAAAGTCACTGTTCTCGCTTCCAGAATGTCAGGCCACTGTTGTACAAATCCACAAGATGTGTGAAACTGGTGCTGACATCGCTTTCTTTGTGCTTTCTACTTATAGCACACACCAGCAGCACACAGGAATTAACATCAGTGACCCAAGCAAATCTGCAGTGTGGGAAGCGGTGTAGCAGTCAGCAGTGTAAGCCATATTTACTGTACTTCCAGTATAGTTAGCCTGCACTCTCTGTGAACCCACACTCCACAAGGGCAGTTTAATTAGTCTTTGTATAGTGTAAGATGATTAGCTTATACTGTACTCTTCTAAGCATTAAACTGTTTGCTCTAGTGATGTGCAAACATAGGTTTGATGGACCAAAAGCCCTTACTGAAACCCAGTAATACCACCTTAACCAGCCAGATTAATCCTTGCCTTAACCGGCAAGATTAAGGTGGTATTAGTAGGCAGTTTTTCGCTCAATGTGTGGTGGAAATCTGGAACTCTCTCCCCCAAAAGGCTGTGGATGCTGGATCCATTCATCACATTTCCAAGGCAGAGGTAGATACATATTTGTTAGGTTAGGGTTTTAAGGGATATAGTGCAAGTGTAGATAACAGGACCTGAGTGACAAATCAGCCATGATCTTATAAAATGGCACAACAGGCTTACAAAATGGCTGAATACTCGAGTAGACTATTAGTTTAGTAGACTCCTGTTCCTATGTTTCTAAGATTGTTAAGTCTTAAAATTTTAGATGACAAAGAATTGTCGAGAAAATTATGACATTTGCCAAGCTGGTTTTCTTGCAGCTCATAAAAGAACCAGCATCCAAATTAAGAGTGAAATGAAGAATTTACCATAATTCTGTGCACTCGTAAATTTTAAGATAAAATGGATGTGACAGAAGTGTCTCCTTGTTAGTGTTATTGTTTCCAGCCAGATGTTTCGGGTACGGATATGTCAATTCCGGGCACACGTCAAAATTGACTGGTTCAAACCCTCTGGGAGGAAACCAAGCAACAGCATCTACACCACTCAGGCATTGTGGTGACTCAGATGAAATATTTATCTAGTTAGTGTGGTTTCAAGCAGAAAACAATGTTATGCCTATTTTTATTTGGGGGCTATCAATTTTATTCTCATGAGTGTTTTATAGCATCAACAGTTTGAAAATAATAATAATCCTTGCATTTGATATAGCGCTTTTCATGTCTTCTAGACGTCTTAAAGCACTTCACAGTATATACTGTACTGTAAAGTGAATTGACTGTATTTGTGGGTGAAACGTGGCAACCAATTGTGCACAGCAGTGTCGCACAAACAGTCATGGATTGCAATGACCAATTTTCTTATTGTGGGTTTTTTGAAGGGATTATTATTAGGTGTGTGGAGTAAGGAAACTTGCCCAAGGTTTTGCCCTGACCTGCCTGGATTCGAACAAATGTGTCACGTTTGTAAGGCGAGTGCTCTAACCACTGAGCTACAAGACTCCACTAGTTAATTCTCAGAGGTCATTTCTTCTGCACTCGGAATCTTCCGTGTTGTTCTTCTCTACCTCAATGGTATATGCAGGTCTTATATTGAAGCATCCAGAATCAAATGCACTATTCCAAGTGGAGCCTGACCAGAGCACTGTATAGGTTTCCTAAAATGTGGAAATCAGAATTGGACACAATACTCCAAATGTGGTCTAAGCAAGGTTTGTACAAACTCAATATCACCTCCTCACATTTATATTCTATCCCTCTGGATATAAAGCCCAAGAGGACCCTGTTATAGCCTTATCTACTTTTACAGCTACTTTTAGAAATTGATGGATCGGAATCTCGAGAGCTCTTTGCTCCTCCATTCCTCTTAGGCTCTTTTCTGGGGGCAACCAAATGATTTAACCAATCTAACCAAATAATGATTTGTTACTCAATCCATGACTGTTTGTAGCACACTGTTGTGCGCAATTGGTTTCCATGGTTCACCCACAAAATAGTCAATCCACTTTACGATACATTCTGTGAACACCTCAAAGCACTTCATATATACATGTAGAGCAACAGGCTGGAGACAACAGGCCTAGACTATTGACAGCTTCTTTATTTTTCCTGCAGAAGTGAATTGATTCACATTTCCTACATCAAACTTAATTTGCCAAAGGGATCTGAAATCAACTGATTTAGGAATATAACCAAGCATCCGTTTTTCCTTTTTATTGATGCTTCAGTTTTGATTTAAGTCGAGCGAAGTCTTTTTGAACTTCCTCCTTGGTAAACACTCTCCCATCTAAGGACTGACTATGTGTGCCTCTTATATGTAACATTTGGTTTTGAACTCAATTTGTCAGTCATCAGCCGATAGGCACGCGCAATTAAGTTCACTTTGTAAGACATTTGCTGCCTCCTCTGATTCCAATTTCCCTCTAACTTGGTGGGTGGGTGGGTGGAGGTGGTCAAGGGTGATTGGGTTCTGAAGGCAAGCAAGAGAGGAGTGAGCGATGCAGAGAGCCTCAGGAATGGAGTTCCGGAGAGCAGGGATAGAATGCTTGATGTTTAGTTTGAAATTAATATATTGATATATACTGCAATTTAAAAAAAACACAGCTGTTTGAAAATATTTAAATAAAATTTAAATAAAATTTCCTCACAATTTAAAAATATTTGATCGGAAACAACGCACAAAAAATATTGCAAAGGCTACAGCCGAGTGCATTTTATTTCCTGCGAAACTTAAAATATTAAAGAGAAAACAAAGACAAAAAATATGTAGTTTTACTGAAAGCTTTTAACAATAGAATTTGAATATTAAAAGAAACACCATCACAATAGATGCAACTCCGTAAAACAGTTAAGTTAGTCATAATGGTGCTGGACAATGATGGAAGAGCCAGTAGAACAAATACAATAGTCCTACTAAATAATAATCAACCTCATATTTGAGATTGCACCTTATCGCATTGAATCATATCAAAGCAATTCATAAGATTTTACTGGAAAGTGTGTTGACTGCATTTGTCACAATGACTGTATTGCTAAGTGCAAATTGGATGCCATGTGGCAAACACAGCATCTAATTTGCACTGTCTGAGCAACAGCCATGAAGTGGATGACTAATGTTATCTGGAGGATTTATTCGTTGATACCCATGTTTTATGACCATTTTATGGTTTATGGCAAGTATACTGTAAATAGTAGGTGACTTCACAATTTTAGCATAATTTCAATGCAATTTTAAAGTTAGCTAGACTAATAATTTGCACAAACAGTCTGCGTTGGTAAACTGGGATGTTTATTGTTTTTCTAATATGAAAATAATATTCCATACATAACCTTGACTAAACAGTCATGAAAAGGCAAAATTCTTTCAACAAAACTATCGTAAGTGGTATACAACAAAGAACATTAAATGTACCACAGATTTAATGCTTTTTTACAAATGGGAATACTTCAATAATATATTTCAGGTAAAATTATATTAATGGCCTTCTTGTTTGTCAATGCAAACTAATATTCAACTTTCAAAATATCAATATACTGGACTTTGTTTAGGTTCAAACAAAAAGGTACACAAATAAAAAAAAAGTTTGAACTTGTACATCAAATTAATCTACTTGCATTACTTGGTGAAAAAAGCACAAGAGTCCATTACTACTTACAAAGCTGTCAGAGCAGTACTCTAGCTCTTTAACATATGTGTGAACCCAAGAAGCAGTATATACATTTTCTAAATAGTTGAACAACTGTACAGAGAACATACTGACTTTGAAAGCCGTTTTAATCAAACGGGTGGCAAAAATAATGCAGACACTTTAATCCCAAAACAATTCACATCATTCTGAAGCCTACTATAATAGCAGAGCATAACATTTTCAGGAACTGTTTACAGATTCCAATTAGCCTATTATAAAATCACCATTAGTTAGAGTAAGCATAGTTTCTCTTTGCTGTCTAAAACAAAGGACAAGAAAAAAGGGTGGGATAAAAATAAATAAAAATTTTATTTTAGCCTCAAGTGATACAATATTCCAGTATATTTTAGCTTTAAATACAAAATAGACCTTGAATAACTATTCAGCAATTGCCTTGCTGAAACATCACTAATGGGCAGTTTTTGTATAATACTAGTCAGAAAAGCATTAATTTCTGAAATCCTATTACTACTTAGGATAAGATACTTTCTGCATAACACTCATTTATATAATACAAAATCTGAAAAAATGGATTGCAAGCAAATTTGTAACAGTATTTAAGGCTTAGTAATCTTGGAGCCACAAATAGCAGGAAACAAGATTGTAGTCTTGAGTGATACCTTCCTAGAGGAAGTATGGACAGCATATTCAAACTCTGAACAGAAGCTCCAATAAAGACAAGGTACATTAATTAAAGGTACATTAATTTTACACTCAAATAGCATGAGAAAAGTGTTGTGTCATTGCCAGAGGCCTAACCGTATACTTTTTTTTAAACAATGAAAAAAGCACCTAATTTTATTTTAAGAAAACCTATTATAGCAGAGAATTTTCTTCATTATTCATTATGTCTACATTACAACTTGCAGTCATAGTGTATGGGTAAATTATGCTGTTTACAATTACTGGATTAATGTACCAACAATATATAATTATAAATTATTTTTAAAAAATCTGTAACCAGTGAGAATCGTATAGTTAAAAAGTAGATAGATTCTGATCTCTGATGGTTTATTGGGCAGAATAGCTACCAAGAAATTATGTGGAGAACAGCACTAAACAGAACTGCAAATTGATTCTTATGCAGTTAGAAAATTAAACAGGAAATTAAAGGTGTTACACCACTGGCTGGCTGCACATTGCAGCTCTTTTAATAGTGTGAGAAACCGACAAATACTCATGCCCTCCAGACATCAGAAGAGCATCACGCAAGCAAAATAAATGTTGCAAAGCATCACCAATGGTTTGGCGTTTAATTGTACAACTTAATCTTTCTTTAAAAAAAACACGTTTTGGGCTAACTGGAATAATAGTACTTGGCTGAACTTTATCACTTTTTTGGCATTTGGAATTCTCAGCATTACATACAGAATAATATATTAGATACCATTCCCATGATTTAATGAAACCTTTGGTTTTAAGCAAGTGCAGTGTTTAGTGTTAGTATTAGTTTAGCAACTAGCAAGTGATTTGGTATCTATCATATGCCTGAAGAAAAGCTGCTTTTCTAAAGCAAAAATAAGAATAATAGGTGGTTTAAGATTAATTGAGGCATCCAATTTAAATTTAAAAATAATTATTTCAGTGGTATACCACCCGTTTTTCCCTCAAAACTGTTTATGAAAAGCCTACATTCAAAATTCACCTCCGTTAACATGTCTCCATATGGCAATATAGATAAGATAGCTTCGTGGTTAAAATTCTGGAGATAAGGAGATCTGAAAATATTGCTATCCTATACAGATTTGGAAGATAATAGAATGACTACATTCTGTGATAACTAACTGAATATACAGCTGCTAGCTCCAGTGTTTTGTCTTCACACATTTGGTATTTTCGCTCTCTTCTCCTCATTTGTCAAATAAAATGTTATGTAACAGAGATATTCATAAGATTGTTCATATCATAAAAATAGTTTTTCTTTTAAGGCATTTAACTTCAGTAGTGTAAAATGTGACTTGGACCAGATTATTCTATTACAAAAAAAATGTAGTGCTATAAAGCCATTGTTGACATTTCAAAAAAGGTTTAAAAACGCCTTGATGCTTGCTATTTTTCGATATTACCTCACATTTAGAGATTTCTAATAAAGATATACTCTAAATCATCACTTCAGTACTTGACCGGCACCTGAGACATGAAAATTATTTCTTGTAAAATCTGACTTGTAATAAATCATTGATGGTGTAACAGGCAGATGTCAATCTGACAAGTTTGCAATGGAGTTACTGAAATTGATATTATGCATTCCAAAAACACATGACGCGCTTTTTATCTAACGCTTCCAAAGCATTTTTTAGTACAAGCAGTGTGGGAATTTGAGTACGCACAATACAGAATAGATGTAGCACTTCAATTCTTCGTGAAAAAGTTTCAATAATGAAAAAAAATCCAGAGAGAACCAATTTAGAGGTAACTGTATGGATTATCTTTAATTTTGTCAGTAGAATCATGTATATGTCAAACTTCTTTTAAAACCAGATCAGCATAACTCATCCAAGGTGACTGGTGGCGAGAGTATTCCAACTCACTCAAAATATTCACAATCACTCTTGGCAGCTGTAAGCCTGGATGTTACCAGTCTTTAGAGATTCTAATTACACCTATCACCTACTTAGGATAGTGATGAACACTAACAAAAAGCAGTTTGTAAAACAGTGTGGCCAGTGAGGCAAGAGCTGCAAAGTGAATTTATCTCAAATATAAGTATAACAAGCCTTACTTTGTTTTATTTTGACTGAGGCATATAGCTGTTGTGCTTCACAGCCTGAGGCATGTAACTTTTGCGATCAGCTTCGAGATTTGCATTGAACCCCAAAAAATCCAGCCTGACAACAGTCTGTTCATTGTTGCATGGAAATTTCTCCATCCTGGAATGGCAACCCACAAAGTCAGAGCTCTGATCTGAAATGTTTAGCTCATTTAGTCTAAGCAAGTTGCCTCCATTTAAATTACTTGGGATTTCTGATTTATTGATATGTGCTTCACTTCCTTCATGTGTCTCGTCTATTTTACCGTTTTGTTTAAAGTACTGTCTCTTCAGTTCTGTACTGCAGCTTCCCAAATTGCCATACATGTGCTCTTCTTCATTTTCCAATAAAGGTTGTGTTGATTCTGATCGTGTGATGCCCTGTGGTGGAACCTGTCGTTTGTAGCAAGGATCGCTAGCCACCACTGTTGAATACTGAACTGTGCTTGAAGTATTCTGTACCAACTCTCCATCATCACTGTCTGAGACACTCTGTCGAGGGGATGACATACACGAGGAACCACCAATGCCACTACTGTGCTCTCCTGACATGCTTTTCTCTTTTTTCAAGGTTGTGATTGGCTTCATGTCCTCCTCAGTTGAAAGATATTTTGTGCTACCTACATCGGCTTCGATTATTTTAAGATCTGAAATGATGCCATCTGGATTCAAAGGTTCTTTCGTGCCAATGTTGTTCTATTGAAAAACCAATGATACTGTTAATCAAAATGAAGCAGATAATACATTCATCAATGCAGCACAATATAGATAAAATAGATGAACAAATTAACCCGATGAGCACTGTTGAGAAGGAAGTTGCTTCAGCAGTGCTCCACTTTGCACTACCAATGAGTTCTCTCACCGACTAACTAAAAACACTCTTTGAGTCTGATTTTGAGCCAATCACCTGATAATAATCCTTGCTTTTGATTTACAACATTACATTTGTATAGCGCATTTCACTTTGGGAGGATGTTCCTAAGGTGCCGGACAGATGCTGCGATCTGGGAGGGTGGAGGTCATGGAAGGGAAAAGGAGGTTGGTCAAAAGCACAGTCGAAAAGGAGGGCCTTGAGGTGCATCTTGAACAAGTGTAGAGGGACTTGGGATGGAGTTCTAGAGGGTGGGGCCTTAGTGGCTGAAGCTCCACTCACTAATAATGAGGCAGGCAAGGCGGAGGTCGTGAAGTAGGATGAATTCCGCTGAGCAGAGGGAGTGGACAGGTTGGTAGGGGGTAGGAGGTAGCAGAGGTAGGGGGGAGTGAGGCCATGGAAGACTTTGAAGGTGAGGACCAGATCTTGTGTGTGATGGGAAGCTAGTGGAGTTGGGTGAGAATGAGGTGATATGGTCACGGAGCCTAGTGTGGGAGAGAATACAGGCTGCAGAGTTCTGAATGATCTTCAGCCTGTGAGGCGAGAAGTTGGGGAGGCCAATAAGCAAGGAGTTTGTATAGCCAAGCCTGGAAGTTATGAGGAGGCGGTGGACAAGGATAGAGTGGTCAAAGGTGTAGAAGGCAGCAGAGAGGGCAAGGAGGACATTCCAGGACCTTGGAGAGGAAAGGGAGGTTGGAGATGGGGCGGTAATTTGAGAGCAGGCACAAAAACAGAAATCGCTGGGATCACTCAATATCTGCAGTATTTTGTGTTTTAATTTGAGAGCAGGATTGGGTCCAGGAAGGGTGTTTTAAGGATGGGAGTGATGACGGTCGTTTTTAAAGGGGTGGAACATTAGCAGTGGACATGGAGAGGTTTATGACGTGTGTGAATAGAGGGGTAAGGAAGTGGGAAGTAAGGAAGGGATAAAGTCGAAGGAGCAGGTGGTTGCTTTCAAGTGGTTTATATGGTGTTGAGGAGTGGGATACAGGTTCAAAGGTGTGGAAAGAGGGATCAATAGGGTCCAGTGTAGTGTCCGTCGATACTGAATTTTTTCAATACCGATATATCGGTGGGCTCATATCGATATATACCGATACATCGATATCACCGTTTTTTTTTTACGCAGGTTCCAAACCTTTATGTATGAATGGCATGGGAGGGTTGTGCGCAAGTCTGATTGTGTTTGGTGGTGGGGGGAAGGGAAGGAGGGGGATGCACGCGCATTCAGATATGCGTGCTCTACGCCCAGGAGGTTTGCAATGCAGGCGACAGGGTCTGTTGAAAGTCTGTTGAACTTTGTTGTTACTGTTTTTGTTGTTTGTTGTTGTTGTTGAGAGAGCCCTTTGGTGCATTAAGAAAATTAAGCTCTTGTGTGCGCTGTGTTGTCAAGTACATTTGAATCTTTGGTTATATATTTTCTGTATGCTGTAACGTGGCATTTGTTGATGATATACCGATATTTTGTGGATATACTGATTTTTTTTCATACCGAATTTTCCGATATATTCAAATTTCCAATATAAGGAATATCGATATGAAAAATTATACCGATATAACCGATCTATCGCCAGACACTAGTCCAGGGTGTGAAGGGGAGATGGGGAAAGGTCGCAGACGGAATTGCAGAGGCAATTGAGTGGATTCCCTTGACATTGCATTCGAGGAAGTCCAGCATTGCCTCGCAGTTGGCATTGGAGTTGAGGATGGAAGCGATGTGAGAGGGTGGGAGAAGCTGGTTGGTGATGGAGAAGAGGATCTTGGGGTTGTCCTTGGCCTCCAAGATTGTCTTGGAGTAGAACGACGATTTAGCAGAGGTGGGGGCAGTGCGGTAAGATTTGATAAGGTCCAGCCAGATCTGCTGATGGGGAGTTAGGTTCAATTTAAACCAAGTGCAATCAGCGGCATTTAGTGCATGGGAGGAATTGTTGGCCAGGACCTCATGAGAAACTCTTCTCTTTTCAAATAGTGCACAAGATCTTTAATGTCCATTTGAACAGGCCATTAAACCTTAGTTTAGTGTCCCATCTGAACAATGGCTAGAATATGTGAAAAGCACTATACCAAATGAAAGGATTACTCTTCAATTAACGTAAGGGATGAGTTCTCAAAAAGTGTAACTTTTAAGTGAAACAACGTATAGCGAAACCAAAATTACCATAGGCGTAATGATCTAAATAGGGGTTATGTTCCTTTGATACATTTCTGGTCTAAATTTTCTTAACACTAATATTAAATAAAGAACAAAAACAACACTTCTATTATTGAGAATTGAAATAAATGTTTAATAAATACCTGTATATAAATTAGACAAATACAATTAAGAGAAAACTTACTGGAGATGATCTCCAGTAAGTGTTGTCTTAATTGCATTTATTATCTAATTCATTTAATCTTCAAACTGCTTTAGCACGTCTAATTTTATTTCTAGTGAAACACTTTTCCTCTGTTTTTTGTGACCACAGACACGAGTGGTACATGCAGGGAGTTTTCCACTCATTGCTTTGGGATTCAGATAGACTGATATCAGAGTAAACAACCACAAGCAGCAATGGCATGGAGGCGGATTTACACTGACGTTACATCCCCACAGCTGATCGCTAGCACATGTTTGCGCCTTGTACATTTTTTCTAAACTTTACGATAGTTGTCGCAAAATTACCGCATTTTGTAATTATTTCATCAACAACATATTACCGAAACGACATATATCGGGACGACCTATATTGAGGAGTTCCAGTGTTATTATTTAACAGCCCCTCTGACAATGCAACTGCATTGGAGTGCCAGTTTAGAAGATGTGAATTCAAGTCATGGCTTGGAACTCAAACCCACAACATTCTGACTTTGAAACAAGTGTGCTACCACTGCGCCAAGCTGACACACCCATACATGTCCTTCAAACCTCAGAACAATTCCAAAAATGCAAGAACCCCAGCACTGCATCGGATTTTCAGCCAAGGCCGCACGAGTTTAATGGTGAAGCGCTGCAACCAGATTATCGCTGGAAGTGTCCAGTTTTGAATGAAAAAAATCCTACCTGCATTAGATTTTCAGCATTAGATAACCAATGAACAACCCTGCTATTGGCAGGATCTGCGACATTAGGCCAAACATATTTCTTAATCCTGTGAAGAAATATTTTGAAAAATTAAAACACTAAATTTTTACTCTTGATCACTGCCCTCAAATTACTTTGAGGATTAGCTGAGCAGAAATTAAATGCAGGCTGGGGCTTTTTAAGGCGAGATAAGCATGTGATAATGCAATGATAGTCCTTTTGATTAATACATGTAGGAGATAATGCCAAAAAATATTTTATATAAATTGCAGCTAAACTATGAAATTATACCAATTGAAACGGAAAATACACTTCCAAGTCTGTGTGAGGCAAGATCTTGTAAATTATACAACTAAGTGAAAATAATGGAAACTTACAGATGCTTTTTGCTGCAGCAAAGCACTATAGTCCCGATCGTGATAAAGAGAAAACCCAGGCAAACTGGTACGACAATAGATTCAATTTCTCCCTTAGCTGCAAAAATAAATCAAGTGTTAGAAAATGCAACACCTACAGAAAAGTCTCTCCCTTCCAACCCGCCTTGTTTGGTTTCTAGTCATTTCAAGATGCTGCCTGCGTGATATTTTCTACTGAATGGTACTAAACAAGTACAAGTTGTTAATATAATTTCCCATTTAGAATGGGCTCATCATGAAGCAAGGTGCTTTCACATAAATAAAATATCCGTAGTACAATGTTGATTTCTACTTGGACTGTGCATGTGACACTTCTGTAAGATTGCATTTATTATTATTTAATTAAAAACTGCTGGTTAATGAAACCTGACATTTTGAGAATCTCTCTCAAATTTTCTCGACAACGCTAGGATTACATATTGCAGTGAAGACTAAGAAAACAAGAGCTTTGAAAATTAGAATACATTAGAATATACAACACAGAAACTGGCCATTCGGCCCAACTGGTCTCTGTTGGCATTTACGCTTCACATGAGCCTCTTATAGCCTTTCCTCAAGCCTACAAGCATAACCTTCTATTCCTTTCTCCCTCAGCTTTGAAAATTCCAAATAGGAGAATTAAATTGTCAATTTGTACAAGTGTGCTTTTGTATTTGAAAAGCTTTTTATTCATACCACAAATTTGAGGCTAAGAGCCAGTGTGTTAAATGTAATGACTGAATTCATGTAACACACCAATGTCTTCATAACACAAGTTTCCACCATTAAGCACTGCATTCATTAGTTGATTTTTTAAATAGTTAGCAATACAATATATGGAATCAAAACTTACCAAAATGCAACGTAGTGAAAGTCACTTCAGAGCTATTTCTGCCTCCTTTCACTGTTGATGCCATAACCCAGATTACATACAGGGTATTACCCCTCAAGGAAGTCAATGTATACCCTTGATGCGTTGGGTCAACAGTCACAACTGAAAAATAAAATTATATGAATGAATTACAATTAAACTAACAATTAAACTAACAGAAACATCCACAAATGAAAAACAGTTAGATATCATAACATTTTCATCAAAATGAAGAAAACAACCTCATGATTATTCTTAGGTTATAAGAACCACCACTCCAAGTGCGGCATATCCTAAATACTCTGTGCATGAAAAATAATCTCCTAACTTTCCCATTGGCTATTACAAGCTATCTTAAATTAATGCTCTTTCGGAAGTGACTTACTAACCAGTGGAAATAATTTCTTCCTAGATTCTATCAAAAACCCTCAAGATTTTAAAGACCTGTATGTATCAGGCTCCCCCCACCCACCAACCTTAACCTTCATTGTTCCTCTAGTCTCCAGTTGCTCAAAGGACAACCCCCTTAATCTCAATATCATCCTAGTAAATTTCCTCTGCGCTCCACCTACTGCCTTGCCATCTTTAGTCTAATGATTCATAAACTTTGCATTATCTCTTTGGTGTTATATTCTATACCCCCATTTATAAAACAATGGTCAATAAAAATAATCCTTGCATTCGATATAGAGTCTCATGTCATTGAGACAACTCAAAGCGCTTCAGAATATTCTGTAAAGTGAATTGACTGTGTATTTTGAAGTTCAGATTATCTAATAACTCAAGTCTCAACACTCAGCTTTAGTATTGAAATGAAAGTGGTCCTGATTACAGTCCAACAGACTGCAAGGTGCAATTTCTTAGTTTCAAATACAAAACAAATGAAGAGTTGTCTTATGGAGTTATCTTATTGAACATAGGACAGGATGCTTTATCTAAAAATATTTGGTGACCACATTACTTTATTAAATGTTATTAAATTTGAAGCTACAAACCACAGCATTCTTCAACACATTTCCTGTGTCACTCACATTAAAATTCTCTGTAATGCACACTACAGCAATAGGTTTTTACAGGTTTTGTGAACAAACAGTTCTGTGCGCGTGCATCACATTTCTGTAATGTTCATGACAAAACAGGATAACCTTGTGACATTTTGAAGTAACAACTGTTGTATGTAATCTCTTGGGAGGAAAGCCAATATACTTATTCAAAGCAGTTTGAACATGGCTTCTGCCATGCTAACCCAGCACTAGGATTTTCTTATATTTTATCAAGGTGAACTATTCTAAAGAGGGGTATTTAAAAAAAAACTCCTCACATCCATAGGGTGCTACAAATCAAAATCTTTATTTCAACACTACAGCTGTAGTGCTGAAACAAATGCAACAAATGCTCTTGAGTGAGACCAGACTACTACTTTTAGAAGTATCTTGACTGTTCTTTAAAAACCTTTTTGACTTGAAAGGTGCTCAAATGTAAAGAATATTATCATTAGCATAGCTGCCAACTTTTTTTAACAAAAAAAGTACTCTTGAAAGCTAAAAACAGTATTTTGTAGTAAAAAAAGTATTTTCCCAAAAAATTACAACGCAAAAGAATGGCAAGTAAAATGGGACTCCAAAACCCTCTGTTAAGCAAAAATTGCGTTAAGAGGAGGTCCCTACTGTGTTTCCATATATGAAAAAAATTGTTCGCAGTAATGCCTTGCGCCTAGCCTAGCGCTAACATTTACAGTGTATCAGCGACGGCATAAGGTAGGTAGCACTGCTATTGAAGGCAGGGAGAGAGAGAGTTAAAGAGAAAGAGACTGAGACAGAGACAGAGAGAGACTGTGAGTGAGATTGTGACAGCGAGAGACTCAAACAGAGAGAGACACAGAGAGAGATAGACAGAGATACAGAGAGGGACAGAGAGAGAGAAAGAGAGAGAGCGCGACCCAGACAGACAGAGAGAGGGAAAGAGACACGGAAAGAGAGAGAGAGAGAAAGAGACACACAGAGGGAGACTGAGACAGAGAGAAGGAAAGACAGACAGACAGAGCATGGAATTTCCAAAATTCGGATTTTACCATAAAATGTATTTTAACAAGAAAAATTGTACTGCCGTATTTACTTCAATTTATCATGCAAAATACGGCAAAAACGTACTGGTTGGCAGCTCTGCATTAGTTGATTACATCTACTCTTCCTATGTCTGTGGAATGATCAGTATCATCAGTATCATTTTAATGTTATGGAAAAATGTGAATATGTAAAAAAATTATTTTAATATATTAATTTTAATACATATTATATTATATTAATTCGATCACATGGGTCTCACCATCTTGGACCATCATTTCACCTCCCTTAATTCCTCAAACCCTCTGCCCAAAGCCACCTAATGTATTGACTCCAATGGCTTCCCATCACACAGAGGATACAGTTCCAAGATCCTAGTCCTCACCTTCAAAGCCTTCACTCCCCAACCTCTGCAATCTCCTAACCTAGATATCTGTCTGCTCCCTCTGCTCAGCGGGCTGCGGCCTGCATCACACCCTCACCATGCCCGCTCAACCATTAGCCGGCGGGCCTTCAGTCATTCTGCTCAAAGCTTCTGGAATCCATACCGCAGTCCCTCAGCCTCCCCCCATCCCTTGCCTACTTGAATCAAGACCCACCTCAAGGCTCTCCTCTTCGATCTTACTTTCGATCAGCCTCCTTCCCACCCACCATCATAATTGTAATTTTTTTGTTGTTGTTAACCTCCTACATTTAGCTGACCATGTACATTATACTTTTCTTATTTTAAATGCACATGCTAACTTCACATGTACCTAGAACACAAACTTGCTTTTTATATAAAAAAAACACAATTGAGGCAATTCTTGAAATTCTTGGCAGGTGAGAAGATCCTAATCTCCTCTCAGCCCTAAATTTAAGAATAATTATAAAGTGACACTGCCCTGATCTATAAATATTATTTCAGAAAAATTGTTTTGATGTGTTAAGGAGCTTGTAAATTGCTAGTATTGCTTTCATGAACACAATCCACTCTCTGCAAGAGAACTGACAATAAAGGAACAGGCAACATAGCCTTAGAAGATGGAAAGAAGAGTATAAATAAGCATTCTGTGATGCTACTCCACTTGAAGGGTGTTCTATAAATGCTATAAATATTTTAATATCTCCAATACACAACCCTTAAATCTCTAAACAATCATATCATGCATTTTGCTATCAAAGCAATAATAAAAGTAATTGTTGCTATTTTGCTTACATGATTCATTTGCATTGCCTTGCTTGTAAAATATGGTGTAGTTTGTGATAAAACCTTGCTGATCATTCACTGCAATTTCTTTCCACATCATTTCAACTTCATTTTTTCCCACGTGCTTCAGATGAACTTCAGGACCTTTTCTTGGACCTAAAATACAAGACAATGACCTATCACTACAGCTCATTCAACAGAAAAACATTATCCACAAACAAACTTTCATCGTTCATTGTTTTAGAAGAGATCATTTCAAGAGATCTTCCTTCTTTCTCAGTTTGAACTGCAGTCACCAGTTCTAAACTATTTTGCTAGGAGGCTTTGCTCATCCATCACATGAGCAGATAAAAGAAATTATAGATTCATTGTTTATCCTTCAATTAAACGCAAACAATCCTGGTAGTTAGTCATAAAATGGTTCAATGAATATCAAAACAGTTTCATAAATGTATACCACAAATACATGGACATTTCTCTGTGGCTGAAATGGAATGTACACTCTCCCCCTGGAGAGTGTACCTATTTTACCTAATTCCAGAGAATATTAGGCTCAGGGTGGCAAGAACAAAGACTTGGAACCCCCAAAGCGTGCATTGAGTACTACTAGAGTGTATCGATATCCAACCACAAGGCATGCCACTGGAAGCAGTGCCTGGCAAATGGCAGCTGGTCCAGCAAGATGCTGCGACTTGCACAAAGATGAGTGGGAAGAAAGCCCGGCCCCAAAATTTCCTGCAAATGAGTCAGGGTGATTAATTAATTAATTAATTAATTAACTAACTAGCACATTTCTATTACTGTATATATAAAATTCTAAACATTTTCTCTATATTTTAAGCAAAAAATGTTGGTTACATACGGCCTTGTTCCAGGTATGCTTTTGTTGAAAGTGATGCTCCCGGTTGACCATTGTACAGAGGATAAATTGTTATCTTGTAGAGCTTAAATGGCATGATGTTCTCTGTGGAAGGAATAGCTCATTGAGACATGTGCATTATTTCCAACCCTCCATTACCTTAAAATAAAGTGCATCTTATCAATTGGTTTGAAGGGAAAACAATCTCTTTTTAGCAGTTCTTTACTGCTGTTCTTTCAATTAAAGAAAAGCCCAAATCGCTTCACAGGATATTCTATGCACAAGACTCCCAATGTGTAACCAGTTTGCCATACAGGAAACAAGTTGCCCTGAAGTGAATGACCAATTTTATTTGAGGGATTGTTAGCTAGGGCACTGGGTGATGCTCTCTTCACTTTCTAAATAGTGCCATGGGATCTTTAAAGATCTACTTGAACACACTTGTCCCGATGGGACCTCGGTTTAACGACGTCTCATCCAAAGAACCTACAATGTAGCACAACCCCAGCATGGCAAACTGAGGTTTTATGAATTTCAGGTTCCAAGAGCTTGAACCTATAACTACCTGACTCAGAAGAGTGCCACCAATTGAATGAGGGTGACCCTTATTACACAACTTTACACTAACTAACAATTAACACGAGTAGTGCAAAAACATTCAAGTGGTTTAGAAAAGGGAACTGAATGGATCTTGGATTTTATGTACAACTTAGGCGATTATACAATTTATAAAGATACAACTTTTGGGTGATTTTATGTGAGAAGCTAAGAACCATGGCCGAGCAAAAACATTTGGGTGTTTACGTATACAAATCACTAAAACCAAGTTCATAGGTACAAAAAGACATGTCCTCATAATTCTGTATTGCCTTGAGTTTAGAAAGTTGAGGGGTGACCTTATTGAGGTTTTTAAAATAATAAAGGGATTCGATAGGGAAGACACAGAGAAACTATTTCCTCTGGTAGAGAAATCTGGAACAAGGGAGTATAATCTTAAATTTAGAGCTGGGCCAATTTGGAGTGAAATCAGAAGGCAGTTTCACAACTAAAGTGTAGTGGAACAAGAACAACAAAATTACATTTATAGAGCACCTTTCATGTCGGGAGGACACCCCAAGTCTGGAACTCTCTCTTCCAAAAGGCTGGATCAATTCACATTTGCAAGACTGAGATGGATAGCTATTTGTTAAGTCAACATCAAGGGGCAAAGGCAAGTAATTGGAGTTGGGGTACTTGTAGAATGGTGGAACAGTCTAGAGAGGCTAAATGACCTACTCCTGTTTCTACTGTAGTTACAATCAGCTGAGTTTCCTAATACCCAGTATCCGCTGAGTTAGTTCATCCCAGTTCAGCAGTAGCGGTGCACAGCTGGCCTCAGCACTCAATGGCTGGAGGAAATGGAAAGTGATATAGCTTTCCTAGTCCCAATTGCTACGATGACTTTTAATGGCAGCTTCACACACAGCAGTTAGAAATTATAAACCAATGGATGGGCCATATTGATTGTTTCTGGGTGTTCCTTTTCATTGACACGTTGGCACAAAACATGTCTATACATTTTAGAATCAAAGAAGCATTATACCGCTTATATTCCCACATAACAAAATTGTGTAAAGCATGATACAATGGTTCCCACCTATTAAGAATGTCTTGTTTGCAGATTTTGGCTCAACTTGCCATTGTAATGGTGTATGACACAGATCCTTTTTGAACTCTTCACACCATTCAATCAAAAAACCACTTGAGGGAACACGTTTCCACTCCACCTTCAACCGATGTTCCTGAGGGTAAGCACTGAGCTTTTGTACACCTACAAATCCTAAATGAAGTCAAATTTTAGAATTAAAAATTAATTAATATTAAATCATTAAAAAAAGGTTTACTGTTGTAAAAATCATACATTTTTCAAAAGGATATCAACATCCTATGACATGTAGCTAGAAAACAAAGTTCACCTTTTTGATTTTCGGCAGGCACTTTTATAATTTGGGTAGAAGAGTTTCCGACTGAATTGTGGGCGATGACACTTATTTCGTACGCTTTATTCGAAAGGACAGTATCATGAGACAAATTGTGAGTCTTTATTCCCTGTATTTCCAAAGGGTTCATTTGTTTTATTTCCAGATAGTACCACAAAATAATTCCATTGGCATTAGACTTTGTTAGTTCCTGCAAAATTGAACCAGAAAGTTTAAACAAAGAAAATACAAATATTAGTATAGAATTTCAAAGACATTAATACTTGGCTATTGTATTTAATTAGCTGTAAGTCATCTATAATTAATAAATGCCGTACTTCCCCATTTTCTCTCACCGCTGAATTTAAAATAAACAATATTCAAAATGTACCCATTGTTACAGGAAAGGGCCATGATGGTTTACTTTTAATTGATTAAAATGCTGCTAAATAGATCTGAAAGATGACAAACATGATTGGGACACTCATGTGCCCCTCGCTCCCTAGTATGATACTAAAGCAAGAGTCTATAACTCCTAAGTGTGGACAACAGACTAATATAACCATGTCATTGAGAAGCCTCACAGAATATATTATAAAATTAATATATTTATTCATTATGCTATCTATAGGGTTGGCAGAGGGGGTCTTGCTTTGAATAAGGCATGGCACTACATCAAAACAGAACAGAATCCTGGCCAACAATCTTCCAGATAAAAATTGGTCATTTACTTAATGGATCATGTGCTGGAAGAATTGTCACATGTTTACATAAACAAAGGTACCTTCCACATGATATGCACCCTTCTACTCTGAGAATCTATCTTTTCAATTGTTCTCCAGATGCTTGGACCTCGATATGGCTCTGATAAAAACAAAATGCAATAAATTAATAAATATCACTTTGTATATAAAGATTAATTATAAGGATTTATATGAAAACTTATCAATGGAGGGCAAGTTTCAATAGATTCTTGGATGATCTTATACCAGAGTCGCTATAAGTTCACTCGGTTAGTGATTTCATTCTTTAATCTGAAAGCATTCCTAAACATTACTTCCTCCGGGTCATTTAGAATATCCTGGTTTGAACAGGGCTAATGGCTGCAGGAATGGATTGCTCAAGCCTACACTGACCTGTTTCTCAGCAACTAGTGCAGTCAGCTTCATGGCAGACCTATCTATGAAGCCTGTTACATGAGGACCTGTGCTGAATAAGCTTGGTGGATAGCATTGGATTTGAACCTTGAGAGCACCAAGATTGGCATGTCACAAGCTGAAGGCTGATGTCCACCAAATACCTCATGTGGAATCTGAGGCTTGGAGTGACAGGTACTGGAAAATGTTACCCGAAGACCAGGTTTGTGAACATGTGATCATGTTTCTGGGAGTGAGATCCACTTTGATTGGTACGCATAAATTAGGTTAGTAGGATAAGTCCCTCTGGGTAGAAAATGTGCGTTCCAGACATAAGAATGTGGAAGTGGCATGCATGAACTAGCAATCTGGTTTGGCAATGGATTTCTACATAAGTCAAATGCCCAGCTGACCCTAAAAAATGTTCTTATGAAATTTACTGTTCCTCAACAAACTTTCTCTCTGTGGTTACTTGCATGCACCAGTCAGGCTAAATACAGCAATTAAAATTGAGTATGCTTACTCATTTTTCCATTATACATTTTCAGATGTAATGCAAAATGTACTTTTATGATTACAAATGACTTTTATAAAAACAAAAACTTTTTAACTACTGAATGTATAAAATATATTGTTCAGCCCACATCAGCCTAGTTTTGATCAAAAATGGACAACTTCTGGGTTATTAGGCCTCAACAACATCACTTGCTGCTTTACGCACAAACCCAAAAAATAATGGGGATTATGGGGAGAGTTGGGGAGTGGGATTGACTTTGAATAGCTCTTTTCAAAGTGCCGGCACAGACACGATGGGCCAAATGACCTCCTTCTGTGCAGTAAAATTCTATGATTAATGGTGCTAACCCAATAATCAGCACGTCAATTTTCTTCAGTCCCAGTGTGGAAGGAGTAAACTGGCTAATTGCACACATGAACAGTGAAACTAGCTACTGTGCTTCACTAAAGTGCAAGCTGGAATGTTATACACTCCCAAACACCTAATTGTAAAAAGGCTCCACTGTATTATGATCACTACCTGTGATGCCTTAAGTTGTTTAAATAAACAGATACATTACTTAATAACAGATGGGTTTTGATGTTAAGCAGGAGTAGAAAATAAAACAGTGAATATATAGCCAATGGATTTTTAAAAAACTATTCTTAAACTTTTCATTCCTAACTGCTCCTACTGGTTTCATTATGGCCAAACGTTTCACAATCATATTTGTTATACATACTGCCTTCAGGAGTCTTTCCACTTTTCTTTGCACTCCAATCACTCCAGAAACCAGTCTTATCTCTGCTCTTGCACCGGATTTTGAAAACGTACTCAGTAAAAGGTTTTAGGTTATAAAGCATGAATGACTCTCGTTGATTTGATGAATCCTCTGGGGGAACCTGTCAAGATAGCAAAAGATATTAGTACAGTAATACTAACTGCAGGCTACTTTTTGCACTCGTGATATGTAACAAAAAGACATGTCCTCATAATTCTTTATTCCCTTGAAGTTAGAAGTTTGGGGTGACCTTATTGAGGTTTTTAAAATAATAAAGGGTTTTGATAGGGTAGACACAGAGAAACTATTTCCTCTGGTGGAGAAATCCAGAACAAGGGAGTATAATCTTAAAATTAGAGCTGGGTCAGTTTGGAGTGAAATCGGGAGGCAGTTTCTTAACTAAAGTGTAGTGGAACAACAACAAAATTACATTTATAGAGCACCTTTCACGTCGGGGGGCCATCCCAAGTCTGGAACTCTTCCTCCCAAAAAGTTGTGGTGCTGGATCAATTCACATTTGCATGACTGAGATGGATAGTTATTTGTTAGGTCAATGTCAAGGGGCAAAGGCAGGTAATTGGAGTTGAGGTACAGATCAGCCATAATCTTGTAGAATGGTGGAACAGGCTAAAGGCACAAAATGACCTACTCCTGTTTCTACTGTAGTTACAAACAGCTGAGTTTCCAACTGGAAATCCAGTATCTGCTGAGTTAGTTCATCTCAGTTCAGCAGCAGTAGATGTGAATAGCTGGCCTCAGCACTCAATGGCTAGAAGAAATGGAAAGTGAAATAGCTTTCCTAGTCCCGATTGCTACCAGATGACTTTTAATGGAAGCATACATTTTGCACTCTTGACATGTAACATTGAACATAAGATACATACAATTCTACAATTTAATAGCGCAAGCCAAATATTTAACCAATTCCCTTAAAAAGCTACTATGAATTCTACTTCAGCCATTATCTTTAGTAGAGCATTATAATTCACAAAATAACTTTGTTCGGTAAAACCTTGATAAACTGGCACAGTTGGGGGCCACTCACATTCCGGATTTCCGGAGTTTGCCGGTATTTAGAACCTACCCTAGAAATGGCTGGGAAAAAATCCAATACTCTATTATTTTGAAATCTTGCTGGTTTTAGGGAGTTGCCATCTTTTGGAATGTCGGATTATCAAGGTTTTATTGTATGTAAGAAAAATATAGTGGTATTCTGAGAAGAACTAATTTAGATACAAAAAATCTTCATTGCCTTATAATGTATTTAGAAAAACATACCCGGGATGGAACTAGCATTGTCAGTTAACATACAACTTCCATCCCCTAAAAAAGGTTACAATACATTAGCATTTTAAGTTTCTTTAATAAATTATAGTTTACCTGCATCCACTCAAAATCCACAGCTCTGTATTGGATAATGTACTTCAGCTGATAGTTTGCTAGGGTATTTGGATTTTTCCATTTTACAGTCAAGATTGTGCTGATATTTGGGGCAGATTGCACCTCAGATATCACTGGGGGATCAGGTTTTACTAAAATACAAACAACATGAATTTAGTATGGAAAATATAAAACAGTAGAGACCCATTATAACATGGTAGTTTGGATCCAACCAGAATTGTAACTGGGCTCAATCAACAGTCAGCACTTTTGTATTTACATAGAACTTTTGTCTTCACTCCATTGCTGCATCAAAACCCTAGCCTATATGCTGCCAACATGCACGTTTTGGACATTTGTGCATTACAAGGGGGTAACAATAATAATTCTTGCATTTGATGTAGCATCTAATCACGTCCTTGAGACATCACAAAGCACTTCGGAACATATTGCAAAGTAGATTGACTGTATTTTGTGGATAGGACTGTATCTGCAAAACTTCTTGGTCAGATTGCAATAGACATTCTATGGGTGGAAACTAGAAAAAAGGCAAATAGACTCATACCTCTCATAATCGCTGGGCAGTAAGCAGATTTTGCAAGCAAACCGCATTTCACCCTTGGGACCAGGGTGTGACTTGGGCAGGGGAAAGAAGAGTATTTTTTCAAGTTTAAAAAAAGGAGCTAATGCAAATTTTCTTTTTCAAAACTGTTTCTATACCTATTGATGAATAGATTGGTTAAAAATACTACATTTTCTCCTCACCCACTTAGATAAATCATAGGAATTTACAGAAAGGAAGGGGGCTATTTAGCCCACCAAATATGTTAATTCTTTATATTTAGTTTTTATCAATAAAATGAAAAAATGTAACTTGGCAGCAAAATGTAACTCAACAACATGAACTACCCCCCACAAGTTTTGACAAATTTCCTTGCAATTTGATGAAAAATATTTCCGCCATTTTCTATTGGCCGTGGTAATTACCAAAAATAGTTGTGTATCTTCCATTTCTACCAATGTTTAAGTGCTCCAAAACATTGCCCTGTATGAAGGCCATTATACCCAAGTTTACGGATGGCAGGTATAGCTGATGTTCCGATCAGATACTACAAATAAAAACAAAATCGAATAGTTCCAAATAGTAAAGTGTGCCAATTGAACAAAAATAGAGCTGGGCGGTAATGACGCCCCTACCACACTACCAGATGCCTTTGCCAGATTTCAAGAGAGCAAGGAGAATGATAACCCAAGGCAGGAACAAGGAGTTCTGTTTTTAAAAGGAGAGAAAAGAAGCAAGGCAAAGGGACTGGAAGAGAGAGGGAACAACAATAGTTGATGACTTGGGAACTGATGGTGGGTTGGAGGGAATCTGGAACAAATATTAGACTAATAATAATAATAATTATTGTATTTGATAAAGTGCTTTGAGACATCTCAAAGCCCTTCACAGAATATATTGTAAAGTGAATTGACTATGAATTTCGTAGCAAAATGCAGCAGCCAATTTCAAAACGGTCTTTGAAGGTCTGGATAAGGAAATTACTCAATCATCTGGTTCTACTGGAGCCAGTAGAACCTGACGAGGATAGGTAAAGTACATCCAGCCTAGTGTAAGCTGCCAAGCTCTGGATAGATTGGAACTTGAGAGCAGAGCTAGGAAGCCAATGTTTAAGAATATACACTTTTACATTTAAAAGATGCTAAATATACTTTGGAGGAAATGATCATTCCTGTAACAAAATGTTCACAACTTGGAGCCAACTTGGGCTTGTAAAATGGGAGCCAGTGGAGTAAGTGATGGAGAGGGAGAAGTTATAGGTGTAAATATCAATATTTGAAATGCAAGATCAAATATCTATCAAATGTTGATTATTATAATAATAGTATCACAAATATTATACACAAAAAATCATCCTTAGGAATGATGACTAGAGAAACATCAAATCACACACTGCTCAGATGTGTTTGAAAGGTCATAAAAAATACTCACTAACGTGAACTGGATCCAAAATGATGGATTGGGACTTTGCTCTGCCCAGACCATTAGTTGCCTCCACCCAGAAAATTTGATCAACATAGTAACTGATGTTTGCATAGGGAATTACACAATAGTTTTCCATATTCTTTGCTAAGCATTCTTGTTTGTCGAAGAAGTAATGTGCAGATCGATTGCTGAAAAACAGAATTTGAAATTTCAAAGGTTTTAAGATCAAGGTGTGCGCGAAGTTGGTTGGCAAGAACGTATACCAGGGCCTTTGCAAGAAACAACAATAAAATTACATTTATATAGCGCCTTTCAAGTTGGGAGTACATCCCAAGGCACTGAACAGTTAGGACGGGACCCGAGCAGGGGGGTGGGGGTGTGTGGGGGATGGGTGTGTGTGGGGGATGGGGGGGAAGGGTTGGGGTAGAGGCAGGGGGAAAGAGAGTAGGAAAGTGGGGAGTTAGGAGGGGAGCACGAGGCACAGTCGAAGAGGAAGGTCTTGAGACCAGCCTTGAAGGAGGATAGGGATGAAGCGAGGCGAAGGAATTGCGGGATGAAGTTCCAGAGTGTGGGGCAGAGAGGTTGAAAGCCAAGCCACCGATGGTGGGGCGTTTCGGGCGGGGGACATGGAGCAGGCCAGAGCCCGCTGAACGGAGCGGATGGGCAGGCTGATAGGGAGACAGCAGGTCGGAGAGATAGGCGGGGGCAAGACCATGAATGGCCTTGAAAGTGAGGACCAGGATCTTGAATTCGATCCTTTGGGGGATGTGGAGCCAGTGGAAGCGGGCGAGGGTGGGAGTGATGAGGTCACGGAGTCTAGTGCGGGAAAGTACACGAGTTGCAGAGTTCTGAATAATCTGCAAGGGAGGAGCTGGGAAGGCTGACGAGGAGAGAGTTCCCGTAGTCGAGCCTAGATGTGATGAATGCGTGGATAAGTGTTTCGGGAAAGAAAGGGCAGGTTTGAGATAGGATGGTAGTGGCTGAGGTTGGATGGATCGAGGGTAGTTTTTTTTAAAGGAGCGGGTGATGACAGAAGTTTCGAGGTGGAGTGGGACTGATCCAGATGAGAGGGACTGGTTAATGGTGTCTGTCAGCAGTGGGCAGAGGATGGGGAAGCTGGGTTTTCAGCAATTGGATGAGGAAGTGGGCTGAGGCAGCAGGTAGTGGGTTTCACTGTGGTGGTGATGGATGAGAGGAAGGAAGGAGAGATGGGGGAGAAAGAATATAGGAAGGGGCTATGGGAGGAGGTGAGGGCAGGGTGGGTGAGGGAGACATAATGGGGGTGGTGGTGACATGGGGCAGAAGGATGAGGTTAACAGGCGGATGTTATCAATTTTGGAGGTAAGGAAGTCCATGACCTATTCGCACTTGGCGTTGGATGAGATGATTGAGTGTGCTTGAGCGGGCGCATGGAGGAAGTGGTGGAGAATAGGATCTTGGGAGTGATTTTTGGCCTCCAGAATGATGTTAAGTGTAGTGTGCCGTTTTTGCTTGTGACAGGAAACGGTGGTTGCTGCGAAGATGCTCAAGCCACAGCTGGTGGTGAACTGTGAGGCCAGTTTTCTGCCACCTGCGCTTGAGCAGCCAGGTTTGAGGTTTTAGGGAGCGGAGATGACTGTTGTACCAGGAGGAATGGGTGGGTTTGGAGACGGTCCTGGATTTCAGGGGGACGAGGGAGTTGAAAAGGAGAGGCGAGCATGGAGCAGCTTGACAGGTGAAAGGCCAGAGGGACAGGAGGTATGAGGATGAGAGGGTGTTTGTGAGGGTCTTGGGGGGAAGCCTTTACCATGGGCGAAAAAGTATGATTGAGGTAAGTAGCAGAAGGGTTGTTTGTACCGCATTTGAAGCGGAAGAGGGCGCTTTGGTGGCTGCCATCAATGACCATTGTCCTGAATGGTGAGGTGCTCTGTTTATTGATGCAGACAGCCTATCTTTTAGTGTTGACTATGAAAGAGACTGAAAATGCGCCCTCAATAGTGAGGTGGCTGGATTACCGAGGTGACTGCAAACTGCGTTTCCACAATGTATATCAAGCTTGTAGAAAGGTGATCGATATCTTAAATCATTCACTAGACAACACAAATATTGTACTTACATTTGAAGCAGATAGCTCGTCGTCAAGAATGTATTTCTTCCCGGATCCCAAGAACAAGTCATATTTTTGTCATAATATGTAATACATGACAAATTTTGGGGCTTTTCTGGCGGTACTAAATTAAAGATCAAAGGCTATTTTAGAACAATTCTTAATACAAAAAACATTTGCACAAACTAGCACACAGCCCAAAGATTCATAGAACCTTGAATCTGAAAAGAAAGTCCTACTACCCATAAAAACCAAATGCTTTAAATCTTCAAAGATTCACTACTGACAACTACAATAAAAGTTTAAAACGGCTTGTGATTCATGCTTTGTCAACATTTGGGTATTTGTAGTGCATGGCACCATCTAAAATCTGTTATACTGTACACAAATTTCCTACTAATTTACATGACTTATTTACTGCAACACGGCTGTCAACTTTATTATGTATCTTCAATCTTATCCAAAACAATAAGGTACATACACAATTGCTTGGCTTTTCCCCACCTATTCAATTCTCAGAATAACACTTACGTCCTGCTCTGACAACTGTTCCAAAGGCAGTAATTACTTGATCTTCATTGAGTTGTAGATTACAGGTTAGCAGTGATGTTTCGGCTTTAGAAAAGGTCAATGTTACATTGGACACAGTTCTATTGACAACCTTATACTGAGCTTCTGGTATTTGTTTATCTTTCAATTTCCAGAAAATCCGATTTACATCCACATTTTGGTCATTGAGAATGCAGGATGCCGTTAGGTTGGATCCAAGTTCAACTGTTGGCGACTCAGGAACTATGTAGGCATTGATTGAGCTAACCAAGCTACCTATATGACAAGGAGGGGAGAGAAAGATATTTTCAGATTTTTAAAATCTAGATACAACCATAAGTAAATATGGTACCATATTTACACAAGAGAAAATGTCTATTTCCAGTTTGAATAATCATTTGACAGGTGAGTGACGTCCTGCATGCTTGCAAGCAAGATGGACCATCTTGTGCAGTGTTCCTCAGGGTTCTGTCCTCGGTCAACTCCACTTCAACCTCTCCATGCTTTCCCATGGTGACATCATCCACAAATATGGGGTCAATTACTATACGTACGCAGATGACACCCGCCTCTATGTCTCTGCCACCACCCACAATTCCAGGACTACTGGTGACCTAACAGACTGCCTGTCAGACATCAAGTCCTGGATGAGAGACAACTTTCCACAGCTGAACATCAGCAATACCGAGGCCGTCCTGATTTGCTTGTGCCACCACCTCTGCACCTCAGGCATTAGCAGCATCAACAGATGCACACACCATCTCACCAAGTCAGTCAGCGTCCTGGGTTATTTGACCCTGAACTGCCCTTTCTCTCCCATATCCGTACAATGATGAGCACTGCCTTCCACCACCCCCACAACATTGCCCAACTCTGCCACTGCCTCATCCCTCAGGATGCCCAAACCCTCATATAAGCACTTGTCATCTCCAGGCTACAGAAACTCCCCACTTGTAGGTCTCTCCAACTCTTCCATCCACAAGCTACAGATCATCCCAAACTCTGCAGATTGTGTCCTCTCCCGCACTCGGCTCCATGACACCTTCACCCCCACTGGCACCACTGACTCCCCATTCCTCAGAGGATAGAATTCAAGATCCTCATCGTCACTTTCAAGGCCCTCCATGACCTTGCCCCCTTCTACTTCTCTGACTTGCTGACCGCCTAGCAACCATTCAGCAGGCTGAACAAATTTTCGCCTAAATTTCAATTTTGCAAACTGAATTTGCTAATTTAGTTCAGTGTCCAGCATAGCACATATGCATCTTGAATTCCATCTACTACAGGTTTGAGGAATACACATACATCAGTTTGTGCAGAATAGGGCAGTGGTTCTGGAAATGTGTGTGCATTATGGCAGAGAACGGAGGTGGCCTTAGTCAAATCCTATAAGCTAGGTACAGTAAAAGCCCGTTTATCCGGCACCCTCGGGACCTGGCCCGCGTGCCAGATATTCAGACTGCCAGCTGCCAAAAACCCAACAAAAAAAACATACCATATTAATAATAGACTAAGGAATAACAGAATATTGTATGGATACTTACCAATAAAGCAATACATATTGATTACAGTCTATAAACACAGCACACAATCACAAAGCAAACTTCTACAATGGCGAACTGTGGTGTCTTAAAGTGGTACTGTCTTTTTTTCCTTTTTTTTCTTTCTTTCTCTCCCTCCTTCCCCCTCTCTCTTTCACACACACACTCAGTCAGTCTGGATCTCAATGGCTCCAAACCCAACCCCCCTCCACTCCTCTCATTTTCCACCTAAATTAATCAACTCATCCCCTCCTCTCCCCCTCGCCTTACACTCTCTTTCCACCACCGGCCCCCCCACGCTCTCTCTCCTTCTCCCACCTCACCCCCCACCAAAACAGGCAATGTATAAATCCATGATACCTTCAGACTACACAGACAATGTAATACCCGTCAGAGGGAGGGAGGGAGGGAGGGGGAGAGACAGAGACAAACAGAGACAGAGACAGACAGAGACAAAGTCAGACAGAGACAGACAGAGACAGAGGGCTGGACAGAGGGCCGGACAGACAGACAGGCCAGACAGCCAGACAGAAAGGGGGAAGAGATAGAGAGAGGAAGGAAGGAGAGGGAGAGGGAAAAAGAAAAAGAGGGAGAGAGAGAAAAAGGAGAGGGGGGGGATGGAAAACAGTGCCCCTTTAAGATGAAAAACCGGTAGGGCCACTACTGGCAGCATTCAGAACTAATCGTTCTGTACTCTCATGCAACAATCGGCTCATTAAATGCATTACCGCGATTGTGCTGGATAAGATCCGGTTATTCGAATGGGGACCTTTTTTTTAGAGGGGCCGGTTATATGGAAGTTACGGTTGATTGAGTCCCGGATAAACGGGCTTTTACTGTATTAGGCATTTTTGAAGACGGATGGAGTCGATGAGATGAAGGAATAGAGTGATAGCATGCTAGAGGGTGCCTAATCAAAGTATTATGCTGATTTTTGGATGCATACAACAACAACAACAAATTACATTTATAGAGCGCCTTTCACGTCGGGAGGACGTCCCAAGGCGCTGCACAGGAGGCGTGTGACCCGAGCTGGGAGGGGAGTGTTTGGGAAGGGGTGAAACACGAAGGGGGGGTAAAAGAGTTCGGGGTGGAACAGAAGGCACGATCGAAGAGGAAAGTCTTCAAACCGGCCTTGAAAGAGGAAAGGGAAGAGACGAAACGGAGGGATTGAGGGATTGCATTCCAAAGGGTGGGAGCGGAGAAACTGAAGGCCCGGCCTCCGATGGTGGGGCGGTTCGGGCGGGGGGCTTGGAGCAGGCCAAGTCCTGTTGAACGGATGGTCCGGGTGGGTGTGTAGGGGGAGAGTAGATTGGTTAAATAAGGTGGGGCAAGGCCGTGTAAGGCCTTGTAGGTGAGGACGAGGATCTTGAACTCGATCCTCTGGAGGATGGGGAGCCAGTGGAGACGGGCGAGGGTGGGGGTTATGTGGTCGCGGAGGCAGGTGCGGGATAGTATACGGGCTGCAGAGGTTTGGATGGCCTGCAGCCTGTGAATGGAGGAACTGGGGAGGCCGACGAGGAGAGTTTCCGTAGTCCAGCCGTGAGGTGATGTATGCATGCACGAGTGTTTCGGCAGCGCGGGGGGTAAGATAGTTGCGGAAAATAGATAGTTGCATACATCACATTGCCTCCCACTTTTCACCAAATTTATCGTTTAAGTCAAATTTGCCTTCCTCCCCTCCCCGTGCAGACATTTTAATTAATGAATAAAATATCTATCAAACATTATCCTGTATGGTTTCATTTATACAGTAAATTAATTAAGTCATAAACACCTCTGATATGTGTGCAAGGGCATTACAAAATTGCTAAGTATCAAAAACTGTATCATACAATCACAAATTGAAAATCCGCACTCAATTCTTATTTACTTACCAAATGATATGTTCAGCTGAAGGTATAGACATATGATCAACCATAACCATCTCCACTGGCCAAACATGTCTCTCGCTGTCACTGAAAAATAAGAGTTTTTTTTAAACTAAAAAAACTTTTTAAAATTCAATATATTTTAAACATTAGCCAAATAAATCACAACAAACACAGCAGTATAGAATCAATACAATAACAAAAAAAAACACCAGCATAGGAGAAGCAGTGGAAGACTCTGTCGCGTGTGAAGGGCGCTATATAAATGTAAGTTGTTGGTTTTGTTGGCATAGGTTTGAGCTCCCATTTCTCCGGAATGCTCCTGACCTCAGCTGTATTCGTCAGTGATAATGTTTGCTGTAACTGCATCATGGAGTTGTTAGACAATGCATTTTTGGAGGGGGTGGGAGAGAGAATGGAATTAAAATACTGTAAACGCCATTCATTATTTTAGCTCAGGTGTCATCAATGGTTGAAGAGTGATAATATTGGGAGACTTGAAGCAATATGCCCATCAATATTCTAGGCTGAAAATATATCGATCAGAACCAACAGATGAACAACGGTAAGCAGGAAGCAAAGCATGGGTTTCTCAGTCATCGTGAAGGCAAACAAACCTAATTATATATTAGGATTGTAAATATTTTTCAAAATAATAATACACAATATTCTAAAGCTGATTGAATCACTAGTGAGAGCACATTTGAAATATTGTATGGAATTTTAGGCACATACATACAAACGAACATTGGTGTATTAATGTGAGACAAACACTCGCAGGCTTAATTTATGACGAAACTCTCAAAGGTGGAAGAAAAGATGATTTATAAAATGGGAAGGGGAATGAACAGCAATTCTAAAGAAACTACTGAATTGAGTGATGAAAGAGAACAGTTTTAAAATTACAGTATCAAATGCTTGCATTTTCCCCAGGTCAGTGTTCAAATAGACTCCAAATGAAAATAGTTAATAATAATAATCCTTGCCTTTTATATAATGCTTATAGCATCAAGAACATCTCAAAGTGCTTCAGAGAATTGCAGTGCATTTGTAGGCAATTTCCACACTGCCCCATAAAAAGTCTCAAAGTGAATGGGCAGTTTATCTGAAGTAGTATTTGATTTAGGATTCAGGGAGTATTTACACAGACCGTTCTGTGGAAGGAAGAGCTTCAATGGGCCAAAAGGCCCTTTCATGTTGCATGCTTTTTCGTAGATTATGAGCAAACAATATCCCCCATTGATAAATCTAAGAATTTTACAAATCTTCCTGATTTCAAAAAAATCTGAACTAAGCTTTAAAATAACGCTAAGATAAAAAATGAAAATAAGCAGTAGATGTGTGTAATTGTCTGGGTTATGTAACTTTCTTTCAGTTTTTTTCAGTTTCTAAACTATTAACTGCCAACCGGACAACAAACATGTAATGCAATCCAGCTGCATGTGTCTTCTTACAACACAGTTAGTTTCAGTTCCTGAAAGAGAGCTTGTCCATGAAAGTTGTCTTTTAAAAACTCTTTATTTGGAGCTGAAACGTATGCAACTTGCACTGCAAAATATGTTATGATTAGCAACATTAAAGCAATATTTTAAATTTATTAATAATTCTTACATTTGGTAGGGCATGTTTCACATTGGGAGAATAATACTTGAGTACTTTAGCAAGCAACTTATTTTTTATAAAGTCAACCTAAAATATAACTTATGCAGATTACAAAGTGTCCTCAAGTACAATCATAGAATCACAGGATTATACAACACAGAAAGAGGCCATTCGGCCAATCTCGGCTGTGCTGGCTCTTGGAAAAGAGCTATCCAAATTAATCCTCGTTCCCTGCTCTCCCCTGCAAACTTGTCCTCTCCAAATAATTATTTACTTCTCTCTCAAAAGTTGTTATCTCCGACCGTGCTTAGAGCCACCTACCCCCCTCCCCTCAGCTCAGAATCAGGCTCTGCCATAATTTTGCCCACAAATATACAATCAATTCACTTTATTCTGTAAGCGCTTTGAGACGTTGATAAAATGTGAAAAGCGTTATATCAAATGCAAGGATTATTATTGTTATTAAGTGCCCTGAGATACTACCCTGCGTGGAGGACACTATGTAAGTGCAAGTTGTTGCTGTTATTATCAAATGGGCTTCTATCACCCTTTCAGTCAATACATTCCAGATCCGAACAACTCGCTAACTCCTTTGCATCCTCTCTAATGCCTTGACATCCTTCCGAAAGTGTGGTGCCCAGAATTGAACCCAGTACAGGTAGACCTTGCTTAACATTGCTTCAGTGAATGTTGTTTCCTTATTACGTTGCTGATACATAGGGAAACATATATTCATTTAATTTTGCAACGTGTGCTATTATGTTGTTTGTGCGGGTGGAAACAAACTACTTTGGGTAGTGTAGGTACATAGTCGCTGAACGTCCGATATTCTTGCATCACTTAGCATTTATCTAAATTAAACTTCACCTGCCACGTGTCTGCCCATTTTACAAACTCTTGCAGTCTGCTAAAACCTCTTCACTGTTGACTGCTTTTCCTAGCTTAGTATCATCTACAAACTTGGAAATTGTACTCCCTATACCCAAGCTAGTCACTTATTTAGATCAAAAACAATAGTGCCCCTATACCGACCCCTGCGGGCACCACTGCACATTTCCCTCTAGTCAGAAAAACAACCATTCACTGCTGCTATCTTACCCCCCGCGCTGCCGAAACACTCGTGCACGCGTACATCACCTCACGGCTGGATTACGGAAATTCTCTCCTAGTCGGCCTCCCCAGTTCCTCCATTCATAGGCTGCAGGCCATCCAAAACTCTGCAGCCCGTGTACTATCCCGCACCCGCCTCCGTGACCACATAACCCCCACCCTTGCCCGTCTCCACTGGCTCCCCATCCTCCAGAGGATCGAATTTAAGATCCTCGTCCTCACCTACAAGGCCTTACACGGCCTTGCCCCATCCTACCTATCCGATCTACTCTCCCCCTACACGCCCACCTGGACCCTCCGTTCAACAGGACTTGGCCTGCTCCAAGCTCCCCGCCCGAACTGCCCCACCATCGGAGGCCGGGCCTTCAGTTTCTCCGCTCCCACCTTATGGAATGCCATCCCTCAATCCCTCCGTTTCGCCTCTTCCCTTTCCTCTTTCAAGGCCGATTTGAAGACTTTCCTCTTCGATCGTGCCTTTTGTTCCACCCCGAACTCTTTTACCTCCCCTTCGTGTTTCATCCCTTCCCAAACACTCCCCTCCCAGCTCGGGTCACACGCCTCTTGTTTAGCGCCTTGGGACGTCCTCCCGACGTGAAAGGTGCTATATAAATGTAAATTGTTGTTGTTGTCGTTGCTTTCTGCTTCTGTCTCCATGCTGCTACTGTCCCTTTAATGCATGGGCTTCTATTTTGCTTACGCCTCTTATGTGGCACTTTATAAAACTCATTTTGAAAATTTATAGGTTACTTCTCAGATGCAATGCAAACACTAGAATTTGAGTTGTAAATTTTAATTAATTTAGTGAAAATAAAATTGACATTTTATCATTTTAAGTAAGAGGAAGTATTATTCATTTCCTTGCATGGGGAAAAATAAAAGCTTTGCTCAACCTCAGAACACATCAAAATTACATTGTCATTTCCTATGCCCGTCAGTATCAACCTCCCTTTGATTTTCCAAGGTTCAACTGAATGTGTAGAGATAAGAGAAAATTCTACAGCCCATTTCCACATGCCGCTGAAGAAGGAACAAAGAACCAAATCTTCTGATACTCAGATTACAAGATTTCTTGGATGTCAGTCAATTTTTGCGTAATAATGTAAAAAAGAGTGGGCTAACTTGAAATTGATTTTTTTAAAGCTATATGTAACAATTTAAATGCATCTTAGGTCTCTCTTATTTGAAACACAAACTATACATACACACTTTCCCTGTACTTCATTGCCTGGGGAATCGGATGAAGGCAAAATATTGTTCCATACTGACATTAGCTTGAAAGCAAGCCTTTCAAAATAATTGCAAACTGAACATTGGCATCCATCCTATTTGTGTTATTGAAATTATCAAATCAAATATTGACACTCTTTTTATAGATATGCAGAAACACATAGCATCCAAAATAGACAAGAGTTAATACTAACTCATGTTATAACAGTTTTTCTATTTTGAAGTCGGTATTTCAGGTTGGTTCCACCAATACCTTTCCCTTTATCAACCTAGAAAATAATTGTTCTTGAAATAATATTTACAAATGGATTAGCAGAACATCAAGAGTTAGGGCTTGCTGGTTCAAACGTGTGCACCATGCTTGCGAGTGACCAGACAGGGATCCTTGCATGTCCCCTATACATAAATGTAAATTCCCACAAACATTTTTTCACCGGAGACGCAACCTGCTTTTACCATTGATAAGAAGAGGACAAAGCCACCATATCTTTAAGCATTATTTAAAAGCATGTATTTCGGAAAGTGCCCCACACAACAAAAATCTCCAAACCTCCTTATATAACCAAGTATCTTCCCTCAACCAAGAAGATTTTCTTTGACGAAATTGCTGGATATTCAAAAAAAATCAGCACAATTTATTCAACCCCTGACATTTGTATTGCTACAATTACCTGGCAATTTTACAATTTGTTCAGAATCAATCTGAAATGGATTCAAAACCAGTTTCTTTGTCATATTTAACACATTTCATACATCAAAAGCTACTAACTATATTGGAACATAAAACAGGTTTGCAAGCGTCTCCATCTATAGAAGGCTAAACGGTAAAGAAAAACTTCTGTAAGTCATTTTGAAGTACCATACAAAATCTTCATAATTTCATACCGTTTCCAGTACCCATAGTTTTCAAACGCTCTTTAATCCGCTTGCAAAAAATACCACAGGACAAACTGAGTAACACAAGAATGCAATTTCCCAAAGGTACACAATGAACCCAAGTCACATCCTCATCTATTTTAAAGCAGAAAGTAGTTGCGTCATGTCCCTTTAGCCTATGCAGACTTCCTATGTTTTTAAAACCGAATAAAATTATCTCTGTTTTACTTTTAATTCACAAGACTCAATACTTCAAATGAAATGTATTACTGTGTTTGATATTGCAAACTTGATACAACCTTGATCTTTAAAGACTGAGTTGAAGAAACCAGTACTGTGCGGATTTCTCATATAAATAAACTAAATGACATATTAAATGAGTAATTCTGACTAATTTAACACAAAAACACGAAAAAGGAAATTATCATTGTATTCAAAGTCAATATGCGATTTTAAATACTAGTTCAAAATGAAACCACTAAATGGCACCAACTTTAAATTCAAACTATGAGTATTGGAATACATGCTAAAATCAATTTTAAATGTTGTGCTTCAAGCCATTTTCATTGCACACTTTCTACCCTCTTTCCATTCACAATTTTCTTTGTACAGTAGAAGCCTGTTTATCCGTGACTCAATGAACCAGCAATTCCATATAACAGGCACGCCAAACAAAAGTCCCCATTCGATAAACCGGAACAATAGCGGTGGAGCATTTGTAAATGCATAAATAATAACATAATAACAGAATATTGTATTGGTACTTATTGTTAAACTACTCTCTTGTGCTTCTCACCTTTGCTGGTAGATGCTGCGCTTGAAGCCATGATGCTGCAGTTGAGGTTTATAGTCCAGCGATTCTTTTTAAAATGGAGCACGCCAAGTGTGTCTCTCTATGTGTTTGTAAGTCTATGTCAGTGTGTGTTTGTGAGTCTCTCTTTGCCTGTGAGTGAGCGCGTGTCACTCTCTGTGTACGAGGCTGCGATTCTGAGAGCTCTTGTAGTCTTGCTGGTGCCTCCATTCACCCCCAATAAAAGGCCAGCCAGTTCCAGTACCGTAAATCTCCGCGTATAAGGCGCACTTTTTTTCACGTGGGAAGATCTCGAAAGTTGGGGGTGCGCCCTATACGCAGGAACAAGAAATTTTGAGCCTCGGAAATACAGTAAACAGGAGGGGCGGCCGGCGCACTGTCAGCCGGGGCTTGGTCAGTGTCCGGCGGGGGTTGGGGGGAGCGGGTGATGGGGCTTCGGCCTCGGCCGCCCGGGCAGCAGCAGCAGCAGCGGACTTCAGTGCTGTGCTTGCTGCCTGCCTTCTGCCGAACCCAGTCTGCCTCCCTCCCTCCCTCTCCTGCCTCCCTCCCTCCCTCCCTCCCTCCCTCCCTCTCTCTCTCTCTCTGCCTACCTCTCTCCTTCTCTCTCTCTCCCTCCCTCCCTGGCTGCCTGCCTGCCTCCCTCCCTCCCTCCCTCCCTCCCTCCCTCCCTCTCTCCCTCCCTGTCTGCCTGCCTCTCTCTCCCTGCCTGCCTCCCTCCCTGCCTGCCTCCCTCCCTCCCTCCCTCCCTCCCTCCCTCCCTGCCTGCCCTGCCTGCCTCCCTCCCTCCCTGCCTTGCCTTGCCTTGCCTGCCTGCCTCCCTTCCTGCCTGCCTGTCTCCCTCTCTCCCTCCCTGGCTGCCTGCCTCCCTCTCTCCTGCCTCCCTCCCTTCTGCCGGCAATATCATCGAAAATGCTTCCGTTTTTTTCACCAAGAAAAGGTCAAAAATGGGGGGTGCGCCTTATACGCGGGTATTTACGGTAATAAAAAAAATTTCAACAATCTTGTATTATTTCCTCATGTTTATTTTTTAATATATCAACAAAGTGAAAAAATGTACCTTGGCAGTAAAATGTATCTCAGTCAACTCCTGGCCATTTTCTGCAAAGTACCGTATGTCAAAAATTTCCATGCAATTTTTGGTAAATATATCCATATTTTTCTGGTGGCCCAGCTAATAAAATGGATACCATGTGGACCTGCAGATAGGTCTTTGCCTGTCTGTAATTATAATTGTTGTGTTTGATATAGCCCCTTATCATGTCTTCGAGACGTCTCAAAGCGCTTCACAAAATACTGTAAAGTGAATTGACTGTATATGTGAGTGAAACGCGGCAGCCAATTACCACAGCAGTGTCCCAAACTACCCTACTATGTGCAGGATGGGTCAATGGACAACCTAACCCACCTATTTGTACGAGTAGGTTGAGTTGCACATTGCAACAATACACAATCTAACCTACTCACACTAGTAGGTTTGCATTTTGCAAAGGCACTGGCTTTTTGAGTACACGTGTATGATAAAATAAGTTGGGATTTTATGGATTCCAACTCCTGCGGGCTCTATATAATATTTACATTATATAAAAATGTACGTTTCTCGACTCTAGTGCCAGCAGAGGCTCTCAAAGCATAAGCAGGTATTCCTGCTTACCGCAGAAACAGAAAATAAGACAAGTCTACTATTTTACAGAATTAAAGGACCTGAAATTACTTGTGTTCTTGAACCTCAAAAACCACTTTTAGATTCATAGATTCATAGAATTTTACGGCACAAAAGGAGGCCATTCGGCCCATCTAGTCTGTGCCAGCTCTTTGAAAAGAGCGATTCAATCCCACTGCCCTGCCCGCTCCCCATAGCCTAATAGACCTGTTCTCCCTAAATAAAGATCTAATTCCCTTTTAAAAGTTGTTATCGAATCAGCCTCCACCACCTTTTCAGGCAATGCATTCCAGATTCGAACAACTCGCTGAGTGAAAACATTTCTCCTCAGCTCCCCTCTACTTCGCCTTGAAACTATTTTAAATCTGTGTCCACGAGTCACAGATTCGCCCACGAGTGGAAATAGTTTTTCTCTATTTGCCCTGTCGAAACCCCTCATGATCTTATAAACCTCTATTAGGTCTCCCCTCAATTCTTTCAAATTTTAGATGAAGCAGAATGACTTTCCTGCCTTTTTTCCCCCTGCCTCGACCCCTCCCCTTTTGCTTCTTTACCCCCTTTTGCCCCTAGTCCCACTTCCGTGACTGATTGTGGGACACTGCTGTGCGCAATTTGGCTGCCATGTTTCGCCCACTAATACAGTTACTTTTCCTACTATGCTTTATCCTGCCCTGATCCTTCCCACCCTGCTCTTGTCCTACCTGACTGTACAGCGCCTTGGGATGTCCTCTCGACGTGAAAGGCGCTATATAAATGTACGTTTTGTTTGTTTGTTTGTTTGTTGTCTTGTTAATCTCCAAAACACTGAGCACTCAGACTCTAACCCCATGACTATTGCCAAAATCCTCTTTCATACCTTCATCAATTTAAAAAGCACTTTTCTAATGCTCAACTTTTCTAGCTCCCTGGATACATGCTCAAACAACTAACCCACAACAATCTTCTTGAACTCTCCTAACTTCAAAACGCTCTTAAATATACATCTATTTAAATGTGCTTTTGGTCAACATTGCCAACATTTCCCCGCATATAATAATAGTTGTTGTTTGGCAGGAATAGAAAGTGCACCATTTGCTTTATGATGCAGGTCAAAAAATTATACGTAAGCCTATCCTCATCAGACGACCCTACAGTCAAGTACAATATAGATCATCTATTTCTCTTGCAGTTTTTTCTAATTCTGTTAGCGATATCATCTATCCTTACAGACAATGATTAGCATGAAATTGGAATCCCTATGCTATAGGGAAAACCTGTTAGTTCACTAGGGAAAGCGGTTTGGTAAGTCAAGATAGAAAAGTGGGAAATGGATTTGGAACATTATAGATTCTGATTCACAACATTTTTACTGGAAGTCTAATAATAATAACTGTTGCAATTGATAGAGCGCTTTTCAGGTGTTCGAGGGATTATTATCGGGCACATGGAGTAAGGAAACTTGCCCAAGGTGTCGCCCTGCTTGGAATCCAACCCAGATCTCTTTCGTCTGCAAGGTATGTGCTGTAACCAGTGAGCTACAGAACACCACATAGCTACAGGACTTCACACCTAGAGCTCTTAAGCACATCAAGTAAAAAAAAGTGCTACCTGCCTTTTGTTAATTAGTGGGGTTGAGAAAAGGAAACATTTACTATATGAAATGTTCACTGAGCTCTTAATTTTCATGTTTACCATGTCACAAAGAGCTGCCCAATTTAAAACATTTTAATGAGTAACAAATTACAGTACATTGGTTATAAATAAGAAGCAAGTGTAAATGTTACATCAAAAAGATTTATTGCCAGCTAACACGTTTCAAAATTGTAAAATTCCTCTCCAAATACAAAAGCTTGAATTTCACTTGGATTTCTTTATCTGAATTTATCATAACAACAACAAAATTGCACTTATATAACCAGACCATCTTGTTTAGAATCTCTATTTCATTATACTAAAGTGAACAAAGCTTTAGTAGTTTTGATTCCAATTTTGTTTTGTTTATCAGCTGAGAGTCTGACACATTTGGAAACCCAGCACTATGTTTAAGCATATCCAAACAACAACTTGGATTTATATAGCGCCCCCCCACACCAGATGGCGTCTCAGAGCGCTTCACAATAATGAATCTCGGGGCAGAGCCAGGGGAAGAGGGAAAAGGGTGACCAAAAGTAGGGTCGAAAAAAAATGTCTTATGTATGAACTGAAAGTAGGCAGAGGGGGCGAGGCGAAGGGAGTTCTAGAGCCTTGGGATGTAGTGGCTGAGGGCACGGACGCTGATGGAATGAACGATTCAGGAGATAAGGAGGAGGCCTGACCCGGTAGAGTGAAGGCAACAGGTACTGTTATGAGGAGAGAGGGGGTCAGAGAGGTAGGGGGGTGTAGAGGAGTGGAGGTCGGGTAGGTGGAGGAGGTGAGAACCGTGCGATTGAAGATGTTGATGAGAGCCAATGAATATGGCTTCCATCTTGTCAACATTTAGCTGAAGGAAATTCATGCTCATCCAGCTCCTGATGACTGACAGGCAGGCTGACAGAACATCAGGGGACTGGGGGTCGCAAAGTGAGGTGGAATGGGGCGGCAGAATTCTGGATGACCTGGATTTTATGAATGGTAGCGGAGGAGAAACCAGCGAGGAGGGCATTGGAATATTCCAGCCGAGAGCTGAGTTCTACATCTGTATGACACATGCAATTTCCATCTGTATGGAATGGGGTATGTTTTGACTAACCAGAGGGCACACCTCCTTATTCCACACACCTAATAATCAAAACATGTATAAATTGGTCATTTCAATCTACGACTGTTTGTAAGACACTGCAGTGCGCAATTGGCTGCTGAGTTTCGTCCACAAATATACAGTCAATTCTCTATACAGTATATTCTGTGAAGCACTTTGAGACGTCTAAAAACATGAAAAGCGCTATAACAAATGCAAGCATTATTATTATTGCAGGCCTGATGCAAAAACTGTTTACAGAAATATACTGTAAAGTGAATTGACTGCATATTTGTGGGAGATACGCAGGAGCCAATTGCACACATCAGTTTCCACAAACAGTCGTGGATTGAAATGAACAATTTTATTATAGGTTTTTGGGGGACAGATTATTATTAGGTGTGCGGAGTAAGGAAACTTGCCCAAAGTTTCACTCTGACCTGCCTGGATGCGAAACACAGGTTGCACACTTGTATGACGAGTGCTCCAGCCACTGAGCTGCAGGAGTTCAAGGCATTTTGAAAGTCTTTTTATCATCAACAATTCAATTCACATTTTCAAGAGAGCTCAGTGTCATAGGAAAGTACTCATTTACCTGAAGAAAATTCTAAACATATTTCAAACTATAAAGATACAAATAAATATTGTATATTATATATATGCAAAGACATATTAGGGATATCAGGTAGAACAACAACAACAACAACAATTTACATTTATAGAGCGCCTTTCACATCGGGAGGACGTCCCAAGGCGCTGCACAGGAGGCGTGTGACCCGAGCTGGGAGGGGAGTGTTTGGGAAGGGGTGAAACACGAAGGGGAGGTAAAAGAGTTTGGGGTGGAACAAAAGGCACGATCGAAGAGGAAAGTCTTCAAACCGGCCTTGAAAGAGGAAAGGGAAGAGACGAAACGGAGGGATTGAGGGATGGCATTCCATAAGGTGGGAGCGGAGAAACTGAAGGCCTGGCCTCCGATGGTGGGGCGGTTCGGGCGGGGGGCTTGGAGCAGGCCAAGTCCTGTTGAACGGAGGTGGGCGTGTAGGGGGAGAGTAGATCGGTTAAGTAGGATGGGGCAAGTCCGTGTAAGGCCTTGTAGGTGAGGACGAGGATCTTAAACTCGATCCTCTGGAGGATGGGGAGCCAGTGGAGACGGGCGAGGGTGGAGGTTATGTGGTCGCGGAGGCGGGTGCCGGATAGAACAGCTCCATATCAGGGATTAAAAAATCCAAATACAGTAAAAGCCCATTTATCCGGCACCCTCAGGACCTGGTCAGTGCCGGTTAAAGTGCCTGCTGGATATTCGGCCGAAAATGCAAAAAAAGCAAATTATTTTTTAAAAAAACGTAGCATATTAATAATAGACTAAATAATCATTTATATAATATAATAATATATAAATAATAATACTTTTATACACAGCGACCAGGCAGTTCAGAGAGATCTTTAAACTAGTGCGAAAGTTACACGTCTGAATGACACTGTTCTCATTGGGGGCAGAAAGCTTGTGTTATTGAGAAAGCAGAGAGTCAGTTCAGTTAACTTTCTTTCCAAAAAGCCTTCTGTGTATGTGTGTGCACTAACTTGAAACACTGCACTCTGTAAAATGAGCAGATCAGGCATTGCAGGAATGAGTTTTTTAAAGTAAAATAAAAGCCAATGCATTGATCTGCAAGCTTTATTCAGGGTGGATGTGTTTTGTTGCTTTGTGGCTACTCTCATTTTCCATCCAAATTAATCAACTCACCATCTCTCTCTGCCTCTCTACTGCTGTGCACCGGCAGCATTCTGAGGTAGCGCCACCTTCAGGCACTTAGTAGCAGCATTCCAAAATACTGACGCGAAGGGATACCGGATAAATTCTGGTTATTCGACTGGGGACCTTTTTTTTTTGCGGTGCAGTTAAACGGAAGTTACGGTTGATCAGGTCACGGATAAACGGGTTTTTACTGTATATTCCAATAGAAATACAGGGACATCATTCATAGAATAAATTCAGGATTCAGATGTTTCAGGAATACTACTGTCATTCCCAGAGGAAAATATTATAAAGGCGCAAAATTTCTAGAGGCTTTTCACACTTAATTAGAGTATACCAATGAGGAGAAAACTAGAAAAATAATTTAATATTTTATTTGTATAAAAAACAAAAATAACCTGCAGGGCATATTAATACCTACATGACACCCAAATCATTAAGATTGAGAAGTTCTGTTTGCAGCTTCATAATAAACCAAGTTTGGGTTACTTAACAAATAAACAATAAATAGTGAAATATTACTCCTGCTTTTTGGCAAAACAAGGGGGAAGCATCAGATAGTTCATCACGAAAAGGATTAAAATGGAAGATAGAAAAAATATATCAAACTGGTTTACTGGAATATGGAATGCTTGGCATCAGTTAGCAAATCTTATTTGAAAGAATTCAAACATTTTAACATGTTATTTTAAGACTCATACTGCAATGCAATTCTGTGCAAGGAATTTGTGGGTGAAACTGTAAAATTAGTTTAGTGTTCTCTAGGGTCCGGCGATATATCGATTATATCCGATATAATTTTCATATCGATATGCCAATATAGGCATTTAAAAAATATTGATATATCGAAAAAATCGGAATGAGCGCGCACTGAACTATAAGACCCAGAATGCTCATCTCTATACACAATGCACAGACGGAGGTGCAAGCCGCTATATTGTATTCATAGTCCTCGAATACAATATACAGGTATGCAAGGAGTGAGGGGGGAGAGGAGGTGGGGGGGGGGAGAGACGGGGGGGGGGATGTGATAATATACAGATAGATAGAGAGATAGAGAGATAGAGAGATAGAGAGATAGAGAGATAGAGAGATAGATAGATAGATAGATAGATAGATAGATAGATAGATAGATAGATAGATAGATAGATAGATAGATAGATAGATAGATAGATAGATAGATAGAGAGATAGAGAGATAGAGAGATAGAGAGATAGACAGAGAGATAGATAGAGAGATAGATAGAGAGATGGGGGGGGCGCGGGTGTAAGAGAGGAGAGAGACACAGAGACACAGACAGAAAAACACAGAGATGGAGAGAGTGAATGTGAGAGACACAGAAAGAGATATTTACCTCCTGAGGAGATAGGCCCCGAATGCGCGCGCACCCCGAATGCGCGTGCTATGCGCATATGCGCAGTACGAAAACCCCGAAAATATCGATATTTCGGTATATCTCGATATGAGCCCATTGATATATCTAAATCGGAAAATTTCCATATCGACGGACCCTACTGAAGAGCTTTGGTCAGACTCCATCTGGAGTACTGTATTTAGTTTTGGTCACCGCATCTTAGGAAGGATATATTGGCTATGTCTTGAAAATGCATTGTTCCTGAATTTAGTGCACAATTTAGAGTATAAAAAATTTGAAAGACAGTGCAGATTCTCCTGAATGATACCAGGATTTAAAGCGTTAAATTATGAGGACATGTTGCCTAAAATTGGTCTTATTCCATTAAGTTTGATAGGTGACCTAATTGAGATTTATAAAATAAAGGGATTTGATAGGGTAGATATAGTGAAACTATTTGGAATGAATTGAAGTTGATATACAGATCAGGACTGATCTTATAAAATGGTGGAACAGACTCGAGGGGCTGAACGATCTGCTACTGTTTCTATGCCTCACCCTTTCCCCCATACCCCCTTGTCTTGTATCCAAGTATAAATCTATCTCTATTGATTCCACCTCTACAGTTTTCAGGGACAAAGCAATCCACATCACTACAGCCCTCTGTGAGAAGAAATTCTTCCTAACCTCAGTTCAAAGTGACTTGGCTTTGATTTGTAAGGTTTACTGCCTGAAAAGATACATCCTCTGTGCTGGGCTCTGTGCCGTGTCAATGTCATGAACAACATATTTTCTATCTGTGACTAGGGCTCTCTCTGCCTCCTCGATCTCTCTACTGCAGTCGACACCTCAACCTCCTCCACTTCCTTTCCTCCTTTATCCAGCTTAGTGAGACCCCACTTGAATGGTTCAAGTCCTACTTAACCAACTGCCTCCATTTCATCTCGGCAAATGGTTTCTCTTTGCTCCCGCCACCCAGTCACCTGTGGAGTTTCCCAGGGCTCCACCCTTGATCCTCTCCTCTTCTTTTCCTTATCTATATAATCCTTCTGAGCAATATCATTCACAGACATGGGGTAAACTTCCACATGTATGAGGATGACACACAAATCTACTTGGCCTTCTCCAGTAGCAACTCCAGATTGGTCAAATCTATCAGCTTCTCCAGCAGACATTTGGGCTTGGATGAGTGCATATTTAATGCAGCTGAACGTGGACGATACGGAAGCCATACTCTTTGGTCCCATCAACGTCTTCACTCCTGAGGCTCTAAACTGCTCAACCTCACTGGGCTCTCCATCAGACTCCCCGAAGCAATGAGGTATCTAGGTGTCCTTCCTCCCCTACATCCAGTACCTAACTTCCGCCTCCACCACATTGCCCATCTTCGACCATACCCCAATTGCAGTCGTAACCCTTGTTTATGCGTCCATCACCTCCCAGTTGGATTACTCCAATTCTCTCCTTGCCAATCTTCTCAGCTCCACCATTCTAAAGATCCAACTCAGTCAGACGTCTGCCGTCCACATACTTACCTGGATCAAGCTTCGTACCGACATCTGACCAGTTCTGGCTAGGCTCCACTATCTCCCCATCACTGAACAGATTGATTGACTTCAAGATTCTCACACTTGTGTTCAAATCCTTTCATTCTCTGGCACCTCCCTAACCGTCCGACCTCCTCATTCCCCCAATCCACTTCCAGTGCCTCCGATCGAATGACACCGGCCTCCTGCTCATCCCTCACACCCTCCGCCCCACCACTGGAGGTTGGCCTTTCAGTCTGTGAGCCCCACCAAACTCTCTAACACTCTCCCTCAATCTCCCCTTTTTCAAGTCCCACCTGAAACTCTCCTCTTCAATCATGCTTAGAGCTTGGAGTCAGATCATTACACACCCTGAGATGCTGATATAACTGCAAGTTGTTGTTGTTGTTGGAATTTGAGATTACCCTTCATTTTACAGGCAGAGAAATCAGTATCATAGTTAATATCTAGATGTCCAGCAACAAATTCAACTTGTATTTGTTATAGCTTCCATCATGCAGGAGAATGCTTCAGATATAATAAGCAGAATGACTCAACCCATTTCAGGTTGCATTCATTATTATGGAAATTTGAAACTACTTTCAATCAATTTAAAAATAGCAAAGGATAATCCAGTCTATCCAATGCAGAATTAAGATCTTTTTCTCATCTCGCCTGGAAGCGCCAATTTATGTGCATCAATGATTCGAAGATTACCAGCAGAGTTTCAGCAACCCTCTCCTGCTTTTCAATAAAGAAAATTACAGAATGTTAAATGATGTTGACTCACATGGCATTCTCCAGCGCGATTGAAAACAAACAGGATCAGGATACCTATCTCTCCTACCTTCTTCCTCCCTCCTTCCAATTCAATCCGAATTCAAACCTGTCCATTGTTCCTACTGAAATTAGCTAACAAGGCATTGGAAAGGGTACAACGAAGATTTACTAGGATGGTGCCAGGATTGAGGGACTTCAGCTATGAGGAGAGGCTAGATAGGCTAGGGTTATTCTCTCTGGAGCAGAGAAGATTGAGGGGAGACCTAATAGAGGTTTATAAGATCATGAGGGGTTTCGACAGGGCAAATAGAGAAAAACTATTTCCACTCGTGGGTGAATCTGTGACTCGTGGTCACAGATTTAAAATAGTTTCAAGGCGCAGTAGAGGGGAGCTGAGGAGAAATTTTTTCACTCAGCGAGTTGTTCGAATCTGGAATGCATTGCCTGAAAAGGTGGTGGAGGCTGATTCGATAACAACTTTTAAAAGGGAATTAGATCTTTATTTAGGAAGAACGGGTCTATTAGGCTATGGGGAGCGGGCAGGGCAATGGGATTGAATCGCTCTTTTCAAAGAGCCGGCACAGACTGGATGGGCCGAATGGCCTCCTTTTGTGCCGTAAAATTCTATGATTCTATGATTCTAAGCCAAAACCAAGATCGCATCTGAGATCTTTCTAGAGTACGTGACTCAGCATAAGCATGCCACAAGCAGAGCCTTGGCATAATAAATCACCTTAAAAAAATAAAAATGGCTGCAGCAATCATCTTAGTGAAGGCTTTATTTTATAATAATAATCCTTGCATTTGATATAGCGCTTTTCACGTCTAGACGTTACAGAATACACAGCAATTGACTGTACTATATATTTGTGAGCAAAACACGGCAGACGATTGCGCACAGCAGCATCCCACAAACATTGAAATAACAATTTGTTTTTATTGTTGCGTTTTTAAGAGAATATTATTATTGGGCTTGTGGAGTAAGGAAACGTGCCGCTGGTTTCACACTGACTTGCATGCATTCGAACACAGGTCTCACGCTTGCAATCACTGAGCTACAGGAATCCTTTGGCAAATAAATGCCTGCAAAATACCACATAAGGTATATATATATACATCCATATATATATATATATACATCCATATATGTATATATACATACATATATATAAAGCCTCTTGTTTACATTTGCCTGAATAATATTGGAATCTATAAAGTGGGTCAAGTGGTGCACACTACATCGAACTAATTTATTATAAAAGCAGAAACAATTTATATTTGTACAGGTCCTTTCACATCTGAAAACCTTCTAAAGCTCTTTGCACAGCTGACAGGATCATTTTCATATTTCAAAAATTATGATAATTGAAAACAGATTAGTGGGGAGAAAGTACAACCAGTCAGGCTTCGACTGCATCCAAAATGCAATCCATCTAACCACAACCCAGTTTAAAATTTGATATCAGATTACAATTCTAACCCACAATTTAGTAGCTTAGTCTCTGGTTAAAAAAAAGCCAAAAAAAAGGACGTCATCCAACAACAAAATTACATTTATCGAGCGCCTTTCACGTCGGGAGGACGTCCCAAGGCGCTGAGGAAATCCAAGTTGCCTCGGAAGATAAATACAGTACTGTAGTTCATTCCTGTCTTTAAGTGGGTTCTAGGAGCAGAGAAAACTTTTCATTTTCAATTCCTTCACCAGACTGAGCCGACATGGATGAGAAAGCGCCAGAACATTAACAGTAAAAGGTCCAAAGGCCTGAATAAGGTCTGTGCCAAGACCCCGGGAGCTTGGGGAAAAGCACTTTAAATGCTTATGGGGGGGGGGGGGGGGGGGGGGGAGTAAGAGAAAGTAACAATAACGGTCATTAGTATGTGTGGGGGGGGGGGAAACAATAACAGTCATCGGTGTATGTGTGTGTGTGTGTTGTGGGGGTTAACAGTAGCGGTCATTAGTTTGTGTGGGGGGGGGGGGGGGGAGCAATAACGGTCATTGGTGTATGTGGGGGGTAATAACGGTCATTGATGTATGTGGGGGGAGGGGGAGGGAGGGGGATAATAACGGTCATGGGAGACTCGCCGCGGGAAAGATTAGGAGGAGCAGCGGTGATGGGACCCAGGCCTCCCGAGGGCCAGCGGAAAACTGTGAACTCGCTACAGGTCAAACCGACGCAGGCGGCAGTCAGACCGCCAGACACACCAGAGCCGACCCAGCGAAGGAGGTGCCAGACACACGGACCCTTTCATATTGCTAAACACACCAACCGTGTGTGGTACAGTAATAAACATGTCTACGCACGCGTGTGTGTGTTTCTCTCTCGCTCTGAATCTCTCTCTCTCTCTCTCGAGCCTTACCGGCCATCTCTCCGTCTCCGCCGTTTCTCACATTGCCGCCAATGCCGCCGCGATCCACCCTCTGCCAAGCTGACGATGGGGTGTGGTAACCTAACTGACAGTACTGCGCGTGCGCACAGCTTGTCGCGTGTTGACGTGATTGCGTCAGCGCCGAAAGGCGGAGGGAGGGAGGGGGTCACGTTCTCGCTCGCTCCCTCGCCCGTGACGTATATTATCTCCCCCCCCCCCCCCCCCCCCCTCTCTCTCTGCTTCACTCACCGTCAGGCCCTTTGACAAATGTTCTGGGCAGAGCTTAGCTTCCCCTCCCCTTCCTGTAAATGAGGGCAAGGCTTCAATTAAATACATGTTGCGTAATGTTTCTGGTTTCTTTCCCCCCCCACAATGAACACATCAATGAGTGTAGGGGTGAGAGGGGGTGGGGGGAGTCAAGAGATCTGAGGGTCTATTGAAGCAGGAGGGTTGTGTGTGTGTGTGGCTGTGAAGAGAACTTCCAAGAAATCTTTTTGTACCATTTTCATCATGTTGCCGAGCAATTTCTTGTCATTGTAGTTACTGGCAGGGAGGCCAATGTTAATGTGGTTGCCACAGATCGTTGCCATTTCATTTATTGATGCGGATGTACACTAAGCAAAAGCTGCTACCCCCGCTCCACACCACCCCCCCCACTCACTGTAGAGATTTGTGAAGAGCGCTATCAATAAATGGCATAAGAGGAGTGTCACTGATCATTATTATATTAATAAGGGGAATATTAAATGTAGCATACACTATACAGTACCTGTACTAGTCCACCCCCTACTGTGGAGGAGATGGGGGGTGGAAGGTATGGACGAAAATCAAGAGGATTTCTATTGGAGTTACTTTGGATAAAGAGACAAGTTACTAGACTGCTGAATATGATGTACATTTATTTTCTACAGCTTGTTTTGTTTCCGAATGACTGGAAGCATTCCCTGCAGCCAGCACCTTACCATCTTGTGCGGTTACAGTAACTTGGCCGGTTGGCGAAGCCTCTTGCTGGAAGGCACACTATATTTAACATGTTTTCCAATAATCTGTCTCATCATTGAACAGACGCACCTACTCGTGGGGGAGCAAAATATAAAGAATGGAAAGGACTTCCTGATTGAGTCAGTCTTTTTTTCCCCACAAGTGAAGAATATTAATCATTGCAGCGGAGCGGAGCCTAGAAGTGTTGAACTCGGAAATCTATTATCGAAGTTCAATTAGCAGACGTTATTTTTCACACACTTTCCGTCCAATAAACTATGCTGCTTACATGTGACTCCATTTCTAACTTCATTAGATCTGCAATAAATAAAATGAACATGAAGTGTGAGATCTATGTTCGATTCTAGGCAGGGTGAAACCTTGGGCAAGTTTCCTTACTTGACAAGGCTAATAATAATCCCTAAAAAAAAAAAAAAATCGGTCATTTCAATTCATGACTGTTAGGGGGATGCTACTGGGTGTAGTTGGCTGCCGCCTTTCACCCCCAAATACACAGTCAATTCATTTTACCACCACCGCAGATCTTCTCCAACTCCCACTGAGAGGATATGCTGGATCTCCTCGTGACCAAAATTGAGGGAATCCGCTCTGCGGTCATTGTCCCTCCAATTTCCACCCCCTCCCCACCTCCCCCCACACCCTGTCTCCTACCCACCCCTCCTTCCACAGCTTCGCCCCCTTCTCCCCATCCTCCGTCATTGAGACCATCTCCTCAATGAAGCCCATCACCTACTCCCTAGATCCCATCCTCACCCCTCTCCTCACCACCCAGCTCCACCTTCTAGCTCCTCTAATCACTGACACTATCAACCTGTCCTTCTCATCCGGGACGATTCCCACTGCCTTCACAACCGCCACCATCATGCCCATCCTAAAAAGCCTTCCCTCGATGTGTCGCAGCTATCTAGCTACCGGTCCATCTCCAACCTCCCCTTCCTTCCCAAGGTCCTTGAAAGAGTGGTTGTCTCCCAGCTTCGCTCTTTCCTCACACAACACTCACTCCTCGAACCCCTCCAATTTGTGCCTCCTACAGCATGGAAACTGCCCTGGTCAAGGTCACAAATGACAAATGACATCCTGACCATCTGTGACCAGGGCTCCCTCTGCCTCCTCATCCTCCTTGACCTATCCGCTGCCTTCGATACCGTGGACCACGGAATCGTCCTCCACCGCCTCTCCTCCCTCCTCAACCTGCAAGGATCTGTCCTCAAATGGTTCCGATCCTATCTCTCCCACCAGCTTCACTTCACACCTTTGTCTCTTCCAATGGATTCTCCTCCAGCTCCCGCACAGTCACATGCGGTGTTCCCCAGGGCTCTGTCCTTGGCCCCCTGCTCTTCACCCTCTACACTCTCCCCCTGGGCAACATCATCCGTAGACATGGGGTAAATTTCCACATATACGTGGATGACACCCAATTCTACATATCTCGATTCCAGGACCACTGGCGTTCTGACTGCATATCTGTCCGACATCGAGTCCTGGACGAGGGCAAATTTCCTACAACTCAACGTCAACAAGACGGAAGCCCTCCTGATTGGCTCACGCCAGCGCCTCCGCACCCCAGACGCTGACAATATCAGCGTTCAAGGCTGCTCTCTCCATCTCTCGAAGCCAATCAGGAATCTGGCTGTCTTGTTCGACCCCGAACTATCCTTCCTCCCCCACATCCGCTCCATGACCAGCACAGCCTTCCATCACCTCTGCAATATTGCCAGACTCCGCCACGATCTCACCTCCCACGCCGCCGAAACCCTCATCCACGCCTTTATCGCGTCCAGGCTCGACTACGGGAACTCTCTCCTCGTCGGCCTCCCCAACTCCTCCCTTCACAGGCTGCAGATCATTCAGAACTCTGCAGCTCGTGTATTCTCCCGAACCAGACTTCGCGACCACTTCACTCACACCCTCGCCAGTCTTCACTGGCACCCTGTCACCCAGAGGATCGAATTCAAAATCCTTGTCCGCACTTTCAAGGCCACTCACGGCATATAATACTGGACCATGATCTTTACGTAAATCAGGTTTATTTTATTTTCGTTTGAATGCTCTGTAAAAAGTATTTGAAACAAAATGAGCGCTCTTACATTTTCCATGTAAGAAAACTTTGTTTGGACTGAAAGAAATGTTGGTGGAGATTGCATCCATCATATTTCCACTTTTTGCAACTTGCACATGTAGTTGGGACGCCTTGGGATGTCCTTCTGACATGAAAGGCACTAAACAAGCGTAATTTTGTTGTGGCTGTTGTTGTAGGTCATAGCATCTATTTTTAACTTCCCAGTACGATTTGCTCCATTCCTCTCCTAAAAGTGCTGACGTATGCTTGGCTGTGGTTCAACTTTTGGGATACCATTTAGTTAACACCCACTCAAATGGCCTGTCATAGTATATGATCCTACTCTAAAGTCATACTGTTCTCTGGGGCGCAATTATTTAACATCTTGTTTAAAAATCACTGTCAACACTTTATCTCAACTTTTTTTGCAGATAAATATTTATCTATAAATATTGTTATGATATGAATCTAAAACCAAATACAAGAACAAAAAAAATGCAAACAGGTTGCGCACACATTTTTTTGGGTGCGATCTCTTTAAACAGTCAGGACTCACCCCTGTGCGAAACCACAACCTTGTGCACTCCCTGAGAAGATTACCTGCTGCTTTTAGAAGGTGCCCTGATGTACACTATACACGCACATGTCTATTTTACTTGCACACATATGTTTCCAGACGCTCTTTGGTTAAATGTTGAGCAATCTTTCGTACCTTTACGTTTTAAAAAAAACACCATCTTAGGGCCGTGTGTGGGCTCCTGCGCCCTGAGCGGTTTGCGCAGGATTACCTACTGCCGGGGTCAGGCCCCATCTGGCCTTTGCTGTGACTGATCCAAATTTCAGCTTGTCCCTCCAAACACACTCCCTGATCCTAGTGTGTGCGGGCCTGAGACACGTTCTCACCATCCCCTCATTCTACCGGAAGATCACCTGGTTTCGGGAAAGCCAAAGGGCTTCCTTTACCGAGTTTATGATCCACCAGGCACACTCCATGTGGGTTTCGCTGTGAGTGTCCGGGAAGAGGCCACAAAACACCGTGTGCCGTGACAACAGGTTCCCAGGGACGATCCGCGAACTCATCCACTCCATCTTTCTCCAAACTGCCTTTCCAAATCTACACTCCAGAGTGTAGATGTGGTCCATGCTGGTCTCCTCCCCTCTGCAGTTGGCCCGAGGGTATTGAGCCGACTGGCCCATGTCTCGATTGTATGTGAAAGCTCTGAGGGGGAGGGCTCCTTTAATCGCCAGCCAGGCCACGTCCTGATGTTTGTTGGTCAGGACCGATGACGAGGCATTTTGCCAGGCATAGCTGACCATCACCACAGGGCACCTCCCAATCGGGTCTGCCATCTCTCCCTTTTCAACCATTTCAACTACATGTCGCACGGACCACTTGCTGATTACGTGGGTATCTGGAATGTTGCTTTTTGTGAGGCTCTCTATGTGGGCGAGTTGTTTTAGCACGCTCCAACTGTGTGGAACGTTTCGAAGCAGTTCTGCCAGACTCACCCTTCTTAGCAATGGGTACAGATAGAAACCCAGTATGCAGCAGCATTTGTTGCTGGTGTAACGGGCCTCCAGACACAGGCTTTGTTGAGGACCCCTTTTTCCCCTTTTTTCGGGCTTTGTGCAGTTTCCCTGTGGACACAATCCATCTTGGACCCCCAGATCAGTCGGAAAACCTCTATAATGACTGCAGTGGCATTGTTCTTGGTCAAAGGCCAGACCTGGGCCACGTACAGTAAAACCAAGAGGGCCTCACACTTTATCACTAGGATTTCTGCTGTGGTCAGACACATCACCACTTTTTTCTTACTATATCTAGACACACCTCCCAGCGTTTTTGACATGCCCCAACAGCCCTGAACCAAATGCCAAATGCTGATGTACTCTGGCTTCACTACAAATGGTATGTGACTGCGTTCTTTCCAGTCTGCAAAATAAATCACCTTGCTTTTCTTGCAGTTGACCTTGGCCCCTGAGGCTTGCTGAAACCGGTTGCAAATGCTTACCAGGCTTGAGACAGATTTTTGGTTCGTACAAGAAATGGTGACATCATCCATATTCAAGGAAGGCTTGGCTTGTGAGCTGTGGCTGCCTTGGATGGTGACATCTTTGATGCTTTCATCCCTCCTGATGGCCTGAAAAGTGTTCACTGCACCAGACAAACAAGGGGGAAAGGGGACATCACTACCTTACTCCCAAACTGATGGGGAATATCTTCAGTCTCATACCCGTTTACTGTGACTGCGCTACAAATGTCTGGGTAGAGCAGGATCCGCGTATGTCCTTCCGAAAGCCCATTTTGGAGAGTACCTCATCCATCTATCTGTGAGATACCCTGTCAAAGGCTTTCACTTGATCAAGACTGATCAGGCAGCCTTCACCACCCCCCTGTCCTACATGTAGGCGATGGTATCTCTGAGCTGCATGAGGCTGTCTGAGATGCTTCTGCTTGGAGCCGTGCAGGTCTGGTCCATGTGTATTACCTGTCCAAGGGCAGTCTTTATCTGCTCGAAGGTCGTCTTTGCCCAGATCTTACAGTCTGCATTCAGCAGTGAGATCGGTGGCCAATGTTTAATCTCCTCCTTCTCCCCCTTTTTTTGTACAGTAGGGAGATGCTGCCTTTCCTCATCAACTCTGCTGTGGTCCCTGCTTGTCAGCATGTTATTGTGTGCTTCCAGCAGGTCCATGCACATCATGTCCCACAGAGCCAAGTAGAGCTTCACCGGGAGGCCATCACCTCCAGGGATCTTACTGATCTGGATGGCTTTGACGGCCCTAGTCAATTCAATTTGGGAGAGAGGCCTGTCCAAGTTCTCCAGGCTCTCCTCATCCAGCACCTTGGTGAGGCCAGACAGGAAATCCCAGGAGTCCATGCTCTCTGTGGGTTTCTCACAATACAGGTCACATAAGAAGATCTGGCAATCCTCTGTACACCAGTCTGCTCCGCGTGCACCAAGCCTGGTTCGTCACTCAGCCCAGCTGGCTCTGCTCTCTTTCTGAAAGAAGAAACATGAGCACATCTCATCCTGTTCTATCATACACACCCTTGATTGGAAGATGACTATGGAAGCCTCTGCAGAAAAAAGACCCTTTACTTCCTTGAATTGCTTAATCTGGGACTTTACCATGTCCTACCATTCCGTGGCGGAGTCGTAGTAATCCCTCAAGGATTTCCATCCTTGATATGCTTTGTGCCCCTCTACGTTCTCTGGGGACAGCAGCTTCAGATTTAGTTTCCATGTCCCTTACCCATTCTACGGCTTTCCTGCAAGTACTGGTCAGCTAACAGTAGGCAGTGGTCAGAGAAGAACACAGACTGAATGTCTGTGACCCTCGCCACAATGCCTTTGTAAAGGAAGAGAAAATCAATTTGCAAGTGGACCAATCCGTTTGGGTTGGAGTAGGTTTTTTGTACCTGGGTCCCCTTTGCAGTAGTCCTACAGAGATCGTTCAGTTAGGCATCCTTCACCATGTTCCAGAGGAGCTTGTACATGACATCTAGCTTCCCGTCGGACTTGGTGGATCGTCCGTTTACCTCTCGGATATCATTGAAATCCCCTCCCAGGACGACTGGTGTGGACGTGACCAGAAGCGATGGGAGCAGCTGGAAAAGGACCTTGCGCTCTGACCTGTTTGGGGGTGCGTGCACATTGATCAATCTGAGAGGAGCATTTCTGTACATTACTTCTTCTACTGGGTGTTTTCTTCCCACCACTTCCCTGCGTACCTTGACGGTGAAGTTCCCCCCCTACCCGTAGTAGCACGGCCACCCTAGAGCTACAGTAGTCTTTTCCCCTGGACCACACTGAGGGTCCGTAGGGTGACCACCACATTGCCCAGGCCCTGTGCCTGCTGGAGTGCAGTATTGTGCACTCCTGTAAGAAAAGGACGTTAGTGTTCACCCTGGCCAGGCACTGTAAAGTAGAGACGCAGCGTGAGGTGTTATACACACTGCGTACATTTAACGTATGTACTTTCGGAGACATTTATTGATTTAAATACTTCATCCCAAGATAAAAGGTGCTTTACAAATGTAATTTGGTATTGTAATATAATAATAATAATTCTTGCATTTGATATAGCACCTGATCACGTCTTCTAAATGTCTCAAAGCGCTTCACAGAATATACTATAAAGTGAATTGACTGTATATTTGTGGGCGAAATGCGGCAGACAACAGTAGTTATATTAATTAATATGCTTTGTCATGGAGCTTTTGGATATGTTTGCTGATCCATTCCTCACTTTTGATTTCAAATAAGACATTTTGGCAACAGATGCTAACAACAACAACAACAACAACAAATTACACTAATAAAGCGCCTTTCACGTCGGGAGGACGTCCCAAGGCGCTGCACAGGAGGCGTGTGACCCGAGCTGGGAGGGGAGTGTACGGGAAGGGGTGAAACAAATAGGGGAGGTCGAAGAATTTGGGGTGGAACAAAAGGCACGGTCGAAGAGGAAAGTCTTCAAACCGGCCTTGAAAGAGGAAAGGGAAGAAACGAGATGGAGGGATTGGGGGATGGAATTCCATAGGGTCGGAGCAGAAAAACTGAAGGCCGTGCCTCCGATGGTGGGGCGGTTCGGGCGGGGGGCTTGGAGCAGGCCAAGTCCTGCTGAACAGAGGGTCCGGGTGGGCTTGTAGGGTGAGAGTAAATTGGTTAAATAGGGCGGGGCAAGGCCATGTAAGGCCTTGAAGGTGAGGACGAGGATCTTGAACCCGATCCTCTGGAGGATGGGGAGCCAGTGGAGACGGGCGAGGGTGGGGGTTATGTGGTCGCGGAGGCGGGTGTGGGATAATACACGGGCTGCAGAGTTTTGGATGACCTGCAGCCTGTGAATGGAGGAACTGGGGAGGCCGACAAGGAGAGAGTTTCCGTAGTCCAGCCTTGAGGTGATGTATGCATGCACGAGTGTTTCGGCAGCATGGGGGGTAAGATAATTGCGGAGCCTGGCAATGTTGCACAGGTGGAAGTAAGCGGTGCCGGTCAAGGCACGGATGTGTGGGAGGAAGGAGAGTTTTTGGTCGAACGTGATGCCGAGGTTCCTGACTGGCTTTGTGAGGTGGAGAGTACAGCCTTGGATGTTGAGGCTGGCAGCGCCCGATGTGCAGAGGCGCTGGCTTGAGCCGATCAGGAGGGCCTCGGTCTTACTCACGTTCAATTGGAGGAAGTTGTCCCTCATCCAGGACTCAATGTCGGACAGACATGCTGTCAGAACATCGATGGTCTGGGGGTTGAGGGATGAGGCAGAAAGGTACAGCTGCTATTCAGAGGATACCAAGTTCCCTATTTGTCTTATACATTTTTTCTTGTGCCAGCAATTTTGTTATGTTTTGCAGCTTCTGCTTTCTCACTTCCCAATGTATATTTTGCATTATTTTTCACTTCTTTAAGGTTGTGGTCATTACTTAACCACGCATGGAACAAACTGGCCCAATCTCAGATTTATGTTTGCATAGATTTTTTGGATGTAAGTTCAACTATAAACTATTTTATCACACCAGATAGTTCTCCTAAACTGTTAGAATGTGTTATCTTAAGAAAAGTGAGTATGAGAAATGTAATTCCTTGAGTTTATTAATATAGTACTCAATTTATTTCTGGAAGCAAGTTATTTGGCTTCTAAAATGCAGTACTGAAGCATGGAAAGAGGCACTGTATATATATTTCTTTCAATAAATCTCTCCCTGGAGGGATATGCCTTGTGCAGCTGTATATGCACAGAGTTCTGTTAATAGTTAGATTTTAATCATATTAAAGAAGTAGGTATGAAATTGGTTATTACAGTTTTTTACTTCTTTAAGGAGTGCTACAATACAAATTTATATTTACTTTATATAAGACTTTTCACACCGGAAGGATGTCCCAAGTTGCTTAATCGTAATTGAATTGATTGAATACAAATTGCTTTAAAAATCCCAAGCTGCTATTTATGTGCAGAGAGAAAATCTGTTTCCTCCATCTGCATTTAACCTACAATGGTATGTGTTAAAATCATCCCCTCAAGGTGCGTTTCCAGACATGGGGATATTTCCATGCAGAGGTGTAATAAGTATGTACGGTTTTGGATACTCTCAAGCATGGTGAGACATGAAACTTGCTTGCCACGATGTGAGGTGGATTCAGTCATCAGTGTTTCACAAGATCCTTATCACCGGAAGAGAATTACATGTTCTTTCCAGGTGCATTCCGAAAGGAACAACTCTTCCCCTCGCTTTTATTATTTGGGTCTCACAAACAGCCATGAAGCGATTGACCATTTTTATCTTGGAAATTGCTGGCCAAGCCAATAGGAAAACCCCCCGTAGAGTTAAACATGTCCAGTTTATCTAATCGCTTCTTGTAGTGCAATCCCTCTATCCCTTCAATGATTGTAGTTTCGCTCATCTGTATCCTCAATTGCTGCAATATCCTTTTTATATTGCGGTTTCCAGAACTGCATTCCAATTGCGGTCATAAAAGTGATTTATAAAGTGCCAGGATTATCCCATTATATTGGCTCAATATTGCCATTTTAATACAACCCAGCATCTGATTTGCATTACTCACTGATACCGAGCACTGTTGTGACAGCTTCAATTTATTATCAATCAGGATCCGCAGGTCCTTTTCATTTTCCATACAGATTGTTTACTCACCATTTAATTAATAGTACTTTCCTGGGTTTTTGTCCCCGTATGAAGCATTTTGCATTTCTCTAAATTCAATTTCATCTCCAATTGATCTGCTGAATTCCCAAGAATGTTCAGGTCCTACCTGTAACCTATCCTCCATTGTGGAGGCCTGTAACTCAATGGTTAGAGCACTCACCTTACAAGTGAGAGACTTAGGTTCAACTCCCAGCAGGCGAAACCTTGGGCAAGTTTCCTTATTCCACATGCCTGATAATAATCCCTCATAAAAACATTTGATCACTCAATCCACGACTGTCTGTGGGACACTGCTATCCGCAATTGGCCACGGCGTTTCATCCACAAATACACAGTCAATTCACTTTACAGTACAGTATGTATTTAGTGCACTGAAGCAGAGTGAATATAGGACTATACTGGGCTATATTGCCATCATTGATAAATTCATGTCCCCAGATGTTATTCTGAAGCAGCACAATTTTCTTTAGGTCATATACCTGGAATATTAAATACATTTCTGGTTGCCACAACCAGTAAGTCCAGATAACACTTTACTATGAAGTGCTTTGAGAGTCTAGAAGATGTGAAAAGCGTTATATCACATGCAAGGATTCTTATTATTATCTAGTCGAATAGTGCTATGGGATCTTTAACGTCCACCTGAACAGACAAATGGGACACTGGTTTAACATCTAACCAAAGGAATGCAATTCAGACAATGTAGTCCTCCTCCAATACTTCGTTGCAACGTCAGCTGTGAGGTCAAAGCCCTAACCGGGAACTTGAATCTGTGACCTACTGACTCAGTGGCAACTAACAACTGAGTCAGACTGACACCAAAATAAACAGCTTTTAAAAAGATCTAGAGTAACTAATCAGATAGGATAAGTTGAGTCTGATGTATTTTAATGTCTATATTTGGCAGATAATGCATGTTGCTTGTTGAAACGAGAAATGATCAATTTGTGGATTCTCACACCAAGCAGTATGGTGGCATGGGTGAGGGAGGAGAGAGAGTGGGTACCATGAAATTAGGGAAAGCAGCCAAAATCTTAGAAATAAACCATCGCATCTGAATTGTTCATTGCAGGCATGTGTAGATTGGAAGTAGATAAAGGGGGCACATGTAATCTATGGGTAGGATGGAACTTACCATTGGGGAGGTTTAAAGAGCTAGAGCTCAGATGGATCTGTTAGGTACAGTATGTATTTAGTGCACTGAAGCAGAGTGAATATAGGACTATACTGGGCTATATTGCCATCATTGATAAATTCATGTCCCCAGATGTTATTCTGAAGCAGCACAATTTTCTTTAGGTCATATACCTGGAATATTAAATACATTTCTGGTTGCCACAACCAGTAAGTCCAGATAACAGCAATCAGCATATTTACATTGTTAGAGGGATGTTATAATGGATGGCTAAATAAAGTACCTCTCATTGGGGACCTTGAAGAGAAATGGAGGGCAATTTTAATCCAGAATAACTGTTAGATATGCTGAAATTGCACTTTAAACATGTTCAGCCACAGCATTTGTTCCATCTTCCTCATTTTAACAAAGAAGAAACTTTGGAAAATAAAACCTAAAACTCTGCAGAAGAGACCAAAACAGTCATTGAATTATTGCAACTTTCGAATGCAATGCCCTTTACACAATAGCAACACAACCCTTTACAAGAACAAGACATTATTTGGAAACTCCATCGGTTCAATTTTCAGAGTTTCTGTACTGTCACATAGTGTCATATGAATATCTTCTGCAACCAATTTTATTTTTGCAAATTTAGAAGCTCTGCTCTTTTCTTCCATTGTGGAGGTTTTTGCTTCTTGTTTTATTGAAGCCTTCCTTGTAAGGAACTTTCCCTTTGATTCAGATAAGGATTAATTTGTTTCAGTGCAAAGGTTAAAGTGTGGCTAAAATCAAGTGTAATTTGAACATTCATTATATCAGCTGTATCTGTCTACTTCTTTAAAATATATATCTTTTTAAGAATGACAGTTTAGGACATTTTGTATGTTGGGTACATCAATGTATTTTGTTCAAGTACATGTCCTAAGATGCACATTAGGACATGTTATCATCCATATACCATTCCAATTCTGTCTCCTATTCTGATTTGAATTTACATTGATTGCAAACTTGTCAATACATCACAAGGGCAGCAAGTAGTAGAAATAGGTTTAGGAGGAAACTAGACATTTTTTTCTAGAGAGACAATGATAGATGAATATGCTTGAGCTGTGAATCAAAATGGACACACCATAGAAATCTACAGCCATGAAGAAGGCTACTCAGTCTATAAAATAATAATAATCCTTGCTTTTGATATAGAGCTTTTCACATATTCTAGACAACAACAACAACACTACATTTATAGAGCGCCTTTCACATCAGGAGGACATCCCAAGGCGCTGGAACACCAGACATCTCAAAGCACTTCACAGAATATACTGCAGTGAATTAAGTGAATTCATTGACTATATGTTTATGAGCAAAATGCGGCAGCCAATTGTCCATAGCATACCAATGTTTATTTTCTGTAGAGATTATTATTAGGCTTGTGGAGTAAAGAAACTTGCCCGAGGTTTTCCCCTGCCTGGAATTGAACCCAGGTCTCTTGCTTGTAAGGTGAGTACTCTAACCACTGAGCTACAGGACTCCATAATCTTGCCTGTGCTGGACTCATTGGATCTGATTGCTGTTTTATATTCTTAAGAATTTTTAAGACTATTTTGAAAAAAAACACTTTTCTATAGTGAACAGCTTTACTGGGTATTGCTCCTTCTGAGTTAATACTTTCCTGAGGGTTTTAGATTTCTAAGGGTACTGTAATACCGAATAGTCATTAAATACTGTGCAAGTAGACAGGGAAAAAACAAATAAAGAGAGCATTGTTGAGTACTTGTGGAACCCAAGTGCCCTTTGAAACCGTGAGACCCAAAAAAAAAATGCTCACAGAGCTGGAGATGTCAAAACCACAAGATATTTTTGCATATCAGAATAGCACATTTAGTTGGTCTATCTGTAAATAGGTATACAGACAGATGTGCCAAAGTGGGCAGGGAAACCAGGATGTGGTCAAATAGACATTCAACTCAGCTTTATTGAGAATCCTTTTTCTGCTATATATGCAAAAATCTTCAACAGATGAAAGATTCTAATTATACTGTAAATCTAACTGTTCCATGGACTCTGAAAACATGAATCATAAAAGTCAAAACCAACATGGGGAAATTTTTATACCCTCACTCTGCTGATCTCACTCTGTAACTGTACACTAGTGTTGCATGCACCTGTCATGTCCCAAACTATATATTCTATCCCTTATTATTTCCTAAAATAAATCTTTCTAATTTGCTTTTGTTTTTCACCTCGACTTCATCTCCACAAACTGTCTCTCCTCTAGCTCCAGCACAATCTCGTGCGGCGTTCCTCAGGGTTCCATCCTTGGTCCCACCTCTTCTTCACCATCTACATACTCCCTCTTGGTGACATCATCTGCTGACATGGGGTCAACTTCCATGTATACGAAGATGACACCCAACTGTATCCCTCTGCATCCTCCCTGATAGCATCACCATCCATGGAGCACACTCCATCGGATCGCAGGTTGCCAAAACTCTCCTAAATGTATTCATAACATCCAGGCTTGACTATGCACAGTTGATGCTTGACAGCCTCCCCAACTCCTCCCTCCACAGGCTGCAGGCGATATACAAATCTAATTTTGTTGTTGTCTTTGGTGTTGAAAGATCAAATATGTCATAAATTGTGCTGAATTGAAAATGTGTGAATGTTATTGGTGTGATTTGTTGTGTAACTTCTACTTTACCTTGTCCGTTTATGGGGCATGTTAGGTTACAGTGTGCTGCACATGAAGTGCACCTTGTGACCTCAACTTTCCGACTGCTACTATGTTTGTCTTGTAAGAAAATGTCTTGACCCCGCTGCCCTCAGAAATGTTTAAGGCCTTAGAATACTTTCTCTACATAATGATACCCTGCTGGAATTTGCTTTGGGATGTGAGACTGGGATACTGCTTGCGATGCTGAAAGTAAGTGCACAATAATCGTTGATATAATGACTTTGTTCACTTTTATAATTGTAATAAAAGAATGTTGTACTGCACCATTCTTTGCCCACTTTAAAAAAAAATCTGGCGTTATGCCCTGTGCAAGTTACAAGCATCAGTTACTCATCAATACTCATTGATGTCGTCTCATGACATAATGTACTCTGGTGCAGAAAATGTGGCCTGAGAACCTAAAGGTGTCCCTAATTGACATATGCCTATTGACATTATAAAGTCAACATCCCCAGGTTTTCTCAATCTTTCCGAGTGCCAGATTGCAGAAGCTAGTATCTCTTGCACTATTGCTTTGGTTAAACAGCTTCTTGTCTTGCCTCAGTGCATGTTTTTTTTAGATCCTAAATTTCGAGTCTCTGTGGCTTGCCAGTTGTTGAACATTGTACTCACTAAACAACACTAGACAGGAAATATGACTGTGCACCACCGGTTAAAAAAAAGTCTATGCTGGCCTTCTGTCACGTAATATTCAGCTACTGGAATTCTGATCCCACAAAGGTTAATTTTAAAGGCACTGGAGCAATCTGCCTTTGTATTTTCCTTGCATTAAAGCGGGCACCTGATGTTGTTTATTGAACACATCAGTCTAGTTTAACTTTTACAACAACGTTTATTTATTTGTATTGTCTTTCATGTAGAATAATATATTGAAACACTTTACAGAGTTGGCCTTGATATTTGGAAGGGCGGGCCTTAGGGAGGAGGAAAGTTACAGGAAAGGAGGGAAGCAGACAGTCAAAAAGGTGTGCTTGTAGATAGCTTTTCCAAAAATATTTATAAAGTGCCCTTCACATAGGATAGTTTCTTGGGTCACTGCACAGTGGTGGGGTTGAACACTTAGCAAGGGGGAGAGGGAGATGACCATAGATACAGTCAAAGAGGTAGGTTTTAAAGTGGGATAAAGAGGGGCAAGGCAAAGAGTTCCAGAGTTTAGGGGTGTATTTGTGGCTGAAGGCAGGGCCACCAACAGCAATCTTTTTAACTGATAGAGGTTGGGGAGAAATGAAGAAGTAGGATGATGTTCCAGAGGGTAGGGATTTGTAGCTGAAGGCTTGGTAGCCGATGATAACACTAAGAGGGCAGAGGGTGCGGAACAGGCCTGAATATATCAAGAAGGGGATGAGTGGAAGAATGAGATTGGAGAAGATCATAGATTTGTGAAAGGATGTGTAGATGAGGGAGAGTATCCTGTTGGATGAAAGTGGTGAAAATATGATTTACTCTGTAAGTATTTTATACCGTAGCAAGAGATTGAAAGAAATTGCCCCAAATATGTTTAAAATAGGAAACAGGATTTGATGATAGAGCAATTGCCTTTCCGGTTGATAACAAATCATCGTCATTCTGAAATACAAATGCAACATATGGTACCAATATGACTGGAAGATTAAGCAATTTGAAAAATCCCTTTTGACATCTTATTGTTGCTGGAGAATTATGGGAACCCAAAATAATTTGACTATTTCTACATACAAGTGTTACAGTTGTGATCCTAAGCTCCAATGCGTGGTAATTTATTATGACTTGGGTTGCATATGGAACTTGATGTTGCATTGCGTACATTGAGAAAGCATTTTAAAACATTTTGTTCATTTGCAATATCTTGACTTTTTTTTCAGTACCCAGGGGATAGAGTTCAAGATATTTGTCCTAATCTGTACTTCCCTTTATGATCTTGCTCCGCACAACTCTGTAACCTCATTAAATCGAATCAACCTGGCACTCCCTCCAAGCAATAGGTATCAGGCTTCACTTCAGGCTTTCAGTATATCTGCTTTTACTTTCTGGAGCTCCATCCCCAAATCCCTTCAGCTCACCCCATCCCTTGCCTCTTTCAAAGCCCTAATCAAACCTCCCTCTTTGACCTTGCTTTCTTCCATTTTTCTCCTCCAAACCCTAGACTATCCAGTGTCGTATTTCACTAAAGCCTACTTGTTAAATTTGGACAGAGTGCTATAATTTTGCTGTGGGCAAACAATATCCTGTTGATCAAATATGTGTCACTAGACTTGTTACTCACATTTCCAAGCAGTGAACACTTGTGACAATCTCAATGAAAGTGAATCTCCAATGCTTTCCTTAGAGTTTAAGCCAATTTGAAATGCACTATATAAAATGCAAGCATTATTATTATAAACTGGATATTGGGTTGAATTGCCAAATTAGCTGATTTAAGACATATAGGTGTTTAGTGTTCACCTGGAATGCAGGATTATAGTCTTGATTACCAAGACATTCAGCACTTTACAAATTACATTTGAATCATACCTTTCACGTTGGTAGGATGTCCCAAGATGCTGGACAGTCAAGTATTTGGACCCAAGCTAGAGTTGGGATCAGGCGGCGTGGAGGGCAGGGAGGGTAGGGGTAGAAGGGTACAGGATCACAAGAAAAATAGATGGAGGAGCCCCATTTAATCTATCCTACCATAAAACCTAATTTGTTATCTTCCTATTATCTGACAGTATCAGTCTATCTGACGTCCTCCCGACCTAAAAATGTAATTTTGTTGTTGTTGTATTTCCGAAATGAATATAGGGTACAGTAATTTTCAGTGAGTCAGAATATTTTCTGTGGTACTTCATGACTGTTTGTGGGTGAAGGACTGATCCTCCCTGTTTTGAAGAATATTTTCTCCCTCCAGCTGCTTGATAACGGAATTGGTGCCAAATTGAATTTTAACTCATTGGGGGAGGAGTGGGGGTGTTTTAAATCATAGCTATAGGAACAACTTTTTAACGGGCGGATGTCTCAAATGGATGGGAACCAAAGTGGGTAGGTAGGCAGAAGGTGACAGTAAACATGGTTGAAGAGATACATCTTCAGATGGGCCCTGATTAACCTTGAAAAAAAGGATCTGAAATTAGTTGGTGGGTGACCACAAATCAGTGAAATTTGCGTTGTGGAACATCTCTGGTTAAGTAAATACCTTCTCAGTTAACAATTATGAATCAGGCACTGCAGCTGAAATAAAAGTTTATGTAAATTATATCAGACACATAGAAACTGGGGGAATGATACTAACTGGACAAGTTCAAGCTGTTTTTATTTATCATTTATTTCCTACATTTGTTTGTATCTTCTAATGGATCAAATTAAGTCTGTAAACAATGTGGATAAATGTTTAGAAGTGACATTTAAAATTAATAAGAGTGACTTAGATTTTAATCTGTTTTCAGCATAGGAAACTCTGCAACTTTTAAGAGCAATATACCTCAAAAACAATCAGAATGTTTTACTTCACTCCGAATGAGAATGTGGAAGTCACTGCCAGAGTCACAGTTGAAGAAGAAAAAATCATTGCATTAAGAGTAACTTGATGACAAAGGGAATAAAATGTATTGGAGGAAGCTTGGGAGGTATAACAGGATAGGTGGAGGCTCATATGGACTACAAATATGGCATGGACTAGTTGGATCAAATGGCCTGTTTCAATGTTGTGGTTTATATTTAATTGTATGTCATTTTAATGGGTAATACGTAAAAGGTCTACATTTCTATTACAATGGGAATTGCAAATATAGGAACTAAAAGTACAACTGTACATGGGAGTCAAGGAAATCATTTTCTCCATGTGACATTTTGGAGCTGCCAGAGTGTTGGCGATATGTGTAGGACCACAAGTCAACACGAATCACCATGTTTAACAGAGGAGGGGTCAAAAAAGACAAAAACATTGCTTTGAGAAACTGCAACCCTGAATCACAGGTGACTGAGACTCATCATTTTATTGAATAGAAGCAAACCTGCTGGATCACCCGTCTCCAACCAGTTCCAAATTTGATTGTTTGGAATGACTTTCAGTTGCTGTTTGCAGAGTATTGATTCATTAAATAATTATCCTGTAAAGACGCATTGAGCAGCCCAAGTCAGGAATGTATTCAATGTTACCCAGACGAGAACTTCAGAAATTCACCCACTAACTAGTATTTGCTGAATTACATAAATTACATGTCTCACCTATCTGAGTTGCTACTTTTTTTTTAAGGTCTTGCTTCATATATGACTGGTCTAACTAGCCTATGTATCCAAACAGGTGCCTTGTAATAATATTTTTTTAATTTTATATTGTCTTTCACATCTCAAAGTGCTTCACAGTTAATTACTGTAAAGTGTAGTGATTGTATTGTAGACAACCATGGCTGCCAATTTGCACACAGCAATGTCCCACAAACAGCTATGAAGTGAATGACCAGTTTGTTTGGAGAGTTGTTGGGCTGGCCAAGAGGACAATGCACTGTTCACTAAGATACTGCACTGTGAAAATCCTGGGATACCAGCCCAGAACCAGAAATGCTCCTCTTCAAATTGAAAATGTCGCTGGTTAATAAGTCCTCTGTTTATGGCTTCTGGGAAGCTGTCTTATTAGTGATGAAATACTGGAACTCCTCGGTATATATCATCCCAATACGCATTATTTTGATTATACATTCACAGAATCATAGAATTTTATGGCACAAAAGGAGGCCATTTGGCGCATCAAATCTGTGCCGGCTCCTTGAAAAGAGCAATTCAATCCCACTCCTCAGCTCTCTCCCCATAGAAACTCGTCCTTCCAAACTAAATGTCTACCTCTATTTTAAAAGTTGTTATCGAATCGGCCTCCACCTGCTTTTCAGGCAATGCATTCCAGATTTGAACAACTCGTTGAGTGAAAAAAATTCTTCTCACCTCCCTTCTGCTTCTTTTGGAAACTCATCAAACGTTGTTGATGAATTAACAAATAGTTAGAAAAAAATAATTAGAAAATTGGATTAATTGAAGGGAGTCAGTGGCGGTGGAGTCAGTCGGCCGAGGAACCCAGTGTGCGGAGCCGAGGCCAAGGACCTGAATGTGCGGAGCCAAGTGTGAAGGAGAGGGGATGCAACGAAAACATTGCTGAGTTTGGAATGTGCCGCTAATCAAAGTTTGGAATCCACTGTCTTAGAGGGTGATATATAAATCAAAGTTGTTGTTGTTGTTGATTCGATTATCATAGAATCATAGAATTATATAGCACAGATGGAGACCATTCGGCCCATCGTATCTCTGCTGGCTCTTTAAAAAGAGCTGTTAAAATCAATCCAACTCCCCCATTTGCTCTCTAAAGCTCTGCAAACCTGTGCTCCCCAAATAATGATCGACTTCTCACTCAAAAGTTGTTATGAGCTTCAGCTCATCAGAATCTGAAAAGACCTGGATGGGAGGATGGCAGCGAAGATTTCCAACCTTTCAGGGAGGAGTAAACTGTGGTAAAACAACGTAGATTGGTGGAACAACAACAACAAAATTACAGGTTTATAGCGCCTTTCAAGTCAGTAGGACATCCCAAGGCTCTGGAGTTGACAGTCATTTTTTCAGACCCGAGCTGGGGTCAGGGAGGATGGAGGGAAAGGGGGGAATTTGGGGTGACTAATGGGACTGTCAAAGAGGAGTGCCTTGAGGCGGGACCTGAAATAGGCTAGGGAGGAGGTGAGGCAGAGGGACTGCGAGATGGAGTTCCAGAGGTTGGGGGCAGAGGGGCTGAAGGCTTGCCTACCAATGGTGGGGCAGGTGGGTTGGGCTACATGGAGCAGGCTGTAGCCTGCTGAACAGAGGGATTGGCAGGTTGGTAGGGGGGCAGGAGATCACAGAGATAGGGTGAGGCCACGGAAGGTTTTGAGGGTGAGCATCAGGATCTTGAATTGGATGCTCTGGGTGATGGGGAGCCAATGGAGTCGGGAGAGGATGGGGGAGATGGGGTCATGAAGCTAAACACTTCCACAAAGGATCAGTAAATAGCACTTGCAAGAAACACGCTAAGTAATGCTCCCTGAAGACAAATCATGTCTAAAATATATGTTTTACCTAATATAAGTCTCTCTTGGATTGTGTTTACACATGCTCACAGCATTGTGGTGAATGTGAGGAAAGATAAAACTTGCATTCATATAGCATCCTTCACATGGGGTAGCATCTCACTAAGATAAATGACCTTTTGTTAATAAAATCTTCACTAGGTGAGTGACTAATGTGCTGGTAATATTGCAGGTCTGTCCATAATACCAGCATGCTGACAACAGACTCTTGGATATAGAAAATGTGTCTTCAAAGTCAGCAAGGTAACCTTGCCCTTCTGCCTCATTTAATGGCCATGGGCAGCTCACACATGCAACTAGGAAGGAAAATCAAAACATCTATACACAACTGTACGAAGAAACATTTTGAAAGGTGAGCTGCGAAGATTGATTTTTAAAATATAATTAGGTCACCACTAAGTCATTGACCATGTGTTTGGCCTTAGATATCCACACAGCCACTCAAAAGCGCTTGGTCGCAGTTGCTCTAGTATAACAATGGTATTCATATCAGTTTTTGCTGAAATGTTACATTTTCTAAGCATTACACTTTGCATTTCCTCAAACCTGTTGATTTAAATTTTCCCTTGCTTGAAGTATTATAATAATAATCCTTGCATTTGATACAGTGCTTTTCACATCTTATTGATGTCTCAAAGCACTGCACAGAATATACTGTAAAGTGAATTGACTGTATATTGAGGGCGAAACATGGCAGCCAATTGCGCACAGCAGAGTCCCACAAACAGTCGTGGATTGAAAATGTTTTTTTTTGGAGGGATTATTATTAGGCATGTGGAATAAGGAAACTTGCCCAAGGTTTCGCTCGGATCTGCCTGGATTCGAACACAGGTCTCATGTTTGTAATGCGAGTGCTCTAACCACTGCACTACTGGAGCTCCACAAATTAGTGCAGTTATATAATAGTGAAGGAAGATTGCAAACAGACAAAGTGCACTTATTTTTAGCGATAAAATCGCTAAAAGCTCCTTAAATCCTTGTTTAGTAAAAGGTATTTCTGAGGAATAAAACTGAGCCCAAGTCTCTGTTTTCGATCCCTGGTCTTTGTAGCAGAATTCACCGAAGCGGGAGATACAAAGACACAAGGGTGACACAATTTTCCACGATAAGAAATAAGAAACGCTAGACGATAAAGACTGGAATGTCCATATAGTTTGTCTTCCACCTTTCTGGCGGTTGCATGAACATTTGTCCCAAACTACTGATGTACTAAATCCCATACTGTACTAGGAATCAAATCTCATGTAAGGATTTTGAGATTGCAGTCCAGGATGAGGCTCCAGTACAAATAATCTTCAACATCTGTCTAAACATACAGATAGGATCTTGGTTCTTATTTTAAGACAGACACTGCCAAAGTACAAGATTAGAGTATCATATAAAACTGGGGAATTGTTAACGAATGACATTTTCATCATAAAGATTAACATTTATGGTATTTTATCAGTGTTCCAGATTTTCATGTTGCTATATCTCAGTGAATAGTACAATTTTGCAGTGTCCAGTAAAAGGCTAATTTAGGGTTATTAAGTTTTAAGCAGACCTTACCCTTGACTAAATGCATTTTGTTTTCAAATGTGTTACAAACCTACAGATAAAATGAATGCAACTTCAGGATATTTTTCTTTATAGCGAGATTCCTGAATTCAGGTGACTTTGCCCATAGAAGAGAAGGATATGTAACCATATTAACACATATTAACACATTGCCACATTCTAGGAAGAACTCACCTCCTCACATGACTAGATAGAATTTATTTCTGATGCTCTAGGCTCTCTGAGATGCTACATTGTGTGGAGGGCGCTACAAAACTGCACGTTATGGCTGTTATATATTTTGCGAAGAAAAGAATGAGACGTAATTAATCCGGGAATAGTATTAGAAATTGCTGACTTGATAAGGAATAAAGTTTGCTAAATCTCGCAGTCCTCTTGAGGCCAGTTCTAACTGATGCATTGATAAGGTTTGTGGACAGCAGGTGAGGAGAGACGCTCAACTGGTACATTGGTATCAGAAATCAATGTTGGGTCAGACAAGAAGGAACCACTTGGGTTTATACAGGGAACAGATGCTTAAAATAATTTACACAATGAAATCACAGCGACTAAGTTATCAATTTGTACTAAGTATTTTAACAACATAAATACATTGAGTGTAACGTACTGTACAGTTGTCAACCACCTGTATAACGCAACCGGTGGCCACTCTTTTGTAGCCATGTTGGTATACAGACATGCTTCTCAGCAGCCAGTTCAAAGTGAACTTAAGTGTAATTAGCGGCAAAGCTTTATTAATTCCCGTGCCTCTCCATGTAGATTCCCACTAGACTCCTAGCGCATTTACCAACACCGGACTCAGCAGCTTATGTGATGGCTACAGCTTCCTGCTTGTATGTCTATATATCAACATGGCTACGAAAGAGTGGCCACCGGTTGCATTATGCAGGTGGTTGATAAATAGAGGTGGTTTAATATGGAAAATTGGTCAGGACTATTCCATGGTAGTTGCTGACTGCAGGTGTTCGCTGAATAGAAACGGCTGGTTTAATAGATTTGATTGTACAGCTTCCCGCCTCACCATGTGGCAGCATTGGTTAATGTTCTTGGGAGTCTAGCGGGAATCTACAAGTGTGCCTACAGAATTAAAAAAAATATCCACAAAAGATCATTTGAACTGGTTTAGATTTGAACTTTACAAAGTTAACACATGAATCGAGTGCTCAGAGTTGTGTTTTGAAATTCACTCTCTCTCAGAGGGACCCATCTCCTTTAATTTCAGAAAGTAATAGGGACGGGTTGGTGAGACCCAAGGCTTAGGGGTATTGAGGTATGTGGGATATTGCTTGAGTTTATCTGGTTAAAAATGCACAGCTTATAATTACTATCAGGCAACCTTTATCTTCTTTGCCCAACAAGGATCACCCAGCCACCGAGACCACCATACAGGGTTGACTTAATACTGACAATTCATTGGCAAACTTCAATTTGGAGTCAACTGCCCTCAGAGGTTAGTCACTAGAATAACTTATTATTTGGGATAACTTAATATTATCCAAAAAGGGTAGCGTTGAGTCCTCATTAGGTGTACAGCAGATACCAGGTACTCCCTGTCAACTTCCAAATAAGTAGCACTCAGCATAAAACAAGTATTGCCACCACTATCTTTCAGATTCAATGTTTCAGTTGAATCTAATGCTTGACTAATTTTAAAAAATTGCTTGATGTGGATGAGTTTGAAGGATGAGTTCAAGTAGGTTGAAAGCATACAATCATAGAATCTTATAGCACAAAAGGACGCCAATCAGCCCATCTTGCTTGTCCCGGCTCTTTGGAAGAATCACCCAATCCCCTGCTCTTTGTCCGTTTTTGTCCTCTTCAAGTACCTATCCAATTCCATTTTGAAAGTTGTTATTGATTCTTCATCAACCACCCTTTGAAGCAGTGCATTCCAGACAGTAACAACTCTCTATATGTAAAAACAATTCTCCTCATCTAGTTCTTTTGTCAATTGTCTTGAATCTATGTCCCCTGTTTACTGACCCACCTGCAGTGGAAACAGTTTCTGCCTATCTACTCTATCAAAACTCCTCATAATTTTGAACACCTCTATTAAATCTCTCATTAACTTTCTCTGGTCTGAGGGAAACAATGCCACCTTCTCTAGGCTTGTCAAACAACTAAAGTCCCTCATCCCTGGTATCATTCTGCACCAAGATATCTTTCCTAAAGTGTCATCCCAATGAGAATGTTAGCCACCTTCCAGAGGAAAGACACAGGACTATTTCTGGATGTGGGTACGTGATTGTGAGGTGTTCCAGGAATAGGATTAATTGTTTTATTTCCTCTAGATTTCACCTTAGATACTGAGTGATTGTAATAAATTTGTTCATTCTCCACATGCTAGTAAATAACAACAACAACTTAAACTTATAAAGCACCTTTCACATCGGGAGGACGTCCCAAGGCGCTGCACAGGAGGCGCGTGACCCGAGCTGGGAGGGGAGTGTTCGGGAAGGGGTGAAACACGTAGGGGAGGTTGAAAAGTTCGGGGGGGAACAAAAGGCACGGTCGAAGAGGAAAGTCTTCAAACCTGCCTTGAAAGAGGAAAGAGAAGAGACAAGGCAGAGGGATTGGGGGATGGAATTCCACAGGGTGGGAGCGGAGAAATTGAAGGCCCGGCCCCCGATGGTGGGGGGCTTGCAGCAGGCCAAGTCCTGCTGAACGGTCCGGGTGGGCTTATAGGGGGAGAGTAAATCAGTTAAATAGGGCGGGGCAAGGCCGTGTAAGGCCTTGAAGGTGAGGAAGAGGATCTTGAACTCGATCCTCTGGAGGATGGGGAGCCAGTGGAGATGGGCGAGGGTGGGGGTTATGTGGTCGCGGAGGCGGGTGCGGGATAGTACACGGGCTGCAGAGTTTTGGATGACCTGCAGCCTGTGAATGGAGGAGCTGGGGAGGCCGATGAGGAGAAAGTTTCCGTAGTCCAGCTGTGAGGTGATGTACGTGTGCACAAGTGTTTCGGTAGCGTGGGGAGTGAGATAGTTGCGGAGCCTGGCAATGTTGCGTAGGTGGAAATAAGCGGTGCCGGTCAAGGCATGGATGTGGGGGAGGAAGGAGAGTTTATGGTCGAACGTGATGCCGAGGTTCCTGACTGGCTTTGTGAGGTGGAGAGTACAGCCTTGGATGTTGAGGCTGGCAGCGCCCGATGTGTGGAGGCGCTGGCTTGAGCCAATCAGGAGGGCCTCGGTCTTGCTCACATTCAATTGGGTTGAATTGTCCCTCATCCAGGACTCAATGTCGGACAGACATGCTGTCAGAACATCGATGGTCTGGGGGTTGAGGGATGAGGCGGAAAGGTACAGTTGGGTGTCGTCCACATACATGTGGAAATTTACATCATGTTTGCGGATGACATCGCCCAGAGGGAGCGTGTAAATGGTGAAAAGGAGGGGGCTGAGGACAGAGCCCTGGGGGACGCCGTGAGAAACTGTGTGGGGGTTTGAGGGGAAACCGTTGGAAGATACAAAATGTAGGCGGTGGGTCAGGTAGAAATGGAACCAGTCAAGAACTGTGCCTTGAAGGTTGAGGTGGGAGGAAAGACGTTGGAGGAGGATGGTGTGATCGACTGTGTCGAATGCAGCAGACAGGTCAAGGAGGACAAGGAGGCAGAGGGAGCCCTGGTCGCAGGCGGTTAGGATGTCGATTGTAACCTTAACCAGGGCAGTTTCCATGGTGTGAGCAGGGCGGAAACCTGATTGGAGGGGTTCAAGGGGTGAGTGAGTTGAGAGGAAAGAGCGGAGCTGGGAGGCAACCACTCTTTCAAGGACCTTGGATAAAAACGGAAGGTTGGAGATGGGTCGGTAGCTTGATGGCTGCGACGCATCAAGGGAGGTTTTTTTCAGGATAGGGGTGATGGTGGCTGTTTTAAGGGAGGTAGGGACGGTGCCTGAGGAGAGGGAAAGATTGATGGTGTCAGAAATGAACGGGGCCACCCCCCTCCTCCGCACCCAGCTCCATTCAGAAATGAATGGAGCTGGGTGCGAAGGAGGGGGGTGGGGATACATTGGAGGGGAGTGGGGATACATTGACTTTGATAGTGAATGGGTATTATTCTCATCTTTGGCAGAGTATGTTTCGAATGCATGCACGTTGCCCTTGGTTGAAAAAATAACCAATAAATCCTACTTACACTTAATTATATTCATATATTATTATGGTATCTGAATGGTACTGAAACATTTGTGTTGTGATGCCGAATGTTTTGTGAGGTCCCCCATACAACACATACTAGGTTATAATATAAATATTTTTGAAGTGCAACCAACTGCAACTCCAAATGATTAATAACCACGTTCAGAAACACCACTTAAAAAAATTACACAAGTAAAGTAAATAATTTTAAAACATAAAATTAAAAGAAGACAGATCCCATTTTCCATGCAGGTGAGGGTTTTACTGGAGTGTCTTCATGGTTAACAGCCAATGTACAATAGACCCACATATATAAAAAATATACACATATATAAAACAATGCCCTTGTCTGCAAATCAAAGGCAACAGTTACCATGATATATATCTATCCGAAGGTTTATTTCGTTTCACAATTCCTTAAATATTTGTTTAAAAAAGGAACACAGATGTGTTTTCAGTTTTATATTCACATTTAAATATTATACTGAGGCTTGTGCTATGACTCAGTAAAGAACTTGGTCAGGTCCTCTGGTGGAGTGCTCCTCTTGTGAGTTGGGATAGCAGGAAGCACACGGTTGATTCTCAACGAATCGCCTGACATAACTGGCAGAAATGAATACAGTGAGTTGCTTTGGGCAATCCCTTCTCTCTGAGACCTGGTCCCCAGTGTTGGTGGGAGGTTCACTGAAGTAGTCCTTATAGACATCAGAGGCTGGGATTTTGTTTTGATCATATTCTGAGATGCGTGATCAGGTGGCAGCTTGCCTGAAGACAATGAAAAATGTTTAATTTTAACAATAACAACAAAATTACACTTGTCTAACACCCTTCTGCCCAGGAGAATGTCCCAAGGTGCTGGACAGTCCATGTTGCAGACCTGAGCTGGGGTCAGGGACGGGGAGGGTGGAGGGAAAGTGGGGGATTTGGGGTGACCGGTGGGACCGTCAAAGAGGAGGGTTTTGAGGCGGGACTTGGAGAAGGCTAGAGAGGGGACGAGGTGGAGAGACTGCAGGATGGAATTCCAGAGGTTAGGGACAGAGTGGCTGAAGGCTCGCCCGCCAATGTTGGGACTGGTGGGTTGGCAGACATGGAGCAGACCAGAGCTTGCTGAGCTATTTTAAATATCAAATTTAAATCTTTCAGAGACAACATTGTTAAATAACCCTTACACTTCTCACATCTCACTTTTTAATCTTTTTAAAAATAATTTTAGAAAAGTGATCATTTTGATCACTAGTCTTCCAAAAATGTTCAGTGTCTTCGTCTTAAGACCATTGTCTTAACATTTAAGATTGTGCAGAATTTGGGGATATATATTTTGTAATATTCTTAAAGTTAGTAATAACCATTTAGCCATTGATCTGCATTTCTTCAGACAATGGCTTTAGGGCAAAGAAATTTGTCCTGGTGAAAAAGAAAATAGGTTCAAATCCTATTATGATGAAATAGATTCTGAAGAAAGGTCATCGACCTGAAATGTTAACTAATTGTCCTCCTTCCATAAGTGCTGCCTGACCTGCTGTGTGTTACCAGCGACTTCTGTTTTTATAATAATTCCTATTATTCTTTACATGATACAATCTGATGTCCCTGATCGAGGAAGCACTAATACAAAACCAATAAGATGTGATGCTAAAATCACGTCCAAAAACTGTAAATATTTACCTACATTTGTGAGCACAGGAGTTGATTATAGGAGTTAGGCTGGCCCGTGTTAGGAATGCATCTTTTATTTTCATTTTATCCATGGAGACTTGCTGCATAATCTCTGCTAAAAAGAACAAAAATACAATATGAATATATTAGAAATTGTAAAACGCAATGACCGTGTGTTTTTGTGAGTGAATGCAGCAGCCAATTTTTGCACAGCAATGTTCCATGAGGTTTAATATAGTGCAGTGTGATAAGGCACTATATTATCATCCTTGCTTCCCTTCCCGACTCAATTCTTTGCCGGGCTCCCCAGCTCCACCTGATCCAAAACTCCGCCACCCACATACTCACCTGCCCTAAACTTTGTATCCCCAGCACACCTGTTCTAGCCAGGCTCCACTGGCTCCCTATTGCCAAACAGGTTGATTTCAAGAGCCTCACACTTGTTTTCAAAGCGGTTTGGGATGCTACCACGTTTGAGGGGTGCTAAATAAATGCAAGCTGCTGTTGATAATGTTGTTGACAATAAGCTGTTAAACTGAAGTCACTGTTGCTGTGTAAGCAACTGCAGCAACTAATTAGAGCTGGCAACAACTCACAAACAGTAATTAGATGAATGATCTGCTCCTTGCTCTTCAAAATAGTGCTATGGGACTTTTGATCAGATACATGGGAGTTTGTGATCGTACATCTAAACAAATTTTGTGATCTTGTGAAGTGTTATTAATTGAGCCAGACTGATATCTGCCCAGACTACCTAATAGCTGTTGAACCATAATACAGTATTAAACCATAGTGAATTCCCGAAATTTCCTTTCGTCTGTAAGACATTTTTGACTTGAAGAATTTAAGATAAATCATACATTGTTAAATAATTTTTTTTAAAAATGGTGGGCTTGTGGTAAACCAACTTTCAGATTAATTTTCCACAGTTCAGTGCAATCATAAATTTTAAGACAAAATAGTCTGACATGCTAAGACTGGACAGAATTTCTGGTCTAAAATAATAATATTGTCCTTGTATTTTAATAACCTTTTACCATGTCAATGAGATGTCTCAAAGCACTTCACAGATTACTGTATATTGTAAAGTGAGTTGATTGTATTTTGTGGGTGAAACTCGGCAGCCAGTTTGAACACAACAATGTCCCACAAACAGTCATTTTTAAATGACTTGAAACATGCCTAGATGTCTGCTACATCTGATACAGTAGAACAGAGACACCACAGAACATCTGATACCCGACAGGTCCTGTCACTTGGTTGTAGAAGTTGATGAATGGCTTGTACATAATTGGATTTTGCAATAATATAAAGCTGTTATTATGATCAGCTGTGAATACATTTAAAAGACAAAATAATCCCTTGAGCCTGTTTGCAACCCTGTAGCATTCTGTAATATGTTTTTTTAAATTTGTCATAGTTTCCAAAATGTGCCGTGGTTTTATAAATAAATGTAAGCATAATCTTTAGTGTTGATACCCGCCGAATCAATATGTAATTAACACCTTTTGTAACGTGTACATACATGAAAAATCAGTTGCTGAATTACTATGAACTGAGCTTATTGTTCACTCTGGACTTTGGTCCAACATTTGAGGACAAACTAGCAATTCAACAACGTACTGGATTGTAGAGAAGAAATTGAAAAAATAATTTGATTAATTGGAACTGCTGTACACACCCAAGCTGAAAATGTGAACATTATAATGAACACATTCACCTGAACATTACCAGAACAACAATAATACCTTTCATTATATAGTGTCCTTCACTTGGAATTGTGTCTCAACAGTAGCGGACCTTGACACCGAGCCAGGGACAGAGGGGGGTGAAGGATAAGACATACATGACACACTGAGCAATCTAATTATTGCTCTCTCTACCTCTGTGCCTGCCAAACCCTGTACCAACTTGCCTGTTCCCTCCTCTCAGCGGGCTCTGGTCTGCTTCATGTCCCCTGGCTTCTCCACCTCGCCCCATCCCTTGCCTCCTTCAAGACCCACCTCAAGACCCTCATCTTCGACTGTGCTTAACCTCCTCTCCACTGCCCTCCAACCTCCCCAATCCCTACCCCCAGCTTGGGTTTGGAATACTGTCGGTCCAGCACCTTGGGAGGTCCTCCCGATGTGAAAGGCGCTGTACAACTGTAATTTTGTTGTTGTTGTGATCAATGACATTGAGAATGCAAGATCAAGTGAAGTAATTTGACATTGAGCTAATAAATGGAACAAAGGAATTGTCTGGTAAAAGAATGGTTAATAGGCCCAAATAGCCTTTTGTTTTCAAATGGCCTTAACTGGACCGCACCATTTTCTTATCATCTCCTTCAACCATTTTTCCTCCCTGGAAATGCATTATCTCTTCAACCCATTTATAGATACTTACCAGAGAAGTAAGGCAAACTAGCAAATATTTGTTGATAAAGCTACTACAGTATATATTTCAATTATTAGTTCAACCAATGGCCCATGTGTTTTTCCTGTCATTTTGAAGAATTATAGCCAATCATATGCCAATTGATCAGTGATATTGTGCAATAAATAAACTAGGAAAATAGATTGTTTTGAACAATATCCACACACTTCAGCATTTCACACAGTGGTTTCCAATATTCCAAACAGGTGTTTTTCAGAAGCGTATCATTTCAATTTATCAACCAGCAAAGCTTGCAGAGCTAGATTAATGCCATTTGAATGAATTTCACAGCTTCTGCCAACGAAGTGCTGTCTTTGAGCTATATAAGCATCAGATATTAAAACATTATGTCTAATCTCACTGGTTCAGCTGGCAACCTAACACCAGGAAATAGCTTTGAGTGTAGGATCAATCATGCTTATTGAAAATAGACCAGTTTTTAATCACAGATTCAGCATGAAATGGGGTACCATTGACATTTGTTCTTGTGCAAAGAATGCCTTGCCTTTCTGATCAATGGTTATGCAAAAATCCATTTCTTCAATCTCTTTGTAACTCATTGTAACTCACTGGTTCAGTACACCAAAGCGACTCTCCTTTGTCTTGTTAATCTGAGAAGGCTACTGCATCAGACTCAGATTTGTGTTTGATAAAAAGGCCAGAATTAAGGCCAGAATTTTTCAGGAGACTTACCTTGGCAGAGATAAGGAATAGGAGAAGGATGTGAGAGCTCCAGATTTTGGGCTCTTTGCTGCAAAAATGCCTCCAACAGATTTCCTGAAGGAGGTGCAGTCCAGGCTTTGGGGGGCAATATGTGATTGTTGTTGATTGTCCACTGACCAGCCAACAGTTGCTGAGAGCTGGTCCTGTTATCAAACAAGTCATGTTCGCTGCGGCTCTTCTGGGACTTGTGTGCAAAATGGTATGTATTCGGCTTGCAGCCTGTGCTCTGAGCTATGCTGGGGGAATTTGAAAATACACAATTGTTAAGAGTCAGAGGTGGAAGACTTTGCGTCCGAATTGGAGGAAGACTTTTGCGTTCCTTCTGTTTTTTGTCTGATGGCTGGTATTTCTGAATGACTGGGTCTGTGATTACTTTTCGGAATCCACTCTCCTCCCTCTTTACCTCTCGAGCTGCATTACTGTTGGGATCCATGATGCAGTCAAAGGTGGTTATAATGTCATCAACTTCGGATGTTTCCTCTCTTAGATATCTGTCCCGGGCTTTATCTTTCCAGCAGCTCTTTTGATCGTCTTTTTTCTTCTTGCAGGAGAATATCTGGTTCAGTACACCAAAGCGACTCTCCTTTTTCTTGTTAATCTGAGTAGGCTGCTGTCTGTCAGACTCAGATCTGTGTTCGATAAAAAACAGAGCCAATAAACCTTGCTGGAGTTCACACACATATTTTGCTACTTTTATAATACGTGACTAAAATTGAAACCATCAACTCATAATTGTTATATTCAACTTTTAAATGGCTTAAAGCTTTTAATAATATTTTCCAGTTCCTGAAATGTCGTGTTATTTCCAACCCTCAATCATGCATTAATTTTCTTCAAAATTTATCATTTTGTCAGCATAATTTGGTTAGGATATTTGCCCACAGTCTCTCCACTTGAAATATATCCTGTAAAGTGCTTTGAGGTGTCCTGACGACATGAAAGATGCTCAATCGAATATTGGGATTACGATTATAACAACATCAAACCATTACTTTATTTTTCCTGCTTCTATGTGCTCCCAAATAACATTTCAGAAAATGACCTCCTTTTACATTCACTTTTTATTGCCTTCCTCCCTCAGTGCTGTCCTCCCATCCGTCTGCAGCTCTTATTACTACTAGCAGTTCAGCTTCACAGAGGATAGGATGTGAAGTAGGATACATTCTGTGCTGATTCTCCTTTCTTTCAAGACAAGAAATTGAACTACATCAGGCAATGACTCATCCCAGGCATGGCAGGCCTCACCCACTGAGGATAACTAAGACAGAATGTCACCAAACATGTAGATTCAAACCCAGACCTTGGACCAGTGTCCAGTGTTTAACTGCAGCTGCCAAATGATATATTTTGATAGAAAATACAACTCAGGCATGGCTTGAGTTTGTGTCAAATAACGTTGTGTTTATTTATTAATGCACAAGGTACTTTCTTGTAACAGGCACTTCACTATTTATTTTGAACATTTCAAGTTGAAAAATCACCTTAGACAAACTCCCTTATGAGGCCCAGCTGAAGATATAAATATTTGTTTGACGAGGATATGCAGCCTGTCTTAGTAATAATATTAATCTTTACATTTGGTGTAGCTCTCTTTTGGGAGGACATCCCAAAGAGCTCACAGATACAATTTAAAGTGTCTTGACTGTGCATTACATGGAGTAACACAGCAGCCAATTTGCACACAGCAATGTCGGATAAACATCTATGTTGTGATTAACCAGCACTTCGGGACACCCTCCAGGCATGAAAGGCATTATATAAATGTAAATTTGCATTAAATTGTACTGTATTGTAAATAAGCATTAAAAAAAATGTATAAGATGTATTAGCTAAATTTTCTGAATAAATGAAAGGTCAAGTCAATGTACTTGCACCTATTGCATCAGTGTTAATGAAATTCTATTGATGAATATTTGCATGACTGGTGTATATTTGTGTTTCACATTGTGCAATATTAACTTGATTTACGGAGGCTATTCAAATATAAAACCAGGGCCAAGTGAACAGTTCTTTCACTTCTCAGAACTTGCTTTGAGTTCTTTAAAACTGATGGGAAATGCGTAATGTCTTCACCACTGCAGTTGTAAAGGCCCTAAATGAGTTATTCAGATCCAGTTGATTTTTGAGTCATTATGAGTTCACATAAACTCGTTAAAAAAGTCTCGTTAAAAAATGAATGACTCACCACCGTTATTAGAGTGGGGGTGGCAAGGAGAGTGGGGGATGGTGTTGGGGCGGGGGGTGGTTGGGGGTTAGGGTTAGGCTATCTTTGGCCATCTAGGTAGTCCGGTTTCTGAGTCAGGTAGGCATACTGTGCTCCAGGGCACTGCTGATGAGAGAATTAGTTTAGCAGGAGAATTTGGCAGATCAAACCAATCACTGGGAGCAGTAATTCTCCCCACTCAGCTCCCTTTAACCCTGCAAGCCAAAGTGCTAACGGGTTGGATGATCCTAGCTGGACAAGTATTGGGAAGATTGGAATGTGTCCCGAATCTGCATTCCATTCAAGAAATAAGGAACTTTCAGGTTCTAAAAATGTGGAGCTCTTATTCTGGCTTTGGATATTCTTAAGCAGAGCAATGTGTTTCACACGTGTTAGACACTCTGCTGCCCCCGCCACAAACCCCCTCCCCACCCCCACCTCCAAGAGTGGCTTATGTGGTCAATAGGATCAGAGTAGAGTTAATTTTACTTTGTATTTCATCTGTGATATGTATGACCTCAGGAAACTTGATACTAAATGAGATATCAAAAGTGAAAAATATGCTATGGTCCAGCACTAGTGTAACTCACCTTGATAGGGAAAAAAAATCTTTACAGTTGACGTAGCACCTTTCATGTCAAAAGCTTGTCTAAGAGGATTACCCTAAAATAGAGTGAATGCAGAAGCCAATTTGCACATAGTAGTGTCCCTCAGACAGCCATGTGACCCATTTTATTGTTGGCTTGAACACCAGGAGAAACTCCCTTTTCGTTTCAAATAGTATCATGGTGTCTTTAACATCCCGTTGACAGGCAGATGAGAGCTTGGTTTAATATCTCATCAGATATTAAATAGGAAGACTATATACAACAACAACAAAATTACATTTAGAAAGCGATTTTCACATCAGGAGGATGTCCCAACATTGAACAGTCAGGGGTCAGGACCCGAGCATGAAGGTGGGGCAGGGTTAGGATGAGGGAGGGCAGAGAGGGCACTGTGAGGCAATGGCAAAGTCAGGCAATGTTGCGGATGTGGTGGAAGGAAGTCCTGGTCATAATAATCCTAGCATTTGCATTCGATATAGCGCTTTTCTCGTCTTCCAGACATCTCAAAACACTTCACAGACTATACCATAAAGTGAATTGACTGCATAGTTGTGGGCGAAACTCATAGCAAGGATATGGGGAGAAAGGACAGTTCAGGGTCGAACAAGACACCCAGGTTACTGACTGGCTTTGTGAAGTGGATATATAACATTAGGTACAGGAAGCATCAACAGTACTCACACTACTTCAAGATCATTTTGATCAAACGTTTCTTTCCCATAAATAAAAACTTTACATACAACCTACCGGTTCTCCTGTGAGAACAGCTTGATACACGCTGTGTGACCACAGTACATTGCATACGTTAGTGGAGTGTTTTCATTGATGTCTCTTGAATTGCTTTCTACCCCCAGCTGTATCAAAGTTTGTACACATTCTGCTTTCCCTGCAGCTGCAGCCCAATGAAGTGGCGTCCTAGAGAGAAAGAACAATGTACTTCATAGATGGTGGCAAATCACTGCTGTGCATTTGAAAATAACCATGTGTTCTGCGCTGTACTAAGCTAATCATGTTCAAGTTATAGAAGAATATTCTTGGGGAAATGCATCCTCCCTCCCACCTTAGGGAAACCATGTTATAACAACAACATACATCAGTCACTCTGACACTACATCAGTCACTCTGACGCTAACCTCTGGAGTTCCCTCCCACAGTCCCTCCGCCTCGCCCCATAAATCGCCACCATAAATTATATTTGTATAACGCCTTTCACATCGGTAGGATGTCCGAACAACAACAACAAAATGCCACTTGTATCATGTTTTTCACATCGGGAGGACGTCCCGAGGCGCGGGACAGTCAATGTTTCAGACACAAGCTGGGGTCGGGATCAGGGAGGGGATTTGGAGTGACTGATAGGACCATCAAAGAGGACAGGCTTGAGGTGGGACTTGAAGGAGGCTAGGGAGGGGGCGAGGCGGAGGGACTGCGGGAGGGCACACCAGCGGTTAGCGGCAGAGTGGCTGAAGGCTCACTCGCCGATGGTGGTGTGGGTGGGTTGGGGGATATGGAACCCCTGAGCGGAGGGAGAAGGCAAGCCAGAATATGAGCACCACTACACTTCCAATTCACACTGCTTCACAGTAGAAAGTAGTAGAGTAACAGTCATGAGAATTCTGTATACCTTATTCAAAAAGCTGGTAAACTGTTTCAAATGCTGAGGAAAGATTTGGAGTTTCATTCACTCAGCAGAAATCTGATGGAGTGGATGATGGCTGGAACACATTTATTCAACTAATGGATTGTATGTGACAGGTTAGACTCCCAAGGCCAACCTGCATGGAGTTCAGAAATTGTTTTGGAACCAGACATATAAGCATCTAGCACTGGGAAGAATTCTGAATTATATCCAGTAAAAAGAGAAATTTACTGGATGTTTCTCCCCCTCACCCCATTTTTATATAAGGTGAGTAGTTCTCTGCCAGACGCGAGGTTTGACATAGTTCCAGATTTCCATTGCCGTTTGCATGAAAAAAATGCGGCCTGATTTCACTCCTAAATGGTCATGCTCTAATTTTAAGATTACACCCCACCAGAGGAAATAGTTTCTCTGCAGCTACCCTATTAAATCCCTTCATTTGTATACACTGAAAAGATCCAATTAGCTTGAAAAATAATCAGAGAATTCAGTCTTGTAACAATAGAAATCCTTGCATTTGATATGGCACACATATATATGCATATATAGTACCAGGTAGAGACCCAATCTCTTTTCCAGTATTGCCTTGTGATCTTTGATGTCCACCTAATCAGACAGACAGGGCCTTGTCTTCAAATCTCAGTTGTAATATGGAAGTACATTGGCAACTGACATGTTTAGCATTGCACTGGAATCCAAGCCTAGAATAAATGGTTGGAAAATTAATATTCAGCTTTTTTTTAAAAAAAAGACTTTGCTGAATTGGTATTTGTAATTTGCCAGTCCGATATTCATAAGTCAGAATATTTGTTTTGGTCAGATGGGTATCTGACACATGAAGAGTATCCAAACCAGAGTTCTGTGCATCCCCCCAATGCATGGAAATTCCCAAGATATTTATTGAAAATAAATATGCACTCTCTCCCTCGAGGGGTGCATCCAGATGACCTAATTCCGGAGAATATTAGGTGCAGGTACACACGAGCCCAGACTTGGGGAACTCGGCTATCTGCTTTCAGCATGGTCAGAGGACTTTTACAGAACAATTTAGGTCACAACTGAGCAAATCTGGTTTGGGGACATTTCATTTTTGTCCCCAATATTGCTATAATTGCAATAGAAATCCCTTGAGAGCTAAAATTATGCATTTGAACAAGAGAGTACTATTGCATGACCAAATGTGTCATAACGAAAAGTTATGACAGCCACCACATTGCTTCTGAGAGTATGTAGTGAAATTATTATATTGCTCAATTTTGAGGTTTACCTATCATCCACATCTAGAGCTTGAAGGTTGCATTCTGGTATCCTTGCCAATTCACAGATGATATCACTGTATCCAGCTGCTGCAGCTATATGTACACAAGTCTTTCCATTCTCATCATCATAATTTATGACAGACGGGCCTAGGTGATGATCCAGAATAATAGACGACATGACTCTGTTCCCACTCTGGTAAGAGGTGAAATAAAAACATTGTTAATTAGACTCGGAGGTTCTGAGCATTGACCAGAAATTACATAGAATGATATGACATGGAAACAGATCACTTGGCCCTCACAATCCATGTTGGTGTAGAGTAGTTATAAGCTGTTTCTGTTTGAGCTGCGTGGAACAAATAAAACACTCAATAAATAAATATCTTTTGCAACAACAACAAATAACACTTCCATTTTTTTAGCACCTTCAAGGAGGACATTTCCAAAGCTGCTCACAGCTCAATGTGGGGATCTGGTGGAGGAAGCTAAAGGCGTAAGGTCGCTAAGAGTGTGGAGAAGAATGTTACTCCACAAACAAGTTACTTGCTCCTTGATCTGACAGAGGTGACATATTAAAGGAAGGAGATCCCATTTGCATGATTCAGATTCCTTGTTAAGCAATTCCATCAAGAACTACCCCTCTATTTTTGTCGCTCTGCAATGCACTGACACTGTTCTTCCACCTCATGGTAAATGTTAGGAGACAAATCTGCAAAGTAGGGTCCGGCGATATATCGATATATCGCTAAAACCCGATATAGTTTTCATATCGATACGCTGATATAGGCATTTCAAAAATATCGATATATCGGAAAATCGATATATCGAGGTAAAAAATCGGAATGCGCGCACACTGAACTACAAGACCCAGAATGCTCATCTCTATACACAATGCACAGACCGAGGTGCAAAGCCGCCATATTGTATTCATAGTCCTCGAATACAATATACAGGTATGCAAGGGGTGGGAGGCGGAGAGACGGCTGGGTTGGGGGGGGGGGGAGGGGGAGAGAGACGGCTGGGGTGGGGAAGAGAGACAGCTGAGGGGGGTAGTGGGGGGGGGGGGGAGAGAGACGGCTGGGGGCGGAGAGAGAGACGCCGGGGGCTGGTGGGGGGTAAGAGAGACGGCGGGGTGGGGGGTGGTGGGGAGAGAGAGACGGCGGGGGGGGGAGGGGGGAGGGGGAAAGAGATGGCTGCGGGGGGTGGGGGGGGGAGAGAGATGGCGGGGGGGAGGAGGGAGAGAGAAACGGCTGTGGGGGGTGTGGGGGGATAAAGACGGTGGGGGGGGGGGGGGTGGGGGAGAGACGGGGTAGATGTGATAATATTCAGATAGATAGAGATGGGGGGGATGTGAGAGAGACACAGAGATACAGACGGAAAAACACAGAGATGGAGAGAGTGAGAGACACAGAGAGAGAGCGATATTTACCTCCTGAGGTGGTAGGCCCCGAATGCGCGCGCACTCCGAATGCGCGCGCACTCCGAATGCGCGCGCACTCCGAATGCGTGCGCCGCGCGCACATGCGCAGTACGAAACACCCGAAAATATCGATATATCTCGATATGAGCTCATCGATATATCTAAATCGGAAAATTTCCATATCGACGGACACTACTGCAGAGTCTGCTGAATCTGCAGCAGACTGGGAGCAGATGGGTTCACTTCAGTCCCTATTGGTAAATAATGCAATCAAAATGTGTTGAATTACTCCATGTGTATTAGCTAATTATATCAGTAATGGCAGCAAGGAAGCAAATCATGATTAAATCCATTAAGGCATTTATACACTTGAGACATTAGGAATGTATAATGCAAACCATATTCATTCCTTGGAATACTGAAAACTGCTGTGCACTTCACATATCCAATGATATAGCAGTAATAGGTCATTGCAGACGCTGCAAAATGAATATGTTTTTGTATTACATTTTTATGAAGAGAATAATTTATTGCTTGAACCAATGGAAACTTATTCCAGTACAAATGTTATTTCATAGTTACGTTTCAAGCAAATTGGGAGACGAGGGAGTTTTTTTTTCCCATGAACACCAACTTTCATTTATACAACACCTTACACCCTCAGGAGGACATCTCCTGGTTAGGATATGAAATGCCTTGCTGGGAGTGATGGTTGAGGCAGAATCCACATTTGCTTTCAAAAAGGAACTAAATAAATATCTAAAAATGGTATGGGTGGTATGTGGAAAGAGCAGGTAAGTGGGACTGAAAGGATTGCTCTTTAACAGACCCAACACAGACATGATGGGCTGAACGCTCTTCTTCTGTTCTATATGTTTCTATGGTTCTATGCACCCCATTTTCGCCATCAGCTGTGTTTATTCCCCACTGATTGAGCAATAGGAATTAATGGCAAATAACAGTGAAAAATAACAGCAGACAAAAAGTGTGTACAAATCTTGTCAAGCTGGGGTTGTTTGTTGATATTAAGCCATTTTCCCCTAACGCAGGCAACATGGCTGTTGGAGAAAAGCAAGAACTGTGAATGTAATCGTTTCAGCATCTTCAGGCATTCAATATTCTTAGCTTAGATCTACCCCAATGTAAAAGGTGATGTACATTTATAGTCGGGTGCGAAGGTGTAGAGGAGATTAAGTGCTATAATGGCTTTTAAGTCAATTTGGACCTGTGACCAAGTTCTGTTATCCATGTCACTTAAAAGGTGCATCAGGTATCATTATGATGTGCAGAGAGTAAAATAAAGGTAAGTTAGTTTCCATCTCCCAGATGATGGTCATTTTGCATGTCAATCTGCAGAAGAAACTTGGCTAAATTTTCCTTGCCTGAGGGTGTTGATTTCAAATGTAGAACTTCCTCCTACCTCCCTGACTGTGATTCAGACATTACTTCTCTGTGTTGCTTGCATGAGACATTCATCAATCAAGCTTCAGTGGAGCTAACAGTTCATTTGAAGCCATTTCCAAGTGAATTTATTAAGAAACAGATGAATCTCACCTGCACTGCCCAGTGAAGGGCTGTTTTAAAGTCCTTGTCAACCAAAGTGGGGTCAGCCCCTTTCTGCAGTAATGCCTGGACATGCTGTGGTCGATTGTGGAAAGCAGCCCAATGGAGTGGGGTCATACCCTAAATATAGAAAGAACAAAACAAGATTACAAACTGGCAAAAGTTTTTTTTTTGACATTTGTAGTTTAAAACTATATATATATATATATAAATTAAATTGAATAATAAATTAAACATTAATTCTTTCATTTGATATAGCATCTATCCTATTGCTCAAACTCCTGAACGCACTCACAGAATATACTGTAAAGTTAATTTCACAGTGTATTTTGTGGGAAAAATACAGCAGTCAGTTGCGCATAGCAGTGTACCACAATAAGTCATGGATAGAGTTCCCCAATTTGTTGAGTGATTATTAACCCCTGGAAAGCAATCCACCATTTTAAAAACAATCGGGTTTGTATATACTAATAGGTAAACAGAAGCGTATGGTGTAAGAAAAGTTGCCTAAGGTTTAGCTCTGCCAGGGCATCAAACCCGCTTGTGAAGCGAGCGCTCTAACCACTATGTTATGGGACTCCACAACTACTATGTTTGGGAGTCCACATGTAGAACCACAGAAACATTTTTGTCACAGAGGAACAACACTTGGCCCATCATGTCTGTGCCCTTGGCTTTGAGTCCATTATACAGGCAAGAGACAATCAAGGGCTCTCAAAGGATCTCAAAAGTGAAATAGTTCATAAAAATTGCCTCAGGAGAAACAACAATTAATTTTATTAATACTTCCCTCACTACACATGCACAGCAAATAATAAGTGACCATATGACCGATGATCTGGAAATTTGCCATTTTTCTTTTCATATGCGAAGAATTGACATGTGAATTGGTTGTCACACCCATTGTTGTGCCTCACTACAACTGTGTTGAGATTTTCTGGATTTCAAAACATCATATTTCCCCAGCAACACAACATGCTTTGTGTTAGAGAGTTGCAAACATTCTTGCAGTTTGGGGGAAAATTATGCATTTTATATCGGGAACCCTCGATACTACGTTTCTGGAAAACCAAGACCTTTTTTTTAGTGGAATCATAGAATCACTGTAACTCCAATAAACTGCTGTGGAAGGTTCACAAGGAATTTCAGGTATAAATTTAACGTTTGTTTTCCCATCAACTGTACAAAGTGGTGGTCGACTTAAATTATATGACTAATGCTCTGTTTGTAATTTATGGTATATAGTGCCCATGATCAGGTTTTTTGCATTTTTAAGCTTCTCTGTATATTCAACAGTTGGTAGAATGGCATTATTATAGTTTTTATATTGCTTGTTTTTTTTTGCCAGGTTTCTTGTGATGAATGATATAAACGTTTTGTTCTAATCCATTTGTTCCACTGACATGTACTCACAGCTCAAATATATTTATACTCTAAGGGATTTTTTTCTACAGGTCTTTGAGGAAACATCAGTTTTGTTTGCTCGGCTGTGGAATAAAATGATAACATTTTGATAGCTATAGTGGAGTGTGTACCACTTTCCTCTGCTCTTGCATCACCCAGGACATGTGGTAAATTGATTTAGAAACCTCCCCATTGTTTGGGGAAGTAAACGTCTCAGAGTGTTTCACAATGAGTTGGATGCCGATTAAGAGAGAAGAGAGGGGAAGATGGAGGAGGGAGAAATTACCATACCATAGTAGGTTTTTAGGAGCATTTAAAGACTCATAGGTGAGGGAGATGGACGAGTAGAGGGAAGGAGTTCCAGAGCTTACGGGCTTCGTGACTGAAGGGATGGCGGACAAGCAGCAAGCCCGAGTTACTCATTGCAGGTGGCAAACAGAGGAGTGGGTACAACAACAAAATTACATTTATAGAGTGCCTTTAACGTCGGGAGGACGTCCCAAGGCACTGAGGAAAGGCTCCAAGGGTATGAGGAAAGCAGGGATTAAGGGATATGGGGATAAGACGGGAAGGTAGAGTCCGAATAGATCAGCCATGATTTTATTGAATGGAATGGCAGGCTCGAGGGGTTAAATGGCCTACTCCTGCTCCTAATTCTTATGTTCTTAAGGAGGTGCTTTTGGTAATGATTCAAACTGCAGATCAGGACAATCTGTGAAACTTCGATGAACCCTAGACCCTCTTCAGTTGAGGATGATTTGAAGATCCAGTGTTCATCTAACATTTGCACATTAGCATTTCCTAGCAGGGAGGAGATGAAGGTGTAGCTAGAAAATTATCAGGAGCAGAAGCCCCTGGTTGATTTTTCTCCACCACTAACCTAGGAAGAGCTGCAGCCAATTCCCCCTACAGCTGCCTGAATTAGCTGCCTGAATTATACAGTACTATGACTGACAGAAGCTATGAGCACAGTAGGTGTCCATTTGGCCCCTTGTGTCCACGCTGAATTTCTGAAAGCACAATTTGTTTCCCTGAGTGGGTCTGAATTAAGTTTAAATACATTAATGGTCATTTTAAGATTATAAATCCTGGAAGAAGCGCAAATTGAGTTGTGTCAATGCAATGACCTTTTAGTAATTATAATAATTACCCTGAGTTACCGTAATGGTTTTTTCCCCCCGTGAAGAGGTGTTTTAATGGTTACTGAACTGAATGCTGTAAATCAGCAGCTGAACGTGAATTAATAGCACCTAATTATAATAAATCCTATTAGCATAAAATGATCTTCTACAGGGTTTTAATGTGGGAGGGATTAGGCACGTAACCAGGATATTGTCTTTAGGAAGAAGATTTAAACAAGGCAATTTAGCATCTTTATCTGAACATGGAAAATAAGGTGAATTGTGAAAGGATTTTTTCGGTTTGCATCAGAGTTACATCTTGCAATATTACATATGGTTAGATCAGGGTGTTAGATCGGCGCAGTTGGTAGCACTCTTGTCTCAGTGTCAGAAAGTTGTGGGTTCAAGGCTAACATATGGAGTTTGCAATCACAGTCAAGGTTGGCACTCCAGTGCAATGCTGGAGTTGTGTTATATTGTGGGAGTTGGATGAGTTATTAAAATAAGGTCTTGCTGTCTGCTCAGGTGGTCATTAAAGATCCCATGGCACTTTTTCTAAAAAGAGAAGGGAGTTTCTCTGGCCAATAATCCCCAAAATAAAATTAGTCATTCAATTCATGGTTCAGTATCAAATGCACCTCCCTGCCCCACTACTCACCGACATCATAAACACCCTCCTGTCCGCTGGCACGATTCTCACCCCTCTAAAAATGTTCAACATCACTCTTATCCTTAAAAAATTGTCCCTGGACCTATTGCTGCTTTCAAACTACCGCCCCATCTCCAACCTCCCTATCCTTTCCAACTTCCTGGAAAGAGTTATCACTTCCCTGCTACACTCCTTCCTTTCCCGTCGCTCCCTTCACAAACCCCTCCAATCGGGTTTCCATGCCACCCACAGCACAGAAACAGCGTTAGTCAAAGTGACAAATGATATTCTGTCCATCTGGGACCAGGGCTCCCTCTGCCTCCTCGTCTTCCTTGATCTCTCTGCTGCTTTTGATACAGTTGACCATTTTATCCTGATCCACTGCCTCTCCTCTTATGTCAACTATCATGATTCTGTCCTTGAATGGTTCAGATCATACCTCTCACATTATCTCCACTTTGTCTCCGCAAACGGTTTCTCCTCTATCCCCCGCACCATCTCGGTGTTCCTCAGGGCTCTGTCCTTGGTCCCCTCCTCTTCAATATGCTCCCACTTGTTGACATCATCTGCAGACATGGGGTCAACTACCACATATATCTGCATGACACCCAACTGTATCTCTCTGCCTCCACTCTCGACCCAGGACCATTGCTATCCTGACAGAGTGTCTGTCAAACATCAAGTCCTAAATGAGAGCTAACTTTTGAACATCAACAAAACGGAGGCCCACCCATCAGCACCTCCACACCTCAGGCATTGACAGCATCACTATCCAAGGATGCACCTCCACCTTACTAAACCAGTCTAAAATCTTGACATTTTGTTTGATCCTCAACTATGCTTTCTACCCCACATCCATGCCATGACCCACTCTGCCTTCCCCACCTTCGCAACATTATCTGGCTCCGCCACTGATATAGAAACATATGAACAGGAGTAGGCCATTTAATTAGATCATGTCTAATCTTTACCTCAACTAACGTCCCCCGACCCACTCACCCCACCATTATCAGATGAGCCTTCAGCCATTCTGTCCCCAAACTTTGGAATTCCAACTTGCAATCCCTCCATCTCGCTCCCTCTCTAGCCTCCTTCAAGTTCTGCCTCAAGACCCTCCTCTTTGACGGTGCCGACAGTGACCCCCCATCCCAGGATATTAAAATCAGCCACGCAGTAATGGGTCCAGATTTTTTAAAGATGTTTCCTAACATTGAATGTCTTTCAGGCACCATTGACTGCTCTGTGCAGTAATTATAGTAGATTAAAGGTTAAAATATGTGCAAACAGAGTAGTATGAAAAACTATCAGTGGACAGCAGATCTTTCAATGTATTTCAGGATGTTTTCTGTAAAGTTAATATGAGCGCTCCAAGATACTACTCCACATGAGAGATTTTATGTAATAAACTTTGCATTTCATACAGCCTTATTACAGCTTCAAGATACCTCAAAGTGCTTCACAGAAATACTGTAAAGTGAATTGACTGTTTATTGTTTGGGCAAAATACAGCATCCAATTGAGCTCAGAAGTGTCCCACAAACAATTGTGGATTGAAGTGACCAATTTATTACTTTTATTTGTTTTTGAAGGAATTATTATTACCCACGGGAAAGCGATCCTCCAATTGACTAACAACCACGTTCCTACCTGCCTACTGCTACCTAAACTGAGGTGTGTGGAAGAAGGAAACTTGACCAATATTTCACCCTGCCTCGAATGAAACCCAAGTCTCTTGCTTGCGAGGCAAATGCCATAACCAGTGAGCTAGAGGACTCCACAAAATGTAAGTTATTGCTGTATTAACTTGCAGCAATGTAAAGTATACAGCTGCTTTACAAGTTTTGAATATACACAGGAATTACTATGAATCATTTTCTGAGACTTTTGGTATGATAAGGCACGACATCCATGCAATTCCTTTCTTATTTCTTATTTGCTTTATTTTCTTTAACTAAAAATGGGTTAAACATCCCAGGTTAAGGCACAATGAAGGACATTATCAGAGAATTCTCTTTTGTCCTAACATGGTTTCATCTGTGTCATTGTTAATCGGTTTACAAAAGGTATACAAGCAGAAACCTTTAATTCCTCTGCTGTCATACACTTGGACTACAATAAAGAGTGGCTGAAATCACCAGGTCCTCCTCGTCAATGTTGCCAATCATGCATAAATTTAGCAGTTACCATGAATGATTCTCTTTAAATAGTGTTATACCAAGAGCTGAACTTAAACACATGAATATCTAAAAGAAATAGTGCATGAGAAAGTTAAATTTTTTTGAGTTCAGTAATGTTTGCGAGCTTTCTATTTGCTTTAAAAAGTTACATAAGACCATTGTTTAGTTTAGGAAAGATTGAGTAACACAAGTGTGGTGTAATACCAATGGCCAAGTTGTACTTCAACAATAATGTTTACAAAAAGGTTTTGTTGATCTGATTCATTATTGGATTGCATGTCAACAAACTGATTTACGTCTTTTCTCCCTTTGCACCTAGGTGCTTACACAGGACTAGATTTAACAACAACACCAAACAGCAACAACAAAATTATATTTGTAAAGTGCCTTTCACGCTGGGAGCATGTCCCAAGACGCGAAACAGTCAAGGGTCAGGACCCGAGCATGGGGGAGGGGTGCAGGGTTAGGATGAGGGAGGGCAGAGAGGTAGAAGGGTGGCTGAAGGCAAGATTGAAAAGGAGGGTCTTGAGTCAGGCCTTGGTGGAGGCAAGGGAGGGAGCAAGGGGAGAGGATTATGTGATGGAGTTCCAAAGACTGGGGGCAGAGAGGCTGAAAGCCCGGCTGCCGATGGTAGTCTGGGTCAGGCTGGAGACATGAAGCAGGATGGAGCCTGCTGAACAGAGGGAGCGGACAGGTTGATAGGGGCTCAGCAGGTCAGAGAGGTAGGAGGCAAGTCCATAGATAGCCTTGAAAGTGAGGATGAGGGAGGCCGACAACGAGGGAGTTTTCGTAGTTGATCCTTGAGGTGCCAAATGTGTTTATGAAGATTTTAGTGGCCTGAGAGTCGAGGCAGGGGCAGAGTCGGGCAATTTTGCGGAGATCGAGGAAGGCAACAACAACAACAAAATTACATTTATAGAGCACCTTTCACATCGGGAAGCTGTCCCAAGGCAGAGTGGGTCATAGCCTTGATATGGGGAGAAGACAGTTAAAGGTTGAACAAGACGCACATGTTCCTGATTGGTTTGGAGAAGTTGAATGCACATCCATGGATGCTGATGCTGTCAGTACCTGGGATGCAGAGGCGTTGGTACATGCCATTCAGGAGGGCCTCAGTCTTGCTGACATTCAGCTGTAGAAAGTTGGCGCCGATCCAGGACTTGATGTCTGACAGGCAGTCTTGTCAAGATGTCAGTTATCGTGGAATTGATGGTGGAAGCAGAGATAGATTTGGGTGCCATTCAAGTACTGTACTTATGGAATTTGACCCCATATCTGTGGATAGTGTTACCAAGCGGGAGTATGTCAAAGAGGAGGGGACCGAGGACTGAGCCCTGAGGAATACAAGACAAAATGGTTCAGGTGCTGAAGAGAAACCGTCAGCGGAGACAAATTGGAGATGGTGTGAGAGATAAGACCTGAACCATTCAAAGACAGAACCTTAAAAGTTGAGATGAGAGGAGAGGTGGTGGAGGAAGATTGAGTGGTCTACGCTGTCGAAGGCAGCAGAGAAGTCGAGGAGGCAGAGGGACTCTTCAGACAGACAGGATGTCATGTGTATGCTTGACCAGAGCAGCAAGGAAATTTTATTGTTGTTGTTGTTGTTGTCGTTGTTGGCAGCTCACACCTGACCCTTAAAGGGAGGTGTGGGGATAGGATTATGGGAGTAGGTGGTGTGTTTCATCCTGGACATAGTGCAATGAGAGAAGAGGGGGAGATAGGTTTAAAGATGTGGAGGGATGGATGGGTAGGTATGAGGTGTAGGGGGAGATGGTAACGGAGTGGCGGTTGGGAGGGCGAAGGCAGCAGGAATAGATCCCTTAGATTAAGGTACCTCTACTGCTCATTCTCTGCTTCAGTGAATTACTGTGAATTAAGTTGCATTGTTTGTGCATATTCCTAGATGTTGGCAGGTTATTCAACCCTTGAGAAAATAATAATTGCTTTGCTCTGTTCAATAAGTAATTTAGTATTTAATTATTTAATCCAGACTACATTTATATGGTAGTATGGGGTGCGAACCCCAGTCAGTGATATTGTGGCAGGCTTTCTGCAACAGCAGACACAATTTAAAACAATGGGTATTATAGTAGTGTGGTTCTTCTCTAAATAGCCAGCAAGACTGAATACATTTCAGCTAAAGCAACTGATTTGGATTAAAATAATAATAATAATAATAGTCCTTGCATTTGATATTATGCTTTTCACATTTCCTAGATGTCCCAAAGTGCTTGCGAGAATATACTGTAAAATGAAAATAAAATGTGAAATAAAATAAATTGATCATGCCATGAGTCAGCCTCCGTCTCCCCCCCTTCCCTCCACCCTCCCCAATCCCGGGCCAAGCTTGGGTCTGAAACATTGACTGTCCAGCTCCTTGGGACATCCTCCCGACATGAACAGTGCTAAGCAAATGTAATTTTGTTGTTGTATATTTGTGGGTGAAACGTGACAACAAATTTCACAAGCAGTGTCCCACAAACAGTTGTGGATTGAGTGACCAAATTATTATTGGGTTTTTTCTTGAGGGATTATATAATATCAGGGATGTGGGAATCAAACCCAGGTTTCTCTCTTGTGAGGCGGGTGCTCTAACCACTGAGCTACAGGATTCTAGGTATAGATGTGGTGGTGTCAAAATTTGCAGATGACACCAGACTAAAGCTAAACTGCCCTCCTTAATAGCCTGTAGATACCCGCCAACATGTCCTTACAGAAAAAGTCACAGGCTGATCATCTGATCAGAAATGATTGCAGCTTCTGAGGCAAAACCTTTGGAATTTTGCGCAATTCTGAGGGGCAATCCAGTCACGTTTAAACTACTGCGAAGTTTGATTTCTGCCAAAGCTGGATTTCTACCTCCTGACGTGAAAGGCGCTCTCAATGTAATTTTGTTGTTGTTGTTGGTGTCTCGCAGATCCTCCAGTGGGAAGAAAAGTCATTTCTCATCTGTCCACAGCTGTCAGGTTTATCCTCTGGACTTTATACTCTCTGGGTGCTTTTGGAAATCATTGACCCAACTGCTTTCTCAGGTCAATCCAAGAAGCACAAATGAATTCTTCCTGCTCCCTTTTTGAATGCAGATGCGTAATAATTGTGTAACATACAAACCAAGTTTCATTTCACAATGAGTGTCTTCCCTCTCCCCTTCCAGTATTATCTTGAATCATCTTTCAGTGATTCAGACCTGGTACCATGAAACCTTTATCTGAACGTGAATTAGCCAAAGGCGAGCAATTATCAAAACAGACTAGAACTTGCTGCGTTAGAAAGATGGCCAAGAGATGTATGGGTGAAGAACCTTTGGCTCATTTGATTTCATTCTGCCAGAGCAATAACCCTACTATCTTCCCATTTCAACATCAGTTTGTTTCTTAAGTAAACATGTATTCCATGTATTCCCCATTGCATATCAGTTTCTGCGAAGTGTTGTTATTGTTTAAGGCACCACAACATTTGTAGTTGATGTTGGATTTAGTTTGCAGCTCCTGTTTGCAAAAAATGGAGCTGAAAAAGTTGTTCGCAGTTGAGCAATGGTGGAGGTACTCACACCCAATTTCAATTTGCTGATATTACAAGGCAAAACACTCATAATTTAAGAACAATCTATGGATGCAATACATAATTTTTTAAAAACTTGCATTTGATGCCATACTAAGTTACCTTAGTATGTCATCAAAATGTCTCAAAAGGCTTCACAGGATATAGTATATATAAAGTGGTGTCACTGTGTATTTTGTTGGCGATCACAGCAGCCAATACCCTTTGCTCTACACTGACCTCCGCAGGAGGATTTACACTGTGTTGAGAATTTTCAACTGCACTTTTCATAACAACAAACTTTTCATAAGATCACAAGATTCGTTTGGATGAAGAAGGCCCTTCAATCTGTCCCTCCAGAATACCAACTTTACTGTCCACTCATCACAGCATCAAGCCATATTTAAACGAGTCCAGTGTGTTGACCTCAGCCTGGAAAACTGTGTAAAGGAAACCTTCATTGCTGATTTTTGTTTCTGTTCAGCATGAAATGCCAACCTGTACAGTAACACTGGAGTCAGATAGATGTGGGAATGGACTTGATAGTGGATTGGGACAGAGTTCAATGGAAGAGTTTTGCAACATCTGTCAGAAACTCAAGGATTTCTGATAAGTATACAATAAATGGCCCTATTATCCTAGATATATGACAGGCACCCTGCAGCAGATAAAGAATGCAATTGGTTATCTGAATTATTCATTTATACAAACAGAATATTACAACCAAATAGGTTGCCACTTTGATGTCAGTGGAGTTTAACATTCTACTGAGAAGCCTGTAAAATGGACAAGAAAAGAGAGAACCATTATCTTGTTTTTTAAAAATAATTTGAAACAATGTGTTATTAAAATAATAATGCTATAATAATAACAATTAAATTGGTCACTTCCATCCACAATTGTTGGACATTGCTGGGCACAATTGGCTCCTGAGTTTCAGCCACAAAATATACAGTCAATTGATGTCTCAGAGACATATAAAAGCGCTTTATCAAATGCAAAGATGATGTTTCTTTGCCTTGTAAACTCAAAGTTTTTTTGTTTAATATTTATTTCCTTCGCTTGATCTGCCAAAAATAAATGCATTGGGTACAAGGCTTCAATGAGCCCAACAGTACTCCTTCTGTGCTGAAACTTTTGTGTTCCTATGTTTAAACCAGAATTTGAAACCACATAATAACAACAACTTGCAGTTATGCAGTGCCATTCATGTGGGGTGGCATCTCAAAGTGCTTAGAACCACTTAACTTGCACTCTTGAAAATAAACTAAAACTATATTATCTTGTTTATTTTTTTTGGTGCAGCAATGCACCAGAATATTTGGTCACTGAATCCATGACTGTTTGGGACACTGCTGTGCACAATTGGCTGCCATGTTTTACCCACAAAATATACAGTCAATTCACTTCACATCATATTTTGTGAAACACTTTGAGACACCGTGAAGACATGATAAGGAAGTATATAAAACGCAAGGATGATTACCCAACGCCTTGGGACGTCCTCCTGACTTGAAAGGCGCATACAAATGTAATTTTGTTGTTGTTGCTGAGCCAGAGTTCTGAAAGGGTTAAATACGACAATGTACCACTTTGATAATTACAAGAGCAGCTTTTCACTCACCTCATTGTCCTGATGATTTATCTCGCTGATAACTGATTGTTGCAACAGTACAGCCAACAGCCTGAAGTAAATCAAAGACAGGTTTTATAAAACATTTGAAGGAGATACAATATTTACATCTAGTTCATATTTAGCTGGTGTAAAATAATCTTTATTTAGCTACAAGAGAGAATAGTGGAACTATTTCATCTGATTCCTTTCACCACATTAGAAAGCGACAGACCTGTCATAGAATCAGAGAATCTTCCGGCACAAAAGGAGGCCATTCGGCCCATCGAGACTGTGCCAGCTCTTTAAAAAGAACAATTTAATCCCACTCCCCAGCTCTCTCCCCATAACCTCGCAAATCCGTCCTACCCAAATAAATGTCTACCTCTCTTTTAAAAGTTGTTATCGAATCGGCTGATATGATCAAATAGGCATTGCTGGTTGAAATAGGTTGTAACTGGCACCTGAATGTTACCTGGCGTGATCAAAACTCTTACATTACATAGAATCATGGAATTATACAGCACAGAAAGATGCCATTCAGCCCATCGTGTCTGTTCTGGCTCTTTGAAAGCAGCTTTCCAAATCAATCCCACTCCCCCGCCCTCTCCCCATAGCCGTGGAGTCCTGATGCTCAGTGGCTAAAGCACTCGCCTTAAAAGCGAGAGAACTCGGTTTAATTCCAGGCAGGGCAAAACCTTGGCCAAGTTTCCTTATTCCACACGCCTAATAATAATCTCTCAAACAAAAATAATAATAAATTGGTCATTTCAATCTACGACCATTTGTGGGACACTGCTGTGCGCAATTGGCTACCACGTTTCGCAGACAAATGTACAGTCAATTCACTTTACAGTATTTTCTGTGAAGTGCTTCGAGACGTCTAGAAGACATGAAAAGCACTATATAAAATGCAAGGATTATTATTATTATTAATATAGCGCTGCAAACCTGTACTCCACAAATAACTATCTACTTCTCTCTTAAAAGTTGTTATTGAATTGTCTTCCACCCACCACCCTTTCAGGTAAAGCAATCCAGATCCGAACAACTCGCCATATAAAACATTTTTTCCTCACCTCCCCTACTTTTTTTTAAACAACTATTTGAAATTGGTGTTCTTGGGTTACCGACCCACTCGCCAGTGAAAATGGTTCCTCCTTGTTCACTATATCAAATCCCCTGATGATTTTGAAAACTCCTATTAAGTCCCCTCTTAACCTTCTCTGCTCCAATGAGAATAATCCTAGCTTCTCTAGCCTCTCCTGATAACTGAAGTCCCTCATTTATTCTAACATCCTGGTAAATCTCCTATGCACCCTCTCCAAAGCCTTGACATCCTTTCTAAAGTGTGGTACCCAGAACTGAACATAGTACTCCAGCTGAGGCCTAACCTGTGTTTTATAATGGCTCATGATAACTTCCTGACGTTCATATTCTATGCCCCTATTTATAGAGCAAGGTACTGTATCCTGTATCCTTTTTAATAGCTTTATCTACCAGTCCTACACCTAAAAAAATTTATTTATATGAACTCTCTGTTCACCCCCTGTTCCTTCACTTCTTTAAGATTCTACCATCTAGCTTATATTGCCTCTCCTCATTCATCATCTGAAAATTCATCACTTTTGAATTAATCCACATTAAACTTCATCTGCCATGTGTCTGTCGATTTTACCAGTCTATCTACATCCTCTTGCAGTCTGCTACTATCCTCCTCACTGTTTACTTCTTTTCCTAGCTTTGTATCATACCCAAGTCCAGGTCATTTATATAGACCAAAAACAGCAGTGATCCCAGTACTGACCCCTGGGGGACACCACTGCACACTTACCAGAAAAACAACCGTTCACCACCACTCTCTGCTTTCTGCCTCCCAACTGCATCCATGCTACCACTGCTATCACGTTTAATACTGTGGGCTTCTATTCTGCTTATAAGTTTCTTATGTGACACTTTATCAAACACCTTTTGAAAATTCCAATAAACAGCATCAACTGCACTACCTTTATCCACCCTCTCTGTTACCTCACAAAAAACCCTCTTAAAATTAGGTTTGTTGGACATGATTTGCCTTTAACAAATCTATGCTGACTGTCCTTTATTAACCTATATGTTTCTTAGGGAAAATTAATTTTGTCCAGGATTATAGTCTCCAGAAGTTTCTCCACTGCTGATGTTAGGCTGACTGGCAGGTAGTTCCTGGGTTTATCCTTCTGCCCCTTTTTTTTTTACAGGGGAGTAACATTTGCTACCCTCTGGCACCTGTCCTCTGGCACTACCCAGAATGATTGAAAGATTGTAGCCACAGCCTCTGCTATTTCCACCCTTACTTCCCTCAGTAACCTAGGATGCATCCCATCTGGACCAGATGACTTATCTACCTTGAGCACAGACAACCTCTCCTCCGATACTGTGGCATTCATTGCATCCTCTTCTTTTGTGAAGACAGATACAAGGTCTGTCTTCACAATGTCATTCAGTACATTAGCCATGCCCTCTGCCTCCACAAGAAGATTTCCTTTGTGGCCAAAAATTGGCCCCACCCTACCTTTGACTAACCTTTTATAGTTTATATGCTCAGAAAATACCTTAGGGTTCCTATTTATGTTACCCGCTAACCTTTTCTCATGTAATCTCTTATTTCCTTTTTCAGTTATCCTCTATACTTTCTATATTCTATTTGATGATTTGTGAAGTCCTATAGCTCACTGGTTATAGCACTTGCCTAACAAGCGAGAGACCTGGGTTCAATTCCAGGCAAGGTGAAACCTAGGACAAGCTTCCTTACTCCACACACCTGATAATAATCCCTCAAAAATAATTGGTCACTTCAATCCATGACTGTTTGTTACACTGCTGTGTGCAATTGACTGCTGCGTTTCACCCACTAAATATGCAGTAAATTCATTTTACAGTATATTCTGTGAAGTACTTTGAGGCATCTAGAAGATGTGAAAAGCAGTATATCAAATGCAAGGATTATTATTATTGTGACTGTTCATGAGACATTGCTGTGTGCCAATAGGCTGCCACTTTCACCTACAAATACATAAGTCACTGCACTCGACGATGAAGACATTGTACTCTTACAAAGATAACACCTTGCATGAACAGGGCAATTTAATTGTGTTTGAAGCATAAAAATGTCAGGTTGTTCTACATGTGAAGAAGATAACCAGTCTAGAATGTGTCAATAAGGAAGGTAAAAGGTGCGGTGGCATGAAGGGCAATACTTGCTGCCAAAACCTAAACCATGCATTAAAAGCTGAATCTGCAGCACTTGGAGAATCTCTCCTCATCGCTGTTGCCCTGCTCTCTGCAATTACAGAACTGATATATTTCAAAGCGTTGATTTGTTTTGTATTTGTACCAAATTTATGAATTTTCCAATAAGATCTCTGAAGAAATATAATGAAACGGTAAATAAAATCCAGTCAGCAGTTTAGAGCAAGTAATTGTGTTGCTCAGTGGTTTTTGGCACGTTGCCCAGTCACGATTTTACTCTTTAGACTAAAAAGGTTTGACACCTGATTATTCCTTTGGGACTAATGTGAAGGCTGGAATTAAACACAGCATTTACTTGCACTTGCTTTTGCAATGCATGTTGTATCTATGGATACTGTGCAAAATCCTTAGAGGACAGCATGAGCTTGTATGAGTATTTCACTCACTACTGATAACATTGGCAAAGCTACTTCTGTTTAATAAATATGCTTCCCTCTGAGTATTGCCAATCAGATGCTCATTTGCTGGTTTTGTTTATTTGTGGCAAATCCCGATAGCACAAAATCCTGTTAATCTTCGAAGAATTTAACATACACATATGTGATAAGGATAGCAACCACCGTTTCTATAAATGGTTCATTTACTAAACTCTCCTATCACTATTGATGAGTTTAAAGAATGACATCTTACATTCCAACTGTTTTTTCATTTTAATAATGCTTGCAATAGATGTCTAACAAAAAATAAACATAGCCTTCCATTGAAAAATAACTGAGGCCTCAACTGTCTGTGCAGCTGACTTTAATGATCCCATGGTAGGAGGGCAGCTGAAGGCACGGTTGAAAAGGAGTCTTGAGTCGGGCAAGGATGCGAGCAAGGTGAAGTGATTGTGGGATGGAGTTTCAAAGGGTGGGGACAGAGAGGCTGAAAGCTTGGCCTGAAGGGTGAGACAGTGATGGAGTCGGACAATGTTATGTAGGTGGTGGAAGGCAGTGCAGATCATGGCACAGATATGGGGGAGCAAGGACATTTGAGGGTTGAACAAGTTGTCCAGGTTCCTGACTGACTTGGTGAGGTGGACAGTGCATCCATGGATGCTGATGCTACCAATGCCTGAGGTGCAGAGGCGCTGGCGGAAGCAAATCAGAAGGGTCTCGATCTTGCTGACGTTCAGCTGTAGAAAGTTGTCTCTCATCCAGGACTTGATGTGTGGCAGACAGTCTGTCAGGACATCAGTTTTCCTGGAATCAAGAATGGAGGCAGAGACATAGAGGTGGATGTCATCTGCACTTGTGGGATTTGACTCCATGCCTGTGGATGATGTCGCCAATGGGGAGCATGTAGAGGTTGAAGAGGAGGGGGCTGAGGACAGACCCCTGAGGAACATAACACGAGAAGGCATGGTCGAAGAATGAGCCAGGCCTCGACGGAAGCAAAGGAGGAAGCAAGGCTAAAGGATTGTGGGATGGAAATCCAATGGTTGGGGACAGAGAGGCTCTCGAAGGCAGCAGAGAAGTCGAGGAGGACAAGAAAGCAGAGAGACAGGATGTCGTTTATGACATTGATCAGAACAGGTTCTGTACATGCTGTGAGCTGTACGGAAACCCGATTGGAGGGGCTCACGAAAGGAGTGGTAGGAGAGGAATGAGCAAAGCTGGGATGCAATGACTCTTGAGAAAAGTGAGGTTGGAGATGGTCCGGTAGCGGGAAAGAAGGGATGTGTCCAGAGAAGGTTTCTTCAGGATGCAGGTGATTATTTATTATTATAATTTTTAAGGGAGGAATCATTTCTAATGATTCACAACAAAGTACATTATTTTGATGCTACAGCTATACATGACAATGATCAGAGGTTCTTGGGGGAAGGCATTTAATTAAAGAAATGGATTAGGAAAGATCAGCTGTTTCTATTCCTAGTTGGACCAGATGGCAGTGCTTTGTAAAACTGTTTCCCAGAGACTACTAGTTTCACTTTTTCAAAAAAAAAGTTTCCCATGAGCTTTTGTTAAGTTTACATCCTGTGGTGAGTCCATTATCATATAATAATAATTATTTTAAATAGTCTTCCTTGTTCTATAAACTCTAATATTTGGCTACACTCATGTGGCCAAGGTTAGAAAATTTACTGAACAGTGAGGACCAAGACTCTAATTAAAGGCCCACGGCGTAAAAGGGACAGTGGCAGAGTGGATCCACAACTGGCTGCAAGACAGAAAGCAGAGAGTTGTAGTGAGCGGCTGTTTTTCAGACTGGAGGGAAGTGAGCAGTGGTGTGCCACAGGGATCGGTTTTGGGACCATTGCTCTTTGTAATCTACATCAATGATCTGGACTTGGGTGTAGGGAGTACAGTTTCCAAGTTTGCAGATGACACTAAGTTAGGGAGAATAGTAAATAGTGAAGAGGATAGTAACCATCTGCAAGAAGATATAGACAAATTGGTAAAGTGGGCAGACACATGGCAGATGAAGTTTAATGCAGAGAAGTGTGAGGTGATGCATTTTGGGAGAAGAAATGAAGGGAGGCAATATAGGCTAGATAGTACAATTTTAAATGGTGTGAAGGAACAGAGAGACCTGTGGATTTGTGTTAGTGACTCGTTGAAGGTGGCAGGACAGGTAGACAAGGCTGTTAAGAAGGCATATGGGATACTAGGCTTTATAAATAGGGGTATAGAGTACAAAAGTCAGGAAGTGCTGACTAACCTCTATAAAACTTTGGTGAGGCCTCAGCTGGAATACTGTGTTCAATTCTGGTCACCACACTATAGAAAGGATGTGAAGACATTGGAAAGGGTACAAAGAAGATTTACTAGGATGGTGCCAGGATTGAGGGACTTCAGCTATGAGGAGAGGCTAGATAGGCTAGGGTTATTCTCTCTGGAACAGAGAAGATTGAGGGGAGACCTAATAGAGGTTTATAAGATCATGAGGGGTTTCGACAGGGCAAATAGAGAAAAACTATTTCCACTCGTGGGCGAATCTGTGACTCGTGGTCACAGATTTAAAATAGTTTCAAAGCGAAGTAGAGGGGAGCTGAGGAGAAATTTTTTCACTCAGCGAGTTGTTCGAATCTGGAATGCATTGCCTGAAAGGTGGTGGAGGCCGATTCGATAACAACTTTTAAAAGGGAATTAGATCTTTATTTAGGGAGAACAGGTCTATTAGGCTATGGGGAGCTGGCAGGGCAGTGGGATTGAATCGCTCTTTTCAAAGAGCCGGCACAGACTAGATGGGCCGAATGGCCTCCTTTTGTGCCGTAAAATTCTATGAATCTATGAATCTATGAATCTATAAGACTCCAGCTGCTACATTACATTTTCTAAACTCAGAATGCTATGGTTGAAAACTTTACCAGCAAACAAGGGACAGTGCAATGTGCTCCTCACCTAACAAGAATGTAAAGTGAACCAACGGTTGGAGAATCACTCTGGTTTTATTTTCAGATACAAACTGTGCCCTTACCTGAAGTCAGTTTCTGCAGTGGCAGCATGAAGAGGCAGCCTGCCGTTTTTGTCTGGCATGTTTTGCTTGGCACCATTTCGCAGCAGAGTTATGCAGCCATCTAACCAGCCCTTATAATATGAAGACAATCAGTGTTCACTCAGTACACCGCTTTCATCATTAAGAACTTGGGATATTTTTATCTAAATGAAGACCTATCTTGAGTTTCCCCAATACTGTAGGAGGACGAGTGAAGGCTCACGTGGACTAACACTGGCACTAACTGCAGTAGTTGGACTGAATGGTTTGCTGCTGTCCTGTAATGCTGCACATATCATATCTTCAATGTAATCATTTGATTTTCAAAGAAACAAAACTAGTCCCATTCCTGCTATTCTCCACTCAACACAATAATCACCTTTCCTGAGCATTTTTGAGTGTGCTGAATTGAGCAAATTCTTAAACAGAGCCTTAATTTTGAAGCCAAGTGCTGGTAAGTTTATTTTAAAGAACCTACAGAAAATCACCTTAAAATTTAAGAGTGAATTTGCCAAATTCTGGATGCACTGAAATGCTGCATTAATAGAGTAAATCTTGATCCAAGTGGAATTTCTACTTTTTGGATCCATACATCCATGGATGCACACTCCATCTCAGTAAGCCAGTCTGGAACCTTGGTGTCTTATTCAACCCTCAACTATCCTTTCTACTCCACATCCATGACCAGCTCTGCCCTCCCTCACTGACACTTCCCGCAACATTGCCTGGCTCTGCCACTGTCTCACACTGCCAGCCGCCGAAACTCTCATACTGTACATGTGTTCATAACATAAAATCCAGGCTCGACTATCCAAACTCCTTGCTTGTCAGTCTCCCTATCTCCTCCCTCCACAGCTGTCGATCATCTAGAACCCTGCAGCCCATGTCCTATCCTGCACTAGGTTCCATTACTATATCACCACCTGTCCCCTCCCGATTCCACTGGTTTCTCATCACACAGAGGATACAGTTGAAGATCCTGGTCCTCACCTTCCATCGCCTCGCTCCCCCCTACCTCTGCAGTTCATAACCCCCTACCAATGTGCCTGGTCCCTCCACTTGTTCGGTTCTGGCCACCAGCCATTCTGCCCCCACCCTATAGAACTCCATCTCGCAGTGCCTCTGGTTCACCCCATCCCTCGCCTGCTTCAAGACCCACTTCCTTCAAGACCCTCCTCTTTGACTGTGCTTTTGATTAATCCTTCTCCCGCAAGCCCTCCACTCTGCCCAATCCCCACCCCCGGATCTGAATACTATCTACCCAATACCTTGGGACATCCTCCCAAAGTGAAAGGCGTTGTACAAATATAATTTTTGGGTTGTTATATGGCTTAGTCATCACACTTAGTCACCATGACTAAGCCATAATGTGTACAGTCAATATTATTTACAAAGCAGTTTAATTTCTACAGCCTATGAGTAACTTTGAAACGGTTTTTAAAGCTATCATTCATGGAGAGAAAGTCATAGAAAATGAAATAGGTTCCAGCCAAGTCTTTACCAGGTAGGTGGCAAGAGACAATGCAGTTCTTCCACAAGCATCTTCAGTGTTGATTGAAGCTCCCATCTTGAGCAGTAATTTCACTGTATCAAGCTGCCGCCCTGATATTGCATGCATCAATGGAGTTGATCCTGCAAATGAATTACAAACAATTGTCTCCACAATGCTATTGTCTCCCAATTTTTAGCCTCATTACTTTATGACAAAATCCTATTGTCATTACCCTATCCGTTGATGTAGAATATTTCCTCAAATCACTGCGGTTCAGGCTTCTGGCTGGGGAGACGATCATGTTTATTGCTGTGAGGTAGGTTTTAAGGAGCATTTTCTAAACATCCATATGTTACTGTGGGAAGTGCAGTGTAATATAGAATATACTGCAAAGTGGATTGACCATATATTGTGTGGGCGAAATGCGCAGACATAAATGAGGCCGTTAAATGACATTGAATGGGAATCTCACACACAGTTTGCTTTCATGCAATAATACAGGGTAATCAAAATGTCACGATACATTTACAATATCTAATAAGTCTTAAGGAAATGAGGATATATATTTTTGGGATAATAAAGTAATTATCACAATTTTCTGAACACCCTGTAATACTTCCTACATGAAATGACATCAACAGTATTTCCTGCACATGAGTTGTATGAGGTGTATCAGATAAAGAGTTTATGGGGCACAACAAGAATTTTAATTTAACGGACTCCCTTGTAACATTTCATGTGATTCCAACCCCAATCAGATCTCATAACACACAAGCACACACGCATGCACGCACAACAACAACAAAATTACATGTATAGAGCACCTTTCACTTCCAGAGGAAGACAATTTTCTTGACAATTGTCCCAAGACAACACACACCATGTCCACACATACACAAACACATACTGTTTGTATAATTTACCTTCGCTATCACAGCATTCCAATATGGAAGGATCTTCCCGAATGACTGCTGTTAGGGTGTTAATGTCTCCAATAGAAGCTGCATGATAGACCACGGTCAGGTCGATTTCCTCTGCAGAGTCACCTTGCAAAATAATACAACAGCAATTTTACATTCATACAGTGGCTTCCTGTTGAGAGGTCGTCTCCAAGCGCTTGAAAGATCCAGCTAGGAACCCAAGCTTGGAGTGTGGAAAGCTGCGGATGGGAGGGTGGGAGGTGGGGGGGGATTTGTGATCGAAAATGCAGTTCAAAAGAAAGGTGTTAAGGCAGAAGTGAGGTGGAGCAAAGCCAAGGAGGGAATGGAACATGAGGACTAGCATCTTGAAATCAATCCGCAAGGGGTTGGGGAACTGTAGAGCTGAGTGAGGATGGACAGGACACAAGCACACAAGCTGCAGATTTCTGGATGGTCTGCTGTTTGTGAAGGCAGTAGTTGGGGAGACAATCTGGACATGATGAATGTAAAGAAAGACAGATTGAGAAACGATTAGTGAAAAAAACTCCCTTGTGCTTGATTTATACTTCAATCAAACAGACAGTGTTGCAGAGCAGGCAAAAGACAAATACATCAGCACTGGATTCAATTCACTCCAGAGATTCGCTAGTTTGAATGGACTGGTTCAAAGGACACTTCATTCATTTACTGCCATACTTATCCAATTTATGTTCCTTCTCAAACTACAAATACCAAAAAGTTGCCTTTCCCAGCTTCCAGAATTGCAACCTCTCACAGCAGGTAGTCAGTAAAGGCGGTGGAGGCCGAGATAATCAGTTAATTTTTAAAACGATTGACACTGTAATTAGAGACAGCAATTTGGATGATTCAACACCAAATCATAAATATGTTTTTGTAATCTTAGGTGGTTGGGGCACTGAAATTGAAAGTCCTTGTTTACCAATGGTAGCTAAAGCATAGACACAAATAAATAAGGAAAACATCTTGGAAGTTCATATAAATCATAGGATGTTAATCCTATAATTCCATTCTCTCATAAACTAGTGCAATTGTCTGTCTGTGGGATGGGACGGGATGGGACACATAAGTGGAGTCTCTTTGGAGTTGAATTGGCTCCAAAGTGACACGTTTGGCAACAGAAGATCAGAATCATGCCAACCCTCTGTGACAGTCTCAGTAACTCAGTTCCTGAACCCCACAGAACCACTACAACAACAGCAAAATTCCATTTATAGAGAGCCTTTCACATCGGGAGGACGTCCCAAGATACTACACCAGCACACTGCTGATGACAACCCAGCCAACCTGTCTCATTGGCAGGACTTGGAAGCGTAGACCAGTCACTGGGGCAGGGACTCTTCCCATTCAATTCCTGTTAACCCTGCAAGTCAAAGCTTTAGCTTGACAAGCAGTGGGAAAGCTATCCAGGCAGTGACAGTATAATCATTAGCCAGGAAGAGGAATACATTAACATCTTCAGGCAGGATTAGACTTCTGCTTCATCCAGCTATCCAAATCCAACTTCCCAAAGATTCTTTTAAACATCTATCTTATCATCTAAAAATCTTGAGGAATTCATGCAAACAACTTTGCAGCTGAGAAGGCTCATTAAAATGTGAATATTTAACGCAAAGTTAAATATACACACAGTGTTCAGTGATATCATTATCAGATAGGATGATACGTGTAGAGTGCAATGGTATTATCACAGATATCAAGATATATGTAGTGTACAGTGATATTATCACTCCTAGAAAGTGTAACAGAAGGTTCAGTATTAACATGATCACAGATACTAAGATATGCGAGCGTCTTTTCGCCAATCACTTTCTGCAGCATTCATTTTCCTTTTAAATGTTCAAATACATCGGAAAAACCAACTTGTTAACAAATGGCAGTTTATGGATTTATATTTGAGTTCAACCATTACAATGATGCAAATTTTAGGTTCCATTATCCCTTTGTCATAGAGAACAAATAAAAATCAAACAACCTGAATTGAAATCACTATCTATGATCTATAAAAAGGATTGCAAACAATCTGTAAAGGACAGCAATAAACAGCCACTTTTATTTATGCACTTATAAAAGAATGGTTCTCAGTGGGTGATAACAGACAGCATTGCTAATGTTTTGCGTGTATCATCAAGGTACTGATGCAAAGTGACTATTCATTCTTTTGCAGTGTTAAAGACATTTTCAGTGTTAGAATGATATAGATCAGTGATTTTAACTAAACAAAATGCTTTAAAACTACCATTATTTCCAAAGCTCATGACTCACTTCTCTTGACAAAAGCCGCATTTCACAGAAGTCAGCACGATGCCTCTAAACGCAATGATAGAAACATAGAAATCTATGGAACAGAAGGACGCCATTTGGCCTACCAATATGTAGCGATTTATAAGAATATCGCTTCAATCCCACCAAGTATTATCCCCATACACCCCATATGATTGACAGGTTGCTTATGCACTAAAATAACGTATAATAATATATAATAATATGGGATACTGCTGTGCGCAATTGGCTTCTGCGTTTCATCCACAAATATAGCCAATTCACTTTACAGTATATTCTGCATCCTTTGTTTAAAAATTATGTTTTTATGTTTATTTTCAATGGTTTAGCAGTGCCTAGAGTATGCATAACACCTTTCTAATGAATAACTGCTGTGAAGCCCTTTGAGAGTAAGGTGCTGTATCAGATCCAAGGTATATTATTTTATAACCTGAAAATAGCACTTCCAAAATAATTATTTTCTGCCAATCGCAAAAAGGTAAGTATATGGTATTAATCCTTCATGAAGGTAGGAAAAGAAGCAATTATTTCCAACAGGTTAATCAGGTGATATTAATACAGTACTGCAATAATCATACAAGGATGAGTCGCTTCATAGAGAATTGCCTCTGTAATACTCTGAGGCTGTTGGTGCTACGATCCAGCCTGGTTTACTTTGCACTAGGGTCCGGCGATATATCGCTAAAACCCGATATAATTTTCGTATCGATACGCCGATATAGGCGTTTCAAAAATATCGATATATCGAAAAGTCGATATATCGAAAAAATTGGGATGCGCGCGCACTGAACTACAAGACTCAGAATACTCATCTCTATACACAATGCACAGACCAAGGTGCAAAGCCACCATATTGTATTCATAGTCCTCGAATACAATATACAGGTATGCAAGGATGCAAGGGGTGGGGTGGGGGGGAGGGAGAGAGACGGTGGGCGGGCGGGGTGGGATAGAGGGATGGCGACGGGGGGGGTGTGGGAGAGAGGGACGGCGGTGGGGGGTGGGGGAGAGAGGGACGGCGGCGGGGGTGGGGAGAGAGGGACGGCGGCGGTGGGGGGGAGAGAGGGGCGGCGGGGAGGGGAAGGAGAGAGGGATGGCGGCGGGTGGGAGAGAGGGAGGGCGGCGGGGTGGGGGAGAGAGGGACGGCGGCGGGGGGTGGGAGAGAGGGGCGGGGGGGAGGGGGAGGAGAGAGTGATGGCGGCAGTTGGGGGTGTGGGGGGAGAGACGGGGTGGATGTGATAATATACAGATAGATAGAGATGGGGGGGGATGTGAGAGAGGAGAGAGAGACAGAGACGCAGACAGAAAAACACAGAGATGGAGAGAGTGAGTGTGAGAGACAGAGAGAGAGAGAAAGATATTTACCTCCTGAGGAGATATGCCCCGAATGCGCGCGCACCCCGAATGCTCGTGCTATGCGCACATGCGCAGTACAAAAACCCCGAAAATATCGATATTTTGGTATATCTCGATATGAGCCCATCGATATATCTAAATCGGAAAATTTCCATATCGACGGACCCTACTTTGCACCCAACAATCAAATAGACTGGTAGCTGGAATAATGTAGCCACGTATTAAAATGCTGAAGACTCATGTTTCATTTTCTGTATGTATCATTATCCAGGCTCGATTATGCCTTGTTTTTTGGCCTTCACAATTCTTTCCTTCACAGGCTGCAGATCATCCACAACTCTGCAGCTTGTGTGCTCTCCCGCACCAGACTTCTTGACCCTATCATCCACACTCAGGCTGACTCCACTGGTTCCCCAACCCTCAGAGGTTCGAGTTAAAAATTATCGTCCTCACTTTCGAGGCCTTCCACGATCTTACTCCTTCCTACCTCTGTGACCTCCTAACCCCATATCAATGTGTTCACTCCCTCTGCTCAGCAGGCTTCTGCCTGCTTCACATCCCCACCTGGCCCGCCCCACCATTGATGATCAGGCCTTCAACTTCTCTGTCCCCAACCTTCAGAATTCCATCACACATACCCTTTGCATTGCTCCCACTCTTGTGTCCTTTAAAGCATGTCTCAAGACTGTCCTCTTTGACCGTGCCACTGGCCACCCACCTAGGCCTCATCCGCCCTTCTCAGGTCCAATTTACTGACTATCAGGTGACTTGGGATATCCTCCCAATGTGAAAGATGCTATACAAAAGTAGTTTTGTATTGTAATACGTTGTTCCTTACCACTCTTCCTTAAGATAAATATAGGTTAAGGTTCTTTATCTTATGACTGATAATTATATCCTTTACTTCTCCTGTTCTGGTTCTGCGCAAAGTACATCTTTACACCCACATGATTATTTCACTGGATTATTTTCAAAATCTAATGTCACCTCTAACTTTTCCCCCATCACACACAGTTATATCTTACTAATACTTGCCCTTGATATAGGACCTTATTGCATTGTGGAGCCCAAACCCATATCCACAGCTTTGCCATTTCCCTGCTGGATTATTTGAATGCCCTCCTCACTGGTCTACCCAGCTCCACAAAACACAAAATTAATTTAATTGAAACCTTTGCTGTCCAGATACTCACCTGCACAAAACTCTTGTTACCCCCATCACACCAGTCCTTGCTCCACTAGCAACCAAATACTGAACAGATTGATATCAAGATCCTCTCATTTGCATGCCTTCACACCTCCCTACCTATCCAACCTGCTTACCACCCCACTCCACCACCTGCTGTTTCAACTCAGCTGGCTCTGTTAGTCCCTTGTCCCTTCCACTCCACCATCGGTGGATGTGCCAATACTCTTGAGCTCTTTCCTTCAATCTCTCTGCCTTGCCCCCTCCTTCCCCACCTTCAAATTCTGCCTAAAGGCATTTTTTATTGTGCTTACGATCACCTCTCTCCTCCATTTCCCTGAGGCTTGGGGTCAGACAAGCATTCAGGGACCCTAGCCCATCTGAAGAAGGATATATAAATGCAAAAATGAAAAATACTGCAGATGCTGGAAATCTGAAACAGAAATCGCTGGGAACACTCAGGGGGTCAGATGGCATCTTTGGAGAAAGGAAAGTGAATCAACGTTTTGGAATCAACACCCATCATCAGAACTGGGGCATGTTGGGAGGGAGAGGCTTTTAAGGGCAAGGAAGACTTGCAACACAACTGGAGAGAAGAGGTGTTAATAATGTAAACAATAAAGTGAAATTGCAAAAGAACAAGCGACCAGATGGACACAGAGAGGGAGGGGGAAGGTGAGCCGTTATGGTTTGAAATTATTGAAATCAATATTAAGGCCAGAGGACTGTAAGGTCTCTAGCAGATGGATAAGGTGCTGTTCCTCGATCTTGCGCTATGGTTCTTTGGAACAGCGTAGGAGACCATCAATCAATCAAAACTTACATTGATATAATGCCTTTCACATGGAGAGGACAACCATGGATGCAGAGGTCAGACTGCAAGTGGGAAGGAGAGTTGAAATGGTAGGAAACCAGTAGATCAGGGAAGTACTTGTGGACAGGAGTTCAGCAAATCGATCACCCACTCTGCATTTGGTCTCCTCAATGTAGAGGAGACCACAATGTGAACAGCAAATGGAGTGTGTTACATTGTCCATGTAAATTGCTGTCTCACAAAAACTGTGCTCAACTGTGAATATAAATGTGAGTTGTCCATCTGTGATGAGGATGCCTCGTCTTCCTTGACCTCTTTGCTGCCTTCGACAACATGGACCACTGAATCCTCCTCCACCACTTCTCCTCTCACCTCAACCTCCAAAGTTCTGTTCTTGACCAGTTCAGGTCTTATCTCTCACACTGTCTCGAATTTTTTGTGTTGGTGTTCCACAGGGCTCAGTCCTTGGTCCCCTCCGCTTCAAACTCTACGTACTCCCCTTTGGTAACATCAACCCCATCCCTCAGAGGACAGAATTCAAAATCCTCGTCTCTCTTTCAAGGCCTTCCACGGCCTTGGCCCCTCCTATCTCTTTGAACTGCTGACCCCCTATCAACCTGTCTACTCCCTCCATTCAGCAGGAATACCTACTCCATATCTCCTGCCCAACCAGCCCTACCATCGGCGGCCAGGCTTTCGCCCTCCCTCATCCCAATGCTGCCCCTCCTCCATACTCAGGTCTTGACCCCTGACTGTTCAACAGCTTGGAAACGTCCTCCTGACGGGAAATGCGTTCTACAAATGCAATCTTGTTACTCTTTTTGTTGTTCGTGACTATGTATTTGCAGGTGAGAGATGGAGGTGACTGTAGGTATGGACGAAGAGGAAGCTGTGACCTGAAGATGGGGATGGTAGAAGCAAAAGCGGAGGGATAGAGGAAGTGTTCCAGCGTTTCGGGGTGTAGTGAATAAAAATGCAGCTATAGCTTGTGGAACGGAGGGCAAAGGGAATGTAGGAAGCCAGAGCCAGTCAAATAGAAATTTTGGATTAGGGAATTAGCAAGTCGGAGAGGTAGGGAAGTGCCAGGGCATGAAGATATTTGAAAAAGTGTGATGATCTTGAAATCAATTCACATGATAGGGAACCAGTGGAGCCTGGCTAGAAATGATGGGATGGGGCTACGGAGTTTAGTGCGGGTTAGTGTGCCACGGACTGTTCCCTCCACTCAGCACAATCACCACTCTCTGCTTGTCCTCTCGCTTCACAGCTCACCTTAAGAACTCTTTCCAACCAAGCTTTCAGTTCACCGCATGTGAAGTTCCCCTCCCAACACGCTACCAATCAGCTTTAAGACTTCCTCCCAATGTGAAAGGTATTATATAAATGTAACTTGTTATTCTAAGTCTAATTGATGTGCCGCGTAAAGGTTGATCATCAACAATCGTTGTAGCTGTCAGCCTGACTCAATTGGTAACACTCTTCTCTGACTCAGAAGTTTGTGGGTTCAAGCCCAATGTTGAGACCTGGTGGGGGAGCATTACATTTTCAGAGGCACAACCTTTTGAATGAGATAATGTCTACGTGTCCTCAGGTGGATTTTAAAACTCTGATGAATCTAATGGATAAGAGAAGGGTGTGTCTCCAAGTGTCCTTGCCAGCAATTCCCCAGATTAATCAACGATTAAAGTGCTACACAATGCAAACTCTTTCGTGGGTTATTACGGACTTGCATGGCTTCACTCGGCATGTCGCCTCAGAGGCCGTGCCATCCCAAGGAGACCCTACTCATTCCCCACCCCCAAGAAGTACCCATTTATTATGAACCTCAATAGGGAGAGCAGCTGAAAGAACTCAACAGATTTCAAACCTAGTACAGTATCTCCTATTTCCCAATCCAGTGGTTAAGAGTCCGAGCTACTCGAGAGGTTAAAATTTGACAGCATTGTTTCAGTATATTTGTGAAACCAAATTTGCAAACCTTACAGTAACATACACAATTGATTTAATCACAGGATTCTTGATTAAATTAATTTAAAAAATGCTACCGTGTTATAAATTCAGTTTCAGTCAGAGGTAATATTACAGAGCCCAAAGGATCAAACTCTATTTATTTCCTTCCTGCAACAGTCTGTGAACATGTGTTCACAGCAAAAATCTAAATAAAGGCACAAATAATAAGGCACGTATAATAACAAAGTATTGAAGGATAAAAGAAAATTGATAAAACATGTCTACAGTATTTCTCATTTAATAAAGACAGCACAGCAGGTCAGTCACTTAACTGAATACATTTCAGTCACACTATTCTGGCAGGTTATTAAACGCCATTTGGCTTTATTTTTAAAAATGGGTAGCTTTATTAATTTCAGGATAAATATAAAGCAAATATATATTTTTAAAATGTGAATCTAAATATTACTGAAGCATCTTGTAATGTTTGTGGCTGGATTACAATTCAACACTTGCCTGTTTAACTTATCAAACTGGCTTCTCTTCCTGTAGTCCTCAGGTTATCAATAGAACACAGTGACCACCCCCAGTTTAAGTCAGAATTTTTAAAAACATAATTGTAATATAGAAATTGTATGTCCTATTCCCAAAACACAACCGACAAGGCAAAAAACATCTATATGCTTAATAAATAAGATGCTCATGTTTTCAAACCATCTACCTTAATTTGAAGAACACACACATAGCTGAGACACCCATATACTTCCACAGAAATCTGAATCAAGCATGTAACCTGTTCATTTATTGATTCATATGAAAAACATCCATACCTTTATGCTGATCGAAAACAGACGATGAACTAAAATCCATTTCTCTATTTCATTATTTACAACCGGACCAAGAAAATTTCAGCTCAGTATTTCATACAGAGAAGCAGCGACTGCAGTAAATGGAATGACAGCTATCGCCAAGCAATATATTGGAAGGGGAGGTGGGGGGGGGGGGGTCTCGTAATAAATCACTTTACGACTGTGGAGGAGAATAGCAGCGCTGGCCTATACCTAGCACTGAAGCAAACTGCTTGATACAGGCTGCTGCTGCTGAAGGGCTAGATCTCTTGAGAACAGCTGAACCTTTTGAATAAATCCACACGCTGCCTGACTAAAGGAGATTCAAGTGCTTTTTTTCTTCTGCTGCTGCCAAGGATGCCCTTTGATTACATCACCAGATCCAGAAACAGCCACCAATGATGTACCATTCAAAACAAATCTAGATTAAAGCAGAAGAACCAATGTCTGCTCAAATAAAACAGAACCATCTCACTGTAAAGAGGGTTTGCTCACCATCAAACTGAGCATGTGCAAGATGGCAATGCACTTTGGGTACCAAGAGTCTCTCCCTAAAATATACCAAGGTTCTGAGCAGCAGCACTCATTGTGTAAGCTACTCGAGTCCCAGTTTGAAAAAAATGTCTGAAACAGGATCTGTAGTGATGCGATCCTCGATTAATTATCCAGTGAGAGTTTCCTGAATTAGGTGGAATAAGCAAAGGAGAAAATCAAGTATAAACTTTGATCTTCATAAGTGCTGCAAAAATGTTCCTGTTTCCCATGTTGGTGTTTCCCATGATCAGGTGTGGTTATATTTGATCATGTTTCTAAACTATATTTCCACACTAGCCACAACCTTTTTTTATTTGCATAGAGCAGGAATGTTTGGCATGGAGGGCGCTATATAAATCCAAGTTGTTGTTGTTGAATGAGACTGAATAAAGACTTTATTCACAGTAAATTCATAGCTTAAATTATAGCAACACAATCAATCACCTAGATATTGTTCTGAATTTACCTTGCGCACAGCAGTCAGCCATTGCGCAATGGCTGCCATTGCGCACAGCAGTGTCCCATAAGTCCTTTCTTACCCTCAATCATTTTGGTTGCCTTCCTCTGTATCTTCGCAATTTCTCTAATATCCTTTTTGTACTGCGGCGACTAGAACTGTACACTGTACCCTAAGTAAAGTCTCACCAATGATTTATACAACGGCAGGATTACCCCACTATTTCGGTTTGCTATTAATCTTTTGATACATCCCAATATCTGGTTTTCTTCATGCACTACTACAGACCATTGTTGGGAGAGCTCCAATTTATTGTCAATCTGGATCCCCAGGTCCTTTTCATTTCCCATACATATTATTATCCTTCCATTCAAATAATAGTTCCTACCAGGATTTTTTGTCCCTATGTGAAATACTTTAATTCCCCACATTGAATTTCATCTGCCTCCGATCTGCCCAATTTCAAAGTATGTTCATAATCACCTGAAGCCTATCTTGTTCAGCTTCACAATCTATCACCTTCACTAGCTTGGTCATCTACAAAGCTAGTCATGGTGATTGTGACTCCTAGTTCCAGTTGATTTATAAAAATATTAAACCAAAGAGATCCCAAAACAGTCTGTTTTGGAACTCCATTGGTAACATTTTCCCGCTTTGATGATATTCCCACTCTGATGTGGAGTCCTGTAGCTCAGTGGTTAGAGCACTCACCTTACAAGCATGAGATCTGTGTTCGAATCCAGGCAGATCAGAGCAAAGCCTTGGGCAAGTTTCCTTAGTCCAAACGGTTAATAATAAACCGTCCCCCAAAAATCACAATAATAAAAATGGGTCATTTCAAACCACTATTGTTTGTGGGAAAACACCATGTTTCGCCCACAAATATACAGACAATTCACTTTATAGTATATTCTGTGAAGTGCTTTAAGACGTCAATAAGATGTGAAAAGCGCTATATCAAATGCAAGGATTATTATTATTATTATGATTATTCCATGTACCAATACCCTCTGGGTTCTTCCAGTTAAGCAATTCTGTTCCCATTGTAATATACCACCATTGATTACTGTGTTTTTTTACATTCAGTACTCTCAAGAGGCTGTATTAAAGGCTTTACTGAAATCCAGATATACAACATCCAGCCTTACCCTTAATCAAGCTCCCTTGTCACTCAGGTGTCTTGTTCAATCTTCAATTGTCTTTCCTCCCCCATATCCAAGCCATGTCATACTCTGCCTTTCCTCACCTCCGCAACATTGCTCAACTCCGACACTACCTCACCCCTCAGGCCACTGAAACTCTCATTCATGCCTTCATCACACCAAGGTCCATGATCCCATCTCCCCCATCCTTGCCCGACTCCATTAATTCCCCATCACCCAGAGGATTCAATTCACAATTCTGGTCCTCATCTTCAAAACCTTCCATGGCCTTGCCCCACCATATCTCTGCAACCTCCTAACCCATACCAAGTGGCCTGCCCCTCCGCTCAGTGAGCTCCAGCCTGCTCCATGTCCCCCGACGCACTCACCCCACCATCAGTGGGCGAGCCTTCATCCACTCTGCCACAAACCTCTGGAATTTCACCCTGCAATTCCTCTGCCTTGCCCCTCCCTAGCCTCCTTCTAATCTCGCCTCAAGACGCTCCTCTTCAACGGTCCCATTGATCATCCCAAATCCCCTCCTTTCCCTCCATCCTCCCTGATCCCGACCCCAACTCGGGTCTGAAACACTGACTGTCCAGCGCTTTGGGACATCCTCCTGACGTGAAAGGCGCTATACAAATGTAATTTTGTTGTTCTTATTGTTGTCCCCAGCTCAAACCGAATTCATGCAATAGTACGGAGCAATTATAAACCTCAGCAGGTGGTTAAAATTGATTGTTGTGTTGAGAAATGCTCTTTCATAGCTGATTTCATATCAAATCTGTTACAAAACATTGCAAATAATCCTCCCCAACCCCCTCACTTCCCACCTCCAGCTTGAGTGCATATCCAGTGCTGTTACATGCTTGAAATGTCCTCCCAATAAGAAAGGCACTAAATAAATGTAGATTTGTTGTTTTGTACTTTCACCCCTATACGATATTGTCTTAGCTCATCTGTTGATGTATTTGTTGAAGCAGAAACATAAATGTTTGGTGCGAGGTAGTAAAGGGTTAATATGGTGAATATTTGGGTTCAGCGACAGGGTTGCGGGTCTTTGGAGCTAGATGGTCGGTTACATTTCTTGCCCCCCACCCACCTTTCCTTCCCTCTCTCCCTTACCGCACTTTCTCCCCCCTCTTCCTCCCTGACTTTACTCCACCCCACCTTTCTCTCCCTCTCCCCCTTGCCCTCTTTTCCCCCTTTCTCCCTTGGCCCCATTTCCATGACTGTTTGTGGGACACTGCTGTGTGCAATTTGGCTGCCGCGTTTCGCCCAGAAATATACAGTCGGCTTTCCTGCTCTCCTTCCCCCAACCCCGATCCCTCCCTTTGCCATCTTTCCCCCCCTTTCCCCAAATCCCACTTTCATGACTGTTTGTGGGACACTGCTGTGCGTAATTTGGCTGCCGTGTTTCGCCCACAAATATAGTCAATTTTCCTACTCTTCTTCATCCTGCTCGACCCCTCCCCCCTGCTCTTGTCCCTACCTAACTGTACAGCGCCTTGGGACGTCCTCTCCACGCGAAAGGCGCCATCAAAATGTAAGTTTTGATGGATTTGATTGATTAATTGGTTGACAGGTAGCAATCTATTTAACTTTCTTAAGGGGTAAAATGTTAGTTAAGTGCATTTACGTTAAATTCTGCGAGTTAATGGGTTTTATGGACCTTTCGGAGTCTTTTGATCTGAACAATAGTGGAGTTAACGAGTTTTGTATTTCAAATTGTTAAAATGTGAAGAACTGGTTAAGAAAAGGTCACATGGGAGATTAGGGGTATAAAAAGGAGGGAGTAGAGTTATTTATACAGGGGTTGTTGAAGTTTGTAGTTTTAACTAACATTTATCTCTAACATTACTAATTCTGAAACTCTGAATCCCAGGAACTTTGAGGAGATGTGAATTTGGGGATAAGGTTACTCGAATTATTTACCCCTGGTGTTGAGAGTCAGTGGTTAGATATCTTAGAATATGGGATATTATACCTTGTTAAAGTTATATTGGTATTACTGTATATAATGTATTATAATATAGATAATATAATGTGTTATAAGGATTATGCTTGGGTTGAATGCTCCGAATACGGGAATATATATATATGCATATTGAAGCCTGTGGGATTGAATAAGTGAACAGCATTTTACTAATTGCTAACTGTTTTTGTGTAATTTGTGAGTGACACAAACCCCAAATAGTAATAGAGAGTGGAAGGATCGCTCCTTTCAGAGTGCACCTGGAAGGAGTATGTAATTCTCTCCCAGAGATAAGGATCTTGTGACAGTTGGAATGAAGGGCATTCCAGAGAATGAGCTGGAACTACTACTAGCAAGCTGGTGAGGGGGTATGGGGTTTAGTTTAAGCTTGATAGAAACACAATAACAATAACAACTCACATTTACGTAATTCTTTTCACGCGAGTCGATCTCGGAGTACTGTACGTAACAGTGCTGTGGCTTGACGCTGAGCTGGAATGGGAGGAAATGTGACCAAAGGCAAGGTCAAAGAGGTGCTCCTTGACTTTCTAATCACAAATAATAATAATAATTTTTGCATTTGATATAGCACTTTTCACCTCTTATCGACATCTCAAAGCACTTCGCAGAATATATTGTAAAGTGAATTGATTGTATATTTGTGGCGAAAGACGACTAACTGCAGCTATGTGGAATTGAACTAAAGAAAACTATTGAAGTGAATGGACATGCCAAATCCTCATGCTACTACTGGTAATAATACTTTGTTCTAGGATAAATCTCAATACAAGTCCTATAGCTCAGCAGTTAGAGCCCTCGCCTTGTAACCGAGAGACCTGAGTTCAATTCCAGACAGGGCGAAACCTTGGGAAAGTTTCCTTAATCCACACTTCTGATAATAATCACTCAAAAAAAATAATAAAGTTAGTTGTTTCAATCCATGACTTGTTTGTGAGACACTGCTGTGCGCAATTGGCTGCTGGGTTTCACCTACAAATATACAGCCAATTCACTTTACAGTATATTCGGGGAAGCACTTTGAGATACCTAAAAGATGTGAAAAACACTATATCAAATGCAATAAATTATTATTATTAATAAGCACCCTGCATATTACCACTGGATCAGGCTTGCACATTGCCTTCACTTATAACCTTCAGAGAGCTACTTTCTCCTCCTGCTTTCCAGACTGTTCTAATACAGTCTGCCTCCGTAATGGCTAGTAAAGTATTCAAAAGACGGGCTAACAGCTATAGTGATTCTTTATTGTCTCTTGTTGACAATGAGTCAGAGTTGGTCACAGCATTAAGCTGGAATAATACATGTGGCAGTGAATGCTTCAGTATTTTCATATAAGTGCGTTTCCGAGACAGGGGAATGGTTTAACCATTCTTATCTGGGGCTGTGGCTGTTGGAAAAATGGATCAGTGCCTATCTCAGTATGGTAGGTGTTTAATATGGAGTGTACAATGTATGCACACTATTGGCGGAGACAGTGGCAGCTAAACTTTTCAACTGCTGCTCTGGCTGAACTGTTATTCAATAATTCATTGGCCTGTTGTTAGTTATTATAAGAGAGTGGAAAAGACCCAAGAAAAACTTTTAAAGATAAAGACAAGATGGAACATCCTGGAAGTGTGGAAAAGACCATGTTTTGCCCACAAATATAGTCAATTCACTTTACAGTGTATTCGGTGAAGCACTTTGAGACATCTAGAAGACATGAAAAGCGCTATATCTAATGCAAGGATTATTATTATTACCATCAGCATCTTATCAATATATAATAAATGAAACCCGTGCTTGATATTGTAGTTATGCACATGATAGGGTTCTATGTAGTCTTTATGAATATAAAATATTCTAACTGTCAGTGATATATTCTTACAGATTTCTGGATGTTCACAAAAGCCTGTGGAAACAAACAGTTAATGCAAACTCCATGGTGAGACAAACTGGCCTGAAATTAGGACTCCCATTGAATGAGCAATTTCCTGTACAGCTTTAAGTAAGTTTCACTGAACGTTTTCTGTTTGCTATCAACATTTCACTATGAAATAATGTTACCTGTGATGATTTGCCCCAAAATACGCTGCAAACAATGCATACTAAGAATTTTATATGTAGTGATTTATGATCACAGTATTTGTGAGTATACTAGAACAATGTGTACATGAACACATTGAGGCTGAATCTTCAATTGACAATAGAGTGTATTTACCTGTCTCAGAGGCCTGAAATTCATATGGTTTTCAGCGCGAAGAATCAGATTCCCCTTCAACACTGTAAGACGTTTTCAAAATTCTGCACTGCCAAGTTTAACGACATTGGGCCATGAGTCCTAAGTTCATTAGAATTTTGAGGCATCTGATTGTCTGGATTTGGTGACGAGAGCATATGATAGGAAAATCTCAAAATGCTTTCTCAATGTCAAAGCTAGTAAATGTGGGAATTAAGACAACAACAACAACTTTGATTTATATAGCGCCCTCCACGCCAGACGGCGTCTCAGAGCGCTTCACAGTAGCGGATCCCGGGACCGAGCCAGGGGCAGGGGCAGGAAGGTGACCAAAAGCTCGGTCGAAGAGAAAGGTCTTCAACTGTGACCTAAAACTGGGAAAAGAGGGGGCGAGGCCAACCGAGTGAGGAAGGGAGTTCCAGAGCCTCGGGGCGTAGTGGCTAAAGGCACGGCCGCCGAGGGTGGAGCGGAGGACTCGGGGGACATGGAGGAGGCCAGACACAGAGGAGCGAAGGCAGCAGATGCTGGGTTGGGGGGAGAGGAGATCAGAGAGATAGGGGGGTGCAGAGGAGTGGAGGGATTTGAAAACAAGGGTGAGGATCTTGAAGTCTATCCTCTCTGGGATAGGGAGCCAGTGAAGTCTGGCAAGGACTGGGGTAATGGGGGAGCGAAGCTTAGAGCGGGTGAGTATGCGGGCGGCAGAGACACCCTCATCCACCACAATTGGTAAATTTACTGATGATCTGACCGCACTCAGAATACAAAGTATAGCAAAAATGTAAAGCAGCAGCAGCCGAAAGTGGTGAATGAGGAAACAAATCAGAAGAAAGAGAATTATCAGCTAAAGATTTAGTGCAGGAAATTAAACAATACAGAACAGGTAACTAAAATTTTTTCTACCGCTGAATTCACTTATCCATGGTTGGTTCGCTGCGACAACCCTTGCTAACCATGGCCATGGATTTTGCTTATCCACGGGTTTTAACACTAACACTAGCGTTTGCCACTAGGACCCAGTTGCATCAACCAGCCATGATGTTGCTTTGCGCCAGCGTTTAGTGCTAGGACCCAGTTGCGATGTTGCAATCAACCAGCGACGATGTAAATAACATGAATTTATTGTCGCTTCTCTGCATCCCCACCCCCCTCGGTGTCACCCACCACACCACCTTCTCCACATCCTCCCCACCTCTGTGTCACCCACCACAACACCTTCTCAGCATTCCCCCACCCCCCCTGTGTCATTTCTCTCTCTCTCTCTCTCTATCTCTCTGTGTCTGTGTGTAGATCAGTCAGTCAGACAGCTTCGCGGATTGCTGCAGATCCTGGCAGCCAATGTGCCCAAACTTACTCCCCCTATCCCCATGTTTCCCATAGGGCCCTGTATTTTCCAAATGTGGTTTTACTATTGGAGGAGATTTTCAGGAACGCATCCCCCACGGTTGAGGAGGGGTACCTGTACCTGCTTATGTACCATAAACAGAACATATAGTAACAATACTTCACAGTAAATCCTGATGCCCTGACAGTCCTGGATGAGAGCTAACGTTTTACCGTTGAATGTCAACAAGACTGAGGCCCTCCAGTTTGACTCCAATCAGCGCCTACACACCTCAGGCAGCATCACCATCCATGGATTCACACTTCATCTCACTAAGCCTGTCTGGATCCTTGGCATCTTGTTTAATCTTCTACTATCATTTCAATGCCACATCCCACCCATGACCCACTCTGCCTTCCCCCACCTCTGCAACATTGTCCAGCTCCACAGCTACCTCACCCTTCAGGTTGCCGAAACCCTCATCTATGCAAAGGATAGAGTCCAAAATTATTATCCTCGCCTTCATGGCCCTACACATACCCCTCCCTGCTCCTTCCTACCTCCATGACCTGCTAACCCCATATCAACCTGCCACTTTCTCTGCTCAGCAGACTCCAGCCTGCTTCATGTCCCCCGCCCTCTATTGGCGATCGGGCCTTCAGTCTTTTTCTCCCCACACTTGGTAACTCCATTCCCCCATTCCATGTGTCCAATTCCCTCCCTTTCCTCATTCAAACGGGGTCTCAAAAACCTCTCTAGCTATACATTTGGCCACCATCCTACCCCTACTCTCCCTGCTGTCCACCACCTCTTGCTCCAAACCCTCTGCTCAGGTCAAAATCCCTGACAGTCCAGCACCTTGGATCATCCTCCTTGACACGAAAGGCCCTTTACAAATGTAATTTGTTGTTGTTGGTAATATATTCATGGGCCTTATGGGAAGGATTGAGTTCCTGGTAACAACTATGCCCTCAGACCTCCACTAGGATCGATATTGCAGGACTTCTGAGTAACCGCCTTACTCAGGTGGTTGTAAAGACACGTGTTGAGTACATATTATCTTTTGAAAATTTAGAGATGAGGGTTTGGGGACTTGTCTTTGGGGACAACCCTCCTTCCCTAGTGGAACGTATTCAATCTAATTTGGTTAAAGGGATTGAGCGGAACCTCATCTCGATCACCAATAAAAAAGATTCTATGGCTCTGAAAACAAAATTAAATCAAAATCTTCCAAAGTTTTTTTAAAATGTATTGGAATGAAAAACAAGGATGCACGTAACACATGCTCACAGTTACCCAGAGGAACAGTGTGTAAGATCGTTTGGAGGAATATCTGATGAATTAGTTTCAAAATGTTCAATATTTCATAATATGTTCCTTATGGTAATCATTAAATTAAGAAACATGGAAAATTTCACCCCTTGTATTGTGGTTTTTTAGCACCTCTACTGTATCAATGTGCAGGAAGTTTGGCAGATGCCAAGTCCCAAGAGGGAGGTAGAACGAAACCTTTCTCAGGAAGGTTCAGAACCCCTGCTTTGAGCAAAGTGGCCTTGACTGCTGAGGGGACCCTGAAGACCTCTGCCAAAATATTGCACCTCTCTCTTATTGCCTAATTGGAGGTGATCAATTTCCAATTGACGCTGCCCCTCACTGAGTTTCAGATAGGATTACTCTGATCTGTAGAATCCATATGCTTTGTACCAGCTCCTGTTGGAAAGGCCTCTATCCCGGAAGAGTTTATCTGCTCTTAATTTATCTGCTCTTTAACCAACAAAAACATTGGATCACCCTGCATAACATGTAGATGTAATGCGTCCAATATAGAATTTTTCCAATATAGAATTTTGCCTGCAGACAGGAGCCCATCTCTTCCAGTGAGGTCACCTCAAGATTGGGGTAATATGCATAGAGCACTTATGCTTCCAGTCTAGTGTGAACATACACCTATATGATCAGCTTCACACAGGAATGTAGGAAAATTGTGCCTTACCCAGTGCAATACAATAATATATATAATATAATAATCTTGGCATTTGATAAAGCGATTTTCACGCATTCTAGACTCTCTGAGACGCCGTCTGGCATGGAGAGTGCTAAATAAATCCACGTTGTTGTTGTAGACATCTCAAAGCTCGTCACAGAATATACTGTAAAGTGAATTGACTCTATTTGTGGGCGAAACTTGGCACACAGAAGCGTCCCACAAAACAGTAGTCGATTGAGTGATCAAATTGTTATGGTTTTTTTAAGGATTACTCTCAGGTTGCCTACCTGTAGAGCCAATACTTTCATCCTCTTTGCTCGGATCTCCCAGTGACAGCCTGATTTGGCTAAAGATCTATCAAAACATGATGTTTACCTAAACAAAAAGATTCATTGCAGGCATCAAAGAAAGGTGCATGAAACGCCCAGTGATTGAAATGTTAGGACACAGGCCAGATCACCATGGGCTGCTTAGCTCCTGGCTCAGAACCAACTAACCAGTAGGAGCAACTGAGGAAGAAAGGCAGGTGACATCATTATAATAATAATAATTCTTGCATTTTGATATAGCCCTTTTCACATCTTCTAGATGTCTCAAAGCGCTTCACAGAATTTTCTGTAAAGTGAATTGACTGTATGTATGTGGGTGAAATGCAGCAGCCAATTGCACACAGCAGTGTCCCACAAACAGTCATGGATTGAAATGACCAATTTTTTATTATTGTTTTTTTTGGCAGGATTATTACTAGGCATGTGGAGTAAGGAAACTTGCCCAAGGTTTCGCCCTGACCCGCCTTGATTGTAAGCCGAGTGCTCTAACCACTGAGCTACAGGACTCCATGCGATCACAGACCACAGCTACACTTCAGGAAATAGCAGTTTTTCAACACAAGAAAAGTCTTGGATTCATGACTCCGAGACATTATCCTGCAACATGAAGAGTGCTTCATAAATGCAAGTTATTACTGTTGTTGTTGGTTGCCTAAATCGTGCCACTGATACAATGGTTTTGCTCAGGGGCTTACCCGGAAAAACATTTATTCAGTCAAACGTATATGTGACCTGGTGCTGTTACTATACAAATTGTAAATTCAGTTTTGTCCCAGCAACAATAACAACAGTTACATTTTTAGCTTCTTTCACATTGTGAGGAAGTCCCAAGGTCCTGGACAAATATTCCATACAGGTAGTCACCTGAGATGTGCAGTATAATATGTGAGCCTGGAGGATAATAATAATAATAATAATAATCCTTGCATTTGATATGTACCTTATTACATTGTTGAGACATCTCAAAGTACTTCACAGTAGATAATGTAAAGTATGATTGTATTTTGTGGATGAAACGTGTAGCCAGTTTCACACAGCAATGTCCCACAAACAGCGTGACCGATTTTATTTGGGGAATTGTTGGCCATGAAACCAAGGGAAACCCTGATCTATTTTCCAATAATACAATGGGATCTTTAACATCTAATTGAACCAGCGGATGGGACCTCGATTTAACGTTTCATGTGAAGGATAGATTACAAAGGAACTGAGTGGCTGTGGAAGCTGTGGATACACTAGGAGAACATGTCTGCCGCACCCAGGGCATTCAATATGTTGGATATCCTGTGAAGTGCTTTGAGATGTCCTCCTGATGTGAAAGGCATTATACCAAGGATTATTATTACATTGAATGGAGACACTAAATGAATTTCAATGTCACCACTGTACTGCCAGTGTCCCACTCAAAGGTGCTGCTGACTGGCCAGTGAATTGGGAACTAGTGCAGTTGTCAGGACCTGGGTTCTGTGCTGTAAAGCAAAATGGATGGATTCCAGATAGTAGCAACAGCAGCAGCCTCAGGCAACTTGAGAACTGGTTCTATTTGAACTGGTTTTCCATTCACCTACAAGATCAACACAGTGTATATAATAGCTTGTTGGAAAACAATCCCAAAGTGTAATTCGATCTCCTGTTGCAAAGCTTTGCAGAATCATTTCATTATGATGCACCTCCAGAAAGGAGAACCAACAGCTAGAATTTTGAGCCATGGCCCATCTGTCTTTTATCCAAATAAATTAAAATTGAAGAAAATCAGCAAAACTATATCTGGAAAAATTGGACTTTGCAGATTTGGCAAAGCTATGGCAAGATCTCCTTAACGATTTTGCTTGAATCAGAATTAAATATATAGGTACACTCAGCAGGTCAGGCAGCATCTATGGAGATGAGGCTATTTTTTCTCCATAGATGCTGTCTGACCAGATGAATGTTCCCAGTTATTTCTGTTTTTGATTCAGATTTCCAGCATCTGCAGTATTTTATATTTTTAAATATATGGGAATTCATTATATAAGTGCAATAAAACATTAATTTCCAAAACTATGCAGAGACTAATACAAGAGATCACAGAGTTATCAAATAGATACAGATAATGACCTCAGAAAAGCTTAGTTATGGAATATATTCTGTTTGTACAGCAAGGAAAATATAGCAGCTTAGAATGCAGCACAAAAATAGTACAATTCATAGTGTTCCCAGTAGGTGGTGCTCTTGGTCAGTATTCTTTGGTTCACAAGATCATGAGAGATGTTTGGACAACAAAACTGCATTTACAAAAATAACATCTTGCAGTTATCTAGTGCCCTTCACATGGGGTAGCATCTTGGAGCAATGAACAATGGCCTGGTTTGATGCCGAGTCAGTGGGGAGACAACAGCAACAATAAATTACATTTGTATAGCGCCTTTCACATCGGGAGGACCTCCCAAGGCGCTTGGACAGTCATAGATCCACACCTGAGCTGGTGATTGAGATAATAGGCATGAGAGAAGCCTTTTGGGGGAGATCTGAAGGTGGTAAAGAGGGGGCAAGGCAGAGAAATTGGAGCACGGAGTTCCAATAGTTTGGGGCGCAGTGGCTGAAGACACATTTGGTGATGGTAGAGCCAAGGGGTCAATAGACGTGCAGAATGCCCAACCAGCCAAGTGGAGAGGGTGGATAGAGGAGTTAGGGAGCAGATTGGAGAGGCAGGGAGGTGCTACGGCATGAAGTGGCAAAGCTAGTGTAGATGAGTGTGAGTGTCTTGAAATTGATTTTAGAAAAAGCCCTTTGTCCTATTTGGTATTATCCTTCCAGAATACTGAATCAGTTTGAAACCCAGATAGTTTTTTGAGGAAGTGATTGAGAATATTCAACAGCACAGTATTGAAACTAATTGATTTGTCAGTGATTTTTTCCCCCCCTCCCCTGGCCTGCTGTTTCTGTCCTGCACATTATGCACCTAACCTTTAGTGTCACTGACATTTAATGAGATTTCCTGTTATAGTCACACATATCCAAAGTGGAATTTATACCCCAAGGTAGTATTGGCTTGCTGCTGGTTTAGTTGAGGCATGATTAATGCGGTGGATAATCTGTACTGAGATGCCACACAGGGTTTCCATCTTCCAGAATAATAATCCTTGCATTTGGTATTATAATAATCCTGTGGCTCAGAATTTGACACTAACTTTCTTTGGAGAGATCTAGGGATGTCTGTTCACTTATTGATGTCTATGTCAAAACATTGTGAGGCAGGAATAAATAAGTCAAACAGCAAGCTAGGCGATAATGCCAATTCAGATGAGTTCAGATTCTCAACAACAACAACAACAACAACAACAACAACAAATTACATTTATAGAGCGCCTTTCACGTCGGGAGGATGTCCGAAGGCGCTGCACAGGAGGCGTGTGACCCGAGCTGGGAGGGGAGTGTTTGGGAAGGGGTGAAGCACGAAGGGGAGGTAAAAGAGTTCTGGGTGGAACAAAAGGCACGATCGAAGAGGAAAGTCTTCAAACCGGCCTTGAAAGAGGAAAGGGAAGAGACGAAACGGAGGGATTGAGGGATTGCATTCCATAGGGTGGGAGCGGAGAAACTGAAGGCCCGGCCACCGATGGTGGGGCGGTTCGGGCGGGGGGCTTGGAGCAGGCCAAGTCCTGTTGAACGGAGGGTCCGGGTGGGCGTGTAGGGGGAGAGTAAATCGGTTAAATAGGGTGGGGCAAGGCCGTGTAAGGCCTTGTAGGTGAGGACAAGGATCTTGAACTCGATCCTCTGGAGGATGGGGAGCCAGTGGAGACGGGCGAGGGTGGGGGTTATGTGGTCGCGGAGGCGGGTGCGGGATAGTACACGGGCTGCAGAGTTTTGGATGGCCTGCAGCCTGTGAATGGAGGAACTGGGGAGGCCGACGAGGAGAGAATTTCCGTAGTCCAGCCGTGAGGTGATGTATGCATGCATGAGTGTTTCGGCAGCGCAGGGGGTAAGATAGTTGCGGAGCCTGGCAATGTTGCGCAGGTGGAAATAAGCGTCAGAAGTCATACTCAAGCTATATAGACCTCTGTTCAGGCAGCAATTAGAGTCTGTGTACAGTTCTAGTCCTTGCGACACGAGGGGCTGTCCAGATCCTAGAGCAACTACTAGTCAGCAAAACGTATTGTGGGCTCTTGTTTTTTGGCATAGTAATTATTGCTGGTTCTTGTTAGTTAGTATGGCATACTATTGGTTCCTCTCAGTTAATGTGGTGCGGTACCATTTGCTTTGTGTTTACAATAATTAGTGGTTATAAACTGCTGCATATAAATAATTTTGGGTGTTGCCTTTGATGGTTTCTATTGCATTTGGAGTCCTGTAGCTCAGTGGTTAAAGTGTTCATCTCGCAAGCGGGAGACTTGGGTTTGATTCAACAACAACTACTTCGATTTATATAGCGCCCTCCACGCCGGAAGGCGACACAGAGCACTTTGTTCCCGGCAAGGCGAAATATTTGGCAAGTTTGCTTACTCCACAGGCCTCTGTTTACCTATAATAATAATATAGTCCTTGCATTTGATATAGCACTTTTCACGTCTTCTAGATGTCTCAAAGCGCTTCACAGAATATACTCTAAAGTGAATTGAATGTATTTCAAGATCCTCACTCTTGTGTTCAAATTCGTTCGCTCCTCTACACCTCCCTACAACAACAAAATTACATTTATAGAACGCCTTTCATGTCGGGAGGATGTCCCAAGGCGCTGATACCTGCCTCTCTAACCTTCTGTCTCCTCACAACAGTATCCTTTGCCTCCGCTCTACTGGGTCTGGCCTCCTCCTTTTCCCCCCTATCCTCTGTTCTACCTTCGGCAACCGTGCTTTCAGCCACTACGACCCAAAGCTCGGGAACTCCCTCCCTCATTCCCTTTGCCTCGGCCTTTCCTTTCCCATTTTCGAGTCGCACCTGAAGACTTTTATGTTCGACTGCGTCTTTGGTCACCTTCTTCCTCCTTCACCTGGCTCGGCCCCGGGCTCGGCCCCGGGCTCGGCCCCGGGCTCTGCTTTGTGAAGCGCTCTGAGTCGCCATCTGGCGTGGAGGGCGCTATATAAATCCAAGTTGTTCTTCTTACATATATGTGCAAAATACTGAGCAGTAAGTAGGAACCCGATTGTTAGTTGATTGGCGGATAGCTTTATAGGGATAATAATTCCTTCAAATGGTAATACAGTAATAATAAATTGTAGGACATTGCTGTGCACAATTGGCTGAAGTGTTTCACCTGCAAGATGTTCAAGTAAAATTGACAAGAAAACTAAGGCTTAGTACGACAGCTACTGAAAGGCTCCAGTGCCTTGGGACATCCTCCTGATGTGAAAGGCACTACTCTTTATAAATGCAATTTTTTGTTGTCAGAACTGGAGGGTGACTTCACAAGGTCATGCGAGTTAGTGGGTAGTCTAAATAGTACACTGAGCACCAAGCAACTGTTGCTTAAGGTTTATATTTCTAACCACTGTTTGATGGGTTATTATATACAATTACAATTGTCTGCTGTGTTTTGCCTACATATATACAGTCAATTCACTTTATAGTTTATTCTGTGAAGCACAGATGTGAAAAGGCACTATATCAAATGCAAGGATTTTTAATATTATAATGTGGAAAACAAACAATTAAGTTTTTAAAAATCAAACACAAATTGGATCCTGTCCTTCAACAGTCGATTTTTTTTTGATACATACTTGCCTGCAAAAATATTGGTGAAGATTGGGAGAAACAAACAACTTGCAAATGTTATGACGTATTAATCGCTCGAAACTACCATTCCTCAGAATCTTTAGTGTTTTCTATTGTCCATAGCTTCAACGCATGCCGCCCTATTGTGAAGTGCTGGCTTGAGAATTCCTGACAAGGCAAGAGATCTTGTAACATGTCTGGGAGATGATTTAATTTTCAAGAGTAGCCAACATGGGAGTATTTTTCTTTAAAATAATACATGTCCCTTCATTGTGATCCAACTGTGTTTGCTCCACCTCTTAGATAGTTGTGCTAACAAAAAATGAACTGCTGCTTATATAATAGTTGCTGATGCATAAATGAGGCTACAACACTTACATTTACATAGTCTCCTTCACATGGAACAGCATCCCAGAGCATCAATAAACATTATTAATAATAATAATCCTTGCATTTGATGTAGCACTTTTCACGTCTTCTAGACGTCTCAAAGCGCTTCACAGAATATACTGTAAAGTGAATTGACCTGTATATTTGTGGGCGAAAACATGGCAACCAATTGCGCACAGCAGTTTCCCACAAACATTGTGGATTGAAATGACCAATATATTATTATTGTTTTTTTGAGGGATTATTATCAGGTGGGTGGAGTAAGGAAATCTTGCCTAAGGTTTTGCCCTGACCTGCCCGGATGCGAACACAGGTCTCACGCTTGTAAGGCGAGTGGCATCTCGTGCACATCTAGTCTGGTGTTCTGATCTCCTCCAAAGCTTGTAGTGCCACTGGCCAGATTCCTGTAGGGTGCAATTGAGCCTGAAATGAAACTGGAGTACAGTAAAAGCCCGTTTATCTGGCACCTGATCAACTATAACTTCCGTACAACCAGCACATCAAAAAAAAAGTCCACATTCGATTAACTGGAATTTATCCGGAAAAATGCATTAAATTTGTTGTTGTTTTTTTGTGTTTTTGGCTGAATATCTGGCAGGCACCTTAACCGGCATTGGCTAGGTCCTGAGCGTGCCGGATAAACAGGCTTTTACTGTACTTAGGTCATAGAGTTATAAAAGATACAAAAATGGAGGGAGACATGAAACCCAGAACAATTCGTTCCTATATATCAAAGCAGCACGTCACAAGGTCAGAGCCAAGAAAAGAGATTTTAAAAAATTATCAGAAGTAATTTTATACATAAGTTAAACAACATCTTGAATTTGTTACCAGGAAAGGTAATTTAGGCCAGGATATTGGATGCATTCAAGAACCAGCTTAATGTTGTAATAGGAAAATGGAATAGGAAGACTTCCCTCTTTGACTGTGCTTACGTTCACCTCCTCTCTCCCCCAGTTCAGCATCAGGCTCTATCACTATTAATTGCTCCCTAGACACATTTATATAGCATGAAGGGTGCTATATAAATACAAGTTGTTGTTGATGGTGAGGTGGATTAATTGAGCTAAAGGACCTTCATTCCATTCTCTGCTGTGATCTTGTGTTTACGCCCCCCACTTTATCCAGCTGTGCACACATTCAATTGACAAACTGCTGTATATTTACTGGGGTTGGATATGGTAGTAGATAGATTCACATAGTTCATTCAGGGTTCACTGATTGCAACCATCACTAGAGCCAACAGAATATAAATCTTCAGGCAGACTGATGTTTATTAAGGACCTGAACCAAAATCCTACAATGAATGCAGTAGAAATCACATAATATTGTCCAATTTGCTGTATTTCCTCATATGTTTCTTGATAAGAAGTGTAACATTATCAAATTTTGAAAACATTGAATGCATTTAGATTATTAATAAATTGGCTAATTACACTTTTCGTATGAAGAAATCTCTTAATCTTAATTCCTACAAATTGATAGCAACATAAACCGCTTCCTCAGATTTCAGCCTGTTGCAGTTGGTAGCACCCTTGTCTCTGAGTCAACCGGTTGTGTGTTGGAAGTCTCATGTCTGGACATTGAATTCCAATGTGTGACAGTCCAGTGCAGTGCTGGGGGTAAGTTGCATTTTTGGAAGTGTATCCTTCAGATGAGAAATTAAACCACAGTTGTAACTGCCTATCCAGATGGATGTTAATGATTCTGTAGCATTATTTGGAGAAGGGAGTTTTGCCTAATAATCCTCCAGATAAAATGAGTAAAAGCCTGTTTATCTATGACCCGATCAACTGTAACTTCCGTATAACTGGCACTTCACAAAAAAGGTCTGCATTCGATTAACCGGAATTTATCCAGCACAATGCATTATTTTAAAAAATATTAGTTTTTTTTGTGTGTTTTTGGCTGAATATCAGGCACACACTTTAACCGGCATTGGCCAGGTCCTGAGGGTGCCTGATAAACGGGCTTTTACTGTAATTGAATTTCATGGCTGTTTGTTGAAACTTGCTGAGTGCAAATTGGCACTGTTGTTCAACAACATATTTCATCAGCCACTTAGCCTCTGCATAATCAACTATGCTTGGATCAAATTTTACTGTAAAGCACAGTGACTCTACCCCTTGGGTTTCCAGTCAGCTTTCGAGACATGTGAAAGGTGCTACATAAATATAAATTACACTTTGCTGTCAAACACCACCAAAACAGTGATAATTTACTGCCAGACGTGGAGTATCAACACAGCATAAAAGAGGCAGATTGTATTTTGATTACAGTCAACCCTTGCCGAACGCAACTTTCTCAAGTGCGGATTTGCGTATACGCTAGGGTCTGTCGATATGGAAATTTTCCGATATTGATATATCAGTGGGCTCCTATCAATATATACCGATATATCTACATTTCCGGGTTAATACTGTGCATGCACGCACATTCGGGGATATGCGCGCATTCAGAGGTACGCACGCATTCAGAGGTATGCCCGCATTCCGGTGTGCGCGCGCATTCCATGCTCTAGGCCCAGGAGGTTTGCAGTGTGACAAGATAAGTTGGAAAAGTTCGCATTATACCGATAATACTGATATATCGTTGAAAACAATATACCGATATTTACGATATACCAATTTTTTTTAATACTGAATTTTTCAATATATCGATATATTTTAAATTCCAATATCGGCATATCGATATGAAAAATTATATTGATACAATCGATATATCGATATATCACTGGACACTAGTATATGCAAATAAATAAATGCGGCACTTTTTTGCGTAACGCAAGTAAAATTTGCATATGCGGGGCTGGCCCCGTGCGCAATCCACACTTGGGAGGACGCCGCCATCTCCCGCCTAAATCTTGAGATTCCTTGGCCTTGGAGCAATGGCATTGCATGGTAAACAGAAGAGAGAGAGAGAGTCTCAAGCTGTGGAAGTGTAAGGTTGGGCGTTCAGCCGCTCTGCTCCCACACTGTGGAACTCCATCCCGCAGCCCCTCCGTCTTGCTTCCTCCCTTTCCTCCTTGAAGGCCGGACTCAAGACCTTCCTCTTCGACCGTGCCTTCGACTCCCCCTCCTAACTCTTTCCCCTTTCCCACTCTCCCTCCCTTTCCCCCTACCCCGACCCTCCACCCCACCCCCCTCAGGTCCCAACCTGACTGTTCAGCACTTTGGGATGTCCTCCCGAAGTGAAATGCGCTATATAAGTGCAATTTTGTTGTTTTTGTTTTTGTGAGATGCCGTTTTATTGTCTCCAGTGAGTCAGTGAGAGCAGGGAGAATGACGAGCGGGGAGAGCGAGCCAGCTGGCTGTAGCCCGCCTCAGTACATACCTTGCGTTGGTGTGATGTGCCTGGAGGCTTGAAGTTGGATAGCCTGTGGATGGATTCCCCTAACCCCTTTTTTCCCATTGCTTATTAAGCTTACCGAATGCAATTTTACCAAGTGCGCTGTTTTCCAGGAATGTAACCCCCGCATTCGGCGAGGGTCTATTGTATTGTATATTATTTTATGAAGGCAGTTGAAATCATTTGAAATGTCTTTACTTAGTTTTGTACTCTGGGTTAATATCTCCTCCATTTGAGGAAATTTATTTTGTACATATAATGGGGTATTTTATGGAACCAATGAATTCTGCTAAGATGTGTGTATGGAGAGAATTGTAGGTGTCCTTAATCATGCAATTCATCAAAATTGTTTTTGCAATTCTTTTCATTGAATTGTTAATTACAGTACATAGTTCAGAATTTCCTGTTAGTCCAACATTTACCTTAGAGTCAGTGCTAACATACAGTACTTTATTTTTATATTAAACCGATTGTTCTTGCTCAAACATGTCTGGTGAGGGTTTGAATTTTTTGTTTTCCAAAACTTGCGCTTGCAAAGACAAACCCTTTTTTTTGTCTCTATGGCTAATGACCTATTTTCTCCCACAAAATACAGTCAATCCACTTTCCAATACAGTCCGTGAAGCGCTTTGAGATATCTCAATGATGTGATAAGGCACTATATCAAATGCAAAAATTATTATTATCTTGTGAGATTGCAGTAGAAATCACAGTTATAGAGTATTTTGTTCTATCACAGTTTGTCTTTAGATCCACTAGCTGTGTAGAATGAGTAGTTTTGCCGGCACCAGATCTTGCAAAATCCCACATCTCCCGTGACCTCTTCCTGCAAATGTAGCTGTACGGTTGTAAATCAAAGGTGCCAGTGGAGCAAATGGGCCACACTTTGTGTTAGCTTGGTGTAATTATTGCATTCCTATAGATCAGTTGATTGTGAATTGAAGCTCCACTTGAGATCACAGACCCAAGTGGTCATTCTAGTGTAGGGCTGATGGAACATAGGATTTTGCCAGAGTTGCCGTCTTTCGAATGAGATGGTAAACTGATGTCCCACGTGCCTACCTGTTCAGGTGGCCACTAAAGCTCCCTTGACATCTATTTGAAAAAGGGAGTTTTTTTTTACTTTGCCAATAATCCTCTCGATCAATCATCGTTCAACTCGTGGCTGAACTGGGCCCGTATGAAACAGGAATAAGAGATGGTAAATTTGCAAACCCAACTATCGTGCGCAATTGGCTGCCGCATCTCACCCACACAATATACAGTCAATTTACTTGACGGTATATTCTGCGAAGCACTTTGAGACGTCTAGAAGATGTGAAATCCGCTATATCAAATGCAAGGATTATGATTATCGTGCCAAGGTTGGGGGTATGGAAGAGTAGCCATCTACACCCAAAACCACTCAATAATTATCAACTCAAATTCCCACTGATACCTTCCCTCTGTCAACAACCTGGAAGACTGTTTTAATTTGCTGTCTCCAAAACATTTGGACATTTGTCTATACCAAAATGGCTTGGGGGCTTCCCAGTTGTCTTTGTAGATAAATACACTTTTAAGTTGTATATCACTGAGTCATACAGATCAGGATTTCCACCAAGTTTCTGTGCATGGTTAATCGATTTTAACCAGCAGGAGGTAGGTCACTATTAGCTTCAGTGTCTCCAGGCAAGGGAGGGGAAAAGCAGTCACTGTTCCCATGCCTGATATTTATCCAGTGGCCTCTTACTGGGAAGTGTGCTTATGTGAATCAGGGACAAGATTGGACTCAACTGTGACAATAAGGGAATATGTTGACTGCCTGACTCCAATAAACTCTTGTCAGGATTCAGAGGTCATGAGAGAAAATAGCTATGTTGTTTTTTTAGGCATACTTTTAAAAGGTTAGATGCAGTTTGGGTCACTTTGTTGTAAATAGGTAATTGCCATCATTAAGCAGTGATTTCTGTCAAATATCTTGTATTTTAATAAAAAAATATACAGTTGACACATTAAAACAAGATATACACAACTAAATTTTGTTTTATATTTAGCAGTGGCCTTAAAAGGAGCTTTCCAAATGTAATTGTTATTTTCTGTTAATGTAATCATTACCTAAAGGTTGTTTATAATACATTATTGTGTACTGTGTACATACTGTGTAGCTACAAAATACACAGTCACTACACTTCACCGTAAAACCATATAAATAGCTTTCAGATGCTCTCCTGATGTGAACGTAGCTCTATCAATATTATAAGACTTATATTATATTATATTATATTATCTTATATCAATATTATAAGACTTGTAATATTATAGGTAATTGTGTCAAGTTTTCAAGTAGTTAAAACAATGCTTTTTTTTGACAGCACAGTAATCCTTCATAGAGAGTGTGGGATAAAACTGCCTAACTCCAGGAATACTGCATTTTGTTCTGAGACCCCAGTTTGGGGATCTGTAAAAGCCTCCTATTTGTGTTTAGACAATGATTAAAAGGAAATGTGCGATTATCCATACTTAAATCTGCTGATTATATTTCATAAAAGAGCAGGTCGTAGAGTGCATTTCACTTGGCAACATAATCAATTTAGTCTTTCAAACTCTGCCAAATTCAACCCTGAACTTGTATTTCCATAAATAGAAAACCTGCACAGTTGGAGTCCGTTCTAGTAAAAAAAAATTCTGTGATAATGCACCACTGGTAAAACATATAATGAATATTATTTTCTCTTATGTGTTAGGGTGAACCACAACAACATGCAGCTGGAGAGGCCTAACTGCTGGTTGTTGGGTGTATTTCCTGTTGCTTTCGAACCTTTGTATCCACAGAGCTATAAATTGCTGGGATGAACTGTGTGTTGGATTGAAATGTTTTGCTATGCATATCTTTTGAACAGCTTGTCCAGAGTGGTCAAAAATGCCCTTTAAACTATCTGCACTTAACATTGGTTACAAAATCAGTTAAGCAATCGATTTGGTAATGCAGTCACAGTCAGAACCAAGGTCACACTGTGACTGTTTGGAACATTCTGCCACAGGAAGCTGTGGAGGTGGAATCAACAGGAATGTTTAAAAACCAGATAGACACTTGGGTGATAGAGGCATCAAGGGGTATGTCCAAAAGGATAGGGAACTGTAGTTAGACAATCTGCCAAGATCCATTAAACTGGTATAACAGGCTTGATGGGCTGAATGGCCACCTTCTGTTTCTGTTTTCCTATATTTCTAGCCTGGTTTGGGAGTTTCTACTCCTGCTAATCCTGCAAGCCAAAGCCCTAGCTGATAGGGTAGTTCTAGATGGACAAGCAACAGGAAAGCTTGCTGGACAATGATATACTGTATAGGCGAGTTATGCTGTTTTAGCTGGTAAAAGGTTCTTTGGTCCCCAAACTTCACCCTTAGCAACCTGTGCCTAATTCTTTCTGAACTTAAGTAAGCAGGATGCATCCCTCCTGTGAGAGAGTGCACATTCCCTTCCAACAATCTATCTCTGGAATTTCCTTGTGTAGATGGGATGCGTGGAATTCTCTGTTTGGTTTGGATACTCTTAAGCGCGGTGTTGGGTTTCCATGTGTGCCAGACACCTGGTTCTTGTAGAATGTCTGAGTTGGTGTTCATGGACAACATTTCCTTCTACTTAAGGCACATTAAAGACATTTTTATCTCTCCACAAAGTAAAATCTCGGCTTTTTTTTAATTGACTGTTGCACGCGTCTACGCAGTCACTAGATACTACTGGAAATGTCCTGTGAACCACTTTGAGACATTCTCCCAATGTGAAAAACTCTTTGACAAATGGCAAAGATTATTTTTATATCATGGAGTCTCTTCTGTACTGGAGCAGTAGAGCACAGTCACCTGTAAAAACAAGAAAAAAAATCACAATTCACACAGCAACGGACGGGTTCCCGGGTTCACCCGCCTCAGGAAGTAACCAAACACTCACCCGCCAACCCTTCAATCTTCTAAATCTGTCTTGAAGCACCAGGGAAGAGATGACTGGGGCAGAATAAACATATGGTAGGATGCTTGAATCTCAAAACACGTGGGAAAATATTTCTTTTTGGCAGCACAAAATACAAGCATCACGCAACCCTTACAATTCTGGAATAAGACTACTTTAAGGATATGGATAACACTTACCTTCCTTACATTCAATTGCTCCCAAGGCTCCTGGTTATAGCAAGGAAATCCTTGTCCTGCTTCTCTGTTACTGTAGTTGGAAGAAAGACAGCAGTGTAGTGTTCTCTGTTTTGGTCTGCTGCAGTCCTGAGTGTATTCTGTTCCCACACTTAAAACATGTTCAAAGAATTGTGCGTACATTTTGTGAATTAGACTGGCCTGGAAGATTGCACATGGTAAGGAAAGTACCCGTTAAAGAACTACTTCCCACAAATATAACAATATGTCACTTTATTGTGTGCAGTTTTATTTTATTCTTCAGCAAGATAACATTGGAAGAAAATGTGAAGGAACACAGAGATGGCTGCAACTCCTAAATTGCTTTAGCATTCGTCCAAAGAGTATTGGCGAATGCCATTTGTGAATAATAGAATCAATGAGATATTAGCTTTGACAAAAAATTAAAACTTGGATTTTATTTCTAAAGGTTTAAAAAAAATTGTGAAAATATCAAATTGCTTGTTAAAGTTTAAATTGGCTTTGTTGAGAAGTCAGACAGAGGGAAGAGAGTTCAGAGGGAAGAGGCAAAGTGGCAGAAGGCTTGTCCATTGACTGTGGGACAGAGCAGGCCAGAAATATGAAGCAGGTCAGGAGGAGAACCCATTAGAAGAGACATAATCATGATGGCAGGACAGGTAAGAGTAAAATCAGGAAAGCACAGGGCCATGGAGATTTACGAGGGAGCATGTGGGGGATGCTGTGGTGATGTTGACATTTATGAAAACTCAGATTCATGGAAACATGATAACAAATGCCACAGAGCCTAATGTCCTGACAGAGAAACTGCGAATCAACAATACGGACCAATTCCATAAAGTCCTGTAGCTCAATGGCTGGTGTACTCATCACACAAGCAAAAATGCATTCAATTTCCAGAAGGACAAAATGTTGGGCAAGTTTCCTTACTCCACATGCCTCTGTTTACCTAGCAGTCAGTAGGAATCTGGTTGTTAGTCGATTGGCAGATCGCTTTTACGGGGGTAATAATTCCTTATTTTTTTAAAATTGGTCACTTCAATCCACCACTGTTTGTGGGACACTGTTACAGAATATTCAGTGAAGCGCTTTGAGACGTCTCAAAGACACGATAAGGCGCGATATCAAATGCAAGGATAATTATTATTATAAGTGCAAACAGAATCTTGCTTCCAAGCCAACATTCTAATTCACAAGAATGGGTACATCAGTTTACTGAGAGGCAATCTTTTACTATGACTGATTATGCTTTGAAATAAAACATAAACAGTACGAGGAGAGGAAGGTGACCTTGCAGCTTGTCATAGCAGCATACGATTTGCTCAACATTACAATTTCTCAGCAGGACCCAAACTGGCAAATGCTTCATTTCAGCACTTATCAAAAACCTATGTCTATAACAGCTGCCTGCCTGCTGACATGTGTTATAATTTGTGAATGTGCCACATTTGCAGCAATTCTCAAAAGTGTTTGTAGTGAGAGAAATTAGGTGCAATTCCTAAATTAGATGCTCTTTTCGACATTCACATTTCACGTAGCGTCCTTGTCGGGTCTAACTATAAACATGCAAAATAGGAATCCTGATTTCAAATGTTCTTTCCTCTTCACCTAAATAATTATAATCCTTACAAAGAGAATGATTTGTACAGAGATATAATTCCATGGGTGTGAGTCATTTTCCAGTGCCCTACTTAAGTGGCCGTTCTTCAAAACGTAGTGAGTTTTCATTGACCAGGTAAGATTGAAGCGCTCTAAGATGCCGTCCGGTGTGGAGAGCGCTATATAAATCCAAGTTGTTGTTGTAACACTGAATGCTATTTAGGAGCAGAATCCATGTCTATTTTTACCAGCTCATTCCAAAATATCGAGGCCAATTGTAACATAATAATATTAATCCTTGCATTTGTATAGCTTTTTCACATCTCAAAGCACTTTGCAGAATATACTGTAAGGTGAATTGACTATATTTGTGGGTGAAACATGGCAGCCAATTGTACACAGCTGTGTTCCACAAATAGTCGTGGATTGAAATGACCAATTTTTTTGGGAGGGATTATTATTAGGCATGTGGAGTAAGGAAACTTGGCCAGGGCTTTGCTTTGCCGGGAATCAAACCCAGGCTTATAAGGCAAGTGCTCTGACCACCGAGCTACAGGATTCCACATGATATCAGCTACAATCTGGGACCCACCTGGTTGATGTGACTCAGATCTGTATTAAGTGGCAAATTTACCTTACTAGGAACTATCATTGTTTTTATTTATCTTGGGAGAACAACAGAATGTTGGAAAATTCTGAAAATTAGTTTTAATTCTGGAAGTTGATTTTCCACAGATCTTCACAAATAACTGCATAAAACTGACTTCCAAATTTAGATTCAATTTAAGAATTTGCATAATTCCCCAAATTTTAAGATAATGGTTTCAAGATTTAAGAATCAGTTGTGAACAGATCCTAGAGATTAAACCTTGATCCTTTCCAACATGCATAATTTATTGCATACCATACTATTCTATCAGAGGAGCTGTATCAGAGGAGTTTGTTTTTCTTAAAGGCTATAGAGTGATTTAGAGTCTCTCATTGTACTTGTTACCTGTCTTGCTGATTAATATCAAACTAAGAAAAGTGACTGTATTTCTTCGAAGATCAATTGCCTATCAGCAGGAAAGGGACATTAACTCATGTACAGTTGTTGCGAACACATATATCTTCAAAATGTATCCGTAACACATGAAACAATGCCTGTATAAATTTCATCTTCATTAAATTGATTTATAGGGATAACACTGGGTTGTTGCTTATGTTACCGTCTGCTGTGATCAAAAAAATGCTTTTTGTCGAATGAAGTGGGAACTGGAAAATTATCCTGGAATGTTATAAAATTCAGACTAGGATTCTTTAAATCTGATATGTTTGTAGTTTATAGTAACATCTGCAGATGTCTGGGAGATAAGAGTAATTTGACGCAGACAAACAGGCTGGTAACAGTTTGCAAATTCTTCTAGTATTAAGCGAAATCACCTGAATAAACAGAAAGTCCATACTACCAGTGGAATGATTGTAGTGGTTATATTTTAAACATTGTAAATATCATTAAAATTGTGTAGCCTCTTGAATATTTGAGGATCAATTTTCCTGTGGTTGCCAACATGAGTGACAATGTGAATGCTGAGAGATCACATCAAAAGCTAAATTATCTGTGGTTTAGGATCACTTCCAGTGTTCCTGCCCCTCAGGGGGGAAAGGAGAGAAATGGACCAATTTAGCCTTGTCCAGATCAAAGAACAATTCTTGCAGAACTTGCATATCTGAAAAGGCACTTCAAAAGGTGAGCATTTAAATCCAAGCCAGACCTTGATGGGGAAGATTTGTAAGTGCTACTTCAGCAGTGACAGAAGTGAGTAATGTAGTTGGGAGGAGTTCTCTGCCCTAGAGAAGGGTTACAGTGCTTACTATATTGCAATGGAGGAGAGAGTAGACCAAGAGCTCAGATGGTATTCTGTGTATTGGTAATGTTTTGAGTAAATTTTACGTTATTCATTCATGAAGAATTGGATCTGTGCCAATTAAAATTTGGTTCATTTACCACTCCCCAATTTCATACAAAGTTGCCATTATGTTTGTTAATTAACTCCACTGGTATCCATCCCATGATGTGGTGTGAAGCGTGATAAGGCGCTATATCAAATGCAAGGATTATTTATTATTATTATTACTGAAATGCCGGCATGCGGGTGAGAACCAAAATGGGGCTACTGGTACAAATACAAGAGTGTCCCAAATGTGTCAGCCTGCCTCAGTCCATTGCATTCTCACCTCTTGAGTCAGAAGGCATTGGTTTCAAACCTTGGGTCGAGGTGTGAAATATTGTTCAAGTTGGCACTTCAATCTGGTACTGGGCACGTTACATTGTCAGAGGTGCCATCCTTCAGATAAGATGTTAAACCGAGGTCCCGTCTGCCTGTTCAGGTGGATATTAAAGATCCCATGGCACTATTCAAAAAGATAAAGGAGTTTCTGCTGGGGACATGGCAGACAATCCCCTAAATAAAATGAGTCACTCATTCCATGGTGGTTTTTGGAACAATGCTGTGTACAAAATGACTGTTACATTCGGCCACAAAATGCACAATCACACCACTTTACATTGTATCCTTTGAAACATTATGAGACATCTCAAAGGTGAGAAGAAGCTCGATATCAAAATCAAGGATTATATTATAATACGGTGGCGGCGCTGAAGCTCTTAGAACTAATTTCAGATCCACCTATTCCACTAAAGTAGGAGAGGGAGAGATGTTTCACACGACCCTTTAACAATAGATGGGAAAATTAGACGTTTCAGAACAGATTCAATAACACCTTTGATAATTATCAAATTTCTTTGGAAATGTCATAATTTTCACATCATCACAACATAAGATCAGAGCACAAATCAATTATTTGGCCTGTCTATGCATGAGCCTATTGCAACTCTTTTATTTGTGGAGTCTTGTCTAAAGCACTCGCCTTACAAACGTAAGACCCGTGTTTCGAATCCAGGCAGTTCAGGGTGAAACCTTGAGCAACTTTCTTTACTCTGGATGCCTAATAATAATCCGTCCAAAAATAACCTATAATAAAAATTGTTCATTTCAATCCACGACTGTTTGTGGGATACTACTGTGTGCAATTGGCTGCCGTGTTTTGCCCACAAATATACAATCAATTCACTTTACAGTATATTCTGTGAAGTGCTTTGAGATGTCTAAAAGATGTGAAAAGCGCTATATGAAAATGCAAGGATTATTATTATTGTAACCTTTTTATTCAGCAACTCCAGCTTTCCTCATTTTCTCCTTTTCCCTTAGAATCCATTCTTGCCAAGTATTTGTTTCTCTCACTGTTAAAAACCTCAATTAGCTCTGTCTCTTTGGCTATTTGAGGTACAATAGTCAGTTTCTTTTCACACGGTTTGAAGAGAGTCACATAAGAGTCACATAATTCCACAATGACCCTTTGTTTACATGCCTTTATCACATCCAGGCTCGATTACACCAACGATTACTCTTGTCGGCCTTCCCAACTCCTCCCTCCATAGGCTGCAGATCCTGCAGAACGCTGCAGCCCATGTCCCAGCAAGCTTCGTGATCCCAAGTCCTCCATTCTCGTCCAATTCCATTGGCTCCCCATCACCCAGAGGATTCAATTCAAGATCCTGGTCCTCACTTTTAAAGCCCTCTGTGGCCTTACCCCACCCTACCTCTGTGAGCTTCTAACTCCCTACCAATCTGCCCATTCCCTCTGCTCAGTGGGTTTCAGCCTGCTCAATCTCTCTCGACCCACCCACCCTACCATCGGCGGGCAAGCCTTCAGACACTCTGCCACAAACCTCTGGAATTCCATCCTGCAATCCCTCCACCTCGCTCCCTCCCTAGCCTCCTTCAAGTCCCACCTTAAGACCCTCCTATTCGATGGTTCTATCGGTCACCCCACAACCCCTGATCTCCTTTCCCTGTACCCTCCCCAATCCTGATCCCAGCTTGGGACTGTAACACAGACTGTCCAGTGCCTTGGGACGTCACCTGATGTGAAAGGCTCTATACAAATATAATTTTGTTGTGGTTCCTCTCCAGTCTCATTCTACGGCAACCTCATCTACTTCTGTTTCTCCAGTACAGTGAAAACTCAATAATTTGGCAACTCCCTAAAACTGGCAAGATTTCAAAATACTTACAGTGTTAGATAGTTTCTGATGTCTGGCAAATCTCCCAAAGTTTGGAACAGCTCCTTGTAGTTCACGGTGTGGCCACTCTGTCATCTGGTGCTGTGGGTGGAGCTCAACCATTGTTTGGCTTCAGTGCTGTGTTTACAGTAAAGGGCTTCCCCAGCCGTTTCTAGGTAAATTTCTAAATAGATTTCTAAATACAGGCAAACTCCGAAATCCGGGAGGTGCGTGGGCCCAACCGTGCCGGATTATCGAGGTTTTACTGTATTCCTTTGAGTTGTCCCAATACTTGTTCCACATTCATCCTTGAGATGTTATCATTTCTTCTTCTAACTTGGAAACTTCTTTTAATTTTCTTCTCATTTCCTTCTCTTATCTGATGGTGCTCCCAGCGTTTCCTTTCAACTCTTGTTCATAACACTGAACAGAGCTTTCAACTTGTTCAGCACATTTCGACTGAGGCTCCAGCTCTGCTTCTCATTTCTTAACCGACGTTAGTGGAAGGATCAGAGATTGGGGAGGTGATGATTTGTTTCATCTGATTGTAAGGAAATTACATTTGGAGGCAGATGCTTAAGGGAGGAGATGGTTGCAATGGGATTTGGCACAATCTCAGCAGGTGGTCTGCAAGCAGAGGAAGAGTTGGAACATGCAGATCTGAATTGCCAATGTGTTATCCATTTTAACACGATTGCTTCTAACATAGGCATCGTAAACTGACCTGTAGTTGTGACGTCACCTTGACTTCAAAAGTACGGCTTCGTAGATATACGAATTTTCAAAAGGAAATAATTTGCTCCTTTCAAATGGGAAGTATGTCCACCAGTATATTTTGCAGCTGTGCAGGCTGGGTTTAGGTTATAATAATAATAATGAGTCCTTGTTACAATTTTAAAATGTCTCAGATTTCTTCACAGGGAATTTCTGTAAAGTGTAGTGGCTGAGTTTTATGGGTCGAACACAGCAGCCAATATTTATAAGGTAAACCTATCCACATGTACACTGTGGGTTTGACATTACATGAAGTTATTTGACAACTCCTACAGACTTTCATGTTGCAAAGCGGTTCACGGGATTTACTGTGTAGTGACTATGTGTTTTGTAGATGTATGCAGCAGCCAGTATTCCTTGAACTGACACTGAATCCTGGAATTTATATTAGGTAGAAGGGATAAAGCTGCCACCAGCATAATACAATTTACATTGATGTAGTGCGTTTCACATTGGGTGGAAGTCTTCAAAACGTTTAAATACATAGAGCAAGCACCCCTTGGCTAAAGCGATTGAATAGAGTTAATGGAGAGACTGCTAACCCCATAACAGTTTTTGAGTGAGATATGTCCACAAACAGAAAGTCTGCTACAGTAAAACCTCAATAATCCGGCACGGTTGGGACCACACACCTCCCGGATTTCAGAGTTTGCCAGTATTTAGAAACCGACCTGGAAATGGCTGGGTAAGTGCCGCCACAAACACCGTACACATACACCGCATACACCGCGCTGTAAACACAGCACTGAAGCCAAACAATGGTTGAACTCCATCCGCAGCGCTGGATGACAGAGCGCTGATGCTGTGAACCACAAGCAGCCATTCTGAAATTCAGGAGATTTGCTGGACATCAGAAATAAATCGAATACTGGGTGTATTTTGAAATCTTGCCGGTTTTAGGGAATTGCCAGCTTTCGGGATATCAGATTATCGAGGTTTTACTGTATTATCCCCGGTGATAATTCTAACATCACATCCCACAGTTTTCACCCTCTGCATTCAAAAGCTACTTATACTGGCTTGATATATCAAACATATATGTAATCACACATATGTTTATGGAAATGTGCACTGTTATATCATACTTAGCCTCTATGTAATTTATAATGAAATGTACTGATGCTCACTGGGCTCCATTGTCTACCTGCTCCTCAGTGAATTGTTAACGTTCTCTCTTTTTCCTTTCTCCATGGATGCTGCCTGATCTGCTGAGTTTCCCCAGCAACTTTTGTTTTTGTTTCAGATTCCCAGCATCTGTAGTATTTTGTGTTTTGTCCTCAGTGAATTGTTATGATCTTGTGATAACCAATCCTTCCACACCCTCCACACCCTCTTGCCTCCACCTGCAATCCCCTCCAGCCTCACTCTCCCACCCACTCCCTTCACTTTGCACACTCAGGCTTGTTGTATTCCACCTCTACCTTTGCCCATCATTGGAAACCAAGCTTTCAGTCCCTACACCCTGGTCTCTACAATGCAAAAATATTTTCATCTAAAACCTCCCCTCTCTGCTTTTAAAATCCTTAATACTGATAGTAAAAATAATATTCCTTTCATTTGATGTTAAGGCATTGGAAAGGGTGCAGAGGAGATTTACCAGGATGGTACCAGGAATGAGGGACTTCAGTTATGAGGAAAGGCTAGAGAGGTTGGGTTTATTCTCATTGGAGCAGAAAAGGTTAAGAGGAGACCTAATACAGGTTTTCAAGATCATGAGGGGATTCGACAGGGTAAACAGGGAAAAACTGTTTCCACTGATGGGTGTATCGGTGACTTGTGGTCACAGATTTAAAATCTGTGGTAGTTTCAAAAAGAAGCAGAGGGGAGGCAAGGAGAAATTTTTTCACTCAGCAAGTTGTTCGAATCTAGAATGCATTGCTTGAAAAGGTGGTGGAGGCCGATTCGATAACAACTTTTAAAAGAGAGCTAGACATTTATTGGGGGAGGACGGGTTTGTGTGGTTATGGGAAGAGAGCTGGGTAGTGGGATTTAATTGCTCTTTTCAAAGAGCCAGCACAGACTCGAAGGGCCGAATGGCCTACTTTTGTGTCTTAAGATTCTATAATTCCATGATATGGAGCCTTATCACGTTGTTGAAATGTCTCAAACTAATTCACAAAATATATTATGGTGGATCAACTGTGTATTTTATGGGTAAAATGCAGCAGCCGATTGTGCAAAGCAATGTCCCATAAATAGTCGTGATTGAGTAACCACATATTTTTTGGAGGGATTATTACTCCTGGACAGTAATCTGCCAATCACTGAACAACCGAGTCCAACTTACTGCTAGGAAACTAGATGCATGTAGAGTAAGAAAACTTGCCTAACTTCGAACCCAGGTGCTCTCACTTGCAAGGCGAACAAGCTAACCTTGTCCTCATTGAGCACCTATAATGTAGAGGCATTTGGTCAACTCCCTATAACCACCACTTCCACACTTCCCACTTTGCTTGGATTTCCACACGATCTCCGTAAAACCTTTTGGCCGTTATCCTACGTGAGAAGCATTTTATGAAGTGCATTAAACAACAAAGCACAAGGCTGCCTACCCAAATTTGCACAATGAAAACACAAATAAACTAACATTTCAGAAATATTCTAAACAATTTAGTTAAACATCCAAACTAAATTGGTTGTTAAAATTGTTGAAAATTCCCCTGAGACAGGAATAAGCAAGATAAAATACATTTCAGTCCCAATAGTCTCAGTTCTACAGGACTTTCATTGAACTTTAGAATGTCAGCATGTTGGGGCCTGAAGGCAGCAAACCACAGTCTCCAGTCTGACCTGCGGAATTATTTGCTTCCCTCTGGATACTCCAAAAATGCCTAAGCACATATAGGACTTTCTTCTACGTACCAGAAACTCTTGCTTCTGTTTCTCTCTTCTGTTACCTCAAGGCTGCTACTTTCCTTTGCTAACTCTCTCTTTCTCTCTGCATTGCTTCCCTAAGTGAGGTTAGATAGTTTTATACTGTAGTTTAATAGTTTCCCCTGCCTTGCCCATCCCACCATTAGCGGGCGGGCCTTCAGCTATTCTGCCCCCACCCTTTGAAACAGCATCCTGCAGTCTCTCTGCCTTGCCACATCCCTTCCTCCTTCAAGTCTTTGACTGTGCTTTCAATTAACCTTTTCTCCCCGAACCCCTTCCCAATCCCTATCCCAGCTCAGGTCAGTTGGACATAGCAAGTCTTGCTATGCCTTGCTATGTCCAACTGACGTGAATGGGGCTATGCAAATGTAATTTTGTTGGTTGATACTGGCAAACACAAGAACAAGACCCTATGAACCAGTGAATGATAGATAAACTCCGGATCCTTCCTCAGTTTTAACGTATTATCCAAACTACAGCACCTCTGACAATGTAGTACTCCCAAGTACAGCACTGTATTGTCAGTCTCAGCCAAGATTGTGAGCTCAAGTCTTAATGTGGAGGTCAAACCCACAACCTTCTGATCCATGAACTGAGGGATGCCCACTGAACCAAACAATAATAATAATAATCCTTGCATTTGATAGAGCGCTTTTCACATCTTCTAGATGACTCAAACCCCTTTACAGAATATACTGTAAGATAAATTGACTGTGTACATATATATATCTATATATGTAGGCAAAATGCGGCAGCCAATTGCACACAGCAGTGTCCCACAAACAGTCGTGGATTGAAAATAGCCAATTTATAATTTTTTTTTAGAGATTATTATCAGGTGTATAGAGTAAGGAAACTTACCCAAAGTTTCGCCCTGCCTGTAATCAAACCCAGGCATCTCACTTGTAAGGTGAGTGCTCTCGCCAGTAAGCTACGACAACAACAACAACAAAATTACATTTACAGAGTTACAAGACTCCACAGGATAGGATATTTATTCTATCCTCTAAGACCTATGTCCCAGCCTGGTTCAGGTGTCACCCATCCCAGCAGTACAGCTCCTTCTTGACCCAGTACTGAAACAGAAACACTCCTCCATGAAACAGAACCCCTCCTACATACACTTCTCCTTCAGCCACTCATTTATTTCTCTGAGCCAATTTGCACATGGCTCAGGCAGTAATCTAGAGATCACCACCCTGGGGTTCCTGGTTGTTAATTTAGCTCCATGCTTCCGATACTCAGTGGGACTTCCTTTCCTGTTCTTCCTAATCTCGCTTACAAACATAAGATATCCCTCTTTCACTATGCAAACAATATTTTACTGTTCCTTTCTAAATGTTAGGAGATGGTCTGATCTCTTCTCAGTCTGCTGGTAGTGGAAAATCATTCCTGATTGACTGTGATTCTTAATAAGTGCTGAGCATCATTCCTGACTTTAATTTTCACTAATGCAGAATCAGCATTGGTGCTAGACATATATTTTAGACATTGTCTAAGTGAGAGAAATTGATAATGGTTTACTAAGTATTTTATCTCATTCTGGAGTTCAATGGAAGGAGAGTTCAAGGTGGAGTCACACAGACTGAGACTTCAGTTCTTTCCCCACCGACTGTCTCGCCAGCTGATTGTTAAGCAAAACTATACTTTATACAGTGGGAAATTGGCAAAAGTGAGAGAAACTAATTTACAACCCGGAGGGTGTTTGGGAGGGGGAAGGGTCGAACTTTACAAATGAAGACATTAATCTAACAATATCTAAGCAAAATGTGAAAGCAGCTAAATATGAAATAAAAAGGCACTAAATGGTGCAATGGGTTAAGACAGTTTTGTTTTATTTTAACAGAGGAACTTGGGTTCAAATACAGGCCAGATTGGTGGGATGAAGCTTTTCTCCTCTCTGCCAAACATAAGGGTGCAGTGCAAGTTGAGATTTGGTTAACAGGTCATGACTGCTACCAGCATATTAAATTTATATTTATTTATTATTGTATCACATCACAAACACATTGGACAAATAAATAGAAAAATCAACTTGGGAGTTATAGGATACACAGATTGTTTCAAACAGGCACCAGCTAGTAACTAAACATTTGCTATACAAGAGAGTGGGTGGGGGGAATACATGATTAACCTGCCAAGTTGATTATTTGGTTACAAAAAGAGCAGCTTGACATTGAAGAAAAACCACATTGGCAGGACCTACATTACAAATGGAAGAGGAGAGTAAGCAGTTCGTAGGATAAATGAAAATTTATTGTGTTGTATATTTAGTTTTCTTGATGGGGCCTCAAGTCTTATCTTCTGCATCTGGCCTGCCCTGCAGTCCATTTCTACCCTTTCATAGGCAATGCTTTTCATCCCTCCTCATCCATATAAACATAACCACATGTTGGTTCTTCTAGTTTTTTTAGCCTTATCTGTTATCCAATAAACAATATAAGGTGCAGGGCTGGGGATTAAGAACAAACAACAACAACATTACATTTGTATAGCGCCTTTCACATCGGGAGGACGTCCCAAGATTTAATCCAAAAATCTAATGAGTTAATACCAGAGGTATATCTCCTGTCACACCATTCCAGTTTTCAAATATCTTACAATGCTAACAAATAAATTTACATTTATATCACCTTTCAGATTGGGAGGATGTCCCAAGGCATTGCATGGTCTAATGTTTGCACACGTGTTAGTGGAAGCCGGTATGGTTGGGTGGGGGGAAAGATTACCAAAAACATGGTCAAAGAGGAAGTTTTTGAGGAGGAGGCAAACCTTGAAGGAGGCAAGAGAAGCAGCAAATCAAGGGACTCCAGAATAGAGTTCCAGAGACTGAGATATCTTGTCAAAAATCTAAGTGTGTATTCCTAACGTTTTAGGAATAAAACGGCAGGCTCTGACGTGCTCCACATCCACCACCCTAACCACCCCACCAATGGTGGCCGGCTGTCAGCCTCTCTGCTCCCACACTGTGGAACTCCATCCCGCAGTCCCTTCGCCTCACTTCCTCTCTTTCCAGGCCAGTCTCAAGACCTTCCTCTTTGACCTTGCCTTCTGCTACCCTCCTAACTTTTCCCCCTCTCCTACTCTCCTTCCCCTTCTCCCTACCCCGACTCTTCCCTCCGAGCTCGGGTCCCGACCTGATTGTTCAGCACCTTGGGACGTCCTCCTGATGTGAAAGGCGTTCTATAAATGTAATTTTTGTTTGTTGTATTCCAGGAACAAAAATCCGTTAAGCTGCATCTGAAAGAAATGGCCAACATTGCACAGGAAGAACAGTTACATGTACAGGTAAGCAGCTATTGCTCAAGCTCTGCCCCTCTAACGAATTCAATGGGAAGAGATGTAGTGTCTGAGCTGTGGGTAATGCTTTTATGCATTTCATGCTGTGTTGCCCACTGGAATCTTGGGAGTTCCTAGGACCTGCCAACCATTGAGCTTGGGCTCTAACCTGTGCTTGTTGGATATCAAATTAAATGACCAACGAGTGACTGTCCTCCTGGGGATGGGGGTGGGGGGGTTAGCAAGGTCTCCTCAGGGTTGAAACTAGTTCCAAAGGCAATGGAATGTCAGTTTTGAGACTACCCTTTGTGGCAGTCTCGAAGGTACAAGACAAAGACAGATCAGTCACTGGGGCAGGGATTCTTCCCACACAGCTCCCATTAATACTAATAATAATGCTTTCATTTGATATAGCACTTTTCACGTCTTCTAGACGCCTCGAAAAGCGCTTTACAGAATATACTGTAAAGTGAATTGACTGTATATTCGTGGGCAAAACACAGCAGCCAATTGCACATAGCAGTGTTCCACCAACAATCATAGATTGAAATTACCAATTTATTATTGTTTTTAGAGCGATTATTATCAGGCTCGTGGAGTAAGGAAATTTGTGCAAGGTTTCGCCCTGCCTGGAATTTAACCCAGGTCTCTCATTTGTGAGGCAAGTGCTGTAACCACTAGGCTACAGGATTACTAACCCTGCAATCCAAAACCCTAAGGAGTAGTAGGGTGGTCCTAGCTAAACAAACAGCGGAAAGCTTGAATCAATGCTGTCAATGGCAAGCTATGCAGTTTTAGCCGGTTAGATTCCGGCAGTATCCCACTGCACACTCCGGAAGCCTTGTCGGCCTCTTGCCAATCTGAGGCTAATACTCCCTGGGATTAGGTTAAACAGGTTGGGTCCCTGCAGGGAGAGTGTATGCATTCCATTCCAACAAATATATTAGGAATTTCTAGGTATAGGTAGGATGCGTGGAACTTTCAGTTTGGTTTGGATACTCCAAAGCATGGTGATGGGTTTCCGCATGTGTCAGACCAAAACAATATTAATGTGCTGTGGAGGTTGCCAGTTAGGAGATAGCAGTGTAAACGGGGGAGCATGGATTTTGATGAGCTGAACACTTAGGATCAGTATAAACACAATAGAAGTCAAATCTTATAAAATTGTTCACCATGATCTCCTACCCATAATATGAGGCTGAACTGTGTCTATCAAAATAATTAAATATGTTATTGCCAAGGAGGTCAGGCCCTCTGGTGTGTAATTCACCAGCCTTTGCTTCCTCTATTCTGTCTTTAAAAAATCTAAATCACATTAACCATCTTCTATTCCTTGGAAACATGCTGGAGGAGATTTAAGCAAAGCTTTCTGTGTGTTTTTCTCTTATATCTTTTTAAGTATTCTCAGGTGCATGGCATCATGTCCTGGCACTTTGTCAAACACTGGTGCTTGTCTTTTTCTAAAGCTATCTCTGTTGAAATCTGCTTTCATTCCAGACTCTTCTGCTTGAAAGTTCAGCTGTACCTTGATTCTTCGAATTATCTGTCTACTTCATCTCTGAAAGGCTGTTTGAAACTGTTCCCTAATCCTCTGCCTGAACTGAATATAGCCAAAAAAGTCTTATTATTGCCCTTGATATCCACAGCAATTTGTGTTCTTAAATTCACCTTCTTTTCCTTCTATTTTTCTTAGATGCATTTTGTGTGTTTCAAACACTTTTTGTCTTTAACCCAATCATCTCCCCTCACTACTGCTTGTATCCTCATATTATTTAAAGAGATATGAGGGTCTAAAATGTGGGTTGAATGTCTTGAGATATGTAATTTACAATAGAGATTTGGATGTAAAAGGCATTTCAATTGATTTGATAGTAATAATAATAATCCTTGCATTTGATATAGCGCTTTTCCCATCTTCTAGATGTCTCAAAGTGCTTCACAGAATATACTGTAAAGTGAATTGACTGTATATTTGTGGATGAAACGCGGCAGCCAATTGTGCACAGCAGTGTCCCACAGTTATGGATTTGATCTTATCTAATAACAATAATAAGTTGCACTTATATAGTACCCTCATTGAAGAGTAGCGTCTCAGGGTGCTTAAAAGTGGTGGAGCCTGACTCCCTTTACAAATACACATCCTCTCTTTCATTATAGCATTAAGCTGTTTCTTGAATAATTCCAGGTACAGTACATGGCCTCAACCACTTTTCCTGGTATAATTGTCAATCAAATGGATCAATGAATTACCAGAAACACTTTTGTTTGATTAATGGCATAATTAAAGACATCTGAATTAGTTAAAACATGCGTGAGCTTAAAGCTCAACCTACAGTTTATTGTTGCCATTGTGGAGAGGAAAACGCATCCATTAAAATAACACCATGTACCAAGTGATGTAATGACATTTTTCAATTCAAAGTAAATTTATCTTAACATGAGTTTTGCTGTACATCAGATCTGACAGGTTGCTTGCTCAACTGTTTATTGAGGTTTGACAATATCCCTAGAATTCAGTTTTGTTTGACCTGATTTCCATATACTGTAGATAACTATGAATAGGTACAGTACTATTATTGATGATCTCCAGCTTTTTTATTTATGTTACAAAGGTGTTTGCCTACAAATACAGTTTGTACGCTTTATGGTAAAGGTTTTGACAATGTAATATAAGATGCTATTTCAAATATAAGGATTATTTATTCGATTTTTTGAAATTCTTGAAAAGAACCAGTTTCTAAATAAAGACATAATTCAAGAATTTTCCCAAATTCGGTGTGATTCCAAATTTTAAATTGGTTCAATTTACATTTATACAGAGTTTCATGTCAGGAGGAAATCTCAATGTGCTCAAAAGCAAGAAAGGATGGTCTGAAAAGCTCCAGTTAGATGGATTTCTGGATTTCAGGTTCTGCAAATTTTCACAATATTTTGATCATTGATGCTGCTGTGAGCTGAGGTTTGTGTTTGAAGGAGATTGCAGGGTTATCAATGCACCAGATTAGAAAAAAAAGATTGAATAAAGTGCAAAGGTCAGAACAAGGACACCAATGAAGTTATACATTTCCCACAAATCACGATATATGGAAGTTTGACATAAACCAGCTAATGTGTGAATAACACCGCAATTTGTTTTAAAAACTGCTCAGCATCAACTGATGCTCTTACCCATATCCTTTGAAATTCTGATAAATGGAACAGGTTCCAATCTAACACAAAGTTTCACAGTCAAATTGTACTGTTCAACAATTTTATGGGATTCAATCGTCCTACTGTTTCATTGATTGGATGCACAGTGAGACACAACTTGTGGGAATATCTTTCCAGCATTAAATTGATTACTGCTGTTCTAGTGCGAATTAAAAACTGCATCTTCCAGCGCTGGGCACTGGCTAGCACTTGGCTTGTGCTATCCTGCTATAACTGGCACTTTTTAAATAAGTCACAGCTGGCATGAACTGAAAACCTTCTGGTGCTCATGGTTTCAGCCCCTAGATGGGCTTGTGCGATGTCCATATAAATCCCCATTACTGTCATTCACCAAAGTTACACACACTCTACTCTCCCTTGAGACAAGTGTGAGCCTTTATCCAGATATTGCACCAGTATTGTGTTAAATTACACACTGCATGGTAGAGTTCTAGACAAACAGGATAATTACTACTTCTTGAACAAAACACTTAACAGACAGATGGTTGATCAGGAGATAAAATTGATGGGTTGACAAAGAGATGTGGCTCGTAAACCTCATTTTTCGCTACAATTGATCAGCTGTGAATGGCCAGCAATTTTTGTTTTCATTTCAGAAATTTTAGCATTTGTGTTTCATATCTTTACAATAATAATACTTGCTTCAAGCACCCTTTGAAGCATTTCACAAGGTATGGATTTGAGACATATCTCTGTGACCAAACTTTCAGGCATCTTTCCCCTCCCCACCCTCTTCAGCTACCACTCTCTGGCTGAGGTGCCCACCACTTTCCAGCAGTGTAAAGTGTTTTAAGAGGTCCTGTCAACATGAAAGGCATTATATAATTGAAATTTTTACAGTTTTACATAAAACAACCATGAAGGGAGTCACCATTTTTATTTGGGGGGTTTGTTGGCTTAGAAATCAGGAGAATAATAATCCATCAGAATTTTTTTAAAATAATAAATTGATCATTTCAATCCACGACTGTTTGTGGGACACTGCTGACATTGCAATGTGTGCAATTGGATGCTGCATTTTACCCACATATTTTCAAAGAATTCACTTTACAGTATATTCTGTGAAGCGCTTTGAGGTGTCTAGAAGATATGAAAAGCGCTATATCAAATGCAAAGGTTGTTATTATTTTTAAATTCCCTTCTCTTATTCTCTGCCATGAAGTCTTAAATGTCCACCTTAACAAGCAGATTGGACCTTATCCGGTTAACAATGGCAGAGAATAGTACCACTAACAATGTAGCACACCTCCAGTACAGCATTGACATGTCATCTTAAAGTTTGCAAGTTTTAAAGCCCTGACAATAAGGTTTCAACTCACAGCCTTCTGACTCACAGACACAAGAGTGCTTCGAACTGAACCAGTCTGAACATATAAAGAACAACAGAGAGTGCTGTGTGATCCAAAGTAAGGGGTTGCAACCAATGAATAATAATGATAATGATAATAATAATAATCCTTGCATTTGATATAGCGCTTTTCACGTCTTCTAGACATCTGAAAGCGCTTCACAGAATACACTTTAAAGTGAATTATGTATTTGTGGGCTAAACGCTGCGGCCAATTGCACATAGCAGTGTTCCACAAACAGTCGTGGGTTGAAATGACAATTTTTTTTAACAAAAGGATTATTATTAGGTGTGTGGAGTTATATTAGGAGTAAAAACACTTTCCCAAGGTTTCGCCCTGCCTGGAATCAAACACAGGTCACATGCTTGTAACAGTGTGCACTGTGATCTGCTTGTAACAGGTCACAGTGCTCTAACCACTGAGCTACAGAACTCCTTAACTATTCCATCATAAAGTATGTTCTCCTGTTTCCCTCCTCACTTTCCTGGAGCCAGGCTACTTATTGGAGCATCCATCCTTTCCTACTCAAATCAAGGCTAGCTATCTTAACATGGACCAGGAGCAAGGGAAGTAAACTATCCTAGTGTACATGGTTCAATAGTATACTGTCCCATAGAATTCATTGACTCACCATCAACTTATGTTTGTAATGTTCTTTGTAAAAACAAAGTTATGTTCCTCTCGGTTGGCTTTGTTGTAAAGGGATGTCCCAAATGAACCAAAAGTGACTCAAACTGGGACAAATTGAATCCACAAAGGGGACTAAAAATAAACGGCTATACACGTGGAATGCGGTTCGATACTTTATCTCTATGATTTACAAAATGTAAGTGGATTTCTTGAATAAGATATTTGAAAAGAAGTACAAGACCAATTAATTGTTTCCAGTGCAACAGAGCGCATACCAGGAAAGATTTCCAAGGAAACCAACTGCTGGGCACCTGGTTAATCCTGGTTTAACAACTCAGAGAAAGAGCACTGACTTTCACAATTGTTTCTTGAGGCTTTTCACTGCATTCTAACACAATAAAAGGAAAAGACCTGGAGCTGCAGTACCCTATAAGTCAAACATTTCCTTTCAGAGGAAGCAGTAGAGCGAGTGTGGCACTCCATTCAAAGTACTACAAGAAGAGAACTGTTTTTGTTACACACACACAAGCAACATGCATGTTATACAATACAATTAAAAAAAACAGACCTAATATATATCACATCAATGCTTTTTCAAAGTCTGAGAATGAAAAGTCTTGGCAGATATATTGTAACTGTTTCTTGACTACACATAAGTCTTTCAAATTAAAAATGTTTTCCCCCCACTTTCTATTACGTTTAAGGTCATGATTAAAGCTGGGGTACACTTCCGCTGATGTCATCTTTGCTCTTCCAGTGCAAATTTTGCTGTACCCTAAGTATTGGTCGACCACATAACATATTGAGGTGTTTTGAAGTGGTGTAAATGGTGCTAATGCACTCAGAAAATGAACTTGGAACATATTGCCAAAGCCCTGAAACTCATTGTTGCAGGTCAACTTTGTTCACACCTCTCCCTCTCCCTCCCTCCTCGAGCCTCTGAAATGTGGTTTCCGCCCTGCCCACAGCACCAAGACAGCGCTTGTCAAAGTTACAAACAACGCCCTCTCTATCTGTGACCAGGACTCCCTTTGTCTCCTTGTCCTCCTGGATCTCTCTGCTGCATCCGACAAGGTCGACCATGCCATCCTCCTCCGTGGCCTCACCTCCCTCATTCACCTTAGTGGCACCGCGCTCACATGATTCGAGTCCTACTTAACAAACCGCCTCCACTTCATCTCGGCAAATGGTTTCTCCATCCACCCACACCCGGTCATCTGGAGGGTACCCTAGGCTCCATGCTTGACCCCCTTCTTTTCCTCATTTACACACTGTCTCTTGCTAATCATCAAGTCATCAAGTCCTGGATAGGAGTTTTACTTTCCTCAGTTGGATGTCAATACCTCAGGCGCTGACAGCAGCATCATCCATGGATGCACACTCTACCTCATTGAGCCAGTCTGAAACATTGGCATCTTGTTTATCTTTTCTACCCCACATCTGTGGCATGACAGACTGCACTCTGCCTTCCCCCACCTCCGCGACATCGCCCAGCTCCGCTACAGTCTCATACCCAGCTCCACTGTTCAAATATCCAGCTCATTCAGAGTCCTGCTGCCCTCATACTTACCTGCACCAAACTTTGTGCCCCCATCTTACCAGTGCTGGCCAGGCTCCATTGGCTAGCCATCAACGAATGGATTCCAAATCGTCACGTATGTTGAAATCCCTTCACTCTCTGACACCTCTCTACCTCTCCGGCCTCCTCAATCCCCAATCCACTGCCCTGGCTTCCCCACTTGCCTTGCACCAGTCTCCTCCTGCTTGCCCCCTCTCTCCCTTTTCTCAAGTCCCGCCTGAAAACCTTCCTTTTTCAACCGGTCTTGCAGTCACCTCCCTCTCCAGCTTGTAGTCAGGCTCCACCACAGTTAAGCATTCTGAGTTGCTGCCCTGAGTGGAGGGGGCTATATAGTGCAAGATGCTGTTCGTACCTCACATAAGGCCCACTCTCTCCTATACCCCCTTCCTATATGTCACTAATCCCTTCTCACTCATGTAATTATCAAGTTTCTTAAATATATTAATGGGTTGAACCACAGCTTCCACAACTCTCACCAACTACTCCTCCTGGGCTCCCTATTTGATCCAGGGCTGGCTGTCTGTCATATTTATTCCCCTCATCTGGACTCACCAATGAGTGGACACATCCTGTCAACATCTAACTCATTAAATCTTTTCCAAAAAAAAGTACATTTCCAACTCGCAAGAACTCAGTTTCAAGACCATTTCCAAGGTGTGAGTGTATAAAAAGTTCCCTGGAGGAGGTGTACAGTACTGTACTTTATCCAGCCCTGTAAATTGAGGGAGTGGGACGGGGGACGGGGTAGGGGGTGGGGGAGAGGAGGGAGAACGAGGGAGTTGGGGATGGGCAACGGACATGAACCATGTCTGCACAGCAATTAGAAACAGGCACCCTGGCTAATTGTTCTCCGCTCTCTCTCTCTCTCTCTCTCTCTCTCGAGCCCTGGAACACTGTGACCAATTGTGCACCCTGCTGCAGAAAGAAAAGTCATTTGGAGGTCAGAAACCCTTTGTACTCTTTTGATGGCTCGTCATATTTTTGGAAAATGTAGTAAGAAAAATATCAATTTCAGCCTTGGAAAACAAATTGAAGAAATAATAACCAATGACACTTCTCGACAGTTTTGTGCTGGTGAAAAGTCGTGTTTTTTTTTGTTGGGGATGATTTAAAGCTACACCATTTCAATGTGGAACCCAATCACTTCAGATTAAAGAGCTGCTAACGTGGGCCTGTTTATTTGAAAGTAGATTAATGGCTCCACTCTTGCTTTCCCATAGACAAACCTTGCTCTGTCTAGTGCTAATCAGTTATGGTGTTATTATCTGTTGTCTTGGCTTCAACATTAAAGAAAGAAAATTAATAAGCACCGACATAAAGCAGCAGCTGGATTCTGTAACTGTACTCCTCATATATAAGGATGTGATTTATTAAGCTACGCCTAGCCATTTATTTACGTCTCATTTTATCTTCTCCACAAGCTTGGTTACAGTTCTTGTATGTGTGAGAATGTTGCAAGCTCACTTCCAAATCTCAACTTGGATCCTGAAACCGAAAGAAACTGGGTAAGCAGCAAGACACATTTGAGGCAGGAATCCAGTAAAATACAGGTCAAAATATTCCATTAACTGAAGTTGAAATGGAAATATTGACCCCCGGCATTTTAAAATTAATTGTGAAATTAATAACTTTAATTGGATTTAGCTCTTTATAAATGTCATCCCCCAAATGTATTTTATACCCACAAAATCTGAGTTTGCACGTAACTTGATTCCAGATTGGATCTGCCTGAAATGTAGACACCCCAAGTTAACCTTTGAACCCAGTTGTATATCAGGAGAATAAATCAGCACAGCATTGGATGCTACCTCTAGTTATCTTAATTACTGAGAATGCAATACAGGAAGAGCAGAGACTGTAATGGCTTATAATGAACAGTCGAACCTCACTATAACACCCCTACTACAGTGGGTAGATTCGGGACACTATCCTGCGTGAAGGTCACTATATCAGTGCAAGTTGTTGTTGTTGTTGATCCCTGGTACAACAATCTTTTCTGCCAGTCCTGAAAGCGTTCATTATAGTGAGTATCAACTGTAGCCTTCAATTTTGGGATCTAAATTTGATGAAATAAAAGTGCTCTATCCTGGTCAGCCCTCAGGTTTTTTGTGAAATGTGTTTGGGCAATCACAGTTCACAATCCTGTGGGTTTAGGTCCACAGCCTATAACTCTGTCACTTAACTGGTGATGTTACTCAGAGAAGCCTTTAGGATGGTTGGTGTGTAAAAAAAATAGTAATGCTTGCATTTGGCCTAGGGCCATTCTGTTTGGGAGGGTGTCTCAAAGCACTTCATGGAATTTAATGTGACTGTGTATCGTGCAGATGAATCCAGCAAACAATATACACAGAGCAATTTCCCGACAAACAGCCACACAGTGAAAAGGATGTGTAACTGAAATTGAAGCCCTCAAGCGAGTAAAGTAGGAAGCAATGTTTTCAGTTTATGAGTGGAACATGTTATTGGTGAGTGCCAACAGAAGGAACATTACATTAGTCCTGATCAAACTGGGCCTCACTCAGTCTCCTTAGTCATCCAGGGACTCTAGCTTTGGATGTTCTACCTTTTCCTCTCATGAGAATGTGTTTGGTTTATACCTTAACCCTCAGTGCTTTGGGACATCCTCCCGACATAAAAGGCTCTCTACAAATGTAGTTTTGTTGTTGTAACAAACTCATCCTCAAAGGCATCCGATTGCTCGTTTACCTTTTTACCTATCAATCTTTGTTTCCAATCCACCTGGCCAAATCCCTGTTCAAACTGACTGAAATGAGTCCTCTTCCAGTTGAGTATCTTCACCTTTCTGATTCTTCTTTGTCGTTTTCCATAACTATTCCAAACCTAATGATGTTGGGACACTTGACAGTAGTTGTTAAGTATTTGAGATGTTTCAACAGCTCAAGATGCTCAAGGGACAAGGATGCTATAAAATGCAAGATTGATAACTGTACAGGGAAATGTGTATTTCCTAATGAAACACAGATATCTAGTGTAATTTCCAATGAATAGTTGCTTTTTTGTTGTCAGGAGTCAGATCCAATCACAAGCACGTCAATAAATGTTGGCTTGTTCAGTTGGTAGCAGTCTTGCCTCTTGCCTCTGAGTCAAAAGACTGTGGGTTCAAGTCCTTTACTTCATGATGCTCTGTGGGACATTAATGGGTACAAATTGGCTGCTGAGTCTCTTTCCTTTACAAAAGTAATCACTAAAGTTTATTTTTTTTAATCGTGAGAGGCACTTTGAGTCGTTTCAATGACAAGGTAATGCACAATATCAAATCCAAGGATTATTATTTAAATATTTCATTGTTATTGTAAATGTAAATTTGTATTGTGTAGCATTAGGGAAAATGCCTATTAGCCACCAGGTAGAACAGTGATCCTCTTGGACTAGTTGAACTGTCAACACCAACACAAGAAATAGTTACACTGTGCACTGGACAACTGCAGAAAATCTAATGCATATTCCCCATCAGAGCAACAGTAACTAGGGCTTCCTTCTTCTCTAGGTAGATTGAAAAGGATAGCAAGTTTAAATAAAGAAATATTATATTGTTTTTTGACTGTGATCTTTGATGGTTGGATCCTAGATGCAGTTGATGCCTGCATCTTATTATGCTAATGAGAAGTTGTGTAAGGTGCAAATATATTTCTGCACATGCAAATGTTTCCCATATTTGGAAGTAGCTCAATTTCATCTCAACATCATTGTCTTTTTTCTGGCCAACAATCCTGGCCCAATAACATTGGTCATTCACTTTGTGGCTTTTGTGAGACATTGCTGTGCACAAATTGACCTGCAACATTCACTTACAAAATAGACAGCCACTATACTTTATAGTAAAATTCTAGACTTTGAGATGTCTTGATGACATGATAAGGTGCTATATCAAATGCAAGAAGTATTATATTGTTTAAAAAATGACAGATTCATCCAAAATTTTAATTCTTGCATTTGATATAACCAGTTCACGGAAAATTATTGTCAAATGCAGTGACTGTTCTTGGAGGCAAGAACTAACAGTCAGTTTGCACATAGGAAGGTCCTACAAACAACAAATAACCTGGAGTATTATTGGCCCTTTGGTTTTTCTGTTAATGTCACAGAATCTTTAAGAACCACCTGAGGACAGGCAGAAGGGATTCTGGTAACATCTCACACAGAGGATGGCACCTCCAATAATGTAGCACTCTCTTGAAACTGCACTAGAGTGTTATCCAAATGTGGCACTTGAACTCACAACTTGCTGAACCGGAATCGAGAGTACCAACTAATGCTGCCTGACACTGAATTCGATTTTTATAAGATAATAAGCGGTAACTGGTGAAATCGAGCCGAGGAACTAAAAGATAATTCCTCTGTCTTCTGTTAACGTATGATAGATCCACCATTTGTGGACGAGTTAACAGAGTTCCAGGTCACGGAACATAACCAAAGTGGAAGAAAGTGAGACCAAGAATTTCATGAAGGGGTTATGAACCAGATGATTAAAATGTTTGTGGCTTTCACGGGTGAGAAAGCAGAGGAACCAAATAACTGGAATAAAAGCCTGGCGAGCACAAGGCATTTGTGAACATAAATCGAACTAATCCCAGAAACAGATGGGGTCATAAACAAGGTTATAAATACAGCAGCAGACATATGCTGATTAGTTGGAAAATTACGCAGTTCGAACTGTCATTACTAAGTACAGCCGTCACCAATCACTACACTATGGAAGCATCTCATTTTCTGATAGATGTCAGAGTGCTGAATCTATATATAGTGAGAGAGCATTGCTCAAGGCAGCAGGATCAAATTCACTTGGAGCCATAGTATGCAGTGACAGGTGAAGCAGACTGCAGGAAGAATATATTTCATCAGAAGAAGTGCTAAATCTGAATAGTAACATGGGATCGTTGTGTTTTGGTTGGCAGATAAAGATGTATCACACCATGGGGCATTGCAAAGAGGTTGAGTACAGTTTGTTTTGATGGTGGTTGTAGGATTCCTGCGGTGGCAGCAACATCTCATGCTTCACAGGATTCACTGTGAAGAGTAGTGACTGTAATTTGTTGGTCATAGAAGCAGCCAATTTATGAGCAGTAATTGGCCACAAACAGACACAAATGAATGACCAATTTGAGTACATTTGATGAGATAAACATTGAATGTTACTCAACAACAACAACAAAATTACATTTATGGAGCACTTTTCATGCCGGGAGAACATCCCAAGGCACAACTCAATAGATCCCAGAGACTTTCTCCAGTCTAATCTTACGCAGATCTAACTCCAATTGGAAGACTTGACATTATTCATCTATGATATAAACAACAACAACAAAATTACATTTGTAGAGAGCCTTTCACATTGGGAGAATGTCCCCATGTCCAAAGGCACTGAACAGTCGGGAGTCAGGATCTGAGCGTGGGGTATAGGAGGTGGGGGGGAGTGGCAGGGTTAGGATGAGGAAGGGTAGAGAAGGCAACTGAAGGCACAGTCAAAGAGAAGGGTCCTGAGTCTGCTCGTGAAGGAGGCAAGGGAGGGAACAAGGCGAAGGAATTCTGGGATTGTATTCCAAAGCGCAGGGTCAGAGTGGCTGAAAGCACGATCTCCGATGTTCGGGTGGAGGGTCCGAGGGACGAGCAGGAGGCCCGTGCCAGTCGGAGGCACCGGGTAGTGGATTGGGGAGTGAGGAGTTCAGAGAGCTGGGAGATACCAGAGAGTGAAGTAATTTGAACACGAGTGTGAGGATCTTGAAGTTGATCCATTTGGTGATGGGGAGCCAGTGGAACCTAGCCAGAATTAGTGAGATGGGGTTTGGTCCTGGTAAGTATGTGAGTGGTAGAGTTCTGAATGAGCTAGATCTTTTGAATAGTGGAGTTGGGGAGATAGGCGATGAGTGCGTTTCAGTAATGCAAGCGGGAGGTGACAAACGCATGCACAAGGGTTAAATCCGTTATTATTGCAGATCTAAATTTAATTTACTGTCATACCTCATAAACTACTCAAAAGTAGCTTTTTGGCAAGAATCCGATTACGACTGAGGCATGTGCTCACCTGAATAATACTAATCTACTGGGGGTTTTAAATAAGTACTGCAGGCCTTTAGCATAGTTTTTTTTTATTGTTCTTGATTAATATAATAGAACAGAGTTTATACAGCACATAATTTAATTATAAGCCTGTGCTATAATAACAAGGACAATCCTGTACTTTGAAGCATTGACGGGGAAGATACTCGAGATCAATGACAATCCACTTAAAAAAAAATCAGCGTTATTTTATCTAAATGCTTTTGCATTGTTATTATTGGATTACCATTTTGTGAAGTACAATTTTCAGTACCCACAATGGCTGTTAAGGAGGATGTATCAGGATTTGAAAACAGATTTGTGCAGGCAGAGCACAAACAACAGCGATTGTGTCTGCAGACCTGAGCATATTAGGATGCATGGTAATTTGTGGAAATGGAGACAAAAGGCGGATTAAATCGAGAAGAAATCTGTCTCTGAATATAATCGATGATATTAACAGGGTAAGGAAAAAGGCAGTCTTAAAAAAACAGACAAAAGCAAAAATGGTCAAAGCACATGAGACAGAATAAGACATACAGTTGAAAAATAATAATCAGAATCCTTACATTTGCTACAGTGGCTTTTGCATCAGGAGGACATCTCAAAAAGTGCTTCACAGGATATTCTGTAAAGTATATTGACAATTTGCACACAGCCATGTTCAACAAACAGCCAAAATGTGAATGACCAATTTTATTTGGGGGATTGAAACTCCCTTATCTTTTCAAATAGTGCCAGTGGGATCTTTAATGTCCAAGGGAGACAGGACCTTGGTTTAATGTCTGATGTGAAAGATGACACCTCCAACAACACAGCACACCTCTTTCAATACATTGGAGTGTCAAAATATATGTGTCCCAACCATCCTGCCTCGGAGGCCAAAGTGTGCTACCAACTGAGTGTGGCTGTCACCCGCAATAATGGTTATGGAAAGATAGTGCTGTCAATGTGAAGTAATAACCAAGTCATGTAACCCATTTAGTTTAGACATTGGTGAAGTCACTTATATGCTTATTATGACAGTGTTGCACTTATATAAGCAGGGGGAGGCTTGATGGTGTGGTAGATAGAGCTGTAGTTTATGGATTGAGCAATTGCTGGTTTGAATCCATGCTGAGTTTGTTGGCCTCAGGGAAAGTTAGATTGATTCCCCTGCAGGGTTTGGGAGGGTATATCCAGCCAGACTTCCTGCTCCTGGTCTCTCTACAACACCCTGTCTCCCTCTAGTTGTAGGCCAGACGGGGAGAGGTCAGCCTCCGCTCTGACAGCCTCTATAGTTGTGTAGCCTGTGGACACTAACTCTCAAGGTTCACACATTAACAATGGCCTCTTGGATGAGGAAGCAGATCGAAACCAGGGTCTGTGGAACACCCAACAAGAAGAGGTTGGAGTAACTATCTTCGAGGGGGCTGGGGCGTGGAGCTGAGCTGAGCTAGCTTGGCAAGTGAATGTTGGAATCGAGTCAATCCTCTGTGGTGGTCTCAGTGCAGCAGTTATTCCAGGGCACTGCTGATGACAGACCTGTCAGATTGGCCTATAATCAGTCCTCCGGAGAGCTGTCTCGTCCTGGGGGCAGAAATTCTTCCCATTAAGTTCTTGCCAAAGAACTAGGATTGACTAGTGCAATCCTAGCTGGACAAGCAGGTACTCTTAAGCATTGTGATGGGTTCTCTATGTGTATAACACTTGGCTGACCAAAAAATGATTGAAGAAGGATTCATCCAGATTTATAAAATTAAAGAAGTATAAAATGTAAGCAGCCATTTGACTTAGACCATGAGCTAGAGGACATAAGTTTAAAATTAACTCGAAAACAAAATGCAGAACTCTGCAGTTGCTGGAAATCTGAAACATAAACAGGGATCTCTGGAAACACTCAGCAGGTCAGGCAGCATCTATGGAGAAAAGAAAGTGAGTTGACGTTTCAGGTGCATGAAATGTTTCAGGTCCTTCATCAGAACAAAATTAAGCAGCTTTGAATGAGATTAAAGATTCTAGCAAATGTATTTCTTCCACTGACTACGTGGAATAGAATTGTAACAAAGGGAGTTTATGTGCTGATTAACTCACTGATAAACATGTGGATTATTATCTGTTTGGAAAAACTATTAGAAAAAAAATTAGAAATTAAAATATTAATTAAAAAAAAATTAAAAAACATTAGAAATTAAAACATTTGATAAAAACATTAGAAATTAAAGGGATACACTGAAAGCACAAGCACTCGAAAGGACACAATAGATGTTGTGGCCTGCAGTCAAAGGAATGTATAAAGCTGGTTGTATGGGTTGCCTGAGCACCTTTCCATCTCTATGATCTTCTTAATTATAATATTAACAATCCTTGCCTTTGATCTAGAGCCTTATCAGATTGTTGCGATGTCTCAAAGCTCTTCTCAGAACAACATATTGTAAAGCCAATCGACTATATATTTTGCAGGTGAAATGCGGCAGCCAATTGCGTACAGCAGTGTCCCACAAATAATCATGGATTGAATGACCAAATTCTTTTTGAGGGATTATTACCCACGGAAAATGATTGCCAATCAACCAACAAGCAGGTTCCTATTTACTGCTGGGTAAACAGAGGTGAGCAGAAACTTGCCTAAAGGTTCGCTCTGCCTAGAAAGCAAACCAAGGTCCTCTTGCTTCTTCCTTTTCCTCTACTCCTTCCTTTTGCTAAACTAACTCGGGCTTACTGTATATCTCCTATCCCCTTGGCTAAGCTTCCAGCCACTATGCCCCTAGCCTCTGCAACTCCTTCTCTCTCCCTGCCTCTTTTGGGCATTTGGGCACATTTTTGTAAAGATCTCAAGGACATTATCCTACGTGAATGGCTCTCTAGAGATGCAAGTTGTTGCTGCGAAGGAATTTGCAATTAAATCAATAACAGTAATATTGCTTCATCACAATAATAATAATAATCCTTGCATTTGATATAGTGCTTTTCACATCCTCTAGACTTCTCAAAGCCTTTACTGCTTTTATAACAGCATATCCTTGTATTAAACAAAATGTTTGGTTGTTACGGAAGTGGTGTCTCACTAATTGCCAACAAATTTAGGCGGAAATGATATGCTGAGGCAGAAGTGGCAGAGCAGGATGCACTAATACAATAATTTGAGAGATTCTCGACCCTGTTATTACATGTAATGCAATTCTAATTGTATGACCGTGCATTCTAACGCAGATTTTGGCCAGGTCCCAAACCCTACACTGTTATTCTGTTTATGGAACTCCCTTAGCTCCCTTCAGTTTTCCTTCAGCCTCTAAATTATAAGGATTTGCATCAGCTAACCACTACTTCAGGATTATCTCATGTTTGCCTCTTATTCATTTCAACTTTAATACTGTATTGGTGTTTTGCACTCTAGGATTCAATTCTTCACCTGGCTTCTTGCTAAGATTTCTCACTGTAATAGCATTGCTGTGGTCAGTCAGTCTCGGCTTTGCTTAAGTCCATGGAATCTCAACTTCAAGCTGCCTGGTGACCAGCTGAATTCAATGTCTGCAGTATCAAAAATGTCTGCCATTAAATTAGATACATTTGAAAAAAAATCCTGAAAGGCTGAAAATCAGTACAGAGTAAATTGCAGCTCTCTACATTGAAGATGTTGTCTTTAATCTTCCAATCTGTTAGTGTGACTGCTGCTTTTTTTAATATAAAGAGTCAGACTGAGAACAGACTTTGCCATCAGATCTGCAATTCATCTTATTTTGAGGATTTACATGCAAAAGAGCAATAATTTAATGCTTCTCATGACAAGATGTTTAGAAGACATTAACCATAAAATATGACCAGAAGATTAGAATGTGAGTTAAAGGATTCCTACAGAAAACTGCCTATGTTCCAGGTCAGATTATTTCAGTATGTTACATAATGTGTGTGCATGCTTTCTTTGGAAATGTTTTTTTTACATTACCAGAATCTGCAATTAGTTGTTCAGTCTCTCCTGGTGTCCTGGCCCAAATCCTTCAGGGAAAAAATGGTCATTCACTTAATGACTGTTTGTTGGACATTGCTGGTCACAAATTGGCTGCTGTGTTCACCTAGGAATACATAGGCATTACACTTTACCTTCACATTAAAGTGCTGTGAATCGAATTGAGGCATCCTCCCGAGATGAAAGTCACGATACCAAAGGCAAAGATGATTTTTATTATAGTTTTCACACTTAGAGGAGTTAGTTAAGGATAATATTGCTAAAACACTCTGCTGTGGTATAATGAAAATAAAATTCTGAACTGCAACAACATAATGAATGGTTTCATGTCTAACAGTTTATTTTGGCAACTCTTTTTCCTCTTCAATTTTCTGCCTTGCTCTCCTGAGGATTCTGATTCTTGCTGGGGTTCATTCCTAAGTGGTCATTTCTTCATGTGTCAGCTGAGTGTTGGCAGGTTATTTGACAATAGGGCAGTGCCACAGCCAAGTCCAATACTGCCACCATCCACACACACTTTCTGGCAGGGATCATTGGATAGAGGTCAGAAATGAGAAACTCACTTGGCCCTTTTTCTCTCTCCCTGAAGCTTTGGATGTTGGCGCTAACTGTAGCAGCTCAACTGTTGAACCAGTTTGCTCAGGATATTAAACAGGACAGTTTTTAAGGAACATTTATTATGAGGATCAAAAATAGGTCTCACGTTTTGTTGGGATTGCTTCTTTAACTTTTGTGTCTTGAATTCAATTCCCAATCAAAGAAACAAGAAACATGATATATGTTGGCTTCTTTCTGTTTCGAGAAGTGATTTGTCCCTGAATGTGCTTCTTCCTGAACTTCATAACTGAAACCGTGACTCTCTGTGCTGTGAATTGGAATGAATCTTTCTGCTTCTACTTTAGATTGTCTGTCCAATCCACTGCGCCACAAATTCAACCCCAAACCTCACTACAGTATTATGCTTTGTTCCTAAAAGTTCTGAGCATGATATAGCTCAAGATAAGATAAATGCGTAAGTATGCACTTATCATCACATGTTTTGCAGCAGTGAAATCACAACAGAGCTCTTATCATGAATGAAGTTCAATAAGTAGGGCAAATCCTGTTAAATAAATGCATTATTTCAGTAGAATCGCACAATGGGGAAGGTGTAAAGGAATGGAAAGATTGACTCACAATTACAAATTGAGTCATTGGGACAGAAAGGTTCAAAAACCAACAACTCTGAAGTCAATTTTAATTAGAAGTCAATGTTATCTCTTCCTGATGTTAGTCAAGCAGTGATGGGACTGAAATGATTCCTCTTTAAAAGAGCCAGCACAAATGTGATGAGCCGATGACCTTTGTCTATGCTATACATGTCTAATCCTGTATGGTTCTATAAGCACTTGAGTTTTTGAGTGAAAGACCGTTTTTCTGATCTTTATCTAAGCATATACAGTATGTTGAAAGAAAACTATCAAATACATCCATGAATTTGGAATGCATAGGGAATGACTGCTTTAGTATAATAGATAGTAATAATTCTTGTATTTAATATAGCAATTTGCATGTCTGCTAGATGTCTCAAAGTGCTTCACAGAATACTGTGTACTGTAAAGTGAAATGACTGTATATTTGGGGGCGAAATGCGGCAGCCAATTGCACACAGCAGTGTCCCACAAACAGTCGTGGTTTGAAGTGAACAGTCTTTTTCTATCAGGTGTGTGGAGTAAGGAAACTCCCAAAGTTTTGCCTCGCCGTGAATTGGACCCAGGTCTTGTGAGGCGGGTGCTCTAACCATTGAGCTACAGGACTCCGCGTTACACTCAGAGTACTTCTTCAGCACTGTTCTTTCCTCTTCTAAATGTCTAATAAAATACTGAAGACTATTTCTGATCATTTTTAAAATCAGAACATTCTGCACTGAACTAAACTTTTATTAGTATTGATCTAACAGTTTATCAAGCCTTATCTTTTTAGGTGAGATATCTAATCAGACTCACTACAGACAAATTCCAGGCTTCACTACAAAAAGATAAAAGAATTGTCTCATTCTTCCCAATTGTTTACTTATGATAAGATCGTGTTTTGCTTTTCATAACATTCTTGGTTGAGGCAGGTACTTCCCACACTGAGTGCCTGTTTGATACAGTAACTCAATGTCAAATTGTCGATCTAAAATTCTAAAGAAATGTTATCTACAGTATTTCTGTCAACCAATTCAAGGGTTTGTTCCAAAATGAACAAGTCACATCTGCACAGCATGTACAGAAAGTTGTACTGTATCCAACTGATGATGTCAATTCCTTCCCACTACGGCTTTTGCCATCAGATTTTACTCAGATAATTTTCTTAGTCTGAAATGACAATCATATAATATAGGGTGTACTTTATATAGGGAATACCTGTGTTCCGTGAACTCAGATGCAAACCTTTGACAACAACAACTTGCAGTTATATAGTGCCCCTCGCGCACGGTAGCAACCCAGAGCTAGTAGGAAAGAGATTGTACAGCATCCGAGGTTTGGTTCACTGAATCAAACTTAAGATGCCCGTGCATCTGAAACAGAAGCTTTGAGGTTCAAGCCCCATATCAGGCACTTTGAGCTCACAGTCTAATTTGATAGTCTAATAGAGTCCTGGGGAGGTGCATTATTTATTATAGGTGCTGATTTGTGGATGGGATGTTCTGTCTGCCGATTCAGGTAGAGCACTCGCCTTACAAGCGAGAGACCTAGGTTCAATTCCAGGCAGGTCAGGGTGAAACCTTGGGCAAATTTCCTTACCCCACATGCCTAATAATAATCCCTCAAAAAAAAGCAATAATAAATTGGTCATGGCAATCCACTACTGGATTGCTGAGCGCAATTGGCTGCTGTTTTCTCCCACAAATATACAGTCAATTCACTTTACAATATATTCTGTTTGAAACATCTAGAAGATGTGATAAGGCGCTATATCAAATGCATGGATTATTATTATTGTTATTATTTATTATTAAGCTACAGGACTCCACATATTATTAAATGTAACTAACAAATGCAATTTTTTTGAGGGAGAAGAAATATATATGTTAACTCCATATAAAAAAAGTGTTGGCAAGTGTCTTGACAGAATCCCTTCCTCATAGCGCAGATTCTATTTGCATATAACGGAGCTAATAAAACCTCCTATTTGAGCCAATAAATTACATATTGACCTTTTGGGCTGGCAGGATCAACATGTGTTTCATGGGATATGGCAATGGGATTTTTTGCACGCAAAATATACAGTCAATTCACTTTATAATATATTCTTTCAAGCATTTTGAGACATCTCAACGACGTGATAAGGTGGAAATATCATTGCAAGGATTATTATTCTAAGGCAAATTTCGACAGATCTTGGTAACATTTCAGCTGCGAAGAAATCAATCACTGGGCGGAAAGCTAGGTTTTGGCCAAATGTCCTTTGAGTCAGAATTATCCACCCATGTTTATTTGGGATAGGAAATTTCTCTGCATAGTTTCAAAATCTGCCACTTCCGCCAATCGTTGGGGACAGAGCTTGTTTAATCTGGAGCAGGGAAATGTTCACAAATACTTCCTGCCATGTGTTCAAACCAGATCTACTCTGAGTAGATAGATTACTTATATTCTGTTTTGAAGGCAAACTCTGGATAGAATGTTAGTTTATACCACAATTTTATTGTCATATTACATCAAATGGGTATATGCAATGGGCTCTGGATTACTGTAGACCTGCGCCGAACACGGGGATTACGTTCCTGGAAAACAACGCACTCGCTAAAATTGTGTTTGGTAAGCTTAATAAGTAATGGGGAAAAAGGGTTAAGGGAATCCATCCACAGGCTATCTAACCTCAAGCCTCTAGGCACATCCATACCTGACCAACGCAATGTGCGTACTGAGGCAGGCTACAGCCGGCTGGCCTGCTCTCCCCGCTCTCACTGACTCACTGGAGACAATAAAACAGCACCTTACACTACCACAGCGTTGCTAAATTATTTTATCTTTGGTCCTGGGAGTGCTAGGAGACTCTCTGTCTCTCTCTCTGTCTCTTCTGTTTACTATGCAATGCCATCAGACTGCTCCGAGGCCAAGGAATCATCGGACTGAGACGGGAGCTGCCGGCATCCTCCCAACTACGCATGCGTATGGGGCCAGCCATCGCGTATACTCAAATTTTATTCTTGTTCACAAAAAAGTGCCGCATTTATTTATTCTCGTATGGTTGAATTTGCAATGCAGAAAGTTGCATTCGGCAAGGGTTGACTGTAACTGTAAATCGTAGTGACTGTGTGTTTTGTGGGCAAAGAGAGCAGCCAATTTGCTATATAATGTCCCACAAACAACAATGAAGTAATTTTTTTTATCTGAGGTATTTGTTTCACTAGAATACCAGAAGAAACTCCCTTCACTTTTTGAATAGTGCCATGGGATCTTAAAGTTTCTTAAACAGACAGGACCTTGGTTTAATGTCTCATCTGAAGGATGGCACCTCCAATAATGAGGCACTGGCACGATCACTGTACTGGTGTGTCAGTCTAGTTAGTAAATACCATTACTTAACAAAGCTTGTCACCTGTAAAGGTTTACCTTGATCCTGATTTCATAGAAAATGTCTGGCAACCTGTTAGTGTCCACATCTGATACCTAAATTCTTTGCAAAAACTCTGGCAAAGAAGCAGAAGGCTTTCATGTTAAATATTAATCAGGCACGGTATCAAAGTTAATGAAAAAAATGATTCTCTCTAATCTCTATTTAGTGTCCACCTCAAACAATTCCTGGACAAATATAAATAGTGGCCCCTTGTCCTTCATGTTACACAATTCTAGCAGGTGAGGCAGAATGGGCTGAAATTGTTGTTTAGGAATTTCCACTGCTTTCTCCGCCCCAGTCACTGTTTGAGAGACTGTTCCTTGGTTGTTAGGACAAAGACCGTTGAGTTGAGTGAGATGTGTTTACGCTGTTGCTATCAAAGGTTCTTTCATCTCCACAAAGCAAATTATTAACACATTCCATTGAAGAGGTGGGGGTGGATGCCGGTCTCGGGGAGGGGGAAAAAAAAGTTGGCTAAAATGGAACAATTTCTTTCACAAACACTTTTATGATAGTGAATGGCTTCCTGCCAAGGACCTCATAACCAGTGAAGCACTGCAAACTGATTGTTAGTCTGCAGAAGTCCTGTGGGCAGAGCCTTTTGTGCGTAGGAATTTCCAATTATAAAGCCAATGGTGTGGGAGGTGCAGACCTCTGCAGGCTGGGTTAGCTGGTGTATGTGTGTGCTTCGCTGAGCCCCCTGAACCTGCACCAAAGCTACTTTTTTTTCTTCGTGCCTGAATGAATACAAACTTCTGTCCCAAGCCAGCAACGCCTGGGGCTTCAAGGTCACAGATGTAATTTTTCAAGGTGGAATGTGGTTTAAGAGATTTAAAAGCCTTTAATCTTTTCTTTTTTTACCAGTGGTGCTGGTGGGGGGGTGGGGGTGGGGGGTGGGGGCGGTGGGGGGGTGAGTGGGGAAGGCTTTTTTTTATAAACAAATAATTGAGTCGCACAGAAAGGTCTTACTTGAGAAAGGGGCACTTGTGAACTTTTGCAATTGTGGCCAGATGTAGAAAGTCACAGACCTTAACAACAAAACAAAATTACATTTGTATAGCGCCTTTCACATTGGGAGGACGTCCCTTTTGCAAATATGCCTTCCAGTCAACCTCAGGGTCAGCTGGATTTTCCAGCTTGACTTTTTGATCTGGGGAGTAGCTGACAGAAAGTGAACCAAAAGGAAGAGAAAACGATCCCATTGATAGCAGATTACACACTGTGAAATGCGTGTGACATAAAATCGTACCTGTCAGCTCCATTGCAGGCTGATTGGTTTAATTAAGTCTTCGTGTATATGTATTGTAATTGGACCTGACAGTGGACATGAGAAAGGGAATAAAAAGGCAAAGTCAAGAAACAAGGAGTCTGGTTCCTGGAGCAATGATAGGAAGCACAGTCAGACAGCAATTTAACATTGCCTGCAAGGTATTCATACTTTTGAGACTTTTAAGTACTCTATGTGTAGGCTACATTACCATAGCGCAGTTTGCCTACGAATACACTTTACAAGTTCTGTAAAGCGAGATGTCCCTACAATAAGGAAGATTCTATATCAAATGCAAGAATTATTATTATTATTCTTTATTATTAGTGGTATTATTACCATTTTGTACCAGGAAATAAAATGAAGATTCTTTCAGATAACACAATGTAAAGAAGCAGTTTTCTTGTTAATGTTCAACTGATTATGAACAAGGGGCATAGTTTCCACTGAATGTCATCAGCATCTTATTGAAGAACTATGAACAATAAGAATCAGTGCAGCCTTTGAATTATAAGAATTTGGCATACACAGGCAGTATGAGTTGCCAATTGATGCAGGTGTTTGGGGACTGTTTACTAAAAGTAGCACAGATGTCACTACATAACATCTCTTCAGCTGCTTTCATGGACAACAGTTAATGCAGGCAAAAATGTTCTCTTCAGTCTCAAATGAAAACTTTATCTGTTATTGCTATAAATAGAACCGTTCCTGACTATGGTGGGAGCTGGACCGAAAGGAAGAGATTTTATGGAAATGACAGGAAGTCAAACCAGCCAACAATTTAGTTCTGCCTTCAGGCTTTTTTTTCTCCTGTGAATGCACATTTTGTAGTTAACTGTGGCAATTATAAATAAAATGGTTCCAAGGCGTGTTGTCTATCAAGCGTCCATTTGACAAACGCTTGAATTCTTACATCCTCTTTTTATAAGTAAATTAAAATGTTGCGAGTACAATGTGCTTAAAAATAGTTCAGCGCTCCTCAAACCGGGGACTGTGCGGAAAGAAAGAGCTTGTATGTTTATAGAACTTTATTTCACCAAAATATCTCAAAGCGCTTCACAAGTTACTGCTGTTCTTGCAGACAAACGAAGCAGTGATTTGTGCCAGTAGGATCCGATCCCATAAACAGGCATGAGGTAAATTTATCACTTTTTGATCTTTGATATCCATGTGAACGGGATCACTTTGAAGTGAAAATAATACTATCCCTTGATATGGCTTTTTATCCTGTCGTTGAGATGCCCCAAAGTGCTTGATAGGATTTTAGTGTGAAGCGCAGAGACTGTGTTTGTAAGCAAATATCTCAAATCAAAAGAGGGCACGGCAAACAATGCAATGCTTCCGCAGTCTTGCCCTGAGTGCCAGACTAGACGATGAGCTCACGTCCCTATGTGGGACTCAAACCCACAGCCTTCTGACCCCAAGACAAGAGTGCCACCAACTCAGTCAAGCTGACACTGGCTATAATGCTGGCTTCACAAGACTGGTGCAATATTTCAAAAGTTAATTACCTCGTCGTGGGCACCAAATGAAAACAAAAAGAATCACAGCGTAACAGTGATGAAAGGTCACATGCAGCATTCATCACATATTGGAACACAATCACATTCCAGATTGTATAGACCCAATACAATGGGCCTCTCATCATTAACAGCTCTTATGTTCTGATGAGGCACATATTACTGATGATGGTATCACCACTGCATCTCCTGTTTGTGCGATACAACTTTATTATATCCATGTGTATCTGCAGAAGAATATAGCTTATTTGATGAATGCTTCTCCCACGAGTTTCTCCCTGAGTTTTGCCCATCAATCTACCAGATAAAATTGGTCTTTCAACTTCATGTCTGTTTGGAAAATTGGCTGCCACTTCTGACTACAAATAGAGTCACTGCAATTTATATTATTTCCTGGATACCCTGTAAATGGATGGGAGGGGGTGACTGTAAGCATTGGAGAAGAGGAGGGTCTTCAGACATAGTCCAAAAGAGGGGAATGTGGAAGTAAGCCAGAGGGGTTGAGGGAGAGAGTTCCAAAGCTTTTGGACATAGTGGCTTACAGTGTAGATGCCAACGGTGGAACAGAGGGGAAGAGGGACAAGCAGGAGGCCAGAGCCAGCCAAGTGAAGGCAGTGGGTAAAGGAGTTGGGAAAAAGCAGGTCAGAAAGGTAGAAAGATGCCAGGGTGTGAAGGGATTTGTAAATGAATGACAAGAACTTGAAATTGATCCATTCTGTGATAGGGAACCAGTGAAGCCTGGTGAGAACTGGAGTGTTGGAGGTACAGAGTTTAGTATCGGGTGAATATATGGGCGGCAGAGTTCTGAATCAGCTGTTCGTGGATAGTGGAGATAAAGTGCAATATCAAGTGCAAGGGTTTTTATGATTAAATAATAATTATTATACCAGTTAAATGAAAGAGATAATACTCACTTCAGGCCAGAGATTATACTGGTTAGATTGAAGCAGGAGCTTGATGCCTGATCAACAATGATCAAGCAGGAGGAAAGGGGTTATTAAAGTATTAAATGACCGGCTCTAAAATGAAATGGGTGTTAGCCATCCTTCAAAAGCTCTTTCAGAATCACCACTTGAGAAATGCGGATCAAGACACTGTAGAAACCAAAACAAAAGAGATATGTACCCCTGAGGCTGAGACAGATGTTCCTCAAGATTTGTCTCTGTATATGAGCTGCCAGTGTATGAATAGCACTGACTAACTCAAAGCGTGTTCCTGGTTCATCAAGAAAGTGTTGTGTACCTGCATACCCATTTCCACATGGCCTCCGAAGCAGAAATTGGTCTGTGAGATATCAACAAACATATGTGTCATTCACATGTGTTGTCTTTGTTGCAGAGATTGCTCTGTTGCCAGCTATGCATTCATAATAATTCTTGCATCTGAAATAGCGATTTATCACATTGACGAAATGCATGCAAAATGCTTTGCAAGAGTTTGTATTATGAGTGAGTGACTGTAGTTCTAGGTGAAAACAGGAACCAAATTGCGCACAGGAATGCTCCACAGCAATGAAGTGAATGACCAATTTTACCCAGAGGATGAAAGCCAGGAGACACCGAAGAAGCAGAAGGAACTCCCTTTCTTTTTCAAACTGTGCCATAGGATCTTTACCATCCACCTGAACAGGCAGACAAAATGTAGAATGGCGTCTCTTTGACAATGCAATATTCCCCTAACACTGCACTAAGGTCTCAGTCTAACCCAACTGGTTAATAGCCGCTATATCGTGCCTGCTCGATACAAAAAGAGCCAGGAGGGATATTTACCACAGTTTAAACAATAACGTTTATATATTTATCTTGAGATGCATTAAATACTTTGTGCATTGGGCTTTATTTTCAATTAGTCTAACTAAGTACTTTCTCTTGTTTTTTTTATCATGTAGTGATTAACTGCCTAGAAACCCATGGTCTAACCTATGAACATAATGTCATGAGATTTGAACCCATAATCTACTGACTCAGAGGTGAGAGTGTTACTAACTGTGCCACAGTGAAACCTAACTGAGAACCTCACACCCTTGTTTGCACCTGTACACCAATAGTGTTTCTTTCTGTTGGAACAATGGTGAGTCTTTATATTTTTACATGATACGGTTTAGGAGGCAGACAAAGAAAAAGAAAGTTAGAGAAATTCAGGGGGAAAAAAAATAGAATCTGAGAGAAAGAGAAAGGCTGACACACTCGTGGCAGTATAATGAAGTGACAGCATAATCACTGATCCAGGATAATGTTTTAGTTGGCGCTGTGGTTGATTTGTGATTGTATTTGTATGATGTCCAATTATTTACAATGTTTCTTTATCCTAAAAGGAGCTGGACCCAGTTAGTGTTGATAACCATCTTTCTACGTAAGAGTATAATCTATATGTCATTTATCAGCAGTGTAAGTTTGTGCCTTCGATAGCTCAGGAAAGTTCTTGGAAACGTTTGATATGAAATGGCCACTAGGGAGCAGCGTTTCAGTGTATCAGTGCTCACAGACGCTATCCTGTGTGAAGGGCGCTATATGAAATGCAAGCTGTTGTTGTTTCTTTCCAGCGTGACAACGCCCAAGTCGTACATCAGGATTTCCACCATCTTTACTTTTGAATGGTGAGGATTTCACAGCCACTGAAATCCTCATCATTCAAAACTGAAGACTTTTCTTCTATTACTTTTTCTTATTTTTTCTTTGTAACTTTTTGAATTTGACACATAGCTAGACCAGTGCTCTCCCTACCCACTGTCTCTACGCAGCCAGATCACGACATTCTTAGTGTTCAGAACAAAGATGGCAATAATATTCCAAGGCAAGTCTTGGTTTTTGCCATGCTGGGAGGAGCCATCTAGTGTCCGTTTAATGTTTCACACTGCACATCCCTTGTTAACTACTCCAAGTCCCATATTTATGTAGGTGTAAATTCACAGTGATGGTTATTGGATGACACAAACCTTACCACACTGGGACAAATCCAACTTACTCTATTTCTACATCCCTTTTTAAAAATATTGAATTATTAGCTCCTGTAGCTCAGCGGTTAGAGCACTCGCCTTACAAGAGTGAGTGAGACCTGCGTTCGAATCCAGGCAGATCAGGGCGAAACCTTGGGCAAGTTTCCTTTCTCCACATGCCTAATAATAATCCGTCCCAAAAAAAAACACAATAATAAAAATTGGTCATTTCAATCCACGACTGTTTGTGGGACACTGCTGTGTGCAATTGGCTGCCGCATTTCGCCAACAAATATATAGTGAATTCACTTACCAGTATATTCTATGAAGCGCTTTGAAACGTTGATAAGACGAAAAGTGAAAAGCCCTATATCAAATGCAAGGATTATTATTATTATTGTTGAATGGAAAATAGAATTACAGAATCGTAGAAATTGACAGCACATTTACTGACTATGTATATTTTGAAGAATCTGTAGTACATTGTTCTTCAGTTAGATGATACAGTCTCTCGTTCCCCCTGACAGAGTCATCACCTAGCCAGGTAACTCGGACTGTTTGTGTTATAATGAGACCATTCAGTTACCTTCAGTTACTAACCGTCCATAGAGCGAACAAGTTTTAAGAAAAAGCTTACTTTTAGCTGCCTAGTGAGCCTTCCAGCTGTACTCTATTATCTTGATTAGTGAACTGTAGCTCAGTTAATAGGGATGGCTGAGACACAGTAAAATGCAACAGCTGAGTCAGGATTTAAGGTCACTTAGGGGCCCCAATGCACCTCACACAGCACCCTGTCAGAGATAGCAGCCAACTAGTGGGCTTCCAACCACCTTGCAATGTCTCTTGGGGAGGACATCCTAAAATAGATGAAAATAGCTATAAAAGAATACATAACAATATGAAAAATAAGCCATATTTTGTACTAATTAATAACCGCTTGTCCTGAAACAATCCAATTTACATGTTCCTTCTAGATTAATTAGTCTTCTTTCTAAGTACTAATGTGATCCTGCTTTGAAGCTCTGTTGGATACATCACATTGATGTGATCCTATCTTCAGTGAGATTAGTAAACTTGGCAGACTCCTACTAATCTGTACTCACATTGACCTTTTTCTTTTATGCCAGTACAATCTCCCAGTTTACAGTTAGCTGACTCTGCCTAATAACAGCAACTTATCTGGTTTCTTAATAACATTTAAGTAAGGTTAAAAAATAGACAGTCATCCTTTATTTTAACAACCATCAAAAGTTTTTGAATACAAATATTTTTTATCAGTAGATTTTTATTTGGATTAGCTGCACCACACTTAAGAGGCCAGCTCAGAGAATTCACTTATCTAATAACAATCCTGCTGTTACTCATTGTTAGGTGCTGTACATAATACAATAATGAATCATACTTACCTTGGTTCAGTGAAATTACATAATAGTAACATTTCCATATGTTGGTGTATGAACATGTGGGACTCAAGTCTGGTGTGAATGCTCATAATAATAATCATAATCATAATCCTTGCATTTGATATAGCGCTTTTCACATCTTATTGACGACCCACAGCGCTTCACAGAATATACTGTAAAGTGAATTGACTGTATATTTTGTGGGCAAATCACAGTAGCCAATTGCACACAGCAGTGTCCCACAAACAGTCGTGGATTGAAATGACCAATTTTATTATTGTGGGGGTTTTTTTGGACGGATTTATTTTAACCATAAGCAGGATGAAGGCATTCAGAGTGTATCAGGGGCACCCAGCTACTAACAAAATGGCTTTAATGAAAAAGTGGATTAACTTCCAACACTCAGGTTATATCATAGAGACTAACCACACCCAAGGAACCATATGGGTAGCACAAATTAAAACCTTCAGTTGAGTGGGGCGGGGAGAGAAAACGTAAGTGGATGGAGATTGTTAATTTATTTCAATGTGTCTAATTTTGAGAAATAAGCATTGCTCCATATGGTTACTTGAGTTTACAGTCTGCTTCTTTCTCTTTGATCGTAAAGTCTCTCTGGTACAGTTTAGGGATAATTGATATTAAGAGAAAGATTCTCAAGATTAAACTAAAGAGGAGGTTCCACTGGGCGAAATGCCATATTTTATTTTTCTTGAGAGCAAATTAAGTTAGAACGGGGGCGTCAGAAAAGAACAGGAGACCGGACAACTTTTCAAGAGTACAGTACCTTTGCATGAGTAGGTAAAATAAAAAAACCTCGGGTACAGCTAGTCACCGATCGAAGATTTAATTTTAACAAGTGAGCAACAGTGAAGTGCTTCAGCACGTTCCAGGTTAGCCCAGGAATTACGCAAAATCATAATATTACTGTCTGCATTTAATGTACTAAACGAATAACAATATTTTTCAATCAATATCCTTTGGGGATATTGTTTAAATGACACAAGTTATGTCAGTGTACCCAATATCTAACATTCCCCAATCATCTCCGAGTCCTAGAGTTTACAGGACATTGGTACATTTTAGAAGTGTGATTTGACCTTACTGTACCTAATAATAATATAATACTAATCCATGCATTTGATAATAGTACCCAAGCACATTGTCGGGATGTTTGATTATGCATTTTGTGGGCGAATCAGCCAGTTGTGCACAGCATTGTTCCAAAAATAGCTACGGAGTGAGTGACTAATTTTGGAAAAATTCTGAAATTCAGGCTTAATTTAGAAGCTGTTCTTTCAATTGGGCACAACAAGGATGAAGGTAAGAGTGAATAAAGGGTATCCACTGGCAATCATGTGGTGTGTGTTTAAAGGGCAAAATCCCACAAAGGGTGAAGGAAAGAGAAAGATTCAGTAAAATTGGCTGGAGTTAAGAAATGGGCAAAAAGAGGCCTCAGTGAATGACACAGATGAAAGTATTTTATTCTTTCCAATTGTTAACCCAAATTAAGAGTCACACAGAGCTTGAAAAAGATTCAATAACCTCCCACAGCAATGAATGTCTATGAAAAAGCACCAAGAACAATTGGCTTCAAGATATAACCACATTATGACTCACTAATGTTTTTATTCCACAACAGAATATGTAGAAACCCACGGGCAAAACACGATTGGACCTAATTATAGACGCGGCAGAAACAGCTTTTATCGAAAAGGCTTTTGCACCTCACAAAACCTCATAAAAGATGCTGTGGCTTGTGTGCACGGTAAATATGGATGAATCACTCACATGAGGTCCAAGGGTAACTCACATGATGTTCTGTTTTGTCTTTCAGTTTTTAAAATGAAGATCCAGTCGGATGATTATTGTTGTAGATGCTTGTTTTCTTGTGAAGGAATTTTAAACATATGAATGATACTAAGATGAAGAGTGTCATTCATCTGCTCAATCTCAGCATTTCCTCTTTCAATCTTTTTGATATAACGCCTTACCACAACGTTGGGACATCTCAAAGCATTTCGCAGGATTTTACTGTGACATATAGTGACTGTGTTCATAGACAAACACAACAGCCGGCCAATTTGCCCTCAGTAATTACATTCTAATCAGACTTGAAGTAGGTTACTTTTTTGAGGGACGGGTAATTGTTAGCCAGAATGATAGAAGCTCCCTCTGCTTTTCCAAGTAGTTCCGGAGGATCTTTAACATCCATTTGACTGCAGACGGGACCTCAGTTTAGCATTTCATCTGAAGGACAGCACCTTCAAAAAAGTACAGAACTCCTTAACCATTGCATTGGAGTGTCAGCCTAAACTGTAATCCCCGAACCTTCTGACTCAGTGGTGAGAGTGCCACCCGAGTGCTGAGCCAGACTGATGTCTAAACTAGGATTGAATTTCGGAATTTTCCACAATTCTCCTTGATCTTAAATCTTACATCTAAATTCAATTTTAACAGGCTAAGAATAGGTGGAATGTCAGGCCTCAGGCAAGCAGTGCTGATCAGAGACTGACCACTAATAGTAGACACAATACTTTTAAATACTAAACTTTTGACATCCATAAAATTGGTCTTAATTTTGAAACCAGGTTTTCCGCAGGAAGAACAACAGAAAACTAACCCACTAGAAAAAAAAGAAATTTAAGAATTGTTCGAACATTCTCCAGAACCCATTACAACATTACCAAGTTTATATGATAAGCCCTGTGGCACTTTTTACCTATAGACAATTATCAGTATGGTACCATGGCCACAATATTTTTATTTTCGATATCTCCACTGCACGTTTATCCCCTTTGTTCCCAGTATTCAGGTGTAACCACGTCAAGGGAATGTATGGAAACGGATGCAACACAAATTAGAAATCTTCGAATAAGAGCTTGGGGTTGACACACACACACAAGTCAACTAGTGTTAAAAGCATCGGACGCGTTGAATATACATTCAGATGAATGTGTTTCTTTATGTGAAGTCTGGCCAGGGAACCTGCAGAGAATGCAACAATTTATACACACACACACATACACACAGAGGACCTTCTCCACCAAAGGCAGATGTCACATCTTTTTTTCGAATAAGAATTTTGTAAATGGAACCATTGAGGATTTATAATCCCTATGTAAAGACTCCCCTCCACCACTCCTCACCCCCTTCCCCCATTGACATCTGTTCTGATGCAGAGAATAAGGTTATAAATTTATACAGACTCTGTGGATCTGCAGTGATATTGTGAAATCACAATCCTTAGCATGGTTCATGCAAATGATGTGGCTTGAAGCATTCTAAGAGTAAAAGAGAAAAATAGCAACTGCAGTTAAAGAACAATGTAGAACGGACATTACTTAGAATACGTTTTTGTTTCAGTGAACTCAAATCCAACTTTTATCTTAATATATTACCTTGGAAAAGCACACCCTCAACAACAAAATGACAACAACTTCCATTTATATAGCGCTCTTCATGCTGGTAGCCAATTAGGGTTAGGGAATGCTTAAAAGTGGTGTAACTTGACACAGATATGGGGAGAGAGAGGAGGTGACCGTAGGCAGGGTCAAAGAGGAAAGTCTTCAGATATGATTTGAAGATGAGCAAGGAGGGGGCAAACAAAAAGGTCTGAGGTAGACAGATCCAGAGTTTGGGACATAGTGGCTAAAAAGGTTGTGAAGAGGCAGGGCATATAGTAATAATAATAATGCTTGCATTTGATATAGTGCTTTTCACGTATTCTAGATGTCACAAAGCACTTCACATAATATACTGTAAAGTGAATATACTGTATATTGGTGGGCAAAACGTGGCAGCCAATTTCGCACGGCAGTGTCCCACAAACAGTCATGGATTAAAATTTATTATTGTTGTTTTTTACTATATTATAATGAATGTGTGATGTTTTTCTGAATACAGAAGACTGCGGAAGCCAAATTAGTGATTTGAAACACCCAGAAAGAGTCTCATGGCAACCTAAGTGATCTAAGGAAGTGATGACGCTGTTCTGACCACAGCAGTAAGAATAGTTTGCAATGCTGTAGAAACAAAGTGGGAAAAAAGAACCATTGCAACAAGATAAATAGTCTCCCACAGGGTTTTGTTCCCTTTTCCAACAAGTAACTATGTCTAGAGTTCAAATACTGTACCATGATAGACATTACATAAGACATCATGGACTACTTTGATGACCAATGTATATAATGGAAATATCTACTACTTACAGTAGTATCTCCAGAACAGTGTTGCAGCCCAGGTTCTTCTCCTGCACCCAGCTCCGAGGCCCTTCAACCCCACTCCCCTCCCCCATCCTCCTCAGTTTCAATTGCTTCTCATTCTCCACTGGATTGAATTCAAGATTCTTGGCCTTACTGTCAAATGTCGTTGCCCCACCCTATCTCAACAAGCTCCTGCAATCCCTCCTGCCTAGCTTCTCCCTCCAATCTGCACAAACCAGCCTGTGTTCACATCCATCACATGCTTCACCCCACCATTGGTGGGCAAGACAGAGACAGTTCAGAGCTGAGCGTGATCCCCAGTGTTACAGGTAATGAATATGATGAACAGCCCAATAAGATAGAGCATTTCAGTGAGAAATGTCCTGTCTCACAGGAAACCTGATAAGAGATATGTGATATGGCATTGAGAAATGAATCGCAAAACTATAGTTTCAGTTTTGTTGTTTTTCAATTATCACCAGTGTTTGTTAACATGCTAATCAGTGTTCCTGACTGACACCAGCTTAATAATAATAAGAATCCTTGTATTTAATATTGCACTTTCACATCTTCTAGACGTCTCAAAGCGCTTCACATTATATACTGTAAAATGAATTGACTGTATATTTGTGGGCAAAACACAGCAGCCAATTGTACACAGCAGTGTCCCACAAACAGTCGTGGATTGGAGGGACCAATTTATTATTATTATTTTTTGAGGGATTATTATCAGGGATGTGAAGTAAGGAAACTTGTCCAAGGTTTTGCTTTGACCTACCGGGAATCAAACCCAGGTCCTCTTGCTTACAAGGCGAGTAATCTAACCAAGGACTTCACATATAAATTAGTGACCCACATATCTGTGCTAGAATCTGTTGTTATCGAGATATATTTTTGGTATCAGAGTTGAGGGAAACAATTTACAAAGTTGGTTTCCTGTTCTGGTAAGTTACAATGCTATTATTTGGTCTTGAAATGGAATGGGACATTACCATTGTATGTGTTTGAAGGGTAGGAGGGGCGGTGGTGGAGGTTGGGGGTGGGGGGGTGGAGGCTGGGGGGAGGGGTGGAATGGGGGAGGGCAACAAATACAATAACAACAAGAACAACTTCGATTTATATAGCACCCTCCATGCTGGACGGCGTCTCAGAGCGCTTTAAAATAGCGGATCCTGGGACCGAGCCAGGGGCGGGGGCAGAAAGGTGACCAAAAGCGCGGTCGAAAAGAAAGGTCTTCAGCTGTGACCTGAAACTGGGAAGAAAGGGGGCGAGGGCGAAGGGAGTGAGGAAGGGATTTCCAGAGCCTCGGGGCATAGTGGCTGAAGGCACGGCCGCCGAGGGTGGAGCAAACAAAACCCTGTGGGAACAAAATGGCTTTGTTTTAAGAAGAATTCTGCTTTTTCCAAATAATAAACAGCAGTTATTTCCTTCCAGTCACATTGTTTTGACACTTTTTTTGAATAAATATCAATAAGTGTTACTGAGTCTCTCAAATGGTTTATTTTCAATGTTCAGTTATTTAATACTGTACAACAAAGTTCTGAACACCCACCTATTTTTGTCAGTAGCTATAGAGCTCTGTGGTTCAGCAATGGTGGCAGCCTTGCGGACTACATCATTAGTGTGTGATTCCCCAAAACCTCGTGGAGTCCTGTAGCTCAGTGGTTTACAATCCAGTTTCTGTGCTGCCCATAACAAGGAGGCAGTCCTAGTCAAAGTCGACATTTTAAACATCTGTGATCAGAGCTCTCTCTACCTCCTTGACCTCTCTGCTGCCTTTGACACTGTCGACTGCTCCATCTCCTTCCTCACCACCTATCCTCCTAGCTCAATCTTCTTCAATCTACCCTCACCTGGTTCGACTGTTACCTCTCTCACCATCTCCACTTTGTCGCCATGAATGGCTTCTCTTCCAGCCTCTGCACTATCATCTGTGGCGTCCCCCAGGCCCCCTGCTTTTCAATATCTACATGCTCCCCCTTGGCTACATCATCTGCAGACATGGGGTCAACTTCCATATGTATGAGGATGAAACCCAACTCTATTTTTCTGCCTCTACCCTCGATTCCAGGATCACTACTATCCTGACAGACTGGCTGTCAGACATCAAGTCCTGGATGAGAGCTAATTTTCTACAGTTGAATGTCAATAAGACCGAAGACCTCCTGATTGGCTTGAGCCAGCTAGTTCACACATCAGGTACTGGCAGTATCAACCTCCATGGTTGCGCACTCCATTTCACCAAGCCAGTCAAGAATCTGGTGTCTTATTCGATCTTCAACTATCTTTCCTCCCCCAAATCCAAGCCACGATCCGCTCTGCCTTCCCTCACCTCTGCAATATTGCCCGACTCTGCCACTACCTCACCACTCAGGCCACTGAAACCCTCATGCCTTCATCACATCCGGGCTTGACTAAGCCAATGCCTTGTTTGTCAGCCTTCCCTACTCCTCTTTCCAAAGGCTGCAGATTATCCAGAACTTGGTCCGTGTCCTCTACCGCTCCAAGCTTCGTGACCCCATCTCCTCCATTCTCACACAAATCCATTGGCTCCCCAACACCCAGAGGATTCAATTCAAGATCCTGGTCCTCACCTTCAAAGCCCTCTCTGGCCTCACCCCACCCTACCTCTGCGACCTCCTAACCCCCACCAACCTGCCTGCCCCTCCACTCAGCAGGTTCCAGCCTTCTCAATATCCCCCAACCCACCAACCCCGCCATCAGCAGGCAAGCCTTCAGCCACTCTGCTCCTAATCTCTGGAATTCCATCCCACAGTCCCTTCGCCTCACCCCCTCCCTGGCCTTCTTCAAGTCCTGCCTCAAGACCCTCTTTGACAGACTCATCGCTCAGCCCAAATCACCTCCTTTCCCTCCACCCTCCCCATTCCCGATCCCAGCTCGGGTCTGAAACATTGACTGTCCAGCACCTTGGGTCATCCTCCTGACTTGAAAGACGCTATATCAATCTAATTTTGTTGTTGTTGTAGAGCCTTGCAAGCGAGAGACCTGGGTTTGATTCCAGGCATGGTGAAACCTTGGGCAAGTTTCCCCTACTCTAGAATTATTATTATTATTGGTTCTCACCAATATGCACCTAATACTCTCCAGAATGAGGTAAACAGGTTGTGTCCCTCCAGGGAGGGTGTGTATTCCATTCCCAAAACAAGAACATTTCTGTGTGTAGATGGCATGCATGCAGTTTGGTGCTGGGTTTATGCATGTGTCAGACACCCAGCTAACTTCATAAAAAATATGTTCGAAGTACTCATCTGATCCACTGATGCTACCTTCCTGATCAAATCCTGCTAAAATTGATTGCAGGCGACTAAATTTTACTCCAATATATTGATAATTCAAGAGGTAATGTAACGTCATATAATTGCTATCTGCTTGTTATGCAAACACGATTGAAAATTACATGTAAAATATTCTTTAAGGTCCACTATCAGGAGATTGCGATGACAGTTCAGAAGCTAATGAAACCAGATGGTGTGATTACGCTACTGAGCATAAGTGGCATTTTGCTGTAGAAAATACAGCTGTAGAGTCATCACATTGGCATAACAGAGCAGGAAATAGGATTTGAGCAGGCAGTGGAGAATTAGCACCAGCCAGATAATATGTGCTGAAACGATTCTCAGATTCATACAGACCTGTATATTCTGAAACAATGACTGAGTAACACTTTGGGACGTCCTCCTGACATGAAAGGCGCTATACAAGTGTAACTTTGTGGTTGTTGTATTCTACAGTAAAACCTCAATAATCTGACATTCTGAAAGCTGGCAAATCCCTAAAACTGCCAAGATTCCAAAATACTTACAGTGTTAGATTTTTTCCCAATGTCTGGCAAATCTGCCGAGGTTCAGAATAGTTGCTTGCAGTTCCTGGCATGGCCGCTCTGTCATCTGGTGCTGTGGGTAAAGCTCGGGCATTTTTTCACTTCAGTGATATGTTTACAGCACACGTGGTGTATGGGGCAGAGCTTCCCAAGCCATTTCTGGGCAGGTTTCTAAATACTGGCAAACCCCAACATCTGTGAGGTGCGGGGGCCCAACAGTGCTGGATTATTGAGGTTTTACTGTTTGATCTGACGTTGGTTTGATCTGACGTGTGAAAACCAATCAACGTGCTTAAGAGTCTCCAAAAGAATCTACTTTCAAGAGTTCCACATATGCAAGGTTTGCTTTATATAAGAATAATAGTCCTTGCATTTGATATAGAGCTTTCCAAGTCTTCTAGATATCTCAAAGTGCGTGACAGAATATACTGGAAAGAGAATTGACTGTATATTTGTGGGTGAAACACGGTAATCAATTGCGCACAGCAGTGTTCCACAAACAGTCGTGGATTGAAATGACCAATTTTATTATTGTACATTCTGTACAATAAATGGCCAATTTTACATTCTGTGTTTACCTGTTATGCATTCTGTTACTGCTGTGGACAGTGAGACCCAGAGAAGCTCTGAATGATACTTTCACCATTCATTTCATGCACCACTTACTTCTGGGTTACCAGATATGCCCTCTAATCCTCAGTGGATGTTATCAATGAGAACATTAGCATCACACCCTCCTGAACTACAATGACGGATGCCGATGGCTTGAAAACAAATACAAATAAAGGTAAAACAATAATAAAGCATTGATTCCAAGGCTGTACTTCAGTTGACTGTTATAATCACTCTCCAGCTATGTTTTCACAGTTTATGACCCACTATAAATTCGCACAATGGATTACTGCAGTGAGTACAATGCTTTCCTCGCTTGCTCCGTCCATCCATCTGTGTGAGTCACCATCCAGCTCTGGGTGTTGGTGTCTGAAACCAAACCTAGTTGAAGTTGTCAAAAAGGAAATGCTTTCTGTTTACCTATATCTGGAAAGTATTAGACACGGTTAACAATGGCCAAGGCTTGGGTACCCCAGAGTGTGGGTTGGGGTACTGCTGGAGTCTAACCAGCTAAAATTGCACAGCTTGCCATTTGTATCACTGTCTGGCAAGTTTTCCCACAGCACTCGACTACATACAGGAAATACAAATACATCTCTGGAAATTGCCCCACTAATTTCTTCACAAAATATTTCTTGACTTATAATAATAGTAATCTTTGCATTTGATAAGCGCCTTATCACATCTCAAAGCGCTTCACAGAGTACATTGTAAAGTGAATTGACTGTATATTTTTGTGGGCAAAGTGTGCATTTATGCCATAAATCAAGAAATAATCAAGAAAGAAACTGAAAACACGAAAGATTGAACTTATCCAGACTCGTGTGTTATATTCAGGTTGTGGGGAGTGGGGGCTACTTCTTGACGGCCACTGCTCATGAAGCTCCACTCAGCTTTGTTTACATTCCACCGGTTGTGTATGTGAGTCAGTAATTCTCCACTGTCTCAGCTGCTCTCCCTCTTTCCCTCTCACACTGAGGTGCGAAATTCACAAAGTGTTTTTAAGCACCATTTATTTATATCATGAAGCACTGTCGTTGGCGAGAAACACATTACAGAGATCTAAACTACTGTACATAGGTTCGACCAATTTAAAGCTATTTGAAAAGATCAACTGACAATCAAAATATCAAATTCTATCAAAACATTTTGATAGAGACGTTAAAAAGTCTTTTAACAACAACAAATGATGTTTGTTTTATTGCCTTTCATGTCAGGAGTGCTGGAAACAACTGAAAGGCAGTAATATATGACAGACTTTAGTCTACTACGTATTCTTTTACTAAAAATACAGGTCAGGCAGATTTGGTAGCAAAACATTCTGGATTTTGGAAAGCTACATTGCTATCTGTCTTTCAAAGAAAGATATGAAACTACAATTTGGAGTCAATTATCTTGCTAATACAGATTGCCCTTTTTTTCCAACAACCTCCCCCCCCCCCCCCCCCTCATCCCACCTCCCCTTCCACAAGTCCTGCCAAGACAAAGAAAAAAAATCTGGTGTCTTTGCTCGTTTTACATGACCTGACCTCAGGCTGCCATTTTTGTGTCAGGGAAAGAGAGTGAAGAAAAGGAGAAGAAAGGAGAGGGAAAAGCACGAGAATGAAGGAATTGCTTTCTGTGCTGGGCTGAGCACAGAATGTAGCACAGCTCAGCCACGATTTGCAAGCATCAAGTAAATAGGCCATAAAAGCTACAGAAAGCAAGCACAAAGGGCACTGGTAGGAGATTGGCAGATCATTAGGATCCATCTAAAGGCAAGGTCAATTTTGATGACGGGGGTCAAACATACTAGGATGCCCAGGTTGATATTGCATACACCTAATAAGTGGCAATATATTTTTTAACAACAAATTAAGCTTAGCTACAGAACGGTCCATTAAAAATATAAACCAAAAATAGAACAGATAAATAATTGTCAATACTGTATTATTTGTTATGCTGTTAACCTTGCCTAATAAAGACAAGTAAATCACGTAGGTGGTTGGTGAACTGAATAATCTCTCATGGTCAGACACGTATTGTTCTCTTGTCAACAACAGCAATCCAGATCTGGCCCCACTGTCTGGAGCTCGTCCAAGATAAACAAGCACCCCGATAGAAACTCCACAGCCGCCCTGTGTCGAGAGACAGTCTAACCCTTGAATTGCCAAGGCACAGGATAAACCCTTTTTGCCGAATGATTTTCAGCATGAGCTTGACTATATCTCAATTCATAAGAACAACAAAATAACAAAGTACAACAAAATTACATTTATAAAGCGTCTTTCACGTCGGGAGGACTCCAGGAAGCTATTCAACAATGAAGAATAGTGATTTTACTTCCCAAAACTTATCAGCAATATTTTGTTCTGTCAATAATTAAACAAAATAAAATCTCTCATTGCTCCTCACCGTTAATTTGTGCCCAACTCACTACACAGCCCCAGTAATACAACTCGTAAAAGTGGAATAATGGAAATTATTGAGGCATTACGTTGTTCTTGGTATTTACTGCAGGAATCTTTTTATGTGATATTTAATGCGTGTGTCGATGGGACTTGATACTGAACGGAGTTAACAGCATTTTCCGCTGAACTTCAAAGAGGAGAACAAGACATGTTGGCAAAACTGCATGCAGAAACCAACACAAACAAAGCATTGAAAGTCAGGATGCATTGTTTTTTTCTAAGCAGAGTCAATGTTAATTAACTACTTAATGCCTTGACTACAAAAAGAGCAGGCCTGATATGTAAAACAGTTCTATACTATATGCCCAGTGACTATATGAAATATCTTTTTTTAATTAAATGCTGAATATGATGAAAATCTCTCCAACCCTCAGCCCCAAGAAGTTGCTCATCTGTTTATACTGTACTGTATTACTGAATTCAGCTTTCTGTGCTGAACATTTCTATGTTTAAACATTTCTACTTAAATAGAATTCAAGAGCTAAACAAAGTAAGTATAATTATGTTTAAAGCCTTAACAACAGTACACATGAGATTTATTTGATGCGAATCATTACTGAGTTACCACAGAATGAGCTGTGAGGACTTATTCCCCACCCCCGCAATTAATGTGACTATTTCATTGGGTAAATTATTCTCTATTGCTACACAAAATAGACTTCTCCGAATGAAATGGAATGCAGTCATGTGATTCTTTAATCCAGGGCAAAAGTTGTCAGAGATAATGGATCACTATATAAGTCTTTCCTTGGCACATACCAGAAAACAATAGGGACTCGAACAAAATTGCTAAATTTTTCTGTAAGGCAAAAGTATTTTACAATAAAAACAAGTTTTTACTGCTTTGAAATATGTACTTATTATTTTCTTATTATCTCTTCATATTATTTTCTCATATTATCTTTTAATATTAATATGTTTTTATGTTTTGCAGATCAGATTCCCTCAATCAATTACTCTTCACAACCGCAAGCCCAAAATAGTACACAATGTGTTTACATCTTTGTAGAACTATGTTTCAATGCAGTCTGAAAGTGTGGTCTCACAGTTTAGGAACTGAAGCAATTCGTGTGATCACTTTTTTTTAATATGTTTTAATTTTAGAATTCTGTAAAGATAATTATGTAGTAGAGTTCAGAAAGTTTTGAGTTCACAAACTTTTAGAATTAAACCATGTCAAATATTTATAGGGTTTTTTTGGAGGGCGGTGGGAAGAATAGGTTTTCTGTTTGAAACAAATTTTAGATTCTGGTCAGGTGCTCATCTTATTCCGGTTATCATTTTGGAAATTGATTCGATTGCAGAATTTTAAGAGCTAATTTTGCTACTAAGAGATGTTATCTGCTTAAATAGCTGTATTTATTATTGTTGGATGGATGTGCAGATATGTGAAAAGGATTTAGATCCTGTCCCTGCCTTTTATGGTTATTGGCGCTCAATGTACGTGTAAAAGAGTAGTTTTCTTTTTATGTGGAAATCATAGGTTGCAAAGGACAAGTGGTACTAGTCCGCATCTGAATACTGACATCATGGAATCCTGTAGCTCAGTGGTTAAAGCAATCGCAAGCAAGAGACCCGGGTTCAATTCCAAGCAGGGTGAAACCTTAGGCAAGTTCCCTTATTCCGTATGCCTGATAATAATCCCTCAATCCATGGTCACTTCAATCCATGTTTATTCGTGGGACACTGCTGTGTGCAATTTTCACCCACAAAATATATAGTCAATTCACTTTGCAGTATATTTTGTGAAGTGCTTGAGATATCTCAAAAGAAGTACAATAATAAGATGCTATCTCAAATGCAAGAATTATTATTATTCTAACATCAAATGCAAAGACTATTATTTAAGGATTATTATTCTGTCACGTAACAAATTCTTATGTTCTTATACACATGAATGAATAGGTTCTTATATGTTTTCTATAGCTAATAGTCAATGATTTTCTTTTGAGAAAGAAAATATTTTTCTTTCTCATTTTTTCTTTGGCTTGGCTAATGCCGGCTGCAGTAAGGTTCCAGAGGTGCCAGAAACGCCTCTGAGAGGCTCTTCCCTGTGTCTGAGCCAGAACAGTGATTGTCAGCAAGTTCTCTAATTCCCAAGGGCTTCGTAGCCAACCCTAAACATATGGGGCGTTGTCTAGCAGTTTGCTCACCCAGTAACCACACATAAATAAATCAGGGTTTTTGAATAGGACTGATGTTTTCGCCTTTTCTTTACCGGAAGAGGATTGAAGCCACTGTTACTCCGAAGATAATTCAGAAACCAAGAACTAGAAAGAAAAGAAAAATTGGTTACTTGAATGCACGACTATTTTTGTGCGACATTGCTGTGCACAGTTGCCTGTCATATTTCACCCACAAATATAGTCAATTCACTTTACAGCATATTCTGTGATGCGCTCTGAGACGTCTAGAAGATGTGAAAAGCACTAAATCAATTGCAAGAGTTTTATTATAATGTACAATCAATGGAGCGTTATTTCAACAAATACTGTCAACTGTAGTAACAATAATAATCCTTGCATTTAATACAGTGCCTTATCACACCTTTGAGATGTCTCAAAATGATTCACAGAACATACAGTAAAATGAATTGACTGTATATTTTGTGGACAAAATAGTTTTTGTGGGAAAAACTTCAGTTTGTTTCAGTTTTAGCGTCGTTTTCAGACAACTTTTTGTCGAAAAAGTTGTAATCATTTCCTTACTGCACCCCGCCCATGGATAGGTGGGTAATTTTGTAACTCATTGAAGGGTCAGCTTCTCAATGCCACGATAATTAATTAACTAACACCAATTAGCACATCACAAGTTGTGCCCTGTTATTGAGAACAAGCATGATGTCTCCTATGAAAGTTGAAATAGCTTCGCACTGAGGAAGCTAAGCTTGCACACTTCCAATTTAAGCCTGTAATTCTAGTCCTATTATAGACCTGCAGAAACTATAAATATCATAGGTAACTAACTGGAAAATCTTAGCACTGTAATCTGATTGTACTAATTAAAACCAAGGTTATTCCAAGCCTTTTACATTCTGCTTAAGGTAAAGTATTCATGATTGTCCTTATCAGAGTCAGATTTATTTGATGCAGGTTTTACTGTCAATTCTTTTTAATGACAATCTTAAGCAGCATTTCGGCAGTACCTTATTGTAAAAGGTTACAGCTGTGTTTACCTTATCGTCTTTCCTGCAGGTTTCGCACCCTCGGGTTTGTTTTATAAGAGTTTTGGCAAACAACAAGAAAAGGAATAAAGTTCTTCCACAGATATGACCTATTTATTTTAATTTTTCATGACATTCACTGTTAATGATTTACGCTTTAACGTCTAAAGGATCACAATCCTTCCGTCTCTTTTTGGAGCTCAGTTCCTGCATTTTAAGATCTATGGCAGCAGCTTCGAACAGCTGATGTCTTTCTTTGAAAAGTTTAGCAACTAAATACCTTTTGAATAGGCAGAAGGGGCAGCAATGCCAACCTGAGTTTAAGTTTCTTAATAATGTGAGATAACTTAGAAAGAGATGAGATAAAATGTTTAATAAGTGCTTTGTGAAAGTCCGATGTGAAAAGCGCTTTAAGAATATAAATTGCTGTTGTAGTTTAGAGAGTGACCTTTGCTTTCCCCCCTCTAATGTTCTACCCTCCTCGCTCACAGTGTTCTCTTTTAGTGATTGCAGTATCATGAGCACTTCCTGCTCACTGGTACATTCGGGGTTAGGCAGTGTTGGCAAGCTATTTAGCTTTTCAATACAGTCATCCAATTCCTGGCCTCGCCAGCTGCCCATATGCCTGTGGCAGCAGATGGCACTGGATAGAGAACAGGAAAGCAAGTGCTGGTAAATTGTTCTCTTCACTAGCCTATGGCAGAGAAAAATTGAAGTTTCCCTTCTGTTGCTTGCCTGAGATCAGCTAACTCACCATAGATTGGCGATCAGTTAGCTGATGGGGTGGAATGAAACCTGGAATTTCCATTGTTTGTATGGCTCAGTTACACGCTGGGCAGTCCACTTATCGACTGAGCTAGCGAAGCTCTTGAAAATAATTTTAATAGAATAACTGATAACCTCGCCATTCAGCACTTTTGCATGGCAAGAGAGACCATCAAACTGATACATCGGAGTGAAATTTGATATCCTTTGAAGTTCGAGTTATTCCCTAATAATCTACACTGCCCCATCTCTTGGAACTCCCTGCCTCAATCATTCCATTTTGTCCATCTTTAAATCACACCTGAAGGCTTATAAGTGATCTGAGTTGCTGCCTTGCATGGAGGGCATTACAGTACAGTATAAGCCCGTTTATCCGGCATCCTCGGGACCTGGCCAATGCCGGTTAAAGAGCGTGCTGGATGTTTGGCCGAAAACGCTAAAAAAAGGGGCATTTTCCCGGATAAATTCCGGTTAATCGAATGCGGACTTTTTCTTGAGATGCCAGTTATACAGAGGTTACGGTTGATCTGATGCCAGATAAACTGGCTTTTACTGTATACTAGCTATACCCTTGCGTAACATAAGTGGCGTAGTGTTTTTGAACACGTTTATTCATATATTTTGAAACTTTTTTAAAATAATGTATTTGTTGCTTACAAAAAAAAGGGTGAGCTTTAATCATTGGGTTGTTTTTCTTTGTTGTTGTTGTTTTTTAAGTTGTATTGGTTTTTGATTTCCTTTTAGAAGTTCATTGTTACAATTGTGGAAACCTACCTAAGGCTTTTATACATATATAGGTGCAGTTATTGTTGTTGTTCCTTTTTGACCGTACTTTCAGTCACCTGCCCTCTCTTTCCTGCTCAGCATTAAACCACACTGCTGTTAAGCACTACTCACATGAAGGTAGCAAAATAAATGCGTTGTTGTTGTAAAATAGAATCAAGAAGAGACGTGGAGCCCAGTATGAATTTACATTATTCTTTGAACAAATCCTATCCTGCGTTCCAAACTTGTAGCATTTTTTTTATTTTCTCTTGAACCATTAATAGTTGTTTGTGAGGAGAATCTCAGTAAAATGGAAAATTCTCCAAATGCGTAGGTCGATCAATGACTGTGCAAGGAACTCCATATAGGAAGTAAGAATAGGAAACACATGGATTGGACAAAACTTCCCAAGGGAGAAGCTGAAAGAGTATGGAAGTATTAGTTGACTCTTTGCTCACCATGTCAAAACAGTGTGAGGCAGCAATAAACAAGGCAGACAGGATGCTGGGTTAAACTGCCAAATCAGTTGTGTTCAGATCCCCAGATGGCATATTTAAGCTGTACAGTACTATGGTCAGGCTGCTCCTGACATGAAAGGCACTATCCACATCTAATTTGTTGTTGTTGTTGCACTTTGAGTGCTCTAAGCACTCTGAGATGCCTCCCTGAGTGGAGGTGGCTATATAAGTTCAACAAGTGTTGTTTTTGCTGCAAGGTAATTGTGATATAAGGGAGCATAGAGGGGATCTATAGAGGTGTGAACAATTTCAAATGGCATTAAAAAAATATGTAACAACACTTTAGGATGCACCAAGAAGATAAAATAAGAGGACTTGGTTAGAGTTTCAATATATTTTCTTTACCCAGAAGGTAGTTATCAACTGTAGCCGGTTACCAGGAAGATTGGTTGAGGCCAGTAATCTGGACTCAGTTAATAGACAACGTGGTGGTTTGATGGGAAGACAGTAGGGTGGATATTCTATAACAACAACAACAACAACAACAACAACTTTGATTTATATAGCGCCCTCCAAGCCGGACAGCGTCTCAGAGCACTTCATAATAATGGATCCCAGGAGCGAGCCAGGGGCAGAGGGAGAAAGGTGACCAAAGACACAGTCGAAGAGAAAGGTTAGAGCTGAGACCTAAAACCAGGAAGAGAGGGGGAGAGGCGAAGGGAGTGAGGAGCGGAGTTCCAGAGCCTCAGGGTGTGGTGACTGAAGGCACGGCCGCCGATGGTAAAGCGGAGGATTCGGAGGACAAGGAAGAGGCCAAACCCGTGAAGTGAAGGCAACGATTGCTGGTTTGAGGAGAGAGGAGATCGGAAAGATAGCGGGGTGCAGAGGAGTGGAGGGATTTAAAAACAAGGGTGAGGATCTTGAAATCGATCCTTTCCAGGACAAAGAGCCAGTGAAGTCTGGCAAGGACTGGGGTAATGGGAAAGCGAAGTTTGATGCTTTCTAGAAAGGTAAAATTAAATGTGCTGAAGGGCCTTCTTGATTTGAACCACTCTTGTAATCTTGAGAAAGATGGCTAAACTTTTAGATGCAACCATGTCCTCAGTTATTCCCTTAACCAGTATTCTCCTGTCTCCCTGGTAAAGGTGTGATTCAAAAAGATTTGAGAGTTTCTCCTGATGTCTGGCCGGTAACCGATAAACAGATAAACCAATCCTTCACCTACAAAACAGGTGCACTTTGTAGTAACTTCTGTAATCACTACACTTTGTGGTAAGTTCTGTGAAGGACTTTGAGTCATCCTCCCAACCTGAAAAGTTCAAAATCAAATACAAGGATTTTTGTTATCTATCATTACTTTGTTGTGTGCAAATTGGCTGCCATGTTTGCCTAAATACAATCATCACACTCAACAACCATTCCCTATGAATCACCCTCAGACAATTTGAAGTTGTCGGAACTGTCGGAAGATTATTATTCATGTGACTCATCCTGATAGTCTTGATTCAGGAATTTACTGACAGGGCGATCCATGCGTGCAAAGACAAGATTACATGCAAGTGTAGCAACACCTTCTTAGATTTCAAGAGTCACTGATTTTATTCAGATCTGCTAATAAAGTAAAACTCATATAAATCTGATCTGCATAAATCGTATCATTGCCTGAAACATACATCTGCCCATGTACCATTCAAGACTTTATACTCTATGCAAGTTTGACATAACTCGTACTTTCTATACGTCATATTAAATGTATGGTCCCAACTGATATGACTTGCGTAAGGTTTACTAGACAATTGCAGCAACAACAACTTGCACTTATTTAGCATCTCAGAGCGCATAATATGTTGAAGTAAGCAGGGGAAGGCAAGTATGAGCTGTATGTGTGTACCAGGAGCTTGTGTTTGGAGTGTTTACTTGTTTATGCATTCCGATCAGGAGATGCTTTATTTTTAAACCCATTCCTGCTGGGTTTTTGCTCTTGGTTCTTGGTTCACACACAGCAATGGTAAGGCTCAGCAAAGAGAACCTTAAATAACAGCTCCCAGTTGGTGCGTATAAATAACACTAGAGAATGCAGTGTCGGCTGATGAATGGGTTTCATGGGGAACCCCTGCTGTTATCACTGGAGTACATCCACACTCCCATCTGCTTGTCTAAACTCACTGACTCTGAGCTCTGCAAGAGTGGGGGCACATTTTAAATTGTAGGAACATAGGAATAGAAGTAGGCCATTCAGACCCTCAAGCCTATTCCATCGTACTATTAGATCATGGCTGATCTGTAACTCAACTCCAATTACCCACCTTTTCTCCATGTCCTCTGAGACACTTACCCAAAAAACTCTATCCACTTGGGTCTTGATTTATATGCCTCAGTCTTGAAATTCTTTACAATTATGATATACTAATTTTATGTCCAAATATGTGACTCGATAAGTGACTTGATTCCAAGCAGGGGACACTGGATAGTGATCAGAATTTTGGTCCTTTAATGTTCCTTTATTATTCATTGCAAAAATGATTCCATCTTCTTATCACGATTTGAAATATTTTCTCCCTGACTTTGGTGACAATTTTATGACCATGTATTCGTGAACAATGATTCCAGGTAATGCTATCCAGCAGCTGTTATCTTAAGCATCAGAATTTCCTCACCAACTACTCACCAGAAATCATCCTTCAGCATGGTGAGGAGAACTTGTAATGCATCAGCTACCTTGATGTTTTAGAGATTGAATTCCAATGTTGTATATCAGATTAACTCAACGATAACTGCTTTATACAGGTTCTGTCCTAGCTCAATTGATAGCCTGTAAGAAGAAGGGTGTTGGTTCAGGTCCTACACAAACATTTTGAGCTCAAAATCTAGCCTCACGCTTCATTGTAGTGCTGGTTAAGTGCTGCATTGTTGGAGCTGCCATCCTTTAAAAAAAGTTAAACCGAGATCGTGTAAATGTTAAAGTCTGTGTAAAATAAGAACAGAGAGATTGGTGCAATGTACATTGAAAAACTGAAGACAAGCACATTCACGAATGGTGGAAAATAGTTGGGGTGCAGGAAAGCCTCTGGGTAGAAAAATGCAAAGACCCCAGACTTACTCATGGCCTTAGCCTTCAGCCTGTTGCTTTAAAAATTAAGGTGGTTGTGCAGAATTTGGGAATTTCTTTAATTTAATGATTATTAAATTATCATCATTAAAATAATAATAAATTGGTTATTACAATCCACGACTGTTCATGGGACATTGCTGTGCGCAATTGGCTGCCACGTTTCACCCATAAATATGAAGTCAATTCACTTTAGAGTATATTCTGTGAAGCGCTTTGAGACGTCTAGAAGATGTGAAAAGTGCTTTATCAAATGCAGGGATTATTATTATTATTGTTATTATTATTAAAGATCAGATGGCATTATTTGAAGCAGAAGGAACCTTCTCCAGGCATCCTGGCCAACAATCCTTACTCTACATGCCTGATAACATTTTACAGAAATTCCCTGCGAAATCTAGGCTTGCCTTTTCCATCCATGGCCATCTATTTTCCATTTTACTTTCTGACCTACTTTTTTGGATTTCATGATTTGAAATTAAAAAATGTTTTTGCATGCCAAATCTTATAAACTCCAGATTGCGATTACTCCAACAAATCCAGTTTGCAAATTGGGTTTCAAGTGCAAGCTAAACCCTATTGCCTCTTATTTTTTAATATACTTGCAGGACAAACAGGAAATATCTTGCCATTAAGTATTAAACAAAAATAATCCTTGAACCTACGCACAAGTTAAGTAATGAAAAAAAGCAAGCGTAAGCATTCAGTTTGTCTTAATCTTCCTCTTTTGGATTATGTTTCTCGGGAACATCCTTTACACGCACCCTGTCAGAGCAGCGGAAGCTGCCCATGGGCCTGATTGACAGAAACATTCAGTCCCTTGTTTCGCTTTATTTCCTCCTCCAAGCAGAGTCAACCCTTTTGCTTTGTGTGGAGGGCAAAGGGAAATGGATCCATTCGTGCTGCTCTTTTAAGTACACGCAGCCTTGCAACCCCATGACACGTCGAAACATTTCTCATTCCCTCCCTGGGTGCCGTTCAGCAGAGTAAACAGAGTCAAGACCATAAAAAGAGTCTTTTCAGAATATTTAAAACTCCCATAGCAACTGGAAAACCTGTAACGTAGGGATATGTTTTTCTTCAGAAAATGACTTTTGTCGGTGTTGACCTGGCAGGACGACCTCTGTGAATTTAACATTTCTCAACATCGAACATATAATACCCATTAAAGTCATTTTTTAATTGGACACAAAATAAAAACCTGAGAACTTTAATGAGGTGTTGTTTTCAAGGTCTGTTTTTCATGTCAAGAAAACTGCGGGCAAACAAGAGGAAACAAAATGGGTGAATTTGGTGAAAATTGGGATTTAGTTTGGAATTTTGAGAAATATAAAGAAAAAAATAGCGAGACCCAATGAAAATCAATACTGTGTAACATTCGACCATTCCAAGAGATGAAACAAATAGGTGCATTTGCTTATTGAAACTAAAGTTCAGCAGAATTTTTGTTACTGATTGATTTCTACTAAAAAAAGGTTATTTATAGTGAAAAACTTTTCAGAATGATCCTTATGAAAATATGATCACCAACTTGCATTCGATTTAATGGAAAATCTCATCTTTATACCCCAAAATTAGGATTTGTTCTGTTGGTGGAGGGTGAGTGGGAGGATTGTAGTTATGTAAAAAGTCTCTTTGGATGGGGAAAGCTGTCTTGAGGAAAAGCATCTTGATTTACATGACACAATGAGACCTCCCCTATATATATCTACAGTATATATATATATATATATATATCTATGGCTCACTTGGTAGCTGAGGCAGTGTTCCCTTTGAGAATGCTGTGGGTTCAAACCCCACATTGGGATTTTGATCTCCGGATCTAGGTTTATCCTGGTCCTAAGCTTCAAAGCCCTTCTTGGCCTTGCTCCCCCTATGTCTACAGCGTCCTAACCCTCTACTCACCTGCCCTCCTACCTCTCAGGAGGCTCTGACCTGCTTCACGGCCCCCCCCATCTCACTCGCCCCACTATTGGCCCACAAGCTTTCAGCCACTCTGCCCCCACCTTCTGCTACTCCATCAAGCAGTCGCTCCGTCCTCACCCCATCCCTTGGCTCTTTTAAGACTCATCTCAAGACCTTCTTTGACCATGCCTTTCATCACTCTCCTTCCACCCTTGCCCTCACTCTAACCCTAACCCTCCACCCTCTCTGATTCCGACACCAAGCTCGTATCTGATACACTCACTGTCCAGCGCCTTGGGATGTCCTGCTGACGTAAAAGGCACTACAGAGGCTTATGGAGTCCTGTAGCTCAGTGGTTAGAGCACTCGCCTTACAAGCGTGAGACCTGTGTTCGAATCCAGGCAGGTCAGGGCGAAACCTTGGGCAAGTTTCCTTACTCCACACGCCTAATAATAATCCCTCCCCCCCAAAAATACTAAAATTTGTCATTTCAATCCACAACTGTTTGTGGGATACTGCTGTGCACAATTGGCTGCCATGTTTTGCCCACAAGTATATAGTCAATTCACTTCAAAGCGCTTTGAGACGTCGCTTTGAGATGTGAAAAGCGCTATATCAAATGCAAGGATTATTATCACAAATGTAGTTTTGTTGTTGTAATGCCAATGCAGTGCTGTGGGTGTACTGCCTTGTTATGGGTTTCAAACCAGTCCTGTGTACGTATTCATATGGAGGTTCAAGATGCAGCGGCAATGTTTGAAAATAGAAAGGAATTTCTCCAGATGTTTTGGCCAACAATCCCCCAGAGAAAATTGATTCACAGCTGTTTGTGAGATATTTCTGTGTACATTTTGGCTGTTTTGTTCACCAACAGTCACTATGCTTCACAGTACCAAAAATCCAGTGAAACACTCAGAGACATTTATTGATATGCCAAGGTGCTGTATCAAATGCAATGAATATTATTACTATTAGAATGTACAGTGCACAGGATTTAAAAAGCACTGAGTAATTTCTAAGGCTAGAAACTGAGAAAATATGTCAATGTTACCATTTAAAAAAAAATTATATGTAAAAAAAAAAGCTCGGTACAAATCATTACATTCAGCTGTCATAATGGTTTATGATAGGCCTCTTACATATATAAACATAGGTAATCCTCTAACAAGCAGAAATGTTGCGTAAATAAAATTCTAAACTCTTTGCTGAATTACAAATAGTATTTTACAAGAACATTGTGTGACAGCCATTGGATTGCGAGCATTTTCATTCCCAAACAAACAAGCTATTGCTGGTATCCTTGGCACACTTCGAAGGACTTGCATCTCTGAGTCAGAAGGCTGTCGGTTCAAGATCCACATCAGGGTTGTGTACTTACTGAGACAGGAAGCCCAACTGGCTCATTCGGCCCACAAATTACAGATTATTTGATGACCCCATTGGAGGCTCATTTGTGGCCACCCTTCTGACATCTCCGAGTGCTGCTGCCCCAACACAGACAGTAGCCGACTTGTTCGGTGACCCATTTGAAAATACCTTTGCATAACTTTCCTTGTAGTCCCAGGTTGGCTCAGACTGTGCTCTGGCATTGGACCATACAGCACACAGAATGGGACCATACCATCTGCAACTTGATGGAAGGTGCTGACTGCATTACACTGGACGACAAGAGCGACTCCTGAGAGCTCTACACAAGGCTGGGGCCTGCGGAGACTTCACTGACAGCCAGCAATGAGCAAACCTCTCAATGTGCTCACTGGTGCAAACTCCATATTTCCCCAACTCTTGAGTGCCATCATTGGAAGTGAGCAGCCTTCCCTGATGGGCTTGTTTTGTTTGGGAAGGGAAGAAGACTGAAGAGCTGGACTGGAATTCTCTTCATTGGCGTGAATCATGCCCTCTCTGGTTGTCCACTGACTAGTTAATGTTCTCAATGTCCATGAGGTCTGGGATGCTACCCAGCCTGAAGGGCGCTATATAAATGCAAGTTGTTGTTATTGTTGCGGTCAGTGTCTGATTCCAGAACACTGCTGTCCTGCAGGGTATCATTTTGTTGGAGGAATTTGCATTTGAAGGTAAAGCTTTCAATTAGTAATATTTAGCCCAGGGAGTAGGCTTTATGTGTCTCAATAATTGTTCTCTTCGTTTCTCATTCATATTGCTTTGCACAATTGGCTACTGCGTTTTGCCCACAAATATACAGTCCATTTACAGTATATTCTGTGACGCGTTTTGAGATGTCTACAAGATGTGAAAACGCTATATCGAATGCAAGGATTATTATTATTATTATACTCTCAAGAGATTGGCACTTTTAGTGGATTTCACTCACAGGGGTCCATTGTTTCCACATTAAATACCTTAAGCATGTCAAGGAAATCTATATTAACTAAAATAATTTGATTATGTGCCATTTCTATACAATCCACTCTAAATCTGTTTTGGTTATTCTTCATATTATTATGAATTATTGTATATTCAGTGCATCTTTATTTTGTCCCTTTGTTAGTTTTTCAATTGTGGATTAATCTGTTGATGCCTAGATTATTTCCATTTGAGATTATCATTGTTTTGTTCATTGTTAGGAGTACTAAATTATATGCATTTTTTAATTCACTTAATTATTTCTTTCACTTTCATTGTGATAAGGAGCCCTATATCAAATGTAAGCAGTATTATTATTATTGTTTACTCTGGATTTAATGATTATTCTTCTACACATGTACTTTATTGCTAAAAGTGTATGATTGTTTTAAAAATTGGATGAATTGCTCCATTGCCTATTCAAAGCTTGCAGTACAATTACAATATACAGTAGTGAAATGAAGCAATATAGTTACACAATTTAAATCATGGGATGTCTATATGATTTCTTACGGGTTACGTTTCCGGAACAGAAACACAAAAATATTGCTTATACGGCCTGCAGATGTTTCTCATATCCAGCATCTGGCCCTCAGCAGCTAAAAGGTTGTAGGCTGACGCTCTAACATAGTGTTGGAGTGTGCTGCATTGTTGAAGGTGCCAACTTTTGGATGAGTCTTTAAACCGAGGCCCTGTCTGGCGTTCAGATGCATGTTAAAGATCCCGTAGCACTAGATTCTTCTAGTGTCCTGACCAACGATTCCCCAGACAAAATTAATCTTTCACTTCATAGCTGATTGTGAGACATGGCTGCTTGAAACTTCTATGTTTGGCTACAAATATACAGACTGTACACTTCACAGTAAATTCCTGTGAATTCACTCAGAAGGTAGTGAATTTATGGAATTCTCTTCCCCAAAAGGCTGTAGATGCTCAGTCCTTGAACATATTCAAGACTGAAATTGATAGATTTCTTATGGATAAAGTGGGATAAGGGATATGGGGATAAGGCGGGTAGGTGGAGTTAGAATAGATCAGCCATGATCTTATTGAATGGCGGGGCAGGCTCAAGGGGCCAAATGGCCTACTCCTGCTCCTTATTCTTATGTTCTAAGAGCTTTGAGACAGTTTGACAACCCAATAAGGGCTACATCAAATCCTAAAATCAGAGAATCCTACAGCACAGAAGGAGGTCATTCTGCCCATCGTGCTAGTGCTGGCTGTTTGAAAGAGCTATCCAATTAGTTCCACTCCCGTGCTCTTTCCCTGCTCTAAATTGCAAGGATTATTATCATTACCCCACAAATCTGCACTTCAGTTGTTATGCTTTGTGGATTGGAGGTGTATTGGCTGCAGCCACGATATTTCGAAACCACCTTTCATAGAGTAGGGGTGGATCTCTCCCACTCACTCACACACAGACAATAATAGAATTAATAATAACACACACAAATATATATATTAATTGTCTTGACGGCATTTATTGAGGGTGTGATAATTACCACATGATGATTGAGCCAAAAAATGGAACAAGTCCCACTTTTAACCTCAAATGAATTATTTGCAAAATTCATTCAACGTGTTAGGTCCAAACACAAATAGTCCGGACTCAGCACAATGGTAGATTCCGAGAGAATCCTCACTCTTAAAGCTGCTTTTGTGCTGACCATTGGCATTTCAGTGCAGCAGAGCAGCAAACAAGCTGAATTAAGTCAGTTTCCTCTGCAACTTGAATCAAAACCTGCCTCCGGGATGCAAATAAAAATAGACTTCATTGGAGCCAAAACAAGGATTTTACTTTAAATCACTTTACAGTATATTCTGCGAAGCGCTTTGAAACGTCTCAACTATGTGATATAGGCACTATATCAAATGCAAGGATTACTATTATTATTAATGGGAACAAATGCAGAAAGAGCTCTCTGATTGAGTATGGAGTGTGTGAGCAATAGTGGAGTGAATAGCCAACCTGTGTGAAATTTGCGACATTTCTTAAAGCATTCCTAGTGGCAATTATCATGACAATTGTGATAACCATCACAAGGAATGTATTATGAAAGGGTGCAAATGTCAATCCAAAAGTATGTTAATGATTAATTTACAGTGTTTTCTTTTAAAATAGGGTGATTGATGTGACGTTAAAACCTGCTTGATAAACAATCCCCAATCTGAAGACAATTGTTCAGTTCATTACATTCTGTTATCATTAATAATTCTTTAAAAGAATGCTTACAATTTTCATTTTCGAGGAAGCTTTTCTGTCAGGAGGCTAATGCATCAATTGCTTCATTGATTTCATCTGCTGTTGTGCCTTTCAATTACCCTGGACTGTATGGAAGTTGTCATGCTTGAGAACTGAACTCTATGAAAGTTCCTGGTGCTCTAATCATGTCTCAAATATAGTACAGCTTTATAGTAATTTTTTTTATTGTAAAGTGTAGTAACTGTGTAATTTGTAGGTGAACCACAGTAAATGTGAGGGTTAAAAGCAAAACAAATTCTAGATACAAAATTCCCTCCCATCTACCTCCCCACCTTGAATACCTTTCTTTTCCAAAGACCATCACCAGCTCAAGTGACCATCCAACCCTATGAAGCACTTTGAGACATGCTCTCAACATGAAATGAGCTATATAACTGTAAGTGGTATTGTATATCTTTCCAACCATATTTTTGGTCACCTTTCCTCCACCCCACTTTTCTTGGGATCCCCCACCCCCAAAACTAGCTCGGATTTGCTAGTTTTAGAGATACAGTAGTCCCTCCCAAACTACTTAAAAGACTCTGGATTTGTATTAGGTTAAATTGGATTGGTGATAAGTAAGTTATTTTACAACAGCAAGAATGTATATGTAAAGCCCTTTGGAACCCTGTAAAGTTAGATGTTGTACTGCTGTTGTGTTAATAATAATAATAATAATAATCCTTGCATTTGATATAGCGCTTTCCACATCTTATCAACGTCCCAAAGCGCTTCACAGAATATACTGTAAAGTGAATTGACTGAATATATTTGTGGGTGAATTGCGGCAGCCAATTGTGCACAGCAGTGTCCCACACACAGTCGTGGATTGAAATGACCAATTTTATTATTGTGGTTTTTTTGGAGGGATTATTATTAGGCGTGTGGAGTAAGGAAACTTGCCCAAGGTTTCGCCCTGACCTGCCTGGATTCGAACACAGGTCTCCCGAGCTTGGTCTCCCCAGCTTGCAAGACAAGTACTCTAACCACTGAGCCACAGGAGCTCCAAGTACTACACAAGTAATATACTACTTGTGTAGTATATTAACTACACAAGTGTTCTTGTGTAGTTAATATAATAATAATAATAACCCTTGCATTTGATATAGCATTTTATCACATCTTCAAGACATCTCAAAGCACTTAACAAAATATACTGCAAAGTTAATTGACTCTATATTTTGTGGGTGAAACGCCAGTTGCGCAAGGCGGGTCTCTTGCCTGCAAGGTGAGTGCTGGAACTGCAATAACTAAGAGTTTGTATGCTGCCTTTTCCACACCTTCTGGTGTCCATGCTTCGATACTCATTTCTCCCATAAATAAACAGAATACATACATCCGACACAAGTCGGCAGCAATTATCATCTCTTAGTGCTTCTTGAACCGTGGTTAGCATATTTTTCTGAAAATGGCCTTGTGAGTGGCTACTGCCATCAGATCATAGAATCATAGAATTTTTTCACACAAAACGAAGCCATTCGGCCCATCGAGTCTGTGCTGGCTCTTTAAAAGAGCTATTCAAAGTCAATCCCACTCCCTGGCTCTCTCTCCATAACCCCGCAAACCCGTCCTCTCCAAATAAGCATCCACGTCTCTTTTAAAAGTTGTTATCGAATCGGTCTCCTCCACTCTTTCAGGTAATGCATTCCAGATTCGAACAACTCGCTGCATGAAGAAATTTCTCCTCACCTCCCCTCTGCTTCTTTTAGAAACCATTTTAAATCTGTGACCTTGAGTCACTGACACACCCACAAGTGGAAACACTTTTTCCCTGTTTACCCCATCGAATCCCTCATGATTTTGAAAACCTCTTTTAGGTCTCCTCAACCTTCTCTATTCCAATGAGAATAATCCTAGTCTCTCTCGCCTTTCCTCATAACTGAAGTCCCTCATTCCTGGTACCATCCTGGTAAATCTCCTCTGCACCCTTTCCAATGCCTTAACATCTTTCCTAAGGCTTTGAGACTTTGAGAATACCATTGAAATAACACAAATTTCATATGTTAACATTTTGGAACTGATATTATACACCACCATCGCTCAGTCCCTTTAATCAAGCACTGCTTGGCTTCTGGAATTTCAACCCAAAGTTTTGTTTCCCCCCATCAAGGGTGTGACTTCAATTCAGCAGTGCATTGACAAGTATAGCACATATCGGCTAAAATGAGAGGCTGCATGTAGTGTAGAAGGATGTTGAGCAACTGTCTAGCATTGAGATGTTTCATCCACATGAAAACTATAAACTCAGCAAAAAAACAACACTGTGCTTATTATGTCATCCTTAATCATTTCCTTGACAGACTTCTTTCTCATTTATTACTCTTGAATCTTGTACTACATATGGTTGTACTCCTGACATGTAAGTTGCTATATAAATGCAAGTTGTTGTTATTGTTGTAAATGCAATTTGTTGTTGTTTGTATTACATGGAGTAAGTTCTATCACTGGGACCCATTCAATGTGTTGCTGATACTGATGTGAAGGTTGCATTTGTTGCTGAATGATACAGCATACAAGTTATTCAGCCTTAATATAGTCAGTAAACTGCTCTCAGTTCAATTGCATTCACTGAAAGGAACATTTGTTACAGATCCATCACTAACAAGTGCAGATTTTAGAATAAATAATAATAATCCTTGCATTTGCTATAGCTCCTTAACATCCCATCAAAATGTCTCAAAGCACTTCACAGGATTTACTGTGAAATGCCATTACTATATATGTACTTGTAGACAAAATCAACAGCTAATTTGTGCACAGACACATCCCACAAGACAGCCATGATTAATCAACGACCAGCTTTCATCTGCCGGATTTTGGGCCAGGATACCGGGAAAACCTCGCTTCCCATTTTCAAATAGTGTTATGGGATCTTTAATGTCTATTTGAGGAGGTAGACGGTGCCTCAGTTGTAACATCTCATCCAAAGAGCAACACCTCTTACAATGCAATGATCCCCCAGTATCAGTGTCAGTATGCGCTCAAAGCCTTGATGTGGTGCTTGAACCTAAAACCTACTAAATTCTTATAATTTAGTGATATGTTGGCTTGTCCAATCTGCTCTTAATGTATGTTCATTTAGAACATCTAAGCACAGCTTTTTAAATATTGCTTGACTGTAATATTGCAAACATATGATTACTGTCATCAAATTTAAAATGTTTATTACTGACTGAAGGGGACGTGTCTACGATTCAAAGCTGCCATATCTGGAACCCTGTGATGAACAGACTTGGTTGCCAAATGTTGTGAAAAACGATGCCACTGTAATTGGAAGAGATCTTGCTAAAGACATTTCAGTTATTCTACATGTTGGCAGTTAGCATATTTCAAAAAGGTTATAGGACAGGATAAACAAAAATGGATTCTTCATCCCCTTTCTCTCTCCCCTTCCCATTAAAGCTTTGAACTACAATCCCTGTTTTTTTTTATGAAGAATCATTTTTGCAGTGAATTTACTGAAGATTAGAACTGCCCTAATTTAGTTTAACTGGAATGCTGTATCACACTGCTTGCGCTTTTAGGCGCAAAAAAAATGCAGAATTTATAGCTCAGAATGTAAAAATAGTATAGAAAATTTTGCAAAAGCCCATCGGGCCCTATTGCATTGTGAAATATGCAAATATTCAGCGGCTTGGGACGTCCTCCCGACATGAAAGGCGCTCTATAAATGTAATTTTGTTATTTATTGTTGTTGAAATGCTGGCCTGTGCCTAGGGTCTATATGTGGAGAGATTCTGGCCTCCACTTCAACAGGACAAGGCTCGGCAACTTGTTGGATTCATATTCTCATTATAGTTTGTCTTTTACTTGTTTGTGCAGCCTGGAAATAAATAAAGTTGTTTAAAAGAGTGGATTGACTTTTTTAGTGTATTATTGGCACGCTAGCATATACATTGAGTGTGGTAGAGGGTTTCCTCCAACAGCTGTGCCGATGGCACATACACTTTCTCCAGCTGTAATGCACGTACTATGACCGACACCATTGAGTTGGTGGCTGCAGAGTCAACCCCTTGTAACATAGGTTTGGTCACTTTCTCCCAAACACATCAAGGCAAATGACCCATCACACCATAGCCACAGAAGTCAGGTGGTCACAGAATAATTCTTAGGCTACTGCAACTTAATCGAGAAAAGTTTGGACAAAGCCCAAACATCCACAGCTTCATGGATGATCACACATTTTCTTTGCATTCTCAGTTTGACCACTTATTCTCTGGTGAGGATTGCAACATAAAAAGAATTGAGCAATTCAGACCCACTTTGAATTGGGTTAGCCAAGAGCCAATAGAGGTTCTACAAATAAGCTTCCCAGGGCTGGAGGGAAATCAGTCATGGTTCCCATTCAAGATCGCATTGTCATGTATGTTGTTGGGTGAGGATGGAAATAGCTTTAGTTGTGATTGCCCCCCACATATCACACATGTTTATGTTAACATCAATTTGTGTTCAGTATTCTCAATCCCAGGTAGCAAGCCCATATGGGACAAATTGGGTTGATCCATGCCCATATGGGCCCCACATGGGCTTGCTACCTGGGATGCGGTACGCAGTGCAACATAGTTCACACAAAAAGCCTGAAGCGTCCATTTGTATTGTTCCTCATCTTGCCATTAACAGGCGTCAAAAATTTATCAGTATCTAAGATGACACTGTATTTTGGGAAGCGCTTTAACATATCTCAGTGACTTCATAAGGTGCTTTAATCAAATACAAGGATGAATATTATTATTATTTCTATCGAAGGCAGAACATTTATTTTTGGAATATTTAGTTGGTGGAACTTGTGGGAAATGTTGTTAAGCTCATGTTTAAAGATGTGCCTTTTCATTTCCTCTGGTGTAGGTGTGGGGAAGTGCAGTACTGTATAAGAAAAGGACAGTGATTTTCCATCCAAACACGAAGCAAGATTCTGAAAGCAGAAGTGCTGGGGTTCACAAGTTCAATCCTGAGAATCAAACTGAATTGTCTGTTGGCAGATGGAACCAGAAGGTTTTCAACAAAATGGTTGAGTGTAACCACCTAAACCAATCATTTCCTGGGAGTCTCAGGGCTCACAAGTAAAATGGAGAAGTTATAACTACATTCTGGAAGTAAAAGGAAAAATTGCCCTGATGTCCAGGATGAGCCATCCCACTTGCATTGAGCAAACCAACAATAAAACATTATATGTTGGCTCTTCTGACTTTTATTTCTTCGTCTATTCATAAATAGAGGAATCCTTTGATGCCGGCTACATTGACAGATTCTGATTTATGATCACATAAAAGTCGAGGATACAGAGCTGGGGTCTCATATGCAAGAGCTTTTCAACTGAAGAGAACGAAGCTTTCCCCTCCCTTCCCCTCCCTGGCGGCATCTCAAAAAAAGATGTCTGGGAAACATCCAACACTGCTTCACCCAGTTGACGCTGTCTATGTTCTGAGATTTTATTTATATGCTAAATGTCGCAGATCTAATGGAGACTATTTCGGTCTCCGCTCCAGGATGCTACCCTGAGTGGCGCTATATAACTGCAACTTGTTGTTGTGGTTGTTGTAGTAGTAGTTGTCATTGTCTTGTGTGATCTGGCTTATCGAAATGAAGCACCCTAAGGCACACCAATATCCTTAGCATTTTGTACAGGAACATAAGGCTCGAAAGTTCATACAATTCTCCATCAACAAAATACAGTAATAATAATAATCCTTACATTTGATATAGCGCTTTTTACGCCTTCTAGACATCTCAAAGGTTTCACAGAATATACTGTAAATTTAATTGACTGTATAGTTGTAGGTGAAACACTGCAGCCAATTGCACACAGCAGTGTCCCACAAACAGTTGTGAATTGAAATGGCCAATTTATTACAGTTTTTTTCTTGAAGGATTATTATTAGGCGTGTGGAGTAGGAAACTTGCCCAAAAATTCGACCTGCCTGTCTGGAATTGAACCCAGGTCTCTCGCTTACAAGGCGAGTTCTCTAACCACTGAGCTACAGGATATACAAAATTAAAAACCTATGAACTGTGATTTTGTCAGTCAAGTAAAGTAATCTGCAACGTGAATTAAAATAATAAAATCGATAATTGTGCAGATAAGACTTTTTTAAATATAGATAATTGGTTTGAAACAGAGCTCAAAACATACTTATGGGACGATATAGATCAATTCTAAACATTTATAACTTATTACGTTTTTTAAAAGTTTCAGTGAGAACTAATTATGGTTTGGAATCTAATTTACCCTTGAAGGCTCTGGAAGCATCAAAAAAAGATTAACTGGGCCTTTTGAGGTTTGCTAATGATTAACGTTAGCTGGTATAATAAGATATACCTGTACTATGTGGAGCTACAGGATTTTCAACCAAATTATTACAAAATACTATGTTTTTATCTGATTTGGCCTGCTTCCCGGTTTACTTTTGTTCCCACAGAAAATATACAGTAATTAGATTTTTTGCTAACCTGTGGTATGGCTGCATAGAGTACAAAGTTGTTAATATAAAAATGCACCTCACTGAAACTCTGAAAGCACACAACAGAAAAAATATTCATATGCATTCAAATATGGTAACTAATTGCCAATTAAGTCATCAGGCATGTTATATTATTAATCCAAAAATATTAAAAGGATAATTAAAGAGACAAATTAACAGTAATATGAAAGTAGCAGAATTGGGGGGGGGGAAACCTTTAAGACATATTTCACAAAAACACATTCCAAATTCCCTAAGGATGTTTTTGGCATTAAATTATTCATGTTAATTCATGGTCCTCCCTTTTGATTTTACCTGAAGTACTGTACTTGGGGTTTCAAAGGTCTTGCAAAATTACTTCCATTTAGCCAGCATTTGCCTCCTACTCCGGCAACGCACAAGTGCAATGGTGGGAACAGGCATACATCACTAAACACTTGGAGAAGAAATAAAATGATCGAACAACTACACACAGTCAAAAGTGCTTTTGGTAGCACTTGTGTATGATAAGTAGTTGTTAACAGGAATTTGCAAAGGATATGTTTCTGTCAGCCGAGTGTCTGACACATGCAGAAACCCATTACCATGCTCAAGAGTATCCAAATCCAAACTAAGAATTCCATGCATCCCACCTACACATGGAAATCCTAGAAATAGATTGTGGAATGGAATGTGCACTCTCTCCCTGGAGGGATGCATCCTGCTTACCTAATTTCAGAAAGTATCAGACTCAAGTTGACAAGAGCGAAGGCTTGGGGACACCAGAGTGTGTGTTAGGGTCTAACCGGCTGAAACCGCATAGTAAGGAGTGAGTGGAAACTCACATAGAGTATAATTATCGTCAAGGATTGGTTGACCCATATAGCCTATTTTCATGCTGTTTGTTAGAGGAGTTTACAAGTTTAATAGTTTATTCATTTCATATTATTAAAAATAATAATTCACTAAGTAAAATAAGCACCTAAATAAATCGTAGGTTGGCAAACAAACTACATTTCCAATAATTTGCTGAAATAATTATCTGTCAGGTATGCAAAACCACAACTATTAGCAAATAAGACAAGGATGAATTATACATAATGGGTTTGTTTAGGTGAACAGAAAAATGGGATTCAGCCCTTGCCAGCAATAAGGTACACAAGCAGCCTGGATCTGACCTTCCCTCTTCAGGCCCTCTGCTTTTGAAATGGTTGCTTTGATCTGTGTGTTTGATATACTTAAACTGGGAATGCTTCACCAGATTAATCATTTACATGAAATAACTAATAAAGCTCAATGTGCTCCTAGTTTAGCAACAACAGTAGAATACACTTACAGTAACACCAACATTAAAAGTTTGCTATATTTTACAGAGTGAAGAACTATTTAATGTGTTTTCCCTGCATCTGAAGCAAGTGAACATGAATTTCTCTGATGATTACACTGTGGATCCCATTTACTGGCATTTGAGGCAAACATTTTCGGGCATTGGCGGTGACCAGATGACCTGGAGGTCGGACTATTTTAACGTGGGAACTGTCCAAACATGTTAGAGAAAACCTCTACTAGATTCATTTCTCGCCTTGACAACCATAAACCCTTTGCCAAAAAAAGAACTAATTCAGTACGCAGAACGTACCAGAAATAATAAATATACTACTGCCATGCCTCTTAACTTCATGAAAATCCCATTATGCATCCTACAATGAGAGAAACAGAATTATAACAATTCTTAAATTCATTCTTAATTTGGATGGAATTTTTGATCATATGTACTTCTCAGAATAACAGCACTTAATTCGTTACTCCTGTATAACTCTTCTTAATATCAAATGTGTTTCTTCTAAAGGCCACTTTTCTTAAATTCAAAAAAGCCAAGGGGAGACACATATACTATGACGTAAAGTAGCAATATGACCAGTTATAATTAGCATATGAAAGATCCTGCTCCTGGAGTCAACTGCAGATAGTTAATGGTACTTGAATCCAATCAGGATAAGCAGCCCTGAAACCACTGGTAGGGAAGTGGACCACGTTTCCTCTGTGTAAGATCAACATTAATGATATCCTTAACTGAATTTCCCCCCTCCTCACACTTCTGCATGGGCCCTGCTCATGTTTGGTGCATTTCTATAGGTATTGTCTGACTACAGCAACTCATCCCAATGGCAACTCTACAAACAGAAGTGGCTGCTAATCACAGAAAGTGACCATCACATTTGGATCCTAACCACTTACATGGTTTCCAGCAGAAATCACTGGATAAAACTAGAAAACAGGTACCGTGGATTAATTTTCCATCACTCTAACTGAAGAGCACTGGGACCCATTCGACCTCCATTACTGTAATAAATAGTGTAATAAATGTAAACAAACCTGTAATAAATTTCAAACCACGACTGTTTGTGGGACAGTTGTCTGCCGATTTTCGCCCACAAATATACAGTCAATTCACTTTGCAGTATATTCTGTGAAACGCTTTGAGTACTCTAGAAGACGTGAAAAGCGCTAAATCAAATGCAAGAATTATTATTATTACTGAAATCAGAAATCTCAATACAAGTTGGAAAATTTAACCTATGACCTACAGGGCTGAATGGTTCAGTCTCACAATGGACATTGGCTTTATCAACTGAACCATGGGAGGAGTTGAAGATCCTTAACTTAATCACCAGATATACTTTTACAAACAATAAACATTCAAGACTTTCAGTCTCACTTTAATAGAATTGTTTTCAACTTCAGAGAGAAATCTTGAATGTTCCTGGATGGAAACAGGCATTGAAGGATAAATTGAAACAATTATCCAAAACTTTGGAGTGGAACAAGATTTGTAGCTTGGTGGGTGGTCTTTGTAAAGTATGTTGAAGCAGAACCACAGGCTGTTTCGGAGAACAAAACAATCACATTGTCTCACAGATGGTGGTAAGTGCTGAATATTATTTGGAAACAGAAACTTGCGATTTATCGCTGGCAAAACCAATCAGGTGCAGCACGCTAATTATTGCCATTAATGAACTGAGCAGAAGATGCTGACACTGAGGTATTGTGCCAGCAAATTGACAACTCTTAACTAGGCATAGCTCTAATTCAAGTCAAGGATAGCAAAGTCTGCGCAACACAGATAATGGGCTCAAATGTGTATAAATGGACTTGTTTAACCGGTTTCAAATAATGTTGTAGATGGATCAGTACCACCCAAATTTATGCTCTCCCAGAGAGATTATTATTTCTCTTTTTGTATTCACCCTATCTCAAGCCATTTTATGTCACCTCATCAAAGTGTTTACTCAATGTGTACAACCACAGGATTTGTTAAATTACGGTTGATCTTGAACTCAGCAAATAGGAAAGCCTGCTACTCCAGTGGAGATAACTTTTTGTCTTATAATGTGTTATTACTGTGTTCAATCAAATCATGAAAGGGTATGGGAAAAGAGATGAAACGTAGAATTAGTAGACTAAATGACGATTTTAAACATGGAAGTAGCAATGGCACAGACTTGATACAATGAATGGTCTCCTTTTGTGTTGAAGGTTTTCTATGAGGTGATATTTGGAGCATTTTGTACATGTTCTTTATAATAATGAGCTCAACGCAATGAAATATAAATTTACATTTATATAGTGCCTTTCACTTCGAGAGGATGTCCTAAGGTGCAGTGATAGAGGACAAAGTAATCCCCACTCTAAATCTCAGATTTAGACCTGAATTAAATACCATAATCAAGCATCGCTTTCACTTACCAGAGGGGGAAACTGATTGAATAAAGTAATTGCAAATCTACCTTGAAAATTGCAGATTGGACACCAGATGAGTGGTCCAATAGAAGATGGCCTGGGATAGATGGCTGGAGACCTTGAGATTCAGGGCAGAGACACCGCAGATTGGCAGGTCAGTGGGGCCTGACAATAATAATAATAATACTAATAATAATAGTAAGAATAATAATAATCCTTGCATTTGATATAGTGCTTTTCACGTCTTCTAGACATCTCAAAGCGCGTCACAGAATATACTGTAAAGTAAATGGACTGTATATAATATAATCCATATATAATAATGTATATAATGTATATAATAATAATCCGTACAAGAAAACACAATAATAAAATTGGTCATTTCAATCCATGACTGTTTGTGGGACACTGCTGTGCGCAATTGGCTGCCGCGATTCGCCCACAATTATACAGTCAATTCACTTTACAGTATACTCTGTGAAGTGCTTTGGGACGTCGATAAGATGTGAAAAGCGCTATATCAAATGCAAGGATTATTATAATATTATTATTATATATATGTCGGCGAAACCCAACAGCCAATTGCGCACAGCAGTGTCCCACAAACCATCGTGGATTCAAATGACCAATTTATTATAGTTTCTTTTGGAGGAATTATTATTAAGAAACAGGAAGAAAGTTGGACTATTTCATAACACATGCATTCTGATCACGAGTCATGGGTCATGAAAAAGTACTGATGTTTTCATTATGTTTATTTGTTGTATCTATTTACATAGAATTAAGTAGACTGTTACAGCACAGTAAAAGAGCATTTGGCCAACTGGTAAATACCAATGTTCATTATGAGCCTCAACCTCTCCTGATTCCCCTCTCCCAAAATGCTCTATTCCCTTCTTTCTCATGCAATTGCGACATTAGTGTATGTAAAATACAACATGGTGTATTTGACATATTTGTATTTGTATTTAACATAGTTCACAGCTGGTTGTACTCAAAATACTTTGCGTGCGTTTCACCCACAAAAGACACAGCCAATCCACTTTACAATATATTCTATGAAGCACTTTGAGATGTTTCAATGACTTGATCAGACAATACATATATCAAATGCAAAGATTATTAGTAGTATTATTATTATTTTCTGGGCACAAATTGGTTGCCACGATCACCTACAAATACACATTCAATACACTTCACAGTAAATCTTATAAAGCACTTGAAGCATTTTGAGACGTGATAAGGTACTACTGTATGTCAAATGCAAGACTTATTATTAGTGTTTAAATAACTTGTTATTTCAATAAGAGCTCCAACGATGAGTAGATAAATATATATGGTACAAGCATTGCTCAGCTAGACCCAGAGTACTCTCACTCCTGGGTCAGAGGCTATGAAATCAAAGCTCCAAGTGGTGACATTGAGTTCATAGTCTGGCTTGAGGCTGACACTTAATTGCAATTCTGCGGAATCGTTACATGTCCTTCTGATGAGACGTTAAATTGAAGTCCCTTCTGTCTGTTCAGGTGGATGTTAAACATCTCACATCATTGTTTGCAAAGAAAAGTGCTTCGAGACATTCTCCCATCATCAAAGGAGCCTATATAAATGTAAATTGTATTGTATTGTAAAAGAGCGACCAGGTCCCCAGATCAATTGTTAATTCATCTCATGATGGATCTTGCTGAAAAGAAAATAACTGCCTGGAAAACCTTCTAAACATTGTTTGGTTAGACTGGGGGAAATGGGGGTACTTCTAGATTTAACCTGTTAAACACACATACCTTGCCACAAGTTTCCCATTGCTTGTTCAGCCTGGTGAAAGGCTTTGCTGTATATATTTTGAAATGACAATGTACTACAAAAATGCAAGTTCTCTCCCTAACTGTGGAACAAAGAATAAGCTGATTTATTGGACTCATAAAATGTAGTTCTAATATATGCATAAAGCTACAGATAAGGTGGTTGTATATCTCAGCCACACTGCTGCATTGAGCAGCCAACTAGAGCCAGACACTTACTCACATAACTGCAATCTATGCTCTATCAGGGATAATACAACAACAACAACAACCACAAAACTACACTTGTATAGCGCCTTTCACATCAGGAGGACATCCCAAGGTGCTGGACAGTCAATGTTTCAAACCCGAGCTGGGGTTGGGATCGGGGAAGATGGAGGGAAAGGAGGGAATTTGTTGTGACCGATGGGACCGTCGAAGAGGAGGGTTTTGAGGTGGAACTTGAAGGAGGCTTGGGAGGGGGCGAAGCAGAGGGATTGCAGGATTGAATTCTCGAGGTTAGGAGCAGAGTGGCTGAATGCTCGCTTGCTGATGGTGAGGCAGGTGAGTAGGCTGGAGCATGCTGAGCAGAGGGGCCGGCGGGCAGGCTGCTAGGGGGTTAGCAGGTCGCAGATGTAGGATGAGGCATAAAAATGAGGACTTTGAAGGCAAGGACCAGGATCTTGAATTGATACTTAAAGCGAAGTCGCACAGGCAAGAAACCAGAGTTAATGCCTTTAGAAGATAATTTTTTTAAATCAGCCAATTTGACTCCAATCGCTGATCGCCATCCTCAAGAGTCTCTCCAAACTACTGAGAGCTGCACATGTGTGTTTGTCTGGAATAAATTTTTTATTATCTGTGAGGAGAGAAGCTTCCTGCTAATATAAACCCAGAGAGTTTAGTTGTAGGCTGGTAAGAGCCCATGGTTGGAAAGAATGGAGATGATTGGAAGAGGGATAGAAGAAGGAATAAAAGTAAACTACAAATTGTCTTCCAACAATTGTTAAGTTATTCACCTTTTTGAATGCTAGCCATATTAATAATAATAATAATCCTTGCATTTGGTAAAGTGAATTGACTGTATATTTGTGGGCGAAACGCGGCAGCCAGTTGCACATAGCACAGTGTCCCCACAAACAGCCGCAAATATCTGAAAGACTTTATGTGAGATATATGGACATGTCAAAGATCCCATGACATTACTCGAAAAGACAAGGGAGTTTCCCCCAGAGTACTGGCCGACAATCCATCAGATAAAATTGGTCATTTACTTCATGGCCATTTGTTGGACATTCCTGTGTGCAAATTGACTATCACATGTGCTTATTATACAGAAGATATTATATCCTGTAAAGTGCTTTGAGACATCTTGACCACATTGATAGTTTTGATAGTTATATTGATAGTTTTATCAATGTTAATTTTGTTTGTATTGCATAAGGCTCTATATCAAACGCAAGGTACATTATTATTAACAAAAAGAAGAGTCTGTTGCTTGAGAAATAAGATCAGTCAAAGTAAAGCTCTCTTTTCTTTCAAGAGACTTACAATAGCATCTCAATCTCATGTCAGAGATAACATTATTATTCACAGCAGAAGCAAATAGAGAGAGAGAGAAAGAGAGCCTTCAGGGCATTTGGGTGTTCAGCCCGAAACTAGAGTATCACCTTCACATCAGCTGATCAACAAGGATTAACTTTTGTAATGACATCATCACTTTAGCAGCCTTACAGGCTTGACTTTTGAATCATTAGTTTAGCTTGTTTAATTTTTTTTCAAAATGTTGTCTCTCCCGAGAATATAGTTCTCCTCCTTCCTGCTTAAGGCTTTATTTCTGCCACATTAAAGCTTTTGAGCAGAATGATAGAATGCACCGAATATTGTAAGAGTTGTCTCAAAGATGTGTAAGTTACCAAGTGAAAAAAAGATATCTCAAGGACCAAGACAAGAGGATATGTGAAGGGTCATTCTAGATCAGGAACCAAAATATATTTCTTTAGACAGAGGATAATTCATTAGAGGAATGCGGTACCAGGGAGATTGGTTGAAGCCAGGACATTGAACTCATTGAAGAAATAGCTTGACATTGTAATAGGAAGCTGGAAGGTTTAGTATACTGGATGGCTGACACCAAGTGGACTGAAAGACCTTCTTCTGGCTCAGTTTGTTAATACATTCGTCTCCGAGTCAGTAGGTGGTGGGTTCAAACCCCACATCAGGACTTTGAACTCATAGCTAGGCTGACACTCAAGCAAAGTGCTGGGCAAGTACCAAGGTTTCCCATAACTTTAACAAGATGCCATATAAATGCAATTTGTTGTAGTTGTTTCATAATTGGAAATACCGTCCATCGGTTGAGAGATTAAACTGAGCGTGCCTGTTCAGAATTGGCATTAAAAATCCCATGACAATGTTTGAAAAGAGAAGAGATTTTGCCTGGTATGCTAGACAACAATTCCCCCCCGATTAAATTCGGTCATTCACTTTGTATTCTATTTATTTCTGGGACATTGCTCTATGGAGATTGGCTGCCACATTTATCCATAAATACACTTTACAATATAAAGTGAAGCACTTTGTAAAGCACCTTGAGAAGTTTTGTCGATGTGACTATACCAAATGCAAGGAGTGTAATTATTGTTAATTATCAAAACATCTTTTGTGCTCTGAGAGATTGGTCCTCCCGACGTGAAAGGCGCTTTATAAATGTAATTTTGTTGTTGTTGTTTTGGCTGGTCTTTTTCCCCACAATACTGAAACCAGCAGTCTATCGAGGGGTTCCTGAGAGTCAGCTATTACATAAACTCTGTTACTGTCAGTATCCTCTGCTAATAATTCTGAATTACTAATAAGTAAATTCCATTTTGAATTCTAGCTTTTTACACCACTCAGCACCCTGCACCCACCCCCATTCCATCGTCAAACATGGCCCTGCGGTTTTAAACGGTGTAGTTGATAGAGATAGCCCACACAGTGCAGACTTACAAATTAAGGTTTGACAGTGATGTGAAACACGCATTTGTTGTTCCTCTTTTGATTCTTGAAATAAAACACAGACTGCCAGAAAAAGATGCTGAGGTGAAAATGTGGTAAGTGATGTGTTCATCATATTGTGGAACGTTTTACTCTTGCTAATGTCCAATTAGTTGGCCAGCTGGAATGAACCCCTCCCCACAATTTAGTACAAAAGATCGCACCCCAATCTGTTTGCTCCCGGGGAATAGTGGGGCACCGGCAAGAGTAGAATGTCCCACCATGTACTAACCATTACATGGCATATGGTATTTTTACTCCAACATCTTTTGATACTCACAAGATGTCAAGATTGCTTTGGATTAAGAAGGACCTTCAACTAATCCAATCTCATGCTTTCACAATTCCCAACCTCCGTCCCCTCCATTGCAGCATCAAGCTGCTTTTAAATGAATTTAGTCTCATTCTCCCCTCCTGACAACCCATTCTAGTTGTTATTTACCCCCTGAGTAAATCTTCACTTCTGATTAAGAGTCATGGACCCGAAACGTTGACTGTTTCACCCAAAACTGTTTCCTTTCTCCATAGATGCTGCCTGACCTGCTGAGTGTTCCCAGCGATTTATGTTTTTTTCAGATTTCCTGCATCTGTAGTATTTTGTGTTTTTGAGTAAATCTGTGTATGTTATTTTAAGAATTAATAATGGAACCCCAAATACTTGAGAATTTCAGATCATTGCTACACATTGTAATCTGCTGAAAACGATAAATGTGCATAACTACAACAACAAATTGCATTTATATAGGATCTTTCACATCAGGAGAATGTCATACTTCACTGGACAGTTGACAGTTTGCATATGTAGGGAGTCGGATTTGATAGAGTTGGGGGCCAAGGTGTGTGGGAGCACGGGATAGATGACCAAAGCTGCATTCAAAGAGAAGGTTTTAAAACCAACTTTGAAGGCGGCAAAGGAAAGGGCGAGGCGAAGGGTCTCTGGGATGGAGTTCCATAATGAGAGCAGATAAGATGAAAGCCCAATCACCATTGGTAGGTGGGGCAGGGATATGAAGCAGACAGTGTTAGCCAAGTGGAAGGAGAGTTAACGTTTCAGAAGGTCACAAAGATATGGTAAGTCCAAAAAAAGGTGGCTTTTTGATAGAAGGCCAATAGTAATAATAATAAATAATGTTAATCCTTGCATTTGACATAGGACCTTTTGGGAAGAAGTCTCAAAGCGCTTCACAAGATTCATTGTAAAGTGTAGTGAGGTGAGTATGTATTCTGCAGAGGAGTGCTGCAACTAATTTGCACACGGCAATGTCCTATAGACAGCTATGATGTTAGTGTACAATTTTATTTGGGGGATTGTTGGCCAGGACACTGGGGAAAAATCCCTTCTCTTTTCAAATACAGTAGTGTCAAGTTGGCTCCTCCAACTGCATTTAGCTATCAGCACATTGGCGCACCAGGCAGTCAACGTTTTTGCCGAAGCTGTTGAGGGAACCTATATTCTCTATTGACTTTGACTCAGTGAATTTCAGTTTGGATCTGCATTTGATTTCAATAGGTTCAGGTCACTTCAGGTTAAACTGATCCAAACTTCCACATTAAAGCTGGCTCAATCATCCTTAAAAGACACCATATGTCCATATGGATTATCTTGTGCACATAAATCAGCATTATTTCACAGTAGGAACAGAGTTATAGGATTTCTAATTCACAGGATATTTTGTTTCTCTGATAATGAGGCTGCTACATTTTTTATGAGGTTAAAACAATACTGTGGTAAAACATTGGAGATCTGAGAGAAAACAAAAAAGCATGTTGAAGGAAAATGCTAAGACTGAGTAAAACCTGCTTAACAAAAAGCAATGTACCTTAAGTGATAAAGATACATTCCCTTTTATTAAATGCATTTTACTCAGTGACTAAAATGACAATTGCATATCAACAAGGTAATCCATTTGCATAACATGATGTTTTCTGAGACCCTCAAAAGGCATTTGGGCTTATGGTCAACAGAAGATAATAGAATGCTTGCTATGCAATTACTTCTGGAGAAAATTATGCCAAATATCAAATGAAAGGCTGAATTAATTATAAGCAGACAGATCCCTTTTTGGCAGAATGTAATTTAGAATGTGCCAATTTAATTAATCCAATTGTGAGCTCTTGCTATATAATGGAATAAAGGTTTAGTTTCAAAGGACCTTAATCGTGTAGGAAAATAATTAGGGAACTTAATAGTTCAAAAGGGAATTGAATGAATATTTGAAGAAAAATAATGGGGTGTAAAAAATATGGCATTTCATAATAGGTTCAGTAACGACAAAAATTCTTGCATTTTGCACCCCAGTCAAACTTCACATAGGAAGAATGTCCCGAAGTGCTTCCCAAAACAGGATTTATTGTGAAGTGCAGTGACTTGTATTTGTAGGTGAATGTGCCAGCCAAATTGCTCAGAACAATGTCCCACGAACAGCCATGAAGTAAATGTTCAATTTTATTTGGAGGATTGTTGGCCAGGACACTAGGAGAAATTTATTTATCTTTGGATGCAAGGTCTTTCACCTCATGGATGTTTGTGGTACCTTGCTGGCTCAAACACTTGCATATTTGCTGACAAATAGTCATTACGTTTGACAACAATTTTCTGTGAAGTGTTTTCAATGTGATAAAAATCCTAAAACATTCAAATTCTCGTAAAATCAAAGAAAGTTTACAACATAGAAGAAGGTGATCCAGCCCATCTTGTTGGTATAGGTGAAATATAAGTGAGATATAATAGTGGTAATAATAATAATCCTTGCATTTGATATTGTGCCTCATCACGTCTTCGAGACATCTCAAAACGTTTCACAGATTATACTGTAAAGTGAATTAACTGTATATATTTGTGGGCGAAACAGGACAGCCAAATGCGCACAACAGTCACTAAATTCACAGCACACAATTGTGAATTTAGTGACCAATTTACTTTAAATTTATTTTTGAAGGAATTATTACCGATGGAAAAGCAATCCGCCATTCGACTAACAAACTAGGTTCCTACTTATTGCGAGGTAAACAGAGGCCTCTGGAATAAGGACACATGCACAACATTTCTCCCTGTCGGGTCTCTTGCTTGCAAGGCAGGTGCTCTAACCACTGAGCTACAGGACTCTACAATATAGACAACATAGACATATACCATTGATTGAGGCTAATCAAACCTCATCCACTAACTGTCATTAATTGCAGTATAGAATGTATGTTTATTCTCTTTCTCCATATAGAGACAGCCTCGCTCAGTTGGTAGCACACTGAATCCGTATTGGGACTTGGAACTCACAATCTAGGTTGACAATCCAATGGTGTGTTGGGGGCAGCGCTGCATTGTCAGAGTTGCTGTCCTTTGAATAAAGTGTTTAGTCAATATCGGGTGTACATATATTACACCACAGAGTTTTTGTATATATAACCAGTGTTGTTGGTGTTGTTGCTATGTCTGTGTCCTGGATAACCGCTTAGCAGTAACTGAGTGTAACTGTATATGGTTCATGAGGGCTGGTTTCTGAAGGTGATATGTGCTCACTTAACTTCTGCTTTAATAAAATACCTCATGTCTTATATGATCAGTCAAGAAGCCCTTCAATTAAAACTTAACCTGCAGATGTAGAAAGCATTTTTTTAAAAAAACATAAGGAGCTCTCCTGATGGCTCAGCGAGATTATCTGGTGTGTAGTTCAGACATGCAGAACTGCAAGATCTGAGATTTGAGTCCCAGGTTTCTGCTGAGCTAGCAGTTCTCAGCTGAAGAGGAGCAAGCATTGCAATTAACCTTATAACTACAGTGTCAAGGAATGGAAAATCAGCCAGAATTCCTAGGCTCAGTAATTCTGCCTGGTGTTACATGTAGAATATTTCCATACCATTTCAGAGAACACTGGAGGTTTGACAAAGGGTCTGATAGCACTTCACAGAATATACTGTAAAGTGGATTGAATGACCAATTTATTATTATTATTATTTTTACATTGATTGCCAATCGACAAACAACCAGGTTGCTACTTACTGCTAGGTAAACAGACTCACAAGGGGTAAGGAAACTTGCCTGACATTTTGCCCTGTCTGGGAATCAAACCCGGGCCCTCTCGCTTGCAAGGGAGTGCTCTAACTAATACGCTACAGTAAATTCATCAAAATCCAGTCTACCGTCCTTCCATGACAGCATCAAGCTGTTTTCTTAAATGAGTCTGTCTTTACCAGCATTGCAGTAGCTGTTAACAACTTGCAATTGAAGGTCTTCAGACAGTTTTGCTTTGTTTCTTGGAAACTAAAACTTTAAATAAATATTATTTTTATTTCCAGAAACTAGCCAACTAATTACCAGGTATACACAATCGGTTCCACAATTTGAAAAGTAAAAATAGGAGAGAAGAAGGGGAAATAAATGAATATCTGTCCTTTTTTTAAATGAATCATCACTAGTGTAAATCTGTAACGACTTAATACAAATCAGGGAGCAGAAAGGAAGTTAAATAAAATTCCAGTGTGGTCTTGGCTTACACAATGTTCTTAGAATTTCAGAGAAACTTTAAAACAAAATCGGTTCCAAAATACTGAGAAAACAATGAGAGTCTAGACTCCAGCTACTTAGATTCGCAATCTGAATCAGTTTATCGTTTTCATATTCAATATTTTCATATTGATATGTCATCCTGTAGTGGTCAAAGGTGTATCAAATATATGGTTTACTATTATTACTAGCAATGTTAGTTGCACCCCACTTAAAACAAAATTGGATCAGATCAGGTTCTTCAGAAGGCACTTCTCTCAAATGACTTTGCAGCACTCACTGCGTACAATATCATCAACTTGCTTTTATATAGTGCCCCTCGCACAGAAATAGCGTCCCAGAGTGCTTGGCAGAGTACAACCCCAAGCCAGGAGGTGGGGAGAGGTGACCATCGGCCAAAGAGGCACAACTTGAAAAGGGGGAAGCAAGGGGTGAGGCAGGGCGATAGAACGAGAGTGTTGCAGAGTTTCAGGGTGTAGTGGATGAAAATGCGGCCACCGATGGGACATGCATGGGAGGGATATACAGTAGGATGGAGCCAGTTGAGCAGAGGCAATGGTTAGTGGATTGGGGAGTAAGCAGGTCGGAGAGGTATGGAGTTGCCAGGACATGGAGGGATTTGAAGACAAGTTTGAGGATCTTGAAATTGATATACAGAGACTCCACATAAAACATATCGTAATCACGAGAAGTCCTGTAGCTCAGTGGTTAGAGCATTCACTTTGTCTAGCGATCTGGGTTTGATTCCTAGCAGGGCGCAATGTTGGGTAAGTTTCCTTACTCCACACTTCTCTGTTTACATAGCAGTGAGTCGCAACCCGGTTGTTAGTCACTTTTCGGGGGGTAATAATTCCTTAAAATATAATAAATTTGTCACTGAATCCATGCCTGTTTATGGGACACTGCTGTGAGCAAATGGCTGCCGTTTATGTCGACAAAATATGCAGTCAATTCAATTTACAGTATAATCTGTAAAGCACTTTGAGATGTCTTGAAGACCTGATAAGGCGCTATATCAAATGCGAGGATTATTATTGTAAGAATGGCCACATGAGCGATGTAATCAGTTGGATCGGGGGAGGCAGGGAAGTGGAAGAGGAGCATTTATTTTGGAATTGTAACCGAGCTTGAGATACCATTTGCAGAAGGGGAATTCTTGTTTTAAAATGAAGCATCTTTAAACCTCTTAAGTAAAAAAAACTCTTTACTGTCCTCGCATCAAGTTGTAATTCTTTATTTAAACAGGCCTGTTCAATGTTTCTTTTTAATTATTCATTTTATTATGTTTGCAAATAATAAAGAACCTCATTAGTGAGTATGAAGTGGTTGATGTGTGAATTAATTCAAGTGCAGACGGCTCCCTTGTGTTTCCATTGCTTTAAATTCCTGTGGAGTTTGAGCTGTGTTTCTCGTACGTGGGACCTGTGTTCCCGTTCAGTGTTTTTACTGAGAAGCCAGGTGAAGGCCATAGTGCAGAATACCCCTGGAGGCTCAGACGAGGAGTGGAGAAAACAAGATAAGTCCCAAAGTTCAATGTGACCTTGTACTCTTCAGCTGGACCATTAATCATTCATTAATGGTTTAAATTTACCTAACATAAACCTGTTTTCAATGAAATACCCCACAGTTTGCTTTGGCTTTAAAATTCAAAAGTACTTGATTCTGTTACCATAGATTACACTACTTATAAACAAGTGGTTTAGAAACAGATAACCCCATGTACCAATGTTTTCCGTTTCCTTAGCAACAGTGGAAAGGTGAATTCCTCAGGAAATCAAGTGTTTTCAATTGGAAAATTCCACTTGCTGTTGAGGAAGAATAAACTGAACATCAGCCTGGGAAGTTGTAATTATTCCATGAAGTGAAAACCAAAGACTAAAAGCAAAACTTTTGTGTGCCCTGGCTCAGTTGGTAGCACTCTTGCCTCTGAATCAGAAGGTTGTGGGTACAAGCCCAACTTGGATACTCTGAGTACCGATGGTGACATTCCCTGTATAATGCTGGGGTTGTACTGCGATTTTGGAGGTTCCCTCATTCAGATGAGAAAAAAATTAAACTGATGTCCTGTGTGCCTGTTCAGGTAGATATTAAAGATCCCAAGTAACATTTGAAAAGATAAGAAAGCTTCTTCTGGTATTTTGGGGCCAATGATACTCCAGATAAAATATGTAATTGGGACGTCCCTATGTGAAAGGCGCTCTACAAATGTAATTTTGTTGTTGTTGTTGTCAATCACTTCATTGCTGTTTGTGGAGGATATTGTTGTGTGTAAGTGTCTACTACATTGGCCTACAAAAGCACACAATCAGTATACTTTACAATGAAATCCTGTCAAGCGCTTTGAGACATTTGAATGAAATGATAAGGCAATATATCAAATGCAAGTATTGTATTATTATTATTAGTGTGGCTACTACTGTTAAGTACAGGGAGTGTCAATAAAGTTTTCCGAGCATGCTGTTTGCCAGAACTGCGAATTGCAAAACAGAGTTCGTATTGACAGCATTCTGCAGATAACTCATCAACCAAAACATATCAACAAATTAGCTTGCCCCTTGTGGAATGGTGATTCATTTTACCCTTCTGACAGCGAGGAGATGCTAGATGTCCTCAAGTCCAAAATCAAGGGAATCCATTCAGCTGCCTCTGCCGTCCCAACTGCCACTCCCTCCCCATCTCCCCCCGCCCCCCCCCCCCCCCCCAAATTCCGACCCCTACCCATTCTTCCTTCCACATTTTCAAATCTGTCTCCCCTCTGTCATCACTACCATTTTGAGCATGATGCTCACTACCCCTCTCCTTACCTGTCATCTCACCAGTCTACTCTCTGACACCATTAATCTCTCCCCATCATTTTGCACTGTTCTCATTCCCCTCCTACAATCACCTCCATCCTGAAGAAACCTTCCCTGGACGCATCCGTGCTTTCCAGTTACTGGCCCATCTCCAATCTCCCTTTTCTTTCTAAGTTCCTTAAAAGAGTTGTTGCTTCCCAGCTTCACTCTTTCATCTCCACTCCCTCCATCATGTGTCCCTCCAATCAGGTTTCTATGCAGCTCACAGCAGTTGCTCTGGTCAAGGTCACAAACGACATCCTGTCTATCTGTGACCAGGGTTTCCTACACCAAGCTAGCCAGGAAGCTGCGTGTCTTGTTCGACCCTCAACTGTTCTTTCTCCCCCATATCCATGCCATGACCAGTACTGCCTCCCACCACCTCTGCTACTTTGCCCAACTCCGCCACTGCCTCGCCCCTCAGGCCGCCAAAACCCTCACACATGCATTTGTCACCTCAACTCAACTATAGAAATTCCCTCCTTGCGGGCACCCCAACTCTTCCCTCCACAAGCTGTAGATCATCCAAAACTCTACAGCCTGTGTCCTCTCCTACACCTCTGTGACCCCCATCAACCCCTCACCCAGCTTCACTGGTTTCCCATTCCCCAGAGGATCGAATTCAAGATCCTCGTCTTCACTTTCAAGGCCATTCATGGCCTTGCCCCCGCCTATCTCTCTGACCTGCTGTCTCCCTATCAGCCTCCCCGCACCCTCCGTTCAGCAGACTCAGGCCTGCTCCGCGTCCACCATCCTAACTGCCCAACCATCGGTGGCCGGGCCTTTAGCCTCTGTGTCCCGACTCTTTGGAACTCCATCGCACAATCCAGTCGCCTTGCTCCCCTTGTAAAAAAGTACCATGGTAATGGTGGTACTACCATGGTACTACCACCATTACCATGGTACTTTTTTATAAGGGTCCCGCCCTGCCTCCTTCAAGGCTCATCTCAAGACCCTCTTTTTCAACTACACTTTCAGCCGCCCTTCTACCTCTTTGCCCTCCCTCATCCCAACCCTGTCCCCCATGCTCGTGTCCTGATCCCTGACTGTTCAGTTCCTCCCAATGTGAAAGGCACTCTACAAATGTAATTTTGTTGTTGTTGTACCCTATTTATATCTGCCTGGTTCCGTTCCACAGATTATTGCTGGGGCACACCTAACCATTATAGTTCTGACCTCAGGCAGCCTAAAGCCTTTCCCAAGTAGAATGCAAATGCTATGGTGTGCTGTAACTCTTTTTTAAAAATCACAACTGTTGTTGACAGGGCATCATGAATGTATAAAACCCAAATTATTTTCTTTATTCATCTTTTATCTTTATCCTTCCGTTCAGCGTTTTATTATGTTTCTTCTGCATTTGAAATTATCATAAAGTAACATTCATCTTTTACCAACACAAAATGAATGGGAATTTTAAACAAGTTCAATTGTCAACGTTCAATTCATGAATTAATACGTAACATGTATGTTCACAAGAAGATACTTATGGAAAAGCATTAGCTGTGTTCTATTGTACAAATGTAGGCCAAAGTGTAGCAATTTGTCTTGTACTATTTGAGTATTCGAAGGAAACATGCATCACTGGACATATTCCTTTGACAATATGAATAGTTTTGACATAAGAGTTGGAAAGCAATCAGTTACAGTGGTGGAAGATCGGCAGATAATTCACATTCATGTATCAGATAAACTTCATCATGCACGTAGAAAGCACTTCCTCAATTAAATATTGAGACAAATTGTTGAAACAAGATTTCGGATGCTTCGAACCATTTGCACTCACAGCCACTAACAATAAGAATAAGAGCACAAACAATATCTCAGCTGCTTTTTTTTTAACACGGGAAGCACCTTTGATAAACAGCGATTTACATAATTCCAAATTTAGGACTGATATCAACAAGTTCATAAATTAATTCAAGTCAATATGTTCTAGGATTAGAACTTTTTTAAATTTTGTGCATCATAATATTAATCTACATTATTATTTTATATTAATTGATATATTTTGTTGGTATTATTTAAGCCCTTTGAGACGTCAATAAGATGTGAACAGCGCTATATCAAATGCAAGGATTATTATTATTATTATGTATTATTTCAAGTTACTATTATGTCATGTTAGCATTAGGGTAGTATTCTGGAAGGATGAAATCGAATGTGCTGAAGGGCCTTTTACTTTGGGATCTGTCGTTTGATCTTGTGAACAAGCTTGTCCAGATAGTGATCAGAGCAAGAATGTTGACCAATCTTTGTCTTCCTATTCCTACACAAATAAACACAAATAGACATGCTTGACGGTGAATACGTTGAAATAAAACTGTTGCTTCAGCATAGAGGCTTACTTGGCTTAATGTAGCCTTGCATGCATATAGACATGAAACAAAATACAGTTCTGTACATACATGGTAGAATATATATGCAAGTAATGAGGAACAACTGCCCATAGTACTGAGATGGACACTGCCGATGACAGCCAGCTTGGCTCACCAGCAAGATCTAGAAGGGCAGACCAGTCACTGGAGCAGGGAGTCATCCCACTCAGCTCCTGTTAACCCTGCAGGCCAAAGCCCTAACGAATAGGGTTAGCCTAGCTGGATAAGCAATAGGAAAGCTTGCCGGACAACAAAATCAATGGCAAGCTGTACACTTTTAGCTGGTTACAATCCAGCAGTACCCCCAATACACACTCTGGGGTTCCCAAGCTTTGGCTCTTATCAACCTGTGTCTAGTACTTTAGGAATTAGTGAAGTAGGATGTGTCCCTCCAGGAACAGAGTGTGTATTCCATTGCACCAATGTATCTCTAGATTTCCACGTGTAGATGGGATGCATGAAAATCTCAGTTTGCTTTGGACATCCTGAAGCTAGTGATGGGTTCCTGCTGGTGTCAAACACCCGGCTGACCAAAAAAAAGCTACTACGACCCTCACCTCCAGTCAGCCTAGTCTGAAGCCCCAGTTTAACGCCCCAAAGCAGGAACTTCTGGTTTGCAAATGCGGTAGGTGTCTTATCAACTTATTTACCAGCTGGGGAAAGCAATGAAAAACCAGACAACAGGTTAAAAGGCAAAAGACCGACCTTATCAAAATTTGCTGGTCTTTCATTGAAACAGTCCACAAATTGTGAACAATACATATTTGGGCTGAAATTCTGGTTGATGTTATTCATTATGCGGTAATAATAATAATAATGATAATAATAATACTCCTTGCAGTTATGTTATAGAGCTTTACTATGTCGTTGAGACATCGAAGAGCGCTTCACAAAATATACTGTTAAGTAAATTGACTGTATATTTTGTGGGCGAAATGCAGCAGTCAATTGCGCACAACAGGGCCCCACAAGCAGTCATGCATTGAGTGACCAAATGTTTTGCTCCTCCCGGAAAAGCGATCTGCAATCGACAAACAACCGTGTTCCTACTTACTGCTAGGTAAACAGAGACATGTGGAATAAGCAAACTTGCCTAAGGTTTCCCAATACGCTGCAGGACTCCAAGACATAATTGCCTTCGGTAATTATAACGGGGCAAATCCCATTCAGCAACTGGTATAACTATGACACATATGGTAATGCTGGCTGGAGTTCCAATCCAATTATTTTCACCTCTAAATAGCTTCTTTATTGGAGTGCTTCAGAATTTAAAGAACAACCAGTGCTCAGTAATAAGTGACACTTGCTATGTGCTCCATTTGCTTACATGCAGTGAATCCTCCAATTTGCGCTTATAATATGGAATTCAAATATTTCCAACCATGGCTCGCAGTGAAGAAAAATTGAAATGAGATTTAAATTTGCTTTGATGATTAATTCTGCGCTCTGCAGGTCTTTCTTAACAATCTCAACTGTAAAGTTGCCTTCACAAGCTTCAGAAAAAGGGTTCTATTGAATCACAATTGCTAACTCTCTTGTTGGGGTGCAGTTACACTCGAGGACAGTGCCCAAGAGAGCATTATGCACGTGTAAGCTTGGCAATGAGTATTGGCAGTTAGTATCATTGCAGGAGGTTGTTTTGCTCTTACAGAGTTTCAGTGTTTACAGAAAGTTCCACGTGCAGTGCAATAGAAACTTACGCTAATGTTGGCAACTGGGTTTAATGATTACCGTTTTATTTGGATTGTCGTATTTTCAATGGAACATTAAACTCCCACTGTTTAATGTAGCAGACCAAACCCAGACTCCCATCATCAACTATCCTTTTAAAGTTTAATTTAGAATTCAGATCAACTGCACCGTCCCTTTGGGGCTTTATGCCACTTGTTAAGTTTGTCTTTGAATATTTAGCATTAACAGTGAGTGTCAATGACATCATTGGAGGAAGTAACTGCAAGGAGTTACTGGGCCAGGATTGCCAGGTGCTGAATTAATATTCAGAGATAGAATCATTTACTTCCATGAGTTTCAGTGCCTGACTTGTTTCAACTAGGTTACTTATCTCAGCTCAGCCCCTGGCGATGGTGCTTTTGAACTTCCTCCCAGTCCTTTTAGGAGGCAGTGATCTTGTATTAGCTGCTGCACTGCTGTGCGCAATTGGCTGCCGTGTTTCGCCCTCAAATAATAATCAAATTTATTTGCAAATAATTCTGGAATTTCAGCCCACAAGTGAACAAATTCTCCTATTATAAAGACACAGATAAAATATCAATCAGCACAGCAATATAGATTTTCACAAAATCACAAATTTTACAGTTATCTATGCCTGGAGCATGAACCTACCTGGGTCTTGAATCAAATTACACCTTGGAGTGTCCCAAATTGCCATGAATTGATATGTGCAATTGATATTTTCTTTGTTGAGCAATACTGTATGTGTTCTCGCTTCAATAACATCTTCAGTGTGCACTTACTTCTATGAACTGCCTTGAGACCTGGCATAGTCTTTAAAAAAACATTGAAGAGTTAGGGCTTAATTCCTTTGAACTCACTGGACAAAAAAGTCACCAGTTCAAGCTCTCCCTGCAGTGCACTGGAGGGTCAGTATAGACTCTATGAGTTTAAAGACCTGACCAGGGAGAGAGTGTGTATGAACCCAAAGCCTAGGTAGGTTCATGCTCCAGGCACAGAAACTCAAATAAATTGGAAGCAGATATTTTTGTCAGTTCCAATAACATAATTGTATGACTGCATTACCAACACACCTGCAGTCATTTTTAGATGGAGAGGAGACACTCCCTTTCCTGTCAATGTTTTTCAGTCAACAACTCAGAAAGTAGATTAGGGATGAAAAAGTAGAGAATGGAATGGCACATGTACATAATACTACACACCTTTAATTTTCTTTAAAGACCAGAATTTAGTTTAATTCTTTTCAGATTATGAAAAATCTTCAATAGTTGACCTGTGTTATAATAATATGATACTGCTTGCATTTGATATATGGCTTTTCATGGCTTCTAAACATCTCAAAGCGCTACACAAAATACACTGCCAATTGTGCACAGCAGTGACCCACAAACAGTCATGGATTGAGTGAGCAAACTATTATTTTGTTTCTTGAGGGATTATTATCAGGAATATGGAGTAAGGAAACTTGCCCAAGGACTCGCCCTGCTGGGAATCAAAACCAGTGCTTCCGAGGTGAGTGCTCTAACCACTGAGCTGCAGGACTACACAGTCAATTCACTTTTTTTACAGTATGTTCTAATATATTATTATTCTGTGAAGTGCTTTGATACGTCTAGAAGACGTGAAAAGAGCGATATTAAATGCAAGGATTATTATTATTATTACATCCTCCTGGTGTGAAAGACACTTTACAAATGTAATTTTGTTGTTGTTATTACACTTAAAGTAGCATTCAATGATTCAGTGATTCATCCCTGAATGCTCTATTACATGAAACAATTAATACAAAGTCAGCAAACTGGGGTTGGGATTCTTGATCTTAAAGTCCCAATGTGGAGCTTGACCCACAACCTCCTTGAAGGATAGGGTGGACACACAGTCAAAAGCTTGCCAGATAATGCTCTCAATTGCAAGCTATGGGGTTTTTGCTGGTTAAACTTCAGCAGTACACCAATACACGTTCATTAACCCCCCTGAGCTTTGGCTTTTGCAAACCTGTGCTTGATACTCTCTGGACTTAGGTAATTCAACAGCAGCTTGCATTTATGTAGTGCCTCTCATGCAAGGTAGCTTCCCAGAGTGCTCACCTAATTACAGGGAGGGAATGCACATTCCATTCCAAATATGGGAATTTTCATGTGTAGGTGGCATACATGAAACTTTCAATTTTGTTTGGATACTCTTAACCACCGTGAAGGGTTCCTGTATGAGTCAGACAACTGGCTATGAAAAAGAACGGTGTGATTAAACCATCTCCACCTACACTCCCTGAAATATGTTTGGATGCACTTATATTGCTTTATTTTTTATACCTCCTTGTATGTATTGATAGAATGTGATATTCAGGGAAGTCTTTGCATAGTGCTCTGCCACAGTGTATGTTGACCTGATTTGTGCTAATTGATAAATTAAGCATGTCTTCCATTGTGGAGTCCTGTTGTTCAATGGTTAGAGCACTTGGCTCGCAGCAAGAGACCTGGGTTCGATTCCGTGGAGGTCAAAACCATGGGCATGTTTCCTTACCCCACACGCTTGATAATAATCTCAAGAAAAAATAACAATAATAAATGAGTTACCTCAATGCATGACTGTTTGTGGGACACTGCTGTGTGCAATTGGCAGCCGCATTTCTCCCACAATTACAGTCAATTCACTTTACAGAATATTCTGTGAAGCTCTTTGAATAAACATAATCCCTCATTTGATATAGAACTTTGAGACGTCTAGAAGCCAATTATCATTATTGCGTCTTCAAATGGATGTTAACCATTTTCTTGAAATCTGTGATGCTAGTGGAGGAGTTCAGACCTAAATTCTCCATTAAATACAGGTTAAGGACTTGTTTCTAACCACAATTTCCATGTCTAGTGATAGTTAAGCAAGTGACAATTGAAGAAGAGGACGGGGTTTAGGAGTATCACAATGTTGACCCTTATTTTACTTCAGTCAGAGACTGGGTACTATTTCCTGGTGTATGCTGCTTGCTTGAGCTTTTCTAATGGTTTCATTACGGCCTTGTGATTATTACCATTTTTATTTTTCAGGCTACTGTACCTTTAAGAGTGCTCCGTGTGTATGGCCCTGCTTTCACTAATCAGTTGCTGTGTAACTCGCTTTGTGGGATCTGTCATTCACCTTTCTCCATGGCACGGTATCTGGTTACCTGCTGAGTTCTTTCCCACTGATCTCTGAGAGTTGTGTAACATTAGATGCAAAGAACACTGGAAACCTGTAGATTTATTTTACTCCCAAATAATCTTCATTAGTGCAGAACCCAGTAAACTCTAATCCTTGTTTAACACAACTGCCCCCCAAAGGTTGTTAGGTTCCAAAATTAATTTCAATAAGTTTAATATTGTTTGCTATTACACCTAATCTGGAAGGTCTTTTGGATATTAATTTACGCAATTTAAATTTGCCTATTATTTGTAGAAGAGGGGTAATGCCACAAGTAATTTGTGTCTGAAATATGACTTAACGTGGTGTAAAACTAGAAAAGAGTGTTTTAAACCATAGCCATGTGGTGTTTACTTTTTTCTCTCCTCCAATTTTCTGCTCCTCTGAAGAGTTCGACTCCTTTTCCTTCTACTGAGGAATGATTCCAGTGCCCTCCTAGACCTGTGCTTAAGTGCCCAGGTTGCTATTATTTATGTATGTGCTTTGATATTGAGTGTTGGCAGGTTTTTTAACCAAGGAGGCCACATAATTCATTATGATTCAACCACACAAATATATCTTCCAACCGGAAGCTCTCGATAGCAATCAGGAACAGGAACCATGGCTAATTATTCTCTCCCTAATCCAGCAGTGCTGCTGACAAGTTATCACCCTCAGCTACTGTCCTGGATGATATTATTTTTATTATTATTAAAGGCTAAACCCTAAACCCCCACAGAACAGAAATCAAACCTACAATCTTCTTTTGTATACTTCCAACATATTTGCCGATCAGAGAATCAGAGGAGATAAAATCAGAGATTTACAAAAGTAGGGTTAGGGTTAAGGAAGGAAGGAAGGAAGGAAGGAAGGGAGGATGGAAGGAAGGAAGGAAGGAAGGAAGGAAGGAAGGAAGGAAGGAAGGAAGGAAGGAAGGAAGGAAGGAAGGAAGGAAGGAAGGAAGGAAGGAAGGAAGGAAGGAAGGAAGGAAACATTCTCACATAATAGTTTGCTATTTTATCTATTGCAGAATAGGAAATGGTCATTTTGCCCACAATATATGCAGTCCATGCCATTAAGTAAAAGGTAAACGCCAAACACATTGATTATTTTGCAGTAAGTAGGAAGTAGGAACCCGGTTGTTAATCTATTGGCAGATCACTTTTCTGTGGGAATAATTTGTCACTCAATCCACAAATGTTTGACATTGCTGTGCGCAATTGGCAGCCACATTTCTCCCACAAAATATACAGTCATTTCACTTTACAGTATATTCCGTGAAGCTCTTTGAGACGCCTCGAAGACGTGAGAAGGTGCTATATCCAATGCAAGAATTCTTCTTCTTATCATTATTAAGTAGTGTTTTTTTAAGATAGAGTGGGAATATACCCTGACACACATGAAGCTGGCCTCCAACACAAGGTATGAGTTGGTAAGACTTTTAAGAGACAGCAGTTACATTCCGTAGTACCAGACGAATAGCATTTGTATTATATCCCAGATTAGCATAATTTGTAATAGCCCCTTTGCTGGATACCAAAAATGTTCATCCAATTAGTCTACTGGACACAACAAGCTTCGCTCCAAACCTTCCAATTATTCCGCTTATTAGCAAACTGGAGCATCTGCACTTGTCTAAAGCATAAATACTCAGCTAATGAGAGCAATATAAATTTGGCCGCTACAGCTGAGGAAAAACAGCTCCGGTTGCGTTTTGGAAACTATACGAAAATTATTCGAAGCTACGGAACAGAAGAATGTATCATTTGATAAAGGTTTATCGTGAATTAGAGAGCGAAAGAGCGAGAAAGTCTGGGTAAGGATGTGGGTGACCTGGCAGACTGCCCAAGGACAACAGCTGACCGTTGCCATAACAACAAAAGGATTGGTATTTTCTGCTTGTCAGTAATGTTCCTGTAGTTGTCCTGTGATTTTTGTTACGCCAGCAGCACTAACTCTGAGCTACTCCCTGGGTTCCCCCATTTTCCCATTCTGTCCAACTGCATCGGCAGACAACTACCAGCAAGCCTCAGGAAATGGTGTGGGCCCTTTGCCAGATGTCAGCTAAGTGAGCCATCACAATGAAAGGAAATGTTAGCTTTGGCACCGTAAACTTCTCTTCGCTTATCAATGCAATTAGGCCAGGTAAACGCCATTTCATCTCCATCATCTTTCATACAGACAACTCCATTGTAATGCAGAGCATGATCCGAGCATCAGAAAATGACCATCGCAGTACTGTACTTAAAAATCTGCCAGGTGGATGTTTACTAGTTGAAGGGAGAGGGTGCATTTTTATAGCAACTTATACTGACAACAAGAAATTACTGTCATGTGGGGAGATTGGCTTTGTATGAAAATAAGGCTTTCATTTTTCCATCGACTTCTTTTTGCACAAAGCAGCCAGGAGGTGAATGAGCTAATTAATCTGAACCATTCTTAGACAGGACACTGGGAGAAACCCCATTCTTTTTTCAGTGTTTACCTGTTCAAACACGTAGGGCCTTGGCTTAATTTTTCACCCAACCCTGCGCTATCTTGTCAGCCTAGACAGGGTTAATCCAACCTTATGGCTGTGGGTGCCCTATTTGAGAAACGTCCATGGGCTGCTTAAGCAATTCGTTGTGTTTCCCTTTCAGAAACATAACACTTCTTGGCTACGGAGGGAATGGGTGGGCCAGATTAAACTGTGAGCCAGTGGGTGGGCCCCCAGTGACCCTGTCCCCCTATTTGAAGCCTCCCCTCCAGGCTAGACCATTCATTACACCCCTCGCCCTAACAAACGTGGCGGTGGGGTGGCCCTCATTTCCAAAGCTTCCCTTGGTCTTTCCCCTGATTCCTCTGGCTGCTTCCCCTCCTTCGAGCACCTCACCCTCTACCTTTGCTCTGAACGCCTGCTCGTAATGGGTGACTTCAATGCCCACCTAAACTCCCCTTGCATTGCATCCTCTGACTTCACTGCCCTGCTCTCCTCCCTAAACATCACCCTGCACATCTGCTCAGTGTTCAGATCCCCAGATGTTAAACTCAAGCTATGCACTGCTATGATCAGTCCACAATTAGAGTTCTGCATGCAGCACGTGTCTCCACAATAGAAGGGGGCTGCTGCCCGGGCATTAGAAGCAGTTCAGATCCCAAATGTTAAGAGGGTTGAGCTATGAGCAATGAGTAGACAAAGTGGGGCTCCCCATTCATTATGGGAGATGCCTCAGAGAGGACCTTATACAGGTACATAGTGAGATTGCTAAATGAAATAGAAAAATAAACCCAGAACAATACTTTAGGATACCTCAAAGACAATAGAAAGTATAAGAGAGCATACGTTTACAATTGCAAGTGGCAATTTCAGAATAGACACAGGGAAGTATTTCTCTACCCAGAGGGTATTACCTGGAATCGGTTACTAGGAAGAGTGGTTGAGGCAAAGATTTGAAAAAAAACACTTGACTGCTTTGATGGCAAAATGCTTGCGTGGATGTTCATGAAGGATGGGATCAAATGGGCTGAAAGGCCTTCTTCATCTAAAAAGGATGTTGTGATCTTGTGCGCTGTTTTGAAAATCGTTGCATCTTCCACTGCTAAGACTGACTCTAGACCTGTATTGTTGGGTGCGTTGTAGAGCCACCACCCCACCACTGAGCTGATGGTGGTATCAGTAAAATACCACCATCCAGTGCCATTTTAGGCTTCATCGGTGACTAAAATGGGTTCATCAGCAAATACTCCATGTAAATCATGAAGTGTTGAGTCCACGGTGGCCTATTTATGGGAGTAGCTTCTTTGAAGGAGATGCTTCACTAATTCTGCAATTGGAAGCAGCCTAACTCTTTTCAGTTGCATAAAGCCAAACATGCTCTCTGTTGAGTGCGTGGAACCATTGAATATTTACACCAATTCAATCCAAATGATTGAATCAGATTTCCTCTTTTCACATATATGAAAGGATTTATTTCGTAGCCGGTCTTATTTTGAAATGCAAAGAATTAAAGTTCCTGTTTCAGACGTGAAAGATTACATTTTGTTTCAGGACGAAAATCACACAAACAGCATTTTGTTTACTTCAGCTTTTTCGGTGCGGTTACAAATAGATGTGAGCAGCCGGGATGTCAAGCTTGGGGCTGTTAGCAGCTGCAGGCCCTTCCCCCTCTTATGCATGCATGCGTGCGTAGTTGTCTGCCACATCTGGGTGTTCAATGATGAGTGCATTCTACAGTTTGCCTGCTATTTATGATGCCACATTAACAGGAGAAATCTAAAATAATATTTGTTGCTCTGTGGGAGGAGCATTCTCTCAAAGTTATTCATCCAAGCATATTAATGCAAACAGATTTCAAAAGAACCAATGCCCCAAGCTTGTGAGTGATTTATATTAGAATTGGTTCTTATAGTGCTAATATTAAACTCCACCCTATAGACTTTATATATGCTGTTATTTTCTGCTCACTTTTGGTAACATTAGTCGTGGGAAAAATCTATTTAATGCAATGGGTGGTGCAGAGATTTTCAACAGTAAAAGTACCATCTCAGACACTATTGGTGCTTGAATATGTGAAAAGCTATGTTTAGATGTATACATTTTCTTGATAATTTATGACTGCTATAACATGCGATGGTAACAGTTTCAGACAGAGATAGAACACTGGCCCAGCTAAATTCCCACCCAAATTCATCGAAGATTTTTTTGACACATTTATCTCATCGCCCAGTAAGCCTAAATTTGTATATTTCCTACCAATTTTTCTAGCTCCGTTTTTGAAATGTTTTAATGCTCCTGTTCCGCTACCTGTTCTGTTCCGAGAACAAATACTTTCAGCTAAAATGATTAAAATTCTGGAACATTCTTAAATGTTAAGAGAAAATGGTCCTATAATCTAAAATGATATAGAATTTCAAGCGTATAAAGGCTCATTTCTATTGACCCGGTCATTCCCTCTTTAAAACTTCTTCTTCTACAGTACAAAAATATATAATTTTTTCCAATGTCAATCTACAGTATTTTTTCTAATGTAGATATTCAGCCTAATTCAGTCTTCTAAATTAAAATTTAATATCAAGTTTCCCACAATCCTGGACGATCTTACATTTTAAGATTAGATGTCTTGCAGTTAAGACTAGGTGAAATTTCACACCTTATATACCTGGAAGGAAAGGGAACTATTAATTGATGGCAACTTTAGCCATGTCAGCCTACCACATTGGAAATCAAAGCAGACATTGAGACAGATCAACTGCTCAGAATTAGAAAAAAAAACATTTTTAGGTTCAACTAAGCATCTGACACATGCGGAAACCCATCACCATGCTTAAGAGTTTCCAACTGAGCTGAGAATTCCATGCATCCCACCTACACATGGAAATTCCAGAGATAGATTATTGGAATGGAATGTGCACTCTCTCCCTGGAGGGACACATCCTGCTTATCCAATTCCAGAAAGTATTAGGCCAGAGACAAGATTTTTGGGACCCCAGAGTGTGTGTTGGAGTCTAACCAGGTAAAATCGCATAGCTTGCCATTGGTATCTCTGAATTATACAAATATAAATGCATTGAAACTCTCAAGTCATTCACCAAATCAAAGGTGTCATGAAAATGCTCTTGTCACTTATGAAATAACTTAGCAGAAAAAGCAAGAATCTGGATGTGAATATTGCCTGTTTGGAATGTTAAATTGTGCTTGTAGCTAAGGTCATATTTTAACAGAGAAGAGGTCTTCAATCTTGCATTCACTCCTGTAGCTAACTCAGGATTGAGATTCAGATGGTGAACACTGCTACGAATCATATAAAATTTGATCTTCTGGATTGGGTTGATGTCTTTCTAATCAATGTTTCAATGTTCCATTATGAGTGTTTTTTTGCTCAATATTAAAGAGTTTGATTTAAACTAATGACAGGGACAATAGAACAGCATTGTTACCGCAGATACACTAATGCAGACTTTATTCACGAATTCCTTTTAAAACCCTGGCAGCTGCACAGTGTTCAAAGTGCACAATGTAAACAAACTGACATTTGTGGCAATGAAAATAGCATCTATTTGTTATAAGTTTATAATTTTGCAGTTTCTATAAACATTCTCAGTAGGATTTCTCAGCACTTATGTCTTGGCTGACAGCCTAAAAAGTAATAATGGCTAAACTACAAGAAAGCAGAAATCTATTAAACCGAGTCTGCGTTTATGGTTTGTCTATGAAGTGGTGCTTCTTGACAAGAAAATTAGATTTTGGCAAGACTCCTGATGTTCTTGCTGCAGAACACAATTTTTCCTCCTATCTGCTAATAGGTGGGATCCTCCCTGCAGTTCCTGAAATGCCTTAAAATTGTTTTAATAAAATTAATAATAATCTTTACAGTTGCATTTAGTGGGAAAAATTATTTGAAAAATATTTACTTTCTGTAGAGAAGGGAATTTCTCTCAGAGTCTTGGCTAGTGATCCCCCAAATATACTTGGCCATTCACTTCATGGCTGTTTTGGGGACATTGTTGTTCTTTGCGGTATATCCTTTGAGTAACCAGAGGTGTCCTCCTGATGTGAAAAGCATACAATATTAAAAGTATGGAATTATTTTATTATTATTACAGTATTAGAGAATGAGTGTGCTAAGGGGAATGTCATCCTGAGCTTCCAGTCCCTTTAACTCTTGCTCCAGCCCCATTCTTCTGCCCATACCCTCCATGACTCTAACCACTGTGTGTTGTGTACCCGTCTCACGCTACCCTCAGCGGGCGAGTTTCAGCCACGAATGCTCCTTTCATTTTCTGCAACTGTCTCCTCAAATACCTTCACCTTGTGCCCTCTTTCTGCTAAAAACCCTCTTAAAAACTAGCTTTTTGATCATGTCTTTGACTGATGTCTTCTCCCTCCACCCCCCACTTTTTATATGATAATAATGTTTGCATTGGATATACCACTTTAACACAAAATTGAGATATCGCACAGGAATTACTGTAAAGTGCAGTGTCTATATATTTCTAGTTAACCTTGTTTCCCATGCTGTGTCAGTGATGCATATTATCTCTGTGTTAAATGTGAAGATGTGAAATATATATATATGTATGTATATATAGATATCAGTTTTCCTGCTCTCCTTCCCCTTACCCCGACCCCTCCCCTTGCCATTTTTACCCCCGCTTTCCCCTAATCCCACTTCCATGACTGTTTGTGGGACACTGCTATGCGCAATCTGGCTGCCGCGTTTCGCCCACAAATATACAGTCAATTTTCCTACTCTTCTTCATCCTACCCTGACCCCTTCCCCCCTGCTCTTGTCCCTATCTAATTGTACAGCACCTTGGGATGTCCTCTCGACGTGAAAGGCACTATATAAATGTAAGTTTTGATTGATTGATTGATTGATTGATTGATTGATTGATTGATTATCCATATTCAGTTCTTGGCTCTAACTTGGTGAAAATAATTTGTTTCATTTAAAAAAAAATTCAGAATGGAGATGGAAATTCAGCTGAGATGAAATGGGCAAGACATAAGTACATAATGGTCAAACATAGTCATATTGAATTAAAATGTTTTATTTGAATATTTGTTTAAAACATACACGCTATTATACTTCCAGCAAATACAGTCAGGCTCTATTAATGAAGACAACACTTCTTATTTGGTAACGTGTTTAGAAGTGAAATATATAAATATATATTCTATCAGTGATCAGATCTTGGCTCTAAGTTGGTGACAACAATTTGTTTCACATGAAAAGCATTCAGATTGGATGGGAATTCAACAGCAACTGAAGAGAAGGGGGATATAGATTACAAATGAGTAAATGGTCAAATATAGTCATATTGAATTAAAATATTACTTGAATATGTTGCAAAATACGAGCTATAATACTGTCAGCAAATATAGTCAGGGTCTAAGATAGAACAATAGAAAATAAAGACAAAATAAGCCTCAAACTCTCTTTGCCATGGACTATGTACTAAATCCTCCTCAAATCCTGTCACCCCTCTTCCATTATATCTCTTCATATTTTTGCTCCCTGAAGTATTTACACAACTCTCTTGATACTTGTCTTTAATGACCACCTTCGAATCTGACTTTGGGTGACCTTTACAAACAGAAATTTTACCTAGTCTCAGGCTTTAGGATCATTTTGACTTCAAATTATTGCTACACCGAATTGCAGAAAATTCTTAAGCTCAGTTTCATTTTTCCATATTTCTTAAACAGAATTGCCTTGTGTTTTAAGACTGAGTTTAATGATTTTTTTTACACTTAAGTTTCAAGACTTCAGGCCAAAGGTAAGTGAAATTTTAAGTCTGTGGTCTAATACTAAATAATTAATAATAATCCTTGCATTTGATATAGCACTTTTCATATCTTCTAGGTGTCTCAAAACACTTCACATAATATACTGTAAAGTGAATTGACTATATATTTGTGGTCTAAATGTGGCAGCCAATTGCACATAGTAGAGTCCCACAAACAGTCTTGGATTGAAATGATCAATTTTTTTTTGAGGGATTATTATTAGGTGTGTGGAGTAAGGAAACTAAACCAAGGTTTTGCCTTGCAGGAATTGAACCCAGGTCTCTTGCTTGTGAGGTGAATGCTCTAACCACTGAGCTACTGGATAAATTAGTCAATACTTGTTGGGGGGTTAACATTTGAAGGTCCATAGTCAAATTATCTCACTGCTATTCTTGTTAGTATTGTTCAACATTAAACTTATTATCAAATGCTTGGGGTAAAATTCCATATGGATCTAGATTCATTCTATTATGAATGAACATCTTAAATTTGGAAAATTGTTAATTTCAGCCTCAACTTTGAAGTCAATTTTCTAAAAGTTCTTAGAAGAAACTTACAGAAAATCTTCTTCAAAGTTAAGGCAGCATTTACAGATTTGTCAAATATTGCACCCTCTGAAATGCTACTTTTTGAATGAGTAAATATGGATCCAAGTGGAATTTTACTTTGTAATAAACTGATGAAGTCAATTGTTACAAGATTTGTCCAGCTCTCCTGAAGGTAGTGACTCACCCACAGGCTCCCAGACCTTTAGTGTCTTATCAAGTGTCTATTTCTCATTTGGACTGTGAGTGAGCCATCACAGCTGAGCCCAGACCTGACCCCACCTGACATCCACACCCAGGCATTTTCCAGCAGGGGCCACTGGAAATCAATCAGGAATGGGAACCTTGGCTCTTTCTCCCTCCTCTTCTCTCTTCCTCTCCCAGCCGAGGAATGCTGAAACCAACTGTGGCTACCCATCCAATTTCCCCAGATGAGATCAGCCAACTCAGCAAGGACAAGGGATCTAATCTGGGATCTTCTGACCTGTGTTGCTCAGTAGCACAATGAGCGATAAGGATTTTTTTAAAAAATCAAAATTCTACAATTTTGATATCACATCACCACTGTTAGAATGGGAATATTGTACTTGTTTCAATTCATTTTGTTTTATTTTTAATCTAGTTTCTGTCTGACAAGGAGTGTTTGGCAAAAAATAATTACCAGAGAACTTGTTCCTCCAAACAACACACAGGGGCACAGAATGCACTGGCAATGAAACAGAACACATGATGTCTCTGCAGTTTTGGAAACTCTCATTCCCTTCATTTTTGTTATTTAATGAAAGGAACAATTTATTTTCCACACTTTCATGTGGTTTCAAACATTTCTTTCCCTTTTAACATGTGATCTCCTTTCAGATTTTACGATGATTATTAATTTCTGAAAAATGGGGGGGAAAACAAATGATACGTCAATGTGTGAAGAAGTTTCATTTGGTGGTCCTTTGAATACTCCCAAGAATTTTACCTTATGATCCAGGTCTATCCCCAATGCGACAAGAATAATTTATGGCACCTTTCATGTCAAGAGAACATCTCAAAGCAGTTGATCTGGAGTTTGAGTTCTGTCTGCTCGTTTGTCTATCTTTTCCCTTTTAAAACCTATTAAAGATTAAGTTTCAACCATTGTATTTGGTAGAGCATTCTGTGTCCTAATAATCCTCTGTGTAAAAAATATTTTTACCTCTGCCCTTTGTGTTTCTGATCATGATCATAAATGCGAATCCTACATGGTAAAATATTCTTGGAGGTGGTGCACAAAATAGGGGGAAATACTTTACAGTAGTATCGAATACATACCAGACCTAATATTACAGACCAGATGGACGCAGATATAATTCTCTGTTCAGTTAGTTGATTTCAATTGGACAGAAAAATTAGGAGACTACAATTGGGTAGAGGGACAGAAGATATACTGAATTTCCAATCCAATCAATGTCCAGTAACTTTGATTGAACAGGGATATGTGTGATGTCTCTTTGACCATGCATCATCTTTCCCTTCCCCATGTGAATTGACTGTATATTTTGTGGGCGAAACACAGCAGCCAATTGTATTACAACTAATTGATTTACTAACCCTATTTGTTTTTAAATTCCAAGCCTTGAGGAGTTTATATTTCAGTATTTGTTGCCTCTACTTTTGTGCAGCTAATTGCTGGTACATTAAGTTAAAGGGCAGGATCTCATTCAAAACATCAACTCACCTTGGGAACATGTTGTAGCTCAGCACAATAGCAGCATTAAAAGCACTCACAGATTTAATCTGAGCACTAGCCATCAGGCTTTTCCTTTTATTGAGCGAAAACAATAAAATCTTTCCTCAAAGCTGTTTCCTGCCTAATGAAAAAAAGTGGAATCCAAGTCTTGCTGATCCCAAAACAAATCTAAAGGAAAATGTTTAGTACTTTATCACAACGCGAATGAGAAACATATTTTCTGTGCATTGAATGCACTATTTTCCCTTATACTTTTATTGTCACAGTGGCTGGCATTACAAAAGGAATTCTCAGTGGGAAGCACAGAGATTTGGAGCTTTTTTAAAAAAAGCTTTCAGGGGATAAGCAACGTTGAGCTTCCACACCTCTGCTCTTCCTTTATTCAGATAACATTTAGCTTATTTTCGACATGTTGCAATTTTCTCAGGAAACACAAGACAAAAACATGCCAAAAACTCAGAAGGAAAACGTTACTGATCAAAACAATTTTTTTTCCTTTTTTTGCTCTGCAAAACATTTATGGCTGTTTTCACAAGGCAGTTGGTTAACAGCAGGTCCAATAGCTTTGTTTCTACAGGAAACGGTTGAGTTCAAAGGGTGGGGTTCTTTTTGTTTCTATAAACAGTTTGTGGAAAAATGTGCAAATGCCAAGGGACTTGTTAACCCTGTGAGTTCTTCAACCAGAACCGTTACTCAGTTGTCTCAGATTAAAAAAAGAGTTACAACCCATTAAAATACTCTTGGGTGCATTGAGGCAGCAGGACAAGACCGCAGAAGTTCAGAGTTGCAAAGGGCAATTTCAGAGCAGACACCAGGAAGTATTTCTTTGCACAGAGCTGGTGATTAATGACTGGAACAGGTTTCCAGGAAGTGTGTTTGATGGCAGAACACTCAACTCATTTAAAAACAGTTTGATGCTGTGAAGGGAAGTTGAGAAATTCTGGAAATGTGGGATCAAATAGACTGAAAGGTCTTCTTCATCCGAACCTCTCTTGCAATCTTATGGTATTGTGATTCCATTTCTGTGTGTACTACACTTTATATATTAATTGTAGCATACTCAAAAATATGTATGTGCCTCATCATCTACGCACACACAATTATGCACGTATACTGCACAACACTCTCACACAACAATCGTATCCCACTCATATAACAACAATAATAATAATCTTTGCATTTGATATAGTGCCTTATCACATCTTCATGACATCTCAAGGCACATCACAGAATGTACTGCAAAGAGAATTGAATGTATATTGTATGGGTGAAATTTGGCAGCCAATTGTTCCCACATTCCCACATGCACACACAGCACACACTCACAATAATGCTTACCCACCTCACATGCACCATACTGCAAACACCATACACTCATACACCACAAACTCACACACCACACTCATGCCACAAACTTACAATCCACACACTTCCAATATACCCACCCACCCAAACTGCACACACCATAAAACTGTCACACACAACATAGATTCACAATAATAATAATACTTACATTTGAAATAGCACCTTATCAAGCATTGAGACATCTCAAAGCACTTCACAGAATATGCTGTAAATTGTACACTACTGTAGTGACTGCGTGTTTTGTGGGCAACAATATAGCAGCCAATTGCACACAGCAATGTCCCACAAAAGATCATGATTAAGTGACAACTTTTTTTGTTGTACTGTAGTTCATACTCTCTCACACACATTCTCTCTCACACACACAGTAATTCACACACATTCTTTGTATAATAATCCTTGCATTTGATATATCACCTTTAAAGAATATAATAATCCTTGCAATTGATGTAGCATCTTATCACATCTTTGAGACATCTCAAAGTGCATCACAGGATACACTCTCAAGTGTAGACTATATTTTGTGGGCAAAACCCAGCAGCCAATTGCACACTACAGTGTCCCTCAGTCATGGATTCAGTGATCAAATTATTATTATTATGGGGATGCTGATGGAGATAGAGAGAGAGAAAAGAGGAAGACATAGAGAAAGAGGCTGAGAAACAATGATAGAGACAATGAGAGAGAGACACAAATAGAGGCCCGAAAATTCTCTTGGTCTCAGCCTCAATTTGGCTCCAAAAATGCTTTAACGTGGAAGATGGATTCTGACATTCCTAACTGAGCCTGGGTTAGAGCATTTGTTTTGGTGTGTCGTACATATTAGGGCAAAATTACCTTGAGGCTAGGACCAGGAGGAATTGCAGGGCCTTATAAATGCTTGACATCGACTTCCTCCCAGCCCACAAAAAGGTAAGGGTGACTGGGTCAGGGAGAGAGAAAGAGAGAGTCAGAAAGAGAATGTGAATTTTTTGAAAACAATTTTTCTTTATTTTTCTTGAGAAATTAAGAAAAGGCAACCAGTGCAAAATAAGCAGAAGCAAATTGATTTCCCAATCTCTTCCCCCTGTTTCCTTCCTCCCTTCCCCACCCCAGCTTGTGAGAGACTGAGCGCACAAGGGGAAAGGATCTCAGCTTATTACAAGTAATAACACTCTATCCTCTCTCTTTGTATGGGGTGCAGGGAAGGAATATATACCATATATTATAGCTGAACAACAAAAAAACAAGACTGACTTCTGCTGTAATGCATCTGCAGTCAAATCAGTATTAAATAAATAGATGAATATTGGTTGCCATATAATTTTATATACCCCAGGAGGTAAAAGTAGATCCCCTTTAGTGGGAGGAGGAGGAGAATAATTGAAGGAGAAAAATAGTCGGGGGAAAACAAATCTTCTGCTATCCTGACCCATTTGTTGGATGAGATTCTTAGACTCACTCTACAATAACAACTTGCATTTGTAGCCACGTTCTATGAAAGAACATCTCAAAGCACTTGACCAATCTATTGGTGGAAAAAACACAGGAAAATCAGCGACTGTGACCGTGGCCAAAATTGCACTCTTGTTGGAGGGGTGTGAGGTCACAGTGAGAGGTAGCAAGGCAAAGTGGTATTAGAATGAAATCCAGTATGGTAAGAAACATAATTTCTATTGCAATGGATTGAACAAACAACAACAAAATGACATTTATAGAGCGCATTATCGGACGTCCCAAGGAGCTGAACTATCAGGGGTCAGGACCTGAGCACGGGAAGGGGGCAGGGTGGTGGGGAGTGGGGGAGGGGAGGAAGAGAGGTGGGAGGGCAGCAGAAGGCACGATTGAAACGGAGGATCTTGATATTGGCCTTGATGGAGGCATGGAAGGAAGCGAGGCAAAGGGACTGTGGGATGGAGTTCTAAAGTGTGGGGGCAGAGAGGCTGAAAGTACAAATATAACTGGAGGGAACTGGAAATATTGCAGTAAATGTGGACTGCTTCATGGTCCTATTCTGGAGTCCCTCCATCCTATCCCCCTCACTTTCACCTAACCTTTAAAGCCCACCACAAGATCTACGTTTTTGAGAGTAGTCTATAATCATCTTCTGCTCCCCCCCAACTCAGAACTCAATCAGGGGTGTCAAGCACTTTGAGAGATCGTCTCGCCCACAAATATACAGTCAAATTCACTTTACAGTATATTCTGTGAAACGCTTTGAGACAGCGACAAGATGTGAAAAGCGCTGTATCAAAATGCAAGGATTATTATTATTACATTTAATATCATCTCAGTGTGAATGGCATTATATGAATGTAAATTGTTGCTGTTCTTTTGTCTGATTGAAATGGACATATTGCTTATCTGCCCAACTAATTAAAACTTTTTGAATTTGCGTCAGATATATTCTAATTTGAAGGTCATGGTGTTCAGTCTGGAAGAGTTTTCCCATTCATCCAGAAATTTATTTTCCTTTGAAGCAGCTCTGATAAATGTATGGGACTGAGCCAACTGAACTGATCCAACTCACTGACAGAGTCTCAATCATTCTGTGTTTTTTCAATACAGTATCAATCTGTCTCTACTTGGCACATTTATCGTTTCTCTCAGATTTCGCTCTCAAGATGATAATTTGGTGAAGTGTCAGTTTGGCTCAGTTGGTAATATTCTCACCCCACGGGTTTTGAGTTCACACACATCCTTACCGACCAAGTCTTTGAACTCATATAGCCTAGGCTGAGACTCCTGTGCACTGCTGGGAAGTTCTGCATTGTTGGAGGTGTAGTCCTTTCAATGAGATGTTTAACCAAGATTCTGTCTACTTGTTTAGGTGGATGTTAAGGATCCCATATCACTGTTTGAAAATAAGTGTCTTGAGAATGTCCGTTCAGTGTGAAAGGTACTGCAGAAAATGCCAGGATTATTATATTTTATTATCCTTTTCCTCAGGCCCAGTTCTCTAGACTAGTTGAATCATGTTATTGGCACAGAAATGCAGAATAAGCAGTTCATTGGAATCTAGAAGCTTTATTAGAAGCTGGTCTTCTGTTCTTAATTAATCCCTTCAAAAAAAAGGATAATTTAGTCAATCAATCCATGACTGTTTGTGGAACACTGCTATACGTAATTAGCTGCCGCGTTTCACCCACAAAATATACTGGCAATTCACTTTATAGCATATTCTGTGAGGTGTTTTGAAATGTCTTGAAGACGTGATAAGGCGCTATATCAAATGCAAGGATTATTACCATTTTATTACCCAAGTCAACTATTGAAGATTTTTTATAATCTCAAAAGCATTAAACCATATTCTTGTCTTTAAAGCATCTTGGGACGTCCTCCCAACGTGAAAGGTGCTCTATAAATGTAATTTTGTTGTTGTTTAAGAAAATGTAGGTACTTTTTCACTCTCAATCTATTTTCTGAGTTGTTGACTGAAAAACATGGACAGGAAAAGGAGTGTCTTCTCTGTCTGAAAGTGACTGCAGGTGTGTTGCTAATGCAGTCATACTATTATGTTATTGAAACTGACAAAAACATCTGTTTCCAATTCATTTATTATTATCAAATGAGTGTCTGTGCCTGGAGCATAAACCTACCTGGGCTTGGGGTTCATACATACTCCCTTCCCGGTCAGGTCTTGAAGGTCATATAGTCTATGCTGACCCTCCAATGCACAGCTGGGAGAGCTTGAGCTGGTGACTTTCTTGTCCAGTGAGTTCAAAGGAATTAAGCCCTAACTCGTCCATTTTTTTAAAGATAGTGCCAGCTCTCAAGGAAGTTCACAGAAGTATGTGCACACTGAAGATGTTATTGAAGAGAGAACACATACGTATTGCTCAACAAAGCAAACATCAATTGCACATATCAGACATTGATCCTCAGCAATTTGGGACACTCCAAGGTATAATTTGTTGGTTGGCCCAAGACCCAGGTAGGTTCATGCTCCAGGCACAGACAACTCTAAAATGTGTGGACTTGTGCAAATGCATATTGCTGTGCTGATTAATATTTCATATGTGTCTTTACAATGGGAGAATTTGTTCACCTCTGGGCTGAAATTCCAGTCGGCATTCCACATAGCACTTTGATGGTGCTCTGTCAATGTCACTAAAGGTGTTATGAGCAACCTCTGCCCAAAGATTTAGCCCATCAGTTTACAACTCTCTCTTCCAGTGCTCAGTACTCTATTGAAACAACAACAAAATACAATAAAATTACACTTATATAGCACCTCTCATGTCAAGAGGACCTCCCAAAACAGTTTGCTTGTATCTCAACTGCAATTCAGCATTTTAAGGACCTGAATCATGTCTGTCTTTCCCTGTCTGTCTGTTCCACGGTCCAATTTTATTTCCTTTCTAATGAGAACAAATTCATCTCAGCATTATCTTTAATTAATAGAAGCATTGTTGTTACTCTGCTCTGAAGCCTCTTCAGCACATCAGTGTCCTTTGAAAGATAACCTGGCCAGCCAAGTTTGTACCAAGATCCATCATACGGCAGTTGAAAGCACAACTGATATTTTAATTATATAATACTATTTTAATCATTGGCTTATAATCAGATTTCTTATTCTTTATTATTTATTTCTTATTTCATTTTGCCCACAAAATACACAGTTAATTCATTACAGTATATTCTGTGGAGCCCTTTGAGAACTCTTGATGATTGATAAAGCACTGTGTGAAATGCAAGGATTATTATTATTATTCTCAATTTGCAACAAAAAGAATGTTATTAATCAGCAAGTCGTAGACCCCACAATAATGTTCCGAATGTTATCCTCATCCTCGGGACAGCCCCTGTGTTTGTGGAGCATCCATCAGAGCTTTATTTCTTGGGTGTACCTAGAAAATTCTAGGGTGCATCCTGTCTGGATCTGTTGCCTTGTAGACATTCCAACCTTTAATTCTCTTTACAACACATATTCTGTTCATATCTACATGCGTCAGGAATTCTTGAGACAATCCAATTGGATCCGATGTCTGTTTGTAAAAAAAACAGATGTGAAAAGTCTATTTAGCAGTGCTTCAATCACTTGATCTAATTAGGAGTATAGGGGGAAAGAAAAATGCACTGTACTATAGTTATGAGTAAGTGGGGAAGGGCCGAGTTATAAAACACCCACAGCAACTCTTCAGGGTATCAAAGTTTCAGTAGGTAGGTGAAATATACAGTCCAAATCTGTCTATTTGTGTAGGTAGCTGGATTCAATCATACTGTCAGTTTAATTTTTACTCTGCTGCAAAATTTGGGTTTAACTCCGACAACTATAGACGAACAAGCCTGAAAAACTCATTCAAGCTCGGTTGAACAGAGGTCCATTTCAGTAACTTTAAACCACAGGCTTGGTTGAGGCCCAATTCTTTCTAATTGCCCTGAATGATTTATTACAAACACACCTATCTTGTGTTACACTGCAAAGCTTTTCGAGCAGTCGCAACAAGTCTGAATTTTTTATTAATTCAGCAGACAGACACACCCGGATGAATCTGCAGATGTCACTGAAGAGAGAACTCATATTGCTCAATAGAGCACAGGACAATTATGAAACATTTTATCAGAGGGCAGCTGCTGAGTGCCACTCAGCAAACCTTTTCATTCATTTGTAAACAGATGACGCCCATTGTGTAACCGGGCTGTACAAACCCAGAAGTTCTCAGGTATTATCAGACAACCAATTTTTATATTAAGACAGAATGATCTTAAGGCTAAGGCTAAAACCACAGCCATTAGGAATTCAGGCCTGAGGTATCTAAACTGTGACCCTTAATTTACCAAAAATACATTTATTTGTTGCAGTGCCTCATCACACTGAAATGTATTAAATGATTCATAGATTCATAGATTCATAGAATTTTATGGCACAAAAGGACGCCATTCGGCCCATCTAGTCTGTGCCGGCTCTTTGAAAAGAGCGATTCAATCCCACTGCCCTGCCCGCTCCCCATAGCCTAATAGACCTGTTCTCCCTAAATAAAGATCTAATTCCCTTTTAAAAGTTGTTGTCGAATCAGCCTCCACCACCTTTTCAGGCAATGCATTCCAGATTCGAACAACTCGCTGAGTGAAAAAATTTCTCCTCAGCTCCCCTCTACTTCGCCTTGAAACTATTTTAAATCTGTGACCACGATGTATTTTCGCCCACAAAATATATACAGTCAATTCACTTTAAGTATATTCTTTGAAAGGCTTTGAGACGTCTCAAAGACATGATCAAGTGCTATATCAAATATAAGGTCTATTATTTACTGGTTGAGCCGGGAACAAAAGGTAATGCAGTGAAAAATCTATGTTTAAACAACTAATAGAAAATAATTAAACAATAAAGTGGCATTGGGTCAAATTCGCAATATCTTTTATTTCATTTTTTACAAATTAAACAATTATGGATTTTCTAATCCAGAAATCTGTTCAAAAACAGTGTAATGTATACCATAAATTAATATTTTAAAAAATCTAAAATAATTAGGAATTAGGAAGAAAAATGGACTTGAAGATAAATTCAAATCAATGAAGTGGCTGCAAAAGTGTGCGGAATCCAATTCACCAGGGCTAAAATTCACAACCTTTCATAATACAGTACTGTACTCTACCAATTTACAGAGTCAAATAGCATTTTTATCAAAATCATTGTGATATTCAAGAAACAAGTTAGTTCATGAAAAGGCAACATTAAACGACTGGTTGCAGACTTCTACAGTAAAAGCTTGTTTATCCGGCACCCAACCAACTGGAACGCTCAACCAACCGGCATCTCCCAATACAATTCACCATTCCAGCAACCGGATCTCTTACCGTAGCCATCCGGGACACTGGCGGTATGCTCACTTTGCGCATGTGTGCGCATGTGCACTTATTAAACTTACCGAACGCTAGAATTTTTATTTTACTGATCATTTTACTGAGTGTGCTGGAATGCCTTATTGGTAAGTATCCATACAATATTCTGTTATTATTTAGTCTATTATTAATATGGTATGTTTTAAAATATGTTAATTTTTTGTGTAGGATTTTTGACAACTTGCCACTCGAACATCCGGCATATTTAATTAACCGGCAACGGTCAGGTCCTGAGGGTGCTGGATAACAAAGCTTTTATTGTACACTTATTTAGATTTCTACAAGTCTCGCCACAACCCGTTACAATAAAAAATAATCCATGCATTCAACATAGCTCCTTATCACATCTACAAGACTTCTAAAAGTGCTTCACAGGAGACACTCTAAAGTGTAGTAACTATATTCTGTGGGTGATTTTACAACAATAATTTACAATAACAGCCTGCATTTAGAAAGTGCCCTTCATGTGGGGTAGTATCTCAGAGGGCTGAAGAGTGTACTGTATATGTACAGTATACAGTATATTGTATATTGTGCTCATACCCTCCTACAACAACAACAAATTATATTTATATGGTGCCTTTCACGTCGGGAGGACATCTCAAGGTGCTGGACAGTCAGGGATTTGTTTTTCTAATATATTTATGGTTGGAAGCAAGCCTTTCAAACTTCTACAATGTTTGAAAGGAATAAATACTTATTGTGCACTCTTCTATAAATAAGCAATTGATCACAAGTTCCTTGTTTCTACTCATGTGCTTCTGCTTACTTCTCCAATTCCTCCTCACTATTTACTGAACTCCTGCCAATATTGTCTTTCCCAGAAGTGCGTTGCTGGGTACAGTTCCTTATTTAAAGTGAGCTGTCTTCATGATTGACATCTTTGGCAAATCTTTCCTAACTTATTTACAAACATGCCTCCTTGACTGCACTTTTGGTCATCTCCGGTGCTCCAGACCCTCTTCAGCTTCCAAACGCCCACTCCCACCACCCCACCCAATGTATCCAGTCAGCAGTGTAAAGCACTTTGAGACATCCTTCTAAAATTAAAAGACAGTATATAGATGTAAATCGCATTGTAAACACCTAACATGATGCTACAAATCATAATGCTATTTCAATGAAAGTAACACATGGCTCTTCTTTTTACTTAAATAAGAGGTCTGTCAAACACTGGGTCACAGAGATGATGCTACTTTAATATATATCCCATCAATGTAGCAGTGCTTGTACTTATAAACTTGCCTGTCTTGTTACGTTCCCTGCTCCAGGGTATGACAAACCCAAATGGTCTAGGTTTGATAACTGATCTGTGCAGAATTGGCTGAGGTAGCAGAAGGGGTGTTATAATTTGATCTCATAGTCACTGAGGCAGGAGTGGGGCGCGGGGGAAACAAAATTAGTCAGGTTTCTGTTCCTCATCATTATATTTGCTGATAAGTGCATATCTTTACATTGGACTCAGCTGGGATGTATCCCATACGAAAATAGTCTGGCAGCAATCACTTTTCTATGCTCACACATTAAAATGGTCACTTGGGCCAGGTCCTAGATGATGGCTTCAGCCTGTGATACGTACCCCAGCAAGAGTGAATTCCTTCTCAAAGAAGAGGGGAGATTCCATCTCAGCAGGAACCCTGGTTGATATTCCCTTCACTAATCCAGGGTCATTGAGGCCAATTGCAGTGCCAACTGTTGTCCCAAATGAGAGTGGATAAATCAGTACTACAGCCTTGGGGGGGCATTTCCTGGTCTGTGTGGTTGAGTGTCACACTGCCCACCCAGTGAGTTAAATACCAAGTAAGTGATTAGGAAGCCAGCAATATTCTTTCCAGAAAATATTTTTAGCAATGAGCTCAAATGTAAGACAAAGCCTAATTTATTTTCTCTCTGTGAATCAGTGCACTAAAAGGAACACTCCATTGTATCACTGGGGGTGTGCTGCCTTTGTTGAGCGGTGCTTTACTTGGGATGAGACATGACAGTCGAAGATCCAATCAATTGTTGTTCAGGAAGACATTAAAGATCCCATGATATTATTCAAAGATATAAGGTATTTTCTCTTGGTTTCCAGGACAACAATTTTTTGGTTCAGAAATTTGGAGGTGGGATAATGTTTATGGAGCGGCAATGCACACAAAATAGCTGCTATTATTGCCAGTAAAAATAATCAGCAGACCTGACAAAAGGTAAGGCAAAACACGTGTTGACATGATAATGCACAGTTCATATTTTTTCTCTCGCTTCCATCTTGAGTAAGAGAGAGTGGAGTCCAGTAGCATAGTGGTTAGAACTCTTCCCTCGCAAGCAAGATGACCTTGGTGCGATTCACAGGCAGGATGAAACACTGGACAAGTTTCCTTACTCCACACACCTCTGTTCACCTAGCAGTAAGAAGGAACCCACATGTTAGTCATTTGCTGGATTGCTGTTCTGGGGGTAATAATCCCTTCAGAAAAATAAATAATTATAATAATTTGATCACTCAATCTATGACTGTTTGTGGCACACTGCTATACGCAATTGGTTGCTGCGTTTTCGGCCACAAGCTATAACAAATGCAAAGAATATTATTTATAGAATAAGAAGGATTTTAATCCAACTATTTCACAAAATCATACAGCAAACTTAAACAATAGACCACCCTGTAGACTGCTGGTGGGTTTCAGTTCGGGAGATAACGCGTTGGACATCTAGAAGCTACTGCTGTTCTTACAATAGCATCTGATTGGGATTCTGGGAACTAATGGAGCATGTCATGGTTAATTTTCAAACAGCGTTTGAATAGATTGCGCACTAGTGCACCAACAGATGTTGAGAAACATCTGTTTCAAACACTGATTCACAATTGCTGCCTGATTACTTTTGAAAAACAAAAAACAATATTTGCTAAATATTTTTAATTATTCAAAAATAAGATCTCCATTTTATTTATTTTTAACTTTTGAACTCTTCCCTCAACAAATTTGCACGGATGGACCAATAGAAATATTGAGAGGCCAGAGACTGAAAGTCTCCTGAGGTCACATTGTTAACTCAATAATTTCATGAGTCCAAACAAAGCCATATTCAGAAAGCAATTATGCAGTGACCTTTTGCTGATGAAGCTGCATCACCAGTTGTACTGAGGCAGATTTTTTTTTTATCCAGCTCCATTCATCACATAACTTCTCAGCTCTCACAGCTCAGTATAGTCCCAGTCCCTTCCTCTATTACCACTATCAAATACTTCAGAGCTTTTTTTTTCGCAAACATAGACATTCTCACATTGGGGTTGAAAAATACATGTGGCGTATTTCCAAATTCAATTTGTAAATTAACTTGTAGGATTCCTCAGTGACATTAACGGATAAACACAGAAGAGGCAGAGATTCTTCCCACTCAGCTCCTGTTAACCCTGCAAGCCAAAGCCCTGAAGGATATGCGCAGTGTTCCTAGCTGGATCCTGATTGGATAAGCTATGGTTCTCAATTCCAGTTATGGATCATATTGGGTCTCAGTGATGCATTTAGCCCACAGTGTTTTCATTGCATCTTCTGACATGATCTTGTTCATTGCAATGAAGCAACACTTGTGAAAATGTGGCTGTTTAACATTAGGAAAGGAATTCTGCAAATAGACTTATTTGTATGGTATGATTTCAGGTAATGCAGAAAATTATGCTGAAAAAATATCAGTTGAAGTGCATCTATGTGTCATTTTTGAAATTGCTATCAACACTTATTATGGTGAAAAAAAATGTAATCTGATTTTGCTGGTATGGTAAATACTCTGGGAGCAGCCAAAGTCTCCGAGATGGGAACTTTGCCACATAACGTCAGTAATATTTGCAAACAAAGAGCCTGCTTGAAATGGAGAAATGGGGGCTAAGATTAAATAACCACAGATCAACGATTAATATTTCTTGGTGTGATGCTTGGTGCTTGTCAGAGAGGTGTTACTGGATCTGGCAGTGTCAATAGTTGAATCAACACACTGAGTGAGTACAACCCGAAGCTTTCAGGATTAATGCTTGCGTCCCCATGGATGTTAACATAGTTACCTCACAGTGCTGGCTGGCTTCCTCACTCTTTAGTGTACCTGTTTTCCACATTTCACTGTTTTACTTTGAAGCGCTTTGTGACATCCTCCGGACGTGAAAATGTATGGTTTATTATTTTTTATTATGACTTGTTGTTCCTCTCCCTAAGGTGCTGTGGTCAATTGTAGCATCTAACTCCTGCCCCAGCGTAGATCAACTAACTCAGACCCAGACCTGGGAATCTAATAGGTCTGTTTGGCTTAGTTGCCTCTGGATTTACTATAAAGAAGCAATTTTACAAAAAAAAATTAAATGTCTTAATTTTTATGGTGCAGAGAATAGGAAAATGGAAGAAACCTCTAATGGTAAGAGTTTGCTGTGAAGTTTCCTGTGATGTGTAGTACGCATATTTTAGGAGAATGTGGAGGCTCCTTTGCAATGTCCCTCAAACATCCATGAAATGAATGACCGATTTTTTCTGGGACATTGTTGGTCAAAACTTTAGTTTTCCATTAGTGCCATGGGATATTTGATGTCCAGCAGAACAGACAACAACCACAAACAACAAAATTACACTGTATAGAGCCTTTCACGTCAGGAGGATGTCCCAAGGCACTGCACAGTCACAGTTTCAGACCCAAACTGAGGACAGGGTTGGGGTGGGGGGTGGCGGGGGGTGGGAGAGAAGGGGTAATTAGGTGTTGCTGATGGGTCCATCGAAGAGGAGAGTCTTGCGACAAGACTTGAAGGAGGCCAGGGAGGGGGCGAGACAGATGGAATCTCAATTTAACATCTCATCTGAAGGATGGCATCTCCAATAATATAGTTCTCACCCAGCTGCCTGGCCTATGAGCGCAAAGTCTCAAAGTGGGGCTTGACCCGTAACCTTCTGACTCTGAGTGCTACTAACTCAAAGTTAGTACAATACTACTAACTGTGGTTACTAACTGTTTGACAATCAGTGCAAGTACAACTGAATATTGTATAATACGTTGGAAAAACAGCAAAGATAATAATGCACAAGCAAGAGTGTCTGTTTTTCATTCATACTGCAATAATGAATGCACACAAACACTAATGACCAGTCATCTAACATTACAGATGCTGGAAATCTGAAACAAAAACAGAAGTTCTGACGAAGGGTTGTGGACCCGAAACGTTGACTCACTTTCCTTTCTCCATGGATGTTGCCTGACCTGCTGAGTTTTCCTAGCAACTTCTGTTTTTGAGTCATCTAACATTGTTTCCCACATTACTTTTCCGGCAGAAGAAAGAATGAGGCAACTGACTTTTCTCTGATCCACTGACCAAAATCGTTATTGAATATTCAGTTTATTTTGACTATATTTTGGAATATATCCTATTCAGTTCTCCAATTTGTTTCCTGCATTCCTGTGTTTGATAATTTGGGAAAAAGGTAAATGAAATTCAACATTCACCTCGTGGAACATTGCTGTGCGCAAATTGGCTGCTGGGTTCGCCTTCAAAATACACCATTACTACACTTTACGGTTAATCCCGTAAAGCCCTTTGAGATGTCTTCCTGATGTGAAAGGTGCTAAATCAAATGCAGCCCTTTTTTTTAACAGAACAGAATTTAATGCTTTAGCCACTTCCATCACTTGACACCTTATTTTCTTGCCTGACCTGCACTCTTTCCATCTCTCTGCAAACATACAAAATTACATTGATGCGCAAGGAACAGTTTGCCTGTACGTCGCCTGCATGTCTCATTAATGTGCCCCTGCTGACAGATTCATCTGAACATTTACAGAGGCAATTAACACATGACACAGTACATTAATATTGTTTTTACACTTGTGGAAACATGCACAGTTGCACATAGATTTGCACACTAACATACATAATGAATGTAAATTCAATTAAATTACATGGCACTGTAAAAGACTGAGAAAATTCAATACAACTTACAATTATATAGTGCCTTTCATGTCGGGTAGCGTTTCTCAAAGCGTTTCTTGGTTTACATTGTAAGCAGGATTTCCATTAGCTTACAAATGTAAATAGTACCTGCAATTTTCTTAGCATTTTGTATTTCATCTTTAACTTCTGGAGGTGATACAAGTAACTTTACTCTTCAAAATGTATTGGGCTTTATACTTAATATTAACCATGCAAATTCTGGTTAATTGTTCTTGTTTAACTGGAAATGCAAGCAAATATTTTTCCTATTACCAAGAGCAACAACTACAAAATTACATTTGTATAACATGTTTCACATAGGGAGGGCGGGCCAGGGCAGTGGACAATCAGTGTTGCAGACCCGAGTTAGGGGTAGGGATCAGAGAGGGTGGAGGGTGAGGGCGAAGGAGGGTGATCAAAGACACGGTCAAAAGGAAGGTTTTGTGATGCATCTTGAAGGAGGCAAGGGAAGGGGCAAGGTGGGGGGACTGACAGATGGAGTTCCAGAGGGTGGGGGCAGAGTGGGGGAACATGAAGCAGGCCAGAGCCTGCTGAGAGAAGGGAACAGGCAGGTTGGTACAGGGTAAGGAGGTCACTGAGGTGGGTTGGTGGGGGGACAAGGTAATGGATCAATGTCATAGAATCAGGATCTTGAACGGTATCCTCTGTGTGATGGGAAGCCAGTGGAGTCAGACTAGGATCGGGGTGATAGAGTCACGGAGCCTGGAGCAGTATCCCATCTGCAAATAATAATAGTGTGGAGGATTATTCCCAAGGGTACTGATACTGTTTGTTTTGACTCTTTCAAACGACAGATACATAAGGAATAGTGGGTTACTGCACTCTGTGTCCGCCTCGGGACCTGAATTTAACATTGTCCTATCTCTCTGGGATGGTTCCAATGTGTAATGATTTGGATTAATGTCAGTTTAGTTCCTAGAAAACATATGATAGCAATGTTCTTTTGCTACCCTAGTAGTTCTCATGTTCCTATGCTGACATGCCTAATTTTCGCCTACAAATATTCAGTCAATTAACTTTACAGTATATTCTATGAAGCGCTTTGAGACATCTAGAGAACGGGAACAGTGCTGTATCAAATGCAAGCATCATTATTTATTAAGCCTTATCAGACCTCATTCAAAGAAAACCACACCAATAAAAGTGATTGCTGCAAAAACAATCAGGACATGATTGTTGGAACATGGACTCCTTCAGCACCTCTAAATTAATGTTGTAAACTGTACCATGCATTTGAGTAGGGTAGAATGGATAGGAAATCTTAATTCCTTAGAGAAATACTGTCGTAAAATAACTGGCAAAATAAAAAAATTGATCAGAAAGAGGCCATTCCTGCACATGCCTTTCATTTCAAATAAACATTTGTTATATCTTTTTACTAAAATGACGGTATTCTAGGATATTATCATAGCAATAAAGTCTGAACTATCACTCGCAGTGTGTCCACTGCCAGTATTATGAAATCATGGCAGTAGTTGTAAAAATAAAGGGGGTTATAACCTTCTCCACACACACACCCACACAGCAATTTAAATCAAATACTTTCGGTGGGAAAACTAAGACCTTTAAACCTCCACTATCAGATTCAATGCACACTGTATTTGTGTCATTGCTAAAAACAATTTGTTTTTCAAAATTCCAAAAAAAAAGCCCAATATGATACCACCAAGAAATTCTTTATTTAATTAGCTATTCTTCTGTGTAAGGGTTGATTCCAGAGCTCTAACAATCATTCCTTTGTAAATGCTGGCTCCAGTGACATGCACCACATGCACAGTATGCTGCGTTTGCACTAAAAAGCACTTTCTATCAATTGTATCAAATGTATGCAAAGTATGCTTGCATCTGAGTAGTGCAAGAAATAGCAGCAGAGAACAGAGCTGGGCTGAGTGGATCTGCTTTACAAACTATTCATCAAGGGATAGCTCCCTGGAACTTCCTTCAAAAATCCCTCCACCTCACTTCCTATTTTTAATGCCTTCTAAATCCTACCCATCTCTTCAGACCCTCAGGCACCGAGCTGCTCTCCTCCACCCTACACACACTTCCTCAACTTACTTGGGTTTACATACCTCTGAAGTCCTTTGAATTATTATTCGATGTGAAAGGTAACAATAATAATAAAAATAATCCTTGCATTTGATATAGCACTTTTCACATCTTCTAGACGTCTCAAAGTGCTTCACAGAATATACTAAAAAACGAATTGACTGTATATTTGTGGGCGAAATCGGTTGTTGAGTTACAGTGATATAGCAGCACAAATTGGAGCTTGCATCAGCCATCCCCTGAGATACTTAGACAACACAGAACAGGAAGGCCTTACGATTGGTCCCTACTCTGTGCTATAGGAATATGTCTATCTATAAGTTAGCTGAATGCAGGTTTGGGCCAAACCATGATTCACTCCATTACCTCCTCCCCTACCTTGTTCAAATAGCTTCTGGATTCTTACGGATCGGGGGCAATGGTGGGCAATCATTTCGGCCAGCCAAAGATATATAGTTTCTCGATTGAATGTTTGATGCCATAAATCAAGAAATATTTCATCAAGAAAAAATGGAAGCATTCATTTATTTAAAACACTGAGACTAGTGCGAATGCTCAGCGCGACACCTATGTACAGCGCCACGGGCCAATTCTTGGTCAAGAGACAACAACAACACAAAATTAGATTTATAGAGCGCCTTTCACATTGAGAGGACATCCCAAGGCGCTGAATGGGACACAGTTGAATGAGATATTGGGAGTATGGTGGAGCAATGGTAAGATGCACAACATAGATGATAGTGCTCAGGGCTGGAATATTAAATTTTTCCAGACATTTTGTATTACTGACAAAAGGGGTACAACAACAACTTGCATTTATATTGTGCTCCTCATACAGGGTAGCAGGGTAGGGAAGAGAGACATTTCTTTTACACAGTGGGCAGTTAAACTATGATATGCTTTATCATCAATGTCTTTTGAAACTGAGTCCGCAAAAACATTAAAAAAGGAGCAAGATAAATGGTTTGGGAACGTACTAGATGTGAAAGGCGCTATACAAGTGTAATTTTGTTGTTGTTGGGCAAAGAGCAAGGAAATGGAATTTGGGTAGAAAGCTCCAGTGGGGTTGATAGAACAGAAAGCATGGGTCAAATGGCCTCCTTTTGAGCTGTAAGTTTTCTATGATTCTTTGTCATTCTCATACAAAAAATACCTTGGAATGTTAACAGAAAGTCCAAATGTCATTGCTCCTTAAAGCATAAAATACAAGTAAAATCATTCATTGCTGTCTTCTCTATGCAACGTACCATTAATATCGTTGTAAAGAGTTTGCATCAATGTACTGCACTCATCTGACCCCTACTTTTGCATGATTGCAGAAGTACAAAATCCTCCTATGTTATTGCAAGATTGACAATTATGGTAATGGAATGCTTAGAAATGGTCTTTAGTCAGTATATCTGTCAGGGTATCAGAATTGGAAGTAAAAGCATAGTCCAATCCTATTGTATTCAATAGGTCAACCTAGCCACTTTGCACGTTCAGAACTTGAATTTGATATGTCTGGAATGCCTATACTGTACTGTGTTAAATACTAAAATAAATTGAGCCCTGGTTGGAAATTATTTTATTCTATTATTCTTATTCTACTTATTCTTATTATTTTATTCAATTGAAATTCCCAACATAATTGTTTTACGTGAAATTAATCAGGAATTATAGAAAATACTTGTTGATTGTGGGATAGTGCTATGTCCAATGGACTGCTGGTCGGAGCCAGATTAGGAATAAAATCAGACTTGATAAAGGTTGCTACATATGAGACCCATATATAAATGGAGTGGAAGATATATGGGATGTAAGATAGATATTGTGAAAATCTGTATACTGTACTGTACCAGTTTATCACCTGATGGAAATGGCTTGCAAATATGTTATATATGGCAACTTGCCACGATTGATAGTACTCTTACACTTTCAGAAGGTTGTGGGTTCAAGCGAGTCCATATCATAGTTTTATATACCGGTAAACAAAATGCAAAATACTACAGATGCTGGAAATTGGAAACAAAAACAGAAATCGCTGGGAACAATTAGCAGGTCAGGCAGCATCTATGGAAAAAGGAAAGTGAGTCAATGTTTCAGGTCGACGACCCTTCATCAGAATTGGAAGTAAAAGCACAGTCCAATCCTATTGTATAGGTCAACCTAGGCACAGCGCATCACATCTGATGATTGGTCGTGGACCCGAAATGTTGACTCACTTTCCTTTCTCCATAGATGCTGCCTGATCTGCTGAGTGTTTCCAGCGATTGTTTTAATTCATAATTTGAGATGATCATCCATTACAGATATTCTAGTGTACTGCTGGAGGAGCGCTGCATTGTCAAAGTTGCCATCTTTTCATTGAGAATTAAACCAAGGTCTTATCTCCTTATACAAGTAGGCATTTTAAAAACCCTAAAACAACAATTGAAAAAGAAGGGAGTTAGGAGAACGTTTCTCTTGTTGTCCTGGCAAGAATCTTTAAGATGAATTAGTCATCCACCTAATAGTGGATGACTAATAGTGGATGACTATATATTTTCCCCCACAATATAGAGTCCTGTAGCTCAGTGGTTAGAGCACTCGCCTTACAAACATGAGACCTGTGTTTCTAATCCAGGCAGGTCAGGGCGAAACCTTGGGCAAGTTTCCTTACTCCACATGCCTAATAATAATCCCTCCAAAAAAAACACAATAATAAAATTGGTCATTTCAATCCACGACTGTTTGTGGGACACTGTTGTGTGCAATTGGCTGCCGCGTTTCACCGACAAATATACAGTCACTTCACTTTACAGTGTATTCTGTGAAGCACTTTGAGACATCTAGAAGATATGATATCAAATACAAGGATTATTATTATTTATACAGTCACTACACTTTACAATATATTCTATGAAGCGGTTTGAGCTGTCTCAATGACATGATAAGGCGCTATATCAACCACAAGGATTATTATTATTATTACATTTTTACATTATTATTATTACATTGCGGCATACCCCAGGGATCCATCCTTGGCCCCCTCCTCTTCCTCATCCATCTGCTCCCTCTTGGGAATGTCATCCACCGACATGGGGCACACTTCCACATGTACATGGATGACACCCAACTCTATTTCTCCACTTCACTTTGCGACCCCCAGTCCCCTGCTGTTCTGTCAGCCTGCCTGTCAGACATCAGGAGCTGGATGAGCTCAAACTTCTTGCAGCTGTATGTTGACAAGATGGAGGCCATACTCTTTGGCTCTCGTCAACGTCTCCATTCGCACGGCTCTCACCTCCTCCACCTTCCCGGCCTGCTCCTAAAACTCTCCGAAACTGTGCGCAACCTAGGTGTCAGGTTCAACCCCCAACTGTCCTTCCTCTCTCACATCCGGTCCCTCACCAGCACCGCCATCTACCACCTCCGACGGATCGCCCGTCTCCGGCAATACCTCACCCCAAAAGCCGCTGAAACCTTGGTCCATGCCTTTGTCACCTCTCGGCTAGAATATTGCAACGCCCTCCTCACCGGTCTCCCCACCACCACAATCCACAAAATCCAGCTAATTCAAAACTCTGCCGCCCGCACACTCACCCGCACCAAGCTTCACTCCCCCATTACCCCAGTCCTTGCCAGACTTCACTGGCTCCCTGTCCCTGAGAGGATCGACTTCAAGATACTCACCCTTGTTTTCAAGTCCCTCCACTCCTCTGCACCCCCCTACCTCTCTGATCTCCTCTCTCCCCAAACCAGCACCCGCTGCCTTCGCTCCCCCGGATCTGGCCTCTGCTCTATCCCCCAAATCCTCTGCTCCACCCTCGACGGCCGTGCCTTTAGCCACCACGCCCCAAGGCCTGGAACTTCCTTCCTCACTCCCTTCGCCTCGGCCCCTCTCTTCCCAGTTTCGGGTCACAGCTAAAGACCTTCTCTTAGACCTCGCCTTTGGTCACCATTCTACCCCTGCCCCTGGCTCAGTCCCAGGATCTGCTACTGTGAAGCGCTCTGAGACACAGTCCGGCGTGGAGGGCGCTATATAAATTGAACTTGTTTTTATTTGTGGTCCCTTACTGAAGCAAATAACTGCTGAATATGTTTACAAAACACAGTCACTACACTTGACAGTAATTGCTTGTGAAGCTCTTCAATGTGGTAAGGTGCTATAAAAATCTTTATTTCCTTCTTATAGCAAATTAAGTTTTCTTCACGCTGTATCTTGGTACAGTGAAGCCCTTGGTGATTTTCCTCCCTAACTTCATTGCACAGGGAAAGGTCTTGAGACCGCTAAGAATGCAGACTGGAGGAACAATCATGGCTGGAAAACTCGCAATCAATATTGATGAGCTCCAAAATATGTTCAATTTATTGGATGAGTCTACAGGTTAACCTTGCAGAATTACAGGAACATTATAAATTTCACTGAAAATAAATACATCTTTAAATCATTATTCCAAGCACATTCTAATCAAAGTTTCCCTGGTATGAGCATGCATTTCAGCTAACTGTTAGACCTTTGCCCTTTACATAAAGCTCCAATGTTTCAGTTAAATGCTCCCCAAACAGGTTGAAGTCTGCCCTTTATGACAATGGAGCCCATTAAGTTACTTGATGTTTTTTACAGACTGGCATTTTACAGGCTGACTCTTAGAAACCATGACTGTAAACCATGCCCTAGAATTTGGCAGGTATTAATGTAAAGTGTTTAAATTTGTGTGCATCTCTTGTTTTATTTATTGTAATCTCAGAATGACTGTTTGGCTGTATTATGATGAATGTGGCTGTCAGTTTTCTCAGCTTCATTTTCAGAGTCCTGAGTTCTATATCAACAATTTAGAAGAGGAAATAGATCTTAAAATATCTAAATTCGCTGATATTATGAAGCTAGGTGGGAGAATAAGCTGTGAGAATGACACAAGAAGAATTCAAAGGGATATAAACAGGCTAGGTGAGTGGGCAAGAAGGTGGCAGATAGAGCATAATGTGAAGTTATTCACCTTGGTAATAAAAATAGAAAAGCAGATTATTTTCTAGATGGGGAGAGACAAAGTAGTATGTCTTCAGAGGGATTTGGGTATCTTTGTACACCAGTCACAAGTTAATTTGCAGGTACAGCAAGTAACTAGGAAGGCTAATGGCATGTTGGCATTCATTGCAAAAGGGTGAGAGTACAAGAGTAGGGAAGTCTTGCTGCAAATGAATAGAGCCTTGAGACCACACCTAGAATACTGTGTGCAGTTTTGGTCTCCTTATTTAAGAAAGAACATACTTGCCTTAGAGGGAGCATAGATTCACTAGATTGATTCCTGGGATGAGGGGGTTGAGCTATGAGTATAGGTTGAGTAAACTAAGCCTATATTCTCTAGAATATAGAAGAATTATGCGTGATCTTATAGAAACGTATTAAATTCTTAAGGGGCATGACAGAGTAGACAGTATGGGACTGTTTCCCTGGTTGGAGAATTCTAAAACTAGGTGTCATATTCTCAAGATTAAGGGTCGGCCTTTTCGAGCAGAGTGAGGAAACATTTCTTCACTCACATAGAATCCTCTTCCCCAGAAGGCGATGGATGCGCAGTACTGTAACATATTCAAAACTGATATTGATAGATTTCTAACAGTTTGAAGGATTAAGGGATATGGGGATAGGGCGGGTAAATGAAATTAGGTTCAAAGATCAACCGTGATCTTATTAAATGGCAAGGCAGGCTCGAGGGGGGCAAGTGGCCTACTCCTGCTCCTATTTTTTATGTTCTTATGAGATGCAAAGTGTGAAGGGATGCACACTAGGGAGGTTGTGGAATACATATTGAATTGGGAAGTGAGGAGGTCAGAGAGGTAGGCGGTTTCCAGGGAATGAAGGGATTTGAGCGTGAGGATCTCGAAGTCGATCCATTTGGTGATAGCAAAACAGTGGAGCCTGGCCGGAATTGGTGAGATGGTGTGACAACATAACAGTGTAGTCCTATTTTGGGCTTGTGTTGAAGCCAGACAGTTCTAGACTTGACACCCCACCTCTCTATTTTCCAAGGCATTGTACAGGGTACAATGTAATGTTACCCACTTTTTCTCTCCACTGCACGTCAAACTGAAACTTTCCTTGCTCGTTGGCCTTCCCAATTCTTTCTTCCACAAGCTGCAGTTCGTCCAGAACTCTGCAGCTCATATCCTCTCCCGCGCTAAGCTCCGTGACCCCATCATTCCCACCCTTGTTGTGGTGTTGGTAACAGTATTTAGTAGATACCCAGGTGTGATGCCTGCATTTGCTTTTGTCCACAGAGCATATGGAATTCAACTCCTGCCACCCATCCCCAAAAAAACACAGAGTATGCAGATTCTGTTTATCCCATCATTCAGAGAATTCAATTCAGGTTGCTGGTCCTCACCTTCAAAGTCCTCCATGGCCTTGCCCCATCCTACCTCTGTGATCTCCTAACTCCCTACCAACCTACCTGCCCCCTCCACTCAGCAGGCTCTGGCCTGCTCTATGTTGCCCCGACGCACCCACCACACCATCGGCGGAGAGCCTTCAGCCATTGCCCCTAACCTGTGGAACTCCATCCCTCAGTAACTCCACCTCAGTACCTCCACCTCACCCCCTCGCAAGCCTCCTTCAAATCCAGCCTCAAGACCCTCCTCTTTGACAGTCCCATCGGTCAACCCAAATCACCCACTTTACCTCCACTCTCCCCATTTCCGACCTCAGTTTAGGTCTGAAACATTGACTATCCAGAGCCTTGGGATGTCCTCCTGATGTGAAAGGCACTATCTAAGTGTAATTTTGTTGTTGTTTGTTAAGAGCTCACAAATCTGTGTCAGTGTTCCCTCTATCCAAAAGCATAGCGATTTGTTTTGTTACACAGCGAGCGAAACACCTCTCTTTCTCCCAAGTGCCACATCATGTAGTAATTCGCAATCTTTTCCATCAACAGGAACTTGTCCAGTTTCATTTTGAAGTTTCTTCTGCTATGGGCTACATTGATAGTTTCCTGTGTTCCTAGCACCCACGTACATAAAATAAAGTCTCCTGCGGCAATAGAACTGTTCCTAATGTGTGAGTAGCTTTATATTCGGGTGAGAATTGCACCTGTGATGTTATTTAATCGCAGCAGTGACAATTTTTCCACTGACGCTGTCTTCATTTATTAACTAGTGTGAATCCTTCACTCCCTAGCTGGAATCAGAAAGGTTGGTCTTGAAGCTGACATACACTACCCATTAGATTTGGCAACTGCAGGAGGCATTGTGCTGGGGTGCTGGTTTGTGGTATTCTTAATAAGACGCCCACTCACAGTTATACCACTGCGATCGTTGCTGGCAAGCCAAGTGGGCAACCGCAGGACAGTTTTCAAGCGAGAGGACCCGGGTTCAACTCCCGGGAAGGGCGAAACCTCAGACAGGTTTCCTTAATCCACACCACCTAGCAGTAAGTAAGAGCCTGGTTGTTAGTCAATTGACTGATTGTTTTTTCTGGGGGTAATAATCCCCCCTCCCCAAAAATGTGTTCACTAACTCCAGAAATGTTTATGGGACACTGCTATGATCAAATGACTGCTGCGTTTCACCCACAAAATATAGTAAATTCACTTTACAGCATATTCTGTGAAACACATTTTTCTTGTTGTTGTTGCATTCACAGATTGAGAAGCATGGAAAGAACGACAGAGTTAAAACATTTTTCAATTAGGCTTTCTTGATCCAGATCCTTCACAACAAAACATAAGAAGTCTGAACATTAAGAAAAGGATCAAAATTAACTTGGTTAGATATATCTATTCCTTAAAATCTATTTTCTAGGTAAATTTCAATCCAATTTTCTCCCTTCACTTTCTAAAGGCTTCATTATAATAAGAAGAAATTATAATCATCCTTGTATTTTGATATACCGCTTTTCACATCTTCTAGATGTCTCGAAGTGCTTCACAGAATATACTGTAAAGTGAATTGACTGTATATTTGTGGGCAAAACGTGAAAGCCAATTGCATGAAAATGACCAATTTTATTATTGTGTTTTTTTTTAGGGATTATTATTAGGCGTGTGGAAACTTGCCCAAGGTTTCGCACTGATCGGCCTGGATTCGAACGCAGGTATCACGCTTGTAAGGCAAGTGCTCTAACCATAGGAGCTCCATTCACACTGATTGCAGATTAACATGTGTGCCGCTGCCTTTTCCTCGTGGCCATTATTCATGTGTCATCCCTGTTCGTTTCTCCTAGTGTTCTGGCTAACAATATAAATTTACCACATGACTGCTTGCGTGTAAATTGCTGTGTGTAAGTTGCAGTTGTGCACAAAATACATAGTCACCACACTTTACAGAAACCCTGTGAAATACTTTGAGATGCTCTCAACATTATAGCACTAATTTAAATGCAAGTTTTTTTGCAAGACATGGATGGGAATTCAGACATGCCTGAAGAGATTTAATGTGTTTGTCAGTACAAAAGTAATAAGGTGATGTGTGCAGACAAGCTTGTAGAGTGGCTTCAGTTGATGTTTTGGCTCAAATCCAACATAGCAGTCAACAGCACACCTCATAGGCAAATTTATTTTCCATAACTCCATAATTTATTTTCCTGCATTTCTCAGGCACAAAGGCCGGAGCTTTATTTTATAGTGAGAGCTCACGTTTGATGAATTGCAAATGTTAACCAGAAGGATTTAATCTTAGTAGCTGCAATTAGTGTGCAGTGGTCGGTAGCTGCAATTATAATGAAATGTCAGAATGTAACATAAAATGAATTATAATAACCCTTGTGTTTGATCTATCATCTATAATATTGAAACGTCTCAAAGCACTTCACAGATAAGTGCTTTGCTGTGACTATGTATTTGTGAACAAACACAGCAGCCAGTTTGCAACACAACAAATCTTACCAGCAGCCATAAATTAACTGACCAATTAATGTGGAGGATTGTTAAACCAGGCAATAGGAGCTTCTCTTTTTAACAAAAATACTTTGGATCTTTAAGGTCACCTGAGACGGCAGACAGTTGATTTAACATCTTCAACAATGCTGCACTCCACCCAAACTGGCACGATGTCCCAACGTATGCTTAAACCCACAACCTTTTGACCTATAAGAAAGAGTGCTAGTGACTAAGCAAAAGCTGAATTTAATAATAATCCTTACATTTGGTTCAGCCCTTTTTACATTGGGAGGATGTCTCAAAGTGCTTCACAGGAGATATTGAACTAGAATATTGTGTGCAGTTTTGGTCTCTTTATCTAAGAAAAGATATACTCGCTTTAGAGTAACCTAAATTCACTAGGTTGGTTCCTGGGACGAGGGGGTTGACCTACGAGGAGAGGTTGAGTAAACTAGGCCTATATTCTCTAGAATATAGCATAATTAGAGGCGATCTTATAGAAATCTGTAAAATTCTTAAGGGCCTTGACAGGGTAGATGTTGTGAGACTGTTTCCCCTGGTTGGAGAATGTAAAACCAGGGGTCATAGTCTCAAGATTAAAGGTCAGCCTAATAAAACTCAGTTAAGAAAACATTTCTTCACTCCGAGGGTGGTGAATTTATGGAATTCTCTATCCCAAGAGGCTGTAGATGCTCAGTTATTGAACACATTCAAGACTGACATTTACAGGGTTTTTTTAAAAGCGAAAGGGATTAAGGGATATGGGGACAGGGCGGGTAAATGGAATTGGGATAGAGGAGCTTATTAAATGGCGGGGCAGGCTCGAGGGGCTGAATGGACTACTGCTCCTTATTCTTATGTTCCAATGTTGTGAAGTTGAGTGACATTTCACCTTCCATTTGTAGGTGAATGCAATTGCCAAATAACAACAACAACAACTTTGATTTATATAGCGCCCTCCACGCCAGACGGCGTCTCAGAGCGCTTCACAGTAGCGGATCCCAGGACCGAGCCAGGGGCAGGGGCAGGAAGGTGACCAAAAACTCGGTCGAAGAGAAAGGTCTTCAACTGTGACCTGAAACTGGGAAGAGAGGGGGCGAGGCGAAGCGAGTGAGGAAGGGAGTTCCAGAGCCTCGGGGCGTAGTGGCTAAAGGCACGGCCGCCGAGGGTGGATCGGAGGACTTGGGGGACATGGAGGAGGCCAGACCCAGAGGAGCGAAGGCAGCGGGTGCTAGGTTGGGGGAGAGGAGATCAGAGAGGTAGGGGGGTGCAGAGGAGTGGAGGGATTTGAAAACAAGGGTGAGGATCTTGAAGTCGACCCTCTCTGGGATAGGGAGCCAGTGAAGTCTGGCAAGGACTGGGGTAATGGGGGAGCGAAGCTTAGAGCGGGTGAGTATGCGGGCGGCAGAGTTTTGGATAAGATGGATTTTGTGAATTGTGGTGGAGGGGAGACTGGCGAGGAGGGAGTTGCAATAGTCCAGCCGAGAGGTGACAAAGGCGTGGACCAAGGTTTCGGCGGCATTTAAGGTGAGGTATTGCCGGAGACGGGCGATCCGTCGGAGGTGGTAGAAGGCAGTGCTGGTGACGGACCGGATGTGGGGGAGGAAGGACAATTGGGGGTCGAACCTGATGCCAGGTGAGAGCCGTGCAAATGGAGACGTTGATGAGAGCCAAGGAGTATGGCCTCCGTCTTGTCAACATTCAGCTGCAAGAAATTTGTGCTCATCCAGCCCCTGATGTCCGAAAGGCAGGCTGACAGAACATCGGGGGACTGGGGGTCACAAAGTGAAGTGGAGAAACAGAGTTGGGTGTCATCCACGTACATGTGGAAGTGTGCCCCATGTCTGCGGATCACATCCCCAAGAGGAAGCGTGTAGATGAGGAAAAGGAGGGGGCCAAGGATGGATCCCTGGGGTACCCCGCAGGTAACTGGGTGAGTGCGGAAGGAAAAACCGTTTGTGGAGATGTACTGCTGGCGGTTTGTGAGGTAGGACTCGAACCAGGCGAGTGCGGTCCAACAGAGGTGGATGGCGGAGGACAGGCGGTGGAGGAGGATGGCGTGGTCGACTGTGTCAAAGGCAGCCGACAGGTCCAGGAGGATAAGGAGGCAGAGGGAACCCTGGTCACAGATAGAGAGGATGTCGTTTGTGACTTTCACAAGCGCAGTCTCTGTACTGTGGGCAGGGTGGAAACCGGACTGGAGGGGTTCGAAGAGGGAGTGGGAGGAGAGGTGGGTGCGGAGTTGGTTTGCAACAACGCGTTCCAGTGCTTTTGAGAGGAAGGGCAGGTTTGAGATAGGGCGGTAGTGGCTGGGGTTTGAGGGATCCAGGGAGGGTTTTTTAAGGAGGGGGGTGATGATGGCAGTTTTGAGGGGGGCAGGGACTATCCGGAGGAGAGGGACTGGTTGATGATATCAGCCAGCAGTGGACAGAGGAGGGGGAGTTGGGTGAGCAGTAGGTTAGTGGGGATGGGATCGAGGCAGCAGGTTGTTGGCCTCATGGAGGTGAGAGTGCGTGAGAGGGAGGAAGGAGAGACAGGGGAGAAGGAGTGTAGGAAGGGGGTCGAAATAGCACACAACACACAGCACACAACAATGCCCCACAAACTGCCCTGAAATAAATGAGGGGGATCGAGTAGGAAACAAATTGGGAGATTGTTTGCTGGGACACTGGGAGAAGCTTCTTTTTCTTTTATAATAGAGCCATGGGATTTTTAGTCCACCAAAACAGGCAGATGGGACTTCAGTATTAACGTTTTATTCAAAGGACAGAACTTCCAACAATGCAAAACATCCCCGGTACTGAATTGGAGTGCCAACTGAGACTATGTGATTTCAAGTTCCAACATGGAGCTTAAATCCAGAACTTTCTGACGCAGACATGAGAAAGTGTCTGCCAACTAAACCTTGCTGACACACATGCATGTAAGTTTCCTTTTGTTTTCTTTCTTTCCCATCTCTCCTTCCTCTCTCTTATCCACCATCACCACTATGAAACACACCCTTTGCTGCCTTGACCCCCTTTCCACCAACTTGCTGATCACCCAGCTTCTCGCCTCTGCCCACTGCTGGCAGACATCGTTAATCAGTCCCTCACTCATTAACTGTGTCCTCTCTATCTGTGACCAGAGCTCCATCTGACTCCTTGTCCTCTTGGACCTCTCCGCCGGCTTCGACACAGTCCATAATGCCATCCTCCTCCACCGCCTGCCCTCTGTCATCCACCTCAATGGGACCGCAGTCACTTGGTTCGAGTCCTACCTCACAAACCGCCAACAGTACATTTCTGCAAACGGCTTTTCCTCTCGCTTTCGCCTGGTCATCTGTGGGGTTCCCCAAGGATCCATCCTAGGCCCCCTTCTCTTCCTTATCTATATGCTCCCTCTTGGTGATGTCATCCACAGGTAAACTTCCACATATATGTGGATGATATCTAACTCTACTTTTTTACCTGAAATTGTGACCTCCCTGCCCAGTCCCCTGATGTTCTGTCAGCCTATTTGTGAGACATCAAGAGCTGGAGCGCAAAATTCCTGCAATCAAATGTTGACAAGATGGAAGCCACATTCTTTGGCTCTTCTCAACATCTTTGGCACCACGGTTTCACCTCATCCACCTCGTCCACCCGACCTGCCCCTAAAACTCTCTGAACCCATAAGCAACCTAGGAGTCAGGTTTGACCCCCAATTATCCTGCCTCCTCCACATCCAGTCCCTCACCACCACCACCACCACCACCTTCTTCCATCTCCACCACATTGCCCGTCTCTACCAATATCTCACCCCCAAAACTGCCGAAACCCTGGTCCATGCTTTTGTCACCTTTCAACTGGACTACTCCAATGCCCTCCTCACCGGTCTGCACTCCACCAACATTCATAAACTCCAGCTCATACAGAACTCCGCCAACCGCATTCTCACCTGAACCAAACTCCGCTCCCTGATTACCGTAGCCCTCGCCAGACTTCACTCTCTTCCTGTCACTGCGCGCATTGACTTCAAGATCCTCACTCTTGTGTTTAAATCCCTCCACAACTCTGCACTCCCACCTCTCTAACCGCTTCTTTCCCCACAGCAGTACCCATTGCCTCTACTCTACTGGGTCTGGTCTCCTCCTTGTCCCCCGAATCCTCCACTCCACCATCGTGGCTGTGCTTTCAGTCACTACCCCCCAAAATACTGGAACTCCCTCCCTCAATCCCTCTGCCTCACCCCCTCCTTCTCCATTTTCAGGTTGCAATGAAGACCTTTCTGAAACACGAAAGGCACTATACAAGTGTAATTTTTTTGTGGTTGTTTGACCACTCCTATTGTCACCTTCCCCCACCACATGGCTTGTCCCCGGGCTCCGCTATTGTGAAACACTCTGAGACACTGTCTGGCATGGAGGGTGCTATTTAAATCCAAATTGTTGTTGTTTTCAAAATGCTAGCCAAAAACATTATTCAGTTAGACTGTGATTGTTCAGGGGCTGGTGTACACACCTTTTTATTTTCATTATCTTGACTAATGGGTTACCGTAATGCCACCTCTCAGTTGGTAATACTAACCAGTCTTCTGATCCTGTGAGTTAGAGAGAACCAACCTGGAAGATTGGCAACCTTCCTTTCTGTTAATTGGTCCAGTTCGCTTTACAGGGGCACACACCCCAGTTACTGGCATTGCTAGTTACAGGGATACACAAATAACATCTCTGTTGGAACATAACAACAAACCCTCCATTTGTTTCAGTGCAGAGACAGAAAAGGCGCTGAATTATGCATAAGAAGAATGACAATAATAATGGCAAAACATAGTGCCATTCTGTGCTTACATTAGGTGTTCATTTTGAATTATCTGAATGTTGGGAGTAGAGTATGGATAAGCAATGAACAGCAGCATGAATTATTCAATCATTGTGTTTACCGAGTCAGTCATGGGCTTTTCACATTACACCCAAGGATAAATGAACTGTAGAACCATGACCTCCTTAGTCCTTCTCTGGTCGTTGAATTGAATAAATATTTTACAATATTCCAATACACTCTTGTATCGATAATCTTTTTTTCTTTGTGCAGATTTTAGTAGATGGGAAGGGATTATAACAATGTGATAGCAGTCAATGTTCAGTTCTCGATACAGCTTTAATTCCGAAAAGAAAACAAAACATTGTACATTGAGAAAGTAAACGCAGAATAATACTTTTAGATACCCCAGGGTATCAGAACAAGAGTTCACTGGATCAGCGTTTGGAAAGACAATTTCAGGACAGAAACTAGGAAGTATCGCTTGAAGAGTTAATTGGTGACTGGAAAGAATTACCAGTTGAGGTCAAGATAAAGGGAGGTTGAGGTCAGGACACTGGGCTCATTTAAAAAAAAAAGTCCAAGAATGTAATGGGAGGACGTTGGGAGGAAGTGACAGGATTAGTTGAGGTACAGATCAACCATGATCTAATAAAATGGTGGAACAGACTCGAAGGGCTGAATGGCCTACTCCCGTTCCTATATTCCCATGACAGTTGTACGCAGTAGGATAGGTATTCTGGAAAAGTTATATCAAATGAGTTGAAATGTCATCCAGACATCTCATTTAATCTTATGAATGGTTTTGCCTGGCCTCATTGGTGAATCCCCCACCCCCGTCCAGGCAGTTGTAACTACTAACCACTGCTGAAAATATTTTGGGTTGATATGATAATATTTTCAATGATAATATCACATCCCACAATCTTCCCCTGTGATTGTAATAATAATAATCCTTGCATTTGATATAACTCTTTTCACATCTTCTAGACGTCTCAAAGCGCTTCACAGAATATATTGCAAAGTGAATTGACTATAGTTTTGGGCAAAACGCGGCATCCAATTGCACACAACAGTGTCCCACAAACAGTCGTGGATTGAAATGACCAATTTATTATTAGTTATTATCAAAATATTGAGAAAAAATAAACCTGTTAATTAATATGTTGAATCTGTTGTTTACTCTGGGCTCTTTCTCTGTTCCCAGACTTTGCCTTTCCTTGCTGCTTTTGTTTGCTGATCAACATATATTAGGGTGTAATATCTAAGCTCACACAATAAAATGACTTGAGCATTAAAGCACTGAATAGCAACCAGTAACCATTCCCTTACGTATACTATCACAGTCAGGAGAGGTTAGCGAGAGGTGAAATAAAATAACCAACAGTCCTGAACCTTGCCTACTTGATATTCCAGATTGTTACATACAAACATGTACAAACATACAGGGAGTCCTGTAGTTTAGTGGTTAGAGGATTAATCTCACAAGCGAGAGGACCTGAGTTCAATTACTGGGCAGGGCGAAACCTTTGGCAAGTTCCCTTACTCTATATGCCTCTGTTTATCTAGCAGTAAGTGGGAATCAGTTGTTTTTCAGGATTGATAATTCCTTTAATAAAATAATAAATCCACAACTGTTTGTGGCATACTGCTGTGTGTAATTGGATGCCACATTTCGCCCACAAAATATATTGTCAATTCATTTTACTGTATATTCTATGAAGCACTTTGAAATGTCTCAATGACGTGATATGGCACTACATCAAATGCAAAGATTATATTATTTTATTATTATATTTCAAATCAAATGTCAAAATCTTTCACATTTTAAGATTTTAGAAGATCAGTTAAGTGCCACAGGGGCTTATCTATGTTTCATCTACAAATGTTACATAACAACAATGACAACTTGCATTTATATAGTGCCCTCCATGCTGAGCGGCGACTCAGAGTACTTAATAATGACAGAGCCCGAGGGCGAGCCAGATGGTGGGGGAAGATGACCGGAAGCACGGTTGAAAGAAAGTTCTTTGGTTACATCCTGAGACGGGGAAGGCAGGGGTGAGGTAAAGGGTTTGAGGGAGGGAATTCCAAAGTTTCAGGGCATAGTGGCTGAAAGTATGGCTGCCGATGGTGGGGCATAGGATTTAGGGGACAAGGAAAATAACAACCACAACATTTTTAGTGCGCCTTTCATGTTGAGAGGACGTCTCAAGGCGCTGAAAGAGGCCGGACCCAGTAGAGCAGAGGCAGTGGGTGTTGCTGTGAGGAGAGAGGAGGTTAGAGAGGTAGGGGGTGCCGAGTAGTGGATGGATTTAAAAACTAGAGTGAGGATCTTGAAGTCGATGCGCCCAGTAGAGTTTGGCAAGGACTGGGGTAATCAGGGTATGAAGTTTGGTGCGGGTGAGAATACGCGCGGTGGAGTTTTGGATGAGCTTAATTTTGTGAATGGTGGAGGAGGAGAGACCGGCTGGGAGGGCATTAGAGTATTCTATCTGAGAGGTAACAGTTCCAGACTACCAAAGGGATCATCTCCAATTGCGTTTTTTAGTATTGCGCAATGCAATCTTTTCCTTCAGTTGGTATATGCTGTTCTTTGGTAGGAAGGTGGGGGAATAGGGATATATATAATAATAATCCTTTCATTTGATAATAATAATATATAATAGACGTCTTAATGCACTTCACAGAATATACTTTCGATTGAAGTGACTATATTTGTAGGCGAAACGCAGCAGGCAATTGCGCACGGCAGTGTCCCACAAATAGTTTGTGGATTGAAATGACCACATTTTAAAAAAAAATTGAGATACAGTATTATTATTAGGCGTGTGCAGTAACGAAACTTGCCCAAGGTTTTGCCCTGACCTGCCTGGATTCAAACACAGGTCTCACGCATGTCAGCAAGTGCTCTAACCAATGAGCTGAAGAACTCCACATATTGTATATACAGTAAATACATTTATATACCAACTATATGGTATGGTTCAAAAGGAGATAAATAAGTACTTGGAATGTATGGGTATTAAAAGAAATGGAGAAAATGTACAGAAATTGAATTAAAAGATTTCCCTGAAGAGTTTACTCATGTTCCTGTATGAATTGATATTATCTTAGCACTTCTGTTCAGAACTCCAGAATCTTTATGACATTTCCATTGTATCATTTTATTTTTGTAATGTTGATTTTATAATGTGCATTCAGTTAAATTCCTCTATGTGCTAGTTGAGCAAATTGGCTGCCAGAAATCTAACCATATTGGTTTAATGAGTTCAAAAGAAATTCCACCTCGGTCGAGGTTTACTCTATTTGTGTAATATTTAAGAACTTGCAGGATTTGGCAAATTCTTAAATACAGTTTGAATTTCGAAGCCTTTTTCTGCAAATTATTTCAAGACTGAATTCGAACAATTTCCAAATTCTCCGCTCCAAAATGTTGTATGAATTGTTAATCTGGCACAGGTAGAATTTCTCCTTGTTTTGTATCCCAAGATCAATTTTATAAATGTTCTCAATGTGCAATTCCCTCTGTCAGTTTAACAGAAGAACAATGAGTTAATGAGACAATTGTGCTGGGATCAGATGGATGAAAGTTATTTTGCATAATAGTAGATGAAAAATATTCCTTCAGGACCCTTCATGATATTGTGGAGGTTCAACAGCTGTAGCAATATTCAACGAACCAGATGGAAAATGAAGCTTCACATCTCCTATGCAGTGAACAAATTCCCATTGATCCAAGGTGTGAATTAATTCCTTAATTAACAGGTAGAGATATTATCCCAGCATCACAGGAGAGGTTTGGATGAAGAAGCCCTTTGTCTTATCTCAGGGATAGTGCAGGAAGGTAAATATAGCGTATGCCTTCAGAAATAGTTTCACATACCTCCCTCACGAGATAACATCAACCAGCGCAGGCATCTGCTGATGGCTTTGTGGTGGCTGTGCTCTCTGAGTGGGTCACGCCTGGACTATCACTCTCCCCAAAGGCCATGCCTCCATTCCGGGGAATATCTGCAGCAGAGAACAAAAGACTATGAATTGTGAGTGAGAAAGAACTGTACGTGTTTGAACTCAGGCATGAGCGTTTTTTGTTTCTGTTTTGCTCTTGGTTCCTGGAATTCTGCCCTGCAAAGTAAACGAGGCAGGGGAGAGGGAGTCCAGACAGTAACAGCCTCAGGCTATGTGAGAACTGGTTCTATTTAAACTGTTTCTCAAGTAATCTATAAACTATATCCACCATTCCAGGCTACTTTGAGAAACAGTTCAAATAGAATCAGCTCTGAAGTCGCCTGAGGCTTCCGGTGACTGGAATTTGCCCCCAAATGTCTTAGTTGGGTACTGGTATCCAAAAAGAGAAATAATGTGCATTTTTATTTCATTTTTATAGCTCTTTATCATGCTGAAAAATCCCAAAGCAATTCATAGTAATTACTGTCAAGTGTAATAATTGCCTTTGCGGGCAAATACAGCAGCTATTTTGGTACACAAACAGTCATGGAGTGAATGATCAATTAATCTGGAATGGAACACTGCTGGCCAGAATAACAGGAGAAACTACTTTCTTCTTGAATAGTGTCATCTAGATCTTTAACATTCACCAGAATAATGCATGGATATTGGCATATCCAACAATGTCGCTCTCCTCTACTGCTACATTGAAAATCATCGTCAACTTTGATTGCAAGTCCCAATTTTGGGTGTGAATCCATAACCTTCTGACTTAGAAATGAAAATGCTAGCATCTGAGAAAGTGCTACCAACAGGCTGACACCTCACTCATAGCTGCACAAAACAGTATGGGTAGTATCTAAAATGAATTGAATGACTTTTGTTTTCTGTTTGCAAATGTTGTTTGATCTCTAGGGAAAAGATATCACCTGGAATCCACAGCATTGGAAAGTGCAGTGTTATATTTCAGGTTAGTTTTAGTAGTGAACAAAGAATGCCAGTCAACCAGCATCTCATCGTTCTTCAGTTTCCTTTTTACTCTTGAACATTTGCCTCTGGGACAAATGTTTGTGGATTCAAGAAGTCCCACTTCAAAGGCCAGGTGAACAAACTAGTGTCTATTCAAGTTAAAGATCCCATGATAATACAGTATTCACAAAGAGAAAGGAATTGCTTCCAGTTTCTTGGTCAATAAACTTGAAGGTTAATTAGACATTCACATGAGATAGGCAGATATTTGGGTAGCAGACCTATTAAGGGATACGGCATTGTAATTGAAAGATCGAATAATTCAGTGGAACAGGCTCAATGGACTGAATAGCCTCCTCCTGTTCCTGTTTTGCTATGTTTTACTAACCCTTAACAAATTTTGACTATCCACCTCAGAGGTCAGGGGTGGGGGTAAGTGAGGTCTTCTTGGAAGTGCAGTGGGTCCAAAGGGATTTGTTTGACAAACGAATGTCAGAATCATTCCCACTCTGGGATCTCGCTGGTGCAAATGGCTGCTGTGTTTGTCTGCAAAGTGCAGTACATTTGAGAACAATCAATTGCAAAGCAGTTGAGATGTTGCAACAAGGTAAGGAGCGACAAAAATGCAAGTGCTTTCTTTAAGCAGTTGCCCTCTTTAGCACAGTGAGAGTTTCAAAAGAGGAAGAATATTTCACCTCGTGCATGTTCAATCCAGCAGGGAACAGAGCATCGTGCAAGTATCTACTTCCTTTTTAAATATTCCGCTTTGAACTGCGTTTTGCTTTGCAAGAAAGAAGAGTATGATTGAAGGTAAACACCATTTGAGTCAGAGACAACAGCTCCTGTAGCTCAGTGGTTAGAGTACTCGCCTTACAACGTGAGACCTATGTTCGAATCCTGGCAGATCAGGGCGAAACCTTGGGCAAGTTTCCTTACTCCACATGCCTAATAATAATCCGTCCAAAACAACCTACAATAATAATAAAATTTGGTCATTTCAATCCACGACTGTTTGTGGGACACTGCTGTGCACAATTGGCTGCTGTGTTTCACCCACAAATATACAGTCAATTCACTTTACAGTATATTCTGTGAAGTGCTTTGAGACATCGATAAGATGTGAAAAGTGCTACATCAAATGTAAGGATGAAAAAAACAGTGGGACAGACTGCAGTAGGCAGGCAGGCAGTTATGAGATGATATGCTGTCTGAAGGGTGATATATAATAGTTGTCATGTATTAATCATTTTAATCCAGAAATATGAGTGCAGAAGTAAAACAGGAAAGGGGTGAGGAAACAACTGAATGCTGGAAATCTGAAACAAAAGCAAAATTGTTAGAAACCTACATATGTCTCCAAAAGAAAAATTACAGGCACAGGACTGTTGGTGGTCTTTGTTTGAAACAAATAACCTTTCGTTCTATTTCAGTGATTCATTATCCTGCTGTTTATTTCAGCAGGATCGTGACCACAGATCTTGTTTGCATCTATACTGACTGTATCTCCTCATCCAGAAGTGTAGGAATAAATGAAATCCAGCAAGGATTTTGTACATTAAAAATGCTCCAAATGCACGGTGTTAACAGTGATTAATATTCATTCATTAACTCAGTTCTACTTCACTGCTAAATTAATAAATCCTTATCCTTCTTCCCCCTGCCTTGGAATGAGGCTCTACCACTGTTAACTCCCTAGCCTCCTTCAAGACTCAACTCACGACCCTGCTATTCGATGGTCCCATGGGTCACCCCAAATCGCCCCCTTTCCCTCCATCCTCCCCGTCCCTGACCCCAGCTCGGGTCTGAAACAATGACTGTCCAGTGCCTTGGGACGTTCTCCTGACGTGTAATTTTGTTGTTGTTAATGTTAAGCACCCCAAGATGCTGCTCTGCTAATAATCCCTCAAAAGACACAATAAAAAATCAGTCATTTCAATGTTTGTGGGACACTGTTGTGCGCAATTGGCTGCTGCATATCGTCCACATATATAGCTAATTCACTTTACAGTATATTCTGCGAAGTGCGTTGAGACATTTAGAAGACGTGAAAAGCGCTATATCAAATGCAAGGACTACTATTATTATTTTGTTATAAAGGCAAGTTGTTGTTGTATTCCTGCCAGTGGTACCAGTAGAGAATCCAACACGGTGCACTCCTCGATTTCACCCCTCACCCAGCAAGTAGTTTTAGCTACGTCTAAATAGATGTAAAGATCTCTCCCCCAGTGGAATTACTTTTCCAGCTGCCATCAGCATGCCGGTATGCAGTGGGTGGTCTATTGCCTGCTTCAGTTTTCAAAGCCGCCTTTTGGTTATGCTTAGTTTAAAAATGTTCCTCAACCTCCTCCCAGGAGGACTGGAACTTGTCCCGCTGATGACAGTAATGTATTGTTATTCAGACCCATAGGCTTCAGAGAATCACAGTGAACTACAGTGGCAAAGATAAAGCCAGAGGTACAGTCAGACGACACATCCCCAAACCATCACGAACAGCTAACTGGGGGAATCAGCCAAGTACAGAATGACACAGAGGAAATAAAATAGATTGACATATGTTATAGCACAAAACAATCTAGCTCCGCAGTAACAGGTGAGCATAGTATTCCATAGGATAACAGGGTGATGCAATGTGTAAACAGGTTAACTTAGTGCAACAGTAACATAATGCAACAGCTTAGCATAGTAGAACAGAGTAACCCTACAATAGGTTAACAATGTGTAACAGGTTAACTGAAGGTAATTGAGGGAAAGGTATCAGCCCGGCTCAGTTAGTAGCACTTTTGCTTTTGAGGCAGAAATGTATGCGTTCAAGCCTTTGTACTCAGTGTCTAAAGTTAATCTAACACTCGAGGGAAAGCATACTCAATTGTGGTAGATGGGATACTTAAAATAAGACGTTAAATCAAGGTTACAACTACCTTTTTATATAGATTTTAAAGCTCCCATGATAATATTTGCAAAGAATAGAGAGTTTCTCCCTGTGTACTGGCCAACAATCTTCTAGGTAAAATTGTGGGAGAATGCCGTTTGGAAGTTAGATATTCGCCTATAAATACACAGTCACTACACTTGATAGCAGTTCGTTATGAAGTGTTTTGATACATTTTATTGTGAAAGGTATTTTATGAAATGATTAGTATTTGAAATATAACAGTGTAAAGCAACGTGTAACAGAGGAAAAAGAAAATACTGGAAAGTCCAAAGAGATAGAAGGGGAGAGACCTGAAGGTGGGAAGTATTGTATTTCAATGTAGAGACCCCAATAGATTGATTGGCAATTAAAACTTACTTCATAGCAAGTATTCTTTTTCAACAATTAATGATTCCTACCAAGTAGTAATAATTCCTTCCAATTTTTTTTATTGGTCACTTCAATCCATGACTGTTTGTGGAACACAGCTGTCACGTTTTGCCAACAAAATATACAGTCAATTCACTTTTTAGTATATTCTGTAAAGGGCTTTGAGACAGCTCAGAGACATGATAAGGCACTGTATCAAATACAAGCATTATTATTATATTGTTATAATTTTAGATAGTATTATTAGATAGAGATTATCCACAATGAGCACTCTACAACATGTAGCATCTGGAATCTCACACTACTGGAGTTGGATCTACAGAGAGTAAAGTTTCCTTCTCCCCAAGTCCTGCCACTGGGCTCTTTCCAGACTCCCAACAGGTGACATTCTCAAAGTCATTTTCTAAAGGAGGAAATCTCCTCTAGAAAATGTTGAACATTTGCGCAGGACATTTTCTGCATTGCTTGAGCCACATTGAACCTCCATTCAGCCTCAGTTCTTGCAAATAAAGATGACGTCAGGAGGAGTATGTTTGACACTTGGCTAGCAAGCCCTATCTTCGAAGCTTCTGACAAACCCAATGGTTCAATGTAAATGCTTGAGTTCAGGCGGATGCTAGTCTATTCACTTCTAAGCATATCCATATATTGATTCAGTTCCACTGTTCTTATAATAAATTACATGATCCGGAGAATGTTACTCAGAAGTGAGATCGGAAGACAAGTTTTCCTACAAAGGATTGTCTGAGAATGTGGAATGCAAGACCCAGAAGGTCATAGAATGGAGAAGCAATCGGATGTTTAAAAGAGGATTTAACAGATACATTGGAAGCAGGTTTAGCTGGACACAGATTAACCTTGGAACACTGGGTAGAATGGACAAAACGCCTGGCCCGATTGATTTGTAATCTTACCCGATTTAAAGATGTCGGATAATTCGTACAACAATCCGATTAAATGCCGCGCTGATCGCCGCTGAATGTACTGAGTCGTACCTTGTATCTCTCGAGCAGCTCTATTCAGTCATAGGTTTAACCCTCCCAGATTGAAATATAACATGGGAATCAGCCTGGATCAAGCCATAATCTTCAGACCCATTTTCCTACAGTTCACAGCTTTGAGATTTTTCAAAATGACAGGCATTATAACAAATACTAGGATTATTGTGATCTTATATAAACACAGTTGAGGTGGCTAGCCAACAAGGTCATAATTCTGTGATTTCCTTCATGCCCCGTCTCATAAACATAAATGGGATATATTTAAAATTAATGTGATCAGCTCCCCCAATGTGTAATCAAGTCAGTCGCAACACGCAGGAAGATCCTAGGTTCCATCCCCTGATCTGTGCTGTTTAGCTGATCTCAACTGGGATGGTGCTTGGGCTACACAACAGGCCTTAGTAATACTGGGTTACGGGAAAGCAATCAGGAGGATCATTCATAGACGTAAACGGTACAGAGTCAGAGAGCAATCAGACAGATCTTACGTACTCATAAATAGATACATAGACTCTACGGTTCTGAAACAGACCATTCATCCTAACTAGCTGTTTATATTCCACTAATCTCATCTGCCCCCACCCCACCCCCAAACCCCGAATCTCTATTTCCTTCTCGTTCGTATATACATCAATATCACTACTAATGATTATCGTTGGATTTGACCACTGTTGGCCAATTTCCCTCTATGTGTGTGTGACTCATATGGCCGTGTTTCAAACGAAAGCACTCAAACACTGACCAGAAAATCTGGGAAATGTCAATGAAGTGAAATGTTAACCTGTCCTTAAAATTTCAAATGTTTATAGCCTGCTGTGCGTTTCCAACATTTTTGGGTTTTGTTTAATATTGTGCAACTACCTTAAAAGCAAATTTACATAGCGTTCTGCCGTTGCCCCTGTAGACTCACATACTTTAGCAGAGCCTAATTGTTACCTGCAATGAATATCTTGCCTGAAAGTATATGTCAGCGTTTTCCTAATACCATCAAAGTGCCTCAGGGTCTCATTGCTGGGCAGACTGCTGCATTTATATAAACAGCAACTCCCAATATGCCTATGTGATCGGGCCGCTTATATATTCTGCTGTTGCAGCAATAATATGGATTACAGCACAATGCAATATTGCTGCAAAAATCAACCCAGTTTGTTGGTCGATTGGCAGATCACTTTTCTGGGATTAATAATCTCTTAAAAATATTCTTTAAATAAATGTGGCCACTCAATCCATGACTGTTTGTGAATCACTGCTGTGCGTAATTGGATGGCGCGTTTTCCCATCAAAATATACAGTCAATTCACTTTACAGTATATTCTGTGTAGCTCTTTGAGACATCTCAAAGATGTGATAAGTAGCTATATCAAACACAAGGATAATTGTTATATTATTTAGAACTGACCAGAATTACTAGCCATCAGTTTCACTACTAATCATTACAACTGCTGCCCAATATCACTACTGATCAGCATTGTCACTGTCTACTATCGCTTCTGATCAATATCCCTAGCAATCAATATCAATAGTGATTAATATTGGTACTAATTAATGTAACTGCTGAGCTATGCAATTATTAGCTACTGTAATAACTGTTGATCATATATAAATGCTTCTTACATGACAGATAATATAGGTTGCGCTCACATTGTAAATCACTGTTCACAATCTATTTTGCTGATGTAGCAGTAATGTAATTCAGACACTGGAAGTTAATTTGCATTAACTTAAACGTACTAATTCATTATTATTAATAATTCAGTGAGGTTAATTTGCAGTTCACAAAACTGAAAAAAATTAGTGAAAGGTATTGATGCAAAAAATCAGCATGGGTTCTCAACCCACAATAGCTTTCAGTTCTAGCCTGGGAAAGGAAAATATCAGAGAGGACTGAATTTCATGGGATCCATGACCCCCGTGATAAAACTACATTCCTATTAATTTGCTGCTAGTAAAAGGGAGGACTGGGACTAAACTATGCACCACTGAAAGAATGTTAAATCTCAAGGGCATTCATCCCTATATCAAGGTCCTACCTGGTATTTGATCTGCAAACACCATTAGACAGAAGAATGGGAAAATAAGTGCAAACAGTAAGGAGTGCAGTGCTTGTCTTATCTGAACAAACAGTCATAGTAAATATTTACCGTTAATGAGCTATCAGTAATAAAATCATCCAGAAAGAGATATATTTTTACACTGCACATATTCAGTCAGATAAAAAAAACATTATAATTGAATAAAGTACTGTATAAGGAATTCATCAGGAATAATACACTGGCTGAATTGATTATTTATTTTAGAATTGGTCTTATTTTATTTTAGAAAATTGTTTTTTTACATAAAAATCCATGGCAGCAGTTATGAGCAGATCCCATCATACTGCCACAGCTAAAGTTGCAGTTAACATAAAGGAGCCTGTTTTACTCCCTTGCTAAGCCTTTTCTAACAAAGCACAACAGTGTACCATTAATAATTTCACAGCATGAAAGAATGCACCATGAATGCACCCCTGTTCAACCCAAATTTGTAGGCATCTACTTTTATTTTGTCTGCTTTCGTTCATTTAAAAAGAACTTATTGCGTCTCGTAACACTTTCCAACTGCTCTTCTGTTACCTACATCAATCAGTTTGGCAGACTCTCAAAGTAACAGGCTTGCAAGGGCTCACAAAATTCGGTGCCAGTCGACTCAGCTTGATGTGTTTCAGGTGCCCTGCACTTTTTCCACCTTGAAACGTGGAATTTCTAAAAATCTAAACCGAGATCTTGAGGATCTTTTATAAACATTTCTTACACATCAATATTCTTTGTATTTTAGGAGGTCGACTTTGGACTAGGAAGTCTTCAGTTTCAATCCTAAACGTCCACACTTCCTTTCACCCTTTTGAGGGTAATAAAATTAATGCAGTAAAACTCTCACAAGTCTGATATGTATGAATTATACAATTGCCTACGTTGTATATCCACATCAAATCTATATTCTACTACATTTGATATAATGCATACTTTGCATAAGTGATATTAAATGTATGGTTCCAAGAGATAAGACTTATGTCAGATTTACTGAACCACTATTGCCTGAAAGGTATCCTCCTAGGAATGGATTGAGGCAAGTCATACAGTCTCCTTGGAGCTATACCATGACAAAGATAGATCCAAGGTAAACAGAAGCACCATAGGAAACAGAGCTGCATCACAGGTGGAAAGAAAGTGTTTTCAGCTTGTTTGAAAAGCACAATTAAAGTAATATAATTTTTATTACTCAAATAGGTAATTACCATAAGAAATTAAAACAATTGGAAAAATGCACTCTGATTTGTTATACCCTAAAATGAATATGCAGTAAATGCACTGATTCACCTTGTGAATAAATGTAAATGTATTTCTAGTGGAATTGTTTTCTATTGATTCTTTGATGATGCTTGATCAGTCTCAGTGGCTCATCAATGAAACTTGGAAATGTAGATCTGTCCTTCATTACATCCAGGCTTGACCACCCCATGCCCTGTTTGTCAGCCTCCCCAATTCCTCCCTCCATTAGGCTGTAGATCAACCAGAACTCTGCAGCCCATGTCTTCTTCCACGCTAGGCTCTGTGACCCTATCACCCCCATTTATTGCCCGATTCCACTGGCATCCCGCCACACAGAGGATTGAATTTAAAATCCTGGTTCACACCTTCAAAGCTCCCCATGGTCTTGTGCCCCACTTCCCCCAACTAAACTCTGTGAGCTCGTAAGCTTACCAACCTGTCATTCCCTCCATGCAGCGGGCTCTGGCCTGCTCCACATCCCCAATGCACCCGCCCCACATCGGCGGGCGACCCTTCAGCCACTCTGCTCCCAACCTTTGGAGTTTTATCCCGCAATCCATCTTTCTCACCCACTCCCTAGCCTCCTTCAAGTCCCACCTCAAGACCCTTCTCTTCGACCGTGCCATCGGTCACCCGCCCTTCCCTCCACCCTTCCCTATCCCAATCCCAGCTCAGGTCCATAATACTGACTGTCCAGCACCTTGGGACGACCCCCAATGTGAAAGGCATTATACAAAAGTTATTTTATTGTTGTCGCTGTCCTCATCACTGCAAAGCTAAAGATCTATTAGGTGGTCCTAGCTGGACAAGATTCATGCTGAGTTAACCACAATATAAATTTTGCTGTTTGAGCTTAATGTGACCAAAAACAAATAATAAATGCATTAATCCTTATATTCAGTATAATACTTTTCACATCAGGAGGATATCTAAAAGTGTTTTGCAGTACTGTATATACTGTGAATGAGGCAGCCAATTTCACCACTACAATATCTCACAGTTATTAAATGAATAACTAATTTTACTTAGGGGATTGTTGGCCATGACATTGGGGAAAATTCTCTTCTGCCTCTGAATTGCTAACTGCAATGCCCCATGTGGAACTGTCATTCAGACCAGAAAGGTCCCATATTTCATCCCTAAGCACTTGTAGAACCAATAGTGTAATTACAGTGACCAGGAAAGATGCAAATATATTTGAATTTATTCACATTATGGATTCCTGAATCAGTACATTTGTATATACTGTAGGGTGTAACAAGGTACAGTATAATAAGCCAGAATGCCTGCCAATAGTTTTAATCATGCAATATTATGGTTGTTACTTCAATAATCATAATAACAACAACAACAATAATAATAATAATAATCCTTGCATTTTGATACAGAACTTTTCACTTCGATGTCTCAAAGCGCTTCACGGAATATACTGTAAAGTGAATTAACTATGCATTTTGTGGGTGAAACACAGGTGCCAATTGTGCACAGCAGTGCCCCACAAACAGTCATAGATTGAAATGACCAATTTTATTAGTGTATTGTGTTTTTTTGGACGGATTATTATTGGGCGTTTGGAGTAAGGAAATGTGCCCAAGGTTTTGCCCTGATCTGCCAAGATTTGAACACAGGTCTCACATAAGGTGAGACCTGTAAGGTGAGTGCTCTAACCACTGAGCTACAGAACATGTTTTGCATGCCTTTCATTGTTATTCAAACTGACTGAAATGTCTTTATTTCCCTTCTACTTGCAATGCTGGTCTCCTTCCTACAGTTGATGATACATTTTCCTGGCGCAAACGTTTGAATTAAATATTTTTCTTAAATTATTTACCGTATGTAAATAGTCAACCAAATGTTCTCCAAAGATTCTTGGTTCCAACTACTAGAGCCAAAGAATATTTATTCACTTGAACAATTAACTGCATTTGATATTTTAAACTTTGCTTCTTCTATTTACCAGATGGTACATAGAGGCATATATTTTTCTACACCAGCTGGCTACAGGTTTCAGCTTGGCTCAGTTGGTAGCACTCTTGCCCCTGAATCAGAGGGTTGGGTCAATCTCAATTCAGGATTTTGAACTCACAGTCTATGCCATTACTCCAGTAAGGTGCTGGGTGTGTGCTGCATTGTTGAAGGTACAGTCCTTCAGATGAGATGTTAAGATGAGATCTCATTTACTTGTTCAGCGGAATGTTAATGATCCCATGGGATATCAAAAGAGAAGGGAATTTCTCCTGGTGTCCTGGTCAATAATCCCCAGAAAAAAATTATCACTCACTTCACGGTGGTTTGTGAGACATTACACAAATCGCCTGCTGCATTTGCCAACAACCACACAATCACAGTAAAATCCTGTGAACTGATTTGTAGTGTGTCGACGATGTGATAAGGCTCTATATCAAATGTGAGGATTATTATAATCTATAGTGGGCACATTCTTTATACAACAACTTGCATTTATGTAGCATTGTTCATGCAGGTAGGCCTCTCGGAGTGCTTATATGACTAATGGGAAATAGTGTGGTAGTTAAATGATTAGATAGGCACTTTCAATATAAATGTTTGGACCACGTTACCCATGGAGATACCTTTGCAGTTCTGTTATAGCTCAGTTAGTAAATATATCAGTGGACATGGCATTGTAAAGAAATTGAGTCATCTTGGTGTATAATTCTGCAGAAGCCAGTAGAGTTCCAGTACTTTGCCCAAGTAGGCGTTCTTCATGTTTAAATCGAGAATGTTTGCAGACTATCTATTTGGTTGTGGGAGAGTGACAGCCAAGATTAATTTAGTAACTGCCCAATATGCACAATTTTCCAGCAGGATTCCATGGTCTGAGTGTCAAGACCCCAAACTGATTTTTATTCACCTCAGCACAGGAGCACCAAAGTTAATCTTAACACTTGGCTGAGTCAGCACACACCAGCAATCAAACCAGGGATTTCTTGGTCTGTGTGGCTTCATTTTGCTCCATGCAATGTCAGGATACACCATTTTATTAAGCACTGCCTCCTCATTCTGACTGATTATCAGCATGTTACATCCAGTAAAAGTCACACATTGCCCTTTTAAAATAAAACACAAAAAAGTACCTAGGCTTTTATGAAATTGTATTTTGATTGAAGGAATTCAAAAGGTTATAAATATTATAATATTTTTAAATCTGTGAGAGGGGTGAGTAGGTGCAATTTTTCAACAAACTCTCACGACTGCCGCTTTTCTACACATCTGGAGTACTTGAGATAATCCAGACTGAAGAAAGATGTGCATTCTCCTCTCCTTGAACATTATCTTCTAGTAATTAGTGTGATACCAATGAGGAATTGCAGAGAATTCCACAGACAGAAATAATAGTGATAAACATGGGAACATGAAATAAACATAAAATAACAGAAAGGACAATCATAGAGATTTAACCATTGCAATTGAAATCTAATTTGCAGTACCTGTATTTGCAAACTAGATTTCATTTGCAACTTTTGTTTTACGGAATTTGCAGTCTGCAAATTGTAAATCAACAAGGTCTGAAAAGAGACAAAAGAACAAAAAAACATTACAACCTGCATTTGTATAGCGCTCTTCACATAGGATAACATCTTGAGGTGATTTTATAAGTGGGTTCCAGCCGTTTCCAGTTATTTTGTACACTGCCCTGTTTTTAAGGCTTTGCCAAATTAGGAGTTGCAGCTCACAGTCCATACTGGGGTACAGACCAGATGTTGCAAACCAGAAGTCACAATTAAAGAAATCCATCAGGTTTGCAAATGTGGCCCATTTTCCAAGATTTGCTGATTTGGCACTGTCGTCATCTCTAATCTATCATTAGGAGGAACTCAGCAATTTGACAACTTGAGCATTAATATTTGAACTTGAGGCTCAAAGACTCTGCCCTCCGTGTCACTTATCCTTGAATCTGGTGGAAACAGAAGGGATTTTTATTGGTTTTCATTAAGGAACATTACTTAGCACATATTGCTGTGTACGTTTTAATCAAAGAAGTCAGCGACTTTATTTTGAATAGAAATCTGCTTCCTTCATATTAAAGATTTGGCAGAAGCCCTCTATTTCTAATTGATGTGAACAGGCTAAGTTATTTTTAGCAGAAAGTTTTAGAAAAAGAGGATAGAATAAAACAGAAGATGATACTTAAAAACATTACAATAGCACTGTGGCAATGAGATTGATATTAACATCCTTGGGCACCACAAGCAAACTCCAAATTTTCTAGAAAAAAATTAATTTTAATTCAATTCAATTTATTACTTTCTAATCTGTGATGAATGTAAAGATTGAAATGTAATGAACTATGGATTTTCGGTGGTGTTTTTGTAACAGAAAGACACAAAAATACATTGAAATTATTCAAATCCTAACATGTTGACCACTACTCAATCTAGTGATTTCAACGTCTTAGCCGAAACTGATGAAAAGATCCTGATCAAATTCGGAATTTTGTGGAATCACCCAGTTGAACTGCCTATAGCTCGAACAGTGCTAATTCATCGAGTTCAATGTACTGTAACATGTTTTATAGAGCAAAGAATCTACACCCAATCCTGTAACACAATGCATTCAGCAGTGTATTTGTTGGAAGCCATTGCAGTCTGTCTGAACTCAGATCAGCTTTGCTTTTTATAAGTATTGTGAACAACAAAGTGCAACCTTTCTGATGACAAACTCTTTTGAGAGAAGTGAATACAAATAAAATTCACATTCAGTCCAACACAGGGCAACTGAAGTACGAACGCTCAGTTTCCTGTTCATTTCATAGCAGAGGTAAGAAACAGATTGCAATCCCACAGAACAATTCGCAGGACCTTTAAAATGTTATGACATATTGTTGATATTCAGCAACTGTACCAGAAAGGCCTAAGGACATACTGTCATATCACTGCCAACTGGCACATTTTCAGCACAGTAGCCATCAATAATTTCTTGCTAGGACCATCTGATAGGACATCAGCCATCTCACATTGGAATGTCAGCATTCCTCCCCACTGTGTTTGCACAGTTGCGCCCCTCTCTTTAGAAATTCACCATTAATAGAAACGCCAGCACCTGCCTTGCACACCTCAGCCAGCCACGTCCCACAGCTTTAAGAAATCAAGGAGCAGAGAAATGCTTTTAACCCTTTGTCAGCGCAAAGCTGCTACTTGCCTTGTTCCTTCAGAGAAATATACAAAATGGCTTTATTGGGGGAAAAGTTGATTTTCAAGGTGTAAATGTAAAAAACTAATTGTACAGAAATGCCAAGCGTGCATTAGTTTAATAAACCAACTGACCTTTTATGTGGACAGTTTTCAACCCATTTGAACTTTTGAGCCAGAGCATTAAATCCACAACTGTTTGTGGGATACTGCTGTGCGCAATTTTCACCAACAAAATACAGTCAATTCACTTTACAGGATATTTTGTGAAACTCTTTGAGACGTCTCAACGATGTGCCAAGGCACTATATCAAATGCAAGGGTTATTGGAAATGCAACGATTAGAACAGGTCTTTCAAACTTTTTTGAAGAATGTTCATCTGAACATATAATGTACGTTCACCTATGAACACATAGCCATCTCTTTACAGTAAATCCTATGAAGCGCTTGGAGAACTTTCTAGGACATCATAAGACATTGTATCAAATGCAAAGGTTATTATTATGATACTTTAATATAACGTTATCACATGAAATTTCAGTACTGTATTCTTAAAATTATATAATTGTCAAAAGTAGGCAGAAACAAAGTATCTCCTTCCTGAAGCATCCAATAACTAAGCAAATCATTTACTAGATTCCAGGTAGACCTAAAATTAGATTTTTACATACGTGTATTAAATAACTTTAACATCTATTCTAGATGCAGAGAAGTGTTGAAGTATCAGAAAGGTGATAGTGTTTCCTTCAGGATTAGACCTGTGTTAGCAAAAAATGAGTTTGTTTTAACACGAGTTTCTGTGCTTTCAATCTTTTCAATTCTTGAAGGCATCATAAAATGAGGTTGAAAATTATCTGAGCACATCCGGCAAATTTTCCCCCAATATCTCTCTATTAAATTTTACCTCACTATTTCTGGGAACGCTAGTTACAGTGACGTGCCAGCCATTCTCTTACCCAAGAGTTCACTCTTCCTATGTGAGATTGAATATCAAGAGAGCAGACATTTTAATTATAACAATCATGACCTTGCATTTGATATTGTGCCTTATCACATTTTCTAGATATCTCAAAGCATTTCACTAGAATATAGTACACTACCGTGAAGTGAATTGACTGCATATTTTTGGAAAAAACGCTTTCCTCACACTTGAACCAGATTGAATTATTCGTTGAACTGTTGTGGTAAATTTGGGTAGTAAATTTGTATTGAGATTAAACATTAAATATACCCCAATGGTGATAAAAAGGCACCAAATTTTTAAATGAGGATAAGTATGATAAGAATAATCATAATAATCCTTGCATTAGATGTCTCAAAGAGCTTTATTGAATATAATGTAAAGTGAATTGAATATATTTTGTGGGCGAAACATAAGATGTTGTTGCACTGATTTCTCCCTGTAATGTAATAAAACAGTGGTTCAGGTGGTTGTTTAATTATTTTCATTTCATTGCTGCATAATTGAGACTATCTGTAATTTCCATTGTGCACGTGCTTTAGTTACACATGATTTGCACAACTTAGAAAACTCAGATCACTTTTCCCTTTGCCAACCTAGGGCACTGAGCCAATTGCAGAATCCCCTTACTGCCCTGCCATACAGTACCCTGGCTATCTCAACAAAGACCATGGATCAATCTGGGACCTTCCATTCTGTACAACACATATTTTAACACTATGTGCTTGTTCGTGCATTGATTCACTGTAGATCATTTTAGTAATTCGATTCAGAGCATGAACTAAGGCCAATCAAAATTACAATAACACATTGTTTAATATGGAATATAACAACGTAATGCTATATAATGATGTAATGTTTCAAAGGTCCCCATACTCTTTCTCTCCTGAACGAGGTCCCTGGTGGTACCTTGAGTACCTTACCAAAATGTATGAACAGTGACTTTTATAATAATTATCCAATACAAATATTAATAATCCTTGCAACTAATATAGCACCTGATTGAGCACCTTTTAACATTGGGAGCATGTAACAAAATGCTTCACAGTATAGAGTGTGATTGTACTTTGTACCCAATTTGCTCGTAGCAATGTCCCACAACCAGCCGTGAAATGAAGGATTCGTTTTAAATGCACTGATTATTATTCCATTCAGTTTGTAATAAATCTAACAAACAGTATTAGCTTACGTGTCTCGATATCCAAAACATATGGCGTTCATCATCCACATTTTACATCTCTCCAAAAATATCTTGGGAGTTTATCTTCTTCCTCTGAACATCCAGCTTCCCTGCCCCCCAAGGAATACTGTGGTATCATATGTAGAGCTTTTTACTTGCTCTAATTCCATCAATATCATTTATAATTACAAACAACAAGACAATCCCTGGGGCACTTCACTCTTCACACAACTGGGACCATTGGTAACTACTATTATTTACCCAATTCATTATCTACTTAACAACATCCTCCTTTAGCCCATGAGATTTTACTTGAGCCACAAGTCTCTGATGAGGGAGCTTATCAAATGCTTTGTGACAGTCGAGATACATATTATCAGCCACACCACCAACTTACATCCTCAAAAACTCTGAAACATTTGTTATGAATGACGTCTTTCTTTTATAAACACATAGCTTGGGATCTACTGTCTTTACTGTTAATCACTAAAAAAAAACTTTAGTTATTTTGATATCTTGCCCCTACATAAACAATCTATATTTTTCTCACACATAACTTTGGGATTGTATGCTTTGGATCAGATGAGGTGAAGGGAGGAATCTAAATGGAAGTTCTCAAAATTATGATTGGTCTCGAAAGGATAAATAGAGACAATTATTGACCATCAAGTTGGTGCCAAGAAATAATAATAATAATAATCCTTGCATTGACATATGCTTTTCATGTCTTCTATCTCCAACCTCCCTTTCCTTTCCAAGGTCCTCAAAGGAGTGATTGCCTCCCAGCTCCGCTCTTTCCTCTCAACACACTCACTTTTTGAACCCCTCCGATCAGGTTTCCCACAGCACGGAAACTGCTCTGCTCTGGTCAAGGTCACAAATGACAGCCTGACCATCTGTGACCAGGGTTCCTTCTACCTCCTTGTCTTTGATCTGTCCGATGCCTTTGACACTGTAGACCATGCAATCCTCCTCCACCGCCTCTCCTCCCTCCTCAACCTTCAAGGCTCTGCCCTTGATTGGTTCCAGTCATACCTCTAACAACGCCTTCACTTTGTCTCCTCCAATGGCTTTTCCTCCAGCCCTCGCACAGTCACATGCGGTGTTCCCCAGGGCTCTGTCCTTGGCCCCCCTGTTCTTCATCCTCTTCATGCTCCCTCTGTGTGACACCATCCACAGACATGGGGTAAATTTCCACATGTATGCGGATGACACCCAACTCTACCTTTCCGCTTCCACCTTCGACTCCAGCACTACTGGCATCTGTCCGATATTGAGTCCTGGATGAGGGACAATTTCCTCTAACTTAACGTCAACAAGAAGGAGGCCCTCCTGATCGGCTCGCTTCAATGCCTCCACACCTCAGGCTCTGACAACATCAGCATTCAAGCTGCTCTCTCCACCTCTCAAAGCCAGTCAGTAATCTGGCTTCCTCCCTCATATCCACGCCATGACTGGTACAGCCTTCCATCACCTCCGTAACATTGCTAGACTCCGACACTACCTCACTCCTCATGCTGCCGAAACACTCATCCACGCATTCATTACATCTAGGCTCGATTATGGGAACTCTCTCCTCGTTGGCCTTCCCAGCTCTTCACAAACTGCAAATTATTCAGAACTCTGCAGCTCATGTACTCTCGCACTAGGCTCCGCGTCTACATCACTCACACCCTTGCCCATCTCCACTGGCTCTCCATCCCCCAGAGGATCAAATTCAAGATCCTCATCCTCACCTTCAAGGCCATACCCAGCCTTGCCCCCGCCTATCTCTCTGACCTGCTGTCTCCCTATCAGCCCGCCCGTCCCCTCCATTCAGCAGGCTCTGGCTTGCTCCACGTCCACCGCCCTGACTGCCCTACCATTGGTGGCCGAGCTTTCAGCCTCTCTGCTCCCACACTATAGAACACCATCCCACAACCCATTCACTTCACTTCCTCCCTTTCCTCCTTCAAGGCCGGTCTTAAGACCTTCCTCTTTGACCATGCCTTCTGCTCCCCTCCTAACTCTTCCCCCTCTCCTACTCTCCTTACCCTTCCCCCTACTCCGACCCCCCCCTCCCCCACCCTGCTCGGGTCCCGACCTAATTGATTAGTGTCTTGGGACGTGCTCCCAACTTGAAAGGCGCTTTATAAATGTAATTTGTTGTTGTCTTTGTTGTTCTAGATGTCTCAAAGCACTTTATAGAATATACTGTAAAGTGAATTGACTCTAGATATATATGTATACCTGTATATATGTGGGCAAAACATGGCAGCCAATTGCGCACAGCAGGATCCCCCACAAACAATCGTGGATTGAAATGATAAACTGAGAATTATCACAAGAAGTAAAAAAGAGGTTGGAAGTAATTCAATGTCCATCTTGAGACATACATCGCTGACCGTGCATTTGGCCATTTTACCCCTCCCAAATCCCTTTGACTTCCAGCCCCAGCTTGCGTGCTCAATTAGCAGTGTGAAGCACTTTAAGATGTCCCCTAACTATATAAATGCGATTTGTGTTATTCAGTATCAACCAGGAAGGACCCATGATTGATCCCTATCTCTGCTGAGCAGTCTTCACCAAGGTAAGCCAAAGTTAATGTATTGTGTGTTTGAAATTTTTTTTAAACAAATGGGGCCAGTATTATTCCTAAACAGGTTCCATTTCTTATTTATGGAAGGAGGTTAAAATCTGTTTTGAAATACCTATCCCAACCCACTTATTTAACGTTTGTGTCCAAATCCAGCTGAAAAGCCCTCGGCCCCGCAATGAAAGTCTTTGATTCCTACTTGGTGGAGATCAGTTTCATGCAGCAAATATTTTTCTAGGGGTACTGATTTATATCAATCTGTTAGACCAATGCCTACTGAATAATCCCAGGGAAGCAGTTTCATGTCATCCAAGAGACATTGTGTTGAAATTTTTAACTCCATATGAAAATGAGGTAAATTTTTATTTCCATTCAACTTCCATGCCACCAATATGTGTATTTGAGGCACAAAATACACAATGATCCCAATTTACAGTAAATCTGTGAAGCACTATGAGACATCTCAACAATGTGATAAGGCACCGCATCAAATGCAAGGATTAATATTATTTATATTATTTGTTATTATTGTGTACTGCAGAATAATGTACACTTCTCAGCCTGAGGTCAAACTCCGTTCACCCAGAGATCATGCAGTCACTGCACTATAGTACATCCTGTAAAGTCCTTAGAGTCATCCTCCTGACGTTAAAGGCGCTGTGCCAAAAGAAATGGTTTTTATTATTATACACAATGCCTGTAACTCTAAGCCTTTAATTTGCTGATAATAAAATCTTCAAAAAAACATACTTTCTCCATTAAATTGTAAAAATAATGATCAGTTACAAACTATTTCATTTTTAATGGTCTAGCAAACTGAACATCTGAGGCAAACATCATTATTGAAGATTAGAATACCCAGTATAGCAATTTTGTAGTGTACAATGTTGGCATTGTGTTTCATGCAATCTCTCTGTCAACCTGGTCATGCACGTTGAAATTCAGCCTATCAATAGTGCACATTCATTCCATTATCCATTCATTTTCATATCTGATTGCAACACAATTTTTTTGAAGAAAAAAAGGCAATTGTTTGGGCAAGAGTATATGAAAATATATTCACCATATAACAACAGTGTCAGGTATTGTTCCCTCTATATTGTACCTATATTGTACCCTAGTTTTCTAAAGTTAGGTTTTTCATGACGTCCATGCCATTTTAGAGGTTATTCGCTCTGAAAAATTCCAATGGTCATATGGTCTGTGTTTTTTCAGACAGGGTTAGGTTAGGCTTCGTGTTTTAATAACAGATCCTTCCTGACTGCCTTCGGGCAGCAGTGTCCTGTTTTGTTGGTGTATGCATACAGATCTGGAAAGCTGAATGAGCACAGTTATGTACTCAGTGACTGGAAACTTTTTTTTAAAAAGGATACAACCTTCCGCTTTAAAATGTGGAGCTTTACAGCATTTAAATGCCATATTTAGTTGAAGGTAGTGTGAAGAAAAGCTCAGGATTTATATCTCAAATGTTACTTTTTAATGCCTCATTCTCTTCTACTTAATGTAGATTCACACAAGTGGACAATTCTACTTGCACCAGGGAGCCCTGTACTTCATCCAACTGGCTATTCTTCATGTGTGAGCCTAGACAGAGTGTCAGCAGGTTAGTCAAGCATGGGTCGTCGCAGCCAAGCCCGATGCTATCTGTTTGAGATAACCATTGATGTGCATTTTGCAGGCGATGTTACAGCATGGTGATTAGGAACCCCTGACTGATTCCCATTTCGTAGCCCAGAGGTGAGATGCTGAGGTCAATTGTAGAGTGCCTGCTGCCACCCTGGACTCTGGCTAACTCAGCACAGCTGAATCCAAGTTGCATAATTCCTGCTCCACATTGCTCAGTATCACTCTGAGAGGTGCGTTTACACTTCAAACCATTGTATGGCACACCACAGTATTAAAAGTAAGCTAACACTTAGTGATGCTATTTTTTTCCAGAGACAGCAGACCTTTTTTGAAATTGTGCTACAAACACCAGCCCTGCAAATACAGAACTTGACCTCCCGAAATTCTGCACTTGCCGACAGGCCAGCTGGGAGCACATGTGCCTGCCTGTCAGTATCATCTTTAAGGCTAATGTTTATGAGTAACATATTTATACTCTTCATAAAACATTGGAAAGGATCAACATTTCCTTTACGATAATATCAGCAAACAACAAGAAGCTGTATTCATCTCCACAGATATAATACAATCCTGAAGCAGGGCACAGCAAAATCTACGCTTTCACATTGTGTGATACTTAATTAACTACCTTTAGTTTTATTTAGCTCCTTTCGTGTTTCCTCTACTCATGCATCCATGTCATGCATCCTCTCCTGAAATAAGGTTTAGCTGACAGTTTGTGATAATAAATTTATCTGGCTTAAACCAACTTCAACCTGGGTTATTGGCAGTATAATTTCCTTGGGCTTTCACAGACCACAGACTTATGTGCGATATGTGCTAGTGTAAGAATACTTAAATGAATTTCCACTATGCAGTACACAATATTAAATCTTAGTTCAAACTTTATAGAATTTTATTAAATATAGATTCGGTTGTTGATCATAATTGGAACACTCCGAAACATTAATGATACGTGAGCCTTAATTTTACACAAATCTGAGTTTGCAGTAAAACTTAATGTTTTTTTAACTATACTCCCATCAATCTGTGTACTACAAGATATCTGACAGTCTCTGTGTGAGGGCTGAAAACGCAACTGTCAGCGATTCAAACAGATGGCTTTTTTTTGCAATAGACCTGTGGCTACAGGCTAGTATAATTTATGATGTGTAATATTTTTAGGGTCTTAGCAACATTCTTTGATTTCAGAAACATTAAAAATATTTGCCTATCCTTTTGTCAACCAAACTAAAAAAAAATGAGTTTTCACCATGAGAAATCTTCAGCCAGTAGAGAACGCAGGGAGTGATACTTGCTTTTAATGAAATATAGTGAATAAGCTCTGACTATCAATATCAAATCAGAACTCCCTTCAGCTCTTCCTGTAAAATCTTTTATCTGTAGCCAAAATACAACTCTGCCAGTTTACACACATATCTCAGAAGAGGTTAAAGAAACTTTACCAGGGAATAGGAACCTCTGACTCAGACATAAACAGTGGAAATACAAAATGGATGGACAACATTTAGATATTTGCCCACAAAATACACACAGTCACATTACTTTACAGTAGAGTATATTCTATGAAGTGTTATGAGACACCGTCATGATGGATAAGGAGCTATATCATCAACAATCACAGCAATAATGACTTTCATTTTTATTATGCCTTTCCTGCTGGTAGCATGTCAGAACACTTATCAAGTGCAAGGATTATTATTATATTTTGTGAGTAAAGTATTTCTACATTTCTAGAAAAATGATAGAATACTCTTTAGTTCCATATTGAGTGATAAGCATCAAATCCATTATTTTGCATTGATAAAATTGCATAAATCTGATGGTTACTTGTTCGAAGGAAATGAATAGACGATTGGCATTAGAGATGCTCGTCAGGCCTTTGAACTTCCAGGTGAAGTCAGATTGTTTCAAGCTTTTACTGTTCTTAACCTTGGCTTTAGATGAACGACCAGACCATGAACTTGAACTGTGTGACAGGATCATCAAAATTTCACTGGAGCTGAAAGCAAATTTCAGTGCCTCACAAGTGAGAGACTGGGGTTTGATTCCCACCAGGATGAAATGTTAGGCAAGTTTACTTGCTCCACATGCCTCTGTTTAGCTAGCAGTAAGTAGGAACCTGATTGTTAGTTGAATGACGGATCCCTGTTCCGGGTGTAATAATCCTCCTAAAAAAAATAATGATTTGGTCATTCAATCCATGACTGTTTGTGGGACACTGCTATGTGCAATTGGAGGCCACGTTTTGCCCACAAATATTAATTCAATTCACTTTACAGTATCTGTGAAGCACTTTGAGACGTATAGAAGACATGAAAAGTACTATTTCAAATGTTAGGATTATTAGTATTTCCCTTTTAAAATGAACAAACTGAATGTTCACAAGACTGTACTTCATCTCACACACTATGACTTCCCCTGTCTTGATCTCATGATATAATACTATAGGTATCTGCTGTCCAGTAGCTTAGCAGTGAACGGCACAATGAGTTTTTAGAATGCACAAGCTACTTCAGTTTTTAAGTAATGAAGGCTCGCCCATCCCCTCCACTCAGCAGGCTCTGGCCTGCTCCACGTTCCCCAACCCACTCGCCCCATCATTGGCGGGCGAGCCTTCAGCTACTCTGCCCCCAACCTCTGGAACTCTATCCCACAGTCCCACCGCCTCACCCCCTCCCTGGCCTCTTTCAAGTTTTGCCTCAAGACTCGCCTCTTTGATGGACCCATTGGCAACTCCTAATACCCCCCCTTCCCTCCTCCCCCCATCCTCAACTCGGGTCTGAAGCAGTGACTGTCCCAGCGCCTTGGGACTTCCTCCTGATGTGAAAGGTGCTATACAAGTGTAATTTTGTTGTTGTTGTTTATAGGGTTGAAATCACATGAATGAAACATTTGAGTTTTCCTCATTTTGTACATAATGTCATCTGAACCTCCTTTCAAATGATTCCTGTCTTGTAGCACACATCTACCTACCTCTTTGTCAATCAGTCATTGATTGACACCTACAAAGCTATTTATAATTAGAAAGATACTTCACATATTTACATGCGTACATTATAGTTGAAAGACTATCTCTTTCCATGAGCAATAATCTGGTTGCTTTGAAAATGTAAGATAAATAGAGAATCACAGCATTAACACTAAGAAGCTTGCTCCAGCACACACAACTGTGTAATAAATAAAGGTACAGAACCAAGAATGTACAAATGCTCAAAGGATATATTTTAGACTGTGTATTTGTAAGCAAACATAGGAGCCAATTTATGAACATCAATGTCGCCTAACATCTCTTTCCTCCTTAACCTAACCAGACCAAATTCAGATGTAACAAAGTCAGATTTGTTCAGCACCTTTCCCATGTATGAGGCATTCTACATCTCCTACACATACACACTGGTCATTTGTGAAGTCCTATAGCTTGGTGGTTAGAGTGCTCACCTCGCGGACGAGAGGACACTGGTTCCATTCCCACCCGAGCAAGGCAAAACCTTAAGCAAGGTTTGTTACTCAACATGCCTGTTTACGTAGCAGTTAGTAGGAACCCAGTTGTTAGTTGATTGGTGGATCACTTTTCTGGGGATAATAATCCATTCAAAAAAAAGTTTTAAATAATAATTCGGTCACTCAATCCATGACTGTTTGTGGGACACAGCTGGATGCAATTGGCTGCTGCATTTCACCTGTAAAAATATATAGTCAATTCACCTTATGGTATATGCTGCAAAGTGCTTTGAGACGCCTTGAAGATGTAATGAAGCTTATGTCAAATGCAAGGTGTATTATTATCATTTTTATTATTATTACTTCCTCTCCTTGAGCTCTGTTGGTGTCAACCAGGATTTCACAATGAGTGTTTACAGCCAATTCAGTCATGGGGACATAACAGCCCAGCCTGATCCTGCTTGTAAACAAGGAATAAGTACACATGACATAAGTTACTGTTAAGTATTTTGCAATAGTTTAAGTTTGTACATAATACTCCTTGTATTTGATATAGCACCTTATCATGTCTTCTAGACATCTCAAAGAGCTTCACAGAATATACTATAGAGTAAATTGACTGTATATATTGTGGGCGAAACATATGATAAAGATCAAATGTTTTTCTTTCTCAATTGACCAACATCCATTTCCAGTAGAGATCATGGGATAGTGATGCAGACTGCTGATGTTCATTGTCATCAGTGAATCCAGCTCAGAGCAGGGTTTGAGTCTAGGATTTTCCAGGTTTGTGTTTGTCAGTTTCACATCAGGCAGCACAATTACTGAGCTGCCAGAGTTTTAGTATTTACAATATCGTGTGTAATTCTGTCATTCTTAAACGACTTAAAATAATTTGTTTTCAATGACAGCGCATTGTTGGATTGATCCTGATAAGAGCAGCTCACCTTTACTGAGCAAACAGTAAAGTGAATTGACTGTATATTTGTAGGCAAAATGTGGCAGCCAATTGCGCACAGCAGTGTCCCCACAAACAGTCATGGATTGAAATGACCAATTTTTATTATTGCGGGTTTTTTTGAGGAATTATTATAAGGCATATGTGTGGAATAAGGAAACTTGTCCAAGGTTTCGCCCTGATCTGCCTGGTTTCGAACACAAGTCTCACTCTTGTCAAGCGAGTGCTCTTACTACTGGGCTGCAGGAGCTCCATACTCCCAGGTTAGAGTTAAAAACAGAAATGACATCAAAATGCATCCCTAAAACACTGGACAGTGAAGCATGTGCGCCCGAGCTTGCGGTTGGGCTCAGTCGGGTTGGGGGCAGGAAGAATGGGTTAGAAAGATGACTGAAGGTGCGGTCGAAGAGGAAGGTCTTGAGACAACTGCTTATGATAGTTTTAAAAACAAGTACAATTCATCTTAGTGGCCTTTGCATGACCCCATTCAAGCAGCAGAAAACATCCTATCCCCTCTCACTCTTCTGGTTGTAGAAACTGACCCGGTTACTCTGGGATTCTATTTTAACTTTGAGCAAACCCAGGTCAAACCCTAGCAAGAAGTTAAAATTAGATGAAAGAACAAACTTAAAGAGACTGTTTTCAGCCTGTTCAGCAGATTCAGCTGCATTACCCTATATAGACAATGCATTCACCCTACAGCATTTGGAAGGTGTTACGCAACCAGATTTTAAAAGTGTAATGTAATTTGCTTTAGGTACAGTCACCATCCGTGTCATCCAGCTGTAAAATAAAATACGCAAAATGTAATAAAAATGAATGTTTTTTAATATTCAAGTTTACAGTGTGAGGAAATGTGTGCAATTTATTTGCACCAAACACATTATTATTATAAGATTATTATTAATAATATTTTTTACATTTTGTATAACACTTTATCACAACATCAAAATGTCTCAATTGAGTTCTCCATTAGGTGGGAAAATGTTGCAGCCAGTTTGTGCAAAGCAATATTCCACAAACGGAGTGAGTGACCAATTTGATTTGGGGGATTATTGGCCAGGACACCAGAAGAAACTCCCGTCTCTTTTTGAATAGTTACATGGGACCTTTGACATCCATCTAAACAGGCAGATGGGATGTTGGTTTCACATCTCAATCAAAGAACGTATGACAAATAACCATGATATTTGTTTTTATACCACATATGTGATAATTAGCACTGAATATCAATCTGAATTGCAGTTAAAAAATATTTTTAATACGATTTCAACCTCCGAAATTAACTTGATGCCCCATTAGCTTGATGCCCCATTGTACAATTATATACTAAATCCATAATAATAAAAAAATTGGATTCTTAGTTGATTCATGAAAGATTTTATAACCACCCATAAATTCATCAATCACGAGGTAATTAAATCACTCTCACTGGGGAATAAATTGCACATCTCAAACTCTTAGTTGTATATCTCATTATCGTTTCCATTTATTCTTCAAATAACATTAAATTTTATATTTTGTTGCAGTGAAATTCTATTAAAATAAATCATTTTTAGGAATATAGAAACAAACGAGCTCCTAGATTGCCCTAGTAGTTAAAGGTGCTGCCGGGTAGAACACTCAATTATACAGACCAAAGGTTGGAGGTTCAATTCTTCGTGTTTGACTGCAGCTGGGATGCTACAATTGGCTTCAGCTAGGATTCCTGTGCTTGATCTCTATCCAGAGACCCTCACTGGAACGTGCAGTTTTAGACATTGAATAAGGATAGAATCAGACTTGGGTGTGATGCCTCCCTTTGTCAGATATCCTGTCGGAGTTCCAATAGATTTAACGGCCTCTTGGGAGATGTATAAATTTACCCCCAGCAAAAGGGGAAAATAGGGGTCAAATGCTTTTATGATTTACCCCAGAAAAGTGGCCAATAAAACAGAAGTAAATATTAAATTGTGTAAAAACAACTGTTCATCAATTCATTAGTTAGAAGAATCCAGAGCGTCCTTTTACTCCATTTTTAAAATATTTTTAATTCAAAGTCCACAAGAAGATGTTATCCTTGGTGAGAGGAAATAGTGTAATCAACAACCTAAGGAAGTTGAATTAACATACAGTCTGAAGCAGATCACAGAAGAAACCTGGTTTAAGGATTGCAACTGCAGATGTTAATTCAACCAATTCAAACACTCAAAATTCAGTAACTACTCCTAGATAATTCCCTCAATTACATCATCAGAATTTGCTGTTTAAAGGAAAAGTACGTAAAACAAAAAGAAAGAGCAAAAGTCTGTTCGAGCTTATAATTTTCAGTTATTCGTTAAAAAAAACTATTTTAAAAAAACTGCACAATAATTTCTTTTTGAAGTACGAGAATTTTTGAATCAGACGTGGATGTTCAAGTCCCTGAGTGCATAAAACTTGGCTCTATTGGTAGAATTCTCGCTTCTGGGTCAGAAGGTTGTGGGTTCAGGCCCCATGTCAAGATTATCATCAAGGCTAAGTGCTGTCCTTCAGATGAGAAGCTAACTGAAAGCCTGTTTAGGTGGATGCCAAATATGCCATGATCCTATTCGAAAAAAGATGGTAATTCCTCTCTGTGTCCTGTGCCATGACCTGCTCTGCTTTCCGCACCTCCTCAACATTGCCTGGCTCTGCCAATGTTTCACACCACAGGCTGTGGAAATTCTCATACATGCATTCATAACATCCAGGCTTGACTGTGCAAAGTCCTTGCTTGTGGGCCTCCCCAACTCCTCCCTCCACAGGCTGCAGATCATCCAGAACTCTGCAGCCCATGTCTTCTCCCGCATTAGGCTCCGTGACCATATTCCACCCATCCTTGCCCAACTCCACTGGCTTCCCGTCATTGAGAGGCTACAGTTCAAGATCCTGCTTCTCACCTTCAAAGTCCTCCATGGCCTTGCTCACTCCTACCTTTATGACCTCCCAACCCCTACCAACGTGCCCGCTCCCTCCACTCAGCAGGCTCTGTCCTGTTTCACATTCTCCACCTTGCTCACCCCACCATTGGCAGGCGGGCCTTCAGCCACTCTGCCCCCATCTTCTGGAACTCCATCCCCAAAGACCTATCTGAAGGGCCTCCACTTCGACTGTGTTTTTGATCACCTCCTTCCCCCGCTGCCCTTCACCCTCTGCCCTCCACCCGCTGCCCTCCACCCTCCTACCTCACAAACCGCCAGCAGTACATCCCCACAAACGGCTTTTCCTCCCGCTCTTATCCAGTTACCTGTGGGGTACCACAAGGATCCATCCTTGGCCCCCTCCTCTTCCTCATCTATATGCTCCCTCTTGGGGATGTCATCTGCAGATATGGGGCACACTTCCATATGTATGCGGATGACACCCTACGCTATTTCTCCACTTCACTTTGCGACCCCCAGTCCCCTGATGTTCTGTCAGCCTGCCTGTCAGACATCAGGAGCTGGATGAGCGCAAATTTCTTGCAGCTGAATGTTGACAAGACGGAGGCCATACTCTTTGGCTCTCATCAACATCTCCATTCATATGACTCTCACCTACTCCACCTTCCCGGTCTCCCCCTGAAACTCTCTGAACCTGTGCGCAACCTAGGTGGTCAGGTTCGATCCCCAACTGTTCTTCCTCCCCCACATCCGGTCCCTCACCAGTACCGCCTACTTCCACCTCTGACCAATCGTCCGTCTCCAGCAATATCTCACCCCAAAAGCCGCTGAAACCCTGGTCCATGCCTTCTTCACATCATGGCTGGACTATTCAAATGCCCCCTCGCCGGTCTCCCCGCCACCACAATCCATAAAATCCAACTCGTCCAAACCTCTGCCGCCCATATACTCACCTGCATCAAACTTCGCTCCCCATTACCCCAGTCCTTGCCAGACTTCACTGGCTCCCTATCCTCGAGAGGATCGACTTCAAGATCCTCATCCTTATTTTCAAATCCCTCCAGTCCTCTGCATCCCCCTACCTCTTCGACCTCCTCTCTCCTCAAACCAGCTCCTGTTGCCTTCTTTGGAATTCTCTTCCTCACTACCTTCGCCTTGCCCCCTCTTTTCTCAGTTTCAGGTCCCAGCTGAAGACTCTTCTCTTCAACTGCGCCTTTGGTCACCTTTCTACCACTGCCCCTGGCTCAATCCCAGGATCCGCTATTGTGAAGCGCTCTAAGACTCCGTCCGGCTTGGAGGGCGCTAAATAAATCAAAGTTGTTGTTGCAATCCCTACCCTTAGCTCGGGTCTGAAATACTGTCTATTCAGTGCTTTGGAATGTCCTCCTGATGTAAAGGTGATATACAAATGTAATTTTATTGTTGTTATTGTTTAACAGTCCTCCAAATTGATTCATCATTCATCTCATCTTATGGTTGTTGCTGGTGCAAATTGCCGTTGCATTTTCCTACAAAAGACAGTCACTACACTCCACAACAATTGCCTGTGAAGTACATGAGACATTTCAATGTGATCAGATGCTACAGAATGATGGTTATAAGATGCATGCTGAGACCTTGTGTTAGATAGTTCTAAAAGGAAATGAGATACTTAAAGTACTGTAGTGTGTTTGTCGATTTTATCAGAGATGTGAATTGAGCCTCAAAGTCTATCAACCATTTATCAGTAATCAAATTCTCATGTCAACAAATTCTCTCTACAGATGTTCGCAGCACACAAACTTCACAACACAAGCACACATACTTCCCAGAGTCGGAAAAGAAGCTGCCACAGACATTCAAAATAAACTTTCATTACTCAGCTCAGCAAAAGTCAATCAAAATTACATGATGTGAAAGCTGCCCATTGATGTACTTCCACCGTAACCTGTAGTTTGATGAGGAACATGCGATTCCTGAGAGGAGCATGCGGTCAAAACTCCATTGTAACGTCTTTAGAATATGCTCCTCGTGTATTTTCAGTTCTCATACTCAGTCACAAGATTGCAAACTAGTTTCACTCTCTCCTCTGGAAAATCAACCAGACATCCTGAGTGAAAAAGCAAAATTATGAAAGAAATAAAGAGCTGGCAGATGTTCTGAGGAGAATGTTGTAGTATTCCTCCCAGAAGGCCCAGTATTTAACATGTAGTTTTGGCATTCCGCATGCTTTCTTGATAGCACTTAATGTGAACCACAACACCCAACTGTTCAATGGCAGATGGCCTGGGATCTAGATGGGAGGGCACCAACCATAATGGCTGTCATTTAATCTAATTAGGCACAGAAAGATGGAGTAAAAAGCAGATTATTTAATTTCCCCTCCCCAAAGACTTAAAGATTTGTTCTATAAGCATCTTCCCATATCATGTGCTCCATTTTCTCAACTGTAGGGCAAGCAGATTAGACTGCACGCAGACCCTTGCCTAGAAGTCTATATTTTCTCCTCCTCCAATTTCTACCTCCCTCTTCTGAAGGCACTGGTTTATAACAATATAATGATCCTTGCATTTGATATAGTGCCTTGTCATGTCATTGAGATGTCTCAAAGTGCATCACAGAATATAATGTAGAGTGAATTGACTGTATATGATGTGGGTAAAACTTATGTTGAAAGTACAGTTAGGTTCCTAGGAATTACAGTAGTTGCTGTCAAGTACCTTGTCCAAGTAGCCATCATTCAGATGTGAGCTATCATTGTGAATATGGGCAGATTTGGTGACTTTGCTGTTTATCACAATCCTGGAGACTGCTTGACAGTAGCAGCATTAAAAAACCTATCTCACAGTTCTCTTTCAAAAGCCTCCAAGATAGATTTCTACATTTCAATTAAAACTTTGGAATCCGCTTCTTCCTCTCCTCCCCACTAAGTATTCCCTATCATCCATGTGATAAAGCATTTTGAAACACTCATTCTACATGAAAGGCGCTACACAATTTCAAGTTGTTATTACATTATCCTGTCAGTCAAAAAAAATTGAATTCCACTGTCTTTGTTTAAAACACAATGGTCATAGTGTCCAGCCAAGGATATACTGTATGGCTTAACAGAAGAGGGCTAGCTTCTTTCCTGACAATTAAAGACAATTTTCCTGCCAATTGGCTTGTGTTTAAAGTTCAAACCCATTCCAATTGGCCCTCTGTACATGGGTAATCCCAAAATTTTGAGAGATATCTGACACTATGTTATAGAGAAGAACAGAGCCTGCAAATTAGGGTCAGTGACACCATGCCCAGAATTTTCAGGTCAGAACAATTGTTGAGTCCTTGTTAATCATTAGCTCTCAATATAGCAGAGCACTTTGGATTCCACTGCTCGGAGGACTGCATTAAAAAAAATAGATCCAGTCTGCCTGTTTTTCTAGCGGACTTCTGGAGATTCCATGAATCGATCTACGTATTTGAAGCGAGAAGGGTGTTTCTGCTTGTGTCCAGGCCAATAATTCTCCAGTTCATTCACATTGTGGTTGTTTGTGGGACATTCTTGAGTGTAAAATGATTGCTGTATGTCTCTCCAAAAGAAGTCACTGCACTTGGCAATAATTACTGTGAAGCGTTTTGAGATATTGTGATGTGATGTGGCACTAGGAAATGCAAGTCCTTTCTTTCTATGAGAAAATGTTTATCTTCAGATGTATCTGTTTAATAAAGACTTTGATTTTTACCTTTTTTAAGAAGAGGAAGAAAAATATAGCAATAATAATAATATCCTTTGTATGGACTAAATTGTACTTTAGACAACCCAGGGCATGCCAATTAGATGAAGCTGGGAGTCATCCAACAATTTGATCCTGTGAATGGGAACTCGTGGCATACTGTAGCTCAGTGGTTGAAGCACTCGCCTTACGAGCGGGAGACCTGGATTTGATTCCAGGCAGGGTGCCTTGGGAAAGTTTACTTACTCCACGCTTGATAATAAGCCCTCAAGAAAAAAAACAATAATAAATTGGTTATTTCAATCCATGATTGTTTGTGGGACACAGCTGTGTGCAATTGGCTGCCACATTTCGCCCACAAATATACAATTCACTTAACAATATATTCTGTGAACCTTTGAGATGTTTAGAAAATGTGAAAGGCGCTATATCAAATGTGAGTATTATTATTATTATCATTATTGTTTATGGTGGCATTCAACAAGTGCAGGTTTGAGCCCTTACAAGGTGGATTAAGCATTCTGAGACACTACCCCAAGTGAAGGGCATTATATAAACGTAAGTTCTTGTTGTTGTTGGATTGCATATATGAGGACACTGCCACCATCGTCCTGCGAAAGCTTGCACACATATACCTTCCCATTGAACAAGGGTTCTAATAGTTGGAAGTGCAGACTGAGTACTTAGGGAGTAAGAGTAGCAGTCGTGAGTGAGCGGGACTAATGTACATGAGAGAGAGCTGGTTTACAATTTCCCTCAGATTGAAACTCACACAGACTCAGATCAGAAATGCTTCCTGGGCATCGAGGACCTTAAACTGATACTTACAAAGATAAATCGTTCTTAATGAAAGAAAAGAGAAGGGAGTTTCTCTGGTTTCCTGGCCAACAAATCTCCCAAAATAAAAACTGCTCATCCACTTCATCGTGGTTTATGGGATATTGCTGTGTGCAAACTTGATGCTGCTTTCGGCCACAAAATAGTCTACTCAGTCAATCAACTTCGCAGTATATCCTGGGAAGTTCTTTATATAATAATAATAAGAAAAATAATAATAATCCTTGCATTGGATATAGTTCCTTATCATGTCTTTGAGATGCTTCAAAGCAATTCATAGAATATATTGTAAACAGAATGACTGTATATTTTGTGGGCAAAATGTGGCAGATATTTGTGCACAGCAATGTGCCACAAACATTGGTGGATTGAGTGACTACATTTTCTTTCAAGGGATTATTATCCCCGGAGAGCGATCAGCAATTGACTAACATCTGAGTTTCTACTTATTGCTGGGTAACCTGAGGCGCGTGAAATAAGGAAACTCGACCAACATTTCGCCCTACTGGGAACTGAACCTGGGTTCTTTCACTTTCGAGTTGAGTGCTCTGACCACTACGCTTCAGGACTCTATTATATTATTATGCCTCAACAATGTGATAAGGTGCAATATCGTAAACAACAATTAAATATTTATTTTATTGTATTTAAATAGCGCCCTCCACGGCGGACTGCATCTCAGAGTGCTTAATAGTAGCGGAGCCCAAGGCCGAGCCAAAAGGAGGTGAACAGAAAGGTTTTTAGGCACGACCTGAAAATGGGGAAGGAGGGGATGAGGTGCAGGGGTTGAGGGAGGGAGTTCCAAAGTTTTGGGGCGCAGTGGCTGAAGGCATGGCCATTGATGGTGGAGCAAAGGATTTGGGGGAAGAAGGAGGAGTCCGGACCCAGTAGAACAGAGGGAGCGGGTATTGTGTGAGAATAAATTGGAGAGGTAAGGAGGTGCCGAGGGAGGGGAGGGATTTAAACACAAGAGTGAGGATCTTGAAGTCAATGTGCTCTGTGACAGGAAGCCAGTGGAGGTTGGCAAGGACTGGGGTACCAAGTTTGGCACGAGCGAGAATGATTATTAATAATGTCATATTAATAATATAATAATCCTTGCATTTTTGATATAGTGCTTTTCATGTCTTCTAGACATCTCAAAACACTTCATGGTACTATAAAACGAAGTGACGGTATATTTCTGGGTGAAACGTGGCAGCCAATTGTGCACAGCAGTGTCCCCAGAAACAGTCGTGGATTGAAATGACCAAATTTTATTGCTGTAGTTTTTTTGGGAGGGATTATTATTAGACGTGTGGAGTAAGGAAACTTGCCCAAGGTTTTGCCCTGACCTGCCTGGATTTGAACACAGGATTCACGCTTGTAAGGTGAGAGTTCTAACCACTGAGCTACAGGTCTCCATGATCATTGCATTTGATGATGGTGATGATGAATAATACCAATGATAATAATCATCATCAAATACAATTATTATTTATTATTGATACAGCATTAGTGGAGCTCCTGTGGCTTAACGGTTAGAGCACTTGTCTTGCAAGCTGGGGAGATCTGTGTTCGAATCCAGGCAGGTCAGGGTGAAACCTTGGGCAAGTTTCCTTACTCCGCTCGCCTAATCATAATCCCTCCAAAAAAAACACAATAAAATTGGTCATTTCAATCCACGACTGTGTGTGGGACACTGCTGTGCGCAATTGGCTGCCGCGATTCGCCCACAAAATATACAGTCAATTCACTTTACAGTATATTCTGTGATGCGCTTTGGGACGTTGATAAGATGTGGAAAGCGCTATAGCAAATGCAAGGATGATTATTATTATTAATGGCAGTACTGGACTGTAAAGAGTGGTTCCTTTGCTGTGTGTGAGTGAGTCAGTGAGTGGGTGGAGGGGGTGGGGGGGGAGGAGCCAGTCTATAGCCTCGCCCCCTACCCGCCCTGGCCCCGCCCCTCGCTGCCTCCTCACTACCTGACCCCGTCCACAACACACAAGATGGCGGCGGCGGCGGGGAGCCGGGCGGCTTTCGCAGCCAGAGACAGCGGCGGCTCCTGCGGGACTCGTGGCAGAGCGGGAGGAGGAGCAGGCGGCGGCACTGGCGCTGCTGGTGCAGGAGGCGGCGGCTCGGAGCCGCGGGAGGAGCCCGGCTCGGCACAGCGGCAGCTGCTCTCCTATAGGAAGCACCTCCGCAAGGTGAAGAGCGTCGACTTCGACTCCTCGGTGGAGAAGCAGCCGGAGGGGAGCGGGGAGCACTGCCCCGAACAGCCGGCCCTCGGCGCCGACCTGCTACACCCCGGGCACGACAGCCGGCACACGGCAGCGCACGGAGGCTCGGCCGGCGCCATCCTCATGGACCTGACCGGCCCCCTCAGGTACTGCAGCCCGGGGAGAGCTCCCTCATTCCCGGCTCCCAACCCCACCGAGCCCCGCTCCCAACCCGCTCTGTGTCCTGATCCCGACCCTCTGTGCCCCGATCCTCTCTCCTGACCCTCTCTGCCCCCCCCCCCGTGTCCCCCCCCTCTGATCCCCTCTGTCCCCCCGTCCGTCCGTCCCCTCTGATCCTGTCCTGACCCCTCTCTCCGGACCCCTCTCAGTTCTGATTTCCGCTCCTGACCCTCTCTATCCCGACCCCTCCTATCCTGACCCTCCCCCCCCCCCCCCCCGCCTCTTCACCCACCGATTTCCCCTTTGGACCCTCTCTGCCCTGCTGCCCGCTCTCATTCTCCCCCCAAGATCCGGTCCCTCCCTTCACCCTGTGCCCAGGTCCAGCAACTCCTCTCTCCTCTAGTCTCTGTGTAAACTCACCTTTACCCGCTCCCTCTCCCCCAGTGTCCTGCTCCAATCCCACTGTCTCCTCCCTGTGCTCAGCTCCAGCAGCCCTCTCCACTCATCCCTATCCCCCTCCCTCCCTCTCTCTGCGGTAACCAGGTCCGGCAGCCCTCTCCTCCCTCCACTCATCCCTACCCCCTCCCTCCCTCTCCCCGCTGTAACCAGGTCCAAAAGTCACCTTCCCCCCAGTGATCCCCACCCAGCCTCTCCCGCCCCCCACATCCCCAGGTCCAGTTTCTCTTCCTTCCCCCCCCCTCATGTCCCGTAACTGTGTCCAGAAATCCTCTCATCTCTTAATGTCTCCTCTTCTCTGATTCCCTCACCGGATCCCCTTCTTCCTGATGGTGTTAGTGGGGAAGCAGTTTGAAAAGGAGAAGCGATCTGATCCCGGCTCCCGACCCTCTCAAAATCCAGGTTTCTCAGTTTCTCCAGAAACCCGATTCCAGCCATGTTATAACCATGTTAGAAACAACGGCTGGAACATAGACAGCAATTATTTATTTGGTTCGATCCCCCCCCCCACACACACACACACCAAAAAAGAGACTACTTTGAACGTTGGACAAGCCGAGGTTATTTACATGAGAGCCATGAGCAGAGTTGGTCGCTGGTATTTTTGAGTGGGAGGGGAGGGGGGGATGTTTCCCATGTATTATAATAATGAGGGGTAGATATAAAGAAGTGTTGATCTGATCACTTCTCTTATTGGAAGGAGAGAGAGAGAGAGGAAAAAATCTCACTGTGTACGTGCAATTCAGCATCTTGTTATGAAACTACATGTGTTCATTGCTGGTGGCGATGTTCTGTGTGAGAGTGGAAAAAGCCCTGACTGGTGTTTTTCGGTGTTGCCTTCACTCTGGAGGGATGTTTTCTGAGAGGTTCTTTATGCTGCTGAAATGTTAAGGCCGGAGGCGGATGTCAAGCGCTCAGCCTTGAAGTAAACAGTCAACTTTTTTGTGGTGGGGGGGGGGGGGGAGAGAGAAAAATGGTTGAATGCTGATACACGAGAGATCAACAACGTGCGTGCAGTTAAACCTCAACGTGTTTAACGCCTTCAGTATCAAGAGGGACAGGATCGTTTCGGTTTGCTTCACTATTTATTTTAGTATTTTTTAGTGGGGGGGGGGGGGGGGGGGGGGAGAGAGGGGAGTGTGGAGAGAGAAAAGCCCTTGCCTCCCTCCCCTGTTTCCTGTTACAGGTTTTGAATGATGGAGTGGGGGGGGGGGGGGGGGGGGGGGGTGTAATGTGATCCTCCCTAACCCGAGCCGTTGATCAAACAAACCCTTGTCGCAGTCCAGACTCCCTTCACCCTTCACCCTTCACCGGGAAGGTTCCATCGCTGTCTGCCAGCTTTGGGTCTATGGTGGGCTAACGGCTCAGTGCTACACGAGTTCATTCCCTGCCGCGGAAAGTGGGTTCAAACTCCAGCCGCCCAGTGTGTGCCGTGAGCTTCATAAGATCGGACTGACTAGGCATTGGCGGCTCTTCACTGGGTAATGACACTAGGTGCGTTTTTCAGGCGGTCGGGTTGAAGCCACACATACGCGGGTCTCCTTTCGCTATTTCTAAGCATTTGTGATGTTATCATTCAGTAGAAAACCCCCGCGTGAAGTAGTGAACCGAAGGTGCAGCCTTGAAATGGATATGGGAGCAAAGTCCTGCAGTTAGAATAGTCGGCTGCATTGGAAGGGACCTGAAGTTTAGGTTTCCCTGATGAAGTGTGTTTACAGTTTCAGACACCAGGCGTCTGGGCTTTCACACCTCCGTGCCATACTGTCTGTATATAGACATACCAGATTCCTGCACGCTTTTGGTATTTGCAGTTGAGGTAAAATAGTAGACACTGACTCCGTAAGTGATCGATGTTTCTGCGTGGGTATAAACTCTACTTAATGCGGTATTATTTATTGAATTGCAGCGCAGTGGCAACTCATGCTGTAAGGGTTGGGAGTGGGGAGGAGGAGGGCAGAAAGATGGTAGGCTGCATTAACTGCATTAATTTCTGCATTGTTAGGAAATGCTTATGATCAACAGTAAATGATAGAAAATAAATGGAACAAATCAATCTTGTGTATGGTGATTTTCCACAAAGCACATCCTCACATTAACGTGGAGTTTGGAAGTGACTTCAAAATGTAGCCAAACATTTAACAAAAACTGAATTTAAAATAGAAATGAAGAATAATAGTATATTTTTCTCTGGACCTCCTTTGTGAGATTTCATCACATTGATATTGGTAAATTTGAACTTCCATAAATAAGCATAGTTTTGTTTTTAATGTATTAAAATATTATCAGATAGTGGTCAATTTGCATATGGATCTGTATCTAACCTTGTGATGAACAAGTTTTTTTTATTTTCAAGTTCCTCAGTCCCAACTTTAATTTGTTGTATTGTAAATCTGGAGAAAAGAAATAAGGCTTTCTTCAGAATTTTATGTAATTATAGAATCTGCATTTATCAAGGAATGATAGTAGGTTTAAAAGGAAGCTTGTTTGACATTTATGACACTTATCAGTTTTATGGAATTTGTCTGTGCAGTCCTCTGGCTGTTGTCATCTGCTTTGCGATTTAGTTTGTCATTCGAAGTTTAGCCCCCAGTATGTGTACTCTTTCAGTGTATTTAGATAGTGTAGTGAACTATAAATAGATCGTCATTCACTGTACAGGAAAAGGTCTTAATGTGTTTTGAGACATTTCAGTGTGATAAGGCAGTATATTAAATGCAAGGATAAGCTTTGTTTAGATGAGGGAAATGCAGTCATTAACAACCACAGGTCTATTCAGTTTCTAAGTTGTGAAATGACTGAATACTGATCAATTGAGCATCAGCAAACAGACATTAAACTAAACTCTAAAAATGATTAAGATCCAGTCCTTGTAACTGCATGCTTGTATACAATAAACTGCATCTTAGAAATGGAGTCAGTCCCAACCATAATAATACTCCTTACATTTAACGTAGTAGCCTTTTATGTTTGGAGGATGTTCACAGGATATACTGTAAAGTGGGGTGACTATTTTGTGGACAAACGGATGTGACTGGAAGCATTGGTTGGCTAAATCTTATGTGATAATCTGTACCCATCATTTCTGGACAACTGGTGTGTACAACTATTTTAATAGATTCTGGTCGATATAGCAATATCTATACAAATTGTTGTCTTTTCATAGAGAGAATCTGGTACAATTCACTAAGCCACTGTTATACTCTGTACCCCAACGTGCTTATAAAAATGCTGCCCCCTTCTGAAAACATCAAAACTGTGCTGCAGGACAGTTTAATGGATGTTGGCTGCCCACTTACCTTGCCAATGTAGCTTATTGCTGATATTATGAGCCTAGACAGCAATTATTGGAAGGGTATTAATAATAGCACTAGTACTACATCCAAGCCCTTCACCTGAACTTCCAGTAATAGTGAAAGCACATTGGTGATGCCAAATGCTGCCTCAGTTGAAATATGGTAGCTCAGGTCAGATTGGTGATTGAATCTGGAGTCCCCTGGCCAGCAGAGCTCAGTTACTTACTAACGTTTACATTAACTTTACAAAGTGAACTAATGCAGGAGGCTTACACATGATTTCTCGCACCCACCCCCCATACACACACCCACAGATACATCAGAAAATTATTTTGCCCACAAAATATACAGTCAATTCACTTTATAATATATTCTATGAAGCTCTTCACTATTATCAAATGCAAGGATCATTGTTATTATAATGTAGTGACTTGTGCTGGCTTATGAGCTCTGACAGCATTCTGTTTGCATGGACAAAGTGTTTTTTTGAAATGTGAAGCATACAGATACACTTTCCCAAATATCCACGCACTTGCCTTTTTGTGGAATACTAATGATAACAACAGCAAAATTACATTTCTAGAGTGCCTTTCACGTCGGGAGGACGCACCTAGGCGCTGAACAGTCAGGGGTCAGGATCCGAGCATAAAGGCATCACTTGGTGATCAGATTGACCATGCTCTGGTTAGGTTCAGCTGTGATATGAATATCATTCTGTAGATGTGAATCCTTTATTTTTAAAGTAGTTTTGATAACTTCTTTATTTTACCTAGGGTTTTATTATTGTATATTTGCTTAATTGTCTAGCTTCATTGTAATTTCGTAGTTTATTATAATTTGGCAAGATTGTACAGAGTCGAATCTTGTTCAGCATAATGCAATATAAACCTACCTAACAGTGGGTTGCATGAAAGAGGATCTATAGTCAAGAAGGCTGAGGATGATTTGCGTACCTAATTGTTTAGACCTGGACTGCATCTACAGAATAACTGCAAAAGTATGAGAGGTTTGTGTATAAATTCCCATGATGCCAGATACTGTATTAACAGCAATCCTAAACATATAGAATTTCAGTCACAGGAAGTTTGAAATTGAATCCATTCTAAACCTACATTTCTAATATTGTAGAAAAAGTGTTCCATGTTTCATTTCATCAATGTAAAATGTTTTAATGTTTCCTTACAATTCCTGCTACTGAGGAAATCTTAAACCATGACATGCCTGGAGACCTGTTAGTTGCTTTGAGTTTCAAAACAAATGCCTCTTGAGAAATATCTAGATTTTTATCCGTATGATCGAACCATGTGCACAAAAGTGATCAAATTGCTATGTGAAGGTGAAGTGCCAAGTGGGTCAAAAATGCAACTGTAGTCACTTGTTCATGTGTGTAAACATGGACAATTGTACACACAACTTCATTATAGCACTTCAGAGCTTTAGGGAGAGACAGAGAGAGAAAAAGCAACATAGTCTCTGTGTGAGATTTGGGAAATCTATTGCACCAAAAGCAATGCTCTCCTTTTGTACAAGACATTTGAAAGAAAATGTGAAAAATAACCACAGCTGGAGTTGGCATTGGTTATGTTGCAACTGTGAGATCCTTAATGTTCTGGAGCCTTGTTAATAGCTTTTGTGTCCCACTCCAGGGATTTACCGAGTATTAATGTTTGGAGAGTTAATTTGACCTCTATGTAATAGTAACCGGGAATAAAGTTAGTTCATGCAGGATGTAGCCTGTGGTTGATTTGTTAGTTGGAAACAACTGCTTCGATAGCATGAACTATTGTTTTTAATACATCAAATTGTTATTGAATGGGAATAACAATCAAGATGTGCTGATTCCTTTATAGTTTTGTTTGAGTAACAGATTGAGTAACTCCTAGCAAGAAGTTCCCAAAGAAATACTGAACACAGGATGAGAGGAATGCTGATTGTTTACAAAGACAAGGTTTTACCATTTTCTCTTGCAGCGAATTGACTTAAATAATTTTGCTACAGGTTACAAATTTAGAGTCTCAATTCTATAAATGTCTGGGCAGTAATAAACAGCAGAAGAAGGATATTCTGATAACTATTGTAGTAGCTGTTTCTGTCAATGTTTCAGTTTAGAATAATAATAAGAAGAATCCTTGCATTTGATATAGTGCTTTTCACATCTTATTGACGTTTCAAAGCGCTTCACAGAATATACAGTCATGGATTGAAATTACCAATTTTATTATTGTGGATTTTTTTGGAGGGATTATTATTAGGCGTGTGGAGTAAGGAAACTTGTCCACAGTTTTGCCCTGGTCTGCCTGGATGCGAACACAAGTTTCACGCTTGTAAGGCAAGTACTCTAACCACTGAGCTGCAGGAGCTCCACTGTAAAGTGAATTGACTGGACTATTTTGTGGGCGAAACATAGCACAATCACAACATTACACTCAACTGGTTGACCTCACAGTTCCAAACTCTGCACTCTGGTTGTACAGGACTAGTGTTTCTGTTCATGGTTAATTTGGCATTGTGGATTTACATCAGTTGTTTTTATTAATGCTGTAAGTTTTGTGCACATGACTTATCACAAATATTTCTGGCCTAAATATTACAATTCAACATGTTTTACAATAGTGACTATTTTATGTTAGGAAAACATGGCAGGCATTTTGCCATTTTGACAACGTGTTCCTCAAACTGCCATGAAATATCCTGCTGCATTATTTGAAAACAAGGGTGTTTCTCTCTGGTTTCATGGCCAAAAATCCTTAGTGATGTGAATCACTAATTTTGAGGGATGTTTGGCCACGGCATCAGGGAGAAACACCCTTGTTTTTAAATAATGCTATAGGGTATTTTATCAACAGCTTGCACTTATATAACGCCCTCCATGCAGGGTAGTGTCTTAGGGTGCTTAGCAGTGGCGGAGCCTGACTGAGCTGGGTGGGGGTGTGGGAATGGTGGCCATAAGCACAGTTAAAGTGGTTTTCAGGTGGGACTTGAAAAAGGGATGAGAATAGGCAAAGTGGAGGGACTGAGGGAGAGTGTTCCAGTATTTCATGGCGTAGCGGCTGAAAGTGCGACCTCCGATGGTGGGGCGGAGGGTGCGAGGGACGAGCAGGAGGCCGGTATCGGTCGAGCTGAGCCACCCGGGAATTTTAATATCCACCAGAACAAGCAGATGAAACCTTGGTTTTATGTTTGATTACTAGTGCTTTATCACATCAACAGATTTCAAAGTGCTTCATACTTGAATTACTCTGGAGTGCAGTGAATGTTACAAAGGCAAATGTGTTAGCTAATCTTTGGCAGTGATGTTCCATAGATGACCAAATTTAATATTTTTTGTGAAATTGGATTAAGGAGGAAAATTGATCAAGCCTGATCTTTTAGAGAATGCCTTAGGATCTCGAATAATAATAATCCTTGCATTTGATACAGTGCCTCATTACATTTTGCAGCTGAAATACGGCATCCAATTGCGCATAGCAGTGGATTGTGCATTGAGTGACCAATTAATTTTTTTTCAGGGATTATTATCCTGGAAATACCGTCCGCCAATTGACTAACAACCGGGTTCCTACTTACTGCTAGGTAAACAGAGGTGTGTGGAGTAAGGAAACTTGCCTAGCATTTTACCGTGCCGAAATCAAACCCAGATCTCTCGCTTGTGAGGCGAGCTCTCTATCTACTGAGCTACAAGACCTTCCATCAGTACAAACAGACAGGTCCTTGGTTCGACAACCTTGTGAAAAGAATGCCCCCCTCCACCAATGTAGCATTCCCTCAATACTGGAATAGAGTGCCAGCAGAGATTGTTGGGTCAAAGTCCTGGGCTGTTTTTAGAACCCACAACCTCTGACCTAGAGGTGAGAGTACTAGCAACTGAGCTGAGTTGATAACTGTGACAATCACTGTGAGTTGTTGGTATCAGAGGAAAAAATCTGCAGTCTGCTGATATTTCATTGCATAATCTTGTTCCTTCAAAGTGTCTGGATGTGTCCTAAGCATTTAGTGTAGAAATCCCAGGCTAGTCAAGGCAATTCAAAGAAATTCTTCCCATAGATTAACTGCAAAGATTTTAAAGTGAGTGTGTGTAAGTATATAAAAACACTTTAAAATTGTATTAAGTGCAAAGATTATTATTAATCACCTGTTTGCATTTGAAAATATTATTTCTGGGTGCCAATATAGAAAGATAGTGCCAGACTAGCAACAATATTGACTGAATTCGTTACTGAAACAGTTTGTCGCAGAAATCTGGAGAATATGTTGCTTTCAAAATATTTTTAAATGTAACATGAGTTTTTAAATACTATCCCAGCATCCAACTCAATAAAAATAGTGTGTTTGCTACATTGAAAAAGTAGACTTTGCATAGTCCATTGCTGTTTACATGAATATGAGCAACAAGGGAAAAACGAGATTTAACTGGAGAATTGCAGGAACAGAATCATAATAAAACATCAGCATGAAAATTGAGGAACTGAAGCGTTTCAGTCAAAAAAGTGCAAATTATTTCAAACCATATATGGATTTGGAGTCTTCAGTACCTTTTTTTTCTTGGACCATGTTACTCTTAGTCCTGGAACCCATATTTCATAAAATGAATAAATTTCTATTTTGCTTGTTTTGTGCATTAATGACAGTAAATTGTGAGTCCTGAAAGTAGAGTCAAATCATTTTACTGTGAAATGCATTGAGATATCTACAAGACATGAAAAGCGCTATATAAAATGCAAGGATTATTATAGCACAAACTGCACTGGGGAGAACTTCAGTTGTTCTATTTGCTGCATGCTTTACCAATGACAAGCTTACCTCCAGTCGTGTAATGGAAACCCTCCTGGGTGACCAAGAGGTGGTGATACCATTTATTTTAATGATAATTATTAATGATTATCATTTCTTTAAGACTTGTTAGACATTTGGTCACCCTGTATAAGTTCATCTTTATTTAAAATAACTCTTTGGTGATTTAAAGCTCCATGTATGCTGAGAAACAGTTAATTTCACCATTATTTTTCCAAAGTACTCTCTACTCAGTATTGAATTGTATGGAATAAGATTTGGAACAGTGTAGACCTCGAACATGTCAACTTTCAGCAGTTGTGTTTCTTTTACATATTAAAAAAAAGAAAGTGTATGTTTCCTTTACCAAATTTCTCTCCTCTTTTCCTCTCTTGAAGACATTTGGCTCCTTTATTCCTATCCTTTCCACTGGGAGGCAATTCCATGGGTCACCAGGCACATCATGATTTAAGTGACCATTAATAAGCACTGCATTATCATAGTTATTAATTAGTGCTCCTGTAGTTCACAGTTACCCACTAAATTTAGAAGAATATATTTTGGAAACTCTGCACCACTGCAGATTGTTTACCTTACTTGTGGAAAACAACCCACTCAGTGATTATGCATTTAAGACTAATAATAATCCTTGCATTTGATCTAGCACTTTTCATGTCTTCTAGATGTCTCAAAGCGCTTCACAGAATATGTTATAAAGCTAATTGACTGTATATATGGGGGCAAAACGTGACAGCCAATTGCGCACGGCAGTGTTCCACAAACAGTCGTGGATTGAAATGTCCCAATTTTTTTTAAGAGGGATTATAATCATTAGATTATATTTGGGCTCAGAAAACATGGATTATGCCTTTAATGGCAACTGTTTATTAATTTATACCATGAAGTGCTGAGACATAAACCACACAATGATTTTAAGCTGCTCTTAGCTCTGCTGAATATATGGCAAAAACAATATCCATTTTATTTACACAACCTGATTTTTAAAAAATATTGTTTATCTGATGTCTCATTATTTGGAATGACAGTCCAGTTGAGTTAATAACCAAGACTTGAATTCACTTGCTCTGCAGAATGCGTTTTGCAGTTTCTTTCACATTTTACACAATGGTAGGGTTATTTGATTTTTTTTAAGGAAAGGGTCAGATTAAACTTTTTCTAATGAAGAAGAGAATGCCTGAATTGAATTTAAATCCAAATTGTGCTGAAGTTTGACAGACCGTTTTCAGTCACTGGCACAGTGTATGTGTCTGCAGTTGTGTGCACTAACTAAGTCATGTTTGCTAGTAACGTGACTCCTGGGTGGAGTTAAGGTGGTGTGATCAAATTGAAAACATGGATCAGTTTGCCCTCAGGAAGCCATATGTGTGTTTCTTGCCCTGTCTGCAAATTTGTAGCCAGATTAGAAAAGCAGCCAAGTAAAATGGATGAGGCTTTAGTTACTTTAATCAAATTTTGCAGTTAGACCTCCTATCTTTCCATAAAAGTAGTTTGAGGCCAATTTTGGACGTTTGTTTCAACTTACAACAATTTTTGTTTGCGGCCCGGTATAGCTAGGCAGTTGAGCAATAAAACTCAGCAAGACTTTACTTGCAGGGTTTGTTTTGGTGTGTAGTGTGTGTGAGAGAGAGAGAGTGCAAGAGAGAGGGTGCATGTATTTTCCTGGTGAAGCGCACAAATGATATGAGCATAAAGATCTAGCAATTTTGTTTATTCAAATTCTACTGTCTTTATTTTACACAGTAAATTTTGTGCGCGCATTGGGACATCTTGTGTTTCAGGGCTAATGCCTGTTTAGAATATGTTTTGGTCAGTCAGGTGGAAACCCAGTGCCATGCTTAAGAGTATCCAAACCAGCCTGAGAGTTCCCCATGTGGAATTTCTCTGTGTCTAGAATGGAATGCACACACTATCCATGAAAGGAGACATCCTGCTTACCGAATTCAGAGTACAGAGTAAAAGCCCGTTTATCTGGCACCCATGGGATCTGGCCATTGCCAGTTAAAGCATGGACCAGATATTCAGGCAGTCCGCTGCCGAAAACCCACCACAAAAAAATTTAAGTTCTTTTAACACACACCAGTCTAAATAATAACAGATAATAACAGAATATTGTATTGGTACTTATTGTTAAAACTACTCTCTTGCGTTTCTCATCTTTACTGGTTGAGGTTTACAGTCCAGCGATTCTTTTTAAAATGGAGGACACCAAGCGGGTGAAAAAAACCGCAGCGCGACTTTAGATTCTTACTAACTGCAAGCCGATAACCCTAGACTCTACTAGCGGCAAACCAAAATACTGCACCTGCGCTAGAATGACTCACAAATGCTCCACCACTATTGTTCCGGATTAAATTCCGGTTTATCGAATGGAGACTTTTGTTTGGCGTGCCGATTTTACGGAAGTGCCAGTTCATCGAGTCACGGATAAACGGGCTTCTACTGTATTAGGGGCAGATTGGTAATGCTTGAGGTCCCCAAAATGTGCAATGAAGTATTCCAGGAGTTTTTAAAAACTAGTTCTTAAAATTTGCCTAATTTTTACCATTACCATAGAAATTTGCACAATGTTAGTATAGTAGACTAACGCATTTTGTCTGTAAGTGATCTGGGAAGTGTATTATACATCATCGAGACAATGCAATTTAAGATCTTTAATGCTAATTGACCTGTAAGATTTATTGAAACCAGCTAGAAATGTAATCTTGCAGGTTTGGAATTGATTGTTTCAGGGATTAATGGGACATAATAAAACTTATTGGCAGTTGTGTTTAGCTCCCACCCCACCTAATAGATTTTCTTAACTCATCATATATTCTGTGGATGTATTACTGAAACGCATAGATTTTGTCTTTGTTGGGTCACATGACACGACTACTTCATTGGAACATTTTTCAAATATTTCAGTATACTGTAACTTGTTGCCATACTTTGCAATTAGCCAGCATGTTCTGACTCTTAACAATTAGAATGCCTTGTTAGTTGTTCCAGATACCCACTATCAATGTGAAGAACGTAGGGCTATGTGCAAGCGCATGTAGATAGATAGAGCAATTCTGCTATTTATTTTGTGTTTTATTAGAGACTGAACATAACGAAGAACCATGTCAATCAGACTGATAAACAAGAGATGAATGAAAATCAAGGCGAGAGATTTTAAAAAAAATCAGTACTAAGTAGAAATTGTGCAAAAAACAATTTGCACAGATAAACCCTTGGGAAAATGAATTGTGAAGCAACTAGGAAGCTTGCATTGGATAGATGAATATTTTAAATCTGTCTATCAATCAACATAGGAAAGTAAATACTAGGATTTTTAAAAATCTGAAAAAATGTTCAGGGCCAGTAATTATGGTATATTGTATTATGGATGGGAAGCTGGTTGGGGCAGGATGAAGGAGAGTAGGAGAATTGTGTATTTGTGGGCGAAACTCGGCAGCCCACAGCAGTGTCCCACAATCAGCCATGGAAGTGGGGTCAGGGGGGAAAGAGGGCAAGGGGAGGGGTCGGAGTAGGGGGGAGGGAGAGCAGGAAAACCAACTGAATATTTGTATATTTATGGGTGAAATGCCACCCTAGTGCTATTAATTATTTTCTGCTTCATTTCCAATTAATTATTGGTCTGTGTTCATTAGGCAGTGGTTTCCAAGTACTGGTAATCCTAACCTACATTTTAATGGGAGTTTGAATTTAATATACATGTTGCCCAAAAGTTTTAGTGGTGGAAAGAAGTCACATTTCAGATTGATGGTACAGTACGTACATGAAAGGGTTTCAATGCAGATAATTCACTTGGGATTATGCTATGAAGGCTGGGAACTCATTATTTGGCTCCATTCCATCATAATGGCTGTGCTTTGTAAAATGCACATTTATATTTCCTTAGTATTTTTTCCCCTAATCAGTTGCCAATTTTTTAAATAGGAATCTGTACAACAATAATAATAATCGTTGTATTTGATATAGCACCTTATTATGTCTTCAAGGCGTCTCAGAGTGCTTCACAGAATATACTGTAAAGCGAATTGTCTATTTTGTGGGCAAAGCAACAAGACATTTAATGCAATTTACAGATGTATGTGCGTCAGTTTTGCTATGGTCTTGGCGAATTTAAGATTGTCAGTTGGAAGTTTTTATAAAGTGTACGCTTATGTTTGGTACGTATAATGTTTGGCAGTAGTAGTTCAACCAAGTTATGTTGTATGATTATTTTTGTCTTCTCACGTTTCTTTTCCCCTTTTCAACACCCACCCAAATACGCAATTCTTTTTCTCCTTCAGAAACATACTCCAAACTACACTCAAGCACAATACAGTGTAGTTTGTTTCATTACTTAATACTACGGATCCATATGCAACTCTTCGTATTTAAAATTCCTGTGTAAATTGCTTATCGGCAGCTTGTTCTTGTTCTGTGAAAGACTGTGGCTGTCTTGTTCAGAAATTTGTCCTCGTAAATGGCATTACTTGTGAAAGACCAATGAAGCAGAATGTTGACAGCTGTTTGAAAGTGAGCTGTAATGTTGCTTCTAGTGAAGACCCCAACAAGTAATATTTGAGAGAAGGAAAGTTTGTTTTGAATAAGGAGCTGCATTTCCTGTCAAAGGAAATAGTGCAGATATGCATCTGTCAAGCGACTTTCTTCATGAAGCTTAACTATATATTTTTAGAAACCGCCATCCTGTTGGGGGAGCAGTAAGGGTGGACTCTTATGGTGATTGCTAATGCTGATATGAAGTCAAATGAAATGTGCAGCAGAGCGAATTTGGTGTTCATATGGAACGCATCAAATATATAGCCCTATTGACCTCCTTAAATTTAGTCCGGGGGGTCATTACAAGATCAATTTTAATTATGGGTTAATTAGTATACTATTATCTATATGGTTCAAGGTCAGGCTGCCTTCTAGACAAAACTTTGCACATTCACTGCTTTTTAAAATAGTTAAATGTTAATTTTTTAAGCTTCAATAGTCTTATTACTATTAAGATTGTACAATAACACAACAAACAAAATTATATTGATAGAGCACCTTTCACATCGGGAAGATAGCTCTTAACATAGGTATAATAGAACAATTATAACTTGCATTTATATACTGCCACTCACTATTGGTGGTGGCTGTATCCCAGAATGCATCACCAATATTAATTTTTACAAACATGCAATGACACTGATTTGTGCAAAGCTAGAAGGTCCCAGGTTCGATTCTCAATTTGCGTACACTACAGTTGACTTCAGCTCCCAAGGGGTGGAAAACTCAGCTGAAAGTAGAATATTAAAATGCTTTCAGTGCATCAAACGGAAGCATCAAAGGAAAAACACCCGAGGGCCAATTGGGGAGGGGAGTGGTGGAAGTCACCCATTGCAGACCTTGGACAGATGTATTTGAAATCAGCATTCCAAATTTACTGTGTTGTATCATTGGGGTTAAGTAAATGTTGTTTGATCTGAAAGCAATGAATCTTCCTTTCACTCCCCTGGTGGATAATTGAAATTGGCAGACAATCAAGGTTTCACTGTATTGCTATGAATTTTGGTATAAGATATTTTAAATTAGTGAATATGAAGGGAGTACTGCAACTCGCATTCAAACTCAAATGTAGTGAAATGTAGCTCACAGGAAATGAAAGCCATTTCCAACATAAACATTTAAATAGAATGCATCAATTTACAATATTGCCATCTTCAAAAGATTCCCAGTTTCTAATCTGTTCAATATAATTATGTTGCAGATGGCTGCATTTCTATTTTAATATGTGTAGTTTGATGGAGGAATAGTGATGATTGGAATATAAATTGGTAATAACAAGAAAGTTGGGTTAAGCAGAGAGTGGGAGCAGAAACTGAGTTGGGGAGAACAGAATGGAAATAAGCAGAGTGGGCAGCACAAGTTGAGGTGGGAAGGAGGTTTAGCTGGGAAGGTTGAGTTGTGAGAAGGCAGAATACGAATGGGGAACTGAGTTGGGGTAAGAAAAACCGAGTTGCAGGAGGTAAAAACCAAGAACCAGGAAGATGACTGATCTATAGCATGGATTATTGAGTTTACACTATCTGCTAAACTTACACTAATGTGTGCAATAACCTGTAGTAACTTTTGTTCTTGTAGTTTGTGAAATGAGCATAGCTTGTTCTCATTCTGTATGTTTAAAATTTCCTCAACTCTGTACTAATAATTAGCTTTGTCCAATATTATCTGCATTTTGTGTTATACAGTAAAAGCCCATTTATCCAGCACTCTCGGAACCTGGCCAATGCCGGTTAAAGCGCGTGCCGGATATTCGGCTGAAAACACACACAAAAAAATGCATTTTTCTGGATAAATTCCGGTTAATCGAATGCGGACTTTTTTTGTGTGTGTGCCGTTTATACGGAAGTTACGATTGATCGGGTGCCGGATAAACAAGCTTTTACTGTACTAAGGTGTACTGTATTTTAAAGCCTTAAGAGGTGAGCTTTTGTAAATTTCAAACTGTATGGCAAGTCTGTGCCATGCAATTCTGGTCTAATGTCTGTAGACATCACCAACTCAAAATTGATGCCTACTTGCACATCAGTGGCTGAGGACTCTTAAGTGAACCATATGTAGCCTTTTGTACAGTGATAGAATTCATCATTACAAAGAGACCATGGATTGTTTGTGATTGAAATTTGAATGGTAGCATGTCTCTTTGACAAGGTTGCACGTGCAATTAAAGTGCTGAAGGCGTATTTGCAAAATTCTCCCAGTGTTATGAAATTGTTGGACTTTTATATAAGTATATTATTGGATAAACTAATTATGTCTTGTCACCGAGGGGTAGTCAGGTATGGATTCAGTTTTTGCATTAAAAGAGACAATCTAAAAGAGATAGCATTTTTTGTCCATTGAAACAAACAAGGACTTTGCAGTGTTACAATGAATTAGTGTGCATTTTCTTTTCTTGGGAAAGCGCCTTGGGAAGTCCTCCCTACGTAAAAGGCGCTCTATACATGTAATTTTGTTGTTTTTTGTTGTTGTTGTTGTTTACTTGCAGCTGGGTGGGGGGTTGGAGAGGTGGTGGATAGAATTGATCTGAGACCTGCAGTAGCTTGTTTTCACAACTGAGCCATTGCTGGTTCAGAAATCTTGATGCTTTAGGAGCATTACACAGAAATTGGTATCCTGATATTATAAAAATACTTGTAGTATGTAATCTTTTAATCCCAGTATACAATTCCCCATGAAGTTTGTCACCGCCTGTCTGCTGTATGTTACTATGACGTGTTTACATTTCTCGATGAACACAGCAACATTTTGTTGAACTATCTCAACTTACTTTTCTAACATGAAATATCTATAGCTAGTTTGGTTATATATACTGTAGTCAATTAGATTACCAGAAACATGGATCACAAGTAGGTGTGATTATTCGTATGATGTTTCCTGTATTTATGGACACTGAATATAAAATATTAAGCTGATTACCTCAGTGATCTCATTCTGCTTTTGGCATAGCAGAACATTGATATTATGCAAAGATGGTGACTGCATACTGTACATGCAAGCTCCATTCTCAAAATTCTCAGATATTAATTTACAATATACTTTACATTTATATCATCTTTCCTGTTGGAAGGACATCTTAAAGCGTGTTCATAGTGCTGGATGGGTACTGAGCTGAGCGTGGGAACTGGGCTGGTGGGGAGAGATGATCGAAAGTGAAGTCAAAAGTTTATATGTATGTGGTTTGGCGGTTTGAAAAGCATGACTTGGGACAAATAATTTTGGCAGGTAGTAAGATGAAATGTGACTTAAAAACTGACCTAAACCTTTGTTGTTCTTCAAAATGCTTCTGACACATGACTGCTTCTTGAAAATGTTTTCTAGTGTGTGGCCTGGAAAGCAGAGGCACCACGTGAACTATTTTGCCTTTCGGCTTTCGTATAAATAAAAAAAAGCAGCCTTTTAAAATGGATACTTACATTGTGAAATGTCATGTCTTATCATTATCTGAGAATAGTGCTTGTTTATGAATAACCATCCAATCTGTATTTTTCCACAAATACAAGCAGTAGAGATGTTTTTTACTGCAAACTGTCCTTGGGTTGTGAGTACTGGATGTTATGCTTATATTGTTGTGGTTCACTATACCTCAAATTACTCAGAAGATAACAATACAAGAAAGTTAAAACTGTGTTTCAGTAGTGTCTATGATGGTATCGCGTGTGGTTTGAACAGCTGCTTTCTCCATTACTTGCATTAAACCCAGATATGTACAGTATATGGTTTGTTTGAAACCTGTTGTGATGAATAATTGTGTGTTTCTGTTAGTTGATCCTTTGATACATTGTTCCTTCTCCACATCAGTAACCTCCTCCACCCAGCCTCCAATCTTTTTCCCCCTTTTGCTGATGATTCATTCTCCCGATGTTCATCATGTTCCTTCAGATCTTACGCCCTCCATGCACATAACCCTTCTCTTCCCACAGCGCATTTACTGAATCACCAAACCTTGATCTCCTCCAAGGACATTACAGGCCCTGGGGAAAACGAGCTGATGAAAAAAGAATCAAAGAATGAGCCATCAACAACAGTACAGATAGGAGTGATCTGGCAAGGAAATCAAATAACTGCGGTGGTAGACAATAAGGTGCTAACTTTAGAAGCACTCAATGCCATATCCTATTGAAGGATCAACCAACAGAATATAAAACCAATGAGGTGATGCTTATTTTAAATCATTAGTTGGACAGCAGATGGACTAATAATAATCCTTGCATTTGATATAGCGCTTTTCACGTCTTCCAGATATCTCAAAGTGCTTCACAGAATGTACTGTAAAGTGAATTAACTGTAAATATGTGGGCAAAACGCAACAGCCAATTGCGCACGGTAGTGTCCCATACACAACCGTGGATTGAAATTACCCAATTATTGTATTTTTTAGGGATTATTATCAGGCATAATAATCTTGCTCAAGGTTTTGCCCTGCCTGGAATTGAACCCAGGTCTTTTGCTTGCAAAGGCAAATGCTCTAATCACTGAGCTACAGGACTTCCAGTTTTATTCACATCACTTTAGGAACAATGTCAGGTCCATCGATAAAGTACAGCGAAGATTTCAAGTGCACAGATAAGGTCAGGGAGGACTAGAATGCGACCAGGTTGACCTAGGAGGAGAAACCAGTGGAACTGGGCCTATTTGCACTGGAACAGATTGTTGAGGTGAGATTTAAATCTTGTTTTAACGTTTCATCTGAAGAATGTCATCTCCAACAATGAGTTCAAGACCCGACGTGGGTCTTAAACCCACATCCTTTTGACTCAGAGGTGAGAATACTCCCAACTGAGTCAGGCTGACATAAAATTATTAATGCTACTACAACAAACAATAATGCAGAGGAGCTCACTGCAGCATAGTCCTATAATTCAGAGGCTGTGTTATACGCGGAGTGCGGGAAAATACTGACTTCCAAGTGTTCATGTTGGCTCTGATTCCAGTTCCTACGTACAGTAGAAGCCCGTTTATCCATGACCCGATCAACCGTAACTTCCGTATAACTGCAAAAAAAAGGTCCACATTTGATAAACCGGAATTCATCCCCAAAAATGCATTTTTTTGGTGTTTTGTGTTACGTCAGTATTTTGGAATGCTGCTACTAGGTGCCTGATGGTGGTGCTAGCTCAGAATGCTGCCGGTACTGTAAAGCAATGCACTCTCTGGAGTGTAGTCTTTGAGAGAGTCAGAGGGTGAGTTGATTAATTTAGATTTAATTTAGCCACAAAACAGCAAAATACACACACCCTGAGCAAAGCTTGCAGATTAATTCATTGGCTTTTATTTTGATTTAAAAAAAGACTCATCCCTGCAATGCTCATTTTATAGAGTGCAGTGTTTCAACTCACACACACACGGGCATCGCAAGGCTTTTTGGAAAGAAAGTTAACTGAACTGAGCTGCCGCCGCTCACTCTCTGCTTTCTCAATAACACAAGCTTTCCTCGCTTCTGCTCCCAATGAGAACAATGTCTTTCAGATGTGTAACTTTTGCACTAATTTAAAGATCTCTCTGAACTGCCTGGTCGCTGTGTGTAAAATGATTAGAATTATTATTTATATATTATATATAAATTATTATTTAATCTATTAATATGCAGTGTTTTTTTTAAAAATTATTTTTTTTGTGTTGGGTTTTCTGCCGAATATCCGGCAGGCGCTTTAACCTGCACTGGCCAGGACCCGGGGGTGCCGGACAAACGGGCTTCTACTGTAGTATGCACAGGAAGCTCCACTGATACCACTTTCTAGTTCTTGTAGCATGCAATCAATGCGCAGGAAGTGACTTCAAAGACAACGTAACAATCTAGAAAGTAGCTGTGTTATAGTACGGGAATCTGGCTGGTTAACACAGGGCAATACTGGGGGAACAGCTATAATAGGGTTCCCCTGTAATGTTAATTTTCATTGCATTTTTTTATATTAAGGTCTCAAAAGAAAATTGTAAAGTGTACTGACTATTTATTGAAGTGAGTGACATTCCTATGACAAAAATTATGTTGTGGATGATGGCTGCACTGAGAATGGAGAAGAATAAGGTTATCTGAAGCTGTTGGGGTACAAATGTATTAACATTGTACTTTGAAGAGAATCTTTCTCAACAATTTGTATTTTTTATCTCCCCCCCCCCCCCCCCCCCCCTTAATCATAGTGCTGTGTGTAAATTGCTGGGAATCATTCAATTGATGTGTCTGATCAAGCCACAGTTTCATTATGTGATGTTAATGCTACAGTGGCATTTTGTTGCACCAATTGCATAATTACCCTTCCTAACACAAAGACAAAATTGTTCAACTGGAGCAATTTTACTCTGTTTTTGACGAATGTAATATTTTGATGTATTATTCTCAAAACCACATTTCCATATGCTTAAATGAATTTTCAGTCCCTTGTTGATCATAAATCTCATCTTTCCCTGATGTTGGCAGCTGTGATCTTGGAAGAGTCAAACTAGTCTTGTGTCCAGGGAACAATGTTCATGTTTTACAAGCTGGCAGTAATTGAGTTGCTGAAATCTTTCATTCTGAATTTATAATCATAAATAATGCTTGGAATGATGGGTGTTCCTCTTTGTTTAGTAGGGATTGTTTGCTTAGTTAAATAGCAATTTACTGTTAGTTTGAAACTTAGAGATTCTACTTGTGAAACCTTATTGCTGGTATGCAATCCGGTCTTGTTGCCAGTTTGAGTGGGTGTTTTGTGCTTCAGATGCATTGTAAAAATTAAGCTGTTCTTTGTTGCCTTGACCTGATAATTTGAGAACAGATGTACTGTACATAAGTTATGATGAGTACAATTGTTCCTCTGCTGGTGTTTATAGTAAAATTAATGTTTAACCTGTTTAAGATCAATTCTAGTTGAGAGAAAGATGTGAATTTTTAAAGACTTACTAAAAATGTATTTTAACCATTAAATGCCGCAATCACTCTAGCAGTGCATTGAAACAACAAAATTACATTTGTATAGCACTTTTCACGTTAGGAGGACGTCCCAAAGTGCTGGAAGTGTATGGTACCACCTACACTAATGCTTAATCTTCAATTCCTGCAGCAATATTAGATGAGTCTTGGAAGCAAGTTAACTGTTCGCTTGGTTCTGTGCAAGATTTGGGGAGGAGGGGAGGAGCTAAAACCTTATATGATTTTCATATCGATACGCCGATATAGACATTTCAAAAATATCGATATATCGAAACGTCAGAGGGGGGGGGGGGGGGGGGGTGGGGGGGAGAGTGAGGGGGGGAGAGAGAGGGACGGCGGTGGGGGGGGGGTGGGGGGGAGAGAGGGACGGCGGCAGGGTGGGGTGGGGGGAGAGACGGGGTGGGTGTGATAATATACAGATAGATAAAGATGGGGTGGGATGTGAGAGAGGACAGAGACACAGACAGAAAAACACAGAGATGGAGAGAGTGAGTGTGAGAGACACAGAGAGAGAAAGATATTTACCTCCTGAGGAGATAGGCCCCGAATATGCGCGCATGCGCAGTACGAAAACCCTGAAAATATCGATATTTCGGTATATCCCGATATGAGCCCATCGATATATCTAAATCGGAAAATTTCCATATCGACGGACCCTAGTGGGTATGTACATAGGAGCAAAATGTATGATCCCATATTTTCTGTTTCTCTGGTAATGATTGCTTCACAATATTTCAAGTTACTTTGGCTACCGTACAGTATAGTGGGTTGAAATGTGACTATTTTAATCCTTATGGTACTGCATGTTAACTTTAGGTACTATCAGATGCATTTATACACTTGACATTGACCTGACTGTGGGACACAATCTTCAGTCTGTTTTTTTCAATTGACCGAATAATTGGTCTTTGGAGTCAGTTCGCAACAACTGAAAGCCCACTTTCTTCGAAGTTGTTCTTGCTTCCAATATGGACAGTGGGATTTGAAAGGAAAAACACATTTTAACCCTTGGGTTATTACTAATGATTTCGACTGCATATAAAACAGATACCAGCCCTACTGAACAGTGACCTTTTCGCCTTACATTCCTTTAACATGCAATCTGAGCTTTTTGGCCATTCTTCCTCTTAAGTAGACCTGGCACAATGGTTTCTGGCAGCATTAGGACATAGATTGATTGACTTGAGGTCAGAACAGTTTGATTAGTTCTCTAACATTTCTGATTTAATCAGCTGTTCCCTTGTGAACAGACAGCAAAACTACAGCAAACTTGGATCAGGAGATTTGGAGGCTTGAGGGAATGAGCTACCCAGTATGCAATTGAAGGGAGATTCTCATTGATACAAAAATCATATTCTTTCTGGTAACCCAGCATCTGGCAAAGAAAGACAGTTGCAGATCTAAGAAGAAATTCAGAATAATGTGATATTGGTAACTGATCGTTATACCCCAGTGGAAGAAAATGTATGACAGAGAGAAAGAGAGTGCAAATTATAAATTAAAACATTGTAAATTTAATCTCTTCGCTCCAAGCCAAAGAAAGGTTCTCATGGAGCCTGCATCTAGAATGTTTTGAAATTTCACTCTTAAGGAATACCCAGTATCCACAATTGACTTCTTCTGGTTATTTTCCACCAAACTATTGATTTGAATTCAATATTTTTTAATTTCAATTTTACCATTCCAGTTGTTTTTCTATTTTTCTTCCCATTTACATATTTCTCTGCTCTTGTCACTAATCTGCTCTTGTCACTAGCCTGCTCTTGCCTAGGTTTGGTTCCACTAGTTTCCCACTCAGATAGCTATTCATTTGTGAGTGTCTACTGACCACTTAACTAGAGCTAAACTGAGCGTGACCTCCTCACTTGGCTGCCACACATGTACACAATTAGAGGGTGCAGAAGAGCGACCAGGATGGGACACTGAACTGGATTTCCCCTCCTTAACATTGGAAAGATCAGGGCCAATTTAGTCTCCCAACAACAACAACAAAATTACACTTGTATAGCGCCTTTCACATCAAGAGGACGTCCCAAGGCGCTCGACATTCATTTTTTCAGATCCAAGCTGGGGATGGGGAGGGTGGAGGAAAGGGGTGGATTTGGGGTGGCCGATGGGAACGTTGAAGAGGAGGGTCTTGAAGCGGGACTTGAAAGAGGCTAGGGAGGGGGCGAGGCAGAGGGTCTGCGGGATGGTATTCCACAGGTTAGGGGCAGAGTGACTGAAGGCTCACCATGGTGGTGGGTCGGGGACATGGAGGAGTCCGAAGCCTGTTGAGCAGAAGGGCGGGAGGGTTGGAAGAAGGCTACAAAGTCACAGAGGTAGGGTGGGGCGAGGCTTTAGAGGGCTTTAAATGTGAGGAACAGGATCTTGAATTGAATTCTCTGGGTGATGTGGAGGTAATGGAGTCGGGGGAGAAGGGGTCACAAAGTTTGCGGAGAACATGGGCCGTAGAGTTCTGGATTATCTGCAGCCTATGGAGGGGAGGAATTGGGAAGGCCAACAAGCAAGGCATCCTGCGCCACACCTGGTCATGGCAATGGACTCAGAATGTATTGGAATTTGAATCAGTGAGTTCCTGGTCCATAACTGGAGTGCTGTGTGCTACACAATTAGAGGCTCCCTGCCAATAAACCATTATAATTTTTTGTACTGTTTGTAATTCATAATTCAAAATGTACTGGGGATATGGAGAAAAGGCAGGGAAATGGAATTACTATATGTTGTGTGGCACGTCCTAACATTCCATCAGATGGTGGAAACATTATGCTGGGCCTGTTAACACCACAACAATTTACATTTATATGGTGCCTTTCATGTTGGGAATGTGACACAAAGTACTTCACATAACTGAGTGGGATCCTGAGCATTTTTTTTGTGTGTTGGGAGGGAAGAGCCCTCCAGTACGTTCTCAAGTATCTATTCTTTGTGTGAACCTAGACAGGTTGTTTGATCAAAGAAACAGAACCCAACACAAACACTTTTTAGTATGAGTTATTCAGTAAAGCTGCTGGTTTATATTCACCTCTTCACCCTCCAGTTGTGTTGATTTATATTCCCCCCTTATCCAAATTCATGTCAAATTCAACGTCATTTCCTTCTCATTTCATGCATGAATGCAGATTAGCTATCATGTTTATCTACATAACATTCCCATAATTTCTAATCAATATTCTGTTGTGGAGGCCTTTGAGATGCTTACTTTACGTAAAAAGCACACTATAAATGCAAATAATAGTATTATCAAAAATGAATGCTAGCTATTTTTTCTTCCTCTGCCCGACCCAACGTGATGCCCAGGGACAGGGAGGGCCATTGTACTTCTCACTGACATCTGTGAACTGCCAACTCAACAGTCCATGAGGACTGAACCAAGCTTATTTCTCATATGTATAATTTGATACAACACTGCGTAGTGCACCCACTCGTGAGATACTGCAGAGCTCTCGCATGATTAACCCATTTATATTCCCCAATGCCACCAATTGCAATGTCACTAGATAGACGAAGTGGCACTGTTGTCTCCAGAGGCAACTAGCAATAGGTCTACTTCTTAAATTTGTTCTTCATTCTGCCAGTGGGGCCCAAACCACCTGGATATCAAATTAGTGAACAATGCAAGTTTTACAGCACATCCCCAGAGACCAAGGATGGTCTGCAGTTACTATCTGAACCATTTGTGAACAATCCAGCAACATGAACAGGAAATATGACTCTTCCTGCCCCTGTGGTGCTGAGCATTGTGCATTAAATGAGGCCTCCAGCAAGTGCATGTGAAGCAGAACTAATACAGTTGCAAATTGATTGTTACCAGTTTTAGACTGCTTGATCTATATTCTGGATGTCAGGCCAAATTGAAGCAACATGTTAACTGGGCTTACCCTGTCCTCTTCCTGGAAAGCTGTTCATTATTCTAGGCTCTTGAATTGCTACCTAGATGGTACAGAAGTTAGCAAGTTTTCCAATTGTTTCTACAGCAAGGAAGGAAAAGTAATGTTTAAGATGATACTTCAGTGTCCATGGTTGTGTGGATGCAAATCTCATAAGTAAATGTGGGGAGAAATGAAACATTGAAAAACAAGCTAAAATAACTTGCACTTTTAGCAGCAGTGAGACTGTAACCTAATCGTTGCATCAGCCTAAAGCACTTCCTGTTTATCAGTGAAGCAATTTATTTTATTTTACACTAATAGACCTATTGGAACAAAATTGCTTGCTGATGAAGGCAGTGCCAAATGGCAGGGGTAAGTAAGTGCTTTACTTTATCCATAGCTATCTGAATTAACATCAGTGACCAGTAAGCACTCAGCCAAACTTCTTTCAATAGTTCTTCACTAATCAAGCTAAGTGGCTGCAGGAAGAAAAACAAATTTCCCCCAAATAAATGTATCAGTTGAAGTAATCAAATTGCCTAGTTTTCAGCTTCACTAAATTAATTATTCTACATTTTAAAAACTTGTACAAAGTTTAAGCGAAATTGAGCAAAGACTTCTATTTACCAATTGTTGTACAATAAGAATAATTATTGCCTTTGATACTGTGCCTTCTCACGACTTTGAGATGTCTCAAAGTGCTTAACTGGATTTTGCAGTGATGTGCAATGACTGTACTTGTTGGTAACTGGGACAGCCAATTTACAACCAGTAATGTATCACAAATAATCATGAAGTGAATGACCACTTATTTAATCTTTTTAACAAGTTCCATTTTCCTCCCAGCTAACTTCAAGCTTCCTAATTTCTGAATTTGAGTTTGGAAAATTCAATTCCTAGCTTGAATGTTTTGCGTGGTTGTATGTCACAATGGATTAGGTTAACAATAACTGTTTCATAATGAATGCAGAATATTACTCTGGACCGCTACGCATCTGCAAGAGAATCTGCCATGCCTGTCAGTACTGAGCTTCTGTGGAACAAGAGGTCCTAGGAATCGGGTAAAACTCTGGTTGTCTAAACAAATGTGACCATCAGATTCTTGTTAGATTCCTAATCCATTGACTCCTGCCTGTGGACATGTCTCACCTTTGTCCTGTTGGAGTTTGGTACAGGTGATGATGCAAGTCAGAGAGATTTGAATAGATTAAATAAAGCTTATAGATGGTGGCACTCGGGGAAACCAGTAAGGAGTTTGTGAGTGAAGTCTGGTCAGATGATAACAAAAGGCATAAATAAGAGTTTCAGCAGAGTTTTGTGTAAGAGGGGGACAAAGGCAAGCATGATGGTGAAGGTGACGAAAAGTAGTCTTGTCAAAGACCGAAACTGAGGATTAGCCTCTCCCTTGCTTTGTGTTTGCCCCTTGTTTTCATTCTTTAGATCCTTTCCTTGGTTGAAAAGGCTATCGATCCATAGCTAACCTGATTTAGCAGCAAGGTTTAATTGCTTAATATTTTTACTCAGTGAGTGGATTGTGCCCAAATGTCTTCTGCTACAACATGATGACAGTTTTGTATGAAATAATTTCTGAAGCTTGCAATCCGCCACTGAAACTAGCTTGCAGCTATTAGTGTGCTTTGGATGCCGGGAAAACTGAACAAAAGCCAATTTTTGTTTGAGTTTCTGTTGTGCTCTTGCCCGGTTTAAGATAACATTACCATGTTATGTTAGGAGATTTCAGAGCTGTTCTGGCTCCTGAAATGCAGTGTTAGTGGAATATGGTTGGAAAAGAACTTGGGAGGTTAATGTTGAAAGTAACACTTTGGGATGATCTGACATGAAAGTGGCTGCACAAATGTAATTTGTTGTAACAAGCTGGCAATTTAGTTGTCTCATTATTGAGAACAGCAGTGGATATGATTATGTACCTAGATCAACTGCCTATTCAGATGAATATAGAATATTAACAGGTATAAAATGATGGATAGCTTTTCTGCCCAGTATCATTAAATCTTGTTACCCAATGTGCTAAAATTGAAACGTACAAACATTTTGATGTGATATTTTGTGTGTACATGGTTGAATTATAATCAAAATGTTACCCCCCCCCCCCCCCCAACTACAGGATTATAGGATAACGGTCAATGTGGTTTTCGCAAAAATCAATAGATCCCACCAGCAATTTCCAAATACGACTCTGCCTTCATTCAGGCAGGATTGGCAAGTGCTCTTGACAGCTCTGCAGTCGTACAGAATAGGAACAGTAATGACATGAAATGATCTTTCCTCTGAGAACATTTGAAAAGAGTTGATGTTGTTGAGAACAAGTGATGCGTTTCGATTTGCCTTTGCTCTTTAGAGCTTTGCTTGTGGTTTGATCTTAGAGACTAAAAAGGAGCGTCAAAATACTGGCAATATTGGATTGCTGTTGGCGACTTTCATTCACGTGGAGTATAAATGCCAGCATGGACGAGTTGAACCAAATAAAAAAGAGCGCAAAGATTATCACAGTTAAGGGGAACATTAATCAGAGGTTGTGCTTTCACTTCAGATTGCTGCCCCTAGCTATAGTAGAAAAATATATTTATAAATGTTTCCTGTCTACTTAATTGTCCTCAGGACCTCCCATCTCAGTTGCTCTGGTAAGTATAGTATGTTGCGTTTATTAGTCATGGAGCTTTCAATGATTCACACATAAAAATGCACATTTTATTGTGAAGCGCAGACAGCTTTATAAAGCAATTTTTATTGTAGGTATAATACCCATGTTTTGGAATTTTGAAACATCTTAGCTATATAGGTGTTTTGGGTCAGCCAAGTCTATGCCATCTCCTGGCTCGCAGTTAACTGATCTTAACACTCAGTTCACACCTTTGATTTAGGAGAGGAAGTATTAATAAAGCTACGGAACCATCGGGTATTATAACTCTAACCCTACACCACTAAAACGAATAAAGCAATGTTCAAATAACTAATTTTGAAAGAATCATGCTTGTCCTGCCATAACAATTTTCCTTCTGTTCTCTGTTCCATTATAATTTTTAAAATATTCTAGCCTTTCTACTTCCTAATCTTTTATTATAAATCTATTACTATCTTTCTTCGTGCTCTTACAATCCTTTTTGACCTTTTCTATCCAATGTATATTTCATTCAGAGTGGGTAGCAGATCTGCAAACCAGAGTGGGTAGCAGATCTGCAAACCAGTTTGCACAACAGCAGGTTTTAAATTACAGTGGTGTGGGGTGGTGGGTGTGGGGAGAGAGAGATTCTAGATTAGATTATGGCATCCTGTAGTTTAGAGCACTCGATTTACAAGCATGAGACCTGTGTTTTGAATCCAGGCAGGGTGAAATCTGGGGCAACTTTCCTTACCCCACATGCCTAACAATAATCCGTCCCAAAAAAAACCTGTAATCAATTGGTCATTTTAATCCATGACTGTTTGTGGGACACTGCTGTGTGCAATTGGCTGCCGTGTTTCGCCCACAAATATACAGTCAATTCACTTTACAGTATGTTCTGTGAGGCGCTTTGAGACGTCTAGAAGACGTTAGAAGTGCTATATCAAATGCAAGGATTATTATTGTTATTATTAGTATGTTTAAATTTAAAAACAGTTTAACATTTCAAGAAGCTTGACCATTTAACTCATCGGAATGACCAAAAAGTCTTATTTTTCAGCTATCCTTTTATCTAAGAGAAATCATTTCTTTTTGGTCACCCTGTACTTGTGATGGGTAAGATATCCATCACAAGTCCTGAATGTCTGTTTTGTGTGAGTTTTGTTTATTCAGGAGCAGTAAGCCATTGCCATGGGAAAGCACATTCCTATGGGGGGAGTGGGAAGTAGGTGGTTTTAGAATTGTCGCTTCATGTAGAAGAACATAACTCATTTACGTAGATGATTATAATGTGGTTTTAACCGGTCATCATTTCCCTCTCCCACCTGCATTTGGAGAACAAAAAGAGCTTTCTTGCTTGGCAGAACTGCATTTTTGATATTTGAGCAGATATGCTGGCTCAGCTGTTTTCCCTGAATTGGTTGTGTAAGCCTGTAGTTGCAGTATCCTTGTGAATTATCAGCTCAGCAACTGCAAAACTTCAAACTTTACCTTGGTGTATTGGATGGAGCAGCAATTGATTGTGGGCATGACCTGATATTTAAATGTGCAGTTTAAAGATTTAACAATTGTATGCAGGATGCTCATCAAGGAACAGTATTTTTCCAGTTTTGTCTTGAGCGCACCAATAATAATAATAATAATCTTTGCATTTGATATAGAGCTTTTCACGTCTTCTAGACATCTCAAAGTACTTCATAGATTATACTGTAAAGTTAATTGACTGTATATTTGTAGGTGAAAGTGAGCACAACACCAAAAGATTGTGTTATTAATTGAAAAATGTTGCTTGGCAGCATGATTCAGAAATGGTATTCTAATGATGGCTCAAAGGAGGCCCTTGACATTTACAAAACCTGTTCCTTGATTTAAAAAGAGGCTCTTTTTAACAAGATTGATTAGATTTGCAATTACTAATCCATAAATTTTCAAAATGCTAGGTACATCACGTCTTCCCGATGTGAAAGGCGCCCAATAAATTCAATGTTATTGTTGTTGTTGTTGTCTTGGTGTGGAAACAGATTTATTAGGAAGATAATACAAAAACAGGAAAAAGCCATTCAGCCCATCAAGTCTGCTCTACTAGTTTATTAGATCTTAGCAGATCTTTTAGTCCCAATGTCCGATGACAGTTACATCTGAAAGTAAAGTTCTTGCTTATTTATGACTCAACCGGATATGGTGATTGCATTCACACAGGAATCAGCATTTGTTTGAAATGTGCAGATTGTAAGCGCTTGTTTCTTACAGCATTGTAACAAGTGTATGTCCATTTTAAGCATGAGTATGAAAATCTTCTCAAATGTTCGCTGGATCGACATTGGCTGTTCCCAAATCTATCTGAGTCTCTGTGGATATTAGCTGTCTTTATACTTTTTTATAGCAAGTAGAACTGTGCTTTCAACCACAATTATCACACAATATCCATTAGTTGAAACATAGGAACATAAGAATCCAATTGAACTAGGGTTATGCTTTCTTTACAGCATTTAAATTATTGATCTGTATATTGTTGGATTATTTAAATGAAATATATATAACCTTTAATTTACAACAGGACTTCTCCAGTGGAACTTTGAATTATGCAGGTTCTTTTAGATTAACGTATTGACTCAATAAACTAGAGTATTTTCGTTCTTTTTTCTTTTGTAGCTTCAAATTTTTCAACCTAGTTTTAAAATATATAGATATATATATATATAGATTATACAAACAAACATTGCTAAACATAAGAGTAGTTTTATTTCAAATGGAATTGCTAGAGATGGAGGTGCTAGGTGGTGGAATGGGGAAAGAGGAGGTAGGGAGGTGGCAGAATGTAAAGGGGTTTGAACACGAGTATGAGAATGTTGAAGTTGATCCGTTCTGTGATGGGGAGCCAGTGGAGCCTGGCCAGAATTGATGAGATGTGGGTATCGAGTTGGAGAAATATGCGGGTGGTAGAGTTCTGAATGAGCTGGATCTTTTGAATAGTGGAGCTGGGGAGTCCGGCGAGGAGTGCATTTTGAGTAATCCAGGTGGGAGGTGACAAATGCATGGATGAAGGCTTCGGCTAATTGCTTCAACAACAACAACAAAATTACTCTTGTATAGCGTCTTTCACATCAGGGGGACGTCATAAGGCGCTGGACAGTCACTGCTTCAGACCTGAGCTGAGAACGGGGAGAGGGGGGGATTATGATGGTTCCATCAAAGAGGAGAGTCTTGAGGCGAGACTTGAAGGAGGCCAGGGATGTCTCAGTTTCCAGGAGTAAACTTTTATTTTGACTTCTGTTTGAATTTTGTAACTATCTGTTTACTGAAAGGACGTTAGGTATTCAGTCTTTGAATGGGTACCAAACTGGAGATGTAGATTCTGCGTTAGGAATGTACATAGGTAAGAATGTCCATTATGTGCTGTAATTAAAGCTACTAAGTGATTTGGTGTCTAGACTGCGTCTGAAGGGTCTGTTAACTTTATTTTTTATATGGTTAATTTTTAAAACAATGTTATTGACCCAGACACATGCACTCACAATTACCAGGACCAGCTATGAAGCTGAGACTCCCAAGCAGCTGAGCTACAGTATTTGCCCAAAACTGGTATGCCAGAAACTATACACAGTAACAGCCCATTTATTTGGCACCCTCGGGACCTGGCCAATGCCGGTTAAAACGCATGCTGGATATTCGGGTGGCCAGCTGCCGAAAACCCAACACAAAATATTAATTAAAAAAATTATAAATTACCTTTTTTTAAACATACCATATTAATTATAGACTAAATAATAACAGAATATCGTATGGTTACTTACCAAAGCAAGAAATATCAATTACAGTCTATAAATACAGCACCCAATCAAAGGGGTACTCCTTTTATTCTTTCTCTTTCTCTCACACACACACACACACACACACACACAGTCAGTCTGGCATCTCAATGGCTCCAAATCCAACCCCCTTCCATTCCTCTAATTTTCCATCTAAATTAATCAACTCACCCCTCCTCTCTCTCCCCTCCTCCCCCATCTCTCTCTCCCCTTCCCACTCCTCTTTTTTTCTGCCCCCCCCCCCCCCCCCCCTTCCCACCCCCCCATCACCCTCTCTCTCTCCCTGCCTCTCTCAAACCTAGAAGTGCACTACGGCAGCAATCAGAGGTAATCGTAGTGTACTCTGTGAGGGGAAAAAAAACAGCAGCGCCACCTTCAGGCGTTAGTAGTAGCATTCCAAAATACTGATACATTGTGCCGGATAAGATCCGGTTAATCGAATGGGGACCTTTTTTTGTGAGGTGCCAGTTATAAAGAAGTTACGGTTGATTGTGTCACAGATAAACGGGCTTTTACTGTACTTTCAGTGCCTTGGGACGTCCTCCCGACGTGAAAGGCGCTCTATAAATGTAAGTTGTTGTTGTTGTTGTTCAAAAATAAAATAATTTGTCTACTTGAGAAATCCAAAACTATACTACACGTGATAATAATTCTTGCAATTGATGATAACGCCCTTTACGTCTTATGGATGTCTCAAAGCATTTCACAAAATATACTGTAAAGTGAATTGACTGTATATTTGTGTGAAACACGACAGCCTATTGTGCACAGTAGTTTCCCACAAACTGTTGTGGATTGAGTGACCAAAATATGATGGGGGTTTTTCCTCTGGATTATTATCAGGTTTGTGAAGTAAGGAAACATACCCAGGGTTTTGGCCGACTAGGAATCAAACCCAGGTCTTTCGTTTCTGAAGCAAGTGCTCTATCCGTATTGGAGCTTTTAAAGTTGGCATTCAGTCTGTATTTACTTTTTAAAGATTTTGTTCCACAAGTGCTACATGATGCATAATTTCTTATTTAATCCACTCGTTGTAGTTTTATTGACTGCTCCCCGCTACACTACATTCCCTTGCCGATGAGGGGAAGAAGGCATCTTGTTCCCAGGCAAGTATCTTTGTGTTCCATTTTGCCAATCCATAAAATCATTGTCCTTGAAATATTCAACAACAGCAGCAACTTTGATTCATATAGCACCCTCCACGCCAGATGGCGTCTCAGAGCACTTGTACATTCACAATGTACTTTATTGAAATATTTACTGGAATTTGAGTTTTGAGATATTCCCAAATATATAGCTGACCTACAATGTGAAGCTCAACACATTTGCCATTGTGCAGTTTGATAAAGGTTTTTAAAAAAAGCTTATTTCAATTAAAAACTAAGTTGGGAATGGACTTCAACCAGTGGTGGCGAAGGATTCCTGGGGCATCAAGAAGTGGCTCCTCAAACACCGGCACTAGTCTAGGTATGTCTGTGATAAATCAATATTTTGTTTCCAGTAGCTGCTGAGTATGACATTTATGGTCTGACCACAAGAAAAAATTATTTGGTTTGCTGACCAAAAGGGTTGGCCACTACTTATTTTAAACAAAAGAAAGGAATAGCATGTAAACTCAGTAACCCTGCAAGCCAAAGCGTTATGTATAGTGCGATCCCAGCTGGACATGCACTGCATTTTTCAGGAGTCTGTATATACCAAGTTTTACTGTTGAATTCTAAGAGTGTTAACCAGATATTTATAGGGCATTGTCTCTTAAAATTTATTTAAAATTTTCTGAAACAATGACTGTCCAGCGCGGTGACATCCTCCTGATGTGAAAGGCGCTATACAAGTGTAATTTTGTTGTTGTTGTTGTCATTGGTGTCAATCAGGAGGAGTGAGTGTGCCAGAGTTTGTGATGGTTGTGGTGGGGGGGCGGAGAATCTGTTCTTTGGGAAGCAACAGACCTGGGATACAATCAGAACTTGGACGGAAAGTCTGGCAAAGGAGATGTTGATGGGAAGCAAATCAGGCTGGCAAAAGAACAGCTAAATGAAGATAACTCTTTAAAACTGCATTTGTGCTTTGAAGTTCCTTGGAAACTAACAAACATTCAAAGTGATTTACATATCTAATTGCATCCTACTAATGGTTGTGTGCCAACATTTGCGATGTGGGGTAGTTAAACAGATTATTTCCTTAACTGCCAAAGATTTCTTTTATTAAACATTTTGTCCTAAAACAGCTTATTTAACTGATTATTTATCTTTAGAATATTACCACAAGGAATCAAACTTGTACTGTTTATTTATATCTTTACATGAGCTACGTTCTATCTCACTCTTTGTTCTCCATAACCTTTAATATCTGTATGCACAGTGCTTTGTGATGGTGCTTTGTCCAATTTGTACTGGGACCAGGTGCAGTTGTATCCTGTTAATTTTCGGTTGTTTTGTCCACTCTGCATGCATATTACTATAAAATTAGATCTACAGCACTGAAACAGGCAGTCCATCCCAACTGTTCTGTGCTTGTTTACTAGTTTAGCCACTACATGAGTCTCCACGTGCCCTAGTTCGCCTGTGCCAATGTTAATATGCAACGTGAGCCTCCACTCATTTTAATCTCTCTGTATGCCTTCTGTTACTTCTCTCTGATGTATCCAGATCTAATAGATTGAGCTCCTCAATGTATTATTTGGTTAATTGTGAACTGAGAGCATACCAGAGGTTTGACATACTCTTAATATACAAAGGACCATATAATGCCATGCTTGATGGATGTAGGAAAAACAGGAAAAATAAAGGGGTTCCTGACATTTTGTGTGACGTTCATTGTGCAGTGATATAATAATAATAATAATCCTTGTATTTGATATCGCGCTTGTCACATCTTCTAAACGTCTCAGAGCGCTTCACAGAATATACTGTAAAGTGAATTTAACTGTATAAATGTGGGCAGAACTCGGCAGCTAATTGCCTTAGTGGTGTCCCACAAACAGTCGTGGATTGAAATGACTAAATTTTTTTTTGAGGGATTATTACTGGGCGTATGGAGTAAGGAAACTTCCCAAAGGTTTTGCCCTGCCTGGTATCAACCCAGGTCTCTCGCTTGTAAGGCAAGTGCTCTAACTACTGATCTACAGGACTCCACAATATTCTTGATAGTCACATGCATTCTAGTACACTGGGGCAGCACTAGGGTCCATCGATATGGAAATTTTCCGATTTAGATATATCGATGGGCTCATATCGAGATATACCGTAATATCGATATTTTCGGGTTTTTCATACTGCGCATGCGCGCACATTCGGGGCCTATCTCCTCAGGAGGTAAATATCTTTCTCTCTATGTGTCTCTCACTCTCTCCATCTCTGTGTTTTTCTGTCTGTGTCTCTGTGTCTCTCTCACATCCCCCCCATCTCTATCTATCTGTATATTATCACATCCACCCGTCTCTCTCCCCCCCCCCCCCCCCCAGCCGTCTCTCTTTCCCCCCCCAGCCGTCTCTCTCCCCCTCCCCTTCACCTCCCTCCCCACCCCCAGCCGTTCCCCGCCCGAACTGCCCTACCATCGGTGGCTGGGCTTTCAGCCTCTCTCCCACCACACTCTGGAACTCCAATCCCTTCGCCTCACTTCCTCCCTCTCCTCCTTTAAGGCCATATTAAGACCTTCCCCCTTCGACCGTGCCTTCTGCTCCCCTCCTAACTCTCCTACTCTCCTTCCCCCTATCCCTCTCTCCCCCGCCCCCCCCCCCCCCCCCCCCCCCCCGTCCCCGTCCCCGTCCCCCACCCCCATCCCTCAGGTCCCAATCTAACTGTTCAGCGCCTTGGGACGTCCTCCCGACGTGAAAGGCGCTCTGTAAATGTAATTATGTTGTTGTTGCTGCAGGCTTATTAAGAAAGCGCAACTCAGTATAAATGTTTCAGCAGAAAGGGAACAGAACTGTTTTTCGTAGACTGTTGATGGTGAGCCATTGCATCTTTTCAAAGCTCTCACTTTGTAAAGAAATGCAAAGAAGTTGGAAAGTTTTCCCCTTTTAAACTAGCTAAAAGTCTGCAGATCAACTTGGAAAATATCATTTAAGCAGTAGGTGGAAGTGATAAAGTGCAGCTGTCTCAGTAATGTAGTGGTTGCTGTGGAACTGAGCATGTTTAGATTGTATTTATTGTGTATGACCTAGTAACTTACATTTTTGGTGGTTTTAAGAACCACTGTAAAAAGTATCTAATTTTCCACAGTGTCTTTTGCATGATGGTGGATTTGGGCCCTTGTACTTGGCACATTGGCTTCAAGCAATTGTTTTGTTCATGATTTTTTTAATCTGATAGGAACGTGGCTCTTAAATGTCTCTTTGGGTTTGCAATACACTGCAAATTACATTGGTATAGTGGGTTGAAAACAAAGCACAGTAGTGAGGAACAATATAACACAATTGCTATCTGCTTTGTTCCTCCATACAGCATATTCTGTGAAGCACTTTGAGATGACTTAGAATATGTGATAAGGCACTATATCAGATACAAGGATGATTATATTAGTGATCGGTATTCCAGCTCTGATCGATCTGCTGCATGGAGTACAACACTTAATATCTGGAGCAATTCTGAGCTATTTTGTGTTACTTTCGTATTTTTTAACCTGTGTTTTTTGCTTCCTTTATCTTGTTGTGTGTCAAGTTAGCTGAATGTTTATTGTGTCGTTTTGTGAGCATTTTGAGGAATTATTCAGTGTGTTGTGCAATCTGCATTGGAAATATTAATGCTGCAGTAGCGCATCTTACCACTGAAAGAGCTCAATTTTCTATAACTTCATTGAAGATTTGCAATGTCAGAAAAATACTTCTTGCATATCAGTCGTCGGCATGCCAATGCATTGTAAAATGTGTGCACTTAAATACTCTGATCTAGTCTTGTCTTATTTCATGTTTCTTTTTAACTGACAAAATATGTCTTCTTTCCATTCCTTTTCTATTAAACTAATATCAAGCACTAGAGAGGTAATAAACTTGCGGTGCAGTAAAGGTTTTGTTCCCTGAAGTGATGTCCAACTCATTTGTTTCAACAAATATGTTTCTCTCTGGTTTTTCTTCATAGAATTAGCTTTACTTTGTGTTTTTCAAATGCAGAAACCTGGTAGACTACTATTTCTAACCCCCTTTGTGCCCCCCCCCACCCCCTCAGTTGGATTCTGTTATAATAAATTAATATTGAATTACGACCCAAACACAAACTGTTTGAAGTTGAGCACTTTACATTTTTGAATGGACGGAATGGATTTTGTCTGACATTCATTAACTCTGGTCCTTCTTCATGTTTTTCTCTTCCTCTAGTCGTGATATGGAAAATAAAGAGTCGCTCAGGGGCTTGCCAAAAATGGATGACCGCCCAGAAGAGCGCATGATCAGGGAAAAGCTCAAGGCAACGTGCATGCCAGCTTGGAAACATGAGTGGCTGGAGAGGAGGAACAGGAGAGGACCTGTGGTAAGCATAGCTAAGAATTGATTTGCTGAGAGATTGGCCCTGAATTGTAAACTGTTTCAATAGTAATTTTTTTGTGTGAATAGATAGTTACACAAATAGAGCTGGCATGGCATTACAACAACAACTTTGATTTATATAGCGCCCTCCACGCCAGACGGCGTCTCAGAGCGCTTCACAGTAGCGGATCCCGGGACCGAGCCAGGGGCAGGGGCAGAAAGGTGACCAAAAGCTCGGTCGAAGAGAAAGGTCTTCAACTGTGACCTGAAACTGGGAAGAGAGGGGGCGAGGCGAAGGGAGTGAGGAAGGGAGTTCCAGAGCCTTGGGGCGTAGTGGCTAAAGGCACGGCCGCCGAGGGTGGAACGGAGGATTCGGGGGACATGGAGGAGGCCAGACCCAGAGGAGCGAAGGCAGCGGGTACTGGGTTGGGCATTACTATGTGACTACAATTTCTAGGCACCCAAATAATTGCAAATGAACACCTTATGTTGTTGAGATACTTGTTCAATAAGACATTTGCTGCCTCCTTATTTGACTGGGGATCTAGTCGCTTGACCCACATGCCACAGAATGGCATGTGTGTTCCTACCTGTAAATTCAGTGCCTGATTAGGTACCTCATTTCAGTGGTTTGTGTAATGATATATCTTCCTCAGAAGGAGAGGAAATGCACTCCACCCAGACTGGTTTCCTGCACTTCTTGGCAGCTGGCTCCAGAGCGGAACTGCAAGTTGGTTGTCTGACTGGTGTTTTAGCTGGGACTAGAACGTGGCACAATTAAACTTTTTTTTAAAATAGACAGAGAGAATGAATTTTTACTTATAAATGTATTCAGATGTGTTTTTGTTGCATTGTAGCTGCTCTGTTAATTAGCATCATAACGAAAGTGGTTTGCAGACAGAACCTGATCTTGGAACATGTGGCTGTTTTGCTCTGGTATTGATTGCTGTCTGAGAAGCAGAGTAGAGTTGGTTTGGCACTTTTGTTAATGCTTACCTAGAATCTCTTAGACAAGGTTTAGACATCAAGGACTTCTTTGTTTACCAATGTGGATAAAGTCATTCCCTAACGTAGCACTAAAATCTATTCTCACTCTTTGCTGAGTTAACTGATGGCTGCAGTGGACTAGGGAATGGTGAAAACAGTCACAACAATAACTTCGATTTATATAGTGCCCTCCATACCAGATGGCGTCTCAGAGCGCTTCACAATAACGGATCCTGGGCCCGAGCCATGGGCAGGGGTAAAAAGGTGACCAAAGGTGCAGTTGAAAAAAAAGGTCTTTAGCCGAGACCTGAAACTAAGAAGAGAGGGGGCGAGGTGAAGGGAGTGAGAAAGGGAGTTCCAGAGCTTCGGAGCATAGTGGCTGAAGGCATGGCCACTATTGGTGGAGCGGAGGATTCAGGGGACAAGGAGGAGACCAGAACCAGAGGAGCGAAGGCAACGATGCTGTTTTGGGGAGAGAGGAGGTCAGAGAGGTAGGGGGTGCAAAGTGGAGAGATTTGAAGACAAGAATGAGGATCTAGAAATCCATCCTCTCCAGGACAGGGAGCCAGTGATGTCTGGCAAGGACTGGGGTAATAGGGGAGCGAAGTTTGATGTGGGTGAGAACGCGGGTGGCAGAATTCTGAATGAGCTAGATTTTATGGATTGTGGTGGAGGGGAGACCAGCGAGGAGTGCATTTGCGTAGTCCAGCCGAGAGATGACAAAGGCATCACGATTACATTTATACACCTGTGGACATTTGCCTAAAAAATACATGATCACTACACTTTACAGTACATGCACTTGGAGATGTTCTCCCAATGTGAAAGATGCTATAACAAATTCAACAATTATTGCAACAACTTGCATTTATATAGTTCCTTTCACACAGGGTGGCATCTTGGAGCACTCCTACTATTAGGATTATACACACGCATGTGCACACAGTCAGTGCTCTTCTTCATCTGTGATCACAGACACAAAACGTCCATTTGGGTCAGGTAGCATAGACTACTGCACAATATTACTAAAGTCAGCAAGTAAGTGAGTGCTTCAGCAGAGAACGCCAGGAACGCCAAATGCTAGATTATCACATAAATATGTTCAGTCACTTCATGTTAAGATTGTTGAAAGTCATGGAATTATCAATATGTAGTTATAGATTTCTTAATGGTGGAATTGGCCTGCATATTATATATTGTAAATGTTTAAACATTCACAAATATTATGAGTCAAAAAAGACATTGGAATATTGTTGCTTAAAGATGTAAACATACCTGAGTTAATGTGTACCTGAAAAGTTTATGCGCAATTTTACAAATGTCTCAGAATAAAAAAAACTGGTGCAGTTTGTTCTCATTTACGAAATTGTGCAAATGTTTCAATTAAACACTTGAGATCACGTTCTTTGTTTCTCCTTGATGATGAGCCTCAAATAAAACTTTAGGGAAATAAAACTAATTACCTTTACGGTAACACACAGCAGGGAATGCAAAATGCCAGACAAGGTCAAGTCTGAATGTGTTGGTTTGGTCTTCCTCAGTAATGCATTAAGTTCTGAGTGAAATGAATGATCAGAACATGTTGTAGATTAATTTTACAGAACTTTTATAGTTGGAGGTTTCGCTTAGTCGTGCGGAAATTTTTTTGGAAGTAATGCTTGCGAAGCTTGATTTAAAACCAGTTTGCCTTTGAAAGCCTGTTCAGAGTCACCTGAAACATGCTAATGATGAACAATTTATTACCCTTTGCTGTGCAGGTAGTGAAGCCGATTCCAGTGAAAGCAGATGGTTCAGCAGCCGATTCTCAAGACTTTACCACTTCCCCACAAATGCAGAGGGGGAGACGCAGCCCCTCTCCAAGTAGCTCATCTACGTCCATGATCTCCTCCTCGTCTTCCTCAAAAAATACTGCAAAGTCAGAATCGCCTGGTGTGAGAAGGAAGAGGGTATCCCCTATTCCTGTAAGTATTGTAAAGGAGATTCTCCACAATTCATATTTTTTTAAAATCAGGAGCCCAGAAATTTTCTTCTTCTTTGCCCTTATATGTAAGATTGTGCTGAACTTTGGAAAATTATTAAATTCAGTCTTAGTTGTGCCTAAGTTTTGCAATGTTGTTTTTTAAAAGAACTTTTAAGAAAATGATTTCCAAATTAAGACTGAAAAATTTTAAGATGTTGCACTTTAAGACAATGCTGAAGGCACATACTCCATGAGAAATTTTAGGCCTCTGATGTTTAAGAAAGAGGTTTAATATTATTGTAATGAATAGCTTGGCAAATATTAAAAAGGGCTAACATTTCCAAATTGGCATTTGTATCTGTGATCTTTTTACAGTCATGCCCATTTTGCTATCTGGAAAGGTGGGCCCCCATACCTTTCCCAAAACTTTCCTTGTAGCTGAAAATTAATTTTAAAAAGGAGCTTAGGCTTGTAAAGTGATTTTACACTCTCTTCCCCCCCCCCCCCCCCCCCCCCCACACACACACCCTGTTTGCATGCTAGTGTTTTTGAAGTAATCCAGAAAAAATGAATTCTAAATTTGATTGAAAGCAAGGTTTGGCCATTTGAGTTTGTTTAAAAGGATAGAAGTGCCATGAGCCTTAAAGGATCAGTTAAAGTGGAGAAAAGAAACAAATCATTGAGTTCAGGGAGAAAAATGTCTTGATGTTAATTGGAAATTAAGAGAGTTTCATTGTGTATTGGCTCACAGAAGCTGGAAAATAACTTGGTTAGTTGGTGCATGGAATTTTCCAAACTTGCCCAGTTGTCTGCACTGGTCGACATGGTTATAGTGTCAACTAGTGCTGCAGTTTGAAACTGCAACATGAAAGCCTGAATTGGGTGTCTGAACTATTCCACTGACAACAATTACGTGCAACAATTACCTACTACAGACATTCATAAATAGCAGCCGCCAAACATGCAAATATGTATTTTGTTTTTCTCAAACCCAGGGACATTAGCCAATTACAAAATCTATAATAAATTGGTCATTTCAATCCACGACTATTTGTGGGACACTCACTGCTGTGCACAATTGGCTGCCGCGTTTCATCCACAAATATACAGTCAATTCACTTTACATTATATTCTGTGAAGCACTTTGAGACTAGAAGACTTGAAAAGCGCTATATCAAATGCAAGGATTATTATTATTACTTACACTATGCTTTAACAATTAAGATTCTTAATTGTTTGCTTCACTATATTCCTATTAAGAATAATAAAATGGGGATGTAATGTTCTCAGTGGGATTTTAGAAGATTCTTTTGAAGAACCTGTTTGTGACCCAGACAGCTCTGAAAAACATTGGAAGAGCGTACAAAGCTTGGGGGAATACATTCAAAGCAGGAAGTTTGACAAAAGCAAAGTGAATAAATATAGGGTGTTGCTGCAACCTGAAATCCCTTTCAGTCAAGTACTCACAAAAAAAGTCAAATGCTTAAAGATATTCTCACTCAAAAAATATATTTTTTAAAAATCTCTCTTCACCACCCCATGCAAAGTATTTACCAGTCATTAATAGAAGTTTTAATATGAATTAGGTATTAGTAACCCCCTTTCTTGCAACAAATGAGTCAATTTATATTAAAAATGGTTTCTTTTTTTATAATCCAGCATTTGACTGAAGTCATTTTATATTTGAAGAGTTGAACATTAATTGCTAGAGATGTTACTGTTATAGCTGAAGACTGGAAAAATTATTACAGTATTACAAAATCGAATCATCTGTTTGGACTTTTTTTAAAAAGAAGTAAGAACCTTGTAGCCAATTGGTCGTGTTTGGAAGATTGGAGATCGCTCAAAGTTCTCTTACTTTGTAGTTTCAGAGTGGCCGTATCACCCCACCCAGAAGAGCTCCTTCACCCGATGGCTTCTCACCTTACAGCCCTGAAGAGACAAACCGCAGAGTCAACAAAGTAATGCGAGCACGACTGTACCTGTTGCAGCAAATAGGGCCAAACTCTTTTCTTATTGGAGGAGATGCCCCTGATAACAAGTACAGAGTGTTCATTGGTCCTCAGGTGAGTTGGCATTCATGTTGTTTGGGTTTTGCATTGATTCTTTTTTGCAGGAGGAGTGGGATGGTGGAGGGAGGGGTGGGGGAAAAGGAAAGGGGCATCTAGCATTGGTCAAGATGGGAAATCGTCACACGAAGATGTCTAATCAAATAAAATGTAAATTAATTAGTAAGCAGATCAATAGATAGTAAGCAGTTACATATTTTGTAACATATATTTAATCTTTCTAGACATGCAGTTGTGGACGGGGAACATTCTGCATTCATGTGCTGTTTGTTATGCTACGAGTATTCCAGTTAGAGCCATCAGACTCATTGCTATGGAGAAAGACGTTAAAAAACTTTGAGGTAAGCGGAGTAACAAATTCTTATTCCTAACTTCTTCTAGGCTTTTGCAGTTTTGTTCAATAGTAATTTATTCTTTGTGTTATTGCCGATTATCGTGTTACATGCAGAAGTAACAGAAATACAACTGGTGACAAAGTATTCCACAGACTAATCATATGTTCGTATGAAATGTTTTGTAAAACGTACACACAAAGTTGTAGTTAATTTAGCCAGATGTATGATATTACTAGCAAATAGCTAATATATAATCCACTTTTGTATTTATAGCCTATTTCTAATTCATTCATTTAAATGGAAAATAAAGATTTTCTTTAGCCATCATACCAGTCCAATTCTCAGCAATGATATAGTTCCATTGCAATGCTATTGTAAATGAAACACTTATATACTTGAATTGTTACTCAGGAATTATAGTAGCATGAAAGTAGAATACTCATCCAAATTGGTGTCCTATAAGTTGGATCAGCAACTTCTTTCATTGAGATATCTTCTTTTCCCCATAACTCAAATAAAAATATTTAGCTTGTCTCTAAAACAGTTGGAAGGATGAATCATGGTGAACCATTCCAGCTCGGATGGTTTAGCACCAGATTTACTGATTAAGTTTCAAGCCCAGGTCTAGATCTCTGTCCCAGTCTGTCTACTTATCTTATGTCCTCCTGTCTCTAATTCAAGACAGACCCGGTCTTGAATTAGCTCTGAAGAGGTATTTCTGGCAAAGTCATGCAGGTCTGCAGTCATCCAAAGCTTTGTTGTGGTTGACCAACCCGTCTTTCTTATCAGTGAAACTTTGAGATGTAAAATGTCACAAGGCATGTCGTAATCCCTGAGAGCCAAAGCAGTCTGAGTTTTATATCCATATGTATTCTGTGAAAAGGTTAAGAATATTAAACTTGAAATGGCAGCCCTCACAAAAATACAGACTAGTTGCAGTGCAGATTTTTTCTCTTTCCCATCCTCTTCTTAAAAGCAGGTTAGAAGTATCTTCTGTCCCTCTTCTCTTTGCCCACATATTTATTTACAAGTGTTTTTTCATGCTCATAAACCTGGTCAGCAAATGTTTAAAGGGTAGTAGTGATTAATCTCTATTCTAGATCTAAATAGGGATTTGAAAGCACAGAAATTGGGGAATTCACTGTAGGATATTCTGTAATTCCTGTGTATCAACATCGCTAGTGAACTTTGCTTTAGAATTTATGGCGTATGTGCATTTTTTCCTCTTTGTTTAAAAAAAGGTGGAGAGTCTGTTTCAGAAATACCACAACCGGCGCAGTTCACGAATCAAGGCTCCATCACGGAACACAATACAAAAGTTTGTTTCCCGTATGTCTAATTCACACGTATCTGCTTCGTTGAGTACCTCGACGTCTAGTACAGAACATAGGTGAGTATTTAGGTGCTTCACGTATTGGATAGATAGGTTGTATGTAGTGCATTTAAGCTTTAAGAAGAAAGAGAAATGTATCTGTGCCAAGAGTTGGTTTAGAAGGGATGAGGGGCACAGGACCACCGAATATTTTTCAAAATGTTGCAAGTTACGTGTACAAGTAACTGTTTCCATCTGTATTCTTGAACGTGATTCTTCATGCAGTTTACACCCAATATACATTTTGATGGTCTTCAACAATGCTGCAGATTAAAACATTTTTAAACAATCAGGATTGTTGGTTAGATCAGGTCCCATTAGAATGTGCCCAGATGTGCACTGGTTCACTGAGAGCTCGAGTCAATGGTGGAACCTCGCTTTATCCAAAGCACGGTTCAACTGGTCTGGCTAGTCAGATCATTTCTGATGCTGCTTGCTGCGTGCTGGAAGCGCCACATGTCACATCATGAATGCTGGGTATGAGCAGGAAATGCGAGAAGTGACAAGGCCGTGAATTCAAACATTGACAAGACGGAAGCCATACTCTTTGGCTCTCGTCGATGTCTTCAGTCCCAGGGCTCTCACCTTCTCCACCTACCCAACCTACCCGTAGAACTCTCCAAACCCGTACACAACCTAGGTGTCTGGTTCGACTCCCTATTATCCTTCTTCCCTCATATCCAGTCCCTCACCAGCACCGCCTTCTTCCATCTCTGCCATATTGCCTGTCTCCTCCAATATCTCACCCCAAAAGCTGCCGAACCCTGGTCCATGCCTTTGTCACTTCTCAGCTGGAATATTCCAACGCCCTCCTCGCTGCTCTCCCCTCCGCCACCGTTCACAAAATCCAGCTCATACAGAACTCCGCCGTCAGCATTCTCACCTGAACCAAACTTTGCTCCTCAATTACCCCAGTCCTTGCCAGACTTCACTGGCTCCCTGTCACAGTGCAGATCAACTTCAAGATCCTCACTCTTTAAATCCCTCCAATCCTCTGCACCCCCCTACCTCTCTAACATCTTCTCTCCTCACAACAGTACCCACTGCCTCCACTCTACTGGGTCTGGCCTCCTTGTTCCCCGAATCCTCTGCTCCAAGATCGGCGGCCGTGCCTTCAGCCACTATGCCCCGAAGCTCTGGAACTCCCTCCCTCAATCCCTTCGCCTCACCCCCTCCTTTTTCATTTTCAGATCGCACTTGAAGACCTACGGTCTGCTACCCCCTCCCTCCCGGCTCGGCCCCGGGCTCCACTATTGTGAAACGGTCTGGTGTAGAGGGCGCTATAAATCCAAGTTGTTGTTTCTTTATAATCCAGTGTCTGAGATATTGGACATGTTACAATGGAGTTGCTACCTAAAATTACAAATTAAGAGATACTTTTCTCATTTTTTAAGCTTAAAGGATGAAGAAGAACAGATGTGCCCCATCTGTCTGTTGGATATGCTTGATGAGGAGAGCCTGACTGTGTGTGAAGAAGGTTGTAGGAATAAGCTCCACCATCACTGCATGTCAATTTGTAAGTGTTCTGTACTTTGTCAATGTTTTATTACATTATACAGTAATATGTTGTTTTTCACAGGTTATCCTGCTTGGTACTCTATCCTCATGAGAAACTGTGAGGCAATGATACTAAGTATTACTCTGCTCTAAATTTTACTTAATATCTTTGGTGGATTTCATTCTAGGGGCTGAGGAATGCAGAAGAAACCGGGAGATGCTCATCTGCCCTCTCTGTAGATCCAAATGGAAATCTCATGAACTGCACAGGTCAGAGCAGTACTTTTTTTCTGGATGAAACTGAAGCTACTTGGGGTGTTGGTTCTATGGAATATTGACTGTGCCTTTGTAACATTTTAGAACTTGTGACTTTCTAAAGGGACACTTACTTTTTTTAAAACGTGTTTTACAACTGCTGTAATGCTAGTAAAGTACTGTGTATTATCTTCCCAAGACATCTGGTTCCTCTCCAGTGATGGGGATGTGGGCCAAGGACAGAGAAACAATTTTATTGGATTTCCTTCAGCACAACTTTTGCCTTCATACATGGCCGTGCAAGAAGCTATAAGCAACTAAACAGTTTACTATTGTTGTTCAGTAAATGGTTCAATTCTCCCTTCTCAGGAAGTTCTTCAAATGTTGGATGGGTATATCTTGAAAGAGTAGTTCACTGTGATGTCGGTGAAGAGAGATCTGTACAAAAACCTCTGTAGAGGAGTAAAAAGAGAGGAGTCTTGCCAGAGCAGTGTCTTGTTTAACACACCATAAAACATGCATATGTGACAGATACAATATGAATTTGCCATTTATTTAGCACCTTTCACTTTTAGAGGATGTCCCAAGGCATCTAATAATACTGACTTGGTACCTGAGCAGTGGGTGGGAGCCAAGAGGGTAGAAAGGGGCAAGGCGACCATGGTCAAATATGTTGGGTCTTAAGACGGACCTCACGTTACCTTCAGATATTGAAGGCTTACAGGTGACTAATTCATCAACATGATTAGTTCACAATATAATTTATCATTGAGTTAATATGTTCTTATGTTTTTATCTTTAAAAAGCTATGAATCACAAAGTTCACCGACTGTCCAGAGTCAACCGCTCCCGGTGGAAGCACAGAGACCACAGCAGGACAATGACTTTAACCTGCCTCATTATGGGGTTCAACAAATCCCACCAGCATATAAAGAGCTGGCAGAACCCTGGATTCAGGTGAGGGCATTTCAAACATATTGGTTATTTCAGAACAGGCTTGGTATAACCCCAACTGTTTTAAAAATTTATATAAAATGCAAAATTTATTTTGAATCTATTGCTTTGCTTTAACGCTTGTCTTTTCCTGTTCAGATATTTGGAATGGAACTGGTTAGCTGTCTCTTTTCTCGGAACTGGAATGTACGGGAGATGGCTTTGAGGCGTCTTTCCCACGATGTTAGTGGAGCCTTGCTGTTGGCCAATGGTGAAATCCGTACTGGAGGTTCCTCCTGTAGCAATGGAAGCAGCAATGGATGTAGCAGTTTGACGAGAGCCAGTGGATCATCTCAAACCGAAATCTCAGGAGATGTAGTAGTGGAGTCATGCTGCAGTGTACTTTCCATGGTCTGTGCTGACCCAGTATACAAAGTATATGTCGCAGCTTTGGTACGTTTTTATACCTAATTTCCTGTTTGGAATCCAATAACATACCGTACACATAAAATATTCCATACATCTGTTTCCTGAAACTTTTTCCCTCAATTTTTCTTACTTGAATGTTATTTTGCTTTCATTTTTCCTTATTTTTATACAACACTAGGGCTGTAGAGATCATTAAAATTACTGACCTTAGCTATTTGCTCAGTGTTTGGAAGAGTTTTGAGAAGTATGACCTCTATGTCATTCATATGTTTTGCTGGAAGTACTGAGTAATAGGAAAAATGTTAGGATAAAATATTTTTCAGATTGTGCAGATTTTTCTACATAACCGGAAAATAAAACAAAAAGAAACATGTCGTTTCTTATGTTCTTATGAGTTTGTTGATTGCTACAATTAGGAAACTGACTCATCATGTAATATTGGGGAAAAATTTAATGATGTATTCAATATTTATAGTCTTAAAGGTTGTTCTGAGAATAGCTCCCTTGAGAACATTCAGTGTAATAAACCATCAAATGTATTATTAAATTTAATCACCCCAGTTTCGGAAGTAATAATAACAATCCTTGCATGTGATATAGTGTCTTATCACGTTGTTTATGTGACTAAAAACACTTCACGGAATATACTGTAAAAGGTATTGATTATTTTATGCGCAAACCGCGTATATTATATATTTATATACATGTAATATTTCTATATTTGGGGATTCTCATATTTAAGGATTCTTTTAAGATTTTGAAAAGGGTAAGTTACACTATCTATGAAATTGACAAAACTGAGAAGTAATTACTCAAAATAGATGCATTAGCTAATAAGAATATAGGACTGTATCTTGAGCTTTTGAAGGATGGAATGATTTTATTGAAGTTTTCTGACTCTCAACATGAAAGGTTTGAAACCCAATTATTCCTCTTTACTGTTTTCAACACTGGCCTTTTGAATTCATAGTCTCTTCAGTGAAGCTGACATTTGCTTGTGGCATTTTGTTTAGAGAGGTTGGCATTCATGAACATTAAAAAAAAAGCATTGTTCATTTAGATTTACAGGCATGTGACTTGTAGAAAGGGTCCTCTGTTACAGCACATGTATATTATGCTGCTGGAGAACAAGACGGGATCAGAGCTATAAATAACTGTTGGACAATATCAAAGTTTAAAGGCCTTGGTTTAATAGTCGGTCTCAGAATATTGCAAACTATTTTTCTTCCATTGATTGAAATAGAAAGTTTTGGATATAAAATGCACCGTAATAATAATAAGTCCCCTTATATTTGACATATTTAACATTCCTTTCAGGAGGTCATCTCAAAGTGCTTTACAGGATTTTCTGTAAAGTGTAGTGACTGTATTTCTGTAGGTGAACCTGGTAGCCAATTCATGTGCAGCCAATTTCTTTGCAACCTTTCCTTTGTTCCCTGAGGCTAACTTAAGACAATGTGGATTGAGAATTACACATGGGACTTTTGGAGTTTGCATGGCTCATTTTCACATTGTGCAGAGCACCACAGAGAATCAACATGCCCATAACCTTTCTTACCCCCCAATGCTTGCCATCCAACACCATCCCTGTAATGCATTCCAAGATGGTACCCCATGTAAAGGGCACTTTACAAATGTGTTATTGATTTGTGACAATGTAGGCTTGTTAATCTTGTACTTTATATTGCTTATCTTACAAATTTGCAAGTTAGAAGCAAAGAGTTGCTTTGGTGAGAATGCAAATAGGTTTCACTGATTTTTGCTCATCGTTGAATCTTGCTACTTTGTGTGGTAAAAATGAGTCCACTTTAGAGACTAGCTACTAAAAGGACATTCAGGATGAATTTCTATAAATTCCCTTTCTAAATTCCTCCTTTTACCACAATTGGGTATTCCATTGATTAAATTATGGCAAGATGCATTTTCCTTGATATTTCATGAGTATTTTTTTTTAAAAAGAAAATACTGTTCACTTGTCAAGAGCTGGAAGAATAAATGCTTTTAATTAAGAAGCTGAATGAAGTGAACAGACACTTATCACTTGAAATGGATGTATCTGTCAATGTGGCCCTGATATTTGCTGGTGAAGCAATTTGCATAGATAATTCTAATTGAGACTTTGCACCTCTTCAGATTCTGCTGATCAAAGTTCAATAGGAGGTGCCGGCCTTACAAAGTGATGGTACTCCACAGTTTGTACTGCCGTGGGTGGCAAGTTTCCAAAAACAATGCATGGCTCTAAAGAGCTGTGGTGATTTAAGAATAATAGAATGTTTGCTCTTACTCATACTGCACAGCCATTAACTTGCCAAGTATCAAGTATGGAGTCTTCACATGTAGGACTACTTTAGACTTTATTCCTTCTAGAAGTTAAATCATGTAAAACATATATTTCTAATAGACTGTCTCTTCAGTATCTGCATCCTCCAGTCCTGATTTTCCCCTTTCCCTAGTCTTGTAGTGCCTCCTTAATATGTCTTAACACATTCATGCTGCTCTGGGGTGAGAATGTTCTCAAACCATTCCCTCCTGTACACTCTCCTAGGAGAGACTTGATCTCATAAACCCTTAACACTGATCAGCCATTGCTCTCCAGAACAACAGTCTGCTAGACCTTTTTTTGTTTATGAAGGTCTGGGATTGTTTTTACACTCTGTTCTCCAATTTTCTGTGGGCAATGTGCTCCACTTGGGGCTGGGTAAGTGAGCAGCCATCTACCAGACCTCCAACAATATTGTTTTGAGTCTCCTTCCAGGAGACACTTACGAAAACTCTGAAGTGCCTGTTCTCTACACGACTCTAGCTGAGGGCCCACAATTCATATCAACATTTGTGTGTGGTAAACTTGCAGTTTCCCATAACTGTGTCACCTCACAATTATGTCTACCCAGATGTTTATTGAAATATACAGATACATAAATTAAATTTTGTACTGTTAAACTGAATTTATTTCAGCGCTCTGGTTCCATCTGTTGCCCTTGGCATATGAAGGTGAATGGGAGGTATTTTTAATTTTAAAAAAGAGTTGGGTACAGCTGAACTTTGGTCAATCATATAATTGACCCCTTGTGGCCTAGGCTAGCTTCCTGCATTAGCCATCAAAACCATTGTTATTCATCTCATGGCTCGGTAAAATTCAATATTGACATTCACTTCATGGCTGTTAGTGAGACTTCGTTGTGCACAAATTGGCTACCATATTTGCCTTAAATGCAACCACGACACTTCACAGTAAAATTCTGTGAAGTGCTTTGAGACTTCTTAACAACGTGATAATACGCTATATCAAATGCATTGTTTTTTATAATTTGTTTGTTTTTCAATACAGGGGGAGAAATTATTAATGATTTCTCAAAATTATTGTTGATTTCTATTTATCATTATTTACCGCCATTTCTTTTACAGATATTTTTATGAGACATTTTGAAACTATCAAGAACCTTAGTGGGTAAATTTGGCATCAAACGCTTTAATATGTTAGTCTAATTTGCAATGCTTGGTAATTGGTAAAGGTTGGTTTGATACAGGTGTTATAACACTTAAATTATTTTCAACACTACAGCAAAATTACATTTGTACAGCACCTTTCACGTCAGAAGGATGTCCCAAGGCGCTGGGGAAAATTGCATTAGAAGTTACTGAGATTTTTATTTTTTATTTTTGCAGAAAACCTTGAGAGCCATGCTGGTCTACACACCATGTCACACAGTGGCAGAAAGGGCTCGACTTCAGCGACTTCTCAGGCCAGTGGTGGAAACCATATTGGTCAAATGTGCAGATGCGAACAGGTAATGAACAATATGTAGATCTACAAACTTTGGCCACTTGTTCTTATTCTTGAACAATGTACAGGTAGAACGTTGATAATCCAGCATGGTTGGGACCAAGCACCTTTCAGATTTCGGAGTTTGCTAGTACAGTAGCAGCCCATTTATCCGTGACTCGATGAACCGGCACTTCCGTATAATTAGCACGCAAAAAAAAGTCCCCATTTGATAAACCGGAACTTATCCGAGCCATTGTCGCGCAGGTGCAGTATTTCAGTTTGTCGCTAGTAGAGCCTAGGCTTGCCGCTAGTAAGGCTTTAAAGTTACGCTGCCGTTTTTTTCACCCGCTTGGTGTCCTCCATTTTAAAAAGAATCGCTGGACTATAAATCTCAACCAGTAAAGGTGAGAAACGCAGGAGAGTAGTTTTAACAATAAGTACCAATACAATATTCTTATTATCGGCTAGCTGGGTCCAGTATTTCAGTGGCTACAACCAAATGTCTGGTTACCCAGCCAAACGTGTGAAGCACTTTGAGATGTCCTTTGCACTGTAGGTGCAGTATAAATGTAAACTTGTATTTTCCTGCCCATTTAGAAAGTCGTGAAAATTATTTTGCAACCATTTAATAACTAACTTGTAGATAGAAAGCTCTGAAGATCTGTGTTCTGATTTGAGCATAAATTGCTGTAAAATATGATTACGCTGTTGAAAGTAATAAATATGGTAATTTCAACTAAAGGCATGTCCAAAGGTGAAACGTTAACCAAGGTTTGTTTTCTCTGCTTTTATTTCCAGTCGTACAAGTCAGCTCTCTGTGTCCACACTGCTGGAACTGTGCAAAGGCCAAACAGGAGAACTTGCTGTGGGCAGAGAGATTCTCAAATCAGGCAAGCAGCAGAATTGCTATTTCAATTAATTTTAATTTTGTGCTGCATCTTTGTGTAAACAACTATTTGAATGCCATTTGTAATACAGTGCAGCCCCATTATAATCTTAATAACCCAGATTCATTTATAGAGTGGCTGAACTTTACTTATGTGCAAAGCAGGAAATAATGTTGGCAGATGACCCATATGACAGCTATTGTAGCTTCCTACGCTTAAAACAAAATATGGTTCATCAATTTACCGATTGCATCACTTAAAGCTTTGTTTATAAGCAGGAAGTAGTATTACCTCCATGTAGCTACCAAATGTGTTTCATATTGAGTGAACTAATATCAGCAGGCATGATGAAGATGCACACAATATGGCCTAAAGAGGATGTGGGGGGAGATTAACCAGGTGTCCAGTAAACACTGAAAGAAGTGGATTAATTTGAAAATTGGGTGAAAACAGCTTCAATAATCCAACATTCTGAAAGCCGGCAACTCCCGACAAGATTTCAAACAGTATTAGATTTTGTCCGGTGTCAGCAAATCTCCTGAAGTTCGAAATAGCTGCTTGCAGTTCCCAGTGTCACCACTCTGTCATCCGGCACTGTGGGTGGAGCTCAGGCATTGTTTGGCTTCAGTGCTGTGTTTACAGCACACATAGTGATTGGGGCGGCTTCCTCAGCCATTTCTAGGTAGGTTCTAAATACCGACAAACTCCCGAAATCCAGGAGGTGAGTGGGCCCAACCGAGCTAGATTGTCAAGGTTTTACTGTGTAAATTACGACCCTTATGCATGATTTCACCGTCACATACTAGTGAGAATGAGGAATTAATATTCGGTGGGTTGTTCAAAGGGCTACTGATTCTTTTGGAACCATATTCCAGAAGAACCATGTCCTTTAGGATAGGAGCAGTGGGACAGATTGGAAACAGGAGAAAAATAATCATCATATGCTGTGAATATTTGAATAGTGAATCTGTGGAATAGGCTCCCCAGGGGGATGGTTGAATCAAGAAGTGTTCATTATTTTAAACACAGATTAGATCATTCCCTTTAAGGAAATAACATTATGGGATATAGTACATAGGTTGTTTGGGACATATATGAATGCGACTGCCAGGAAAGGAAGGTGCAAGGCGAACTAGACCTTGGTCTTTTTTTGGCCAACATTTGTTACGTTATTATATGCAATTTCATATGATTCATATAGCCAGTGTGCAATTATTTTTGCTTTAGGTAAGTTGACACCAATTTCCGTCATATATCTGTTGCAGTTCTTGTACATTTGGTCACACTGCTGATTATATGAAAGAAATTATATGTGTACCTTGTGTGTTTGCTCAAATTTAGTCACACAGTAGTAGATTTAATAGGGAGTTTTAACTTCATGCGGTGGGTGGTGAGCATATGGAACTCTTTGCTAGAAGTTATGGTTGAAGCAAATAGCATCAATCTATTTAAGAGAAAACATGAGTTAGGGAGTAGAGGAGTATAATAATAATCCTTGCATTTTGATATAGCGCTTTTCATGTCTTATCAACGTCTCAAAGCGCTTCACGGAATATACTGTAAAGTGAATTGACTGAATATTTGTGGGCGAAACACTAGAGCCAATTGCGCATAACAGTGTCCCACAAACAGTCATGGATTGAAATGACCAATTTTATTATTGTGGTATTTTTGGAGGGATTATTAGGTATGTGAAGTAAGGAAATGTGCCCAAGGTTTCGCCCTGATCTGCATGGATTCAAACACAGGTCTCCCGCTTGTAAGGCGAGTGCTCTAACCACTGAGCTACAGATAAGGGAAATAGGAGCAGTGGTGATTTGTGTGGAGTATTACCACATGGACTGGTTGGGCTGAATTGAATCACTATGTAAATGTAACATCCGTTTCTTTCCTTTTATTTTTACAGGGTCTATTGGAGTTGGAGGTGTTGACTACGTCTTAAGCTGTATTCTGGGCACTTCAACAGAGGCTATGAATTGGCAGGCTTTGCTTGGGCGCCTGTGTCTTATTGACAGATTGTTACTGGAATTCCCTGCTGAGTTCTACCCTCACATTGTTTCTGGCACTGAAGGTCCAATTCCACAAGCAGACCTTGTGGTAGAAAGGTGTGGTGTTTCCTCTAAATTATATTCTTTTGATCATACAATACAGTAGGGTCAATACAATACTTGTATTTCTTGCATTAAAAATCCGAGTGAAAACTCCTAGTAACAAAGTACATTGCCGCCATCACTCCAGCACGAGCGGATCACCAAATAAGTTGTGTTGGCATTTAAGTCAATGACCTAGAGGTGGTCATTGACTTAAAGATGTATTAACTAAATAAAAGATCTGTTAAGAAATACTCCAAAATTGATCCATCTTTCACGACAGAACCAAATAATCTTCAGTGTTACTTTTGTAACATTTCCGTTTGCATTGTCAGATAGAGTGTTGTTATCAGCAAAGCAGCCTGACCACACAAAAGTAGTCAATCTTCCCAACTTCGTTTTCGAGGGGTTTAAGGTTGATTCCCCATTTTTGGAGTTTTATTTTCTGAAATATAATCTACAGTTATGCTGGTCTGTAGTGGTTCATGGATCCTACAGTAGGATGTAAAAATAGAGGTTTGTATACCTTCTGTAAATTTAAGTGCTATGAATTCATTTTTAAAAGTAATTCAGGGACATCTGCAGTTTTGAATGTTTATCTTATCAGAACAATGATAACGAAGTGCCCATTTGCATTCTGTATTCTCATCTAGATATAAGAAGCTACTGTCTCTCTTGAACTTTGCTCTGCAGTCCATTGACAATTCCCATTCAATGGTTGGAAAAATGTCTCGCCGAGTCTTCCTCAGTGCTGCAAGGATGGTTACAAGAGTGCCTCATGTTTTTATGAAACTGATTGATATGCTGAGTGTAACCAGCTCAACTCATTACACACGCATGCGGCGTCGCCTGATGGCTATCGCAGAAGAAATGGACATCCTTGAGATTATTCAACTAGGTATGGAGGACATGTATGCCACTGAAGGCAGACATGATGAATTTGTAGAGCCCTCCGCACCACATAACTCACCAAATGTTACAGAGAACAACTCGTTAATCAATACCTTACAGTTATCGGGAATAGCAGTAAAAGGGCTCAGTCCAGACTGTGACACCAGAGGTGGTGTCCACCAAGAAGATGTGGGAGAGAGGCGAGGAAGTATTTCTTCAGCAAGACTTCCAGCCACACCAGTATCCTCTGAGCAACCAAAGACAGCCATTCAGACACGCCCCCGACCACTGAGTCAGTGTGTCAATCACTCTTCATCAACATCATCATTAAATCATTCCCAACCTTCATTCCCATCATTGCCTTCCCCTTCCTCAGGCCATTCAGCTGGATCCACAGCTACTGATGGTTCCAAATCGAGACCTCAGAGTTTTGTTCCTAGCAAGCTTGCATCCTCGTCCCCCAAAACACAACGTAAGTTTTCTCTTCAGATTCAAAAGAACTGCAGTTTAGAGGCCTCGGGGGGCAGAGAACCTGAAAAGCTCTCTCCAGTTTTTACCCAAGCAAGGCCCTCTCCATCCAGCCAGCTTCACAGACCAAAAGCAACTCGGCCATGTCAAAATGAAGCAGGAAAGTCACCAATTGATTTAACCAGAGGCTCTATGATGCTTGATCTGAAAGAGCTCACACTTGGTGACCACTGCAGTAGCAATGCACTGATTCCAAGTGATGACACTGCATTCACTCCAGTAGAGGATAGCTTCCGTCTGGATACTTCTGCAGAGCTGAACTCCAGTATGGAGGATCTGCTGGAAGCTTCGACGCCAACCTGTGATAGTACAGTGACATTTAAATCCGAAGTTGCTGTACTGTCTCCAGAGCAAGCAGGGACTGACAGTACCTACAAAGATGATGTTAATCAGAACCAGAAATGCAAGGAAAAACTGGAAGCAGAGGAGGAAGAAGCATTAGCTATTGTCTTAGCTATGTCAGCATCTCAGGACGCTTTGCCAGCTATTCTTCAACTGCAGGTTCAAAATGGAGAAGATGTGATTCTCATTCAGTTAGATGTAAGTGGTCTGCATTTGCCTTTTTGAATTCTCACTCTGTACACATTGTTATATTCTTGGCTTTATCTATAAACTGCAATATGTTTTTTTTCCTTCTTTCCCCCCACCCCCCCACTCCCCCGGCTTTCCCTCTGAGTTATAATATTTGTAAACGAAATACGCACACTTGCATTTGATACAGGCCCTTATCACGTCTTCACAGTGCCACGATGAGCCCGTCGGAGGATTCCTAGGCTGGAGAAGAGGGAAGCTGTGGGGTGGTCCAGTGGGGATAGGAGGCATGGATGGCGGAGAGAGAGCAGAACAGAGCAGGGGAGTTGCAGGGTCTGGGGTGACAGTCAAAATGCGTGAGACGACGGTCAGCCTGTAGGAAACTGGGAGCTAGGGGTGGCACGGAGTGGATAGAGAGGGGAAGGGGATTCATTGTGGTTTGTAGTGAGCAGCCTGCAGGGAAAAGAAAGGGGAGGGAAGGGAGACTTCTCCTCTTCCTCATCCCTCAAATCAAATCAAATCAAAATTTACATTTATATTAGCGCCTTTCACGTCGAGAGGACGTCCCAAGGCACTGAACAGCAGCCGATCTGCAGGGCACTTAATAAGTGTACTTTTGTTGTTGCTGTTGTTGGTAAAGGACTGTTGCCAATATTGTTGACACGTTCACATTAATCCTAAATGTATCGTAGTAAAAAGCTTTAGATTGTTTCATAAAAATAGTCAAACATATGCTCAAAGTTTATATCTATAACGTTTTGTTCATGTTCAATTGCTAACTATAGCTGTGTTTAATATATATCCAATTAATATGTTTAGTTTGGAAGCAGTGTCAATTTTAGGAAGCAAATTGAATATGAAAATTGATTCTCAATATAACCTTTTTACTTATAATTAATTACAGACACCAGAAACCCTACCTGGACATACCAAAGCAAAACTCCCTTATAGAGAGGGGGTAGAATGGTTCAAAGGTCAACAGATCGGCCTTGGGGCCTTCTCTTCATGTTACCAAGCACAAGATGTAGGAACGGGGACACTAATGGCTGTTAAACAGGTAATTTCATATATTTTGCAGTTAGGGGGTGGAGGGGATTGAATATGTCTACAACTGTTAAAAGTCCCCCAAATCTTAGTCGCAACATTGGGAGTCAGCGGAGTCTGGTATGAAGGGTAAAGGGGGTAAATCGGTCCACAGCCTTTGCGGGGAGAGGGAATGGATGCTGACTTTTGGATGAACTGGAGATTCAGGAGGTTGGAACTTACAAAATTAAGTCACTATCAACCACGAGTTGGGTCCATTTCATACTTGCTGTTCCAAGAAAGATAACTGGATTTACTTCTGCTTCAGTGCTCATATTGCTGCTTGAGATCTCATTGCTGTCTCCAACAAACAAACCAGCACGAGGCAGCCTTTATATTGGAGTAAAAAATCACCCGGTCTCTTTACTCTTTTTACGTCTTCTAGGAGTCTTAAAACTCTTCACAGGGTGTATTGTAAAGTGTAGTGACTGTACATTTGTGGACGTAATGCGGCAGCCAATTGCACACAGCAGTGTCCCACAAACAGTCGTGGATTGATTGACCAAATTATTACTTGAAGGGATTATTATTATTAGCCCCAGAAATTAGTCAGATAAAAGAACACCAAAAAATGAACTGATGAAACAGCCTTCGCTGTTACCACTGGGACTACCAATTAACAATGTGAGGCTGATATTGCATTACATTTCTGAGGAGATAAAACTTTAATGGGCAAAGACAAAAGATGGTGCAGACCTGATCTGTCTGGTAAACAGGGAGTATATTCACCTTAGCAATTGTACCAATAGTTTTGTTCAAATCATTGTCCCTTTTCCTGGTATACTCACGCAACCTTTGTTAAGTGTTTACTGGGAGAAATGTTCACTATTTGAATTCTTCATGAACAATGGAGGACCTGGAATAAACAAACATCTATTCCAAAATATTATCTCAATTCAACTAAGTATACTTTATTGACCTGGAACTAGGTGACCTATATCAGGAATACATCATCTGAGCAAGAGGAAGTTGTGCAGACGCTCCGGGAAGAAATCCGGATGATGAGCCATCTTAATCACCCCAATATCATTCGGATGCTGGGCGCCACCTGTGAGAAGAGCAACTATAACTTGTTTGTTGAGTGGATGGCAGGTAAGAACGTATACATTCACTCCAAATACATAACACAAAGTCAAAATGGCCAACTTTCGAGTCATCAGATTATACGTAGGAAGTGACATCAACCGTGACCACATGATGTAGAATTTGACCAATCCAACTTCCTGTGGATTTAGAATTTTTGGGTTAAGCCATTGTTGAACTCCACACCCCCAATTGTGCTACAATTTAACCCAAGTTATAAAATGGCCTTGCTTGCCCTGCCTTCCCCCTCTGTTAGTCCTTAAAAGCCACTCCCAACAGTTCTGACAAAGGGTTCTGGACCCAAAACGTTGACTCCATAGATGCTGCCTGACCTGCTGAGTGTTCCCAGCGACCTCTGTTTTTGTTTTGAAAAGCATGTTTTCTTCCACTATTGAAAGTTAGACATCCTAGAGACACAACGGCATCTTTCAATACACGTTTGACTCTTTGAATCTAGTATTGAACACAAGATAATTGAGTCATGTTTCAGAATAATTTGATGCAATATTGTGCTTTTAACCTTTTTTTAAAAAAGGATATGGAACAGCCACAAAGCAGTCAAAAGAAAATCAGTAAAAGGGAATGTACTGTAGACAGAGGATTTGAAAGATGAAATGGTTCAGTTTGATAAACAGGATAGGTTTCCTGTTGAGGAGAATAGGAAATGGTTTGATTTGAAATTGTGTGAGTTAGCACTGTGTTTGCCAGATGTGAACAGACCAGATTTCAGCTCATGATGCTGAAAAACAATGGATGTATCACAGTACTATCATTTATTACCGTGATATATTAGCCCTAAACCACTAAAATATTGGGTTGGTGAGATATGGGGTGCTGTAGCACAGAAATGGGCCATTTGATTAATCAAATCTGCTTTAGTGTTTTTCTCCATTCTCCTGCTCTCTGCATATACCCTTTAATATGCTTCCTCTTCAAGCATCCTATTTAGCTCCCAAATTTTATCTTTTAATGGGAAAAACTGCTTCCAAACCATAAGTTGTATGTGATAGAGAAAACATCAGTTGTAATGGTTAATTGGATAAGATGGAAGATGACTATGGGTTAATAATAATAATCCTTGCATTTGATATAGCACTTTTCACATCTTCTAGGCATCTCAAAGCGCTTCACAGAATATACTGTTAAGTGAATTGACTACAGTATATTCTGTGAAGCGCTTTGAGACGTCGATAAGAACAACAACAACCTCAATTTATATAGCGCCCTCCACGCCGGACGGCGTCTCAGCGCTTTAAAGATGTGAAAAGTGCTATATCAAATGCAAGTATTATTATTATCATCATTACATATGTGGGTGAAAATCGGCAGCCAATTGCCCACCACATTGTCCCACAAACATTCATGGATTGAAATGACCAATTTTGGGGGGAAGAATTTTTAACAGGTATGTGGAGTAAGGAAATTTGTCCAAGGTATTGCCTGCCTGGAATCGAACCCAGGTCTCTTGCTTATAAGGCGTGTATTCTAACCACGGAGCTGCAGGACTTCATATTGTTCATATAGTTTAAAAAGCCTTTTATAAATAAATTTGTGATATTTTACACAAGTGACAATGTCCGGAACTTGAGTAATGATAAGTAATTTCAGATGTGTCTATATACACTTGGGTTCTGGTAGTTCTGGCATAACCTTTTTTTCTAGAGACACATGCTGTTAGTAATTAATTGCTGTGTCTGTCTTTACCTGGGTGTGGTTGATGTGTAGTCACATTTGCTGCCCAAATTTACTCCCAATCCTGACTGGTAATTTGGGATCAGAGGTAAACGGGACATGACGATCAATCTTCAGGCTTATTTTTCATTAAGGCTATAAAAACAGAGTAACATGTCACTGCAACCTGGGACAAAAATAATGTTAGATAGTAATGTTGGGTATCTTTTTAGTGTCAATGCAAGAGATGAAAATATGAATGAACAACAAGTCATGTAAGGGCAAGAAGGGACAGGTTCAGGGGTGTTCTGAAAGACAATATTAGGACATGCATCAGGAAGTATTTCTTTACAGTGAGTAATTCACAACTTGTGAGCAGCCATAGGTGGGATTCTATAGACCTGTTGTTACTCTAATGGATAAATTAGTTGATACAGCCATAATGGGCAGGTTCTATGATTGGTTTCAGAATCTATTTACATCAAACTTTTGTTTGCAGGTGGATCGGTTTCACATTTGCTGAACAAGTATGGGGCTTTCAAGGAACCAGTTGTTGTTAATTATATTGAGCAGCTGCTGCGTGGCCTGGCTTATCTCCATGAGAACCAAATCATCCACCGGGACATCAAAGGTAAAAATGCCTTGATCCATGGCCAAATACGAAGCACTTCAAAAGAGAAATGGATGAAGTGAGAGAAGTCCCTGCTGTGAGTAACTAGGCTTTGTGGTGCTGTCACAGAGAAGCTAGAGGAAGATCTTGCTCTGACCTTTGGTTTCGAAGCCTTGAACTGAGTGCAGACCAGATCCAATGACATGCTTGCTACTTTTAAGGAGACATGCCTCCCTGCAGTTGTCAGGGAATGAGTTCTCTTTGGAATGTATAAGTGCCATTTGTTAGAATATTTGGGGCTGTATCTAGGAGAAGGTATTTGTCTCCCGTGCCGAGGCTATGCTAACTTGTGGCCTTTTGTTTTCTAGGTGCCAATTTGCTAATTGACAGCACGGGGCAGAGACTAAGAATAGCAGACTTTGGAGCTGCTGCCAGGTTGGCATCAAAGGGTACTGGTGCAGGAGAGTTTCAGGGGCAACTGCTGGGAACTATTGCATTTATGGCACCGGAGGTGAGGAAAAATAAAATCTGAATGAAAGTGGTTATATTTACTTGGAAGTTCTATTTCTGTCAATTATCTCTTCAATTATTCCATCTAACAAATCGCCTGTATTTCACCTATCAACACAAAACGGGTTCAGCTGTCAGTTTATGTAGAAGAAGGACTTGACCTACAATCAATCTCTGCCAGTGTTGCTTTTGATGTAGCTGAGAAGCAAGCGACAATGGTACACAGAACAACAGTATTCTTTCACAGTCACAGTTCCTCAGGCCCCACCTTTTCCCCCTTCAAATACCTTCCATTGATGTATTGGTGATGTATTCTTTGGGATGCCTTAGATTCATTTCTCCACCATTAGCATCTGTGGCAGTCATGCGGCACTCCACAGTGAGACGGAAACACAGACCTTGCAAGATTATTATCACAAGTGTGTTTTGGTCCATTTTATTTTCAGAATCTTTGGGAGTGAGGACTTTAGGGTGAGCGGCGGGAGGAGAAGTTTACCCATCTTGCATTCAGTTTGTTTGATACCTAACATTTTCTTCGGAAACTGAACGCAAGACGTCGAGGCATGCAATTTTATCAGTGTATTAAGAGAAGCACAAAGAAATCACAGCTTCAGAGACTCGGTGATACCATTGTGATTTGCTAATGGAACCTCTAAGAAACCCAAAGTCCCTGTAATTACAGCACAATTTGCTTCCTGATCAATTGTCCTTTCAAACAGAAACATGATGATTTGGTCATTCAATAAGGAGTTCTTATAGAATCTTATGGCACAAAGGGAGGCCATTCGGCCCATCGAGTCTGTGCCGGCTCTTTAAAAAGAGCAATTTAATTGCACTCCCCAGCTCTCTCCCCATAACCGCGCAAATCCAGCCTCCCCAAATAAATGTCTATGAAAGAATAAATCTGAAATAGTCACCAAACTTCTCTTTCAGGTGCTTGCTTACTTACTCAGTTTTTGTTTTTATTTTTATTTCAGAATTTCAGCATTTACAGTTTCTCTTATTTTTCTAAGGGATATTCCTTGTTTCATATTGGCTTTGATTGTAGGTCTGGCTACATTTATTATTTGTTAAACTGGATTTGGTATTGTTTTAATGTCTACCTCATAAGCTGTCTACAAAATTAGATCTCAGCGGTAATTGACATGAGTCATTGTGATAGTTTCTTACTATGATAATTACTGTTTAGGTGTTACGAGGCCAACAGTACGGCAGAAGTTGTGACGTATGGAGTGTTGGCTGTGTGGTTATAGAGATGGCCTGTGCTAAACCTCCTTGGAATGCAGAGAAGCACTCTAATCATCTTGCTCTAATATTTAAGGTAGGTGGATTGATATCAAATTATCAAAGTTAGATTTGCAGTCTATACAGCTTTGCATCCCAGTGGATCAAATTCAATAATAATAATCCCTGCATTCGATGTTGCCTTATCACATCATGGAGACGGTTCAAAGCGCTTCACCGGATAATCTGTAAAGGGGATTGAATGTATCTTGTGGGTGAAATGCAGTAGCCAGTTTATGCACAGCAATGTCTCACGAGCCATGGAGTGAGTGACCAATTTTATTCGGAGGATTTGTTGGCCAGGACACAGGGAGAAACTCCCGTCTCTTTTCGAATTGTGCCAAATAAAACATTTGGTGCAGTTCGCAAATGCAGACACCTCTAACCAGATCAAATTTGGGGGAATTTTTCTTGTTGACAGTTTTAACCTTACCATTTCATATTTCTGCCTCTCCCTCTCCACCCCAACTCCCAACATTTGTGACAATGATGACTGTAATACACATGAGAAACTATTTCAAAATATGCCTCTTATTTCTTTAAAAATGGGGACAGATTGCCAGTGCTACCAGTGCCCCAACAATTCCAACCCATTTATCGCCTGGACTGCGGGATGTAGCTCTCCGATGCCTGGAACTCCAGCCCCAGGATAGGCCTCCATCGCGGGAACTTCTGAAACACCCAGTCTTCCGAACAACGTGGTAACGGGTACCTTGGCAAATCAAAGCTGTGCTGTGCTGAAGAAACTACTGAAAAAATTTAAATGCCTGAAGCTGTGTCGCGGTGCACTGTAGAGCTGTGTAAATGACTGGCCTTGTGTAAAGCAACAAAGGCCAAAGGGATCCTGTGTCTCAACATACGATTGCCATGTATGGATTTGTACCTTTATAACAGTATGCAAATATGGTGTTCTTACTCACTAGTCGTGCCTTCTTATTGATCAGACTCGCCCTCGGTAGTGAGGCGTGGTTTGGGGCTTGTCTGTGGGGCAATTGAGTGAGAACATTCTTCTGTTTGAGCGCTTTTTCAGCAAATCCTCACAGCTGAGATGCTCCACAAGGTTTTGTTGTTTTATATATACCTGTTAAATTGCCACTGGATGTGGTTTATGGTTCCAGCATTTCTAAAGTAAAACTGAGGGTATATCCTGTTGTAATCACCAGACTCTCCTATTTGTTAAACATGTTAGCAAAATGATTCTGTAAAAAAAAATTATAAAATTCTGTTTTTAGAGCAAAGACATTTGAATTAATATTCATGGAAGCCAACTTATGTGATTTTCAAGTTATTTTGTTGGGGAGGCAGTGAACCAGTAAATAGTCTTCCAAATTAATCGGGCAATTTAGTAGAAAAATGGCTGCTGTATCTTGTCCATTTTTCTGCAGATCATTTTGGCTGCTGTTGTAATTGAAAGGAAGCTTTTGGTGTTCATTTCTTGCTTACTTTGTTTAATATTCAGGGAAGGGTTATGTTTGAAACTTGCTTTCAAAATGTGTATTTGTAAAAAAAAAATTGCCATAATTTAGCTGTTTTGAGTTAAGTTACTGAAAAAATACTGTTTGCAAGCTTTTACAGTTTATTGTTACCTGAGCTAGAACATGTGTCCTAGCTTATGTAAGGCACGTAATAGATTACCATTACATTTCCAATGTCTAAAGTGATCACTGCCCTTTCTACAGAACATTTCAGTAGCACCTGCTGTATAGTCGGTTAGTTCCAAATGATGAATGTTAAGCAGGAGCGATGCCCGGATGAAACCTGCTGCTGTCTTATTTGTCCCCTGTTTTGAAGCCTTTTTATTGAACTTTAAAACAAAATCCTATTTGTCTGTCTGAACTTTTGTTTGCTGCTGTAAGATTCTGAAATCTTTGCAAGAATGTCTTACTGTCGACCATCTTTTTTTAAGAAGTCTCTTATTTGCATTCAAGGATTGATCTGCAGTTTTCCTTCAGGGAAAGGCTGTCTCCTTCTTAACTCACAAGTTAGACTAGTCCATCCTGCTTTAGACTGGTCCCCTATTCCATTTCAGCTTTCATTACACTAATAATTTAGAGATTAATAATAATCTCTTAATAGTTTTAGTGTGAGTGGACTGCCTTTTGGATTAGTGATCTTGAATTTTAGTAGTCACTGACTGATCTGCTTGAAGGTAGAATATGTATTTAATGCAGTAAGCTGGGAAACCATTCCTCGTTGTTATGCGTTAGTAGACGTAATCAAACTGTGTGGTGCTTTACTATCTTCCTGCTTACACCTTATTTTATCAAACAAAGGACCAGGGAAGAGTTGCAGCCTGTCCTTCCCCTGTTAAGTCAAAGGTCCTCTGCCATGAACCTCTTTTTAAAAAATTAAATGCAGTCCTGTTTCTAGAAACATAGGCAAAACGTTCATTTCATCAAATTGAGTTTTTCTTATCAAAGGAAATATTGTATTGAACAGTGTCCAAAGTAGCACTAACGGACTGATAAATCTTACATGAAAGGATCAAATGAGATCACATCAAAGGACCTGCCTCTTAAAGTCAAAATCCTGAAAGTTGAACTATCCTCATGCCAAATCTTTGTTGATGCACCTAAATTCATTCTTCTAGGAATGAAGAACAGCATCTTTGCTTTGAATTTTCAGTTGAACCGAATTATTTTAGATGTATTTTTAGAAGTGATCAGCTGTAAAAGCTTGCATCTTTTAAACATTTAAATGTGGGGATTTTTAACTCTTTGAGCAATACGTCTTACTGTTGTGATAAATTATGAACCACTGTTATCCATTTTTAAGTGTGACATGTTTCGTAAAGGATTTGAATGTCAAATTGATATATATGGGTAATCGAAAATTGAAAATAGCTTTTAAATATTAAGGGGTTTGGGTCCCCATATTTCATTTAAAAACTGATTAAAATGTGAAGCCCTGAGTATGTGCGTAATATTTATATATAAAAAGTATCACATTCCTTACTGTTTTCTTAAAAGGTGCTGTTATTGCTTAAAGAGTTAAAATATGTACAGATATGTTTGCAGCAGTGACTCCTTAATTTATTGACCACGTGGAATCCTATTTTTTCAGTGATCCTTTCAAGTCAATAAGTTTTTTTAAAAAAGTGTTCTTTTCTTGAGCTTTAAATGATGCACTCTTGCCATTTTATACTGGAAATGTTTTTGTCAAATTTTCACTGTGTCTGACAGAAGCATTAAACTGATGAACCTCGGCTAATCAGTATTACGTCATAGATCTCAGCATCTGTTTAATAAGTTGATGCTTTTTTTATTATCAAGTTGCATTTTAATTGAGATTGTTTGCATTGCCCTCAGCTTGCTGTAATTGTGATTTTTTTGGTGTTTTTTTATTTTTTTTGCTGACGTGATGTAATCTTTTTTTTCTCTTTGGATCAGAGCTGGACTGAAAATGTAATATGTAATTATTTGTGCTGGTCCTGTTATGTTATTTGGTACTTTCTTAAATTGTAAATAATGTCTACTGCTGTTTATTCCAGTTTCTACTACCTCAGGTGTCCTATAGTTTTTCTTCTACCAAAGTACACTTTCACAATGAAACTATATTTGCTACGTGACTGTAATTTCTGAGACTTCCAGGGCTTAAGGGCTAACGTCTATTAGCACCTTACTGTGCAAGCAAATATTTTTTAAAAATAAATCTCTGGGGTTGAAAAAATTGGCTAAATGTATCCTTTGTAATTTTAAATATATCAAAATATTTTAATTATTAAGATTTTTACCCCATGTTTTGAAACATTTTATAGCATAATTTGGACCTATTTTGGTGTTTTGTCTTTCTAGTAAATAAAATTTTTTTGGACAAGTTCTGCATCTTTGTAACTTTTCGCTGCACACAGTACACACAACTGTGATCAATACAGAGCAATACAAAGCAGTAATCAATAGTTAGATAACATCATCAAAATTACATTTGTAGAGCATCTTTCGTGTCGGGAAGACGTCCTAAGGTGCTGAACAGTCAGGCCGAGCATGGGGAAGGTGTGGGGTAGTGTTGGGATAAGGGAGAGCAGAGGTAGGGGTTTGCTGAAGGCACAGTCGAAAAGGAAGGTCTTAAGACAGGCCTTGAAGGAGGCAAGGGAGGGAGCAAGGTGAAGGGATTTGGGGATGGAGTTCCAAAGAATGGGGGCCAGAGAGGCTGAAAGCCCAGCTGCCGATGGTAGGGCTGGTCAGGTGGGAAACATGGAATAGGCCGGAGCCTTCCTGGAGGGAGTGGACAGGTTGATAGAGGTCAGCAAGTCAGAGAGATATGAAGGAGCAAGGCTAGAAGGGCCTTGAAAGTGAGGAAAGGGATCTTGAATTCTATCATCTGGGGAATGGGGAGTCAGTGGAGACGGGCAATGGTGGGGTTGATGGAGCCACGGAGCCTGGTGTGGGAGAGGACATGAGCAGCAGAGTTTTAAATGATCTGCAGCTTGTGGAGGGAAGAGTTGGGGAGGCTATCAAGGAGGTAGTTTCCTTGGTCAAGCCTTGAGGCGACAAATGTGTGTGTGTGTGTGAGGATTCCTGAGGGATGAGGCAGTGGCAGAGTCGGGCAATGTTGTGGAGGTGTTGGTGTTGGTCATGGCACGGATGTAGGGGAGAAAGGACAGTTGAGGGTCGAATTACAATGCGCAGGTTCCTGACTGACTTGATGAGGTGGAATGTGCAATCTGCAGTTTGCCAATGCTACCAATGCCTGAGATGCATAGGTGTTCGCGCGAGCCAATCAGAAGGTTCTCAGTCTCGCTGACATTCAGCTGTAGAAAGTTGTCTCTCATTCAAAACTTGATATCTAACAGGCAGTCTCTCAGGACCCAATTTGTCCTTGAATTGAGGGTGGAGGCAGAGAGATGGAGTTGTGTGTTATCCGCGTACATGTTGAAATTTACCCCAGGTCTGCGGATGATGTCAACAAGGGGGAGAATATAGAAGCTGAGAGGACCGAGGACAGAGCCCTGAAGAACACCACACAAGATGGTGGGGGGCTGGAAGAGGCAGTAAAACAATGCCAATGGGGCCCTGGAGTTTATATCCCAAGCGATAGAGTATAAAGGTGAGGAGGTAATGTTGAACTTGTGCAAAACCATTTGTTGGAATACAAATGGAGTACTGTGTACTTCTAAGAAGGATATAGATGAAAAGAAAGAGTGTCGGTTGACTTCAATAATACTGTGGCTGGCTGGTTACTGCTATGGAGATCGACCGGAGTGGTTAGACCTTTTTCACAAGAGAAGAGATGTTTAAGAGGGGACCAAATGAAAGTGGTTAAAATTAGAAAAGGGTTTATAAGATTAGCATAAATAGGCTGTTCCCACTTGTTGGGGAGTGTGTAACCAGAATACGCAAGTACTGTATGAAGATAGCAACAGGGAGATCTAAAAGAAGGGCGACCTTCTTCATGCAGAGAGATGTGAGATTGCTGAAAGCACCGTTTGAATCAGATTGTATTGATGGATTGAAGAGGGAGTTTGACATTCACAGGAGGGAGGGAGGAATAGAAGGGATTGAGAAGGGGTTGATGGAGACTTATGGAGTATAAACACAGACTATTTGAGCGTTTCAGAGCCCTTGACATTGACACTGTGGGGCAGGTTACCGTAGGCACGGTTGAAAAAGATGGTCTTCAGGCGCGATCTGAAGATGTCAAAGGAATAGGCAAGGCGGAGGGATAGAGGAAGGGAATTCCAGAGGTTTGGGATGCAGTAACTGAAAGCCCAGAAACCGATGGTGGAGCAAACAGCACAAGGGATAGAAGTTGCTGCAGAAACTCAGCAGGTCAGGCAGTATCCATGGAGAAAGGAAAAGGAGTCAATGTTTCGGGTCTACAACCCCTCGTCTGACGAAGGGTTGTAGACCTGAAACGTTGACTCCTTTTCCTTTCTCCATGGATGTTGCCTGACCTGCTGAGTTTCCCCAGCAACTTCTGTTTTTGTATCAGATTCCCAGCATCTGTAGTATTTTGTGTTTTGCTAGCACAAGGGATATGCAGGAGGCCAGAGGCAGTTAAGCAGAGGTTGTGGGTTGGGAATAAACAGGTCAGAGAGGCAGGGAGGTGCCAGGCCATGAAGGGATTTTATGTGAGGATCTTAAAATCAATTCATTTGGTGATCGGGAGCCATTGGAAGTCTGGCTAGAACCGGAGTGTTGGTGGTAAAGAGTGTAGTATGGTTGAGTATGTGTTCAGCAGAGTTTTAAATCAGCTGGATTCTGTGCTATGGTGGAATTGGGGAGACCGTCTAGCCAGGGGGTGTTAGAATAGTCAAAATAGGCAGAGTTCCAGATTCTTTAATCTTATTGGCTGAACACACAGCTGCTGATAGTGGAGCAGAGGGAACGGGCGATGTGCAGGAGGCCAGAGCCAGTTGTGCAAAGGGGGTAAGTAGACTATTGGGAGATCGGAGACATAGGGAGGTGCCGAGGCATGAGGTAATTTGTATGTGAACGTGGGTATCTTGAATTCAATCCTTTCTGCAATAAGGAGCCAATGGAATCTGGAGTGGAGTGACAGGAGTATGGAGCTAAGTATGGGTGAGGACACAGGTGTGGATGAAGCAAACACCCAGAATTTTACTATAGATTGGATAAGAATTTGAATTTGGATTGGTAAGTTAAGAGTCAATTTTGCTTAAGTTTTTTTTACTGAATTGTAATTGTGATGGACGTATAATTCAGTCTTTCGGAGACTGAAGCATCATGAGTGAGTTGTCTTAACGATGGTGCTTAACCTCAGTTGGTTTTGATGTATCATGGGTGTGCTGTTGTATTTTGCCTATAATAACAATAATCCTTGCATTTGATATAGTGCCTTATCATGTCTTTGAGACATCTCAAAGTGCTTCACAGAATATACTGTAAAATGAATTAACTGTATACGTTATGGGTGAAGTGCGCACAACAGTATCTCACAAACAGTCATGGATTTAGAGACCAATTTATTATGATTATGTTTGAAGGCATTGTTACCCGCAGAAAAGCGATCTGCCCAACGCTTCGGCCTACTCTTGTGAGGCGAGTGCTCTATACCACTGAGCTACAAGACTCCATGGAAAGTGATTGAACATTTTGTGCTCCTGTACATTTAAGTGAAGTTTTGCTGATGATTGTACAGTACTTGTGTAACTCGTTGCTAGAAAATGAATAGGTTCTGTTTTTTCTTTGTCTGATGTCCTTTCTCTGGCATAGTTACATGGGAAAAGGAATGCGCAACAGGTGGCCTGTGTCACATGAGACCTAAGACAAAAAGTAGTGGTGTTTGTGAGTGGTAATTAGGTAGCCTTGAAAAATGTTCAAATGATAAATGGTCATTGTTAGGTGAGATGCTAAAAACAAGAGAATGGCATATCTGAGAGACAATCAGATGGTCTTCGGGTTACGAAAACTTGTTTGTTCCCATATATAAATACAGGGCACTAACTAAGCTGAAGTGGGGGCCCAGGAAAGAAGGCAAGGTAAGAAAATAAGATATTCCTTGTAGAAGAAAACTGCTGCAATGGTACACTCTGTCCTCCAGATCAGTAACTCCGGATCAGTGACTACCTTTCTGTGTTGTGCAGACTGCTTCACAAAGGTTGTAAAATCAATTTTGCCCTTGTCTGTGTGAGCTTTGATTCATAAAATTATAGAATCTTACGGCACAAAAGGAGGCCACTCCTTTAATCCCACTCCCCAGCTCTCTTCCCATAACCTTGCAAAACCGTCCTCCCCAAATAAATGTCTACCTCTCTTTTAAAAGTTGTGATCGAATCGGCCTCCACTATACCTTTTGCATTCCAGGTTCGAACAACTCACTGGGTGAAAAAATTTCTCCTCATCTCCCCTCTGCTTCTTTTTGAAACTATTTTAAATTTGTGACCACGAATCACTCATACGCGCACCAGTGGAAACAGTTTTTCCCTATCTACTCTTGTCGAATCCCCTAATGATCTTAAAAACCTCTATTATGTCTCCTCGCAACCTTGTTTGTTCCAATGAGAATACACCTAGCCTCTCTAGCCTTTCCTGATTGATTGTCTTGGGGTCTTGAACCACAGAAAGACTCACACGTTTTCAATTCAACAATTTGATTTCAAATAAATACAATTAAATACGCCATTTGACAGTTGACATGGTGGAGTTTTAAATTATTTGGATTTTATTAATTGTGGAGCTGGGGATTTTTATCCACGTGGTCGTCATTCTTGGAAAGTACAAATGAAGATATGGGGGCTGCCACATCTTCATTGCACTTTGCAAACATGAGAATCACATTGAATGACAATTTGTCACTTGGATGCCCAACTCCTTAATCTTATCAAGATTACTATGCATTTGTTTAATACGGTAATTGTTCTTTGTAATTCTACCTGATTTGTCATCATCAAATAAATCCCAGTGCCTTGGGACGTCCTCCTGACGTCAAGTATAATTTTGTTGTGATTGTTGTAGTTGCTTCTATGCCAATAATTCTATGTACTTTGGAGAGTTCGGGAAGTGACATGGGAAAATGGGAACAGTCGAAGGCCAATCCAAAGTACTGCTTCATACGATTCAAATTCCTTCTGATCCACTTTACAAGCTATTCCTCCTCCCGTTTCATGCATTCACACCTTGTGCATAATTCTCCTGTCTATGTCTGTTAAAAGCGTCACAAAAATCGAAATGTACAATGCCATAGGATCCTCTGTTTCCTTTCTCCAGAGGTTAACTCGTTCGGGAAACTACCCAATAAATTTGTCACACATCAACTTTCTCCAAGCCACACTGAGTCCCTTATATAATAATATGTTTCTACATGTGTTTCTTTTTTATTTGCACCCACAAATATACAGTACAATTCACTTTACAGTATATTCTGTGCAGCCTTTGAGACGGCGATAAGATGTGAAAAGCGTTCTATCAAATCCAAGGATTATCATTATATTATTATTATAACAGTTATAGAGAGGATTGGTCATACCTTGTTTACAACAACAATTTGCACTTATATAGCACCCTCCATGCAGGCGGCGTCTCAGAGTGCCAAGGCCGGGGCATTGAAAGAGAATGTTCCAGAGTTTTGGAACGTAATGGCGGAAAGCGCAACCTCCAATAGTGGGGCAGAGGAGGCCGATGACAGTCGAGTGGAGGCACCAGGTGGTGGATCGGGGAGTCAGGAGGCCGGAGAGGTAGGGAGGTGCCAGGGAGCGAATGGATTTGAACACGAGTGTGAGGATTTTGACGTTGATCTGTTCGGTGATGGGGAGCCAGTGGAGCCTGGCCAGAACCGATGAGATATGGACTGAATTGTTCCCATTGTTCCTGGTTTCCTTTGCCTTTTCTATGCCCTCAGCAACAGACATTGAACTCACCAGTCTGTGTTTGCCCAGATTATCTTTTGCATCTATATTTATAAATCAGAGTATGTTATCAGACAATGCCTCTACAGGATAGCAACCGGCAAAAGAAGATTGAGGAATAAAGTGAGGGTTCATGCATTCAAAGGTTGCCCCGGTTGCTAGACAGTACCTATCTTAACCAGACCATTATTTAAAGCCCACAGCCTCAATTGGTTCGAAAAGAGGTCTTTAAAATCATCAGATGCCATTTATGAAAACGTGGGTCCTACCAGCATTTCAGGACACATACACAAGCACACACTGCCTTAAACTTACATCATACTTTTAAGTAAATTACAGTATAAAAAGATGCCTTCCTTTGGATGAAACATAAAAGTGAGATCATGTCTGTTTGTTCAAGTGGATGTTAAAGAGCCTAAGTACAATTTCAAGAGGAGGAAATTTCTCCTGATCAACAATTATCCAAATCAATTTGTTATTCACCAATTCACTGTTTGGAGGTCATTGCTTTGTGCAAATTGGCTGCCATCGCTACACTTAACAATGTTTGGAGACATTTAGACTTTATAAACATTACAGTATAAGAATGCAAGAGTTATAATGTTTTAATCAATAGGATTTACAGATTTAATTAATTTAATGGGTAAGGGACTCAATAAAAATATAAGGAATTAAAGTGTATTTTAGTGATGTATTTTATGCTGGTAGGATGACATTTCTAGTGGATTTCTAGTGTAGCTCAGTGGTTAGAGCACTCGTCCTACAAGCGAGGGACCTGAGTTCAATTCCAGGCAGGGTGAAACCTTGGGAAAGTTTCCTTACTCCAGATAATAATCACTCAAAAAATGCAATAATAAATTGGTCATTTCAATCCAGACTGTTTGTGGGATACTGCTAGGCGCAGTGATTCGCCCATATGTATACAGTCAATTCACAGTATATTCTGTGAAATGCTTTGAGACGTATAGAAGATGTGCAAAGTATCATATCAAATGCAATGATTATTATTATATTCATCACTGATATTTTTTGAAAGATCTAGGACCAATTTGCAATTAATGCTAGGTAATGAAATTGAGTTTTAGTCATTTTAATTCAAGCGGAAACTCAGCTCAATACAGTACTTTCATTCATCAGGTCTTATGAAGTCTTATAAATGCTTTTAAGTGACCATATTTTGTTCCTCGGTTTCTGTGTGTTTTAGTTGATCCAATATTTAGCTGTGAATGTAGCACATTTGACCACAGCAAATGTGTTTCAACACTATGCAGCAGCACCTCGCAGTGGACACCATTATAACTGCAAGCAGCTAATATTTTCTTTATACCTGTACTGCAATAATGGTTTCAATATACAGTATATTCTCAAACCTGACAATGTACTGAGTACGGAAATCGGGATGATAGTTACATTTAATATTTACCTGTGGAATAAATTGTTCGATTGAAGATTATTAATAGCTGAGTTGATGTGCATTTTAAACAATACTTTCTCCATGGTACTTTGAGGTAGTGAAGGGTTAATGCGGTGAATATTTGGGTTCAGAGAGAGGGTGGCAGGTGTTTGGAGCTGGATGATTTGTTAAGATTGACAGGTATCAATCTGTTTAACTTTCTTAAGGGGTAAAATGTTAGTTAAGTGCTTTTTGTTTATGGGTTTTCATGTTAAATTCTGTAAGTTAATGGGTTTTATGGCCCTGTCGGAGCCTTTTGGTCTGAACAATAATGGAGTTAACAAGTTTTATGTTTCCAAATTGTTAAAATGCAAGAACAGGTTTTAAAAAAATGCTACATGGGAGATTAGGGGTATAAAAAAAGGGAGTAGAGTTAATTAGGGCTTGTTGAGGTTTCGACTTGACTCTAACATTACTACAGTACTTTTAACACTCTAAATCTCTTGAACATTGAGTAGATGGGAATTTGGAACAAGATTACTCTATTTGTTTATCCCTGGTGGTCCCAGTATTGAGGCTCAGTGGTTAGATTTCTTAGCTTATCGGACATATAATATTATCAATGTGTAGGACAAGGATTGCGTGTATGCTTGCATCAAATGCTCTGAATGTGGGAATATATATAGTATATATATGTTCCCACATATATATATATATATTCACAAATTGAAGTCTGTGGGATTGAACAAATGACTGAATTTTATTAATCGCTAAGTGGTTCAATAATAATCATTGCATTTGATATAACGCTTTTCACATCTTCTAGACATCTCAAAGCTCTTCACAGAATTCTGCACTATATACCTCACGCAGCCAATATGGAACCTATTCAACAATCAACTGTCCTTCGCCCCCCCACCTCCATCCATGCAACATTGCCACTGTCTCTCACCCCAGGCTTCATCACATCCAGGCTCAACTATACCATCTCCCTACTTGTCAGCCTCCCCAACAGCTCCTTCCATAGGCTGCAGATCTCCAGGACTCTGCAGCCTCTGTTCTCTCCCACAAAAGGCTCCACAACCCTGTCACCTCCATTCTCGTCCAGCTCCCCTGACTTCCCATCACTCAGGAGAAATACTGTTCAAGATCCTGGAACTCAGCTTCAAGGCCCTCCACAGCCTCACTTCTCCTTACTTCTGTGATCTCCTAACCCTCTACCAACCTGTCCGCTCACTCTATTCAGTGGGCTCCAGCCTGCTTCATATCCCCCACCTTGCCCACCCCATCACACTTTGCCCCCTCTGGAAGTCCATTTAGCGGTCCCTCTGCCTCACCCACCCCGTGCCTCCTTCAAGACCCCTACTTTTTAATTGTACCTTCAGTCACCTTTGTACTCCTACTCTCCCCGCCCTCCATCCCTCCTGATCCCAACCACCAGCTTGAGTGCAGATCCCTGACTGTCCAGTGCCTTAATTAACTAGTTGTTTTTTGGCAGGACATTCTTATCAAATAGTGATATTGGACATGCAGATGGGATCTTGGTTTAACATCTTATCTTATCCACTAACGGCTTCTCCTCCAGCCCCCGCACCATCACGTGTGGTGTCCGTCAGGACTCTGTCCTTGGTCCCATTGACATGAAGGTGCTAGACAAATATAATTTATTGTTGTGGTCGAAAGACACCATCTCCAACAATACAGCATTTCTTGAATGGCACACATTGTATCAAGTGCCAAATGATGTCCTCAAGTGTCAGCTCATACTGTTGGCTTTGTGTGCCAAGCTTCCCATTATTTGTCCAGCTGGAACCACCCAATCGACAGTGTCTTGCAGCACTGCAGACTCATCAGGCTCAGGAACCAGACAACCAAGATTGCCTCAGAGGGCTGACGCAATTCAGACATTTCATTGCCAAGCACCTTACCTTGGAGTTTGAACTTGGACACTTCTGACTAAGAAGCAAGAACGTTACCAAATAATCCAGGCTGACACCTTACAATCGAACAAGGCAAGGCAACCGCACAAGAGAGCTCAGGTTCAAAGTTGTAAAGGGCAAGACCAGGTAACGAATAATTCAGACAGGTTACCAGGAAAGATGTTACCAGGTGTTGATGTTGTCAAACTGTGGTTTAAATGAGTCTAACACCCTGACCATGATAGGAGGACAAAGAGGTGGTTGGTGTTCTGGAAGGAAGAAATTAAATGTGCTGAAAGGCCTTTACAACAACAACAACAACAACAACAACTTTGATTTATATAGCGCCCTCCACGCCGGTTCACAGAGCTTCACAGTAGCAGATCCCGGGACCGAGCCAGGGGCAGGGGTAGAAAGGTGACCAAAAGCGCGGTCGAAGAGAAAGGTCTTTAGCTGTGACCTGAAACTGGGAAGAGAGGGGGCGAGGCGAAGGGAGTTCCAGAGCCTCGGGGTGTAGTGGCTGAAGGCCCGGCTGCCGAGGGTGGAGCGGAGGATTCGGGGGGACATGGAGGAGTCCAGACCCGATGGAGCGAAGGCAGCGGGTGCTGGTTTGGGGAGAGAGGAGATCAGAGAGGTAGGTGGGTGCAGAGGAGTGGAGGGACTTGAAAACAAGGGTGAGGATCTTGAAGTCGATCCTCTCAGGGACACGGAGCCAGTGAAGTCTGGCGAGGACTGGGGTAATGGGGGAGTGAAGCTTGGTGCGGGTGAGTATGCGGGCGGCAGAGTTTTGAATTAAAGTCATTCAAATCTCCCGTGATCTTGTGAACTGAGATGGACAGATTTTAAATCATTGTGTTGACAGTAATCACATCAGGTATCACATTAATCACTTCAGATTTATACTTATAGTAATATTAGCCAAGTAATCTGTAGCCTTTGATAAACGTTTCTGAGACCCGACAATTAATGTCCCTATTGACAAATTTAGGAACTCCTATTGTTCTTGCATTTTGAAGTGACACTTTTATCACTTTTTGTGTGTCCAAATACTTGAAATGTGGATCAACAACAACAACTTGCATTTATATAGCACCCTTCACGCAGGGGAGCGTCCTGGAGCGCTCAAAATGGATGCGGTGCTCTGAGCCTCTGTTTTTATGTTCCCTCCTGACTTCAGAGGGAAGTTTGCGGCAAATTTCTGCATTTGTGCAAATTTCTTGGAAGTCATTATATAAATGTTTCAGGCATAGCAGGGAAAGCAATTATACTAATAAACTCTCCTACTCAAATTACAAGAGCAGAGGACCGAAGACATCCTAATATGAGGTAACTGCTCCTGCTAATTTTTGGTGCCGTGCCACCATTTTGTTCAGACAGTGGCCATTACAAAACATTAATTTCTAGGAGATCGATCTCCGGATGCTTATTACAGTATTTGGTTTATATTTTATGCAAGTTTAAATGTATGGTCCCAAATGATGTAACGTATGTGAGGTTTACTGTAATAATATTAATGGTGATTATATTTGTCATTGAGTAACACGTGTTGTTTTTTGCATTCCGCAAAGTCTTTAAGAGCTGTTTACTGGGAATATTCATTATAAATTTCCATTGTAACATGCGTTAAGTTTTAAGATGTGAGCCAGAAACCATGGAGTCCTATAGCTCAGTGAATGGAGCACTTGCCTCGCAAGCGAGAGACCTGGAGTCATATCCCAGGGAGGGCGAATAGTTGGGCAAAAACACAAAATACTACAGATGCTGGAAATCTGAAACAAAGACAGAAGTTGCTGGGAAAACTCAGCAGGTCAGGCAGCAACCATAGAGAAAGGAAAACGAATCAATGTTTCGAGTCCAAGATCCTTCGTCAGGAATAGTTGGGCAAGTTTCCTTACTCCACATGACCGTTTACCTAGCAGAAGTAGTTACCCATTTATTAGTTGATAGGGGGATCACTTTACCGGGGGTAATAATTTCTTTAAAAAAATAACAAATTGGTCATTTCCATCCATGACTATTTGTGGAACAATGTTGTATGCAATTGGCTGCCGTGTTTCTCCCACAAAACGCACGGCCAAATGTTGGGCAAGATTCCTTAGTCCACACTCCTAGCACCAAGTAGGAACCTGGTCGATAGTTTTTCCGGGTAATAATCCCTTCAAAATAAATAAAAACAATTCGGTCACTTAAATCCACGACTGTTTGTGGGACACTGCTACTGTGCACAATTGGCTGCCGTGTTTTAGCCTCAAAATATGCATTCAATGAACTTTATAGTATATTCTGTGAAGCGCTTTGAGACATCTCGAAGATGTGATGAGGCGCTATATCAAATGCAAGGATTATTATTATTATTTGAGAGACTGCTCGTCTGTCTGACTGTCTGGCCACAGTGGTCTGGGCTGTGGGTTCAGCTGTTAGGTGGCCAGAACTTAAACTACATTTGTAACCAAACGCGAGCCTAAGCAGGAGCCCAATATTAGGGAATATTAATAATAACAATAATAATAATAGTAATCCCTATATTTGATATAGAGCTTATCAGGTCTTCTCGAAGTCTCAAATCACAGAATAGACTGCAAAGTGAATTGACTGTATATTTTGTGGGCAAAACGCGGCAGCCAATTGCGCACGGCGGAGTCCCACAAACAGTCGTGGATTGAAATGACCAGTTTAGTGTTGTTTTTATTGAGGGATTATTATCAGGCGCGTGGGGTGAGGTGTCGCCTTCCACAGCGCAACAGTGCGGCCAATTTAGGTGTTTTAGAACTGAATAAGAAAACGTCTTCGAGGTGAGAGAGGAGGAGGTGGGGGGGACATGGTGAGGGTTTCAATCAAACATTTCAAAAACATCTTGGCTCCCGCCCAACCCTCCTAACCCGCCCAACCCTCCTAACCCGCCCAAACCCGCCCAACCCTCCTAACCCGCCCAAACCCGCCCAACCCTCCTAACCCGCCTAACCCGCCCAAACCCGCCCAACCCTCCGAACCCGCCCAAACCCGCCCAACCCTCCTAACCCGCCCAACCCGCCTAACCCGCCCAAAGGCAGGTTTCCCCCCCCCCCCACCCCCCCGGCGGAAAACAACAAACCCGCCCGATTGGACGTAATCCCACCCGCTGCTGATCACGTGGCCAGGAGCCAATCAGGGGAGGCGATGATGTCAGCCACTCAGGCCTTCTCATTCCCTCCCCCGCAGACACATTCATACACACACAGATACACACACACAGACAGATACACACACACACAGATACACACACACAGACAGATACACACACACACAGATACACACACACACACAGACAGATACACACACACACAGATACACACAGATACACACACACACAGATACACACACAGATACACACACACACAGATACACACACACAGACAGACAGATACACACACACACAGATACACACACACAGACAGACAGATACACACACACACAGATACACACACACAGACTCCTGCACACACAGCCACCCCCCCCCAGGTGATGCTTAAGTGGCTTTTCTCTAAATGGAGGAGCTACAGACACAGGTTTGTGCCCTGGATCGCGCTCAACCTGGCCAGGAACCAGAGGTAACAACAGCCACAACCTGTCAATACCCTGTCAGTAATCAATACCCTGTCAGTAATCAATACCCTGTCAGTAACAGTAACCTGTCAGTAATCAATAACCTGTCAATAACAGTAACCTGTCAGTAATCAATAACCTGTCAATAACAGTAACCTGTCAGTAATATCACCCATTAAATAACAACAATATCACATTTAATAGTCTGTAACAATCTGTCAATAATCAATACCACAAACCTGTCGATAACAATACATCGGGTGTCATCAGTCGGGGTTGTCAGCCTGTCTTGTCACCATCTTTTTCTGTGTTACTACAGGACGCTGCGCTTGGTGTCAGATGGTTCGTTGGATAAAGTGATTTCTGACCGTGTGGTGCAGGCGTCCCTTATTCAGCTGTTCCACGCTTTGTTTGTGAGTGATTTGAGCAATCAAGCTGAGTTCCTTAACCTGCTGCCAGAAAACATACAGTCAAAATACCAGAACGCGGCTCCTCGGTCAATCACAGAAACTGGAGGCAAAAGAAAAGGAAGCGGACTGGATTTTAATCCTGGTGACGCAATGTTTGAAACGCTTGGATTCAGTGTAAATCGAGCAACCAGTTCACTTTCCCTTGCTGGCAGAGGAGTGTTTGTCACTGCAGGAACAGTGCCTGAAGGAGCAGTAGTATCCATGTATCCCGGTACTGTTTTATACCGCGTTCATCTCCGCGTGTTCTGGTGGCATTTCGTGGCTGCAAATAGTTGCCTTAAGTGTTACTTCTGTGTGGTGTGAGTGTTTGCTTTGATCTTGGTAGTGGAGTCGCACTGGGGCAATGTAATCTTCTGCTAGCGTGATCACTAACCACTGCGGAAAAATCTCTCCTGACCAAGATACGTATCGACGGTGATCTCAGTGACCATCGCTTCATTCAGGTTATAACGATAATAATCTTGCATTTAATATTGCAACGTATCACGTATGTCATCAGTGTCTCCCAAGTGCTTCAGAGTTTTACTGCGATGTGACGATTTGCACACCAATTATGCAAACGGAACATTCCAAACAAAACACCAGGCAGCCGCCCAGAGACATTTCTTTTTACCCACAGACAGCCATCAAGCAAAAGATCCATTTTTCACCGAGGGGATTGTTCACGAGGGACTCTCGGCATCATCATGTGTCAGCAATAAGGCACATCCCCCAGCAGATCGAGTTCAAGATCTTCGCTCTCATCTTTAAATCCCTCCCACAGTCTCACTCCATCCTACATCTGCAACCTCCTTAAAGCCTACCGACCCACCTGCTCCCCAGAGCTAGTCTGCTCCATGTCCCCCGTCCTATCTGCCCTGCCATTATTTTGATTCCACTCTCTGAAATGTCATCCCTTTGATTTGTTCCCTCCTCCATATCATGGTCCATTTCAAGATCTTCCTCTTTGACTGTGTTTTTGGTCATTCCCCACCCACCCCCACTTCCCCCCAACTCCTCAGCTCAGTTATCTAGCCAGTACTGTATGGAATGTCCTTCCGAAGTGAAAGGTGCTGTCTGTATCAATGTCAATTTGTATTTCCTGGCTATCAAAGTGCACTGGAATAGCACAAATGAAATAAAGATCGGGATACAACTTTCTTGAAATAAAATGAAGTAAAAATTGGGATCAACAACAACAAATTACATTTGTTTAACGCCTTTCACTTCAGGGGGATGTCCCAAGGCACTGGACAGTCAGGGATCCGCACCCAAGCTGGTGGTTTGGATCAGTAGGGGTGGAGGGCAGGGAAGGTAGGTGTAGGTGGGTGACTGAAGGCACAAGTGAAGAGGAGACAGTTGCATTTTTTGTAGTATTATCTCAAAAATGGGGATAAAATATTACTACTGTATATAATTGAAGGATTATTGTAAACATGTGTAATCTAGTAAATATATTGTGAACTTAATTCAGTCATATTCACCTGGTCTCTTTGTTTGAACAACAGGTAGTGTCTATCAACAATATAATCCTATCCTTTTCCAATCCATATGCAACCCATTTATTTTTCGATGCATAGATGGTGTGTTGATTGATGGGAACGACAAGGGAATTTCTAAAGTTATTTATAGGTATGTTTTGTTTGCTCCCCAGAAGCAATGACACTTTTTATGAACTTTGAAAAGCGCTACTGTATATTGGTTTTGATAACTGCTTAAATACATTGCGGTAAAAAGGCAGAAATATCACCACATTAGTACATACCTCTTTAGTTTTGATTGTTTATTGTTTCATTTTGGTTCAACATTTGCAAAAGATTAAAGTAACACAAACTGCTTACTTTACAACATGTATTTTTCTCAGTGAGCTACAGAGTTCCTCTCCCCAAATCTTTTTCCTCACTACCTTTTGGGCACAAAAGTTCAGTCAAAACACAATACAAGTGAGAGAGAGGGAACACAAGATGTCCTGCATGCAACAATGAGAATAACATCTCATACTGACTGCCGGATTTCTGGAGCAGATCTTCGTCCAGTATCTGTATGGTCGATTCGAAGCGCTTTGAGACTATATTGAATGCTAGCATGATTATTATTATTTGCCATGTTTAAACCGTGGATTAACACATTTAAATTGGTCCATATAATACAAGCGATGTGTCTTGGCTCACAGAGACATTGGCTGTAGGTCAGTACGTCAACAGTTCTAATGGTATGTGATGCTCTTTTTAATCCCGTTGAAATATATTGCTATACACATGAGAAACACATTGGGGTGAAATTGTATCCTAGCACTCTGACACTCTGAGCTGCAATACACTATAGCTCTGCCTTTGGGGAAGGAATTATTAACTTAGATCTGCCTGTAGTGATTGCATAGATAGCATATTTTAACCCACAAATACACAGCCACTGCACTTCACTGTAAAGTCCTGTGAAGCACTTTTGCGTTTTCAAGGCACTGTATCAAAGGCAAATATTACTGTTAGATTTTCTTGGTTTCTATTCCCAATGTTCAGATCATGCAGTAGCCGGGGCAGGCTTGGCCCATTTAAAACAAGTGATGTGACTTGGCTCACAGAGTCCCCACTCAATCCATTGGCTGTGGGTCAGTATGTCAACAACTGTTCCAATGGTATGTAATGCTCGTTTTAATCCCTGTGAAATATATTACAACATTCATGTATCTGCAAATGCAAGAGGGAACAGGATAGCTATTTGGTAATCAATTGAAAGGCATGAGGACAACAGTAATGTACAATTTTTATTGCCTGATTCCAGTAAAAAAAAATGCGAAGGCGAGAGCAGATTGCATTGCTAACAAATGTGAGGTAATACATTGAGTGATCGTCAAAATCAGAAGCATTTAATGGCCAAATACCGGAATCCTATTAGGTGTGAATAAGATTTCTTCACAAGCTGCATAGAAAATATTTGGGACAAATAGTATAGTTACAGAGTTTCTTAGCACTAAGCCTTCAGAAATTGAGGGAAATAAAATTTATGTCATTGGTATTTTTGAATAAGAACTAATCCTTTAAATGTTTCTTGTGTTTCAGAGAAATCAGCAAATGTATGCTATCAGGAATTTGATGTGCCTGAGAAGTTTCCTATAGAACTGCTTCAGTACATCCCAAACACTAACTATGGTCATGATGTAGAGAGGTTAGTTTCAGTGGCTAATGTTCGTTCGGACAATGTTTTGCCACAATAGCATCAATACAGCAATTTAGCATCATCAGCCCTGGCCAGCAGCCACATGACCACTTCTCATGTTTCTTCCAATGAGGTGAGATCTCAAGTCCTTGTTGAAGTCTCACAACTGTGTGCTCACTGTATCTGAGTTTGTGTTTTTTTCTAGCAGCCACACAGCGGTCACACTATCAAGTCATTTTGAATTACTATTATTATCTGAAAGCAAAATCAAAAAATAAGACTGTACTTTGCTTACCGAAAGACTTAACACTACACCAACCATGTACTTACACTAACTTATTATTGGTGCTGTTCCGAGTTATTGTTTGCACTGCACTCAATTACTGTTTGGTCGTATCCACGCAGTTTTTGGAACTTCTGTGTTTTATCTCTTATCTCTTGTTCTTGACATATTTGTGTTTTGTGTTTCATTGCAGGCCACTGAGATGTGTAGTTCTGGTGGCACTCAGAGATATTGAGAATGGAGAAGAGCTGTTTTCTAACTACTACACGATCGTGCACTGATAAACATGGACAGACTCTTTTTTTCACCCGTGTGCCAACCGATGTGAAGTTTCACATTTCAGAGATTGCCCTTTTACTCCCAATGATTACAGCACAACACAACCTTCTGAGTACAGACATTTGTGGGCTTTGTGTTATTTAGAAAAATAAATACCGTGCTTTTACAAGAGTGGATGCAAATTTTAGCTCTTATTCACCTAATTCTAGACACTAAATGGAGAGGAAAAGCTCCTTTCATATAATTTGATCTCAAGGCGAATAAAGCCAGGCTGTATTCCCCTTGAGATCAAATTATATGAAAGTGTGATTCTTCTCCCATTGAACTGGAAATTGTGTCATCTCACTGCCAAATTCCAATAGGAAGGCGAGAGCAGCCACGTACAGTGATGGCAGCGGTTATACAATCAGTAATCTGCATCTGTACTTGAGTGCATCCCATTATAAGGTGGCTGGCATTTTGGAAATCGCCCCCCTCCCCAACTACCACCAAGCTATGATAGGCTTGTGCTGTAGATTTATACAATATGAAACCTTCACTGAGCATTTAAATTAGTTTTTAGTTGGGAAGGACCACTGGATGGCGCTATCTGCTCCGGTACCATCCGGGAGGTTGACTAGAATGGTACCAGGAATGAGGGACTTCAGTTATGAGGAAAGGCTAGAGAGGCTTGGTTTATTCTCATTGGAGCAGAGAAGGTTGCGAGGATACCCCAATAGAGGTTTTCAAGATCATGAGGGGATTCGACAGAGTAAACAGGGAAAAACGGTTTCCACTGGTGGGTGTATCAATGACTCGAGGTCACAGATTTAAAATAGTTTCAAAAAGAAGCAGAGAGGAGCTGAGAAATGTTTTCACGCCAGTTGTTCGAATCTGGAATGCATCACCTGAAAAGGTGGTGGAGGCCGATTCGATAACAACTTTTAAAAGAGAGAGACATTTATATTTGGGGAGGATGGGTTTGCGCAGTAACGGGGAGAGAGCTGGGGAGTGGGATTGAGTTGCTCTTTTCAAAGAACTGGCACAGACTCGAATAGTATCCTTTTGTGCCGTAAGATTCTATGATTCAATCAGCAATTTGTTCCAATGTTGAGATTGAACAGTCCCAGGATCACTACAGATATCGCCTTTCACTTGGAGAGGCATTTAAAATCAGAAATGTTCACAGTACAGAAAGCCATTTAGCCCATCGTGTGTGCTGGTATTAGAACCAGCCCCCACGCTTTGCACGTACCTGTTCTGATATCCGTAGAATGCTTCCAAGACACTAGTCATGTGAAATAATAACCTTTCATTTGATACAGCGCTTTTCACTTCTAGACATCTCAAGGCGCTTCACAGAATATACTATAAAATATATTGACCATACAGATAGACCTCACTTAATGTTGCTTTGGTCAATATTGTTTCGTTATTACGTTGCTGATACGTAGGGGAACATATATCCTCATTTAGCTTTGCAGTATTCACTATTACATCGTTCGCGCGGGTGGAAACAAACTATTCTGTGTAGTGTTAGGAATAACACCTGGGTAGTGTTAGGCTGAACGTCCTGTATACTTGTGTGGATTCGCTTAACGTTTCGCTTAAACTCACAATTTTTCGTGAACACAACTGCGACGTTGAAACTCTCCTCGTCGGCCTCCCCAGCTCCTCCATTCACAGGCTGCAGGCCATCCAAAACTCTGCAGCCCGTGTACTATCCCGCACCCGCCTCCGCGACCACATAACCCCCACCCTCGCCCGTCTCCACTGGCTCCCCATCCTCCAGAGGATCGAGTTCAAAATCCTCGTCCTCACCTTCAAGGCCTTACATGGCCTTGCCCCGCCCTATTTAACCGATTTACTTTCCCCCTATAAGCCCACCCGGACCCTCTGTTCAGCAGGACTTGGCCTGCTCCAAGCCCCCCGCCCGAACCGCCCCACCATCGGAGGCCGGGCTTTGAGCTTCTCCACTCCCACCCTGTGGAATTCCATCCCCCAATCCCTCCGTCTTGTTTCTTCCCTTTCCTCTTTCAAGGCCGGTTTGAAGACTTTCCCCTTCGACCATGCCTTTTGCTCCCCCCCGAATTTTTCGACCTCCCCCACGTGTTTCACCCCTTCCCGAACACTCCCCTCCCAGCTCGGGTCACACGCCTCCTGTGCAGCGCCTTGGAATGTCCTCCCGACATGAATACCAGCTGTTGTCTGAAGAACCATAGAAATGTGTGACACTGTATGAAGCCATTTGGCACATTTTATGTGTTGGTGTTTGCTCCTCCGAGGAGCCATTTGTTCAATTCCCTCTTCTTCCCATAACCTCAAGCACTATCTGCTTGTGCTTATCTGATTATTTAAATACGCTACCAACTTGCTCTAACAGCCACCCAGCAAATAGATTCATAGATTCATAGAATTTTACGGCACAAAAGGAGGCCATTCGGCCCATCTAGTCTGTGCCGGCTCTTTGAAAAGAGCGATTCAATCCCACTGCCCTGCCCGCTCCCCATAGCCTAATAGACCCGTTCTCCCTAAATAAAGATCTAATTCCCTTTTAAAAGTTGTTATCGAATCAGCCTCCACCACCTTTTCAGGCAATGCATTCCAGATTCGAACAACTCGCTGAGTGAAAAAATTTCTCCTCAGCTCCCCTCTACTGCGCCTTGAAACTATTTTAAATCTGTGACCACGAGTCACAGATTCACCCACGAGTGGAAATAGTTTTTCTCTATTTGCCCCGTCGAAACCACTCATGATCTTATAAACCTCTATTAGGTCTCCCCTCAATCTTCTCTGCTCCAGAGAGAATAACCCTAGCCTATCTAGCCTCTCCTCATAGCTGAAGTCCCTCAATCCTGGCACCATCCTAGTAAATCTTCGTTGTACCCTTTCCAATGCCTTCACATCCTTTCTGTAGTGTGGTGACCAGAATTGAACACAGTATTCCAGCTGAGGCCTCACCAAAGTCCTATAGAGGTTAGTCAGCACTTCCTGACTTTTGTACTCTATACCCCTATTTATAAAGCCTAGTATCCCATATGCCTTCTTAACAGCCTTGTCTACCTGTCCTGCCACCTTCAACGAGTCACTAACACAAATCCCCAGGTCTCTCTGTTCCTTTACACCATTTAAAATTGTACTATCTAGCCTATATTGCCTCCCTTCATTTCTTCTCCCAAAATGCATCACCTCACACTTCTCTGCATTAAACTTCATCTGCCATGTGTCTGCCCACTTTACCAATTTGTCTATATCCTCTTGCAGATGGCTACTATCCTCCTCACTGTTTACTATTCTCCCTATCTTAGTGTCATCTGCAAACTTGGAAACTGTACTCCGTACACCCAAGTCCAGATCATTGATGTAGATTACAAACAGCAATGGTCCCAAAACCGATCCCTTTGCCTTTAACAAATCCAAGTTGACTGTCCTTTATTAGCCTATATCTTTCTAAGTGAAGATCTACCTTGTCCCTGATTATGGACTCTAGAAGTTTGCCCACTACCGACGTTAGACTGACTGGTCTGTAGTTACCAGGCTTGTCCTTCTGCCCCTTTTTATACAAGGGAGTAACATTAGCTATCCTCCAGTCCTCTGGCACGACCCCTGTGTCCAAGGAAGATTGAAAGATCGTGGCCAGAGTCCCTGCTATTTGCTCCCGTGCCTCCCTTAGTAACCTAGGGTGCATCCCATCCGGACCAGGTGACTTATCCACCTTGAGCGACGTCAACCTTTTTAGCACTTCCTCTCTGGTTATAATTATTCTATCCATTTCTCCTACCCTCTCCTCTAATACCATGGCATTGGCTGTATCATTTTCTTTTGTGAAGACAGAGGCGAAGTACTCATTCAGTACATCAGCCATGCCCTCTGCCTCCACAATGAGATTTCCTCCTAGGTCCCTAATTGGCCCCACCCTCTCCTTGACCAACCTTTTACTCTTAATATGTTGGTAAAAAACCTTAGGGTTCCCCTTAATCTTACTCGCTAATTGTTTTTCATGCAGTCTCTTTGCCCCTCTAACTTCCTTTTTTAGTTCTATCCTACACTTCCTATATTCTGCTTTGTTGCCTTCTTAATTTTGAGCCTGACACTTATCATAAGCCTCTTTTTTTTGTTTTATTTTGGCCCCGATTTCCTTAGTCATCCAGGGAGGTTTGGATGCCTTACATTTCACCTTTGTGGGGATGCTTTTGACCTGTGCCTGAACTATCTCCTCTTTGAACGCTGCCCACTGCTCGTTAGTTGTCTTACCTGCCAATTTTTCTTTCCAATCCACCTTGGCTAGGTCCCACCTCAACTCATTGAAATTAGCCCTTTTCCAGTTGAGTGTCCTCACCTGTGATCGTTCCTTATCCCTTTCCATAATTATTCTGAATCTAACGATATTGTGGTCACTATTCCCTAGATGCTCACCTACAGAAACCTGTTGAACTTGCCCTACCTCATTTCCCAAAACTAGATCCAGCAATGCTTCTTTCCTCGTTGGACTGGAAACATACTGATCAAGAAAGTTGTCCTGCACACACTTCAGGAATTCTTCTCCCTCCTTGCCCTTTACTCTACTATTCTGCCAGTCTATGTTGGGATAGTTGAAGTCACCGATTATCACTACTCTATTAGTTCTGCATTTCTCCGTGATACGCTTGCAGATCTGCTTGTCTATCTCCTCCCCACTATTTGGTGGTCTATAGTATACCCCTAACAGTGTAACTGCACCTTTTTTATTCCTCATTTCTAACCAGATAGATTCGGTTTTTAGTCCTTCTTCCACCTCGTTCCTTTCTAAGGCAGTCACTGAGTCCTTAACTAAAATTGCCACCCCGCCCCCTTTTCTCCCCTCTCTATCCCTCCTGAATACATTATAACCAGGAATGTTCAACTCCCATTCCTGCCCATGCTGGAGCCAAGTCTCTGTTACTGCTATAACATCATATCGCCTCGCAGCAACCTGAGCCTGCAGCTCACCAATTTTATTTCTCAAACTTCGTGCATTTACATACATGCACTCTAAGGCACAAATTACTTCCTCTGCATTTTTCTCCCGTCTTACCTTCACCCCTGTCCTCTTTATTACCCCTCCCGTATTTGAACTACTGATCAGTTTCCCACCCTCACCCCCCGGGATTAGTTTAAAGCCCCCCCCACAAAACTCGACAACCTCCCTGCAAGGAGATTGGTTCCAGCCCTGTTCAGGTGTAACCCATCCATTTTGTACAGGTTCCACCTACCCCAGAATTGGTCCCAATGGTCTAGGAACCAGAAACCCTCCTTCCTACACCACTTCTCCAGCCATGCATTGATGTGCCTTATTCTAGCATTCTGGAACTGGCTTGCTCGAGGCACTGGAAGCAACCCAGAGATCACCACTCTCGAAGTTCCACTTTTTAGTTTACTCCCTAGTCTCTGGTACTCTCCCTGGAGCATCTCAGGTCTTTTCCTCTCAACTTCATGGGTCCCAACATGGACCACCACAAGTGGATTTTCCCCTTCCCCTAGCAGAATTTCATGGACCCGCTCAGTCAAGTCTTCAACCCTGGCACCTGGTAGGCAACACACCTTCCGAGATTCGCGTTTCCGTTCACAAAAACGCCTATCTATACCTCGGACAGTTGTATCTCCTATTAAAATGGTCTTTATGGAGTTGGTTTGTCCAACCTTCTCACAGACCTCCTTATCCAAACAGGTTGAAAGTACTTCATACCTGTTGGAAATGGTTACAGTCTGGGGTTTCTCTGCACCAGTCTTGTGGTTCCGCACACCCGGTCGTCTGACTGTCACCCAGTCCTGACCGTGGCTGGCAACAGCGCACTCTTGTTCCCTAGGTCTTGGCGGAGTGTCAGGCTCTAGGATGAAACTATCTAAGAAGCTCTCCCCTTCCCTGATGCACCGCAATGTCTCCACCTGATACTCCAGCTCAGCTATTCTAAGCTGGAGCTTCCTCAGGTGCAGACATTTGCTGCAAATGAAGTCACCTTGGCTCAGGTTGCCCTCCATCAACTCCCACATCCCGCATTCCTCGCACATCACATGCCAGGTCATTATCTCGACTTACTTCCCTGGGATATATAAACTGCACCTACTTCCCCCTCTGCACCTAATTCCCACTCTCACCCAATTCCTTCTCACTCTGTCCTCGCCTCACTTCCCACTCTCACCCAATTCCTTCTCACTCTGTCCTCGCCTCACTTCCCACTCTCACCCAATTCCTTCTCACTCTGTCCTCGCCTCACTCCGTCCGTAGCTCGCTCTCGGATCGATTAAGGCTCTCGCAGCTAGACCCTTTTTTTTATACCCTGTTTTGAACCAGTTGGTCAGCAGTTTTTAACCATTAACACCTAATTGCCTACAGCTGATCCCTATATGTGACAAGACCAATCAATCAACCAACTACCAATCATAAACAGTCTACCAATCTAAAGATTTGGTCAGCAGTTTTGGTAGCACAACCAAACCCAGCACTTGAACACACTTGAATACTCACAAAATAGCAGTTCCTACAGCGATTCCCACTCTCACCTAATTCCTTCTCACTGTCCTCGCCTCACTCCGTCCGTAGCTCGCTCTCGGCTCGATTGGTTTCAGAACTTGACAATTTTCTGCGGGAAGAGGTTCTTTTTCCAAATCTCTCCGTGTATTACACAAAGATTCAAAGTGTTCTGTGAAGAGTATGAAAAGCTCCATCAGGAGGTGCTTAGCTAATGTGAATGTGTTCAGTGAACAGTTCCATTGTGTTCTAGCCTCTGCCAATTTGACTGTAGCTCTCACTACTTTATGAAAGGTTTTCTACACCTTTTACTTTTTCTGGGCCCACATGTGCCTCTTACTCCCAATTATAGGTCGGGAATTTAATTGAATTCTTACCTCTCAGATGGATAAGCTGCCAACATTTGCGCTTCAACCTCTTAATGTCATTAAAAGAAATAAATAGTACATCGGGAGATAAATATTTTCCCAAACATTGATGGTGGAGGCCTTGTTATTGATCAATAAATACATTCTCTAGATGAGGGTGTGAGCAAATTTCACTGTGTTTCATCAGATCCGGCTCAGAAAACAACTATCAAACAAAAGGAACAACTTATAGGAGCTACATTCTCAATTCAAACAGGAGTAAAAGACCAAAAGTAATCAATAGACAAAACAGAAATCTCCATTAGTTCACCTACAAAAATACTGTCAATACAGTGAATCCCATACAACACTTTGAGATACCTGATGTGACAGGTGCTATATTAAACGCAAAGACTAACTCGCATAATTAGGAGGACCGCTGCCACCCAGTGGCTATCTAGTGTTAATGTATAATGTGAACCTTGTTTTTCACTTGTATTTGAATAGTAACTTAAGCAAATACAAATATGGTACAGTATTTCAAAGTGCTTTACAAAATATAACTTTTTGGAAATAAAATGAATGTTATCTAGGCAAACACAGCAGATACTCATGTATCAGGAATGTCGGTACTATCATGAGAGGCACTTCATCTGAAATCCGGGAGTATAAAGAGATAAAGCAGTGTGCATTTGTGATTCATACGCTTGCTCCACACCAGGATTTGGAACTCAAAATAATAATAATAATAATAATCGTTGCATTTGTTATAGCGCTTTACACGTCTTCTAAATATCTCAAAGTGCTTCACAGAATATACTGTAAAGTGAATTGACTGTATATTTGTGGGTGAAATTTGGCAGCTAAATGTGCACAGCAGTGTCCCACAAACAGTTTGTGGATTGAAAAATCTCCCCCCTCTCCCTCTCTACTGCCCTAGAGTAGCCTGAGCTCCTACCCCTTTAGCCCTCCCTAACTGACCTACCCACCCTTCTTGCTATCTTTTCTCCACAAATCCCTCCATCGTCGACTCCCTTGTTACCCCTCATCTCCCGAACCATCACTTCCTCCCTTAAATCCCCCTGGTACACCAGCCATCTCCAAATCCTCAAAGTGAGAGCTGCTGAACCAAATCCAAACTAACAATCCATCCAAGTCCTCCTACTTCTCCAAGTTAATCTTGGAGGCCAAGGTTAACCCCAAGCTCCTCTTCGCCACCACAAACCGTATCGTCCATCCACTCTCTCATGCCTCACCCATTCTATCCAACTGCAAGGAGATGCTGGACTTCGTTAAATCTAAAATTGAGGGGATCTCAATTCACTGGACCCATCCCTACTCTCCAGCTACTGCCCCATCTCCAACCTTACATTCCTCTCTAAGACCCTGGAACAAGTCATTGCTTCCCAGCTTTGCTCCTCTCTCTCTCACCATTCCCTATTCAAACTCCTACAATCTGGTTTCCATGCTGCACATAACATGGAGACAGCCCTGGTCAAAGTCTCTTACAAAATTTGAAACATCTGTGATCAGGGATCTATCTGCCTCCTTGTCCTCTCTGCTGCCTTCGACACTGTTGTCATCCTTCAACATTCTCCTACACCACCTCTCCTACCAGCTCAATCTTCACAGACCTGCCCTCACCTGATTCGACTCCTACCTTTCTCAGTCTCCACTTTTTCACCACCAATAGCTTCTCCTCCAGCCCCCACACTGTTACCTGTGGCATCCCCCCCAGGGCTCTGTCCGTGGTCCCCTACTATTTAATATCTACATGCTCCCCCTTGGCGACATCATCCGCAGACATAGGGTCAACTTCCATATGTATGCGGATGACACCCAACTCCACCATTCTACCTCTGCCCTCGACTCCAGGACAACTGCTGTCCTGACAGACATCATCCTGGATGAGAGCTAAATTTGTACAGTTGAATGTCGACAAGATCGAGGCCCTCCTGATTGGCTTGCACCAGCGCCTTCACACATCAGGCACTGTCAGCATCAACCTCCATGGTTGCATGCTCAACCTCACCAAGCTAGTCAGGAACCTAGGTATCTTATTCAATCCTCAACTCTTCTTCCTCCCCCACATCCAAGCCATGACCCGCACTGCCTTCCCTTACCTCCGCAATATTGCCTGACTCCGCCAATACCTCATCCCTCAGGCTGCTGAAACTCTCATTCATGCCTTCATCAAATCCAGGCTTGACTATGTTAATGCCCTGCTTGTCGGTCTTCCCAATTCCTCTCTCCATAGGCTGCAGATAATCCAGAACTCTGCAGCCCATGTCCTCTACCGCTCCAAGCTTCGTGACCCCATCTCGCCCGACACCATTGGCTCCCCAACACTCACAGGATTCAATTCAAGATCCAAGTCCTCACATTCAAAGCCCTCGCCCTACCCTACTCTGCGACCTCCTAATCCCCTAACAACCTGCCCGCCCCTTCCACTCAGCAGGCTCCAGCCCGATTCACCCTGCACTAGTGGCAGGAAAGCCTTCTGCCCCCAACCTCTGGAACTCCATCCCACAGTCCCTCCACCTCGCCCCCTCCCTAGCCTCCTTCAAGTCCAGCCTCAAGATCCTCCTCTTCGACGGTCCCATCAGTCACCCCAAATCCCCCTTTTCCTCCACCCTCCCCATCCCCAGCTTGGTCTGAAACATTGACGTTTCAATGGGACGTCCTCCTGACTTGAAAGGTGCTATACAAGTGTAATTGTGTTGTTGTTGGTGTTGATACCCTGGGCATACTTGATGTGTAGGAATTAAGAGATCCCAATGAACGTCAGTCTCCTATATCTATATGGAATGCTGCAGTTTACAGGAAAAAGTACTTTTTTCTACCAAATTCAGTCCCATTTCCAGAATATAAAATACTGTGTGATGATAGCATCTAGGGTATCAGTAACATTCAGAAAAATGTATCCCCTGACCCAAGTCCCCCATCCCAAAATGTCCTTGCTTCTCCTCCACCAACACTACGCCCACTCACATCTTTCCCCTATCTACTCACCTTTTGTAGCTCAGTGGTTAGAGCACTAGCCTTGCAAGCAAGAGATCAGAATTCAATTCCCAGCAGGGCAAAACCTTGGGCAAGTTTCCTTACCCCACATGCTTGATAATAATTCCTCAAGAAAAAACCCAATAATAATTTGGTCACTCAATCCACGACTGTTTGAGGGCTGTGTGCAATTGACTGCTATGTTTCACCCACAAATACTGTCAATTCACTTTACAATATATTCTGTGAAGCGCTTTGAGATGTCTATACGAAGTGACACCATCCACTTCAAAATTTTCCTGTGGTCACTTCCTCTTGCTCCCTGGCTTGGTGTGAAGCTCTACCATTTGTTAAATAGTCTTGACTCTACCCCATGTGAAGGGAGCTACATGAATGCAAGTTGTTATAGTTAGAGGCAGGGATTCTTCTAACTCGGCTCCCGTTAACACTGCCAGTCAAAGCCCTATCAAGGTGGATAGTCCCAGAAGAAAAAAAACAAGGAAGGTTTGCTCGTCTTTTCAATGGCAAGTTATGCAGTTTTAAAATGGTTAATTCTTGCAGTTTGAAGTTCCTTTTCTTTGGGTCTTGCCAGCCTGCATTAGATGTTGAACACTCTCTGGAATTAAGTAAGCCACATCCCTCCATCCAGAGTGCACATTTCATTCAATATTTGGGAATTTCCACAAAGTAGCTAGAATTCGATTTGGTCTGGACTTAATCATGAGTTTCTACATGTCAATCATTTGGTTGAAAGAAATAGTCCCAGGCTCACTCTAATCGGCAACTCTTTTCCTATTGTAAGACCACTCAAGCTAATCAGAGAAGTGATCATCATAATGGATAGCGATTGTGACCTAAAACAAATGGTCTAGATGGATTCACAATTTTTATTCCAATGTAACTGCCATGTTATACCAATGATCTTTGGCTTATAGAAAGTGTCATTAATAACTGAATTACACTTAATCAGAATAAAAGTGAGATTTCCAGACTTTTATTTCTGGAATGGTGTACACCACATATCAAGGTACAACAGAAGTACAAAATAATGCTGAACAAAACCTTCAGTGTTTATATACAAATATTAAAACCAAATGCAACATTAGAGATTTCCCCATGAATATCTTCAAAAACTAAATGCTGTCTTGATTGTCACTAATTGGGCCATTTTAGTCACAGACAGTTCTATTACTAATCCAGCAACAATACAGTAAAGTGGAGCTGTAGTACTATTTTATCAGAACTGTTTTGTCAGTGGTTTATTCTTTTATGTAAAACATTTACTCTATTGATTACCAGTACCAGGTTGCTTTGAGTTTTCACATTGTACAAAACTTCCTCTTCTGTTCAGACCCTTCAACTGTTCAAACCTCTGTGGACAACTAGCCACAGTAAAGAGTGCCAACTAGCCACCATTTTGCTTTCAATAAGAGCAGTTTAAATTCACAACTACAGGCTTCAGTTAAAAATAAATATTACTAAGCTTGACAAGTGAGGTTTTTTGCAATACAGATATTTACCTTCAGCCAATAAGGAAAAATTGCACAATTTTAAATGATCTAATTGTATGCACTTTGATATTATTTAGCCATATACAACCTTCAAGTAAATGGAACATTTTATATTAGGATGCTATCATTTATGCTAATGTGCAAGCATGGTCTCATCTTGGGTATAAAGTATTGCTATATCCACTGCAGCACCAGTTACACTTCTGAATGAATTAGTATATAGAACTGACTTCTCAACATGGAAATGGAAAACAAGAGTCATCTTTGGCCAGCATTTTAAACAAAGCTAGACATTGAACAGCAAGGTATTCTAAATCCCAGTGGTTTAAATGGTAAGATTCTGGTTTAGAAAAAAAAATCAAGCATCATTTCATGACACTTTTAAAAACTGAAAAAAAACCTACTATATGCAGAAATTCTACATAATTACATTCTGTCAAATTATTGCGCTGTTTAATATGAACACAAAAAATAAGGTCATTTACAAAATCTACAATACCAGTTTCCAATCAACATTTGGTATTAGTTTTGGTTATCAGTACCATACACATTTCAATGATCTTGGTTTAGCATTTTTGCTGCTGAGCTTCAGGCTCCATATGCCAAACCCAATTCAGAAAAACAACAAATTATGTTAAGTTGATAGCAAATAACGAATACTAGAAATAACCAAAAATTCTAACATGTGGGAGACACACATTCCCCCCCACTCCCCCCAGCGTGGCTGCTTTCTCCATCTCTGTATTTTAAAATCACAGGCAAATTCATTCTATGAAAATTTTAATTAAACCCTGTAATAATAAAACTACACGTCTGTTTGCCAAGGGAACTCACAAAGTCTGAATGCATAGTTAAATTCTGTATTTGTAATGCACTAGGAATGGTTTTAAAAAATTTCTCAAAAAAGTGCAACCAATGTGAGTAATCAGTCAAGGTGGGTGAACATTACTGCAGACTAGCCTTTGCAAATCCAGTTACGCACAAATATACAAATGAAGGGATATGTAGAGCATATACATTACATTACTAGGAGCAGTTAACATCAAAAAGAAAAAAAAGAAGACAAATGCATAGATCAGCACATAAACACAGCTACAAGAAGCTAATGACTTGGGTTATAATTCCACTCAATACTGGCAAGAGCCGAGGCTACCCGTTACTTCTGTGTCATGTACCTTTATGTCCTTACTGTTTTAGAACCCATAGCTTTGCCTATCATACAAGATTCCTGTATATTAACTGAAAGACCACCATACACTATGGCTGTACAGTCATGCTCATCTATACAGAAAATCAAACCAGCTTCTCAAACCACCTTTGCTGCATTTAATTCCACTAGAGCAAAATCTGGTGTAAGATATTCTGTACAAGTCCTGTTCAGGTGATTGTGAGATGTTCTTTTCAAATACAATAAATAAATTTATAAAACAGTATACCAAAGCAGTTCATTATGTTGCTTATACCATCCTCTTCACACTTCAAGTAACTTACACAATCAGGAAATTATTCTCAAACATAATGCAGTAAAACCTTCCCAAAAGTATTTACAACAAAGGCAGCTTTCTCGATTGGTTTTGGCATTTTGTATTAGAATTTCCAGGAAGAAAATTACAGATATATTTGAAGAATTAGACCATGAAACCTAGAATACTTCTTGAACTGTAAACATGTAAAACGTAGGTATTTTTAGGATATTCAGAAGATTTCATATTCCATAAACATCAGGTAAATGAGAAATTCCTAAACGTACCTTACTAATGGATTAGCTGTTAAAAACAATTACTTGCAAATAATAATCCTTCCATTTGATATAGCACTTCTCACGTCTTCTAGACGTCTCAAAGTGCTTCACAGAATATACTGTGCTGAATTGATGGTATATTTGTGGGCGAAACGCAGCAGCCAATTGCTCACAGCAGCATCCCACAAACAATCATCAATTGAAATGACCAATTTATTGTTTTTTTTAGGATTATTAGGTGTATATAATATATATATAAAAATATATATATATATATAATATAAATATATATATATAATATATATATAAAAAATACTATTTGCTTTTCAAAAATGCTGCCTTTTAAAAAAGGGTGATAGGTATACAAGGTAAGAAAGTCAGTAATCTAAAACTCAGTATTTAATCCTAATTTTAATTATTCCAAAATCTTTAAATGCTGACATTGTGACCAATTTTAAAAAACTGGAATGCGTTAGAAAGGTGTTGAATTAAATTTTGTTTGTCAAGGTTTTACTGGATTATACTTGTTAGGATATAGACACTGCATTCAATACAAAACACGATGAACTGCTGCAAGAGGCTTGGCTAGACTGTCAAACAGAATTGTGTCTTAAGTGGCAAGTCCTAAATTGTGTCAAGACTATTTCAGCTGCCCCAGGAAATCTCATAAGATATACAATGCATTGTGTAGTTTGAGATACACTATAATACAATCTTTAAAGTCTTTTAAAAAAAAATAAACATCAATATACAATATCACAAAATTCAATATTTAATCCAATCAATAAAAGCTTGAAGAGTTTCTTTTTAAAGTACACAGAAATCTGGCAGTAGTTCCAACCCGTTCACAGATGGCAGCCATACCCAATTCTTGCTAGATATACGTGCATGCCTGCAGGCTTCTCATTTTTATTCCATCCATCGATTTTCTTCCAGAAGATGCACTCACGGCTGTGTAAACTGAAGTGCTCTGCTTTGTCAATGGATGAGAGAAGGCGTTCTTCATGCAGGTCTTCGCACTGACGTCCTCCCAAAGTGAAAGGCGTTGTATAAATGCAATTTTTTGTTGTTATTGTTGTTGAAGTGCTGCAGTTCATTTCTAAAATGCTACATTAGCCAGGGACAAGGCTAGGTACCTGTAAACATTAATATTCCTCTGTACCAACTACTGAGATAGTAGAGTTGACTTGTGGCAGCCATTTCCATTATTTCCATTGTTCCCCACTTTTGGTATCAGGTGAAATGGCTCCTTTGTCTACTGGCTACAAAGGTGATGCAAAGACTTGAGTGTTCAAGACTGCACCATGAAGGTTCAAATGAAGTCCCAAACTCTGCTGTACGAACATAATCTCTGAAATTTCTATGTTATCAGGGACTGAAAATAAATGGCTATTTAAACTCTTGAGAAATCAAGATTAGGTTCTATAAGAAAAAGACATCACTGACGTCATAGTAAAAAAATTCAAACTTCCAGTGAATGACCTAAACTCGATGGCTCCCCACCAAGTTCATTGTTACTGCATAACCACTATTTTGTGAGAAGTTTCAATGCAGGAGTCACTCTGAATGGAGAGCTGTGTGCTGATGTAGTGTGTGGGAACTAATAAAGCCATTTGCTTCACTACCAGATAAGTTGCTAAAATCCGCGACTGATACAGACATTTTGGCACTAGTGATATGATGCGTGTGGTTCTCAAAATCCACACCCAGGTTATTTACAGAAACGTCATTGATAAAAGATTCTGGAACCGAGATTCCCATTTTCAATCTCTTTGCAGGTCTTTCTGAGTCTTCATTGCACATGCTGATCTGGTTTAATTCGGAATGGTAGAATCCAGTCTCAAACAAATTTAGACAGTCTGTGTCACCATTTGTAGGCAAACCAAGTGACTCTTCTATTAAAACAGGCACGTGTGTAGTTGGTCCTTTTGTGTGCAAACTGTCCAATGGAGGAAAATTATACGAATCCAAACAGCTTACATCTGTAACGTTGCATGCTGTACCAACACTGGTCAATGCTGGAAAAGAAAAAGTATTAAGATTTCAAATTTTGAGATGTTCTATAACATTTCTAAGATTAATTTTCAAATAGGTAATTCAAAACAACTTTTCAAAATCCAGCACTACTTCATAATGCCCAAATTGTCAATTAATCAATGCAATCTGCAAATTTAACAATAATCCCTGTATTCGATATAGTGCATTGTCAAGATATCTCAAAGTACTTCAAGAATGTACCGTAAAGTGGATTGACTATATATTTGGTGGGAAAAACTAGGTAGCCGGTTATGCAAATTTAATATCAGTGATGTATATACAGTAATAAGGTAACAGTGGAAGTTTGCTGGTAATCGGATAAGTTCCAAATATTTAGAGTGTCATCTCTCATCTCATAAATACCAAGCAGTAATTACACTTCAGTGTAAATTGGTCCATGTTTATTTAGAAGCATCTTATTTGTACAATCTGTACAAGGGATCTTCTGATATTTTAAGGTGGAACAATTGCCCACGAGATTCAATAGTACTATATCCACCAGAGCACTTTGTTGATGTATTAATACAATTGGTGCTGCTTCACAGCACCAACCTGCTTAATTACATATGAGCTTGTCCTAATTATGTAATTAAATATTAGTCTCAGTTCAGTGTTCTGTTAAACATTTTGATGAATAAATTAACAGATATGGAGCAGCTTTCTGAACTTATGGAAATTTCCATTAAAATTGAGGTTGTAAGTATCTTTTTCCTAATTGTGTTATAGTTTATAAAGCTAATACAAGCTCTCCGGTTATGTTAAACACCATTTATTATAAAGATGGATCACATACAGTTGTCAGCAGCACCAATCTTAACACACATTTTGGTTTATTCACCTCAACTATGCTGACCATTAAGGTTTTATTTTTTTCACGATCGCTTTCCTCCACCTTTATAAGATTGCCTCCTCCACCACTGCATCCTCACTCAGGCCCGAGAACCTAATCCATGCAATTACCATGTCCAGGCTTGCCCATGCCACCTTTACTCCCAGCGTGAAAGGCGCTATACAACTGTAATTTTGTTGTTCGTTGTTACTCACCAGACTGTCCAGAACTCTGCAATTTGTGTCCTTTCCCACCCTACGCTCCACAAGCTTATGTCATCCAACCTCGGCCAGTTCCACTGGCTCTCAATCCCCCAGTAGATCTGATTACAAGATCCTTATCCTAACCTTTAATTCCCTCCATGGTCATGTCCCATCCCAGCTCTGTGACCACCTCAAACTGTACAAACCTGGTCGCTGACTCATGCGCCTGTACCCACTATCTGCAGTCGGACTTGCAGCACTCTCTGTAACATCCTGGAGTCCATACTTGGCCCTTCCCTCGTCTGCTTTCTATTCGACCGTGCCTTTAATTCTCCTCCCCACCACAAGCTCAGATACAAAGCCCAGACAGTCCAGCATCTTGGAAAATCATCCCGATGTGAAAGGCACTACAGATATGTCAATGCATTATTGTGGTTATTTCAACAAGTTATATATTTTTGACCTGATTGTAAGAGCTATCAATGGATATCTCTCAAAGTAACAAGTTCTTACCAGAAAACTCACTTCCAATCACAGAGCTCATAAGATTGTGTTGTTGGTCAGAAATTATTTCTGATCTGTTGGTAGGAAGATACATGGATGGAGAATTTACTACTCTATTCAACATTCCCATTTCAGCTTCATCCACTAGGCGATCCATATAATCCCTTAAAACACAAAATACCAAATCAATTCATTGTGGAACAGAATTAACAAAATGTCATTCTAGAACACCTCTTTCACATAGGTTTGATTTTTATACCAGACTCACAAGGTACTCTGAAACAAAAATAGAAATCGCTGGGTACACTCAGCACATCATGCAACATCTATGGAGAAAGGAAAAGTGAGTCAACGTTTCGGGTCCACAACTCTTTGTCAGAACTGAGGGTTGAGTTCTGACAAAGGGTTGTAGCCCCGAAAGGTTGGCTCACTTTTCCTTTCTGCCTGATCGGCTGAGTGTTCCCAGCAATCTCTGTTTTTGTTTCAGATTTCCAGCATCTGAAGGATTTTGCCTTTTTGTTTCATTAGATACTCTTCTATGGGCAAAGTGCATTTAAACAGTGCTCTAACTAAGGTAAAGGATTTTCACTTACTACATCTTTCCAATGTGTTTCAGGAAATCTACCCACGAGAGGAAATGGGAGGAACGTTCCAAATTAGTTAACAATTCTGGCCTGGCACCAGAGCAGATTGGAGTGAGGAATGGAAATATGACTGAAAGCACTCTCAGAGGCACCTTTTGAAGCATACCACGAAAGAGGGAAGAAGCAAGTTGGAGGGAAAATTGTATAGATTTCCAGAGACCAGACATTTAGTTGAAAGTCTGCCCATTGACAATGGGGCAGATGCAGCTGGGGACATGGATTGGCCTGGTGAAGGTACAGCCTTGGTTGACAAGGGTGAAGGAGGTTACGCAGGTAAGGTGGAGGAATTGAAATGTGAGAACATGGTCTTTAATTTGATCCGTTGTGAGATGGGGAGCCAGTTGAGCCAAGTAAGAATGGTGTGGGGGAGAGGGGGGTGGTGGGGGGAGTGGAAGATAGGCTCGCAAAGCCTGATACAGGAGAGGACATGGATAGTCTACAACCTGTACAGGGAAGACTTGGCGAGTCTGGCAAGCAGAGTATTGGCATAATTAAGCCTGGAAGTAATAAAGGTATAACATAGATGCAAGATGTGCAAGACCCCAGGAGAAAATAGTTCAGTTCAAAGGATTAATATTGTCACTCGTGTAATCTTACTACTTGTGTTTCAATACAAGAAAAATATTTAAATAGTTTTTTCAGTGGAACCACTTGTTGACCCATTCACTGGAAATCAAATGCTCCATCTGTTTGATATGGCTTAGATCTCCCTGGGGTGATGCAGTTTAGTTTTAAAGTCTTACAAATTTGATCAATATTTTCCCTGAAAGGAGTCAATTGTGCTCCTGGTTATCTACTTACGTAACTCCCGGATGAAGATTGTATTTCTTCTTTCCAAATCTGGTTTGTTGGGCAAAGTAGTCATATCGTTCAGATTTCTTCCACATATAATAGAAAGCTACACATTCCCCTACAGAGCGAGTTTGGACCTAGAGAAAAAAAATTAAAAGGATAAGAACAATGTATGCCTTCAGCTAGGTTTATTTTTTGAAAAAACATCTTTGATCAAATGCAAACATTTAGAAAGTCACATTCCCTTCTGTGGAAGCAGCTATTGTACACCTCCAATCCTAATCAGATCAATTTGGTGTGGGTTATGGGCTCACTTGGAGCTTAAACAAAAACTTAAAACTTGGGATGGTATTTTATGCAAGCCACATGTGAAACGGCTCTCAGTGGAAGGGAAGATGATTTCTGATACCACACTTTTCAGTATTGTGTCACAGATTTTTTTTAAATGTAAGAATGGCACTAAACACAGGTATCTTCTTTAAACATTTGTGATATCTTGGGATTTCCTCCCGATGTGAAACGCACTCTATAAATGTAATTTTGTTGTTATTGTTGTCTTCCGAGCTTCAATTGCTAGTTCTTTAGTTCACATTGTGGCCAATTTAACAATTTACCACCCATCCACCACCAACCATTTATCCGGTGATAAGTTATTAAAGAGTAATTCTGAACAATGAGAATTCAATAGGACAAAAAATTCACAGGTATATTGAATCCATTGTAGCTGTATCATTTCTGCCAAACCATAGGTTCATCGATTAGGACCTTAAGCATTCTGATCACGTTATCTACTTAATACACTTGCCATAAAACCTATAGGGTGTTTAAGCATCAAATATATTATTAGAATCAACACCAATTATCTGATAATTTGGGAAAACACTTTCAGTTTTATGAGCCACCTCTCCACCTCATTATAGCTAATAGCAATCCTGCTTATTTGCAGTAATACATCAAAAAGAAGCCAAACAAGATTTGCTGTTTGTTGTTAACTTGCTCACGATGAAGGCTTTCTAAATTACGCTGAATTTTGTTTTTGAGTCATGCAACTGATTCTATAATATAAAAGGGTTCAAATTTAAATGTTAGTTCTTTTTCAATTCAACTGCATCGCAAATCCCTGAAGTAATAAATCAATTTGATTCCTGAAATCATTTTCTTGAGCGTTTGGGAACCGAGTTTCAAAATCAAAAAACCATGTCATTAAAACCAAATATATTTTTCTGCAATTTCTGTTCATTTGAATGAAGAACAATAAGTCAACACAGGTGGTACAGCTAACAAGACAAACATAATGAACATTCTTAACAATTTAAAATATACAGAAATATCAGCAGCTAGAATTCATATCTCACCTTATTTGCTTGTATAAGGTGAAAATCTTTACCATAGAGTCGAAGGCCAAGTTCAAAATTTCTGCATTCCTCTTCTGTCCAAGCAGATTGATCGTCTGCAGATGATAGAAAATGGATTACAATATAAGATTAGAAATTGAACTGTAGTACAATACCAAAATATTTTTAGATTTAGTAAACATCTTACCCCGTGCAGCCTTCACATTTAAGTGGTAACATCTGAGTGCTTCCTTAACAATGTAGTTACATTTTACGAGTTCATATAGTGCCTGAATACAGAAAATATTTAATATCAGTACCAAATTGGCAAAATCATAATATAATCACGTGTACATTTGATGTAGTGCCTAATCATGTTCAAGATATCGCAAAGCATTCACCAAGTTATGTTTATATAGAGCCATTCAAGCTAGATCATGTCCCGGAGCATTTAACAGTGACAGAGTCTGAACCCGAGCCAAACGGAGGGGAAGGTGACTGTAAGCACAATAAAAAAAAGGCGTTTAGGTGGGATTTGAAAGTGGAGAGGGAGGGGACAAAGCAGAGGGATTGGGGAGAGTTCCAGAGCTTCAGGACGTAGTGACTGAAAACTCGCAGTCCAATGGTAGATGGATGAACAGGAAGCTAGAGTTGGTCGAGTGGAGGCAGTGGATGGTGGAGTGGGGGGTTCATCAAGTTGGAAAGGTAGGGAGGCGCGAGGGCATCAAGGGATTTGAAAGTGAGAGAGGATCTTCAAGTCGATCAGTATGGAAATTGGAAGCTAGTGCAGCCTGGCAAGGACTGATGTGATGGGGGTCCAGAGGTTTGTGTGGGTTAGTATCCGGGAAGAGAAGTTTTTAATTAATTGTAGTTTATGTATGGTGGAACTGGGGAGGCCAGCAAGGAGGGCATTTGAAACGTCTAGCTGGGAAATGACAAAGGTGTGGACGATGGTTTCGGCTGCTGTAGTTGTGAGGTATGCATGAAGACTGGCATGTGACGGAGGTGGAAAAAAGCAGTCCTAGTCAGAGAGTGGATGTGGAGGAGAGAAAAAAGTTGTGAAGCTAACGAGATGCCTAGATTTCGCATAGGTTCAGTGAGTCTGAGGATATACTGTGAAGACTGTGAGTATTTTGTGGGCAAACCAATAAACCATGAAGTGAGTAACCCATTTTTTGGGGGGAGCAATTGCAGACCAAGATAAACTCCCTTTTCTTTTTGAATAGTGCCATTGGATAGTGAAGGTCCACCAATATTGGCAGACAGGATATTGGTTAAAAATTTCATCTGAAAGACAGCTCCTCTGACAACCCAATGTATATTGAAGTATTAGCATAAACCACACAGATTCCAAGTCCTGCCACGTGGCATGATAGTTACAATTTGAATCTAGCACAGTATTGGAGTGCGCTGTCCTTTAGACGAGACGTTAAAGCTACCTCCTTTCTGTCTGTTTTCAGATTGACATTAAAGATCCCATGAAACTATTTGAAAAAGAGTTTCTCACTGTGTCCTACAATCATCGTGATTAATTCGCCATTCACTTGTGGCTTTTGGTAGCATCTTGCCAGTTCACACATTTGCTCTAGTCAGCTACAAAAACAATCACCACAATTGACAATAACTATTTCTTCACTTTTGACACATTTGAATGTGATCAACTGCTCTAAAAATACAAGTCCTTTATTTGTTATATCCCTCCAGATGACCCATAACAAAATCCTATGCACTCGATTGCTCAATGCCATTCTGTACTCACATCTCATTCTATTCTTCATTAATTACTCACCTGCTCATTATCTCTCACATGCACCCCTTCAGGTATACCACCTACACCCTTCTCATCTCCAGATTTCTCTGCTGCTTCATGCAAAAATTCTTTCACTGTACTTTCAGAAAGGAAATAAGGAGTCCAAAGTAACTGATCCTCATTTTCGTAGACTATGTAAAAACAAAACAAAAGGTTATCATAACAATAATTCTTGTATTTGATCTAGCACTTTTTCATGTCCTCGAGACTTCTCAAAGCGCGTCACAGAATATAGTGTAAAGTGAATTGACTGTACATTTGTGGACAAACACAAATGCGCACAGCAGTGTCTCACAAACAGGCGTGTGGAATAAGGGAACTTGCCCAAGGATTCGCCTTTCCGAACTCAAGTCTCTTGCTTGCGAGGCGATTGCTCTAACCACTGAGCTACAGCACTCCACAAGTTAATACTTCCTTCTTATTATTTCCTTCTTCCATTGTATTGCTTCGAAGTTTGAATGAAACATTGGAATATATGCAATACTAAATTGTTTTTGGAATAACACAGGTATTTGGCCCATTTAAAACCATAGAAATTTACAGCAAAGTGATTGGGATCTCGTTCTAAAATAATCTACAAAAAAACTGTCAATAGAGTCGGTGAAAACCTACCAATATTTAACAGAATTTTAAATCAATTAAGCACATGCCTTACCTTTTTCATTATCTTTGTATTTGCAGAGAGTGGACGGAATTTGAGCTTGATACTGAGACCCCACCATTATTTCCTAAATAAGCAAACAAACAAAAAATTCTATATTCATAATGGTCACATAGGGGACAACACAGTTGTATAAAACACAACAAAAATAATCTCAAGAGAAAAGAGCTCTCGTTGATCTTTTCATTTCTGTAGCTGATTCCAGTATCAGTGTTGTTGCTCTCCTTTGACTCGTCTCTAGGTTTTGAAAGAATCTATCATTGTGGCAAACGATCGTGTGCACAGTACTCTAAGTGACAACTGACCACAGAACAATAACTTTGTCCATTATTATTCTGAAGTCTATATCAATATCTCAGTTAGTAACTTTTATTACATTATTTTACCTGTATTCGTTACCTCTTTGTAGTTGCACACAATGGGACATTTCCCCACTACTCAGCGCTTTGGGACATCCTCCCGACGTGAAAGGTACTATATAAGTACAATTTTGTTGTTGTACTCTTTGTCCAATTTCTCATCACCTTGGTAAGCAGACAAATTAACTAGATATCTACCTCGGACTGTGATTAAGTGGCATTTTTGTCCCAATTTGATTCTACAGTGAGCGCTGAAAGACTATTCAACTCTGGGGGCTCCACACCGAACTCACCTGTCATTCACACTTGCCTTACAATATTAAAACAGCTTCCTCATTTTAGTTAAGGCACATCAATTAACATGATGTGTTCCATTAAGAATCATGGTGACGAACATCAGAACTATTTGTAAATATTTGTGATTGATTAGTTGATCACCCAAGTTATGTCAAGATAAGTGTAAAGACACTAGTGTGAAAGATTCACTACAAAGACTGAACAATTCAGCACATTTAAAAGTAGTTACATTCCATGACATTTTCGCAGCAAAAAATACCCTTTTTAAAAAAAATACAGTATTCATGTAGGTAAATTGCTACATCCAACAACTGGAGGACTACAAATCATATCCTAAATACAATAGCAGCTTGTATATCTTTCACATAGGAGAACATTCTCAAAAGTAATTTGTAAAGATGGTGTGGGAAGCTGAGCAAAGTGGAAGATGTGAGCAGGGGTTGGTTACCAAAACAACAGTCAGAGGTAGATTTGTTTAAATAAGGGTTTGAAAGCAGAGGGATTTAAGGAAAAAAAGATCCAGACAGAGAGTGGGAGCAAAATGTTAATGGTGGTCAGAGGAAAGCACAAGCCCCAGGTTAGCAGAGAAGACAGAGTGGGTGAAGAGATCATAAATGTGAGGTGGTCGGCTGCCGGAGGAGAAAGAACAAGAATCGATCTGCTGAAGAATAGAAAGCCACTGAAGACTCGAAAGATGTGGTGGGGTGACAGAGCCAAGTGTGGGAAAAGCTACAGGTTTCTGGATAATCTGGAACTGAATGATTTGCTATGAAGGCCAGTAAGGAGAACATTACATAAAAAGCAAGTTTGCAGGTAACAACGGGTGAGAATGTTGACTGCATTGGGAATGAGGTTGGCAATATTTCAAAGTTGCAGATAAGCAGACTTTGTCAGGGACTGAATGAAAGGAGTGGACAATAAATATGGAACTAGACCAGATGCCTTCATGTATCACAATAAGACAGCAGATTCCTGAAAAGGAGGTAAATGGGAACTAAGAATAGATCCCTGGGAAAAACATCAAGTGACCATGTAGTAGCAGGAAGAGAACCTGCTAGAGGAGACATGTGGTAATTATGTTGGGACAAGTAAGATTGAAACCAGTAAAAAAAAATGCAATGTTCCAGGGTGAAGCAGGCAAAATGGTATGCCCATCAGTAATCAGAGGCTGTGGAGAGGTCAGGCATTACTGACAAGCATGCCACGAGCGCTGCTCGCAAACTATGGGGATATTATTGGAGACTTTGACTGGAGCAGTCTCAGTGCTATGGATGGAAATAATATTGGAGGGAGGAGTCATACAGGAAATAGTGGAAGAGGTAGAAGTGTAAATGAGGCAACAAATTCCAGTAACTTAGAGAAGAAGGAAGCTGGAGATGGGGCAACAAGCTAGAGTTTAGAGGGGTCAGCAGTGTTTTTTTTAAGAATAGAAACAATAATGGTAGTTTCGAGGGAGGGAGTGTGCGAATCTAATAGTTAACACCTAAATTATTGCCTAACCATACAGTTAGAAGATTTTGTGTTTAATTAAATAGATGTATTAAATGGTCTAATTTGGACTGGTGATTTTGGAACATTTGATATTACAGTAGAAGCCTGTTTATCCGTGACTCGATGCACCGGCACTTCCGTATAACCAGCACACCCCAAAAAAAGTGCCCATTCAATAAACTGGAACTTATCCGGAACAATAGCAGTGGAGCATTTGTAAAAGCATAAATAATTAACATAACAACAGAATATTGTATTGGTACTTATTGTTAAAACTACTCTCTTGTGCTTTTTACCTTTGCTGGTAGATGCTGCGCTTGAAACCATGATGCTGCTGAGTCCAGTGATTCTTTTTAAAATGGAGCGGGTGAAAAAAACGGAGCGCGTATGACTTTAGAGTCATACTAGCAGCAAGACGATAACCCACATTGTCGCGCAGGTGCAGTATTTTGGTTTGCCACTAGTAGAGTCTAGGGCTTCGGCTTGCAGCTAGTAAAGTCGCGCGACTTTAAAATCACGCTGCAGTTTTTTTCACCCGCTTGGCTCTATTTAAAAAAGAATCGCTGGACTGTAAACCTCAATCAGTAAAGGTGAGAGGTGCAAGAGAGAAGTTTTAACAATAAGTACCAATATAATAGTCTGTTATTACTTAGTCTGGTATGTATGGTGTGTGTTAAAAGAACTTTAATTTTTTTGTAGTGGGTTTTCGGCAGCGGGCCGCCCAAATATCCGGCAGGCACTTTAACCGGCATTGGCCAGGTCCCACGGGTGCTGGATAAACGGGCTTCTCCTATATATTGCACAAGACAAATATCATACCTTTTTCAAGTCTTCAGGTGGAGCACAATCTTCTTCATCCTCAGATTCTTTATCACCATCAAAGGTAGTACTTGCTAGATGCAAAAAAACAACAGGCATGAAAGTTATTTACTTAAACTGTATTTTCATTATGTTTATCTTGAGGGAGATTTTATACTTGACTAACAGTATCAGCACATAATAATTGCTGATTAAATTTAGAATTTGCACTGTGTATTATTTAACACATCACACTGAGCCCTCTCCCCCACTTGTTTGGGTCCCCGATGTAAACTATGCACTCCTAAAGTATATAGATTTGATCGATCAGTTCTCACTCTCCTCTATATTAGTTGAACAAATGTACGAGCATGATAGGATTAAGTTATTCTCAAAATATTAAGTATCACCTACCTCCATCAAGCAGGTTTTGGGGTTCAAATAAAGGGTGTTTTAAATTTTTTTTAAATCACCCACCTTTGAACTGCTCACAACACACTTGTGCACGCCACATACCAGAGAACAAATAAATATATAAAAACTTCTGACAAGCCACTGTGGAAGCACCTGAAAAGAGTCAAGGGGCACTCTTGTTGAATCATGCCATTTGTGAATTTTGAGGAGCTTGAATCTGTCCCCTACTACTCTGTGGTAAAATAGTACTGCTCATCATGCAGCTAAATTGTTTGCGTTTTAATATTTTTTCAAAAATATTAGAGACATAAGTCAGGAAAATAGCAGGACCAGTTTAGTTGTTTTGCTCATAAAATGTAATGTCAATTACAATTAAATGTCAATCCCTTTTACAATATATCATGTGAAGCGGTTTGAGGCGCTATATTAAATCCAAGTATTACTATTTTGCTTTAATCAGAAAATTCATTTGTCTGAGTTTTACATCGCTATATCATGGCAGCTAAAATGAAGAACTGGATAATACAGATAACATCAAAATGACTCCCTCTTGCAATTTTATACTTAAAAAAAATTATAAATAAAAAATACTTCACTGATTGGCAATGAGGCAAATTAATCTTATTTTAAAAGTTTTTTTCAGAGATACAATGAAAATAAATAGTAGATTTGATTATTTCCTAAAGAAAGAAGCCAAAACTTAAATGCAGCAATGGTTAACTTAAGTATCCATTTCAATCAATCAAAACTTACATTTATATAGCGCCTTTCACATCATGAGGATGTCCCACATTTATAGGTAAGAAGCTCTTACCAACACTTTCATTATTTGCAAAAAGTATTGGAACTCTGGATAACAGATTTTACCCATAAATTGAAATGATAGCCTGTTTTGTGAAGAAGCAATACCTGTTATTAACTATTGTTGAATGACAATATAAAGGTGAGAGGTTCAAGGCCAGTTAGAGCTAAAGATTAGCACTGCATGCTCCATCTTCAGGATCACAACATACTGTTGCACATACAGTTATTCTGTAATTGTTCCTGGTACAGACTCTGGGAGGGCTTTTTGCTCAAGCGTGCAAACTGTACAGAATGTAGACAAGTTTTTAAAAAAATTAGTACTTTCCTTTGATATACAGCCAAATGCTGGGGGTTACATTCCTGGAACAACAGTGCACTCGGTAAAATCGAGTTTGGTAAGCTTAGTAAGTAATGGGAAAAAAGGGTATGGGGAATCCATCCACAGGCTATCCAATCTCAAGCCTCCAGGCACATCCACACCTAACCAACGCAAGGTACGTACTGAGGTAGGCTACAGCTGGCTGGCCCACTCTCCCTGCTCGTCACTCTCCCCCTCTCACTGACTCACTGGAGACAATAAAACAGCACCTTGTACTACCACATCTTGGCTAAATTATTTTATCTTTGGTTCTGGAAGTGTTAGGAGACTCTCGCTCTCTTGTTTACCATGCAATGCCATCAGCTTGCTTCGAGGCTGAGGCATCGTTGGACTTAGGCAGGAGCTAGCAGCATCTTCCCAAGTGTGCATTGCACGTGGGGCCGGCGTCCTGGGATACTCGCGATATGCAAAAAAGTGCCGCATTTATTTCTTCACGTATAGGCAAATCCATACTCAAGAAAGTTGCGTTCGGCAAGGGTTGACTGTAGTACATTTCCCACCAGGAGGATATCTCAAAATTGCTCCACTGGATTTACTGGTAAGTGTAGTGACCAGAATTTGTAAAAAAAAACATATGGCAGGCAATTAACACCCAGAAATGTTCCATAAAAGCTATGAAGTGAATGATTAATTTTACATAGAGGATTGTTAACACCAGGAGACGCTTGTGATCTTAAAGTCCAACTGGACAGACCTCAGTTTAATATCTTATCTGAAGGTTGATGGTTCAAAGTTGTTTTGCTCAATGGTGCAAAATAGTACCAATCCTTGTCAATCCCAAAGTTTTAAGAAAAACTGAAACAATGTCTTTATCAACAGCAATTTACTTGGCCATGAGGATGACCAACTGTTTGACACCAGTAGCAGAAGTAAAGATCAAGAAAACATGATTGTTTTCCTCTCTTTATGTTTATATATATTGTATAACATTAACTGTTTATAGGTAGACAGAGTGTGGACCAGGGCAGACGTTTATGTCTAATTTGAGGCAATAGTAATCCAGTAAATGCATCCTATATGAGGTTGTCATTAAACTTGTCCCCATGATGGACATTATAATGGAGTCACTGGCAGAACAATGTTTGACTCTGTGCCCGAAGCCAAAGCAAAGATTGATGGTCTTTGCTATCCTTACACACGGCAATGAAAATATGGCCCCACCATGAGATGTAGAAAAATGTTCCACCTACCTTTATCCTTCCTGAAAGAGCACACCAACCAAATAGATGGATGGTTGCAGGATATCAGAAAATTCACATTGTAACTCAAGGCATCTCTGTTCTGCACCTGGCTGCAAATGCAAGTCTGGAAATGCATAATGGCAACACTGAATCCACATCAAAGGGAAAGGCAGACTCCATTCCCCAGTATGGATATATTTGATGAATGTAAAATTCACTTCCACACAATCTTCCAGAAACTTCCAAGAGCCATTATGCATGTCTAGGCCCTAAGGATGCTCCAACTGGTTGTCTACATTGTTCAAACTGAAACACCTTCGAGTTGATGAGAAAGCCTAATACAGTACTCTTGAAAAATTCAAGAGTTGCAATTGCTTCTTTCCTTAGTCTCAAGAGGAAGTTCCAATGAGACAATGAAAATAGATGTTCAAATTCTCTAGCCACCTAAAGGCATTTGAAAATATTCTCGGGTCAGAGGTGAGGCTGAAAGTTTCTCTGCTGAATTAAAACCCCTCACTAATTACTTGCGGTAGAATTCCCATATACTGTACAAGCAAATATCTCCGAAGCCAATTATAGTTAGCCAATCCTTTAGGCAATCTTCAAAGAACTAGTCCAACACGTCCAGGCAGTAAACTGGGTTCTCCACAGAATCCCAACTTGACTTTCTCTCCAGATAATGAGACAGTCCTTATTACTCAACCAAAGAAGTAGAGGGAAATTGTCTTTCTTGTCCCCAACACTTTACATAGAACGATTTAGCACGGAAGCAGGCAATTCAGTCCAATAAGATCACAAGACTCCACCACTCCTATTCCCCTCCATTTCCTTCTCCCTAATGTGTGCATCAAGTTTTCTCTTATTTGTTGATGCACGTCGTGGTTGTGGCGTCCCCCTGCGCTCTGTACTTGGTCCCACCCGCCCCCTTGACATCATCATCTGCAGACATGGGGTCAACTTCCATACGTATGTGGATGACACCCAACTCTATTTTTCTGCCTCTACCCTCGACTCCATTGGCTCCCCATCATCCAGAGGATCCAATTCAAGATCCTGGTTCTCACATTTAAAGCCCTCCATGGCCTCACCCCACCCTACATCCATGACCTTCTAACCCCCTACCAACTTTCCCGCCCCACCACCCCTCAGCAGGCCTCTAGCCTGCTCCATGTCCCTGACCCACCTGCCTCACAATTGGCGGGTGGGTCGGGGACAGCGCATTTAGCAACTCTGCCCCCAACCTTTGGAACTCCATAATAAAAAAAATCCTTGCATTTGATATAGCGCTTTCCACATCTTATCAACGTCCCAAAGCGCTTCACAGAATATACTGTAAAGTGAATTGACTGTATATTTGTGGGCGAATTGCAGCAGCCAATTGCGCTCAGCAGTGTCCCACAAACAGCCGTGGATTGAAATGACCAATTTTATTATTGTGTTTTTTTTGGAGGGATTATTATTAGGCGTCTTATTAGGCCGCAGTCCCTCCCTAGCTTCCTTCAAGTCCTGCCTCAAGACCCTCCTCTTTAATGGTCCCATCGGCTACTCCAAATCCCCCCCTTCGCTCTGCCCCGTTCCCAGCTCTTCTGAAACAATGACTGTCCAGTGCCTTGGGACATCCTTCTGACGTGAAAGGCGCTATACAAATGTAATTTTGTTGTTGTTTGATTCAACCATACCTTCCAGCACTTCCAAGTGTTCCCTGATTTGCCATATAAAAATGATGCTTGGATAGGATTAAACTCCTTGAACCTACTTTAGCACGAGAGAACTTGGTACCAGGTGATAGGAGCATTCTTTTCTATAGTGGTATTAACGTCTCACACCGAGGGTGAGTCAGTTTATCAAGGAACGTTATCTCACACCACCAGAGCATTTACTTACCTCCCTAAAATATTTAAAAAACAATTCAATTGATTTTGCCAGTGATACTGCAAGAATTGAGACCTGACAAAGTGCTGTATAATCAATCCAATGAACAAACTTGGATGATCCTGCACTGTAATGACTCCTCAAATGGGCCAAAGGAAGTTGAACCAGTGCAGGAGTGTTGAAAAGAGGAGGAACCATGCTTTACCACCAGTGCCCAGTTTTGCAATGGTTGGTCAGTGCTTACACCCCCAACTTACCTGGTTCCAAACCTCACTCCTGCAATGGATGCTTCTTGAAGGATTGTTGTCGGCAGCCCCACTTGGCATGGGAGTGGTCCAAGTGTATGATACACAACGTCAGATTGTGTTTCAAACACAAATGCAAGAACCTGAAGTGACATCAGCCCTGTTAGATTTGTACAATGATTAAAATCAGAAGACATCTAAGATTAATAATAATAATCATCTTTCTCAAGATTAATGATCTTTCAAAGATGGAAAACAAGAATACGAAGACCTAAAAACCACATGATACAATAGTGAAGAGTGACCATATTGGTGCAATGAGATAAGCAACAACATGTCAGTCTGAGAAGTGCTTTCAAATGAATGGGGAGGATGGAAGAAGAAACGATGGATGCTACTACAATAACCAGAACGATATTAGAGGGACCAAATAAATTCAGAACTATGTACTGGAATCAAACTTGTCCTAACCAATAATAATAATAGCAATCAGGGACAGACATTTTGAACCATTTCACTTCCTCAGCCTGAATCATTTGAGACAAATTGTAAACTCTACTGTTGTCCCAGCAGAGATCAGCCAACTCAGTAGGCTGCATTAAAAACTGAGACCTTGTATAGCTCATTACACAATACCCAGTGGCTTTGCCAACTCAATCTCGACAGACAGCAGTTTACACAGGTACATTATTAATACAAACGTAATTATACATAATTAATGGTATATATACTGGGTATATTTTCACAAGAGGTGCCAAGCAGAATATATAAATAAGTGAGCTTATCCCCTGCTTTATTTTGAACAAAATTACAAAAAATAAACATCTCTGGGGTTTAAAAAATATACATGCTTAATATTTAAGCATTCTATGGTAGATATTGAGATTTCTATGGTTTGCTTGTCTACAACTGGTGGGATGAACAGTAACAATACTGGAGAATTTAATTGGCATTAATTACCTGATACTGAGAAATACCTGATTTGAATAGATTTTACCAATCTTAAGTACCTAATTTCAGTGTTTAGAAGAGGCAACCTACATATTTTTGGATTTAGCATGTGATGTCAAGGATCAGATAGACTATTCTTGGTTTATCTTCAAAGTGAAAAATAAAAATATCCCATATTCCACATGTACCTTTTCATGTTAAAAATTAAGCACGATTAACAGGAGAGTAAAATGACTGCTTGTTTGGATAGTCTTTACCTCTAATACCCCAGTTTCAATCTATCCAAACTGCCTCTCTTCTATACCTGCAAAAGTTCTATTTCAAATTAGTTTCTGGTGTCTTAATACAATCATTAGGGGAACAATTGTACAGGACAAAAATGCCTCATAAATTCATCACCAATTGCCACTAGTACCTTATTTCTGTTGAGGGATCAGCTAAAATGTTAACTTATCTTTCTCTTTCAGCTGTTGTTCAAACTTCTGTGTCCTGAGTGTTCAATAAAACTGCGACAAAGAGCACAAAACCACTCCCAAAAGCATCTTCTCATGTAGATGAACATAAAAGTTAAACACAAAGCAAGAAATACCTAGCAGGTAAATTCATTGGTACAACTATTTACAAGATTATTAGACATGCAAATTTTGAGCATAATTCACAATATTAGCTTTATCCTATCTGAGGCAAAACAGTGTTACAAATCAGAGCACTTCTCTCAGTATCAAAAAAATAACTGCTAGGGCTGGGGTGGAAGGAAGACATGGCAAATAATTCACTTGGCAATTATAAAAAATATATCCACCTATTACATATTTAGACATCTGAAACATCCAGTTGCTCGCTCGCCATTCATAAGAAAATCTGCTTTATTGTTTACCAGGAATTTTGTTTGTACTCAAGGAGAACCAATAGCAAGTTTACCAATTTGCACATTTTTTTAAAATTAGAAAATAAACAAATTTGCATGCTAATTTTGATAGAAAAAAAGATTAGCTTCCTACACAAGTTCAATGCAAAGTAATTCCTTGTTTTTCTTTTTTCCCTCGGCACTCCCGCCATCCCCACAAACCAAATAATTTTGGGGGTAAAATACAGCAGTAATTTAGCTAAACCTGAAAAATTCCATACTTATCCCAATATTTTCCATCATTATTTAAAAGTGAAGAAATGCAAGGATAGGAAAAGAGAAAGTTATTTCTGTTCAAAACACACTAGCAACTTGAAGCAATATTCTATTTGTTTTGCACAAGATCAGATTATGTTTCCATGTTAAGACTTTTTCAATTCTTGGTCACTCCAGTGATGTCATTGATGGCAAAAATTCACACGTCATGGCTAGATGCATTAATTTCAATAGATCAGATATTAATAGGAAACCCTTCTGAAATACCTTGACTTTGGGAAAAATAAGAATGACCCAGTTGTAACAGTAGCAGGTGTCAACCTCGCTCAGATGATAGCATTTTCTTTCTCCTTGTGAGGCAGAATATGAAAGTCCAAACCCCATGTTGGGACTCTGAAAGTCCAAACCCCATGTTGGGACTCTGAGCTCATTGTCTTGGCTCCAAAGCAGAGCTGGAGGTATGCTGAATTTGAATGAGACATTCGGCTGAGTTCCCATTTGCCTTTTTACATAGACAACAAAGATCACATGGCACTATTTGAAAAGAGAAAGGAGCTTCTGCCGGGCTGAACAATTACATTTTTTTCCTCAAGTATATCAATCACCACTGAAAAATGGAAATTGCATTCACTCTTAGATTTGCGTTTTTAGGTGGACAACAAAGATCACATACTACTATTTAAAAACAGATGGGAGCTTCTCCCAGTGATTCTCCCTATAATCCCAAAATAATATTGACCATTCACTTCATGGCTGCTAATGGAACATTGCTGGGCACCAAACAGTTTCTATACTTACAGTAAATCCTGTGAATCACTCCGAGATGTGAAGAAGCTATACCAAATGCAAAGATCATTACTTATTATACTACTATAATAATTAGTGACCCACCCTATCAACCTGTCCACTCCCTCCGTTCAGCAGGCTCCAGCACGCTCCATGTCTTCCGCCGACATGCCGCCCCATCAGCAGCCAGGCTTTCAGCCTTACTCCCTTGCTGCCTTCAATGTCTGACTCAAGACCTTCCTTTCGATCGTGCCTTCAGCCGCCCTCCAACCTCTCTGCCCTCCCTCATCCCAACCATGACCCCCCAACAACTCCATAATTAGGCCCGCCGACTGTTCAGTGCCTTGGGACATCCTCCCGATGAGGAAGGGACTCTACAAATGTAATTTTATTGTAGTTTTCTAAGACTACTGGGGATCTTCCTAAAATGTCACCCCCTCAACTGAAAGAGTATAGAAGCATATACAGCACAGGAGGACATTCAGCCCAAAGAGCTGTTCAAATCAATCCCATTCCCCCACACTCTCCCCATAGCACTGCAAACCTGTCCTCCACAAAATTCTCTTAAAAGTTTTTAATTGAATGGGCTTCCAGCATCCTTTCAGACAATGCATTCCAGTTCCGAACAACTCACTGTGTGAAAAAATGTCTCCTCATCTCCTTCATTTCTTTCAACAACTATTTTAAATTGGTGACCTCAGGTTGGATATAGTTTCACCTTGTTCACCCTATCAAATTCCCTCATAATTTTGAAAGCTGCTCCAAGGAGAATAATCCTTGCTTCTGTAGCTTCTCTTGATAGCTGAAGCGTTGCATCCTCTCTTGACACCTTTCCTAAAGTATGGTGCCCAGAACTGAACACAGTACTCCAGCTGAGGGCTAACCAAGAACAACAACAACAAAATTACACTTGTATAGTGCCTTGCATGTCGGGAGGACGTTCCAAGGTGTTGGACAGTCATTGTTTCAGACCCGAGCTGGAGTCGGCGACAGAGTGGGTGGAGGGAAAGCGGGGGATTTGGGCTGGCCGATGGACCATCGAAGAAGAGGGTCTTGAGGTGGAACCAAGGAGTCAAGGGAGAGGCGAACGGACTGTGGGATGGAGTTCTACAGGTATGGGGCTGAGAGGCTGAAGGCTCGCCCACCAATGATGGGCAGGTGGGTCGGGGGACACGGTGCCTGCCCTGCAATCTCCCAACCACCTACCAACTTGCCCGCCCCATCAACTCAGCAGGTTGGTAGAGGGATTGAGAGCACAGGGCAAGGCTGCAGCAAGGCCATGAAGGGCGTTGAATGTGAGGACCAGGATCTTAAATTGAATCCTGTGTGTGTTGGGGAGCCAATGGAGTCAGGCGACGATGGGGGAGATGGGGTCACAAAGCTTGGAGCAGTAGAGGACACGGGCCGTTCTGGATTACCTGCAGCCTATGGAGGGTGGAATTGGGAAGGTCAACAAACATTGGCATAGTCAAGCCTGGATGTGATGAAGGTATGAATGAGGGTTTCAGCAGCATGAGGGGTGAGGCAGTGGTGGAGTCGGACAATATTTCAGAGGTGAGGGAAGGCAGAGAGCGTCATGGCTTGGATGTGGGGGAGGAAAGACTGTTGAGGATCGGAAGACACCTAGGTTCTTGACTGGCTTGGTGAGGTTGAGCATGGAACCATGGAGGTCGATGCTGCCAGTGCCTGATGTGTGAAGGCGCTGGCGCAAGCCAATCAGGAAGGCCTCAGTCTTGTTGATCAACTGTAGAAAGTTAGCTCTCATCCAGAACTTGATGTCTGACAGGCAGTCTGTCCAGGCAGCAGTAGTGCTGGAGTCCAGGCTAGAGGTAGAATGAGTTGGGTGTCATTTACATACATATGGAAGTTGACTCCAAATCTGCGGATGATGTCGCCAAGTGGGGCCAAGGACAGAGCCCTGGGAGATGCCACAGGTGACACTACAGGGATTGGAAGACAAGCCATTGGTGGCGACAAAGTGGAGACTGTGAAAAAGGTAGAAGTCGAACCAGGAGTGGAAGATCCGTGAAGTTTGAGCTGGGAGGAGAGGTGGTGTAGGAGGATGAGAGTAGTCAGCAGTGTCGAAGGCAGCAGACTTCAAAGAGTACAAGGAGGCAGAGAGAGCCCTGATCACAGATGTTTAAATGTCACTAAGAGACTTTGACCAGGGCTCTCTGTACTATGGGTAGCATGGAAGCCATATTGTAGGGGTTCGAAGTGGGAGTGGCAAGAGAGAAAGGTGTGAAGCTGGGAAGCAACAACTCATTCTAGGACCTTGGAGAGGAATGGGAGGTTGGAGATGGGATGGTAGCTGGAAGGTAGGGATAGATTCAGTGAAGGTTTTTCCAGGATGGGGTGCTGAAAGCTGTTTTTAGAGGGATGGGTACAGTGCCAGTGGATAGGCAGAGGTGGATGATGTTAGTTCGGAGGGGGGCTAGGAGATGGAGCTGGGAGATGATGAGAGAGGTGGGGATGGGATCAAGGGAGCAGGTGGTGGGTTTCGTTTTTCAGATGAGAGCAGAGAGGGCGGAGGGAGAGATAGGGTCAAAGGTATGCAATGGGGGTGGGAGAGTGGTATATTCTAAGGAAGAGGTAATGGAAGGGCTAGAGGTGGCTGAACAGATCCCCATAATTTTAATTTTGAGAGGGTCCAGCATCTCCTCGTAGTTGGGAGGATAGGATAGGTGAGGCATGGATGGTTGGAAGGAGGAAACGGTTTGTGATGAAGAGGAGCTTGGGGTTTATATAACCAGTGTTTTATAAAGGTTTATCATAACTTCCTGATTATTGTATTCTATGCCCCCTGTATATAAAGCTAGTGTCTCAAATGCCTTTTTAACAGCTTTATCTATCTATTACTGCCACATTCAAATATTTACTTATATGAAACTCCAGATCTCTCTGTTCCTTCACCCCCTTTTAAGATTCTACCATCTAGTATACATAAAACAACAAATTACATTTATATAGCGTCAAGTAGACCTACTCTAACAGATTCACGTGTCCCCCCTTCAATGATGTTACTTGAACAGCCTAGGAGTATCAAAGGCCCAAAATTGTAGTCACTGCAATTTGACAATTCAAAATATTCAACTGGTCAAAAATGTATAATATTAGTAAAAAAAAATTCAAGCAGAACTGCAGGGAGATGCATTCCTCTGGACTTTTGTTTCAGGTTCATAAACTTACATCTTAAGTGGCGTGGAAACAAATCTGTTGTTTCATGAGAAGTGACGGATGGTGTCAGGTCATCAGCAGAAGACTGTGTTTCTTCATCATCACCGGATAGTAGATCTTTTGCTATTTCCTCCTGTTAACACCAGACAAAAAATATTTGTTACTCCCTAGGTTTCTTAGATGCAAACAATTAATTCACTTTTAGTTAAATACATTATAAAATCTCATTTGTGGGTATTACTGTAAAAAGTTTCACAACTTGCCTTATCAAGGGTCATATCAGGTAGATCATCAGCGAGCTCACTTGGTGAACTTCCTGGGTTCTCATTTTCAATCGCAGGAACAGAGGGTTCATACCCATAAAGTGCCAGCAAATCATCCAACGGCATGTTGCTCTCCTGTTAAGCACAAACGGCTGTAAGTTTTGTATACAATTATGTTTATTAGCTAAGATGACTTTTACATAGCTGTCAATCTATTTGAGATCTACTAAAATATCTGTAGTGTTCAATAACAATCTGCTATTTAAAAGCTTCAGCCTACTTAATAGGTAAGCCAAATCAGACAAATGTAAGATATGAGTTTTGAAACAATCTTAAAATGGTTTAAAAATGGATTGTCCACAGAATGTAATGTGTTATTGTTATATGATTTTTCTTTCTCTTTCGCCATGCCCTCATTTTTACCACTAACTTACAATGCTGCTTGATGTGTAAGACCCAAGGTGACTGACGTTAATTTTTTCCTCTTGTATTTTGCAATTATTAATATGGTTTAATTAGGCTTAAGTAAGGAATGCACAAAACGGGGAATGCAATGCAACCATTATATTCTCCACTAACAACTATTTCACTTGCAGTATTTTTTTTTAAGTAAAGATGGACTTTTTATGGAGCCCAAATCAATTACATTTTCCCAATGGAAGAAAAAGTAACTTCAAAAGGATTTTTCAATGAGGGATGGTTTGTAACTTAATAATAACCCTTGCATTTAATATAGCGCCTTATCACATCTTCGAGCCGTCTCAAAGCGTTTCACAGAATATACTGTAAAGTGAATTGACTATATTTTGTGGGCGAAATGTAGCAACCAATTACGCACAGAAGTCTCACAAAAAATTGTGGAATGACTGACTAAATTTTTTTTCTTTTTGAAGGGATTATTATCCCCAGAAAAGCGATCTAACAACTGGATTCCTACTTAATTGTGGATCTGTGGAGCAAGTAAACTTGCCCAACGTTTCACCCTGTCCAGAAATCAAACCTAAGTCCTCTTTCTTGCGAGGCGAGTGCTCTAAACACTAAGCTACAGGACTCCACTTGTTTGTTTTAATTTTCTAAGTGCAACAAAAAACCCAAGATTGAGGAGAGTAAGTTCTGGAATCTTATGAAGTTAGCAGCTAATAACCCTATATTATTTGGAAAAATAGATATGAATATAAATGAGGCAATTAACTTTCTCCTTCTTTTGTTCAGATGATTGGGGAGGGACAGAAACATACACTATTTTTCGATAACTTCCTAAATTTCCAAACACCCTTAAACATTTTTAAAAATGTAATTAACACATTTTACAATACCAAACAACACTAAACTTCAATTTGAACTGCTGATGTTGAGCATTTCTACAAAAAAATCTTGACATACCCTTTCCAAATCTTCAATTTCAGAAGTGAAATTCTTCCCTCCCTCTAACATCTCTTCTTCTTCAAGGGTTCGCTCATCATCGTAATCATGTACTAGCATTTCTACTGTAGGGTTAAAATCATGATCCTCAGAAGACAACGAGCCAACTACGAAGAGAAAAAAAGAATTGCAAGTTGAACATGGGCTGAACAATTACATTTTTTACTCACGTATATTAATCACCACTGAAAAATGGAAATTGCTTTCACTTAAGATTGGCAAAGGATCTAGAGAAACATATTTAACCAGTTTTAGATGATTTCATCGATTAACTTTGAATCTTAATGTTAAAGCTTCTACAATATCAAGAGTAGCTTTATTACTGAAGATATGTACAAGAGTAAAATATTCTTTTAGATCAATATTATAATTCTACAATTTGACTCTACTATTCACCATCTATTCTTTGTCCTGTTTAAACAATTTGTTTTCTATTAATTTTCTATCTTTCTACTTTCCAAAAAGGTTTAATATCATGTCCTTTTTTTCCTCGCAGCTTCCACGCTCATATCATTTTGGTGGAACCAAAAATTTTAAAAAACATAGCATTTCAGTACTGTTTTTTCAGTGGTATTACTCATCCACAGCACCAATATCATTCAACTACACAAAACTATAGAATTTGAACACCTACTTTTTAATCTACATTTTAAATGCATATATGTACATAACTTTTGTTTCTAAATGCTTCAAATGGGCCTTAACTAGTTTAAAATCAACAAATCAAAAGATGGGGTTAGAGAAAAATAAAACTCAAACCCCTATGGTACATTACCAAATGATGTACCCTAATAAGTCAGTTACTCCTTTGTCAACATTGTTGCACTAAGGGAGCATTTGATCATTATCTGTATCCAGATATCACCCATCTTTGCTTATTCTATTGATCACACTATATCTTAAAATATACGTAGCTTATTTTTTGCTCACGCACTCATCAATTCTTTATAAGAATTTGATAGGCAAAAGAAAACCAAGGTCAATCTAGTTTGCCTTCCACTATTCCTGCTAGTTGCCAGATATGTCGCATCCTGAACCATATACTGTATCCAGAGATTTTTTTTTAGCAAAAATCTATCAAATTTGTTCTTGAAACAAACAACACTTTCTACACCACCGTCAACCCAGTGTCCCGCAAACAGCAAATGAATGTTTGTGGGACACTGCTGTGAGCAATTGGCTGCTGTGTTTCACCCACAAGATACAATCAATTGGAATTCTGTAAAGTGCTGAGATGTCTCAAAGATGTGATAAAACACTACAGTATATCAAATGCTAGGATTATGTTAATAAAATTAAACTTATTTAATTGAAAAGTCTGTGAACTATTTTTGATTTTTAAAACCTTTTGTAAAAAATGTGGTAATGAAATGATGACTATTATTATGTTAAGACAATTCAACTTAATTAAAAAGACCATGAATTATTTTTGAAAGTTTTAAAACTTTCTGTAACAAGTATGAGGTAATGAAGTGATGATTATTATTATATTAAGAAAATTCCAACTTATTTCATTGAAAAGGCCACAAATTATTTTTTGAAGAGTTTTAAAACTTTTTGTAACAAATATGTGGTAATATATTACCACAAATATATGTGGTAATATATTACCACATATTGAAGCGCTCTGAGACACCGTCCAGCGTGGAGGGCGCTATATAAATCGAAGTTGTTGTTGTTGTAATGAGAGCAGTGAACTTGTACATTAGGATACACATTCATGAGTCTGTTTACCACAACTTCATACCTTTCAACACTGTACCAAGACAAAAAGTCAAATTGAAATCCTGGTTGAAGAGGGATCCCCTTGGGATTTCACCTGTTCTAAGATGATGTGTTTGTCAAATGTCAAACCTCTGTAGCAGTCTGAGTAACTCGGTTCCAAAATCAAAAGGATCTAGGATACTCTGATTGTCAGGAGGCATTGGAGGGGGCAAAGCAAAACCGGGGGGGAGGGGAGAGAGGGGGTTGGAGGAGATTTTTCACTCGACTCCTGTTGACATTGCAGCCCACAAAGCCCTAATGGGTTGTGGTCTTAGCAGTCAAAGCAACTGGATGTTATTTTTAAAAAAGGACAGTACAAGTGTAAGCTAAGTGTATTTAAGTGGTTAATCTCCAGAAACATCCCCAACACACACAATGGGGTCCCTAAATTTGGGTTTTGTCAACCTGCTCTTAATAGTTTACAGCATTGGGTAAAAAGGATGCATCCTCCAGCTAGTGTGTGCATTCCATTCCAGACAGAGGGAAATTTAAATAATTAGGTGCCATGCATATATGGAACTTTTTGAATTGCTTGAAGATGGATTTCCATACATGGTAGACACCCATCTGACCAAATAGTAATCTCTATATTGATGTTTACATTTTATTGCGTCTTTTTGACACTCAAAAGAAAAATCTAGAGTATGAATAGTGCTGGTTGATTATAATGATACTGCTATTACTGTCCCCTGTAGTGTAAAATACACTATCGTGTTGCAATACATATTCACCAATTAATTTCTTAAAGCCCGTGCTGGATATTTGGCCAAAAACACACAAAATGATTATTTTTTAATAAAAAAATGAATTTTTCCAGATAAATTCCAGTTAATCGAATGCTGACTTTTTTTGTGGTACCAGTTATATGGAAGTTATGGTTGATCAGTCACGGATAAACGGGCTTTTACTGTATTTAAGATTAGCTTCAACACCAATTAAGTGCAAGGTAGCAAACAGTTCAGACATTTAATAAACTAAACTGCTTTTTCAAATATAAAATGATTGGAGATATTTCCATCTTTAAGTTCTTCCTTCTACAACTAGAATTTCAGCCTTCCTTGTACAATAGCTTTCAAAATTAAATATAAATTGCTGATAAGCAGTACAGTCGATTTATTTTATATAAAAAGGTCCAATCACCCAGATGAATAGCACAATGGAATCTAATTTGCAAGTTAAACATGTGTAAACAACATGTACAAGGGAATTACAAGTTCCTTTAATTATGTAACCATTTTTATTGGTTAATTACTTAATTAAGCACTATCCTGGAAAGGGGTGGTGGGGGAAAGAGAGAGAAGAGTAGGATTCCTTGAGATGCCTTCAAGGTGGCATGCCTGGTAATGATGGCCACAATCAAGTCAACTGCCTCAGTCCCTGAACCACCCTGGTCTGCAGCACTCCATGAAAGATCAGCCAACCTTACTCATCAGTGGGACCAGTCACTGGGAGCAAAGATTCTTCCCACTCAGCTTCTATTAAGTAAGCAGAGATCTACAATTTCTTCTGTATATATCCATTTACTTCATCCACAACTTTTTGTGGGACACTGCTGTGAACAATTGGTTGCCGCATTTCACAAGTATAGTCAATTCACCTTACAGTATATTTTGTGAAGTGCTTTGAGATGTCTAGAAGACGTGAAAAGTGTTCCATTAAATGCAAGGATTATTATTGTTGTTGTATTATTTACCCAAAATTAGATCCCATGTAAATTTATGTACTTATTGGGGGAAAAAAATTGCTAAAGACGTTTTGCTTTTTTTTTAACATTTTACTGACTTTCACCATAATACTTGGAATTTTTAGTAAAGCTGATTGGTAAGAAACAAATTCCTCCACAATGAAATCAAATTATACCAAAACCAAACTTTTCAGCATCCAAAAAATGGTTGGATCATGTTCCTGGCAATTGACGTACTTGTGGGACAATAATCCTTGCAATTGATATAGCGCCTTATCACATCTTTGGGAAGTCTCAAAGCACTTCACAGAATATACTGTAAAGTGAACATACTGTATATGTTGAGGGAGAAAGATGGCAGCCAAACAATCATGGATTGAGTGATCATTAATTTTCTTTAAAGGGGATTTTTACGCCCCATAGAAGCAATACACTAATTGACTAACAAATGGGTTCCACTTGCTACTATGTAAACAGAGGTGTGTGGAGTAAGGAAACTTGCCCAACATCTTGCTCTGCCCTGGAATAGAAACCAGATCACCTAGCATGATGCAAACATATTTGGGTGCTGAAAAGTTGGGAGAATTTGGTTTCTTTTTGAAGGAATTTGTTTCTCGCCATCAACTACTTTATATGGTCATATACTACCCAGCGTATACAGATGCATTCTTAGTAACCAATTATGTCATGGCGCCTATCATCTGCATTTGTTGCTGGGGATGTAAACATCACAGCAAAATCAGAAACTATTTTAAATTGTACTGGGGAAAATTATGCTTTTGTTTCTGGGGAAAATTATGGTTTTCTCAAACTACCTTTAACACAGACAGAAAGCGCAATCAGTAAGTTTGTTTAAAATCAATTTTCAATACAGTCAAATTTTCACATGAAAACTCAACCTTAAAAAAGTCCCCAAATTCCCTGTTTTTTATTTTGTGTATTAAAAATGACTTTGATGGTCCTCACTTACAGTTCAGTTTCTAATAATCATGGCAACACAAATGTTCTTTCAGTATCTATTCAATAAAGTTACTTTTCAAAAACACAATATTGTATGTAATAAAAGACCACACCCAAGCACCTTGAATCGATTTCCTGCTGAAATCTGGAGGGAAAGGGAGCCAGATCAGCACGTACCTGGGCTCGAACTTCCATAGGAAGCCTGAAATTGAATTAAGTGTAAATCGATAATAAGTAAACAAACATAACACCGCAAACAGACACGCACATTTAGGTTTAAGTCCAACTACGATCTGCTCCCCTTCCGATGGTTTATGATCTCTCTCCACCCATCTCTGGTCAGTTTCTAATCTCTCTCTCTCTCTCTCCACCCCTTTACTTTGGCCAGTGTATTATCTGGCGAAAGAATGTCTCTTCAAACTCGCCCCCCCACCTTTACAATATAAGCGCTCTGGGACAATACGTGACTAGCGCTAAATATATAAGTACAAGTCGTTGTTGAAAATATATAAGTACAAGTCGTTGTTAAAAGTTGTTGAGTGATCTTCTGTGGCCGGTTGAGAAGTCCTCCCCCACCCTCCTCCCCGGGCCCCAACTCTCCCTCACTCACTCAGTTTATCATCTTAATCTATAATGTCTCTTGCCCTCCTGTGGCCAGGTATAAGGTAGAGCCCCACCCGCCCCGTTATAATTACTCCCTCCCCCCCCCCCACTCTCCTCCTCTCTGGATGGTTCCGTCTCTCTCTGATCGAGCTTCCTCCATCCCACCAACTAAGTTCCTGGCGGGGGCTCCCCTTCCACCCACACCAGCCCCACTCCCCTTACCAACCACCATCAGCTGAGCCGCCGCCACCAACCTCTCCCCCCCCCCCCCCCACACACACACACACCCCGCCACCCCCAACCGAGCAGCCCGGCCGGCCCCAACCCCCCGGTCAGTCCCAGCGACTCCCGTTATTCGGTAACGGGGAGGGGGGGGGGGGGGGGGGGGGGGGAACACACACACAGCGCCGCGGGAGGGGGAGAGAGGGAAGGGGAGCGGCGGCGTCGTGGCCTAGACCCAGTGCCGCCGCCTCCCCCCTCCTCACCCCCCCCAGAAACCCGCTCTGGCGTCTCTCCCTCTCCCCCGCCATCTCCCTCCCTCCCCCTCCCTCTCTCTCTCCTTCGTTCTCCGGCCCCTGCACACACGGCGACGCAAAAAAAAAGCAACGAGACGCCGCCGCTGCCGGCTGGGCCCGGCGGGGACCCTTCCGGGATGTTAGGAGTCGGTCCCGGGGGTCCCTGCACCGAGCTGCTCCCCTCCCTCTCCCCGCTCGGCTCCTCTCTCACCTCCGCCATGTTGTCGCCTCTCCCGGAGCGAGCGCCGAGCCCGGGCGCCGGGACCCGGATGCAGGCAGACTGCGCGAACGAGTTTTGCAAACTCGGCTCTGATTGGTGGAACCCGGAGCCCCGCAAAGCCAGCCACACATACACACACTCAACACTGACTACACACATCGCCACACTCCACTACACCCCAACTACACTACACACAGCCCCACACTCCACTACACCCCAACTACACTACACACAGCCCCACACTCCACTACACCCCAACTACACTACACACAGCCCCACACTCCACTACACCCCAACTACACTACACACAGCCCCACACTCCACTACACCCCAACTACACTACACACAGCCCCACACTCCACTACACCCCAACTACACTACACACAGCCCCACACTCCACTACACCCCAACTACACACTACACCCCAACTACACTACACACAGCACCACACTCCACTACACCCCAACTACACTACACACAGCCCCACACTCCACTACACCCCAACTACACACTACACCCCAACTACACTACACACAGCACCACACTCCACTACACCCCAACTACACTACACACAGCCCCACACTCCACTACACCCCAACTACACACTACACCCCAACTACACTACACACAGCCCCACACTCCACTACACCCCAACTACACTACACACAGCCCCACACTCCACTACACCCCAACTACACTACACACAGCCCCACACTCCACTACACCCCAACTACACACTACACCCCAACTACACTACACACAGCACCACACTCCACTACACCCCAACTACACACTACACCCCAACTACACTACACACAGCCCCACACTCCACTACACCCCAACTACACTACACCCCAACTACACTACACACAGCCCCACACTCCACTACACCCCAACTACACTACACACAGCCCCACACTCCACTACACACAGCCCCACACTCCACTACACCCCAACTACACTACACACAGCACCACACTCCTCTACATCCCAACTACACTACACACAGCACTACACTACACCCCAACTACACTACACACAGCCCTACTACACCCCAATTACAGACAACCCCACGCACAACTACACCCCAACTTCACACAGCCCCACAACACCAACTACACTACAGTACACCCCAACTATACACAGCCCCACAACACCCCAACTATACACAGCCCCACAACACCCCAACTATACACAGCTCCAGTACACCAGATACAGCCCTGCACAATACTACACCCCAACTACACTACACACAGCCCTACACCCCAACTACAGACAGCACTACACCCCAATTACATTCAGCTCCACACTCCATCTCAACTACATACAGCTCAGCATTCCACTACACCTGAACTATACAAAACTCCACACTCCATTAAACGTGGACTACACACAGTTCCACACTCCTCTACACCTGACCTACACACACAGCTCCACTCTCCACTCCTCAATTACTCACAGACCCACCTTACACTACACCCCAACAGCCCTACACCTCAAGTACCCCCAACTTCATTCTTCACTACATCTCAACTACACCTGTACCCAAACTCCACCCCAGCCTCACACCACCCAGCCCCACACGCCACTGCACCAGAACTACACAGAGCTCTACACACAGCTCCACTACATCTTAACTACACATAGCTCTGCACTCCGCTACACTCCAACAACACACAGCTCCACACTCAACTATACACAGCTCCACACTCAACTGCACACAGCTCTACACTATATCTGAAATACACACTACTACATGTGAAATACACACAGCTTCACACTCCATTGCATCTGAAATATTCACATTGCACTATGCTTGAAATACACACAACATAAATCCTTCACTACTGAAATACACTTACACTGCACTACTCTTGAAATACACACACTGCACGCCACTACTCCTGAAACACACTCAACATACACACTGCACTACACTATGCCTAGAACATGTACAATGCACACACAACACTGCACCTGAAATATACACACACATTACATGACACCTGAAGTATACGCAACGCATACGCTGCTCTTCACTACCCTACACCTGCAATACACACAACATACTCACACTGTACAGCACTATACCTGAAATATGCCCAACGCATAAGTCATTACACCTGAAATAAACACATCACACCGCACTACACTACAACTGAAATACACAACACACAAACACATACAATACACACTACACCTGAAATACATACACTGCACTACAGCTGAAGTACACACAACACTTCAGTGAAGTCCTGTAGCTCGGTGGTTAGAGCACTCATGTTGCAAGTGAGAGCCCTGGGTTCAAATCCAGGCAGGGTGAAACCTTAGGCAAGTTTCCTTATCTAACACGTCTAATAATAATCCCCTCCCCAAAATAATAAATTGGTCATTTCAATCTGTAACTGTTTGTGGGACACTGCTGTGCATAATTGGCTGCCGTGTTTCACCCACAAATAAACAACAACAACTTAAACTTATAAAGCGCCTTTCACGTCGAGAGGACGTCCCAAGGCGCTGCGCAGGAGGCATGTGACCCGAGCTGGGAGGGGAGTGTTCGGGAAAGAGTGAAACACGTAGGGGAGGTCGAAAAATTTTGGGGGGAACAAAAGGCACAGTTGAAGAGGAAAGTCTTCAAACCGGCCTTGAAAGAGGAAAGGGAAGAAACAAGGCGGAGGGATTGGGGGATGGAATTCCACAGGGTGGGAGCGGAGAAACTGAAAGCCCGGCCTCTGATGGTGGGGCGGTTCGGGCGGGGGGCTTGGAGCAGGCCAAGTCCTGCTGAACGGAGGGTCCAGGTGGGCTTATAGGGGGAAAGTAAATCAGTTAAATAGGGCCTTGAAGGTGAGGACGAGGATCTTGAACTCGATCCTCTGGAGGATGGGGAGCCAGTGGAGACGGGCGAGGGTGGGGGTTATATGGTCGCGGAGGCGGGTGCGGGATAGTACACGGGCTGCAGAGTTTTGGATGGCCTGCAGCCTGTGAATGGAGGAGCTGGGGAGGCCGATGAGGAGAGAGTTTCTGTAGTCCAGCCGTGAGGTGATGTATACGTGCACGAGTGTTTCGGCAGCGCGGGGGGTGAGATAGTTGCGGAGCCTGGCAATGTTGCGTAGCTGGAAATATGCGGTGCCGGTCAAGGCACGGATGTGGGGGAGGAAGGAGAGTTTATGGTCGAACGTGATGCCAAGGTTCCTGACTGGCTTTGTGAGGAGGAGAATACAGCCTTGGATGTTGAGGCTGGCAGTGCCCGATGTGCGGAGGCACTGGCTTGAGCCAATCAGGAGGGCCTCGGTCTTGCTCACGTTCAATTGGAGCAAGTTGTCCCTCATCCAGGACTCAATGTCGGACAGACATGCTGTCAGAACATCGATGGTCTGGGGGTTGAGGGTTGAGGCGGAAAGGTACAGCTGGGTGTCATCCGCATACATGTGAAAATTTACCCCATGTTTGCGGATGACATCGCCCAGAGGGAGCGTGTAAATGGTGAAAAGGAGGGAGCTGAGGACAGAGCCCTGGGGGACGCCATGAGAAACTGTGCGGGGGTTTGAGGAGAAACCGTTGGAAGATACAAAATGTAGGCAGTGGGTCAGGTAGGAATGGAACCAGTCAAGGACTGTGCCTTGAAGGTTGAGGTGGGAGGAAAGACGTTGTAGGAGGATGGTGTGATCGACTGTGCCGAACGCAGCAGACAGGTCAAGGAGTCAAACAGTCAATTCACTTTACAGTATATTCTGTGAAGTGCTTTGAGACATCTGGAAAACATGAAAAGTGCTATATCAAATGCAATGATTTATTATTATAACACACATTGCACTCCACTCACTTGAAATACATACAACACACATGCTCCACTCCACTTGCCTGAAATGTACAACACTGCAATTTTCTCCTCATCCCCCAAAAAATACTCAAGGAGGGAGGAGTGCAAGAGAGAAAATTCAGTGAAATCTTTCCCCCAGCCAATCAGTCCACTTCACTCACCTGGAATTTACAACACTTCGGGCAAACAGCAAAGTGATGCAGAGAACATTTGTGTGTTTTTTTTGTTTGTTTTTCCCTCCCTCCACCCCCAAAATAATTCAAAAAGAACCTCAGGGAGGGAGGAGTGCAAAAGAAGCATTCAGTGGAATTTGCCAACCAGCACACTCCACTTACCTGAAATCTACCATGGTCTGGCCCAAAACCAACCAACCTGGGAGAATATTTGTTTATTTTTCATAATCTTTCCCCCCCTCCCTCAGAACACTTCTCAGGCTGATGAAAGGTCCTTGACCTGAAACGTTAACTAATTTTCCTCTCTCCATAGATGCTTGAAATCAGTGGAGTTTTGCACTCAGTCGCTCACTTGCTCACCTGAATGTACAACACATTGGCCAAAAAGTAAACTATTTGCGCAAACATTTGTTTATGAAAAAAGTCTCCCCCTCATGACAAACGTTTTTGTACAGGGTCACTCCTTTGGAATGTCCTCCAGGTTTGAAAGACCAAATGCAAGGATTATTTAGTACTATTGGCGAGGGGAGGGTTAGATGAAATGTGCTACAGAAAAAAATTAGTGGAGCCTTGCAACCAGCCTTGCACAGCTGCCCATACACTCGCCTGAATTTCCATACAACTTGCAAAGTACAACCAACCCCCACCCCCCCACTTCCACCCACTTATGTGCACTTTTGTGGAGATTTTTTTTTGCAAAGCCAACAATTCCATTACAAACACATTCAATATAAAGAGAAATTTCCATGTGTATGTCGTATACGTATCTGCTTTGGGTGATCTTAAACATGGTGATGGGTTTCCACATGTATTAGATACCAAAAAAAGTGGTTGACCAAAAAAGTTGAAAATATAGATAGTATATGATTCATTTTCACTTTTGATATTCAATTCACTAAATTTACCAACATCCATATAAGTATAAACAGAAACATCCCAAAGCTAATTTCTTTATATATAGATTCATTTTCACTTGATATAGTGGTTAAAGCACTCACCTTGCAAGCGGGATACCTGGGTTCGATTTCCAGTGGGGAGAAACCTTGGGCATGTTTCCTTACTCCACATGCCTAATAATAATCCCCCCCCAAAATAATAATTTGGTCACTCTTTCCACAACTGTTTATGGGACACTGCTGCTCGCAATTGGCTGCCACTTTTCGCCCACAAAAATACAACCAATTCACTTTACAGTAAATTCTGTGAAGCGCTTTGAGAAGACGTAAAAAGCGCTATATTATATGCAAGGATTATTATTATTAGTAGTATAAAATAAGTAAACCAACCTGATTTGCACGGTAATCTTGTACACATCAGTACATACTAGATGATGACAATTAGACAGTGAACAACAACAATGACAATTTTGATTTATATAGTGCCCTCCACACTGGACGGCGTCTCAGAGCACTTCACAATAACGGATTTCAGGCCTGAGCCAGGGTGGGGTGGAAAAAGGTGCCCGAAGGCGCGGTCGAAAAGAAAGGACTTCAGCTGAGTCATGAAATGAGGAAGAGAGGTGTCACATGGCTCACAGAGCATTGCTTTTGATAGGGGATCTGCCCACCGTATGATGCAAATGTGATGGCTTTTTCCTTAGCAAGCATGCAAATGACTGTCCAGAATGTTAGCTAACAACAACAAAATAACATTTATGGAGTGCCTTTCATGTCGGGAGTCCCAAGGCGCTGAACTAACTAACCACCTAACTACCTGTCAATCAAGCAACCTTGATCCCAGATATCAGAGCAAGTTGGGCACTCAGGTATGCTGTTGGCTAATTCTTTTGTAAACAACTTCTACAACTACATCTTTTGCAAGCTTTTTCTTAACCAGAATCTAATTAAAGGGACAGGCCTCCCCTTTTCCCTAAAATCATATAGATATATATATCTTGCCTACTATTAAGGATTGCAAAAACCCGTATGCATAAAAATATTGATCCACCCTCCCTTTTATTTAAATAAAAATAAAAACCTAAATGGGGTAGAAGAGCAAAGGGATCTAGGGGTTCACATACACAACTCACTAAAAGCAGCAACACAGGTTAATAGGGCCAGAAACGGGCAAATCAGGCGTTGGGGTCATTTCTAGAGGGATAGACGTGGAAAGAAGGGAAGTTATGGCAAATTTATGCAGAACCTTAGTTAGATCACACTTAGAATAGTGTGCAGTTCTGGTCCCCATATTATAGAAAGGGTATAAAGGAGAAGATGAAAAGGAGATTCACAAGCATGATCCTAGAACTGAGAAGTTACACCTATCAGGAAAGGCTGAACAATATGGGCATCTGCTCTACATGGCAGTTCTTCCATGTGGTCCAGTTCCTTCCCTGGTGACATAATTTGCAGGTATGAAGTCCACTTTCAAATATACACTGATAACATCCAACTCTACCTTTCTGTCTCCATCCTCAACTGCAGGACCACTGCTGTTCTGCCTGTCAGATGTTGAGTCCTAGATGAGCCTTAACTTTCTCCAACTGAACATTCAAAAACTGAAGCTATCCATCAGAGCCTCACTGCATCAAATTCTCACTGGTTGCTCATTCCAACTGTGTGGAACCTAGGTCTTTCGTTCAACCCTCAATTCTCTTTCAACTCATTCATCCTGGCTCTGAATTTGTTTGCATTCTTTTATTTCAGCACCATCACTCTCCTTACCTACTATAGTACAGTACTCAGCTACACCACAGCCAAAACAGTCAGCCACACCTTGGCACCTAATTTGATGCCTTGCTCACTGCCTCCCCAACTACACTTTCTACACAATCTACAACTTCAACAACTTACAATCTTTCCCGCACTACATTGCACTCAATAAACACATCATCCCAATTCTTTCCCAGCTTCATTGGTTTCTAGTCCTCAGTCGATCTTGAAGATCCTTGTACAGTACTTCCTTTCAAATGCCTCCATGACTTTTCTACATTCTAACTGTCTCCATCCCCAGTCTCTCTGCCTCGCCCCCTCCCTTGCCTTCTTCAAGAACCATCTCAAGACTCTCTTATGTCTGTGAAATCGCTCACTCTCTTTCCCACTCTGACCTCACCCTCCCGATCACGACCCTCAGCTAAGGTCTGAAACACTGATTGTCCAGCACCACCTTGTGACATCCTCCCAACATGAAAGGTGCTATACAAATGTAATTTTGTTGTTGTTAATGACCCTGCTCCCTCAGCCACTCCCTCCACTCTATCAATCATGGTATCCTTTATTCCACTGCCTGCTCAGCCCCACCGTTGATGGGCAAGCTTCTATGTTCCTCTCTCTGGGAATCTCCTGAAATTGTTCTGCCCTGCATCCTTCCTCTCTGCTTTCAAAATCGTTTGAAGGCTTATCTCTTTGAGTATGCCTTCTTCCTCCTCATATCTACCCTCTCATCTTCTTCCTAATTCGGGTTATTTCATCTTTGGAAACATTCTCCCTATTTGAAAGGTACTATGTAAGTGTTTAGCACTGTTGCTCTTTATATGCAGTATAAAGTTACTATTTGAGTATTTAAATTTGATAGATTTTTGGGAGGTCAGGGTATTAAGGGATATGGTGAGAAAGCGCCCTGGGACTTCCTCCTGACGTGAAAGGCGCTCTATAAATGTAATTTTATTGTGGCTGTTGTTGAAAATAGGAAATTGGAATTAAAAGGATTAGTTGAGATACAGATCAGCCATGATCTAATTAAATGGCGGAACAGGCTCAAAAAGCTGAATGGCCTACTCCTGTTCCTATGTTCCACGTAGACATAGGTGCTTCAGGACGGAAGATAAGCCATGATCTTATCAAATGGCGGGGCAGGCTCGAGGGGCCGAATGGCCTACTCCTGCTCCTAATTCTTATGTTCTTATGTGTAGTTCTGCCTCTCTGATCCAAGAACAGTGCTACAGATGCCTGCTACAGATGCCTGCAAGTCTTGCATCATCTCATACAACATAAAGAAACGTTGGTTGTTCTGTCTGGATCTGTAATCAGGGCCTATGTTTGTGTAAAGCTACAGACAGATTAGCTGTGCAAAATGAACATTCTTTGGTGGTATTCTCTATCCATTGATAAATAAAACTAACTTCACATGTTGTATGAGCACATGGCATTTTACTTTCATGCTGCTTTTGTTAATTATATTGCAGTCGGAAGATAAAAGTAATTCGAAATAATAAAGATATAAATGGTAATCAAAATAAGTGATGATGGATCTGAATGTATATAACATTATATAATTATTTAATATGTATAACGTGATATAATTGTCTTAATATACAGAAGAATATAGGTTCAAGTATATATTTAAACAGAAAAAGGTCTTTTATTTATATCATAATAACACAATGTATTTATTTTTACCCCAGAGCAGTTTCAATTTATACAGAGGATGATGACTGTATTGCTTTTGTACAGGAACATAGTTTTTTTTATTATTGTGTTGTGTTTTATCAGTAGAGATAATTTCGAATAATATTTTGAATTAATTTATTGATGGAAAATCCACCAGGTACCTTGGTATGCCCACCTTTTGGAACTCTGTTCAGACACTTATCTCCTGCTAGAGTTCCAAAGCTGCCTTTGGCCACCATCCCGCTTCACAGAGGTAGAAAATTAGTTTTGATATCTGAATAGCGATCTAATGGGTTAGCCTGAGAACCTGCCAGATATCTGCAATATTCGATTTCTTGCAAATCCTGTATTTTAGAACCTAGTAGTAACCCAGAGTAGGACACGGCATGTTTTCTGTATAATTTGTGGCGGCATTGAATAGGGGAAACATGATCCTGCGCTTGTTGCCAAACAGATATAACATAAATTACTTGAAGTGACAATTAACTTATACAGAATGTTGGCCTGCTCCCACCTCTCCATCCCACCACTGAGGTTTACGGACAATTGTGGTTGCCACAATAGGGAAATCCTGGCACTGGGAAGGATACAGTGCAAGCCAATGAAATTAATATCTGAAATTAAGCACCCTTTAAAGAGAAGAAAGTGAACAGATTGCCCACAAATCATGGTCACTACACTTTACTGCTGTCTCCCTATCAGCCTGCCTGCACCCTCCGTTCAGCAGACTCAGGCCTGCTCCACATCCACCGCCCAACCATCGGCGGCAGGGCTTTCAGCCTCTCTGCTCCCACACTGTGGAATTCCATCCCGCAGCCCCTCCACCTTATTTCCTCCCTTTCCTCCTTCAAGGCCGGTCTCAAGACCTTTCTCTTCGACCGCGCCTTCGGCTCCCCCACTAACTCTTCCCCCTCTCCCACTCTCCTTCCCCCTCCCCCTACCCCGACCCTCCCCCCCACCCCCCGCTTGGGTCCCGACCTAACTGTTCAGTGCTTTGGGACGTCCTCCTGACGTGAAAGGCACTATACAAGTGCAATTTTGTTGTTGTTGTTTACAGTAAATCCTGTGAAGTGCTTTGAGAATTACATGAATATTAAATATAACAAAACAACATATACAGGGAAGGGAATGGCCTCTGTAGTGTACATTTCTATGGTTCTATTAGATTAAGATAATTTATACAGGATTAATGAATATGCAGTTTGGTATGGGCTAAGTGTCAACATAAAAAATAAATGCCTTTGCCAAAGATTTATTGCTCTTTGGGCATTCAATCTATTATTTTAAATGTATTATTTTGTATTGATTTCTTAATGTAGTAATCATCAGTGTAAGACATCTTAGTGCAAAATGTTTGACACATTAGCAATCAGTGTTAGCATTAAATCCTCCCAGATCAAAATATTTAATTATAGAAATCTGAGAATCCCTACTGCACCAACATAATTTTTCCTATATCAAACACCATGCACCTTTTTGGTCTGCTGAATTCAGATTGATAACATGCCCGCCAAAATCCTGACAGCTTGCACAAAAAAATCTTCATGCCATTAATATTGGCTAGAATCAAATTCAGGTCCTAGACATGAAAGGCTGTTAACCCACTGTGTCATCAATTCCCTAAGGGCCTATTATTTCAATGTTCAAATTATTTACTGCTGATATTCAGCCATTTAAACAGCTCAGATTGTGAATACCAACACCTTAAGGCAAAACGAGGTTCAACCAAGCAATCTAGATTGGATGAAGCAGCTCAATATTTTTAAATCACTCTGCCAGGAAAAAAAAACAGATGGTTGGAATCCAGTCCTACATACAGCATGGTTTCAGCTATGTCCATGATGGGAAAAAATCATATTATATGGATGTATTGAAATAGTGATGTTTTTCTTAAACTATATAACCAAATATGCATTCCTTAGGGCTCTGACAACTATTATAGACATTCACTGGATAAGTCATTTTACATGCAACATTCGGTAAGTCTCTTAACTTTTAAATCGGTCATTTTTTAATCCACAACTGTTTGTGGGACACTGCTGTGCGCAATTGGCCGTCATGTTTCGCCCACAAATATACAGTCAAATCACTTTAACAGTATATTCTGTAAAGCTCTTTGAGGTAGCTAGAAAATGTGAAAAGCACTATATCAAATGCAAGGATTATTATTTAATCGTTCACAATCTCACACTTTGGATTTGGTGCTGTGGTCTGGTGGTTGCTTAAGAAATTAATGCTATATCATACAGACCCCTCTGAAGGGAGAATGCACAGTTTAATACTTTACAGAAAGGAGTCCTATCGTATAATGGTTAGACCACTCGCTTCGCAAATGATGGGAACCTGGGTTTGATTTCTGGGCAGGGCAAAAGCTTAGGCAAGATTCCTTACTCCACATGCCTCTACTTACCTAGCAGAAAGGAGGAACTCTGGTGATAATTGATTGGCGGATCACTTACCGGGATTAATAATCCCTCCAAAATAAATACAAATACGGTAAAAGCCCGTTTATCCGGCACCAGATCAACCGCAACTTCCATTTAACCGGCATCGCAAAAAAAAGTCTGCATTTGATTAATCAGAATTTATCTGGAAAAATGCATTGAAATTAAAAAAAAAATTTTTTTGCATTTTCGGCTGAATATCTACCAGGTGCTTTAACCAGCATTGGCCAGGTCCCGAGGGTGCTGGATAAATGGGCTTTTACTGTACTTTGGTCATTCAATCTATAACTACTTGTGGGACACTGCTGTGCGCAACTGGTGACTGTGCTTGCCCACAGCTAATTCACTTTACAGTATACACATTTTGTGAAGCGCTTTGAGATGCTTTGACTACATAAAAAAGCGCTATAAAAATGCAAGGATTATTTAAGGATTATTATCTTGTTAGCCATACGAGGCAGGGTACTTTCTTCTCTGTATTATTCCTCCCCGCCACCCACACAACCACCCTGTGTATTCTGATTTTGTAACTGGTTTTATTTTTTGTCATTTAGAGAGTGAGCTTTTGAATGAGTTTTTTTTGTTTGAATTTTTTTTAACTGGAATGGATCTTTGGGTGAATGGCAAAATTCGCACTCTCCATCCTAGAAGATGTTCGTTGAGACAATCCAAGATTATTTAAAATTAGAATTGTTATAATTTATAATAATCTTGGATTTTACGTAGTGCATTATCATGACATTGAGGCATTTAAAGTGCTTCATAGGATTTACTGTAAAATCTAGTAACTATATTTATAAGTGAAGATGGCAGCCAATTAGCACACAGCAATGTCCCACAAATAGCCAAAAGGTGAATATCCATTTTTTTCTGAGGGTGGAATAGATTAAGGATTTCTGCGTTTTCTCCTAATATTTCTTAAGATCTTTGAAGGACTGTAAAACAAAATAAAATCTTGTCAAAACAAATCAAAATTGCTCAAAAATTACTCACAACGTGAAATTGCACCCCCCAAAATATAATTGATCTAACATATATTCCTAAGCACAATTCCAAAAACTTTTAATAACAGTAATTCTTGCATTTGATATAGCGTTTTTCATGTCTTCTAGATGTCTCGAAGCACATTACAAAATATACTGTAAAGTGAATTGACATACATTTATAGGCGTAAAATTTTACTTTAAAATAGAATAGACCAAGTTACAAGTTAGTTTGTGAATCATAGAACAAATATAGAGTGCAGTAAAAATAAAAATAGATCCATAAATGAAATGGAGAAAATAATACACTACAAGTGATGGTTCCAATCTGGTTTCAATGAGTCTCTCCAAGATAATCCACTGTAATCAACAACTGTACACAAATATGACACTCTGTATGAACAAAATGAAGAAAAATAATTTAAACGAATCAAACTGTGGATGAAAAAAATAATTGGACACATGTAGCATAATCATAGGTTTGAGGTGAATAAGTAACTGTCTATAAAAAGGAACCAGACATCTTGGAATTTCTATATTGCAATTTTTTTTCTGTCTGCAATGCATCCCAAGATTGCTGCAGCCAGCCATTTAAGGTTGGTGGTGCGTTATGCTTCCACAGCTGCAGTGTGCTTCTTCGGGCCATTAATAATGCTATTTGTGCTGGTTTTCTCATAGTTTTGCGAGCGGGTAAATCAGAGATCAGAGCTAGAAGAAAATGAAAAACAAATCTTATCAAGTGCAAGAATTCTTATTATGAAGTAGATAGTTGCTTAATACAAATATCCCCTGTTGATTTGAGCCAGTGACAACAATTGTGTTTCAATCTCATTTTAGTCATAACTAACTGTTATAGCATTATTGATAAAATATTCTATGATGCACATAACAATATTTAGTTGTCTTGCAAATCCTTAGGCATAATGTCCTCTATTTCTATAGCTGGCTGGTTTGCCTGCAGTACCCAAAGCACTGTGCGCTTGTCTGCCCATTTCAACAATACTTAACGAAAGAGTTCAGTTCATGCAGTCCAAAGTCTCAAATTGAAAATAGTCCATCATGAGTAGCCCATCCAGTGACTCAAATCTGGTTACAATGAGTCCCTCCGTATTGAAAGACCCTGCTGAAAGCAAAGAAGTTGATGACAACTCCGAGGAGGGGAAATAATACATATTGTAGAAATCACATGGTTTCCATTGTTTTGTCAATGGTCAGAAGAGGTCAAACCATTAAATAAAACAATACAACAACAACAAAATTACATTTATAGAGTGCCTTTCACAAAGGGAGGACCTCCCAAGGATGATAACACGCCATCAATCCAACTCATCTGTGCCAATGTTACACACTGAGCCTCCATCCCTCCTGGGCCCCTCTGCCATACCATTCAATTCCAGTCTCAACAACAACAACATTTTTTTTAAGCACCTTACATGGGATGACTTCACAAGGGGCTCCAGCCTGTTTCACAACCCCCACCTTGCGTGCCCCGCCATTGGTGGTGGGCCTTCAACTACTCTGTTCCCACCCTCTGGAACTCCACCCTGTAGTCCATCCGACAATCAATGTTTTGGACCTGGGAATCGGAAAGGATGGAGAGCTGGGGAAGTGGGGGAGGATAGGGGGGAGGGGAGGGGGGTGGGGAGGGGAAGGAGGGTGACCAAAGGCACGGTTGAAGAGGGGGGTCTTGAGACAGGTGTTAAAGAAGACAAGGGATGGGACTAGATGGAGGCACTGCAGGATGGTGTTCCAGAGGGTGAGGACAAAGTAGCTGAAGGCCCGCTGCCAATGGTGGAGCGCACGACGTGGGGGTTGTGAATTAGGCCAGAGCCCGCTGAACGAATGGAGCAGGCTTGTTGGTCGGGGGTAAGGAGGTTGCAATGGTAGGACAAGCAGTCATGGAGGACTTTGAGAGTGAAAACCAGGATCTTGAACTGTGTGTGATGGGAACCAGTGGAGTCAGGCGAGGATGGGGGTGATAGGGTCGTGGAGACTGGTGTGGGAGAGGACACGGGCTGCAGAGTTCTAGATGATCTGCAGGCTATGGAGGCCGACAAACTGGAAGTTTGTGAAGTCAAGCCTGGATGTTATGAATGTGTGTATGAGAGTGGTGGAGCCAAGCAATATTGTGGAAATAGGCAAAGGAGGAGCGGGTCATGGATAGGGGGTGTGAAGGAAAGTTGAGAGTCGAACAGGACACGGATTGATGTTCTGTATTGGCTCCGTGAGGTATAGAGTGCATCCATGGAGGGAGATGGGGTCAGCGCCCAAGATATAAGAACATAAGAATTAGGAGCAGGAGGTGGCCATTCGGCCCCTAGAGCCTGCCCCGCCATGCGATAAGATCATGGCTGATGTTCTGACCTAACTCTAAGTATCTGTCCTATCCCCATATCCCCTAATCTCTCTATTTTAAGAAATCTGTCAGTCTCAGCCTTGAAAATGTTCAAAGACTGAGCTTCTGCAGCCTTCTAGCATAGTGAATTCCATAAATTCACTACCCTCTAAGTGAAGAAATGTTTCCTCAACTCAGTTCTAAAAGACTGATCCTTAATTTTAAGACTGTGACCCCTAGTTATAGATTCTCTTATCTGGGGAAACGGTACCTCCTTGTCTACTTTATCCAGCCCTTTAAGAATCTTATATGTTTCAATACGATCTCCTCTAATTCTTCTGTACTCTAGAGAATACAGCCCTAGTTTATTCAACCTATTCTCATAGGTTAGTCCCCTCATCCCAGGAATTAACCTAGTGAATCTACGCTACACCAGCTCTAAGGCAAGTATGTCCTTTTTTTAAATAAGGAGACCAAAATTGCACACAATACTCTAGGTGCGGTCTCAACAAAGCCTTATACAGTTGCAGCAAGACTTCCCTACTCTTGTCCTCTGAACCTTTTGCAATGAATGCTAACATGCCGTTCGCCTTCTTAGTTGCTTGCTGTACCTGCAAACTAATTTTTTGCGACCGGTGTACAAGGACACCCAAATCCCTTTGCACACTAACACTATCTAATCTCTCCCCGTCTAGAAAATAATCTATTTTTCTATTTTTGCTACCTAAGTGAATAACTTCACACTTCCCCACATTAAATTCCATCTGCCATCTACTCGCCCACTCCCCTAGCCTATCTATATTCCTTTGCAATTTTTTGCATCATTCTTAGAGCTTGCTCTTCCATCTAGTTTCGTGTCATCCGCGAATTTAGATACATTACATTCAATGTCCTCGTCCAGATCATTGATGTAAATTGTAAATAGCTGAGGCCCAAGCACTGATCCTTGTGGCACTCCACTAGTCACATCCTGCCAATTCGAGAATGACCCGTTTATGCCTACTCTCTGTTTTCTACCCTTTGTCTTCTATCCGTTAGCCGCTCTTCTATCCATGCTAATATGTTCCCATTAATCCCGTGGGCCTTGACTTTGTGCAATAGCCTTTGATGTGGCACTTTGTCAAATGCCTTCTTAAAATCTAAATATACCACACCTACTGGTTCCCCCCTATCTAACTTGCTAGATCCATCCTCAAAAAAACTCTAACAATTAGTCAAGCATGACTTCCCTTTTGTAAAGCCATGTTGACTCTGCCTAATCTTGTTATGATCTTCCAGGTGTCCCATAATGACATCCTTAATTAAGGATTCAAGAATTTTCCCTACCACTGATGTCAGACTAACTGGTCTATAATTCCCCATCTTTTCTCTCCCACCCTTCTTAAATAGTGGTGTTACATTTGCAATTGTCCAATCACTGGGAACCATTCCAGAATCCAGAGAATTTTGGAATATCAAAGACAAACCATCCACTATCTCAGTAGAGATACAAGCTCTCTTTCAAAACCCTAGGATGTAGGGCATCAGGTCCAGGGGATTTATCAGGTCTTAGACCTGACAATTTACCTAAAACCAATTATTTACTAATATTCATTTCCCTAAGTTGCTTGCTAACATTGACTTCTTGGTTCCCCTCTATTCTTGGTAGGTTTTCGGTGTCTTCTAAGGTGAAGACAGTAGCAAAGTACTTATTTAATGAGTCTGCCATCTCTCTGTCATCTATTATAATTCCCCCTGTCTCTGCCTGTAATGGACCCATATTTACCTTTGATAGCCTCTTCCTCTTTATATATTTGTAAAAACTCTTGCAGCCTGTCTTTATATTCCTCGCTAGTTTGCCCTCATATTCCATTTTCTCCCTCTTAATCACTTTTTTGGTTCTCCTTTGTTGACCCTAAAGTTCTCCCAATCCTCGGGTTTACTACTCATCTTCGCTGTTTTATAGGTTTTTTCTTTTAACTTTATATTTTCCCTAACTGCTCTAGTTAGCCACGGCTGGACCACTTTTCCCATGGCATTCTTATTCCTGAAAGGAATACGTGCTCGCTGGGAATTTTGCATTATTTTCTTAAATGTCTGCCATCGATGATCTACTGTCAAATCCTTAAGTCTAATTTCCCAGTTTATTTTAGCTAAATCCTCTCTCATACCAGCAAAGTTGGCGCGACTAAAATTCAAGACCTTTGCTTCAGACTTATCTACTTCCCTCTCTAACTTAATGCAAAATCCAATCATATTATGATCACTTTGCCCTAGAGGAGCCTTAACTTCCAGTTTGCTGATCAGCCCTGTTTCATTACAAAAACAAGGTCTAAGATTGCATTTTCCCTGGTTGGCTCCTCGGCATACTGATCTAGAAAATTATCCTTAATACATTCTATAAACTCTTCCTCTAACTTACTTTTCCCAATTTGGTTGTCCCAGTCTATATGAAGATTAAAATCACCCACAATTAATGTTTTTCCTTTGCTAAACGCTTCGCTCATTTCCTGATTTATACCTTATGGAGGCAAGTAGGAGGACCTTGGTCTTGTTGATGTTTAATTGTAGGAAATTTGCTCTCATCTAGGACTTGATGTCCGGCAGGCAGTCTGTGAAGTTAGTAGTGGTCCTGGAATCGAGGATTGAGACAGAGAGGTAGAGTTGGGTGCCGTGTATACATGTGGAAGTTGACCCCGTGACTGCAGAAGATGTCACCAAGGGGAACATACAGATATTGAAAAGGAGAGAGCCCTGGGGGACATCACATGTGTGTGGGGGCTGGAGGAGAAGTCGTTAATGGCAACAAAGTGGAGATGGTGGGAGAGGTAAAAATCGAACCAGGTAAGGGCAGATTCGTAAGGATTGAGCTGAGAAGAGTGAACAGTATAGTCAACAGTAGCGAAGGTAGCAGAGAGGTCGTGGAGGACAAGAAGGCGGAGAGATCCCTGGTCTCAGATGCTCAGAATGCCAGTGGATAAGGAGAGGTTGATAATGTCAGTTAAATTGGTGGACACAAAATGGACCTGGGGGTAAGGAGCGGGGTAGAGATGGAGTCGAGGAAGCAGGTGATGAGCTTCACTTTTGAGATGATGGAGGTGAGGGAGAGGAGATGGCGAGTGGTTGAGGTGGGCAGGGGAGAGATAGCCGAACAAATCCCCACTCATGTACGCATCATATTTCCTCTTAAATATAGATTCATAGATTCATAGAATTTTACGGCACAAAAGGAGGCCATTCGGCCCATCTAGTCTGTGCCGGCTCTTTGAAAAGAGCGATTCAATCCCACTGCTCTGCCCGCTCCCCATAGCCTAATAGACCTGTTCTCCCTAAATAAAGATCTAATTCCCTTTTAAAAGTTGTTATCGAATCAGCCTCCACCACCTTTTCAGGCAATGCATTCCAGATTCGAACAACTCGCTGAGTGAAAAAAATTCTCCTCAGCTCCCCTCTACTTCGCCTTGAAACTATTTTAAATCTGTGACCACGAGTCACAGATTCGCCCACGAGTGGAAATAGTTTTTCTCTATTTGCCCTGTCGAAACCCCTCATGATCTTATAAACCTCTATTAGGTCTCCCCTCAATCTTCTCTGCTCCAGAGAGAATAACCCTAGCCTATCTAGCCTCTCCTCATAGCTGAAGTCCCTCAATCCTGGCACCATCCTAGTAAATCTAGGATGGTGCCATATGCTGTTGCTTTTTGCTTCAACCGTAGCTGCTATTGATAGTGTTTTCTGCAGGGTCATCTATAGCTGGTACCTTCAGAGTCAAAACATTTTAAGGTTAGTAAGGACAGAGGAGAAAGATATAAAACATTGAAAATTCAAGAATTAAAATAATAATAATTTCATAATTTCTTTTTCCTACTGCAGCTAACGAACATAGCTTTATTTTGTATGCATATTTACTGCTTTATGGTTCCAATAGGCATTAACCTTGTACTTTTCTACATTAAAATCCACCTGCCTATTATTGGCTATCTGTTGAGTTAGAAGGTCTTCTCGCCCGTCTCCACTGGCTCCCATCTCCCAGAGGGTCGAATTCAAGATCCTCACCCTCACTTTCAAGGACATTCACGGCCTTGCCCCTGCCTATCTCTCCGACCTGCTGTCTCCCTATCAGCCTGCCCGTCCCCTCCATTCAGCGGGATCTGGCCTGCTCCACGTTCCCCGTCCGAACCACCCTACCATCGGTGGCCTGGCATTCAGCCTCTCTGCTGCCACACTCTGGAACTCCATCCCGCAATCTTGGGGTAGAATTTATGGAATTCTCTAATTCAAAGGGCTGCAGATGCTCAGTTCTTGAACATATTCAAGACTGAGATTGATAGATTTCTTGTAGATAAAGGGATTAAGGAATATGGGGATAAAACAGGTAGATCAGCCATGATCTTATTGAATGGTGGGACAGGCTCGAGGGGCCGAATGGCCTACTCTTGCTCGTAATTCTTATGTTCTAATCCCTTCGCCGCGCTTCCTCCCTTTCCTCGTTTAAGGCCGGGCTCAAGACCTTCCTCTTCGACCATGCCTTCTGCTCCCCTCCTAATTCTCCCCCCTGTCCTATTCTCCTTTCCCTGACCCACTTCTCCTGCTCTGGTCCCGACCTAACTGTTCAACGCCTTGGGACGTCCTCCCAACGTGAAAGGCGCTCTATAAATGTAATTTTGTGTTGTTCTTGTTGCATGCCACTTGCCACCTTTTAAATTTCTTTTCTGCCATAGATTTATAGTCCATTTGGAGTCCTGCAGTTCAGTGGTTGGAGCACTCGCCTTACAAGTGGGAGATCTCAGTTCAATTCCAGGCAGGGTGAAATGTTGAGCAAGTTTCCTTACTCCACATGACTAATCATAACCCCTCCAAAAAACACAATAATAAATTGGTCATTTCAATCCACGATTGTTTGTGGGACACTGCTCTGCGCAATTGGCTGCTGCATTTTAACCACAAATATACAGTCAATTCACTTTACAGTATATTTGGTGAAGTGCTATGTGAAGTCTAGAAGACGTGAAAAGCTCGATATCAAATACAAAGATTATTATTATTATTGTAGCATCTGCACATTTTATAACATTGTGGATGAATTCAGCAGTGATTGACAGTGATCTAAATACTCCTGTGGAAATCCTATTGCCACCTTTTATTTGTCATCATCTTCTATTTGCTGAGCTATTTTTAAACTAAAATAAGGCAGTTTGACATTAATTCCATGGGCTTTAACCTTTCTAAATGTTTCATACAAAACTTTATTGAATATCTTCTGAAATCCAAGTAAGTTATTGACTGGAGGATTCTCATTCAATTACTTCTTCAAAAAATTGTGTGTGTGATGGGGGTCAGAAACTAATATTAGTTGACAGTTCCTTAAAGTGTTTTTTACGTGAGCATTGACAGTATTCCTTGTCTGACCCAGGGGACACAAGTGTACACTAGTCCCTCCCTCGCTTCCTCCTTTTCATTCCTTCTTCGCACAACTGAATCCTCGGCTGTTTGTGGAACACCACTTCCACAATTGGCTACCGCATTTCACCAACAAAATATACAGTTGATTCACTTTACAGCATATTCTGTAAAGTGCACTGAGATGCTTCAAATACATGATAAGGCACTATATCAAATACAAGAATTTTTATAATTATATTAACTGGCGTACAATATCTAGTCTCATGCCTCATTTCCCCCCACCCCACCAATATTAGGAATCTTCCATTCCTCAAGTATTGCTCCAGTGTTTAATATCTCTTAAAAATATTTATTTCCTTTCGTACTTCCTTGAGGATTCCAGGGTAATATGTTTGAGTTTCTTCACAAATACCCACTCTACTGAAATTTACTTGTACTGTACTAAACATTCTCCAAGCAAAATTCCACTAGATTTGGAATATGAGCACAATCTTTATTTGTGAAACTGATGTGAAACATCCACCTGTCATTTCCTGATTTGTATCTCTTCCTGATTTTTGCCATAAAAGGATCTTAACAGGCAAATCTACTACTATACTAACATATAGCAACATCCCACAAACAGCTATAAGGTGAATCACCAATTTTAACTGGAGGATTGTTGTCCAGGACACAGCGCCATGGCACATTTAATGTTCATCTGAAATCGCTGGGAACACTTGGGTCAGGCAGCATCCAGAGAAAGGAGAGTCAACACTGTCTGTCTGTCTCCCGACATGAAAGGCAGGCACTCTAAATGTAATTTTGTTGTTTGTTTTTTTGTCTGTCTGGCTGTCTGTCTGCCCATCTGGAGCGGTGTAGCTCAGTGGTTAGAGCACTCGCCCTGGAAGCGAGAGACCTGGATTCAATTCCAGGCAGGGCAAAACCTTAGGCAAGTTTCCTTACTCCGCATGGCCTAATAATAACCCCTAAACCCCCCCCCAATAATAGCTCATTTCAATCCACAACTATTTGTGGGACCCTGCTGTGTGCAATTGGCTGCCGCGATTCGTCCACAAATATACAGTCACTTCACTTCACAGTATATTCCGTGGAGCGCTTTGCGATGTTTAGAAGATGTGAAAAGCGCCGCGTCAAGTGCAAGGATTATTATTAGGTGTCTGTCAGTCTGTCTGTCCCTGTCCCAGCGCTTCGGGACGTCCTCCCGACGTGAGAGGCGCTATAAATGTACTTTGTTGTTGTTAAGTGTCTGTCTATCTCTGTCTACATGTCTTGACTGTATCTCTCTCTCTGTATGTATCTCTATCTCTTTGTCTGTAAGTATCTGTAGGTCTGTCTCCATCTCTCTCTCTCTGTGTGTTCTGTAGCTCTCCCTGCGTCTCTCTCAGTCAGTCTGTCTGTCTCTCGTTCTCCGTGTCTGTCTCTCTCAACCTGTCTGCGTGTGTCTGTGTCTCTCTCTGTGTATCTGTCTACCTCTGTCTGTCTGCCTGTACGTGTCTCCCTGTGTAGGTCTCTCTGTCTGTCTGTCTGTATGTTTCTGTGTGTCTCACTGTGTGTCTGTCTGTACGTCTCTGTGTCTCCCTGTTTGAGGGGGGGTCTAGACACAGACTCCTCTCGCGAGGGTTGGCGTGGTGGGGGGGGATGGGATGGGGGTAGTGTGAGAGCCGATCTCCCATTGGCTGACCCGCCGCGGCTGACGTCAGCGCTCGGTGAGAGGTCAGCTGATGACTGCTTTACATCACAACAACAAACAACAACAAACTCCAGCGCACGAGAAAGTGCGTGAGGGGGGGTTACTTGGGCGGGTGGGTGGGTGGGGGTGTGAGGCACGAGCTGTGGCGCTGACCTCCCCGCGCTCCTCCTCCTCCACCGCTGCCGCGTCCCCCCCCACCCCCCCATCCCTTTGACGTCAGCCGAAGCGACCGGGGCGCCGTGTCGTCATCAAACGTCGCCCGCCCGCCCGCCCGAGGTCGCTCGCTCGCTCGCCCACCCGCCCGCTCGGCTCAACTTCGCTTCACGTATCCGGAGGCAGAGCAAGAGTTTTCAGGTTCAAATTCAGGATAAAGAAAGGAATCCCTCCCTCCCTCCCTCTCGCCCTCTCCCCCCCACCCTCTCTCTCTCTCTCTCTCTCTATCCACGGCTGCCTTTTGAATCTGCCGGCTATGAAGTCCCGTCCCCCGCGTGCTTACCCAGCGGTTTAGTTCCCACTGAATTTTTTTGTTGTGTTTTTTTCGGGGGGTGGTGTGGGGGGGGGGGGGGGGGGGGGGAGGGGAGGAGGGGGTGGGGGGGGGTGGAGAGAGTCTGTTTATCCGCTCGATTCCTTTCATTCATTTCCTGCCTGTGTTTTCCCAAATGTGTTAACAATGCGGGACGTTGTCGAGGCCTAGTTTGTCAAGTGTTAAACAGGGAAGGAGAGAAGCCTTCTCTCCCCCCCCCCCCCCCCGATTGTCGCCAACACCTTCACCTCGCTCCTCTCCCA